>OW964563.2:11316596-12616596 GCA_943138885.2 Tholera decimalis
CTTAATGCCCAACGAGCACATTAGTGGAAATAGCAGCCTATTTTGTTACTTTGGGCTGTAAAATAGCGCTTTAAGGGTTCAAAAAGCAGTTCAGAGCTGCATATCTGCATCCGTAAACGTCTATAGTTATAAAAGTTACTTAAGGTGCTATAAGCTGAATCAAATACTACCCTAGCCTTCACAGTAGTCCACGGTAGAACTCATTTACCACTTACACCTTTATATGAGAGTTACGAAGGTCATTCTGCCACTCACAGCTGCATAGTAGTTTCCATTGTAACTTGTATAGGTTATAGTTATAGTAACCACTATTATACTACTATAAGTTTCATTATAGAAATAAAAGAAACTCTTATGCATACTATAGTTACAAAAATATCATCAGAGTAACTAAGGCCTTTAGTAGCAATAGTCATTCCTTGCAGGCTCAATCCATTCGCCATTTTACAGCCGCTTTTGTAACTATTATAAAACATTTAATAAAATGGATGCTAAACGAATAAGTACGTAACTAGATCTTATTTATTTATTTATTTATTATATACTTTATTGTACACTTTTTTTTTTTTTTTTTAACGTGGTAAAATTATCAAATAAGTCCTCCCACCCCGGGCAGGGTGGGAGGGACTGTCAGACTTTTACTGACTAAAATCCACGGTGTTCCTTCAATAACCCTTTACATACCGGGGCCACGGTAACGGGATGAGTCCCACGACCCCGGCAGGCTTCGGCCCTCTGCAGAGGGGGCCTCGTCATGTTGCTGACGCTCTTTGAGGCGCGCGTGGAACACGACGCGCCGTCGACCCGGGCATGGTCCATGGTCGGACAGCGAGTTGCCCTTTACTCGCTGTCCGCATGCCCGCGCCTACGGTGGCCGGAGATCGTCGGCCGACGTCCGACGCCGTGGGCGTCTACCACTGCGGCTGGGCTGGAGGGAGGACGCCATCCTCTCCCTCACGCGGCCCGCCTCCTCCTTCGAAAGCATGACTGCTTCGCAGAAGGAGGCGACCGCTTCCCACTCCCTCTCGCCCCGCAGCATGGCCTCGACCAAGGCCGGGCGCGAGAGGTCTCCGCCTATTGTCGCCGTGAGGACACGTCGGTGCTCTGCCCAAGCTGGGCAGTCCTGCACCGTGTGCTCGACTGTGTCCTCAGGGCGACCCTCGCAGTGGTGACACCCAGGCGTCTCTTCCTTACCCATCAGACACAGGTACCTCCCGAAACTTCCGTGTCCGGTGAGGACCTGCGTCATGCGGTAGGTCAGGACGCCGTGACGCCGATCTAGCCACTCCTCAAAGAGGGGTCTTACCGCCGCAATTGCGGCGTGCCCGACTTTATTGTACACTTAAGGATACAAATAATTAATCTTATAACCTCAAAAACAGGAAAATAGGAGCTTTTTGTGGCTGTGAGTTGCACTAGGGGAACAAAAATCACTGGAAGCGTTAGAAGGGTGAAAATTAGCGCTATGATTCTCAAAAGGGAGTTATTAGAGCTCAAACTGCAGGTTATGACTACAGTATAATGACACCATGATTTTTTAAGAAAACTTATAATTCACATGCAAAATTGAGTTGATATACATTGGTTTTTCAGTTAAATGTGCATTAAATGTACCGGTAAACAATCGGCCACTTGCAAATAGTAAGTTATCGACACGTAAAACTACGGAAATAAAATTTATTCTGTATAACAAATAAAAAATATCACATATCTTTTGTTAATTTTTTAAATATCATAAAAGCGCGTTAAAATTACTCGAAAATTATCTTATATATCTACAGTAAACTGGACAGCGTTTTAAGTATCTTTATATATCTTGCTAATACAGAATATAAACATTTACTTCTTTTTGTTTTATTTTCATGATGGCGACGAAAACACTTTACCAAAATATTACAAACAATGTCAACTGAAGATATACAATAAAGAACTATAATCAATTCATTCGTTCAAAGTAGTTCAAAATCATTCAAAAGTAGCGCTACGAGAGTTTTAGTATAGCGTTAATAAATCGTTATAGCTATTAAGGAACCTTTATGCAACCGTTGTGCAGGTTAAATGGAACTTTAGGTTGCATAAAATGGCGCCCAAATAGCGCTAAAGCGGCTGCTTTAAGTCTGCAGTAGACGCTCTAGCGCTTACGTCTATTACCATAAGTAATAATCGGATACGCTCCAAAGCTCTAATGCAGCCCATTTGTGCTAGTTGTGTGTCATATGCATTCTCTACCAGTCAACCATGAGTGGTGAAGAGATAGTGTAGGAGGTGCAATATGTACGTAAAAAGTAAAATTAGAAAAAATATGTATATAATAATAGTAATAACACAAAAACCCTATTATCATAAAAAAAATAGAAATGTACATAAATAAATACTTATATAAATACATACAAATATATATATACTATATACTTAAGAAGCAAATTAATATTAAATGTGGAAATTCTGCTTATTGGTGTAGAAAATAGATCCGCAATTTCTTTTTAAATGCATAGCGACTGTCAGCCGTCCTGATAAAATAATATCCAACCAATTAGTTAAGACGACTGATGACTGATTGGCTAGAGAACAACACACCGAAGGAAGATTGTGGGGGATAAAAATAAGTTGAACTTGAGAAACCTATTTTGTATTGATCGGAATGGTCTTAAAATTTGAGTGGAAAATAATTTCTCGTATAATAGGAAAACTTGAAAAGTGGAATTTCATTTAATTGCGGATTTTTTAAGATTTCAGGGATATGTAAGTCCCATTTAGTAATTGAATAAACTTAACGAGACTGGCTTATTCAAAATCTTACCATTTGCTCATTTCAAATTGTGATTGACTTTCGAAATTGAAATTCGAAACCACAACATAAAATTTTAATTTAGAATCTTCTAGTCGCAAACAAGAATATTATTTTAAATTAACTAATAATATTATCAACCGACGACAAACGGAGGAGGTTATCAATTCGACGCGTATATATATATATTTTTTTATGTATGATCACCGATTACTCGAAGACGGCTGAACCGATTTGGAAAATTCTTTTTTTGATTGAAAGGGTATACTTCGAAATTGGTCCCATTTTCATAAAAGTCAGGATCTGATGATGGAATCCTGGAGAAATCGAGGGAACTCTTCAAATATTATAGGCACACCTGTGATGTTTTGGGTATTTATTATAGTAACTTGTGCAGTTGCTCTCAAAAAGTATCATTTGAGGAAGTGGAACTGATGATGAATCAGTTCCACTTCCGTTCAGTTCAGAGATGGCCGCCGAAACTACTCAATAATAAGTATTGAGTGGATTGAGATTCGATTACTTGAATATGGATGTTAAGCACTTTATGCTCGTCACAATGCATATGGTGATGTAGAGCTGATGGTGAAGTACCAGGAGAACTCCTCAATAATTACCACATAATCATTAGTGTCAGTTTGTAATATGACCACCATTTTTTCCGATTCCGTCCGTAACTGAGCTCTAGAGCAGACGTGTGTTCGGCTTACAAGTAATCTAGTAAATACTATTTATACAACTCTAGCCAGTAAATGTAAAGTGAATACGCATAGTTCTGCATCCAGTGTAATTAATAACTTATGACCTTTGTTGCCGACGTCGCTGAGTACCCGTGAGCACCGCGCAAGCTACCCGCAACCCCGAATAATTGCTTTATCGCTCGTGTCGTCGCCGGCTGTCGCCGTAGCTCCTCAAGGTCGTGTGACGTACGCGCAACCAACTCTCTACACGTACGGTTTTGGAAGCTACAGCTCTATCAGCAAGTGCTACGGTGTAGTTTGCGCCAACCAGCGCTACGATGCCCCGAACGCAGCGCTCCCCACCTACCAGCAAAACTACGAGTACCCCGCACAGTAACTTAATTCAAGTAAGTTCTGACTCAAATATCCCGCAAACATTATCTAGCGGTTCTAGTTCTTTCGAGCATGTAAACATCGCATCCCGTTATCATAAAAGACCACGGGAAGAATCGCCGCCACACACTGGATCAAATGCGGAAGAGCATGAAGTTGTCTCTCTCAAACGAGAATTACTCGAAATGCTCACTAAATGGAAAAATGAGCAAGATGTAAGACAATCTTTGTTCGTGAACGAGCAGAGCTCATCCATAGCCAAAATAGTTAAAGATTTAGCTGAAATTAAACTTCAATACCTCGAAATCAAAAAATCAAACACAGAAATTGAGAAGAATGTTATCTTTATAAGTAAGCAATACGAAGATATGATTAAACAAATTGATCTACTAAAAAAAGAGAAGCAAGCTTATAGAGAAAGCATAGACCTCCTTGAAGCAAAAATCCAAGATTTACAGCAACTGTCGCGGCCAGCCAGCATTGAGATCCGTAATGTTCCACCCACAGACAAAGAATCTTCAGTGGACCTCTCTAAAATAGTATCAAACCTAGGGAGAGCAGTAAATCTGAATATCAACGATTCCACTATACGAGACGTATATCGGCTTCCAGGAAAACCGGGCACAATTAGACCGATCGTAATGGAATTTACTAATGTACAAATTAAAAACCAATTAATCACGTCGGTGCGGAGCTTTAATAAAAAACAGCCTAAAGAAGAGCGTTTGAATACCAATACTGTTGGAATACCGGGAGACCGTCGACCAGTCTACGTCGCAGAATATCTTCCTGCCAGCTCAAGAAAGCTACTTTACTTTGCAAAGGAATTCGCAAAAACCCACGAATATAAATTCTGCTGGACCGTCAACGGACACATCTTTCTCCGAAAAGTAGAAGGAGCCAGGAGTATAATTGTCAAGTCGGAAAAAACACTTATGGATCTCAAATCAAATCTATGACTGTGCTCTGTTATATCAATATGCGTTCACGTTGCAGGATTGTACTGTACTATTAAATCATTTTTAATGACAGTCGTACTAACTTATACAATAGCATGTAAATTTTTCATTTATTTAACTACTATTTTACTGTATAACACATGTATTTGCACAAATTACACTCTTTTACCACATTATATACCTGAAGGAACTAATCTCATTACACGTAAAAACAACATTCAAAATACTTTATACTACTTCAATCTATACAACTACACAAAAAACATACTAGCCTACCATTACTACACAATAAAACATTTTGCAGTAGATTCTTTTACCAAAACACATCAATTATGCTGTTCGAACTGCGTCACTGGGTCGCCTCCCCGGGCACTTAGGGTACTCTTTCTCAACACGTTGCACTGTGACATTTCGTACTAAAAACAAAACTATTTTTCAATGGCTACTATCATAAATAATCTAAATATTGAATTAGACAATATACAAGCCTCTACGTCATTTACATGCTTACCGGAAGAATGTCCCAAACACATAACATCCCCCAAATCGTTCAATATCATACATCTCAACATAAGAAGTATAAATAAAAATTTTAATGAATTCGCATGTCTCCTGGTCGCTATTAAGATAAAGTGTGACATTCTTATCCTGACCGAATGTTGGCTCAAAAAAAATACAAACATTCCGTATATAAAAGGTTACATATCACATCAGACAAACAATCTAGTCAACCAGAATGACGGGATAGTAATTTACGTCAAGGAAAGTCTATGCTATAGCATCACAGAGCCAGCTTTTGTTGGTTCCAGCTGTCTTGTATGTACTGTGGACAAAAAGTTTGTGGTTGTGGCGCTGTACAGACCACCTTCGCAGATGAATACTGACAGTTTTTTCGATAGTCTCAATAGCATTTTATCTAATTATAGCACATATAAAAAGGCTACAGTAATTGGAGACATAAACATAAACATCTGTCCCGGGCATAATGAGCAACGGGCTTATGATTATCTAAATCTAGCTGCCGTCCACGGATTTTTACCTGCACATGTTTTACCTACCCGACTAAACAACTGCTTGGATCATGTTTTGCTGAAATCAAACTGTAAAGCAATCACACTTGTACTGGAGACTACAATTACTGACCACTCGGCCGTCATTCTTAGCATAGAAACCAACAGCCCTAGTAAAGCTACGCGCCAAGTCAACACATCTCGCCTTAATCTCCCAGATGCAATCAAAGACATCGAAGAAAATGATTTTTCCAGTATACTCGCTTTGAACGACTCGAATGATGCCACTAATAAATTACTGGAAATGATGACATCAATTATAAGTAGGAATACCGTTCGCACATGTTTACCATGTAAACTTAGAATAATCAAGCCTTGGATTACGCTCGGCCTACTGAAATGTATACGAAACAGAAATAACATGCATAAAAAAACAAAAATGGAACCTCATAACTCTATTCTGAAAATCACCTACCTGCGATACAGGAATTTCTGCAACAATTTGCTAAAAAAACTAAGAATTTCGTACGAGAAAGAACTTTTTCAAAAGGCCAAAAACAACCCTAAAAAAATGTGGGATGCCATCCGGACTGTAACTGACTCCTACCGCTCGTCACCTTCACCCACTGAACTCCTGAATACAGAACTCTGCCCCTTAAAATCTATCAACTCTGTCAACAAGTTCTTTGCAAACGTGGGAAAAACTCTGGCCGATAAAATACCACCAAGCGTAAGCTCATCCCCGCCAACAATAAATCACCAGCAAACTATGCTCAATTCGTTTGGCCTTCTCACTACTAACGAGGCGGATATAGAATGTATAATAAAAAATCTCCGTGGGGATAGCGCGCCTGGATGGGACGGTATATCTCCAAAATTAATTAAAGCTTGTAGTCATGTGTTGGTCAAGCCTATTACGCATATCTGCAACCTAGCTCTTTCTACGGGAACCTTTCCAAATGCGCTGAAAAAAGCCATCGTTCACCCGATCTATAAGTCAGGGGACAGAGATGGTGTCACCAATTATCGCCCTATCTCAGTCCTTCCAGTCATCTCTAAAATACTAGAAAAAGTTCTCCACAAAAATCTCAGCAATTTTGTTGATAAATTCAAAGTTATTTCCAATCACCAATTCGGCTTTAGAAAAGGTTTGTCTACGGAGGATGCCGTGACTGCGTTGCTGGATACTATTGTGGACCAACTTGACAATAGACAGAAATGTCTAGGCATCTTCTTAGACCTCTCGAAGGCATTCGACACCGTCTCTGTCCCTATCCTACTCACCAAGCTGGAGTCGATTGGGGTGCGTGGTGATGCCCACAAAATATTTAAAGACTTTTTGGTGAACCGTACGCAGCGTGTTAAGATTGGGGACGTCCTAAGTGACGAGGAATCCTTAGAATACGGCTTGCCCCAAGGAAGTTTGCTTAGTCCTCTGCTCTTTCAAATATACGTGAATGACCTCTGCGCCCTCTCTCTGCCTTCCACCCAAATCCTGGCATACGCAGACGACACAGCCATTCTCGTATATGGGAATGATTGGGTCACGACAAAACTGACTGCCGAAAGGGCACTACGTGAGATAATGTTCTGGTTGGCTAGCAATAGTCTTACGTTAAATGTAAGCAAGACTCACTTCGTCACTTTTGGACTCAGACCCTCTCTCCTGCCACCAGACCATTCCTTAACAGTTAAAGCACATACATGCGACTTCAATGATCCGAAATGCTCGTGTCCTTCGTTGTCGCGAGCACCGGTGGTGAAATATTTGGGTCTACAGGTTGATGCCTGCCTATCATGGCAATACCAGCTAGAAACACTATCCGCGCGTGTCAGGAAATTGATTTACATCTTCAAAAAGCTAAGACTATCCGCACATAAGGAAATCCTAAATATGGCATACTGTGCTCTATGTCAATCAATCCTAACTTATTGCATCACGGCCTGGGGGGGTGCAGCGAAGACTGCTCTACTTCAGGTTGAGCGTGCCCAGAGAGCTGTTATTAAGGTACTTCTTAGCAGACCTTTTAGATTTCCCACGCAACAACTTTATACAGAATATAAAGTTCTTACAGTCCGACAACTATTTATATACCGTGCACTAATTCACAAACACTCAAATGTACCGCTAAAAGTTATTAACCCTCCTACAGCTAAGAGACGACCAGAACAAGCATGTCCAACGAAAAGTACACACACAACCTTCGCTAAGCGACATTACCCATTTTTGAGTGCCCTTATTTATAATAAACTTAATCAGATTCTTAATATACACTACCTCAATAACTTCCATTGCAAAACCAAATTAAAAGAATATCTCCTCACACTAAATTACCACCAAACAGAAGATCTACTTAAACCTCTATACAAATAGACACACATAAACACTACACACACATTCACTCACTACACCCTTTTTTACTAATCTCTGCACGTTATTTTTAAGTATATTTTTTTTTTTTATAAATGCTCTACTACTGATTAACACGGATTGTACACATAACGGACGGATGGATGACCCCTATAACACAGGTACCACCTAGCATAGGGGTCATTGATCAAATATAATATGCACCTGTAAATCCTTCACTGTAAACAGTTATGCATAATCTGTACTTTACTTTGGATAAAAAAATAAATTATTGTATTGTATTGTATTGTAATTAACGGCCCAGCATTGGGAAAAGCAATATTTTGTAAAAGGTTATAAGTAGTTGACATTTAGGCTCTTGTAACTAGGTAAATTAAAAATAGACCAGTTAAAAAAAAACGAAAATACAAAACTAAAGACACCGAGTACCGAAATTAAAGTTATTTTTCACTTTGCAGTGTTTTTTGGGAGTCGGTTTAATTTTTTGGTAATTTTTTTTTAAACTTAATATAGCTAACTAAAAAAAACAAATGTACACTCGGATTTTAATGGTCATTGAATTCATTAGCGAAATAGCAAACGGAGGAACAAGTGAAATTATTTCTAACATATATATGATGAAAGTTCATCATAAAAGAACTCTGGCTATGTTATACTACGGGTATACTGGTAAATAAAGTACTTAATGGCCCCGGAGGAAACGCTTGTCGCTATTCAAATAAAACTCTCTGGGATGCGAGATCTGTCTTTCATTTGGTGCTTTTTGAAGATGGTTCATTGTTTGAGTTTAATATCTGGGTCTATTCCAAACGCGGCTATAAACGATATATAAAAATACACACATACTACCTACTCTTGAATAACTGGAGTTTATATTTATATCAGAATATACATGAACATTAGTACCTATCATGAAATTATTTTTGCCCGATATTATTTCTGCTACTTAAGTCAATGAGTTTATGATCGCATTGCGAAGTAAGAATATTTGTTCTTTGTTACATAACGACCTTATATCTACAACATAATTGTCCTATTTATTTCCATTTTTCAGCATTTTATTTTATTATTTATGTTTGGAAAACTTACAACTAAACAGATAATAGTAATGATTATTATAAATACAATAAATTTACAATAGAATAAATTAAATTTGGATCGTATCGAAGTTCTAAGTTTTTTTTTAGATAACGCTGCTGTGTGGTATTTTAGGTATATTCTATGGCTTTGAGCAGCGTCTTGTAAATAAGGTAACGTCATTATTATAATTAATAAACTAAGTTGTATCTTAAATTTCGTATAAAACATTGAACCATCAAATCAATCTTAACTCAACCGCACCATATCATAAAGGTATTTTTAGTTTATATGCAAAATATGCAGATTCTATCTGTCATTAAAAAAACAGTTTATGCTACAACCATATGGCTTACCACACACACAGCCACACTTGGAACACTTACATAATTAATCAATAATTTATACCAACATGTTTTACATGTGCTTGAGCTAGGGCTGCTAGACTTATGAAACCATATTTAAAAAAAAAACTAAATTCATATTGCTCATGTTGCTAACATTTGTTGTTACGTTAGAAGTTGCAAATTTTGCATGATTATAGGTAACAAGCAGTCGTGCGGGTCTTCGCTCCCGTGTACGTTATCTTGATAAAAACATAATCTCCTTCTTTCGCAGTCGCGTAAAAAGTAGCGTATAACCTTCTTCAAGCTTCAAGCTACTTCCATACTAAATGTCATCCAAATCCACCTAGTACTTACCTACTAAAATTAGCACGTTCAAACAAACAAACTTTTCCGCTTAATAATATTTGTATAAATTTTGAATGCCGCTCCTCTCCTTTTCAAGGACATATGTATTCGATAGATGACTAGAGAGCTGGCTCGTTCTTTGCCCAAAGAATAAGCAATGCCAATCAACATGGCAATGTTGCCAGTTTTCTGGCCACATTTCTGAACGACAGCGATATATAAGAATACTTCGACGCCTAAGTATATTTCGTTTTGTAAGTAGTTAAGTCTAGTAGGTGTAAGTAGACAGTAAGTTACTGATGTACCTACACATTTTAACAACCAAATAAACAAATGATATTGTACATTCTATAATTTATCCACATTTTTAGACAGTAGAATATAGTAGTATTATGTGACTATACTACTCGTAGTATTATAAATATGAAAATTTTGATGCTTATATATTTAATTGTTTGTGTTCCAACCCCGCATATTTTGACGAAACATGAGACACATGTAGGTTACTACCTGGAATAATTCATAGGTTACTTTATGCCAGAGAATCATCAAAATTACCACGCGACCGACGTATATCAAACAAAATCTTGACACAACTCTACAGATAGCTTGAAAGTTCCAAATGACTCACACTTGCATACTGCATAGGGGACCTTTTGTTTCGTTTGACCTCGTCCAAAGACAAGTACTAAAGTGTGGCAACCCTATCCAGGACGGAACGTGCGGAAATGACGTCACGCGTGTCCTTGAAACGCCCGCTGCATTCGACCACCCCTGCCTGCCATCTGCAGGGGTGTAGCACCTGCTTTAAATTGCAAATTTAATTGCCAACACCTTTTCTATATGACGAGGGACGTGCTAATTAGGCAGCTAAATGTTTACGTGTAACATCGTGTTATTAAAAACCAAAAGTAATGTTGGATGGGTTTTTAATTGGTTATTTTTATAATTGCAAAAAGTTTTTAAAACAGTAATTTTTATTTCGTTTTTGCTTAAAACTTGCTACTTTATTCATGTACATATTTTTAATACAATTTTGTAACTTGGGTAAATGAAGCAAAATACTTTTGCGTACAAATAAAAATAAAATATCAAAAACCCGCCCCAACAACTGCGTTACATATTTATCATCAGCTTTTGATACTGCCCCGAGAATTGTTTAGTGAGATAAGATATAAGATTTAAAAAAAAATACCGAGGCCTATACAAGTAGTAACGCAACTGTTTTTTTTTTTGATAAACTTGTGTGTAGAATGCGATAAATACATATAGTCATAACATCAAAAAGTTAGTTGCAAATATAAATATGGTACGGTATTACTAATTATCATTTTGTATCAGCTACAAAAAAACCTTCTAATGTGTAACGAATGTGTAAGTTTGGATTTTAGTGTTTCACTCGCGCAAAAATGGCTCGAGGGATTTGGATGATCCCGGAAAAAATAGCGAAATTTCAACGAGAAGTCGTGGAAAAAGCGAGGCAAAGTTTTTACTTTAATGGTTTAAAAAAATCGCCTGCAAATAGGTTTTTAAAAGTATTTTGGCCCAAATAATGAATAAATTGCAAAAACTTCTTGAGTTAGAAACAGATTTTTATAAATAATTTAATAGATCAAGCGGTCAATAGTTGACACCCGCGTGACCCAAGGACTAATTTTTACCTTGGACAGAGATTAATATAATAATAACAACAAACTCATTTATTTCAGAACTTATGATTCCATAATAATTGTTACTAACATTGTACCTTAAACTATGTCAGTATATGCAACTGACTTAGAAAATAGGAAAAAAAAGGACAATCCTGTTTGCAAGCAATTACGTTTAGGAGACTGTTAGTGCTGGCACGCACTCTGTGTATCGTCTCTGCTTGCATTGCCATTCAACGTGGCAATGCCGCCAGTTTTTTGCGCACGTTACCAGTGGACAGCGATGCGTACAAATTTATCGACGGCATATTTTAGATTATTTCTAGTATTAGGCAGTTTAGGGTTTTATGAAAGTGTATATATAAGATTGATAATTTTAGAAAATATTAATTGTAGCGAATATACTTCAGCATGTAGGCGTGAGATGAAATTAACTCGAAGACGACATTGTTAATATACAAATGTAATAATATGAGTACTACTGCCTCTGACAACCACCTCCGCAAGTTATTTTCGTTAGCAAGCTTTGATTACCAGTTTCCAAGAGCAAATCAAAGGTAATTTAGACAGTCTAATTTTGGTTCACAGTCGATGAAAGGTATATAAGTTACAGACAGGTAAATTAATTACTTTTCAGCTCGAAGAATTGAATGTTACTTGAAAAGCAAAACTGTTTACTACGCGGTAAAAAACTTGCTTATCATAAAGCGGTGAATGTAGTTACAAACTAGTCCTATCATCGATAAGGTGAAAGAACGCCGCCGGTAATGGTATACTACTAATGGTAGCTATTATATGGCTGTTCGAATGATATAGTTGTTATGTAATATAGTATGTCATCGTAAAATTGCAAACAAACGTTAGATCACTACGCTACATAATTTAACCCATTATTTTTCGTTAGTTTATAATCTATCGAACTGAAAATGTTTGATTACAGTCGTCAAATTGACAACTGTACAAAGGCTGGTCCTGTTTGGTTGGTTTTGCAGTAGGACGTTCTGTGACCATAGAGTTCCACAGGAAACGCAATCAGCGCGCGAGTATCGTTCTATTGTGGCATATAACAGAACGATACTCGCGCGCTGATTTTTCTATTTCACGGTTTCGAGATTTAATAAAGTAATCTAACTTTTAATGTTCTTGCAAATTTTCGGTGACAGAAAAATATATATAA
Organism: Tholera decimalis; assembly: GCA_943138885.2. Classification (NCBI taxonomy): domain Eukaryota; kingdom Metazoa; phylum Arthropoda; class Insecta; order Lepidoptera; family Noctuidae; genus Tholera; species Tholera decimalis. Next base: position 11,329,393 of record OW964563.2, read on the forward strand.
TAATTATTTCAGTCGCCAGCCAATGAGTACAATCCTCACCTTTTCAGGTTTTACAATATTTCTGTTACAGTATGTAAAACTACAATGTAAATTTTATGTAGATACTAAAACACTTTTAATGCGGCGTGTTTTATCGTACACTATACCTAATAAACCATATCTTATTGTAGACACCATATCACCATAATACACACATCAAAAGTGTCTAGGGATCAACATATATTTTTGCAATAACCTTTCTCCTGATTGATATTAATTAAAATTTTCTTTAAGGATTCATCAAATAAAGTGTTTTCGTTTGTCACAGTAACGATAAACCAAGTCACCTTTGCATTAATAAAGAAATTTGCCATTTTCCTAATAAAGGGATTTTTGACATTTGAACCACTAACATTAAAGTTCGAAAAAAAGACTGAAATAACAGTTTTCTTTAAAATTTTATTGGGTAACTTAAACAATTAATAATCCGTGTTTCTACCGCGAACACTAACAACACAAGAACATCGGTTTGGCATACTCAAAATGAGTTCATTCAAATCACGCTGTGGAATGGCCGCCCATGTTCGTTGCAACAACAAAAAAAGGTCTTCTTGCGACTGGATACCCTCCATATTCGGCAGAGCTCTTCTCTGTAGCATATCCCATGCATGCTCAATCGGGTTCAAGTCTGGCGACTGAGCAGGCCAGAGCAGGACATTGATGTTAGCTGCGGCGAGAGTCTGTCTTACAACTCTTGCGGTGTGCGGACGTGCATTATCATGCATTAACTGAAATAAGGGACCGATTTGCACTTGTAGAGGAACGATGACGTCAGATACAATCGTCTCAGCATAAATTTGAGCGTTGAGGTTGCCTCTGATCCAAATCAACTCAGTTTTTCCGCCGATCCAAATACCCGCCCATACCATGATGGTTCCACCACTATAAGGATGGACTTCCTGGCAGGATTTTAATCGCTGTTGGCGTCCAGGGGTTCTCCAGTGTCGTATACGTCTTGTATCCGGTCTCATACCAAAACGAGACTCATCAGAAAAGCACACGAAACGCCATTGTTCTTCTGCCCAATTTCTGTGTTCAAGAGCCCATTGATATCGAATCCTACGATTGTGCATTGTTATAGGTGGTACCCGTAGCGGTCTTCGGGAATGAAGGTTCACTTCATGCAAGCGGTTTCTGACTGTTTGGTCGCTAATTAAGTTCCCTGAAGATGTATGTCGGACATTCGCATCCATCAGAAGGACGTCCGTAGAGTGCTGCGTAATCTAGACGTGAACAAAGCTATTGGCCCCGACGGGATACCAGCAATTGTTCTTAGAACTTGTGCGCCTGAATTGTCTCCAATCTTGACACGCCTGTTTCGCCTTTCGCTAGAGACTGGAAAGGTGCCGAAAGCATGGAAGCTGGCTAACGTACAGCCTGTACCCAAAAAGGGCAGTCGTGCTGACCCTGCCAACTACAGGCCTATTTCAGTCACGTCCATACTCTGTAAGAGTATGGAGCGTGTACTTAATAGTAAGCTCCTGGCATACCTAGAAGCCAACGACATCCTCAGTGACCGGCAATACGGCTTTCGCAAAAACCGGTCAACTGGGGATCTTCTAGCGTATGCCATTCATATCTGGAGTGAGGCCATTGAGAGGCAAGGGGAAGCACTTGCTGTTTCCCTTGACATCTCCAAGGCTTTTGACAGGGTCTGGCACGATAGCCTTATTGCTAAGCTTCCTTCTTTCGGGTTACCCACCCAACTTTGCGTTTGGATTGAAGACTTCCTGAGGGATCGGTCCATTCGAGTGGTCATTGATGGCTGCTCGTCTGGCCAATTGGCAATTAATGCCGGGGTCCCTCAGGGGTCTGTTCTCTCAGCAACTTTATTCTTGCTGCACATTAACGATCTGCTAATGCCCGGTACCTTTGGGTATGCAGACGACAGCACAGTTTCTGAGAGATATGTGTCCAGCGCGCGAGCTGGTGGGTCACAGATCCAGTCTCTCCGTGAGGACATGGTCGGGCGCTTGAACTTGACCTTGAAGGCTGTTTCCGAATGGGGCGATGCCAACCTGGTCAAGTTTAATGCAGCTAAGACCCAGGCGTGTCTCTTCTCCGCAAAAAGGAGCCAATTTGAACCGGCTCCTACTTTCCGAGGTGTAACTGTGCCGATAACTGACCATATCGAGCTTCTGGGGGTAACATTAACTTCTACCCTCAATTTTGGCCCGTTTATCGAGGCTAAGGCTCAACTAGCATCAAAAAAGTTGGGAATCCTAGCAAAGGTGAGACGGTACTTCACACCCGAACAGTTGCTCAATCTCTATCAAGCCCAGGTTCGGTCGTGTATGGAGTACTGCTCTCATCTTTGGGATGGATCTGCTAAATACCAACTGGACGCGCTTGAGTCTATCGAGAAGCGGGCCAAAAGACTCATTGGCAACGATGCACTGGTCGAATCAAAGCTCCAGAGCCTTGAACATCGACGACGAGTTGCAAGTCTATCGGTTTTCTATCGGTTACATTTCGGGGAGTGTGCGATGGAATTACACAATTTAATTCCAACAAGCCCGTTCCATCATCGGACTACGAGACAAACGGCGAAGCGCCATCGTTACATGGTGGACATCCCACCCATACGCACCAAACGTTTTGGGAATACCTTCATTGTGCGTACGGCTAAGGAGTGGAATTCCCTGCCGGAGTCTGTGTTTCCCGATAGCTATAACCTAGGAGTCTTTAAGTCAAGAGTGAATAGGTTACTTTTAGGTAAGCGTGCTCCATCTTCGACCACATCATCACTTACCATCAGGTGAGATGGTGGTCAAACGCGAACCTATTCTAAATAAAAAAAAAAAAAAAAAAAAAAAGAGTGATGAAGCCTCACGGCTAACATCATGGCGGTTATTGTTGGAGCTCTTCGAGTTAAGATTTGAATGTATCGGTCTTGTCTCCGTGTGGTGCAGCGATACCGTCCTCCATGGCGCTCAGCCACGGTACCAGTGCTTCGGTAACGTGTCCAAAGTCGACTGATAACACTCTGACTTGTATTCAGAGCTAAAGCCACAGTACGTTGCCGGGAACCAGCTTCTATCATTCCCACGGCTCTGAGCATTTCTTCCCTGCTTAAATGACGTCGCCGCTCCATAATAACGTTGGTTTTAATCAGTAGTAGGGAAACAGTAGCACTAATAATGTCTTCAATGCGTTGTATGTTTTTATAGGGAAAATATTGACAGCTGATTTTCATCTTTTACTCGAATTTGATTAACAGTTCCTGTTTCAAATTATGAAATGCACTAAAAAGGATCCATATAAATTTATAAAATCATAAATTTATTACAAAGCCACATCTCAATCTCAAGAAATCCGCATAAAAATGCTTGATCCCTAGACACTTTTGATGTGTGTATGTGTTCCGAAATCTGATTTGGCTAAAAGCTCACAGCTATAGTACCTACGTAGCAACAGGATCTAAAATGAATATTTTTAATGACCAGCCAAAAAAAAAAGTTATTATAAGCTATTCAGGACTTTTTTAGTGTTTACAGCAATTACAACCCATGAAAGACTTATCATTGATGTGTTCTGTACGCAATTGTGGTTGTATTCATCACTTTGTCTTATTCCAAAGTTGTACAAGTGTCAGCGGAGACTAATGGCTTAACATGCCTTTCGAGTCCGGAGGCTCGATAGGTTAATATGGTTACCCATACATCGACAGACCTCGGCAAGGGCTGCCTTGCTTGAAAGTCAATCCGTGCATTATGTGCTACCTACTTACATCAACCAAACCTAACTACGTTTCTACATAACAAAATACACCACACAATACATTTAGCCGTCTCAGCACTCCACATCGCTGTCGTCCGGAAACGTGCCCAGAAGACTAGCAGCATTGCCACTTTGAATGGCAAATTGGCAATGCAAGAAAAGTGAGCCAGCTCTTTGGTTACGCAAGATATCTATCAGCAGGCAAGACATGATATATCACTATTTTAATTATTCAGATTTTAAGCCGTATTCCGAATTTTGTGGCCTCAATTTCAAGCAAGCAGTGAGTTTCACATAAACCCAGGCTCGCCATAACGTCTGCATATTCCCATTAAACTCAAAATGCTGGTTATTACCTATAAAATCTTACAGAAACACGGAACGACGGCTGTATCCTAGAAATCAATATTGCTGAGAGCTACGTACGTCCTACGGTTTACGTTAAGGTTTGAATGCTCCATCACGACGTTCTTTTCGCAATCACTGTCTTCTGGGTTCTGTAAACATAAACGCAAAACGTTGCTTATGTGCGATGCGCCTTAGTTACATGGTAGACATCCCATACGCACGAAATGTTTTGGGAATACTATGAATTTTCTGCCGGAGTGTTTCATGATAGTTAAAGCCTGGAGCTGTTTAAGTGAAGAGTAAATAGGTCACTTCTAGGTAAACGTGCTTCATCTTCGACCACATCATCGCTTACAATCAGGTGAGATGGTGGTCAAGTGTGAGTCTATCATCAATAAAAATAGTACAACTCGGAAACATAATTGATCGAAAGTTCGAAACGCACCGTGTGTTAGAAGATCCATTTTTTTTCGTGATGCAAACGACATAAATTTTGCTAAAATAACTTGCTTCTTTACGTATTCTAATATAATCATATCATATCTAATATAATCATATCATAAAGTTCAGACACTTTCGTAAAAATATCAAGTACTGCAAAAGTATAATCTTACAGTCCACACAAAAAATTAGGCACACTCTGCTAGAAGTGATGTCTCTTTTTAGTATATGTCGCAACAAGTTTCATTGTGTTGATTTGTCGAACTATCGTCAACAATTTGTGCCTCGCAAAATTTAAAAATTACTGATTGATAATCACGTAAATTTCGTGTTACGTTATTATTAATCAGTGATTTTAAAATCTACCCTTCTATTGTTGATGAGTTTGTTTTCAAATTGTGGCGTATTTCATTGCATATCAAAACAAACACATCGTAACTGGGTTAGTTGCGTTGAGTTTGTTTTGACTGTTTTTTTAAACATACTTACTCGCCTTTAGCTTTAAAAGTGATAGTGTTAATAATAACAGCCGCACAGGTCCCTATTCAAGGTTAAGGCGAGGTCGGCCCGTGGATGGATAGCCATTTTAACATATCGAGACTACTCCATTTCCATCCCTCGGAAAGCATGATAAGCCGTTAGTCCTGGCTGTCCCTTGTACATCTATGACAATCGTTACGGGGCCAGTCCGAAAATTTGAAACCAGTCTTGCTAATTTGAAACCAGTCTTGCTAATTTGAAACCAGTCTTGCTAATTTGAAACCAGTCTTGCTAATTTGAAACCAGTCTGGCTAATTTGAAACCAGTCTTGCTAATTTGAAACCAGCCTTGCTAATTTGAAACCAGTCTTGCTAATTTGAAACCAGTCTTGCTAATTTGAAACCAGTCTTGCTAATTTGAAACCAGCCTTGCTAATTTGAAACCAGTCTTGCTAATTTGAAACCAGTCTTGCTAATTTGAAACCAGTCTTGCTAATTTGAAACCAGTCTTGCTAATTTGAAACCAGTCTTGCTAATTTGAAACCAGTCTTGCTAATTGGTCAATTGGTGATTACCCAGCTGCTGAGTTGTGGAACTCAGAAGCCAGTCACTCCATGTAAAACACTAGCACTCAGCTAGACTGGAAGCAAACCCTGTCATAATTGGCAATAAGGCTAAGCAGATAATAAGCCACACTTGCTCAGAATCTTCAACGGGACACTCCTACGCCCGTTTTGCTGGTATTTTTTAACCATTGTTATTGCAAAGGTCAAACTGAGAAACGTGATCATTATCACGTTTCCCAGTTTGACCTTTTATGAAAACATCTCACGGAACGGGGTTACCAACAATTCGATTCCTAATTTCAAAGGAGTATTTTTCGAATTCACGTTTTATGTACTTAAGTTGTCATTGTATGGCTTCCGAATGCTTTTGGCTACCTTACGTAAGAATTTTGTTTTTCAATGACTTGGTCAATTGACTCATTATCTGGACTTGGACGGCTATATTTTTATGGGTGCCTATCATAGAATGGAATGTTAACTTTCCACCATGTTTTGAGTGATGTATCCATTATGAAATCAAAAGGCAATCCTTATTGACAGAACTGATCCACAGATAACTAAATATTTTTTAACACTGCCCCACTGTTACTGATATCTGATATTATAGTAGCGCCTTTTTAGAAATACCTAGACGAGGAACAATTATTTTTATGTCATTCAACCAAGGAACTTGAGGTAGAAGATCCTTGCATTCAACATACAGTATGGATACGACATATGAGCAATAAATGAAAACATTGGCAATAGTCATCGTAATGCACATCTTTTTGTATGAGACCAACACTGGAATCGCGAAAAAAATCAACTGTTCAGTACATTTGGTCGACTTATGCACACACAAATGTATAGGGCCCAGTGTTGGCCTCATATAAAAAGTTGTTCATTATGATGGGTATTGCCAGTGTTTTTATTTATTGTATACATAAGTTAATACTGTTATTATTTTCTGCATCTACTAAAAAACAAAATAATAATTCCCGATTAAACTCCAATAAGCTCCGAATCTACATAACATAATCTATGGTAACGCACCTCGCGTAAAATGGCGGCACATCATTATCAAAAACAGATTGGTTGTTGAGACTTATTTTATGATGTACACCTCTTAACCCACATTGCTTAGGTACGCCCTCTAAAATTAAGTTAAATACTTAATTTTTTTTTCGAGTGGCTGACTGGTAATCCATTCAGCCACTCGCGACACATATTCTTAGTCCTCAGAAGAGAATTTATTTTTAGGAACATGGGAAATATAGCACAAAAATATTTAGTTCCAAGCACATACCAGCTAGAAACGATATAGCTTCTCAGATTGCCGTTGAACCAAACTCTAAATGCAACCTTTAATTCAGTTAACAGCCCAACAGATAATAGGGGCAGGTTACCATGAAAACGAGCATCATATTATTGAAAGTTTTGTATACTTTGGATAAAAGCTTTTAAAAGTTATCTCACTGATCAATCTCTGCAATATTCTGTGATATGATAAGGTATCGCTGGCCGTTATATAAAAAAAATATTCGATTTTTAAAGCGAATAAGTGACATATTGTAGATGATAATACTACAGAAATTTAAATTTCGAATTCCGTGTTTAATCGCTACACAGTTTCGTTACTTTTTAATCAATATGAGTGGTGGATGGTAACGAAGTTTTAAAAGTAAATATAAACCAGTAAAATGTGTAAATAACATAAATAATAAGACTGATTTAAAATTAAATCAACCGATCATCCGTAAATTATGTTAGATTAACATACCATTTAATAAAAATAATAATTCCGTAATATTCTGTAAATAGTGAGGCTCAAACCTTATTCCCATGTAAAGGCTGTAAAAGGGATTTCAGGGGTTTATACAAATACAAATGAGTATATTTGCATAACAAAGGACCGTGAAGAAAACATAACAGGTACACGAATTTGAGGTACGCAGTAATATTAGTATTCTGTTGCTATTATGTAGAGAGTAATAATTTCTAAAATATTTTAAAGAAAAAGAATAATTACCGCTGCCCAACGCAACAATACGACCAGTGTCTTGGACTCTTTTTCCATAGACAGTTTTTTTTTAACTGTGACGAATTTTGCGATGGCCAGTGACTACTCCGAATTTGAACACACTTGTATATAACTTTTTTTTACTCCTTTGGAAAGTCAGCAAAGCCACAACGCAAAGACTCTCGTGTCGAGGACATTTATGTGAATTAACAACATAATAACAAGGTTTTACGATAGATTGATTATCGCTTCACATTATCACAAACTACATATTTCTTGCAGTACACGTACATCACCCTTAAAAAGCTACCACAAAACCTTCACAACTGATATCAAACTGCATAACAAGGTCACAATACTCAGAAATATATTTGACGTTCTAACTCAACGTTAGCAAATTGCACTTCAATTGGGGACTCGCATATAAACCGTTCAGAATAACACGGCACCGCACGGTGGGCTGAAAAACGGCTTTCATAGACTTAGGCATTTTATTTTGCAAGTGCCAGTTTTTGTGCCGGATATCACTTCTATTTGTTATAACAATATACAAAAATGACACCAGAATTGATTCTGCACAAAAACGAAGGAATTATAATTTTTTTACGAAAATTTTGTATGGAGCTAGTATGAAAAATCGAAATATCTCTGAAACGGCAGCGATAACCGTAATATCCTTATAGGAGGTTTTAGTACTAATTATTTATGATTTTTTGACATACGTTACATAATGGTTGTAGATGCCTTGTTTTTTTAAAAATCTCCAAAATATTTTTATTTATTTTTACATATTAAACGTTCCTTTTAGTGTTTAAGTTGAAGAATTCAGAGCTTTAACAACTCTTAACATAAAATAGCATCACCCCTATAGACCTGAAGGACTAGACAGAGGTGTGTAGTATCTTGTTGATCTTGTAAGATTTCCAACAATACCAAATAGTTGAATATCAGTGTCAAAGTGCCCATGCTGTCGCTTCTTTTAGAAAGATAGGGGAATGAAATTGTTAATTGATCATACCCTAAAAGTATGATTACAACATAACCGGACACATAATAATATCGACACAAAAGGAATTTTAAAACCTTGCATACGTTCAAAATACAAAATAACATATTGTGTAGTCATCTAATGAGTCTGATGACAAGTAATTAAGTAATTAGAATGATGGTTGTAGTCTTCTGATTCTAATGAGCCTATTAAGTGATTAAATGATTTGAAATATCTCGCAACAATACCAACTAAGAACTGCATTCACCTTTTTATAATTAGTGAGCTAATGTGATTTGCTAATGTTGATTAGTTCTACTATGAGTTCTACGAAATGTTTTTGACGATTATAAATTTTTATTATCATATCTTTTATAACTTTAATGAGGGTAGTTAACTAATTATTGACTTTATATAATAAAAGGGCTATAATTTTGTTCCATAATTTAGATTGTTCACAACCGTGTAACTGCTAACACTAAAACTATTTGCTTTGCGACTACAAAATCTTAGAATGGAAAGTTTAATCACCAACTTAGATTTGTTTGTTCTTCTAAAAAGTGAGTGTCCTTCATTTAATCATGAAGTATTGTTTAGTGCAATTGTGTCCCGCATAGGCGATTGCCTTTCTGCCGAAGATCAAGTAACTCTCAAAGAATTTTGCCGGAGATTCACGCGAGCTGCTTTAAACAGGTGGCAGAAATCTAAACGATTCTTTGATAAGTTTAGAAATACGTACGGAGAGTGGTTGCAAGCAAATATTGATTGGCCGAGTTGCGTGCAAACTTTAATAAATCAAGAACCAACTGTTGATGAGATACCAAGAGCACGCTCAGTCTCTCCAGAACCTTCGACATCATCGACTGTTGGAACAATGACAAAAAGGTCCCGAAAACCATTCAAAGATCTGGGAAGCAAACAGAAAAAGAGAAGATCTAGTGAGCACATAGGCGAGGATTCCTGTGAATTGGCATATGCAGCTGCAGCACGTTTAAAAGAAGAAGGTTATGAAGATATCGCATCTGTAATCAATTATATGATCAAAAATCCAGAAGCTGCCGTTAAAATCAAGGAAAGCATTAAGAAAACAGTAATATTTACACCAGAGAAAGCACTTGGATTGCTTCTTTCACTTAAGCTTTCAAAGTGGCAATATATTACGTTGCGAGAGACTGCCATTCGGGAAGGTGCTAAGGATATTTACCCATCCTACTATAAACTGCAACAAACTAAGCTTGCATGCTACCCTCCTAATCAATCAGTATCAGTTACGGATTCATCAGCTAGAATTACACTTCAAGCTTTACTTGACATCACGGTGAAGCGGATTCTTCAAAGTCTTTCTGATAATGTGGAAAATAAGCAGTTAAAGCTGATATCGAAGTGGGGATTTGATGGTGCTTCCAATCAAAGCCGATACAAGCAGAAAATGGACGGCGAGCATGATGATTCAAGCATTTTCATGACCTCCTTGGTGCCACTGAAACTGACAGATGGAGATAATACTATATGGACAAACCCGAAACCATGCTCAACTTTTTATTGTCGTCCGGTTCAGTTCACTTTTGTAAAAGAAAGCCATGCAGTTGTCATTGATAACAAAAGAAAAATGGATGAGGAAATTGAGGCCCTTAACCCCACAGAGTGCATTAATAGTAACAGGGTGACTCATAAACTAATGATGACAATGATCGACGCAAAAGTCTGCACGTACCTTTCTGAAGCTAGATCAAATGCATCATGCTACCTGTGCTTAGCAAAACCAACAGAAATGAACCACTTAGATGCTGTAACATCAAAAACTGTGTGTTCTGACATATATGAATTTGGCCTATCATCCCTACATGCCCGTATAAATTGCATGGAATGTCTGTTACACATTGCGTACAGACTTGACTTCAAACAGTGGGCAGCAAGAAGTAATGAGCATAAAGATATGTTACAAAACAGAAAAAAAAACATTCAAAATAAATTTAAAGAGGAGCTCAATCTGTTAATTGATATAGTAAAACAAGGCTCGGGAACTACCAATGACGGGAATACCGCAAGGAAGTTTTTCGAGTTTCCCAATAAAACTGCAGCTATTACTGGGTTGGATCAAAACCTGATAAAAAGATTTGCTGTTATTTTGCAAGCAATAACATCTGGTGAGAAGATCGATGTCATCAAATTTAAAGATTTTGCTCGCAAAACAGCAGAAAAGTCCGTGGAATTATACGACTGGTACTACATGTCATCAACCGTACATAAACTATTAATACACGGAGCTGACATAATCGAAAAAAATGATATTGTCCCGATTGGGACTCTCTCGGAAGAAGCCTCAGAGTCTCGAAACAAAGATTTTAGGAGGTTCCGGGAACATCATTCGCGGAAAAGAAGCAGGCAAGATTCTAATCAAGATATCCTAAATATGCTTGTTGTTTCTTCGGATCCTTTTCTAAGTGCACAAAGGCCGAAGTTAGATGCCAAAAGGAAGACAACCTTTTTTGCTGAAACTCTCGACCTAATACAGTTTCCGGAAACTGAGTTCGAGTTTGTAGGTATATCCGATCTGGATTCTGACTCGGAATTGGAGTCCGACAACGAAAGTTGTAAAGAAAATTTGTAAAATTTAATTATTTTTCTTTATGTTCTTTTGTTATTTATGTTAGTTTATTGTACCAATATGTTTAGTTAATAATTTCATAAATTATAGTTTCAAATATGTATTTTGTATAATTGAATTTATTAGATATTATTTTTGTTACTTCTGTTTTATTTAAATTACCTATCAATAAAAAGTTTATATACAGTCTTTTTTTTTCACATATTCTTAATATTTGGGGAAAAAGCATGCTTCCTAACGATGTTCTTAACTTTGACACAGTTCATGGATCGTTTTGAACAGTTTCATATGTTAAAATAAATAATGTTAGTACTATAATCCCCTATAAGGATATTATTATTATTATGTGTCCGGTTATGTTGTAATCATACTTTTAGGGTATGATCAATTAACAATTTCATTCCCCTATCTTTCAAAAAGAAGCGACAGCATGGGCACTTTGACACTGATATTCAACTATTTGGTATTGTTGGAAATCTTACAAGATCAACAAGACACTACACACCTCTGTCTAGTCCTTCAGGTCTATAGGGGTGATGCTATTTTATGATAAGAGTTGTTAAAGCTCTGAATTCTTCAACTTAAACACTAAAAGGAACGTTTAAATATGTAAAAATAAATAAAAATATTTTGACGATTTTAAAAAAAAAAAGGCATCTACAACCATTATGTAACGTATGTCAAAAAATCATAAATAATTAGTACTATAACCCCCTATAAGGATATTACGGTTATCGCTGCCGTTTTAGAGATATTTCGATTTTTCATACTAGCTCCATACAAAATTTTCGTTAAAAAATTATAATTCCTTCGTTTCTGTGCAGAATCAATTCTGGTGTCATTTTTGTATATTGTTATAACTAATAGAAGTGATATCCGGCAAAAAAACTCGCACTTGCAAAATAAAATGCCTAAGTCTATGAAAGCCGATTTTCAGCCCACCGTGCACCGTCACGAGATCCACCGCCATACATTTATTTGAACGTGGAACATCAAACGTGATTTTAGTTTCGTGCAGCATGCAAGTTTCTATGTCAGTTTACGTCATGTGCCAGAATTTTATTTGAATTTTATTTTATTAATCTGTGGCCAACGTCCATAAAAAAATCATGCTAATTAAAAGAGCGCTGGTGACGGTTGGTGCCTTATAATTCGTAGGTCATGTGTTCGAATCCAGACAGACACAACACTTGGGGTAATTTATATCCTCAACACTATTCTTATAACAGTGAAAAAAAATATAATCTTTAAAAGAGAAGAAGAAATATTTAAGAAAAATGGTTGAAGACCAAAAGTTGAAACACATGTGACATCCACCGCGTGGACCCATAAGGTGGATGACAGCCCATTCCGTCTTAAAGAAAGGAAGCTTGTGTCTTAGCAATGGAAACGTTATGGACTTATGATGCTGTGTTCAATTAAATGGAGAGTCTGTAGAGTCTAACTTCTTCGAAATCTTCAGTTACTCCGATCACCTTAACGGTGATCTCCTTCTTGTACTTTTCCCTTAAAGTCTGCGCTTCTCCAAATTTTAATCTTGGTGACGAATAATGTGGCCAAAGCATAAGGATGCAGCGTCGGCATACTGTGTGTGTGGACAGACAGGCAGACGATCTTCGATACAGAGCACTTTAAGTATAGACTAATTATTGCGAAAGACCGTCCATGGTATTCGGAGTATGCGTCAGCAACACCATATTTCAAATTTCCTTCTGAAATAAAGATTATTTCAATCTAGCTTTGAAATTCAAATTCACAAAAAGTTCAATTAGACAAAATCTGGCTGATATTCAGTAAACCAATTTCAATGACACTCAACTATACTTTGGCATGAATTTCACACACAGTGCACTTTTCTCTCCAAGGTTTTATCTCTTAAAATCTGTACAGTGACAGTGTTTTCTATATACTAGCTTCTGCCCGTGACTTTTTTCGCGTGGGAGGATTTTTCGGCTTAAATCCCGATCCTGTAGGAAATCTGGGATAAAAAGTAGCCTATGTAGTAATTCCAGGATGTCAACTATCTACATACCAGATTTTATTCAGATCCGTTCAGTTTTGGCGTTATTAAATAACAAACATCCATCCATACATCCAAAATTTCGCATTTATTATATTATTACAGGTTAGAAGTTTATAAGCTCGTGGCTAAATAATACAAGCCGTGCTAATCGATCTTCAAGGCAAAGAATAGAATTGAATAGAATAACATTTATTTGTCAGAATATTGTACAAAGTCGTTAAGTTATTAATTACGATCAGAATATTCTACCGTTTCCGGTGTAAAAAATATGTAAACTTATGGTTCAAATCTTTAAATTACAATCAAATTAAATAAAATTAGAATGGAGTTTACAAATACATAAAATTAATGGTGCAACTGTTAATGATAATAAAATTATATAAGTCAGATTTAATAGGCATCAAAGCAATGTCATCTTATAACATGTTGTTAATATGAAGACTATACAACGTGTAATTTAAAGGGTATATACATACCAAGTGCACGGCTTCTTTGGATGATAATAAACGATATGGCAAGGGTTTTCTAATCCTATGTGTACATGTGTGGAACTTATTAGAATTTTCAATACATTGATATAAGAGGCCGAATTTTTCAAATTAAGAAGAACGAAGAGAATTATTGTTTTATTGGCAAGTGACGTGGAAAGTGATGAGCCTCATAGTGATGTGACACGTTTGTTATTATTAGTATTCAAGAAACATACGAAATCAACAATTTGGGGTCAATTCTGTGAGTTACTTATTTTGAGCTGAAACTTTGCATAGAGACTCTATACCAGATGTTGTCTTCAGTCCTTTTGGATAGATATGGGGTTTCCGTTACACGTTGTATACATAAAATACGGTTATATCCTATGATTGTCTGGAATTTCTAGTACTCTATGCGACCTACCCAAATGCCCTTACTTCGGTACTGTTCTTGAAATCATTGCATCTTCTTAAGGCTTAATAAATAACACGATAACCGACAAATGCTTGCACTGTCTCGACAGGTCCACTCAAATCTATACCGTCTTTTCCTCAAAAATTGTCTCAAACATTAATCTACATGGTTCTTATTAGATTTAATCAATACTGGTTGTATAAACTTTGAAAAAGACTACGAGGACCTCTGAGTAAGCTTCCGTGTTTCTTCTCAGAGAAGTCAACTAAGAAACACCGGCCACATTTGGTCCAAACTGAACTAAAAAGGATGAAGTGCAAAAGAGTTATTATTAACGTACTTACAAAATAAATAATGTATAAAATTTAATGCTTGATTACCACCAGAACTTAAAAATTGAGGGCCAGTTCTTGATTCCGTAACCATCCTTACGTTCTCAGATTTCTCCGTGCTTCATAAAGTATGTTTAGGTGGTTCCGCCTAGAGAACTGACTATGAAAGTGACGGTAGCATGAAACATACGGAAAATGTTAGGCGTAATAGGCTATGGTAGATAATAGAAATGTATAAGTTTGTGTTGTGACTATGCTTAAGTTGCCGCTTGGCTAAAAGTGTTTGAAGCGGAATAGTTCTACATAGTCCATACCGAAGATTATGTCACCTTTCCGAAACTCGTAGCTCGTCGTAGCGTTTCGCAGCCGCGTAGCCTCGTAGCGTTACGCAGCCGCGTAGCACATTATCGCTACAAACTTCTTTCTTGCGTGTGTGTTGTCACTATAAGGAAAAGATGTGGCTGTTGACTTTATAAAAATAACAAAATAATAGTAAAACCACTACTAGTAAACTAACGTTATAGCCTTAGCGTGTCTAATTATTCCTTTGGAAATATAACAACCTTCTTATTAACCATATTATTTTCTTAGATATACTTATACAAGATTTCTATAGTGATTACACGAGCCCGAAGCTAACAACCGCTTTCAACAATATAATTTACATTAACGTAACTAAAAAAATATAGAAAAAAAGAGGTGTTTGAACTCTCGCATTTCTACCACGTCCCATATTAGGTACAATAGAAAAAAACATGGCCGTCATGGCAATAGCGCGCTAATATGAATAAACTCTCAGGTTAGAACGTCACATCGCATGCAATACAACATTATTGACTTCTGATTTGATACCGATACTGTAGTAGGGCTTGTTATCAATTTACAGTTCTTAGAAACTCTAGGAATGATGGCTGATTAGCTTACGAAGATACAATACAACTGAATACGAAAGAAATGTGACAAAGTATGCTCATAGTTGTATACATATAGGATGTTTCATTGTAATTAAATTGATTTGAGTGACATAGTAGGAACAATTTCATTGGTTTGTTCTAAAATGCTGTTTAACGGGAATATTATCAAGAAACCGATTTAATTAAGCCTAAATCTTGCAAGAGAAAGTATACATTGAAATTGTGTACCATTAAACTACGACCTTATTGAAAACAACGGTTTTTTCAATTAATTTTTTAAAAGTGGACATGTATAACATTGAAATATCCTAATTTTAACCCCAAGATTTTTAGAAGAAAAGCAGTAAAATTACCAGCAATACTTCTGTATTTTTAAAGTTATTATACTACGCACACGATTTATTTATTTATTAAAACTTTATGCAACACAAAATGTACAAAGGCGGATTTAATGCCTTATATTACGATTAGATTTTGATTAAGATTCACTAGATAAAGATAGTATCTATTGATATAATAATTCTACATAAAAATGCATGGACGACACGGTTGGCGCAGTGGTTCAACGATCGATTGTTGCGCTGCATGTCATGGGTTCGATTCCCGTAAGCCCGTACCGGGTCTGGGTGTTCGTAGTTCGTGTTATGCACCTATGAGACAGGAGAAATTCCTAACGTGGAGCAATGTTAAAAACTAAAAAAAAGGAACATAATTAAACATAACCATAGCACAAACCCTTTACCTGCCGTACCATATATGTCACACAAACATTTCTCCGTTTTCCCGCCATTTATACCTGAGCGCAATGAAAACTGTTTCAACGGTTGTCGTTTGTTTCAGAGATGGAAATCGTGCCCGAAGGGAAAAACTTTCGATTGGTTTCAGAGGAAGAGCTCCCAGCTGTGGCCGATATCTTAGTGCAGTATATGCCTGAATCTTTAAAGGTAACTTTTAATGAGATTTTACTTCAAACAGCTTAGACATTGGGGCGGAAAGATTTTTCATTAATTTTTGGTATTCGATTTACTTTCTGTGATGAATATGAAGTCGTAAAAATTATGCAAAATTTTTAAAAGGAAGCAAAGGATTTTTTGCGCAAAAAAAAAAAAAAAATTAATGAATTTAAAGACTTAACTTTATTTCGGTCAACAGAAGACTTAGAAAACTACGTTAGAGTACATATACAATTAACTTGGCATATTTTTCAGGTATTAAACACCGATTATAATGCAAGTTTACCCTGAATAAATGGATTATCCATTTTATCACTTATTGTTTTTAGGGTACCGTGTTATTAGGATTTTGAGGTTAGGATACATTGGCACTCTCTTGTTTGTTAGATCAGTAACTTTTGATCATGAACTTCTCTTTTTTTATCACTGTTCTTAGGATACCGTTCATGCTCTGTGATTGGTTAGATCAGTAACTCTTTAATGTATTTCTTTGTTATTTCTAGTTTCATCAAACGATTCAAACATATCTGAACAACAAGGTGTGGGACTTCCATTTTTATGTAGCGAAGAATTGGCCCGAGGACCCGATCTGTCTGCATTTCCCCGGCTGTACTAGTACGGTAAGATAATTTATACCGGCTTAGATTTTTGACGCCTCTTTGTTTTCGTAACCTGTCACACTTAAACCAGCGATAAGACCGCCATTGTAACCATATATTAAGGAATATTGTTCAATTAGTGTGTTTAAATTTTGGTGTACAATATAGTTTATCTTTCTATCTCAACCGTGCATTTTTCCAAGATAAAATCGATGACGATATGATCCTATGAATCTACTACTTTTACTGCTTTATATCAACAAATGCCATTTTGGAATCTGTCTAACGGGTTGGATGTAACTATACCTGGAAGCATCTGTACTTCTACACATATGTTGATATAATTTAGAGCGTTTAACAATTACTCGTAAACAACCATGTTTTGTCCCCAAGACAACGATAGCAACAAAACAATGCATATAAGCTCTAGAATACCACAATTGAAGAAATTCATGTAATTAGCCAGTACCAATTACCATATATCATTTTTAACAAATATTTTTTGGTACCACTCCATTATATTCTATGCTATAGTATCCCAAAGGTATAGACTTCGTCTCAACTTTTTGTTTTGTCTTCACGAAATAATTCACAATTTTAGTTCAAAACTTATTCGTAATTCGTATTTGTTTTTAATTAAATAATTCTAGAGTTGTAAACCTAGAATACTCTTCGGTTATCTGAAATTCAACAACAGACATTTAAGTACCCCATGAAACGAATGCTTCTTATAATATTCTTTTGTAAGATTAAAAGACTCTCTTGATGTAAAAATATCCATACCAATTCCTAGTTAGTATAGCAAGCGGATTTGCAAGATAGATATACTTTTCATTGTACACCATATAAAAATAGAACAAGGGACTTAAAAAGAATGGGATATAACAATGGACAGTCTTATCGCTAAAAGCGATGTTTGCAGAAATAAATTACCAAAGTCGCTAATTACCTTGAAAAAACGTCCGAAATGTACAAGAAATGTAAGACGCAGTACTTATTAGTTTCCCTTTGCAAACAGAAACTAAATTTGAAAATGAAAACTACTCTCGTCCATTTAGCGTCAAAGACCTACATTAAATTATTCAAAAGTGACCTTTTGTGCCCCAACAACTACTTGGATTCGAGATTAAAATTGAAGTGGGTACTGAAATGGAAGAGCGTCTTATTTTCCCTCCTGCTCGAGAAATATCAATTTACGTAAGCTTGGGCTTACATTTTAAGATGTCTGCTCTCTATTGTTGCTGATAATAATAATAGGAGTGGGCACTTCAGTAAATTAGGCACCTGAAGGTGGAAAAAATAAACTTACTTGCGGTATGGAGTTTGTTGCACGCTCTTGTACAAACAGATCAACCCACTCTTTGGGACGTCATTTATATTATATGTTTGTGTGGAAATTTTACTAATTTTCCCGCGATAAAAAGTAGCCTAAGTGATATTTCAGCTTTTAAACCATATGTGGATAGAGTTTCGTCAAATCCCTTAAGTAATTTTTGCAACATTCCAAACTTGTACATTCATAGTACTAAGTAAAATATTAATTTACTGATAATTTCGCAAAAAGAAGAAACTAAATGTTTAAGCCTATGGCATTGAGTCCGCCTTTGTACATTTTGTGTTTCGTAAAGTTTTAATAAATAAATAGATAAGCTTTAAATCAGACCCCTGCTTGCAAAAGCAATGTACAGAAGGTGCACTGACACATCCCAAATATGTACATAAATCCTTAAATATGAGTTTTCACAAAATAATGCCTCATCACAACCTGCATATGTTAAAATGAAAAAATTATAAGAAGCAAATAATTTTACTTCTTACTTTAACTATACTATACTACTATAACTATAGCATCTAAAACGCATATCTTAATTGCTGAAAGAACTTAAGGTAGCATATTCTAGGCCCTGGTATTGTTATACTACTAGTCTCTATAAGAAAAGTGAGGTATTAACTGTTCCCAAACTCTTTGTGCTGGCCATAATTACGAGACAGCATTCCTGTGTTAAGGTAAGTGCCCAAAAAAAAAGAAGAAATTACTAGAAGAAGACGCTATGAATTATTTAAATCTTTACCCTGTAGAACCGGCTTTGCTCAAAAATTTAACAAGTTTCTGGGCCCAAGACTATTTAATATGGATAATAGACAGCTGCAAATTCACGTCATGGCTAAAAGAGAGTGTAAAGTGAAGGTGACTACATGGCTCTTGTCACTAAATTATGACGAAACCGAGAGACCGTTTGATATACCTGGATAGCGTTCTTTACTAGTGAATTTTATATCTTGTTTTCTTTACATATAAAAACATATATTTATATTTGAAAATGTTTTATCCTAAGTTTTTCATGTACTCATGCACCCGCACCCAAATGTACATTGTATGTACACTTACTCGAACCCACATACACGCACACAAGCCCCAACCAACAAACATACAGACCTTCTCCATACCCCTAGTTTAAGAGACAGGGTCCATACCACGGGTCCATTCCCTTTGTATGCATACACATTCTGTAAAACTTTTATTTTCTGCAACAACCATCTATGTATGTTCTACTTAGTTATATTTACATATTTAATTTTTAATTGTAATGAAACCATATTGAAACTGTGTGTCTATGTCTATGTGCGTGTTTCTTTGATAAATAAAACATTTTATTATTATTATTATATTATACCACATACACTCACTTCAATTCCACACCACACACATCAACATACACACAGATACATACATACACACACACACAAACACACCACACACCGTTTAACTGTTTGTATCTATTTTTTTATTTCTTTGTTATTTTTATTATAGTTTACACCTAATTAAGTTCACTAACCTTAAAGCTCAAATGTCGAACTAATATAACGAGGGCGGGCGCTAATACCTATAAATACAAGATATTAAGTTATCTTAGTTTAGGTATTGGCTGCAACTAAACATATAAACATATTTATTACCTTAAGGCCTATTTACAGTGTAACACTGCCATTTCACTTGAAGGTGCAAATTAACTATTTTATTTTTATTTTATGAATAACAAAACCGTCATTAATAAATAAATTCGATGTAACGGATACATATAAAGCCCAATATCTTAAGTAAGTTAAATAACAAGCGCCTTATATTTTATATTTATACTCATACTATAATTTCAATTACATACTATAAATTACAAAGACCGGATAATGTTTGAAGCAAATTCAAACGCATAGCTCTAATTTGATGCCGTGTAAGTGACCTAACTAACCAATTTTCTTAACGGTAAGCTTCAATTAAATATTAAAACGATTATCCTAAGAAATATGAAACTAACGGAACTTAGAACTAACTGAGCGAGAGCGCTATTATTCCACCAAAACGTTAACCCGTCAAAAAACGAATCGTAATTACTTAACGCAAAGGTTAAGGGTTGTTGCTATTTTAGTCCATAAAATGGCCCCATATTATGTTTGGCTAGTGACGTTTGCTAGTTTGCTTACCAACTAGACAACAGAAAGTACAAAAGGCACACTTTTACAAACGCGCTATCATGGACTTGCCGCATGTAAAAAAAGCGATTCAATGTACAGGAACAGTTAAAAATAGTTTTATGAACATATTTAATACGCACTATGGAAAACAACACACTGTGGAAACATGAGCTGGGGCACTTCGAGAAAGCAATCAGCTCTGCCTGTTATGTACTAAGAAGTCTTAGAAACGAGGTGACCATGAAACATCTAAAAATGGTCTATTACGCGTTAGTTGAGTCAAAACTGAGATATAGCATACTTTTCTGGGGAGGAAGTTATGATTACAATATTCAAAAAGCTTTGGTAATTCAGAAACGAGCAGTCAGAACCATGACTAGAATTCAGCAGCAAGAATCATGCAGGAGTCACTTTAAGGACTTAAATATATTGACGGTCCCAAGCTTGTACATTTTGGTTCTACTTAGTCACTTATTAAAAATATATCTTTGAATATGAGACTGAAGATGAAAGGCAAATAAGGGAGAGTACAAGAAGAAAGGATCTTCAGTTGAAGCAAGTGCCTCACCTGAACGTAGTAAAGCAAAGCGCCTACCACAAATCGTCAAAGATTTTTAATAAACTGCCGATAGAACTAAAAGGTCTGATATATACAAGTGAGTTTCAGAATAAGCTTAAACGGTTCTTTATTTATTTATTTATTTATTTATTAGGGACAAAAAACAGTTACATGTTATGATATTACATTAATGTTCTTAAGATATATAGGTAAACACATAGCCCACACTATTGTCCACGGATTAATCAATAACATATTGAATGGCAAACGATAACGGATTAATAAAATTTTACTGTTAGTTTTAAACATTTTTATTAGAATTTAGAAGCTAATGCACTAATAGCGAGTGTTTTAAATTTTTTATTAGAAAGAGAGAAAATATCGATGTCTATGAAGTGTGTGTTATAGGTTTCCACAAGACGACGTAGAGGCACTCGTGCCCCGGCGTTAGTTTTGCATGCATGCATGCAAACCTAACGCCGGGGCATTGCATGCATTGCATGGAACAAGCGTGGCACGCGAGCCCCCCGTCTGATAACCGTTCTAGGTACCGTGTAACATAGTTTGTTTGTAAGGTCAGTACAATCAAACCTATTATGGCACAAGCCATACAGCATCATTACATCCAAAAGTAACCGTCGGGCTTCCAAGCTCTGAATATTGTATTTTTTAAGTAATAGGGAATAGGGAATCTTTGAATGATTACATTTGTAGTTCATGCTACGTAAGAATTTTTTCTGCACCATTTCCAATTTGTTATTATATTTAAGATAATAAGGATTCCAGATTGAAATACCATATTCCAGTTGTGATCGCACTAAACATTTGTATAATACCAGAAAAGTAGAGGGCCGCACAAAGTCTTTAGAAGATCTCATGACGAAACCATACATTTGAAAGGCCTTATTCACGATAGTATCAATGTGCATGTCGAAGTGCAAACATGAGTCCATAATAACACCGAGGTCCCGGACAGAATTCACTACATTTAAATGGTGGTTATCGAAACAGTAATTAAAATTAATTTTATTCTTATTTTTAGTAAACGATATACTATGACATTTGGGGAGACTAAGAAAGAGTTTGTTCTTTGTGCAATACGCGTTCAGTCTAATGAGATCATCTTGGATGAGTAGGCAATCCTGGATATTCTTACAAGATTTAAATATTTTAATATCGTCAGCATACAATAAAAAATTAGCATTAAGGAAACAAGATTTAATGTCATTTATATATATGATAAATAGGAATGGTCCTAAAATAGATCCTTGGGGGACTCCAGAATTCACAGTAATGGGTTCAGATTCATAACCATTTATGACGACTCTTTGGGTCCTGTTAAAAATATATGAGACAAACCAACGCAGCAAGTTCCCGCGAATTCCGTTAAAGGCAAGCTTCTCCAAAAGGAGCGCGTGATCCACCTTGTCAAAAGCCTTCTGAAAATCAGTGTACACGGCGTCTACTTGAACTCGTCGGTCCATGTTTTCAAACAAATAGTTAGTAAATGTCATCAGATTAGTAATAGTTGAACGCTGTTTTACGAAACCATGTTGTTCTGGTATAATTAATCGATGAAATTGAGGATATAGAGCACCGTGTACTAGCTTTTCAAAAAGCTTTGACAAGGCGGACAGGATGGAAATGGGTCGGTAATTTTCCACGTTGTCTTTGTTACCACTTTTATAAATAGGAGTGGTAAACGCTCGCTTCCACACGTTTGGAAAAACCCCCTCGCGCAAACATTTGTTGAAAACTATATACAAAATAGTATGTATGCTTTCGGCAATTTTTATAAGGAAAGCGGGTGGCAGCCCATCCGGACCAGCTCCCTTTGATGGATCAAGTGATTTGATTGTCCGAAGTATAACATCTTTTGAGAGATATATATCACCTACACTAGATGAGTTATCCTCATAATTGTCAGGAGGTTGCCATTTTATAGGGTCGAAAGTAGATGATTCATAAACGGAGGCAAAGAAGGTCGAGAACAAGTTACATATATCGGTAGGGTTGTCAGAAAAGGAATTTTTAAGGTGCATGGTTGCTGGAAATCTAGCCTTGCTCTTTCTATTTGATATGTAACTCCAGAAATGCTTTACATTCTTGGGTATGCTATCTTCAACCGAATTAATATAGTTACTGAAACAGGCGCCACACTCTCTATGAAATAATTTACGATAATTAGAGAAGTGCTCATAGTCGGATTGGTTGTGGTACGTTTTCCACCGAATCCATGCACGTTCCTTTTTTTTAAAAATCCTTATTAAAGATGGTGAGAACCAAACAGGAAATTGAGAAATTTTAGTTCTAGTTAGATAAGTGTCTATATTCTATTTATGAACTATGAATATTAATACTACGAGCGAAGGTTACATAATTTTATTGACTAGAAATGAAAATTTTATAGAATATTATGAATTGATTTATGTTTTTTTTATTGTAATTTAGATAATAATATGCAATTTGACATAGAGTATATTTATGATTATTTTTATGCTTATTAATGAATTATGATGTTAGACTTATGTATTGTTGATGATTATTTTTTATTTTAATATAATTTTGATAATAATTGGTAATTTGACACAAAATATTTTATGGTTTTCTTTATGATTGTTATTTTTTCTGTTTTTAATATATTTTATATATAATTGTAAAGATGTAAAGTTCAGTAATAGTTTATATAAATGTTTAGTTATAGAAATTCAGACATGATGTAAAAATCGTTATTGAATAAATGAATTGAAATTGAATTGAAACAAAACACGATTCTACCAACCCGCACTGCGCCTACGTGATGGATATCGGCTTTCGGCACATATCCTCTCATAGAGAGGAGGCCTATGTCCCAGTAGTGGGAACGTTATAATTATGCTAATTATTTTTCAATACACTTCCTCGAAAACTGGCTCTTATCGCACTACGATTAGGTTCAACATGCAATGCATTTCACACTCGTGGATTTTTTTCATTTTTCACACACGAGGGTTTTTACCATTCCAGATTCTGCCACAGATAACATTAAACAACTATTCGATTCCCTATATTCGGCGGTGATTGTTTTTTTTTTTTTTCACAGTTAAGAGGCGCATGTGACCTTATATTTAATGAAAATTGAAATTATGTTTATGAACAGAATATCAGAAATAAACATTATTATTTATAAAATAATTTTGCTTATATCAACAAATTAACATTTATTTGTGTTCTAAATAATAATAAAAAAAAATATTTTAATGTCAGGCTGTTTTGCGGCTTCATACCCTTGCTTCTCCTTTAACCCGCGAAGGTAAAGCGCGGGGAAAAAGTAAATTAAATCTTATTAATCTGTTTTTTGTGTGAGTATGTCGAATTTATACACACATAAACACAAACATGTGCATTTATTATTTTATTTCTTCGAAAGTGTATTGAAAAACGTCGTTTGATACACGTGGCCATTTCTTACTCGGCTCCATAACCCCTCGCCTTGCGGCTCGGGCGTAACTCCGCCTCGGCAGCAATAACAAACTTTCTCCACTTGTATCAAAATGTACTATGTAATGTATTATGTGGAGAACATGATATCCTTGCAGGAGAGCCCCAAGCTCCTATAAACCTACACTTTTGATAACCTAATGAACTTCATTGAAACTGCTAGTAACGTATCCCTAACCCTATCATATTATGTATGATAGAGATATGTTACGTTAGAGGACTAAGAATCTATGTCGATTCATAGACCTGCCATATTATCTCTTCACCACCCATGGTTAACTGGTAGATAAATAATAGAAACGACTTAAAATTGTAAGGGCAATTTCCTTCTTTTTTTTATTCAAGATAGGCTGGCGTTTGATCACTATCTCACCTGATGCCTGATAGTAAGAGATGATGTGGTCGAAAATGCCTTACCTATAACCTATTCATTCTTGAATTAAAAACCCCCAGGTTATAGCTATCAGGAAATTCGGTCTCTGGAAGGGAATTCCACTTATTAGCTGTACGCACAATGAAAATATTCCCAAAACCTTTTGTGCGTGGTGTTGTGGGTGGGATGTCCACCATTCTCATTTAATTGTAGCTATTTCTTGCTCTTCAAGATTACCAAATACTAAGGCTCAATTTACCAGGCACGCCGCAATTGCGGCGGTAAGACCCCTCTTTGAGGAGTGGCTAGATCGGCGTCACGGCGTCCTGACCTACCGCATGACGCAGGTCCTCACCGGACACGGAAGTTTCGGGAGGTACCTGTGTCTGATGGGAAAGGAGGAAACGCCTGGGTGTCACCACTGCGAGGGTCGCCCTGAGGACACCGTAGAGCACACGGTGCAAGACTGCCCCGCCTGGGCAGAGCACCGACGTGTCCTCACGGCGGCGATAGGCGGAGACCTCTCGCGCCCGGCATTGGTCGAGGCCATGCTGCGGGGCGAGAGGGAGTGGGAAGCGGTCGCCTCCTTCTGCGAAGCAGTCATGCTTCCAAAGGAGGAGGCGGGCCGCGCGAGGGAGAGGATGGCGTCCTCCCTCCAGCCCAGCCGCAGTGGTAGACGCCCACGGCGTCGGACGTCGGCCGACGATCTCCGGCCACCGTAGGCGCGGGCATGCGGACAGCGAGTAAAGGGCAACTCGCTGTCCGACCATGGACCATGCCCGGGTCGACGGCGCGTCGTGTTCCACGCGCGCCTCAAAGAGCGTCAGCAACATGACGAGGCCCCCTCTGCAGAGGGCCGAAGCCCGCCGGGGTCGTGGGACTCATCCCGTTACCGTGGCCCCGGTATGTAAAGGGTTATTGAAGGAACACCGTGGATTTTAGTCAGTAAAAGTCTGACAGTCCCCACCCTGACACCCTGCCCGGAGTGGGAGGACTTATTTGATAATTTTACCAAGTTAAAAAAAAAAAAAAAACAAAAAAAAAAAGGCTCAATTTACACCGCCGCGGAATGGAATGGAAGCAACTTTTTGCAACGAAATTTTACATAGCATAATGAACTTTACGTCAATTGTATAACATACAAACTAAATAGGAACCAAAAAAAGTTGCGCGTCTTCCGGGGAATCCTCGCACATTCTCGAGAATTCGTCTAGCTACTGTCGCACGGTGGGCTGAAAAACGGCTTTCATAGACTTAGGCATTTTATTTTGCAAGTGCCAGTTTCTGTGCCGGATATCACTTCTATTTGTTATAACAATATACAAAAATGACACCAGAATTGATTCTGCACAAAAACGAAGGAATTATAATTTTTTTACGAAAATTTTGTATGGAGCTAGTATGAAAAATCGAAATATCTCTGAAACGGCAGCGATAACCGTAATATCCTTATAGGAGGTTTTAGTACTAATTATTTATGATTTCTTGACATACGTTACATAATGGTTGTAGATGCCTTTTTTTTTTTAAATCGTCAAAATATTTTTATTTATTTTTACATATTAAACGTTCCTTTTAGTGTTTAAGTTGAAGAATTCAGAGGTTTAACAACTCTTAACATAAAATAGCATCACCCCTATAGACCTGAAGGACTAGACAGAGGTGTGTAGTATCTTGTTGATCTTGTAAGATTTCCAACAATACCAAATAGTTGAATATCAGTGTCAAAGTGCCCATGCTGTCGCTTCTTTTAGAAAGATAGGGGAATGAAATTGTTAATTGATCATACCCTAAAAGTATGATTACAACATAACCGGACACATAATAATATCGACACAAAAGGAATTTTAAAACCTTGCATACGTTCAAAATACAAAATAACATATTGTGTAGTCATCTAATGAGTCTGATGACAAGTAATTAAGTAATTAGAATGATGGTTGTAGTCTTCTGATTCTAATGAGCCTATTAAGTGATTAAATGATTTGAAATATCTCGCAACAATACCAACTAAGAACTGCATTCACCTTTTTATAATTAGTGAGCTAATGTGATTTGCTAATGTTGATTAGTTCTACTATGAGTTCTACGAAATGTTTTTGACGATTATAAATTTTTATTATCATATCTTTTATAACTTTAATGAGGGTAGTTAACTAATTATTGACTTTATACAATAAAAGGGCTATAATTTTGTTCCATAATTTAGATTGTTCACAACCGTGTAACTGCTAACACTAAAACTATTTGCTTTGCGACTACAAAATCTTAGAATGGAAAGTTTAATCACCAACTTAGATTTGTTTGTTCTTCTAAAAAGTGAGTGTCCTTCATTTAATCATGAAGTATTGTTTAGTGCAATTGTGTCCCGCATAGGCGATTGCCTTTCTGCCGAAGATCAAGTAACTCTCAAAGAATTTTGCCGGAGATTCACGCGAACTGCTTTAAACAGGTGGCAGAAATCTAAACGATTCTTTGATAAGTTTAGAAATACGTACGGAGAGTGGTTGCAAGCAAATATTGATTGGCCGAGTTGCGTGCAAACTTTAATAAATCAAGAACCAACTGTTGAGATACCAAGAGCACGCTCAGTCTCTCCAGAACCTTCGACATCATCGACTGTTGGAACAATGACAAAAAGGTCCCGAAAACCATTCAAAGATCTGGGAAGCAAACAGAAAAAGAGAAGATCTAGTGAGCACATAGGCGAGGATTCCTGTGAATTGGCATATGCAGCTGCAGCACGTTTAAAAGAAGAAGGTTATGAAGATATCGCATCTGTAATCAATTATATGATCAAAAATCCAGAAGCTGCCGTTAAAATCAAGGAAAGCATTAAGAAAACAGTAATATTTACACCAGAGAAAGCACTTGGATTGCTTCTTTCACTTAAGCTTTCAAAGTGGCAATATATTACGTTGCGAGAGACTGCCATTCGGGAAGGTGCTAAGGATATTTACCCATCCTACTATAAACTGCAACAAACTAAGCTTGCATGCTACCCTCCTAATCAATCAGTATCAGTTACGGATTCATCAGCTAGAATTACACTTCAAGCTTTACTTGACATCACGGTGAAGCGGATTCTTCAAAGTCTTTCTGATAATGTGGAAAATAAGCAGTTAAAGCTGATATCGAAGTGGGGATTTGATGGTGCTTCCAATCAAAGCCGATACAAGCAGAAAATGGACGGCGAGCATGATGATTCAAGCATTTTCATGACCTCCTTGGTGCCACTGAAACTGACAGATGGAGATAATACTATATGGACAAACCCGAAACCATGCTCAACTTTTTATTGTCGTCCGGTTCAGTTCACTTTTGTAAAAGAAAGCCATGCAGTTGTCATTGATAACAAAAGAAAAATGGATGAGGAAATTGAGGCCCTTAACCCCACAGAGTGCATTAATAGTAACAGGGTGACTCATAAACTAATGATGACAATGATCGACGCAAAAGTCTGCACGTACCTTTCTGAAGCTAGATCAAATGCATCATGCTACCTGTGCTTAGCAAAACCAACAGAAATGAACCACTTAGATGCTGTAACATCAAAAACTGTGTGTTCTGACATATATGAATTTGGCCTATCATCCCTACATGCCCGTATAAATTGCATGGAATGTCTGTTACACATTGCGTACAGACTTGACTTCAAACAGTGGGCAGCAAGAAGTAATGAGCATAAAGATATGTTACAAAACAGAAAAAAAAACATTCAAAATAAATTTAAAGAGGAGCTCAATCTGTTAATTGATATAGTAAAACAAGGCTCGGGAACTACCAATGACGGGAATACCGCAAGGAAGTTTTTCGAGTTTCCCAATAAAACTGCAGCTATTACTGGGTTGGATCAAAACCTGATAAAAAGATTTGCTGTTATTTTGCAAGCAATAACATCTGGTGAGAAGATCGATGTCATCAAATTTAAAGATTTTGCTCGCAAAACAGCAGAAAAGTACGTGGAATTATACGACTGGTACTACATGTCATCAACCGTACATAAACTATTAATACACGGAGCTGACATAATCGAAAAAAATGATATTGTCCCGATTGGGACTCTCTCGGAAGAAGCCTCAGAGTCTCGAAACAAAGATTTTAGGAGGTTCCGGGAACATCATTCGCGGAAAAGAAGCAGGCAAGATTCTAATCAAGATATCCTAAATATGCTTGTTGTTTCTTCGGATCCTTTTCTAAGTGCACAAAGGCCGAAGTTAGATGCCAAAAGGAAGACAACCTTTTTTGCTGAAACTCTCGACCTAATACAGTTTCCGGAAACTGAGTTCGAGTTTGTAGGTATATCCGATCTGGATTCTGACTCGGAATTGGAGTCCGACAACGAAAGTTGTAAAGAAAATTTGTAAAATTTAATTATTTTTCTTTATGTTCTTTTGTTATTTATGTTAGTTTATTGTACCAATATGTTTAGTTAATAATTTCATAAATTATAGTTTCAAATATGTATTTTGTATAATTGAATTTATTAGATATTATTTTTGTTACTTCTGTTTTATTTAAATTACCTATCAATAAAAAGTTTATATACAGTCTTTTTTTTTCACATATTCTTAATATTTGGGGAAAAAGCATGCTTCCTAACGATGTTCTTAACTTTGACACAGTTCATGGATCGTTTTGAACAGTTTCATATGTTAAAATAAATAATGTTAGTACTATAATCCCCTATAAGGATATTATTATTATTATGTGTCCGGTTATGTTGTAATCATACTTTTAGGGTATGATCAATTAACAATTTCATTCCCCTATCTTTCAAAAAGAAGCGACAGCATGGGCACTTTGACACTGATATTCAACTATTTGGTATTGTTGGAAATCTTACAAGATCAACAAGACACTACACACCTCTGTCTAGTCCTTCAGGTCTATAGGGGTGATGCTATTTTATGATAAGAGTTGTTAAAGCTCTGAATTCTTCAACTTAAACACTAAAAGGAACGTTTAAATATGTAAAAATAAATAAAAATATTTTGACGATTTTTTTTTAAAAAAAGGCATCTACAACCATTATGTAACGTATGTCAAAAAATCATAAATAATTAGTACTATAACCCCCTATAAGGATATTACGGTTATCGCTGCCGTTTTAGAGATATTTCGATTTTTCATACTAGCTCCATACAAAATTTTCGTAAAAAAATTATAATTCCTTCGTTTCTGTGCAGAATCAATTCTGGTGTCATTTTTGTATATTGTTATAACTAATAGAAGTGATATCCGGCAAAAAAAACTCGCACTTGCAAAATAAAATGCCTAAGTCTATGAAAGCCGATTTTCAGCCCACCGTGTGTCGGTGCCGTCTGTGGAATCCGCGGGAAGTGGCGCGAACGAGGAGTCGGTTGGGTCGGTCACAGCAGTGCGGTGCCAAGCAAGCAAGGCGCAGTGGCGCGAAGTCGCTGGAATGCGCGAGAATACTTGAGCATTCCAGCGAATTCGCGCGACTTCTCGTGTCATGAGGCGAAATTGACGCTTCCATTCCATTCCATTCCGCGGCGGTGTAAATTGAGCCTGATTTGTTGATCCGATCAAAAGAAAGGCGTACCATAAGAACAAGTCTGACAATCTAAAAAACAAAAACTGTAAAAGTTTGGGTGATGCTGTGCGACGTTTTCATCGCCCTGATGAGTTTTATTCAAAACTACATTTTTCAGATTAGCGACTACAAAATTTAATAGATAACCTATATTCAAAACTCTGTGTATACACACGATAAGACTATAATTAAGCTTTAAAAGAAAGATTAATAAAATACAATAAATATTTACATAGCTCCACTCCAAAAATATGAAAAGATGAGATCCCTCTAAAACGTACAGTCTTAAACCAAGAAACCAAGCATGTAAGAACCCTTGCGGTAATGTTCTAATGAGATACTGCAGCCCCGGAACTTAAGGGCAGCTGAAGGAACAGGGTGGGTTTTTTTCCAAACCAGAAAAAAAAAGAAAAAATAAAGCATATAAGAACCCACTCATAAATACACACACTCAACATCACGACACAGCCGGAATCCTAGTGTAATGTCCAGAGTTTTTTTTATTATTTTAAGCTAAATACTAACAGTCACTAGCAGTACCTATTATTAGAACTGCAAGCATCCGTGATCATGGCGCTTGCAACAGTGCCGAAATATCGGAAACTCGAAACAATAAATACACATGATTAATATCCCGTTTTTTTATTTATCCGAAAATAGAGATTTTTTTAGTAGCGGGGCTGCCATCTTTAATTTAATAATACTGCAAATTAGACGATGACCTTTCAGGCTAGCCTTGTAGGAATTGTTATGATTGCGCTCCACATATTCCCCCGGTACATTATTTGATTTGTATGCAGTGGGCATTCTAAACCTATCTTATGATCTCATGCCTCAGGGATTGCCTTCAGCGAACTAACAAGCTATGTCACCGGTGTTTGCACTCGCTGCACTACATACATTATTTAACTATGCGCTGTCTAGAAATCCGTGAGGTATAAAAAGAAATATCGCACAACGAAAAGTAGTTTTCTTTTCAGAAGTAATTTTGAAGTTCCAAGCTTTATAGTTTACGTGAAACAAAGGCTTGAGGATTGTATCTAGGTTAACAAAAGTTAAGGATTTGTTTTGGAAGTCGGCTAGGCTGTATGAATGAGTGAGCTAAAGAAATTATAGCAAAAATCAATACACTTTTTTCTGTTTAAAAATCCGCTCTGAGTGGAGCGAAAGGAAGTATCAGTCTTCTACCGACTTAAATCCAACCCTGTCCCTTCCTTCAGTAGCCCTTACACTCCACGGCCGCGGCATTTCGGTAAAACATTCCCACAATCCCAGCAGACTGAGTGTGACCCTGAAAAATGATTCACGTTTAAGCAGCTAAGTGAAGCCACACCAGTAGCCATGTGATTTAATGACTTAATCAATCGTTATTCAAGTAAATAAATTGCCTCAATTTTCTTCACAGCAAATTAACCAATTTCTACAATAATGCCAAATAAATTGTAGCCATAACAATTTATTACTTCTCATAATTACATTTGGTTGTGTGCCGTTTGCGAATACGGCTTAAAAATCGAATTTGCTGAGCGTTATTATGCCGTGCTGACAACGGCATTTAAGTTGGCATCTTTCCCGACTTTTCCTACCCAACATCACTTATCTCGTGACGTAAGCGGCCACATGAGCCCTTCTCAAGTGTTTCTTTGCTTAGAAAATCTCAGCTACTGTAACAAATGCACGAAACACCAGCTAAATAAAACGTTGGCAAAGTAAGATCACTTAATCAGGTTACTTACGTAAAGCCTGTTTAAGTTTTCCCCAAGTGAAAACCGAGTTAGGTGATTGGATGGTTTTACGGAGTACATCTATATTTATATTTTAGAAGCCTGCAAAAATAGGAGATACTAAAATTGCCTACATTTATGGGATTAAATTTCTTTCTAGGCGCCCTTAGAAGGCTTATTTCTTTATGTTATCTATTAAAAAGAGCTGTATTTACATCAAAATAAACTTCCTTTCTTTGTCGAATTTCAGACTACATAAAGATGAAATAGATTAAGCAAAAAGTTACAAATGATAAAGGAAACTTTCTTGGAAGATATATTATTGAAGTCATGATTAATTTTTCGGGCACTCGGTCGTTAGCGTATCGCATCATTCTGATCTAAATGTCTTACTAATTCGTTTACTTTAAGGACTCGCTTTAAAGGATTCTAGAAATTAGTACTGCAAAAGTATTAGCTACTGAGCTAGCAAATTATTCAAAAGCAGGAAAGCAGCTCTAATTCTTCTTAAAGACTTTTTGTCAAGCGTTTAATATTTATTAAATTGTTTCTTTAAAACTGTATATACAGTATGTTTAGTCATTTTGCCATGCAATCATGTTGGCTTGGTATTGTTACACACATTGGCCCAATGTAATATGTAGTTATTATAATGATCCTGTTTAATCTTTTAAACTAATGGCGAATTACAATAATTATGTCATTAACCCCAAATAAATAACCAAACAACTTTTACTATTATCGTATTACTGCTTACGTATACGTATTGCTTATTACTGCGTACGCTTTCATAGCTTAAACATTTTACAGTGGCGCGCCAACAAAACTAACCAACAGCGACAAATTTCCGTTTAGAATAAACAAAATTTTTAGAACCGGAAATCAGTTACCATTCCTTAAAACTTTTGACAGATGACGCGCCAAGCATTTGACAAGTTGGCAACTGACTTCCGTTTAGAATAAATAATATTATTAGAACCGGAAGTCAGATATCAATGCTATTAGATGTAATGTTTACTAATATATATCTGTTCCCACTAAACGGTAATACTATATGGCGTCATAATTATATAAAGCTAACACTATGCTACTCCATAATTTAAGTAAATTCTGCTTTGATGAAAGAATTCATGGCTTATTGACATCAATTCTTTGGCACACATATTTTTGTATTTTTTATTTTATATTATTCTATTGCTCACATTGCTATTTCTAGCAATGTGAGTAGACTTCACATATTACTCGCACCCTTGTTAACCCCTAACATATGCTAGTGTCGAGAGTGGGCTCACACAAAAGTGTAATGGGTGTGATTCGAATCCGCGGCCTCTTGATCACAAGGCCATGAGGCTATTGAGTATTGACGCTTCAACATTAAATTGTTCACGGAATGATATAAGCATAAAGGCAGAGCTCAGTAAAGCAGGTGATCCTTTGAGTAAGTACTCACGATTCAAAGAACATTCACAATGAATCGGGGAAACGCTTTCCTTTATTACATACGTATAACCTGCGCTAAGGAGAACTCGTTATATAAGAATTTTCATATCACTCCCGAGCTGAGCTGACTTCATAGAAAATGTAATTTGAAACTTAGCTGGCAGTCACGCCTTGTCTGCTAATAACGGCCCGTGGGAACTGGAACTATTATGATATGCTCTGTTGATTATTATGTGCCACTTCAACTTTTATTTGATTATCCTCCTAAGACCCAGCGTTTTACAAACCTTGTAGTGCTAAAAACCCCATGTCCTATATTTGGAACAAAATTAAAATAACCTGTCAGGTCCAGACCTACTTTATGGTGTATCTCAAAAATTAGAATAATTTATCAACCTGGTTAAATCTGGTTACTGGCAGGACTTACGAGTAGATCGTAGGTACACATAGGTGGGTATTTTTTATCATCACCACTACTCTCAAAATGGTGAAATAAAACATTGTGAGGACACCGGTATGTCCCAGGACCTATATCCGACCTCCACCAACCGGCTCTAGGGTTGCGTGGTGGAGTTGTGGCCCATTCCCCTATCCCAGTTGTGGGAAAGTTATTATTATAGGCTTATTATGTTATTTAATGATTAAATCGGAGTTCTACTCTGGATATAATATCATAGTATAGTATAAATGGTCTTACTAAATGAACATGAATACATTTTATTACTTAGACTATCTGCCTATTAGATTGCGAAAAACTTGTAAATAATATAACACGATACCACTTGGCAAGACTGTCAAAGAATTAGAAGTAATAGCCGAAACTTTACATCAAAAAGCCTTAAGTCTTTCCGAGACATGGTTTTGGTAAGTAATGTATGATCACCCATCGCACCGATCTCAACAAGCATTGCTTAACTTCAGAGATAGACCCGTGTAGCTGTTACTATTTAGCCACGAACCCCTGTAAAATTTATACTTCTGCGTATGTACCACGACCGATCATTACTCACTTTCAAATACTCGGCAAATTAAAGTCCTAGATTCTTACTGAAAGCCCGAAGATAAGCGAAGGAAATAAAAGTGAAAAATGTTTTTTCTTATCTTTCTGCGCCATTAACAGCCAGCATTGTGTAGAGGGCGTTTTATATGAGCCATTTTACTTACGAGATGTTTCTTATGGCAAGTAAATAACATGTCTGTAAGAGTTCTTACAAGTTCCTAAGTAACTTGTGCTTAGACAATTTCAAAAGCGACAAAATGTTATAATTTTCTCTAATTCTGATATCGAACATATATAATACAGACATACGATCTTCGGAATTCGACCTAGACTAGATCCTGACCTTTGAGAGACGGTCCTAATTTTAGACACAATAAGCGTTTGATTGCCATACCGGCCAGACAGAAATGTCGTAAAATGTAGATACTTTGTGCGCCAAACATTACTAAATCCACCTGACAACTGAGCAGACCCTTATTATATTTGTACGATATAATATTTTGAGGTATAGTCTGGCAAAAAAATTATGTACCTAACTACCTATCATCTCTGGTACTAAAATAATAAGAGATATCTTTGTTTTGTTTCCTTTTTGTACAATGATCGTAATAAAAGTTCGTAGCGATGTAGCGGCCGTGCCGGCCGTAGCGCATCGTATCACTCGTAGCAATTATCAGTATAACAAACAAGCGGCTTTTTAACAGATTTTGTCATTCATAATCGATCGTGCTTTGTAACCGATAGATTTTTATATATACTGTTATTAAATCTGTCGTATAAACGATGATCTGGACTATGAATAGGGTAGACACATCACAGGAATGAACATCAGATGCAAATATTGAAACGTACCCTAATTATTTGCTTCGCATGTTAATATATAGATTAGGCAAGATATCGGTTTAAATAATCAATTAATAAGCTCGTATAAAAACAAATCATAAGCACAAAGTAACACTAAGTACATCTCTGAGGATTGAAGAGCCAAGCCTTTTTTTAAGGATGGGCAAGCATCCAATGTTTCATACTTTTACTGATTACAACCCATTTATGTTCCGAGGCCGTGTTAACTCGAACAAATCCGCAACGAAAGCCAAGTCTGTAATAATATTGAGCAATTCATTTAGGACATTCAGAACCCAACCTCTAATAACACCGTTCTATCACCCTGATTCCAGCCGAACAAAACAACATACGAAAGCGTGACAGTGTTCTGTCCCTCCGAGCGTGCCGAGCTGGTGGACCTCCTGACCTCAGAGGAGATACTCCTGGACCTGACCCAGCCGCTGTACCTGAACTTCACTCACGAGGCCATCGTCAATCGCTTTGAGCATCGCCACTATGAGGCGCATGACAAGATTACTGGTGACGTCTACGTCTGTGATAACCCACCACAAGATGACAGTACTGAGGGGTAAGGAGATAACACTGTTTGTTTACCATCTATACTTAAGCGTCTTGTTAATAACTACTAGGTACCTCGTGTTTTTGACTTTTTCTTAGTGTAATTCTCATTCATATCCTTCAAGGACTAAGGGTACTAACCAAAAGTCAAGTAGTGTTTTAGTTAATATAAGAAGAAAATAACATGTTCACAAAGATCTAATAATAATAAATTAAGCACAGGCGGATATAATATTATTTGGGCATCAAAAATTGACCGTCGAAGGGAAATGTGCCTAGAATACTGGCTGCATTGCCACGTTGAATGGAAATGTTGATTCTTTGATTGCATAAAAAGCAAGCTCACATCTTTGATTGAATAAAAGGTAAGCTCACCTAAACTTTCTATAACCGCCAAAAATTTATTACAGATTGCCATCGGACGTGGAGTTAGTTCGCTTGCAGCCCGAGCACATGAAGGCAGTTCACGACCTGTACCCAGCTAGCGACATAGAATGCCGTGAAGTCTTCGAGAAACTGGTCGCCGAACTGCCCGCCTACGGAATCTTCGTCGAAGGGAAGCTAGCCGCCTGGATGGTCCAGTCCTACTACGGGGCCATGTTCTCCATGCAAACTAGGCCCGAGTTCCGCAGGAAAGGCTACGGCATCTACCTCGCCCGCCGTCTCACCAAAGAAGTCGCCGCCCGCGGCTACAAGCCCTTCGTCGTCATTCGTCCGGAAAACGACGCATCCCGATCTCTGTACACGAAGCTCGGCTTCGAGAAACGTTTCCGAACGGTGCGCGCCGTTTTGCGTCCCCGCTAACGCGTTAAAGTTGATCACTAGCAGATTTTATTTTTTTAAGACTTTTGAATAAAATCAATTTAGCTTGCGATCTTTGATCGTCTAGAGAATTTTAGTAGTAGCTTTAAGATGGCGGCTAGTGCTCTCGGTCCGACCCGAGTCGATACGACAGGTGTTAGCTCCGTTGTAGCGCTTGTACCGGTGATAGCGATGGGTGCGAGTCTGGGTGGATCCCCCCTTCGGAGGGTTTCAAAGCACAGACGCAGCTCTGTGTACAAGCGCTCTAAGTCTTCTATACATAGGGCCTCTGCGATATTTTTCTGCCGTTAGCGTTTTTAATCTCCTAGTATCTACTTCTTGATATTGACAACGAATGGCTTTTTCTTGTTGGGCGTCACATACAAGTCAGCCCACATTTTGATACGTATATAGCTGATGCCTCATCATGCTTCCAGTCAGATTCGAGAGCTGTAGCCGTTTGCTGCGTTCTCTGACGCTAGCCTAGTTACTGATCTCAACGATACTAGCGTTCACCTGTAGGTACTTGGAACCCTGGTATTTAATAAACGGTATACCTCGCCATTTGACGGCGTCTGTTTCGCTGATAGGTACTATGGGAGTACAGACAATAAAACCAAATTAACTTAATGCTACCATTTTAGTTCTATCGCAAAAAGAAGATTCAGAAGGTCACACGGACGTTGCCTTGCTGAAGTTTTGAAACAATCACTTTCAACATTCCTTGTATTATAATGTACTTAGTATAGATAGTAGGATATGGCTATCAGTGAACCAAATACCATTTGACGGGGCTCTGAGTATCCTCTAGATGTTATCGGGGCTCTTCAAAGTACTTGTGAAGCTGGTTACTCTACTCATTAGGCGAACGCTTCATGACCACTCGTTGATCGAGCGGAAACTATTCTGTCTCATGGTTTATAAAATTTTTGGGACCCGTTATGATCTGTGTGATAAAAAAAATGTTAGAATTTAGCATGGACGTGCTTGAAAATGTATAAAAGTACATGAGAAAGAAAGGTTGCCGACGTCGCACCCAGTTTGCACAATTCGAGAAATTTATCAAGCACCTTTTTATTGAGAAACGCGATGAATATTAAATTAATGAATAAAATATAAAAGAAAAAAAAAATGTAAAAAAAAATTGTACATTTTTGTTTCATAAATAACGATAATGAACAAGATCTGCAAGCAATGGTGGGAGAAATGACAATTATTTGTTTTTTTTTATATTTTAAGTAAAAAATGTGATTGCAAGATAAACAATAAAAAAAGTTCAAGACGAACTGAGAACGTCCTCCTTTTTTTGAAGTCGGTTAAAAATGAACATGTTGTCTAGATATTTTCATAAACGTAGACTAAAATTAAAAAATAAACTGTGACTAGTTTTCTGTTAGTTATTATAGCAAACAAGTTTTTTATAAATCAAGTAGGTACATGGAAAATCATTTAAAATTTGATACGAAAACGTAGATAGGTAGGTATTTTAATACGGGAATGTATTTAACGATTGTATCGACGTCTCTAATGAAAAAACGTTTGCTATTCTTATGTATACCTGAATATTAATTAGAACTATTAAGTTAATCATCGATTTATTAAGTACTTATATAATTACGGATATTATTGTGTGATATGATAATATTTATTGCTTTTTGAATATTTTTATTAATTTGGCCAATTCGTAGTATTTATTTATTCTGTCTTCCTAAGACATTATAATAAGTATAACGGACAACTCTTATGACAAATATGGGTAGTATAAAAAGACTCGTTATTAATGAATAGTACCCAAATATTCCTTTTTGTTTTTATGTGTACACTGGTCAGAATATACACTTGTAGGCATATAAATATATAGTAAAGACCGTGTTGCGTGACCGTGTACCGTGGACCGTGTTTCGTCCATCGCAACCTTCGGAAACCGCCTGTAATTTTCGGTAGCAATCGCGAGACGTAAGAAATGTTGTGTTGTGTGTCCAGAAGATGGGTGAAAACTTACAGAAATTGCCAGACAAATTCTGATGTAACTGCGATAGCCAAATTGTAATTCTATAAGAAGTGACGCTAGTTTCTTACACGCAGTACCTACGCATCTAAGCAAACGTTCTGTCTACCCTATCTTTACTAAAGAAGTCTATGTTTGCATCCTTTTTTTTTAATATAGCATTGATTTAAAGAAATTGTTCGGCAAAGGCCTGAATTGTAAAGTTAAGTATTGCTCAATAATTTGGAGCTTCCGATTATTAAATTCTGAAATTGATTGCCAAATTATTAATTGTGTATTGTTCTTGCATTTTAACGTAATGATTATTTATTAAAGCATTGTGCTTGTCTTTGTTTGTGTTGAAGTTATTCAAACTGGATGGTAGAATAAAGAATCTGATGTTACCTACGTACATTATTTTATCATTGACGATAAGTTTCTTATAAACAGATGGTATACATATAACAGTCAATTGTAAAATGTTCAACTGTTTATCTGAAAAATATAAACTCATACCATGCAATCATGCTACAAGCTTTCCTACTTATCAGTAGGTACATGTCGAATAAGTAGATCGAGATTTCTTGAAATTATTAATCGTAAGACATTTTCTCTGAACACTCCTTTACCTTACTTATGTACCTAAATAAAATATACCTAAACTAAAAGGACAAGTTTTCCGTCCTATGCTGTAGTTGTCAAAAAATCGCAGTGTATTTCAATCATACAAGAAAATATAAAGAATGTAGTATCCATTCTGTATTGTTTATCAGTTTGTCACTAACCAACCTTGCAAAGGTATTGAGAAAACAATAAAAACTAAACCTATAACGACTTGTTTTATTTAAAACCATTCCCTTTTATAATTATGTAATGTTAGCTTCACTCAAATGAAAGCATATTTTAGCGAAAAAAAAATTGCCTCTCTCTCTTCAACTAGCGCCACACTAAGAATCAAATCGATCCGTTGTCTCATTTTGATGTAAAAGAAGAGCATTTAGAAGGTATGTATATATCTATAGGCATTATAGGTATCTAATAAATAAGTCTGCCACATACTATAAAATTACAAAATAATAAATACTTACATAAATATATAAAAAAAGTAAAAAGTCTTGTCGTCTTTACATATATTTTAAAAAATATTATTGAGGTGGGTTAAGAAACAGACATAGAACAATAATTTCAAATATATCTGTCTGTTTCTGTTCGTACATACTAATCTCCAGAATTACTAGACGGATTTGAATGAAACTTATATTTTTATAACTATTACATCTGGGCAACATATATAGGCCATAATTGATTTCAGAAACTGGTACAGTTAGTATAAACAGCTAGTATAAAATAATTATTTAGAGCCTGAGAAACAAGAATTATAGGAATCGGTCGACATTAACATACATTTACAGAACTTCACACCGGAACAGCTTCTCAATCTGTATCAAGCTCAAGTTCGATCGTGTATGCAGTATTGCTCTCATTTTAGGAACGGATCTGCCAAATACCAACTGGACACGCTTGAGTCTATTGAGAAACGGGCCAAGAGACTCATTGGCAATGATGCACTGGTCGAGTCAAAGCCTGAGCCAGAGCCTTGAACATCGGCAACGAGTTGGTCTATCGGTTTCATTTCGGGGAGTGTGCGATGGAATTGCACAATCTAATTCCAACAAGCACGTTCCTACGTCGAACTACAAGACAAACGGCGATTCGCCATCGTTACGTGGTGGACATCCCACACAAAACGTTTTGGGAATACTTTCATTGCGCATACGGCTAAGGAGTGGAATTTTCTGGCGGAGTCTGTGTTTCCTGATCGCTATAACCTGGGGGTCTTTAAGTCAAGAGTGAATAGGTTACTCCTAGGTAAGCGTGTTCCATCTTCGACCACATCATCACTTACCATCAGGTGCGATGGTGGTCAAACGCGAGCCTATTGTCAATAAAAAAGGTGAAATATCAGTTCATCAGAAATGTTAAGATTGTTTAGTTTCGTCTTCAATATTGCTTGTGGTGTTTTGTTTTCAAGGATGGAATTATTTTATTTGCTTATGAATGAGTAAACTTTATCTTTATTTATTTATTTATTTTATTATTTATGTACACACAGTAAAATATAATAGGACAACATAATTATAATATTTGAGTACAAAGGTACTGCTTATTTAACTTTTGTTTATTTGCTTATGTAAAAGAAAGATGTCTTTTATTTTAAATCAATATAATCAAAAGTTCAGTGATCCCTAGGTCCCCAATGACATGGAACCACGGTTAACGGGTCAACCCACCGGGACCATGGGTACAGACTCAACAAATCAGACTTGTAATTTTATGGTACTTTTTTTTAATGGCTTAGCATTAGCATTCAGCCAATGTCAAAGTTTGGGAAACGAGAATTTAAAAAATAAACGGAAAGGAAATGATAATGCCATGATATGGCCCACGTCAAACACATTTTGAAAGATAATAAAAAAATACAAGTATTTTAAATAGGAAATTTCCGTTTAAGTTCCATCTCTAACTATGACGCCGTGATTTTAGCAAATAAATAAGTAATTTAACTAATAGATCAATGCAAGTTTCAATGTCAGACGAAGTTTAGGGTTGCCATTATATATGGTCAATTTATTTCGATTAATATATTTAATAAATCTAGTCGATTACGGATTACTTTAAAAAATAAAATATAATTACTTATAAACTAAAACCCAACAGTGAAAAAGAAAAGCAAGTTGTCGGCTACTATTTATTAAAACTTGAGCATTTATGCTCTTGACTTCGGGAAGCGCTTTTACTAAATACGTTAGTCGGATTTCAGTTTTTTGGATTACCATAGAAATGATTTGAAAACGACGCGTCCACACATACATAAACATAAAAAAGTAAAATCACTGTATTCTATAAGGCTTTGCCGTAGTTAGATAAAAATTGATTTGGTCAAGACCAACAATCGATGCAACTAATCGATTATATTTTAAAATATGGCAGCATTATTCTTGACAGATGATAGACTTGACAGTAAACTGTTATTTACTGTAGGCTTGTTCATACTCGGTCACTGACAAGAACGCTCCGAACTAGTACAATTGTTCAAATGTACTAGTTCGGTCTTCTAGTACTATTAGTTCATTTTAGTTTATCGATAATTAAGACATCAGTCAGACGTGATGGAATACCTGCATATTTGATTTTCCTTCATACTTTGCAGGCTTAGGACTATCATTTTAATTATGATACATTTTAAATAATTTGAATATCATTTAAATAAGTAATATTGAATGAATTATTAAAATGGCGTATTTAAAAATCAAATATTTACAGTGATCTTCATTTTTATATACATATTTTCTTTTTTACAATCCACACGAAACAAAACCAAGCATAAGCAACATAAACTTGAACTTATATTGTTGAACCAATGACGTTGAGTAACCAAAGTTAAAATAATAAATAAAAAAACTTTTTACCAAAAAATTAAACCGACTCCCAAAAAACACTGCAAAGTGAAAAATAACTTTAATTTCGGTAGTCGGTGTCTTTAGTTTTGTTTTTTCGTTTTTGGCACCGACTTCCGAAATTAAAGTTATTTTTCACTTTGCAGTGTTTTTTGGGAGTCGGTTTAATTTTTTGGTAAAAAGTTTTTATTTCACTCTTTTTAGTTGGATGATTTTTAATTTATCTAGTTACAAGAGCCTAAATGTCAACTACTTATAAACTTTTACAAAATATTGCTTTTCCCAATGCTGGGCCGTTAATTGTTGAGGAGTTCTCCTGGTACTTCACCATCAGCTCTACATCACCATATGCATTATGACGAGCATAAAGTGCTTAACATCCATATTCAAGTAATCGAATCGCAATCCACTCTATACTTATTATTGAGTAGTTTCGGCGGCCATCTGTGGTCTTCATCATCAGTTCCACTTCCCCAAATGGTACTTTTTGAGAGCAACTGCACAAGTTACTATAAGAAATACCCAAAACGCCATAGGTGTGCCTATAATATTTGAAGAGTTCCCTCGATTTCTCCAGGATCCCATCATCAGATCCTGACTTTGGTGATAATGGTACTAATTTCGAAGTATACCCATTCGAACAAAAAAAGAATTTTCCAAATCGGTTCAGCCGTCTTCGAGTACTCGATGATCATACATTAAAAAAAATAAAAAAAAATAATACGCGTCGAATTGATAACCTCCTCTTTTTGTCGTCGGTTGAAAACAAAGAAAACAATTGGTATCAAAGAGCCATAGAACGTCCGGGCCATAGATTATGCACATAAATGACCGGGCACAGTTTCTCGTTCTCCAGGTCATCGTAGTTCGTACATCACTTATTCGTTCAGCCGTTCTTACTCGGCTCTCGCGATTAGATGTCGCTAGGATTGGTGATTAGTTCACTGTACTAGATGACCGATTTGAGCGACAGAAACAGAATAGTTCGT
The DNA here is from genome assembly GCA_943138885.2 of Tholera decimalis. Classification (NCBI taxonomy): domain Eukaryota; kingdom Metazoa; phylum Arthropoda; class Insecta; order Lepidoptera; family Noctuidae; genus Tholera; species Tholera decimalis. The sequence goes on from OW964563.2 coordinate 11,372,530, forward strand.
TCTAGTTCACATGACGGAATTGCGTCCTAACAGTACATAGTACATGTACTACACAAGCCTAATTTACTGTAATCTAACTACTCATTACTCACTCTGCACTCGCGCTCGCTATGATGATAGGAGAACTAGTATTTTGGAAGGTTCACTTTTTCATAATGATTGCTTTTTATTAAGGGTCCGAATCCAAAGTAGGCATATTAGCCGAAAGACATACTTTGTCTATATTTTAATAAGAAATAATACCACTGGAAGAGCAGCCATACATCAGTACTGCTGTAATTGTATTGTGGGCCGGAGGACTGTAGGTTTTTTACCCGACTGCAAAGGAAGGGTTATGTTTTTCGCGCGTATCTTGTATGTATGTATGTTTGTAATATTCTTTATTACCTCATATCTCCAGAACTCCTGAACGGATTCACACAATTGAGGTATCGTTAGATTTGTCTTAACAGCCCAAGTGTTCTTAGATAGATGACATTTAAAAAAAATAAACAAGGCGGCTGTGCGAAGCCATTATACATGACGAAAAAAAAAATTTTTTTTTCTAATACTACAATATGGGTATCAAATTAAAGGGCTTAACATAAGGATTTCAAAAAGGTATATCATGTTTATCATTAGTGTAATACTAGCAAAATAACACAATGAGAAATTTTAAAAATATGGACTCACTTTCTGAATCCGGTGGAGTGCCAATGTGACACGACCGGGAAAACTAAAAAATTGTTAATTAATATTTTAACTAAAAAGTTGTAAAAAAAAAACTTATTTAAAAAAATCTAAAAAACCCGACTGCTCAACTGAAGTGTAAGAAACAAGCACATTTTTATTTTTATAAGTGACAAGCAGGCGGACCCATCCCATTTAAAAAAAATATGTTCAATTGGGTCCCGCCTGCTTGTCACTTGTCATGTTTTTTTTTTTTTTTATATTGAGCGGTGGTGGTGGTGTTTGGGACAAATGATAAGCATTCATTAATAAATAAATAAGAAATATACAATAACTCCAAAATCTTTTGAGCTATCCATTAGATATAACTGTACCGATTTTTATTGAAATGGAACCCATAGCTGTTTAAACTTAGAAGGTGATTATTATTCAAAAGGTTAAAATGAGTTAAAAAGTTATGTACTTACCATTCAAAAGTTATTTTAAGTGTTTATAATATGTCTGTGCTTATTTAAAAAATAAAAAGTGTTTTATTTCCAAATGGCGACTTATTTTCTTAACTGAAAAGTACTAGAAGGTGTTCGTAACAACTTAAACTATAATTGTATAAACTATTTATCAGTGTTCACTGTAGGCCACGGTTGTTCTAACAATGTGGGCATTGACCTTTGGAAAAAGGATAGAAAAGGATTGTTTTCATAAATAAATAATATATTATGTAAATGCAAAAATATTAATTACAGTTTAATATCATTCTTTTCTATATAATCAGCTAATATATTATGTAATTAAAATCATATAATAAACAAATTAAAGAGGTAGGTAATGGGATGGGGATTGATAAAAGTTGTGATATGAATTCAGAGCGGTCGTGGAGAGGGCAGGAGAAAAAAATGTGGTTTAAATCTCCATACTCTCCACAAGGACACAAAGGATCAGAAATCAAATTAAATTTAAATAGTTGCTCGGGGGAATTAGCATGGCCAAGTCGAAAACGGCATATTACGACTGTACTTCTTTTAGTCAGATTTAGTTTGCTGAACCATGGCTTGGGGAGGATGCTGTCTTGGATCATTCGATAGTGTTTTCCTTTTGACTCATTAACCCACTTTTTATTCCATGCATCATAAAGGTGTGGTCTAGGCAATGTTACCAAGTCATGACAGTAATTTATATAAGGAAAGACATCACCATCGACAGTAGCGGATTTTGCAAGTTCGCCTGCTTTTTCATTACCATAAATACCCACATGACTGGGAATCCAAGCAATGGTCACGTCATACCCTTTTCTAGAACATTGAAATAAAAGCTCTCTTATATTAAATATTATTGATGATTGTTTGTGACATTCAAAGGGAAACCGAGAAATAATGCCTGTATTGAACTTATGGAATCACAAAAAAAGTAATCTATCGCCTTAAAAAGGCCATAGCATTCTCCCGTATAGACGGTGGCTTCAGGAGGTAATTTATTTTTTTTGTACTACTTTATATTGCTGATGGTATACCCCTACACCTATACAATCATAAGTAGAGAGCTTAGAAACGTCTGTATATATGTGATGCCAATCTGCCCATTTACTATCAAGAATAAAATTAAATTCCGAGTTTTGATTCTTTTTATTTTTCTGTATACCTAAATTGAATTCTACTTTTAAATTGACATGAAGAGAACTATAACTATATTCATAAAGAGGAAGCCGGGAACTTTGGTGAGTAAATGCTTTGATTTTTTTAATAATACGGTGGTTTTTTACTAAGCAAGGAATATCTTTATGGGTCCAAAATTTAGAAGAATTAGTTTCTAAGTCAAGCTGGTCTACTTTAGAAAGTAACAAATTGTGTTTTTTTCAGTTGAAGAGAGCGGAAAAAGAATCTATCCCTAAGATACTGTCTTCTTAACGATAGGGGTGGGTCACTGCATTCCACCTGTAAGCAGTTGATTGGATTAGATTTTCTTGCACCTATGACTAATCTTAAGGCCTTTGATTGTATATTATCTAGTTTTTTTAAAGCAGCAACACTGCCAGGGTGAAAAAGAAATGTTCCATAATCCAAAACACTTCTAATAAGGGCATTATAAAGAAGTCTCATAGTGACGGGGTGTGCACTGTGCACCCCACCACACACCAGAAAGACATCTTAAGATATTAAGATTGCGTTCACATTTTGATATGATATGTTGACAGTGGGGAATACCTGAAAGCTTTGAGTCTAATTTTAATCCTAAAAATTTTGCCTGATTTCTCAGTAGAAGTGATGTATCATGATATGTAACATTTACTACAGGGAGTATCCTTTTTCTCGTAAAGAGAACAACGTTACTTTTAGATGGAGATAATTGAAGCCCATTTTAGTCAAGCCATTTCTTTAAATCTGTTAGTGCTTCGGATAAAGATTTACTTATCTCCTCAATAGAGGGTCCAGCAGCATATAAGAGTAAATCAGCGGCATACTGGAGAATATTACATTTTTTACTAAGAGAATAATCTAAATCATCGCAATAAACATTATACAAAATCGGACTCAGAACAGAGCCTTGAGGCAAACCTTTCCAGACTGTTCTCTTAATGGTGCTGTTGTGGTTACGTGTAGCATCATAGTGATAATGTCATTAGTACTATATAATGTAAAAATTTCTGTCTCATAAATAAAATTGACGAGTAGAATTGGAACTTTCAATTGCTTTAATTTATTTATCAATATATTAATGTTTACATTATCATATGCAGCGCATATGTCTAAAAAAAACAGCAATAAGCGAGTCTGATTATAATATATGAGTATAATCTGATATCTGTGGTAAGGGTTGATAAACAACAAATTGTTATGTTCAAGAAACCATTCGAGCCGGTTTTTCACTAAATGTTCCGCTATTTTTGCTAAAACTGAAGTTAAAGCTATAAGGTCGATACGACGATGGATCTCTGAAGCCTGTTTATTTGGTTTCTGTATAAAGATTAACGACTGTGTTCTCCAAGATTGAGGAACTATGCCTGTAATCATTACAGCTGAGGTGATATGCAACATCTATCGAACGGCTGGTTTACTATGTCTCAAATGACATCGAACACAAAAACTTGTGTCATTACTTATCGATATAATCGTACATGTGAAATTTTAAATGAATAAAGCCATAATGTATTACGGAATGGTTTAATTTACTACAATTTATTCATTTAAAAATAATGAAATAGTATTTAAAACCCGAAAGGTTCGAAGCGGATCCAACAATAAGCTCAGACCAATCATCAATATGGATCCACTGGAAACAAACATTCAACAATTTTCTACATGCTATAGAATCAAAAGGAAGTTCAGTAAGTACAGATTTCAAGTACCAGCTGCTAGTTAACCACTTATCGCCGCTCCTTTACACTTGCATTAGTGAATCGAAAGAATATGACATAGCTATAAAGAAACTAGATGAGCTATTCATAAAACCGGTAAACGAAGTTTACTCAGGATATCATTTAGCCAAGCGACAACAGCAACAGGGAGAGTCGATTGATCAGTATATTTAAACGCTTAAGTTGTATTCGAAGAATTGTAATTTTAAATCAGTTACCGCTGAGCAAAATGAGAGTGAATATGTTCGAGACGCCTTTATCGCAGGGCCATCGTCACCGGGAATACGTCAACGGCTTCTAGAAAACAGCACACTTACTTTAGCTAAAGCATATGAACAAGCACGGTCTTTAGAAATGGCTCAAATTCAAAATGATAATTATCGACAAGAGCTAACGCCAGTTGTAAATTACACCACTAATAATAACACTACCGCTGCTGCAACAAAACCAAGAAAATATGAAATATGTTATTTCTGTGGAAATCAGCGTCATCAACAGCGCTCCGAGTTTCTTACACTATTTGCACAAATTGTGGAAAAAAGGGACACTACTCTAAAGTCTATCTTAGCAAAAGCCCTCGAGTAGCAGCAAGCGAAGCACTAGACAAAGATCATGCCAAGGATTATTTATAATCGGCTCAAGGATTATGTCGAGGCAAAGAGCCTCATTCCCAACGAACAATTTGGCTTTAGAGCCCAACACTCCAGTGTCCACCAAGCCCACCGCATCGTAGAGCACGTCAGTGGTCGCTTCAAACACGGTCATCTGACGGGGGCTCTATTCTTTGACATCGCGAAAGCGTTCGACAAAGTCTGGCACAATGGCTTAATTTATAAGCTTTACTAACTAGGTGTGCCGGATCGTCTCGTGTTCATCATTCGAGACTTTCTGTCGAACCGCTCCTTCAGATATAAAATCGAAGGAGCGCTTTCCACTCCCCGTCTCATCAGAGCTGGCGTTCCACAAGGTGCCGTGCTCTCCCCCCCACTCTTCACGCTATATACTAGCGACATCCCTAAAAGTCGTCACGTAGAATTATCTCTATTTGCCGATGATACGGCTATCTATAACTCGGGATTCAAACCCGATACAATCGCTCGTACCCTCCAGACCTCAGCCAACGCACTAGGCGATTGGTTTAGAAAATGGAGAATCGAGGTAATCCAATCCCTTGGGAAAAGCGAGCTAAATACCTAAGAGTGATTCTAGACCAAAACCTAAACTTCAGAGAGCATATCGCGGGTCTCAAACCATAGGGGCGTATCCACAAAACCCCTACTTTTCAGGAGAGACAAAAAACTTAATAACTTTTCTTGTGATTGAGCCAGCTTGTTGTGTTTTTGCATGTAGCTATATATTTACACTCCAGTTAATATGGAATGCTTGATTTTAAGGTTTTCTCTCTATAACACTGGTTTTTAGCTGATACGTCTATTTGCCATGACGAATATACGGTAAAACTCCGTCAAAGTTCTCCCAAAAATGCATGGAATTTATGGACGTAAAACCCTTCTCCTTAAATTATTAATATTTATACCTATATTTATTTTCACCTAATTGGTGACTCAAAATATTGCAATTTAGGAATGAGAACTCATCAAAATTAACGTTATTTGCGCGATTTTTGAAATTCATACGCCTGTCTGGCTTGTCATTTATATTGAGAAGTATTTGAATTCAAATTAGAGGTATAAACCAGTTTTTTTCTAAAATCTAAAGAAAAAAGAACAAATGGTAGTAATTACACAAGGTTTTCTGTGTGAAAAGAAAAATAAGCATAATAAAAATAAAATTTATTCATAAATCTGAAAATCATTTTAAATGACTTAAAATCACCACAAACATTTAAAATTGAGCTCTCGGACGTCGGCCGACGATCTCCGGCCACCGTAGGCGCGGGCATGCGGACAGCGAGTAAAGGGCAACTCGCTGTCCGACCATGGACCATGCCCGGGTCGACGGCGCGTTGTGTTCCACGCGCGCCTCAAAGAGCGTCAGCAACATGACGAGGCCCCCTCTGCAGAGGGCCGAAGCCTGCCGGGGTCGTGGGACTTATCCCATTACCGTGACCCCGGTACGTAAAGGGTTATTGAAGGAACACCGTGGATTTTAGTCAGTAAAAGTCTGACAGTCCCTCCCACCCTGCCCGGGGTGGGAGGACTTATTTGATGATTTTACCAAGTTAAAAAAAAAAAAGGCACATTACAGGAAATGAAATAAAACTGAAATCTTAACAAAATTCTTATGAACATAAATATTTCAAACTTAAAAAGGCTTTTACACAGAAAAATAAAACTTTATAAAGAATAAAATCGAATATCTATTTAAAAGAAACAGTCACAAAAACCTAGAACTTAGAATAAATTCTCTAAAACAATAAATAAAAGATATAAAAAATAAGAGCAGAGGAAACATTGCACAAGTGATGTGTAAAGCGTGTATTAGAAAGCACACCTTTCTGAAACATACTGTAGATATTTAAGCTTTCCTTAACTACTGTTTGTTCCTAGGTCGACGTCGTATATAAGATGCTCTTGTTGCAGCAAGGGTTAAGTCGTCGTCGTCATTTGTAGCTCCTGTCTCTGAATTTTCATTTTCTTCTACAGGCAAATTTTCGTAATAGCTGTGGTAATTCTTTAGAATAGTTCCATCCTTACACATAGCCATAAGGTCTTTATATTTAACTTGTTTTAGTGGAAGTGGTTCTGAGTACAGATTTGTATCCACAGAAGAGGAAATGTCCGACCGCGTTACTTTTCTAGTAAACCTAACCTCCTTAAATTCTTCCCAGTAATCGAATTTGAAGAAAAGCGAATTGGGAACATCTTTCCTCACCTGTATCCATCTGACGTTAGTCCATTTTAAAATCGTTCCATCCGTGGCTTTTATTGTGTTACCAATAGAGATACCTCGCCTTGCCTTAAAGTCTTTAAATTTTGAATGGTCTAACACCTCAACAATGTATGGATTGTCTTTCCGTGCCAATCGTATCACATTTAGCCAGTCTTCGGGAATATAGATTTTGGCGTATTCCGAAGCCCGTTCTATTGTAGAATGCATGTTGTCACATTCCATCTGGGTGTGACCTGGTTCGAGAAACTTGTAATCAATAATTTTTACATTATTTTCTGGAGACATCATTACATACCTAAGCATTGTAGCAACCACTGAATTTCGATTTTGTCCTGGGCAGCAATCAGAATAAAGAATCAGGTGTTCCACATTGGTAAGCTTGGTGATATAAGTATACAAACATGTTGAGACTTCATTTGCCCCTCTGTTCCCCTCGTACTCTGGCCAAAAGTAACAGTAGCCCTGTTTGCTCACTGCATTATGTATTGTGAAATTCATACAGCCCAATTTCCTTTTATAAAAGACAGGTTTACCTAAAACTAATGGACAATATAACACTGCTTCGAAATCAAAGGTACAGACAAGAAGAGTAGAGTCAACCATTGCCTTTAATTTATCAGTCTTCATTTCATCTTTAGCATATTCTTTCCTATTAACATGTTCTTCATACTTCTCCTGTTTTTCTTTCTGTTCTTCTTCGGATAACTGCTCAAACTTATGACACCAACATTGGTCTTTTCTGGGCTTGTGAAAATCTATATTCTTTTCCAGAATTAATTCCTTGTATGAAGTCTTGCAGATAGGAACTTTGTTATTCTCCATGCAATATTCTTTATATAATTGATACAGTTTTTCTCTATTTAATGTAGGCTCCAAATATATTTTTTTTGTAGCTTTACGACACCAGTGTGATGGTACTGCTGGAAACAAATCAATATGATCTTTGGCGCATTGAATTTTTATATTGTCATATTTATTTGATGGTACATGTCGACCTCGTTTATCGGGTGATATAATTCCACAAACTCCTCTGCGTGCTTTATCTAAAGCAGTGCGGACCATTTTGTCGCTTATATGCAATGTTTTAAAAAAAAAGGTTGACAAACTAAAACGGTATCTGAATTTACTTTAAAACTGTACTGGAGTGTAAACTTTCTTCTAGAATTTTTAACACGTGATCCTGTAGCTCCAGTTACAGTTACGTTTTTGGACAAAAAATCTCTTTGCCTGTCAAGACCCCCTAAGCCCCAGAAAGAATCAAAAAGCTTTTGTCTTGTTTCACTGTCAATTTTTAAATGACATTGTTTTTGACATTTGCATGGTTCATATCTGCACTCTTTTGCAGGTTTATTCTTGCCTAGAGCCGACGTATATGCAGCGCCACTGTTTCTTTTAAATTTCCTTTGGTTTTTTTCCACAGTTCTGGTAACTTTCTTTTATTTCTTTTTGGCAAAGGGGAATCAACCTCCTCTTGATAACTTTCACTAATGGAGTTTACCGATACTGGCTCATCTATTTCAAAAGACTGTTGTGGGGTATTCAAATTGTTTAGTGGAGGAGGTTGATTAGATGATGGTGTAATTCGTAACATTGGGGATGGCTGACATTCAATATCTGAAGGAACGTAATTAGGGTCTGCGACAGAATCATCATCATCAAAGTCTATCCCTGTTTCTGGTAATGTTTCATTATTGATGTTATATGTAGTGGTTGGTGTTTCTATTATGCTAGGGCTTGACAATGGCTGCACAGATTGGATTGGAGTAAAAAGTGTTGTAAGCTCTTGTTTACTTTGAACTAAAGAATATTCTGGCTCTTCAAGAGGTATTTCGTTGGGTATAAATACTGACATTGGTGACAAATGTGAGGCTAATGAAATATCTTTGGTACTATTGTCGAAGAAACTGCCAGTAAAGCCTAAGTTTTCCATTTCAACTATTGTCACTTGTTGTTCAACTGTTAGAGTCCCTGGATATATTCACTGGCGATGAATGTAAAATTGGAATTGTTTTTTCGACTGGAAGTGTATTCACTGGCGATAAATGTAAAATTCGAATTGGTTCTTCGACTGGAAGTGCTAACTCCTCATAGTCGTCCATAGTCCGAGACCCTGTAATTTATAAAACATGAAAGAAATGCAAATTTAAATATTATACAGGTCATCATAACCTATAGGTTATGATTTCCATTTTTTTCTGGCCAGACATATAGTTAGCATCCTTCCTACTATATAATATTATAAACGTGAAAGTTTGTATGGATGGATGGATTTTTATATATCCCGATATTCCCACGGGATCGAAACTTATGCGGGTGAAACCGCGGGGCGCAGCTAGTTCTAACAACAACTGTTATTATGTTAAACTAGCTGTGCCCCACGGTTTCACCCGCATAAGTTTCAATCCCGTTGAAATATCGCGGTAAAAATGATCCTATATGTTAATCCTGGTTATAAACCAACTGTGTGCCAAATTTAATCCAAATCCGTTCCGTTTCATTTTTGCGTGAAAGAGTAACAAACATCCATCCTTCCATCCATACAAAGTCTCACGTTTATAATATTAGTAGGATTATAAACAAAAAAATACACGCAGTCAGTATTTATACGTAATAGGTACTTACACTAATTCAATATAACATTTTACAAATACCATACCTATCAACTCGCGCTAAGGATGTCTGTATATACCTGTTCAACACAAACGATCGTAAAACTACCTACATCAATATTATTTACGTTATTGTTATAATAACAACAATAATTCATCATTATAAACAAGAAACAACATCCTAGTTAGTCAAATGAACAGTACCTATACTTTAAAACAAGACATTTCATATTTTAAATAAGGTATGATCAAAATTACTTACCATTATCGATTGATTGATTGATTACATTATCACTGTTTAGTGCTAAACGCAAGATATTGTCTCTACGCTTCATTATTCACAGTAAATTCACTAAATTTATTCCACGCATTAAAATTACATCTACTCGCTATGGCAGCTCACTGCAGAATGACTGTGTTTTCGTGTTGTTGACATGATGATACGTCCGCGTAATGACGAAATCTTGAGACAGCAATACTAAAATATGTAGACGTATGTGCATACGTCCGCAATAATGAATAAATACCCCCAGGATCATGTTGACATTGATGGTCGTATGCGCATACGTCTATATGGCTCGACACAATGATTACAGGTAAAAATAAAACAAACAGTCGTATGTGCATACGTCTATATGGTCCGACTGGATTTCCTAGGACCATAATAAAATTGGAAGTCGTAAGTGCATACGTCTATAAGGCACGTCGAAACGGCCTCAATAAGCAATAATATTGCTCTTACGTCTATTATACGGCTATATGGCCTAAAAATAATTGTAGACTGTCTAGCTTACGGCAAATAATATTTTGCAATTTATACAAAAAGTAATTAGAATTAAATTATAAGAAAAATTTAGGTTATGTATTGCTTATAGTAGAATCCATTTGCATTAAAAACGAAAAATCGCACTTTTGCATATACGCCCCTATGGTTTGAGACCCGCGATATAAAGTCGGTACGCTCGCGAGCCGCTTTCGCTCTCAGTAGGCTACATAGCATGCTAAATGCACGCAGCAAACTGTCCCTTAAATGTAAACTACGCATTTATACTACGTGCATACGCCCCATTTTAACTTACGCCGGTCCGGTGTTCGCTCACTCTAGTCCGGCTCAGATCCATAGGATGCAGGTTATTCAAAACCGATTTCTCCGAAATGCCACGGGCGCGCCCTGGTACTTGAGGAACGAGGATCTCCACGTAGACCTCAAAATCCCGACTATAAAGCAAGTGTTGAAACGCCAGTCAGCGCGTTACTTCACCTCTGCTGAAAAACACACAAACCCGGCCGCCCGGTACACACTCTCAAAAATTTCCCGGGTTCGTCGTCCGCGTCTTGTCCTAGACGAACCCGACGATCCCACCACTATCCGTCAAGAGAGCAGTAGGGAAACTAGCACTCTTATAAAACACATAAACAAAACGCGTTCCGTATTCCGGCCTCGCCCACGAGGCCCATCGCGACGTCCGCGCTCTTGTAACCTTAACCCTCCCCGACCTTTGCCAAACGAGCCAGCCCGCGATGCTGAGCCAGTGGCAATAAATAACCCCATAAATAATATGACCCAGCCTGACCCTTTGCTGTCCACGACCAACGACCCCGCTGAGCCGAGGCTCGTACTCCACAGGGAGTGCTTAGCGTGCGGTTGTTTAAATGCAAAGACTAGTTTGTAAGCCCTGGCTGGGGGCCTTTAAATTTTAGAGGTCACCACAGGATCGCCCGGTTAAGTAGTAAACTAGCCTTAGCGAGCTAAACTACGAGTGTCTCTATAAAAAAAAAAAATAGGGATCGGCAGTTCCAGTGTTACCAACTTAGTGGATTTTCCACTAAAACTGGTGGTTTCAACCCCCCTTTTAGTGGCGAAATATTGCTTTTAGTGGCTGGTGGTTTTTTCTAGTGGTTAAATAGAATTCTGTTTCAATTACTGAAAATGCTATCACTCAAATACTAAGCTACTAAAACTTTACGAAATATACTATTTTTACTTCATTTAATTTTCAGTACTATTTCATTTACTTTTACTGTGTAGGCACAATAAAAGTGCAGAACTTATGGCAAGAGTTGATGATCATTTGCAGAAATAGAATGAGAACTACAAAAAAAATTTGGAATGATGTTCAAGAGGAATCTAGATTTGCGGAATTAGCGACTTTTGCGATTACTTTCTTAAAACTGCCTCATTCTAATGCCGATGTTGAGACTGTTTAGCAGTATGAATGTAATTAAAACACAAGTAGAGGAACAGAATGAATCTTTTAACTGCAGTATTAAAAATACGCTGCGGTTTAAGATTGGAAGGAAAATGCTGCAATGTGTATGAAATTCCAATAAAAGTTTTAAAACAAATCGGTAGCAAAGAACAAATTAATGTGAAACCGACGATGATGGTGCAGACAAAAATTCTTGTCTCTTCTTGTTGTCATATTAAAGAACATTTTTAATAATACAAGTATATATTGTTTTCTTTCGTAAAAACTAAAAAGATTGTGTATATTTTAGCGAGTTTTAGAGTAGGGCCGATTTTTGTTAGTGGTTTTCTGGTGGTTTTAGAAGTTGAATCTGGTGGAGAGCTAGTTGAACTGTTGGCAACACTGGGCAGTTCAGTTCCAGCAGTATTACTATTAAGAAGAAAGGAAAATAAAAGTGAAGAAACCTTCAGAAGTAAATAAGTGTTTTTATTGGTTTTTATATATGTCGCCGACTTGTTTCCTTGTGTTGTACGTCACACTAATTCCCACCAGCAAGAATTTATGCAAGAAATTAAGTTCAAAATCACTACATACAGTCCACATTCAACACATGTGCGTTAGAATAGGTTTTCTTTATTTAGTTACAAAAATATTTTTTAGATTTTTATTTTGTTTGGTAACGATATGATTTAACGCTAGATGGCGAAAAAGACGATATTTTGGAATAATTACAAGTTTAACCTGCTGGTTACGTATATTTTAGATTGATGGTATAAATAACTCAATTCGTGAAAATTTTCGTTTAGTAACGGTTTTACTTTAAAGATGCGATATAATTAAGACTTACCTGTAAGTATATACCTACAGCAAACTACACACTAACAATAATAAATAAACAAATAAGAGTAGAAATATACACAACCATAATATAAAAAAACAATCCTTTTATAAGATATAAATAACAAATATTATCAAATTTAAAGGTAAAAAAAATTGGCCAAGTGCGAGTCAGACTCGCCCATGAAGGGTTCCGTAGTAACTGTAATAATCTATACTAATATTATAAAGCTGAAAAGTTTGTTTGTTTGTTTGTTTGTTTGTTTGTTTGTTTGTTTGCTTGAACGCGCTAATCTCAGGAACTACCGTTCTGATTTGAAAAATTCTTTCAGTGTTAGATAGCCCATTTATCGAGGAAGGCTATAGGCTATATATCATCACGCTAATACCAATAGGAGCGGAGCAGTAATGAAGAATGTTTCAAAATCGGGGGATTTTTTTTGCCACGGGGACGAAGTCGCGGGCGGAAGCTAGTATAATATAATATGTATATCTATATGACGAAAAAAAATACCTTAAAAATTTCTTAAAACTAGCTTATTTACATTTTTACAACTACGCTAAATAACTTTGTTTTTCATAGTGTTTGTATGAATTACAAAGTTATATTTGCGGTTTTAGAAAATATGCTGTATCTCAAAAGCTGCTGACCCGATTTCGTTCAAACCAATTTTGGTTGAAAGTTTATATTAAGATCTACAATTGTTTATTTTTTTTAGATTTTTAACTCAATTATTATAGAAGTTAGAGGGGGGACACACTTTTTACCACTTTGGAAGCTTATATCTTTTAAACGATTGACTTTATGAAAAAGTGGTTTTAGAAACCCTTATATCATTTTTAAATACCTGTCTATAAATACCACACACGCATAGGTTTCATGAAAAAAAATATTTTGAGTTTTAGTTCCATGTATGGGGAGCCCCCTTTATTTTAAATATTTATTATAATTTTTTTCTTAAAATCAGAAAGCGGTTCACAGAATACATCTACCTACTAAGTTTCACATGTATGGTCTTAATAGTTTCTGAATAAAATGGCTGTGACATACGGACGGACGGACAGACAGACAGACAGACGGACAGACATATCGAAACTATAAGGGTTCCGTTTTTTGCCATTCGGCTACGGAACCCTAAAAACCGCGTCCACTTCATACACAGTTTCCCGCCCTTTCTTTATGGTACTTATACTTATCAGTTGGGTCAAGCATAGACCAACAAAATACGTAGACCTACGACAATGTGTTTTTTTAACCCAAAGGTTGACTAGTAGAGAATGCCGAATCGAGCTCTTGGGTTTGTCCTACGATCTTCCAAAGAATTTAAAAAACCATGTACTACGCTCCTCTTATACAATAGTTATGTACGAAGTCAGATGGAATACTTACTGTAGCACGGTTTGGAATCCTGCATACCAGGTCCATATAGACAGAATTGAGAAAATCCAGAAGAAACTCGTTCGTCACCTCGCTTATCGTTTTAGAGTAAGAAACCTGAGGTTATACGCAGATAGGCTGAACCATTTTAAACTTATGCCTCTTACATCTCGCCGTACGGTCTCAGATCTTATGTTTATTTATAAGTTGCTTAACAATGCGATTGACTGTCCAGATCTTCTGAGCAAAATTCACTTTGATGTCCCTTCTAGAATCCCACGTTACCCCCGGCCACTACTCAAAGCGCCACAACACCGAACTAATCTGGCCAAACATTCACCCATTGCAAGGATGACTCGTCATTATAACAGTGTATCGGGTTCATCAGGTGACATAGACATCTTTTGTAATACTGTAGGAAAATTTAGGTCATTAATCTGTACACACTTAAAAAGTCTGTGAAGATCATCAATCCCTATTTTACTTTCGTCTGAATCTTTTTATTTATTTTTGCTAAAGTTAGGTTATGTATTTGTAATTTTAGATCAATGTCTAATAAAATTATGTATTTGTCATTTTGATTATTGATGAATGAATAAATAATTGTAAATTAATTAATTAAATAACATAATGTAATTGTATAATTAAATTTTAAATGTCTGTTAGCTATAATTACTATAATTGTTAAATAATTTATTGGAAATGTTCAATGCATGATGTGGTCTCCTATAACTGAAGAAGCACAATGTTATAAAAATCTGTATATTTATTGTTTTAGCTTGTAAGGTGTATTCTTTGTTGGAGATCCGAATTAAATAAATAAATAAATGCCTAGCCGCATTAAGTCCGACCCTGTAACACCATTGTACATCATAAAGTTTAAATAAATAAAAATATATAATAATTGTCTATAAAACAAAACCTGACACATACAATGTATGTATTTCTAAGGTAGGTATGTATAGCTTATAATCTGGAATACCATATTTTATCCCGGGAAAATGTGTGCTCGCACAAAGTTGCGGGTAGCAGCTAGTTCTAAATAAGCATTCGGTTTTAAGAAACTTGTAAATGTTTTTGATGCTATAATGTTCAAAATTATTCATGAGGTTTCGATTTTTTCTGTACACTGTTGACAGGCCTGTTGGTCTAGTGGTCAGTGGCCCTGACTGCTATGCTATGGTCGTGGGTTCGATTGCCACCCAGGCCAAATGTTTGAGTGATGAGCACGATCATTTGTTCTTTGCCTGGGTGTAATTTATCTATAATATCGACGCTGGAAAGAAAAATTATCCAAGCGACATCAGACTAACTTTACAGTAGAGCAGTTTAAAGTTTGATTTTTCAGAAAAAAAATTGTGTAAATTCTTGTTATGGTCCAAAAAGCCTAATTCTTAGAAATTTATTTGATTATTTTTTATCTACATTGTAGTACCTATACGTAACTATTAAAAATAATGCTCAGTTTTAAAGTTAGTGTCGCTTAGTAAAATTTTCCCTAAAAGTAGAAACAGGAAAAATTGACTAACCGACAAGCTTTGATTAAGGAAGGTACGGTAAAAATGTAAAATATATTTTTTTTAGAATGTATCCTTACCAAATTACACCAAATTTACCTTACCAAAATAAAAAAACATGTGGAATTTGAGGCAAAACAACCTAAATATTCATTTAATATAATTTTTTTATATTACCTCAATGCATGTAGGAAAAAAACGAAATAACTCAAAATTACCTAAGCGCCTAAAACTATATCGCCAGATACTGGAAAAGTTAACTAAGTGGAGTAAATTACCGTACGAACAGAAATGTCAAACTTGACCAAAGGCAAAAGCACTTCACACCACATTTTTAAAAATGCTCGAAAATTTTGTCGTTTAGTAAGGAGAAAAAAGTGAACTCTCGCGAACTTCTAAATGTCGAAGCGACATCAAAAGTAGTCGTAGAAGGACTTGAGTAAGACCAAACGACGCAGAAAAAGCAGGCGATTCGACTAAATGGCGTTGTGTGAACGTTGTGGAATATCATTATTTATTATTACTGTTAGTTGTCAACGTAAAAAGAACTAAGTTTTGTATCAGCTAGGTCTTAGCAGACTATATTGTATTTGTTCGCAAATTGACATAATTTTGATAAAATGGCTTTGAGAATTCGATACCTTATGTGCCAAACACTGTTCAAATATTCTTTCTCTAACTATAAAAGAGAAAAAGTAGAATCAAAGCTCCAGAGCCTTGAACATCGGCGACGAGTTGCTAGTCTATCGGTTTTCTATCGGTTACATTTCGCGGAGTGTGCGATGGAATTACACAAACTAATTCTGTCAAGCCCGTTCCATCATCGGACTACAAGACAAACGGCGATGCACCATCGTTACATGGTGGACATTCCACCTATACGCACTAAACGCTTTGGGAATACCTTCATTGTGCGTACGGCTAAAGAGTGAGATTCCCTGCCGGAGTCTGTGTTTCCCGATAGCTATAACCTAGGGGTCTTTAAGTCAAGAGTGAATAGGTTACTTTTAGGTAAGCGTGCTCCATCTTCGACCACATCATCACTTACCATCAGGTGAGGTGAAATCAATAAAAAAAAAATATGACATGATTGTTCATTTTAGTAAATATTAATGTTTCGTGACAATTTTCAATATAAAATAACCTCAGACTAAAGTTAATCTGAGAAAATAAGTTGAATAATGAACTTAAAAGCCTCAGTAGCCAGGACATCAAATACTAACATAAAAACTGTCAAGTGTCAAACATAATGTCAAAATTATTAAAATTTCGCATCATGGCGACAAATGTTTGATTTTGTGTTTGCTAAACCTTGTGATTTGGAATATTGTTATGACTGATAACGTTAAACTGATTAATTATAGAAATGACGAGCTTAATAGATAAAATTGAACAGTTAATCAAAAGGGAGAAGACTACTCCCGAACGCAAAAAAGACGATTCCAAAAAATCGTCAAATGAGATTCTTTCAGAACTCTTCGGTGCTTTTAATGCTGATCCTCCTAAGATAGAAGAAGTTTCTTCAAAGAAATCTAAAAAAAGTAAGAAGAAGCACAAGAAAGAAAAGAAGAAACGCAGTCGGAGTATTAGCAGTGTCAGCTCGGAGGGTAGTGAGTACTCCCACAAAAGGAAGAAACGAAAAAAAAGTAAGTCTAAAAAACGTTGTAGAGAGAGCCGGTCACCTTCATACCCGTATCCGTTGACACCTGTTCGAGTTAAACCTGAAACTGACAATGTTAAAATAAAACACGAGAAAGAAATTAAATTAGAAGGCGTGAAAAAGAAAGAGGTGAAAGTTGAACGAGATATAAAGAATGTAGTAACTATTAAAATAGAGGATAATTCATTATCACCTCCGCACCCTATTCCCTTGCCACCAGAGTGTAATAATAAGACTATTGATTTAAGACAAAAACTAGATAGTAAGAAAGCGGAAGCAAAAACTGAAGTGTACAGTGCAGAAAGTGATAAATCTAAGGGTAAAATTCAAATAAAGAATCTAAAATTTAGTGCAGTATTTGAGGAGACAGTAAAGAAGGCAGAAGAAGAGGCTAGAAAAAGAGCTGAGAAGTATGAAGAAGGTGAATATACCGATTCCTCTAGTAGTACTGAGAAAGAAATTATATGTAACTCGCATTTCCCTAAAACATCGGATCCTGGAGGACTCAAGAAGCAAGCTGAGGATGAAATGAAAATGTAAGTAAAAGTAAAACCAAATCTTCTATTCACTGCCACCTGTCCATAAGTCTTAGCTAGACCACAATATGCATACCTAATGTGACCATACATCCCGCTTTGGGCAGGATTGTCCCGCTTTCGGGCTGTCTGTCCTGTTGTAACTGTAGGAAAATCTGACAATGTCTGTTTTTCCAAACATTTTTTTATTACTTTCCACTTTAATTGTAATTGTTATAATCCATATAGATAATGAAGTGATTATTCACATAGTATTCTCAGAATCAAGATCAAAGACCGAATAAGGTACAGTATACTTAGCTCTAATACTAAAATCTCATATGTAGGCATCAAAGCTGCCAAGGTAAAGTGAAACTTTGCTGGCCACATCTACCATGTGTCGACAAGACAGTAAAAGGAGAAAATCTAAGATGCCATGTTCACGGTCTAATTATCAGAGTTCCAAAAATTTACTCAAATGGAGTTACCATTTGAGTAAATTTTACAGGAACAAGAAAAAACTGTTTTATTTATTCATTAATGCCAATATTTCAACTTGTAATTTAAGGGTAGAATTGATAGAGAAAATTATTTATAATTTTTTTTAATATTGCATTGTATTTGTGAGAAAATTGACTAAGTACGAACTTGTCTAGCCACAGTGTTTGGAGTTAGAAAGTGTAAAAGCAGTACGACTTTTTAGTTTTATAGATTTATTAATGTACATACCTCATATAATTGTTTTTGGGAAATAAGAAGTATTCCATTTTCGTTTTTTTTTTGGAGTTACGCATTTTGATAATAAGATCGACAATGTGTTAGATTTTACCTGCAGGCTTGGCCGGATGTGGCAGTGAACAGGGAAAAATGATAGAAATGAAGGGAAGCCTTTGCCCTGCAGTGGGAAACTACAGGTTAATAATAAATAATTTACATTGAAGATTGAATCAAAAGGGTTAAAATGATTAAGAGAGTTAAACAATTATACACTCAGTAGTTCTTATTGAAGCATCTCATTGGGCCACATTAGGTATACAGAAAAGGGTGCAAATGACACATAGCAAAAGTGAAAAGAGACAGATGGAGGCCACACACTTGCTAAGTCTCTATGTACATAGTCAGGATGTAGCTCAGTTATTATTACCTACATCTCCAAATTAATTTATAGTTGTGTATATTTTTACAATAATAAAAATACACTTATTATTATTTTAGTAGTGACTTATTGGAAGATGCTAAAATTGCCGCAAAGAAAAGCAAAAAGTCTGAAAACTCATCAAAAACATCACGGAAGGAGCGGAGCAAATCTCCAAAAAGGTAAATAAATATTTTCTTTGTATCCAACTGTATTCTTATTTTTGTGCCATTATTATTTTTCGCCACTATTATTAACCTAATACTACAGTAAAATATCTAGTGTTAATGCTGCCAAAAACCAATTGATTAATCTTGCATGCAGCATGCAGCACCCTGCCTCCAAATAAAGGCACATGTGAAAAGTGATGCAATTAATAAATACCGCATGCAAGCAACCCATATGTTACACAATATACACATGAGTGAACATCTGAGGATGCAATGTAGAGGGGCGAGTCTCATGTTCTTGCTTGAATGTGGTATTTTGTATTGCATCACTTTATGCATGTACATATATTTTCAGGTGAAAGGTTGGTGCTGCATACTGCATGCAATATTGACAACAGATTTTTGAAGAAATTAAAACTAGATACTTTTCTGTAGTAATAGTTTGGTATAGATTTCTGCATAGTAGTAATACCTTATTCCCTTATGCATACTATTATTTATGTAAAAGATGACTAATTATGATTATACATACATTGACTGCTGAAAAGAAATATGCCTGATATACCTACATTCTGTTTTATTGATTTCAAAAAAGGAGGTTCATGTTTGTATATCCGCGATTTTCTCAGAAACTATGATGAATGAATGGAGTTAGACATCCTATAAAACAATCTTTAAGGTTATTTCTTTCTTTGTAGTGCAAGTCTTTCTTGTAAGTTTTGAAGTCAGTTAAATTTTTTGTAAAAAAGTTTTTGCTTGTGTTTGACCACCATCTCACTTGAAGGTAAGTGATGATGTGGTCAAAGATGTTAAAAATAAAAAAAAATTTACAATGGCTGAAGGAAAAATGAACACAAAATAATCTCCATGTATTTAACAGATCAAGAAGTAAATCCAGGCGCTCAACATCAGCATCTCGAAAGCGTCATCATCGATCAAGCTCTAAGACGCGTCACAGTAGTCGTACCCGCCACCGGTCGACCTCGAGGTCACGGAGAAGGTCAAGGTCGCGGTCGAGACGGAGGTCTTCAAGGTCAAGGTCGCGGCATCGTGATCGCGCGGTGAGGCGTCTGTCACCTAGACATGGAGGGAGGGGAAGAAGATCTAGGTATGTAGGATTTTATTCAAACTTAACATTGCAAAACAAACAACAACACAGCTTCAGAAAGGTACGAGTCTGCACGTACCTTTCTGAAGCTAGATCAAATGCATCATGCTACCTGTGCTTAGCAATACCAACAGAAATGAACCACTTAGATGCTGTAACATCAAAAACTGTGTGTTCTGACATATATGAATTTGGCCTATCATCCCTACATGCCCGTATAAATTGCATGGAATGTCTGTTACACATTGCGTACAGACTTGACTTCAAACAGTGGGCAGTGGGTTTGCGTCGATCATTGTCATCATTAGTTTATGAGTCACCCTGTTACTATTAATGCACTCTGTGGGGTTAAGGGCCTCAATTTCCTCATCCATTTTTCTTTTGTTATCAATGACAACTGCATGGCTTTCTTTTACAAAAGTGAACTGAACCGGACGACAATAAAAAGTTGAGCATGGTTTCGGGTTTGTCCATATAGTATTATCTCCATCTGTCAGTTTCAGTGGCACCAAGGAGGTCATGAAAATGCTTGAATCATCATGCTCGCCGTCCATTTTCTGCTTGTATCGGCTTTGATTGGAAGCACCATCAAATCCCCACTTCGATATCAGCTTTAACTGCTTATTTTCCACATTATCAGAAAGACTTTGAAGAATCCGCTTCACCGTGATGTCAAGTAAAGCTTGAAGTGTAATTCTAGCTGATGAATCCGTAACTGATACTGATTGATTAGGAGGGTAGCATGCAAGCTTAGTTTGTTGCAGTTTATAGTAGGATGGGTAAATATCCTTAGCACCTTCCCGAATGGCAGTCTCTCGCAACGTAATATATTGCCACTTTGAAAGCTTAAGTGAAAGAAGCAATCCAAGTGCTTTCTCTGGTGTAAATATTACTGTTTTCTTAATGCTTTCCTTGATTTTAACGGCAGCTTCTGGATTTTTGATCATATAATTGATTACAGATGCGATATCTTCATAACCTTCTTCTTTTAAACGTGCTGCAGCTGCATATGCCAATTCACAGGAATCCTCGCCTATGTGCTCACTAGATCTTCTCTTTTTCTGTTTGCTTCCCAGATCTTTGAATGGTTTTCGGGACCTTTTTGTCATTGTTCCAACAGTCGATGATGTCGAAGGTTCTGGAGAGACTGAGCATGCTCTTGGTATCTCATCAACAGTTGGTTCTTGATTTATTAAAGTTTGCACGCAACTCGGCCAATCAATATTTGCTTGCAACCACTCTCCGTACGTATTTCTAAACTTATCAAAGAATCGTTTAGATTTCTGCCACCTGTTTAAAGCAGCTCGCGTGAATCTCCGGCAAAATTCTTTGAGAGTTACTTGATCTTCGGCAGAAAGGCAATCGCCTATGCGGGACACAATTGCACTAAACAATACTTCATGATTAAATGAAGGACACTCACTTTTTAGAAGAACAAACAAATCTAAGTTGGTGATTAAACTTTCCATTCTAAGATTTTGTAGTCGCAAAGCAAATAGTTTTAGTGTTAGCAGTTACACGGTTGTGAACAATCTAAATTATGAAACAAAATTATAGCCCTTTTATTGTATAAAGTCAATAATTAGTTAACTACCCTCATTAAAGTTATAAAAGATATGATAATAAAAATTTATAATCGTCAAAAACATTTCGTAGAACTCATAGTAGAACTAATCAACATTAGCAAATCACATTAGCTCACTAATTATAAAAAGGTGAATGCAGTTCTTAGTTGGTATTGTTGCGAGATATTTCAAATCATTTAATCACTTAATAGGCTCATTAGAATCAGAAGACTACAACCATCATTCTAATTACTTAATTACTTGTCATCAGACTCATTAGATGACTACACAATATGTTATTTTGTATTTTGAACGTATGCAAGGTTTTAAAATTCCTTTTGTGTCGATATTATTATGTGTCCGGTTATGTTGTAATCATACTTTTAGGGTATGATCAATTAACAATTTCATTCCCCTATCTTTCTAAAAGAAGCGACAGCATGGGCACTTTGACACTGATATTCAACTATTTGGTATTGTTGGAAATCTTACAAGATCAACAAGATACTACACACCTCTGTCTAGTCCTTCAGGTCTATAGGGGTGATGCTATTTTATGTTAAGAGTTGTTAAAGCTCTGAATTCTTCAACTTAAACACTAAAAGGAACGTTTAATATGTAAAAATAAATAAAAATATTTTGACGATTTTAAAAAAAAAAGGCATCTACAACCATTATGTAACGTATGTCAAAAAATCATAAATAATTAGTACTAAAACCTCCTATAAGGATATTACGGTTATCGCTGCCGTTTCAGAGATATTTCGATTTTTCATACTAGCTCCATACAAAATTTTCGTAAAAAAATTATAATTCCTTCGTTTTTGTGCAGAATCAATTCTGGTGTCATTTTTGTATATTGTTATAACAAATAGAAGTGATATCCGGCACAAAAACTGGCACTTGCAAAATAAAATGCCTAAGTCTATGAAAGCCGTTTTTCAGCCCACCGTGCGGCGGAGGTACGGCGCGCGTGCCTATGTTGCTTAGATTTGAGCGTTGAATGTTTTCCTATGGTAAATTGGACGTAGTTATGCAAAAAGGATCCAATCCAAACTTTTACCGCCCATAAGACCGCCCATTGTAACACCCTTTGTAGTTGTTTAAGTCCTTATTTAATTCTGTTATGGTGTACAATACAGAGTATATCTATCTATCTATCTTTCCAAAATTGAATTATATATACCAAAAGCATCTTCAGGGTGATATATTAAAAATATCAATATAACTCAATTTCGGAAAAAGCGTGGAATGGATCCTTTTTGCATAACTACGGCCAATTATGTGTCGCACTTTCAAGAGTAATTACTAAAGAGAACATGTATGTCGAATGACAAAAAGGCTGTCAACGATGTATATAGAGACATTCTATAGTATATTTAATATAAACATTGCACCCGTGCGAAGCCGGGACGGGTCGCTAGTAATATATATTAATAAAAAGTCATAGAAAGGGGTTTATGAAAACTCTGTTTTCACTATGGGATTCCCATTCCCACATAGGAATCTAAGGCAATATCAATCCAATCTGTTCAGCTATTGAGGATAAACAAGCAAGTTTGTATTGATCCCGCGTCCTGCACATAAAATCTTAGGCAGCCTCTATACAATCAATTATATCGACTGTTTGGGATTAATATTGAAGATTGCACAATGATTGAACAAAAGTTTGAGTGGGTTTAATTTGTATTGCACCATATTTTGCCATTGCATTGTGTAGGAACAGTATTGTGCAATGTTTGTAATCTGTGTTTCGTCTTGACGAGGATTCACATGCGCGGAAACATTGCGCATTTCGTTTATTGTGCAATATATTTAGTTTATTGTTCATTATGGATTTTAAGCGCCTTTCAAACTTTTTTCATCTTAGATAGATAGAATATACTTTATTGTACACCAAAATTTAAACACACCTATTTAATAATATTGCTTATTCTATGGTAACAATGGCGGTCTTATCGCTGAAAGCATAAGCTAAGCTGAAGTAGCTTAGCATTTCGTTAAGACCATTGTGTCTCTTTTCAATGCCAATATAATAATATTACTGTTAAATAGGATATATACGAGGGTGAGTTTTTAAGTTCGCGGAATGAGAGGGTAGATGATAAAAATAGGTCATTATCGGGGTGGCCACGGCTTCAGCCACTCAATATTAGTATAATTTTTAGTGATGAGATTTTCAAGTAACTTTGTACTACCCTCTACATTCTTAACATTATATAAAACTCTAATTCGTTCGCAATTAAGTAAAATACGCCGTCCAAATTTGGGATGCCCTATGTAATAAGTACAAAGATAGGCTAGAAATTGTTCAGAAAAAGTATTTACCTACGAACTATGAATTATAAATGTTATCGTCCTAAAGTCTCCTATAAACAATTATTGAAATGCTATAATATTCTTAGTCTGGAATCTAGAAGATTTCTACTGGGTGTAATGACGCTGCATGGAATATGTAATAACAGATTCGACTGCATTCCATTGTCAAATAGTTTACATTATATAGTACCTAGATCTGTCATGTGTCGTGGGGTGCGTGTGCCTCGATTATTCCATACAAATTCATGTAAAACTAATGCCGGGGTGCGCGTGCCTCTTCGTCGCCTTGTTGATACATACAACACATACTTCATGGAGCTTGACATATTTACTCTTTCTAAACATAGTTTTAAGGCAAGAGCAATAGAGATACTAACATAAGTATGTATGTATAACCTTTTTATCCTTTTTTTTAATTATCATTTATTATGCAAACTATATGTCTGTTTTCTTTTAATATTTTTTTGTGATTTCGTGAACAATGGTGTGGGTTACATGTGTAGTAACATAGATATAGAATAGATTAAGTATAATAGTATATCTAATTGTTGAGTTAATTTAAGAATCTATTATTAAGCTTGGCATGTAACTGTTTTTTGTCCCTAATAAATAAAATAAATACCAGGTTTTGTCTTAATTGGGTCATTAGTCTTTGAACTATCATCAAGCAAACAACTCAATCGGGAAGAAAGTGTGCATTATGGAAAAAATCGAATATCGTGCCGTAATAATGTTTCTTATTACGCAAGGAAAGTCAGTTCAAAACATACTGGAAGAGATGGAATCCGTTTACGGGGACTATTGCCCGGGTAAAACCATGGTTTACAAGTGGCATAGTCTCTTTAAACAAGGCAGGACCTTACTTGAAGAGGACCCGCGGCCCGGACGGGCGATCGAGGTGAGTACTCCGGAAATCATTAAAAAAGTCGAAAACATAATATTGGAAGATGCCAGACTAAAGAAGAAACAGCTTGCAGTAATGGTTGGAGTATCGGATACGACAATTTTCAAAATTCTACACGATCATCTTGGCATGACAAAGGTCAGTGCAAGGTGGGTGCCAAGAATGCTCATGTCGCGCCGCCTCAAAAACAACGCCGCGTGGAGTGTTCTCGCACGTTTTTGGACCTCTGTAACGAAGATAAGGATGGACTATTTAGTCGAATTGTTACTAGAGACGAAACTTGGGTTCATCATTATGAGCCTGAGTCAAAACATGACTCAATGCAGTGGCACAAAAAAGGCACACCACCACCCAAGAAGTTTAAAGTGTCACAATCGGGTGGAAAAATCGTGGCAACAGTGTTTTGGGATCCGGAAGGGATCTATAACCGGAGAATACTATCTTCTATCCTCGAGAGGTTGACAAAAAAGCATTAAAGAAAAAAGAAGGGGAAAATTGACCAAAGGTGTCCTTCTTCACGACAACGCGCCTGTTCACAAGAGCCGTGTTGCGTTGGCTGCCCTGCATAAGGTGGGCTTCGATATTTTAGACCATCCACCCTACAGCCCAGATCTAGCTCCCAGGGATTATTACCTCTTTCCAAAACTGAAACGCCCCCTCGTAAAAAATATCAAGATTTTTTAAAGGAGAACTAGCAATTTGGATGGAATTCACATTACTAGCAATCCCCTCCAACTAAGCTAAATATGTTTGTGCCTGGAGTGGATTCACGGCAATAGTGTGTAATTAAATTATTAAAGTGATGGGGTTCGAACCTGTGACCTCTTGATCACAAGGCCGAACAGTCAAACTCCCATCTCTTCATTATAACTTGTGGAATAGTTACCGATCCACAGATTCCACGACATTTACGGTTATTTAAATCATTATTGTGAATTGCATTAAGTTAGCTTGTTAAATTATTTCGCCACACATGAATAACAAATGATTGTTTTCAGCCGCAATATTTCCTGAACCTATAAAAATAAAAAAACATTTAAGTATTAATGTTTACCATTACGATCGCATTTTTTTTTTCTCAAGAGCACTAGTAATTTAATTCGAATTCACATTACGAGGAATCTTGTTATCCCCTCCAACTAAGCTAAATATGCTTGTGTCTGAAGTGGGTTCACGGCTCTAAGGGGTGGGATTTTCACTATATGGAGACTGCCCAAACTCAAAACAGTGTGGAGGACAATTTAAAATTGTAACAAATTTTTCTAGGTCACCAACTGGCGTGAAACTAGCAGACAGTGAGAAGAAGCGACTGCTAGAAGTGGCTAGAAGGAATGCCATTAATATGCTCAAGAACGGTGCCGTGCCAGCCGGAGCGGCCGCGCTACCACCTCACACGAGGAACCAAGTCATGGCTGCCATACAGTCCGGAGGTCAGATTTGTCTTATTTTGTAGCAGTCTCATTATTTATGAAGCACCTTACATATTTAGGAACAAAGATCATCCACAGTCTTACTTAACCCACTGCTGGGCCTCTTTTTACTTGTGCCAAACTCCACATTCCTGTGCCAGTTTCGACAAACCACATAAAGGTCATTCAAAAATTTGTTATTATACAACCTTGTATATACAGGGTTACAGGTTAAGTCGACCTAGATCCGTTAAGCTAGGCATTCACGGTCACGCCATTCGGCGTGGCTCCAAACAACTTAAGTCAAATGGATGGACGCCAAACATGGTTCCCATTCATGGTCACTCTAGTTTTCTTTCATTTACGTATTTGACCGTGTCGAATAAATAACGTTGCCACGAGCTCTGATTTGGAAGAAGAACTCTTACTTTTTGAAGCTGCTGTTTGTCATCACATAATTACTCGAAAACCGAAAAAAACGGTGCAAAGAATGGCTAAACAAAGAGATAACTTCACACATGTTAACTTATTAAATGAACTGTCATTGGAGCCAAGTGATTGGAGAAATTACCTGAGAATGGACGAACCTACGTATTTCAAATTACTGGAACTCGTTACTCCTCATCTAATTAAACAAGACACCAATATGAGACAAGCAATAATTCCTCATGAGAGCCTGTGTGCCACTCTTCGTTTCTTGGCATCTGGAATGAGCTATGAGGAACTAAAGTTTCCAACGGTAACATCTCCACAACGTTTGGGGCTCATAATATCAGAGACATGTTAACACGTACAGCTCGTTCGACGTCTCGGCACGGAATGAAAACAAAATGGTCGTAGGTTTGCGCATTCACGGGAGCGCCGTGCCATGACACGTCGTGGTGTTTCTATACTCACGAGCCGTCGGCGCGATGTTGCGGCGTGACGCCACAACGCGGTGCGATGGATTTTGGCGGGACTGGTAATCCAGAGTTGTACGTCAAGTCACCGGATTTTAACATTCACGATCAAAATTTGACTGTATATCACGCCATTTGACGCGATGGCGTGACCGGGAATGCTGAATCTGACTGATTTGACAACCTACCTTCACATTACTAGCAATCTTGTTGACCCCTCCAACTAAGCTAAATATGTTGTGTCTGGAATACGTACACGTCAAAATTGGCTGGAGTTCGAACCCTCGACCTCTCGATCACAAGGCCGATACCTTGGCCATTAGGCTATTGACGCTTCCAGTAAGTATGTACGCGTGTAGTAAGAGTACGCATCTAAGTTGCACATCACTTTTGCATAATAACACGATAATGTTTACAGGTAAATCGGTGGATGAGTTGACAGACTTCTGCAAACATCTGTCAAAGAAGGAGGCCCTCGGTGAACTATCGTCAGTCTCATCAAACGATGATGATATGAGCGAGAACGAAGATACACTCGCTTTCCATCACCCCTTCCTAGTCAAAGAAAAAGCACCCATTGTTATGAATATAAGGGTACGTATTTTGAACATCCAATTGATAGATAGAATATACTTTATTGTACACCAACAATTTAAACACACTTAAATAACACTTAATAAAACTAAACTAATACTATAAAGAGGAAAACTTGTATTAAGCGGAAGGTGTAGTGATGCAACATAGCAATGTAGCTGAAGTTCTTCTGAAACTATGTCCAGTGTAGCTCTCAGCATCTGCTAAATCTAAAAACTTAGCGATTTCTTTAGGCATAGAACCAAATTTGTTTAAACCTATTGGCTGACAGGTACATTTACCATTCTAGTAATTTAGAAAGAAACGGTCATTTTTCGCTTTTGGTGAACGCAAACTTTCATACTTCTTAACAATTTCATAGAATGTACCGTGTATGGTGAATGACCTAGGTATTTTATTTTTCGTGATAGGTATCTTCACTAAAAGCATCTGGCCATGGTTCTCTATGTCTTTTACAGTTATATTTGTTAATTCTTGTATCCTACGTGCACCAGTTACACCAAATATTAAAGCAACCTGAAAAAAAGAAACAATAATTAAGTTCAACACACAACACAGTCTGAAGTTGCGTAGATATATAAAATTAGATAATTTAACTAACCTTAGTAGCCAGATATTGGTTATCTGGAGCATCTTTTATAAATTTTTCAACATCGTTAGACGATAATAATAATAATAATTAAATAATCTGTGGCCCGGTTGTCAACACGGACGTCAAATATTTTCATCCTGATTTTTATCAATAATTTATAAATTAAATAGTTAAATACAATGTTCGACAGAACGAAAATAGTGAAAAAAAAACCAACAATCCATAAAACCACACTTCATATATGTTCCAACTAAGAAAATAGACCAAACTACGTAAATGAAAACTTCGTACAACCGTACAACGTAGACAATGTTGACCAGAAACCGGGAAAGATTACTCAATAACACACGCCCAAGACCTGCGGAATCGTCGCTCAGCTCCGCCTCGCAGCCGCCGGGACCAGCTCTAGCCGTGAGTGAAGAGACTCCGGCCGCTGCAGTTGCGTCGAGCTCGAGCGACGAATACTTCTCGCCGCCGACGACACCACCACCTGCGCGTCGGCGAGGAAGAGGCCGCCCTCCGGCCAGCTTAGGACTTCGAGGCCCGCCGGCCTCTGATAGGGTCCCCGCTGCCGGTGGAAGTGTGCAGCGCATGCGATGGACACATTCCATCAATGAAAATGTCATGCGCTCATACTTTGGGGCTACAGAGGGGGGAACTAACCTGACTGCGTACCGTGGTCGGATGCTCTCTCTGTTTCAGGTACTTGAACCAGCTGTCAACGTTTCGGCCCAACGACTGTCGGATCAGGTGCGGGTCATCCAGCGTAACCGTATGTTGGATGACGCCGTACTTGATAGACTACGCCTCGAATCACGGTGCAGCCGTGTCTCATCTGCTTCGCCACTGGCCGCGGTGCATCTACAACCCAGTATCTCACCGCGACCCGACCACGTCGGTGAAGATGATGATGACGAGGCTATAACCGTGAGTACCCAATGCAGTGAACGATTGAGGAGTGCTTTGGAGTGTGCATTACGGGAGTATCGCACCACACCGCCTGAGCTTAGACCTCGTCTGCCTCGTTTACCCATGCATAAGAAAAATAGGGCGCTAGTGTGTGCTCTAGATTCACTGCTGTCAAATTATTTTGACAATAGTGAAGACCTCACCGATACTCATTCGATCCTATACTGTGCAGCTGTAGCGGCTTGTCGCGTAGCTCATGTCAAGTTTCCAAAGACTGACAGAGTTATACGACCAGCTGTACCAGCTTGGCAGGGCAGGATCGAACGTCGTATTGCTGAGGCTAGAGCACACATTGGTAAACTTATCTGCTTCAGGCAGGGCAACACTCGTCCTAGAGTGATGCGCTTTGTGAGGCGGGCGTTTGCGGGGACTGATATCAGTCCTCGGGATTATTTGACCCGCGTCACAGAACGTATCGACTTCCTGAAGCAGAAAGTCTATGCATGGGCAAATCGAATTCGTCGATATAAGCGGCGGGTGGAGCGATACACTCAGAATCGCACATTCCAAAGCAATGAAAGGTGGGTTTATAGGGCCTGGGAGCGACCTGACCAAGGTGTGACTGATACGTGCCTACCGGATGATGACGCCATGAGCTCGTTCTGGCGCAGCATCTGGTCGGTGCCTGTCAGCCACACCGAGGGTGACTGGATGATTGAGATCAAGCGCACGTGCGACCTTATACCAGAAATGGGGGCAATTACTATCAGCCCCCAAGATGTAACCTGTGCAGTCCGTCCGTTATCCAACTGGAAATCTCCAGGGCCGGACGGGCTGCACAATTTCTGGATAAAATGGTTTCAAAGCTCGCACGCTCGCTTGGCCACTCAGTTCCAGTCTGCCTTAGAGCTAGGATCGCTACCTCAATTTCTAACTACAGGAATAACCCACCTGCTCCATAAATCAGGCAGTACTTCGGAACCTAAAAATTATAGACCGATTGCGTGCTTACCGACGGTCTATAAAGTTCTTACATCCATTTTGAGAGCCAAAATTAATAATCACATTGATACAAATTCAATCATGTCTGCTTCTCAGAATGGATGTAGGAACGGGTCCCGCGGTACTAAGGAGCTTCTCCTCATCGATATTGCCATAAACCAACAGGTTCGTCGTTCCCGAAAGAATCTGTCGACATGTTGGATAGATTATAAGAAGGCCTATGACTCGGTTCCACATACATGGCTCATGAAGGTGTTGGAGTTGTACAAAATAAATCCAATACTCCGCACTTTTCTTGAGTCATGTATGGGGCAATGGAAGACGGTCCTCTGCTACCCAGGATGTCGACAGATCCAGGAAAACAGCGAACCGATTAGGATTGAGCGTGGTATTTTTCAGGGCGACAGTCTGAGCCCACTGTGGTTTTGTCTGGCTCTCAACCCTCTCAGTACACTGCTGGAGGGTTCGGGGCAAGGCTACCAGTTGAGAAGAGGTGGTCAGGTCATATCACACTTGCTTTACATGGATGATTTGAAACTTTTTGCCCCCAGCAACTTGCAACTCATGGAGCTACTGAAGGTAACGGAAACCTTCAGTAGCGCCATCAGGATGGAATTTGGGGTGGACAAATGTGCGGTCATGCATGTAAAGCGAGGAGAGATTATGGAATCCGTGGGAACTCAACTCTCGGATTCCATACACCTAAGATCCCTCGGCTCAACTGAAACCTACAAGTATTTGGGTATGTCAGAGGCACTAGGCATCGATGTTGCTTATGTTAAACAATCATTGAAGGAACGCTTCTTTGGCCGCCTGAATAAAGTACTGAATAGTCTTCTATCAGGCGGAAACAAGGTGCGTGCCTTCAATGGTTGGGTCATGCCAGTATTGATGTACTCTTTTGGCATACTCAAATGGACTCAGACTGAACTTGACGCCTTGGACAGGCGGGTCCGCACATCGCTGACTGCAAATCGGATGCATCACCCACGTTCATCGGTGATGAGGCTGTATATCCCGCGGAAGTGCGGGGGTCGTGGCTTTTTAAATGCAAAGACCCTGCACAACCGCGAGATATGCAGCCTTAGGGAATATTTCCTAGAAACCGACGTGGGTATGCATCGAGATGTGGTAGCGATGGACAAAGGCCTCACTCCGCTCTCCTTAGGTACCGAGAATTGGCGCAAACCTGTAGTATTAGATACTAATGACCGCAGAGAAGTATGGCAGAGCAAGGAGCTTCACGGACGCTATTACCGGGCCCTTCATGGGTCTGACGTAGATACATTAGCGTCCGTAGCCTGGCTACGTTTTGGTGACCTCTTCGGGGAAACCGAAGGTTTTGTCTGTGCAATTATGGATGAAGTTATGATGACGAATAACTATCGGAAATATATTGTGAAGGATGGTACGGTAGACATATGTCGGGCATGTCACAAACCGGGAGAATCCATTCGTCACATTATCTCCGGTTGTTCTCGTCTGGCTAACGGAGACTATTTGCATAGACACAACCTTGTAGCTAGGATTGTGCACCAGCAACTTGCTCTTAAATACAATCTCGTGGAATCAGAAGTACCGTACTATAGGTATGTGCCCGACCCAGTTCTCGAAAATGGCAATATTACACTGTACTGGGATCGGTCTATCATCACTGACAGGACTATTGTTGCCAATGAGCCTGATATAGTGGTAATAGACCGATTAGAGCGTCGCACAGTGATTGTTGACATAGCGGTTCCTCATGACGAGAACCTCGTGAAAGCCGAGAAAGATAAGCAAATTAAGTATCTTGACTTGGCTCACGAGGTTGTTGACATGTGGGATGTGGATACAGCAATCATTGTGCCGATAGTCGTCTCAGCCAATGGCATAATAGCCAAGAGCCTCGACAAACATCTTAGGAGGCTCTCGTTGGGCAGCTGGATCAAGGGCTTGATCCAGAAAGCAGTACTTCTGGACACGGCGCGAATTGTTAGGAGGTTCCTCTCTCAAGAGCCCTGACCACCGGTAGCTTGGACCCTGTTCCCGATACCGGTGGGCTACTATTTTTTATATTTTTAAATGTTTATATTATTATTTTTTTATTAATATTTAAAAATGTAATTAATATGTAAATAGATTGAATAAATGGAATAATAATTACAATAATAATATCCACAACTTTTTCACACAACGCCATCTAGTCCCAAACTAAGCAGAGCTTGTGATATAGATACTAGACAACTGATAATTATACATATATATTTCTAAATACATACATATTATAGATAAATTACACCCAGACAAAGAACAAATGACGATAAAACCTTTGTTTTCTTGCTTCTAAATCCATCGGATAGTCTCTTTAGATAAGCTGACAAATTAGAGTATGTTTTTAAGTCCACTCCATTCTTTGTTTGGACTGTGCTTTTTAACATTGAGTATATACACCACAAAGAGCTAGGTTTGTATTTAGAAGATAATTCTTTAAAGTACGCCATGAACACATCTGAAAAAGACTGCGTACTCTTGTTGTTTTGCCATTGTATGAAATTTTGGTACGCTAATAGATATTTGGCCTTGGAGTTTCCAGGTAGTAAACTTTCCATAACATTAAGGGCTTCACATCTTATATCGGGTGGTGTACAACATAAATCATTTTCTTCATAGCTAGTACTTGTAGACATTTTGATTAATAAATAACTACAATTTCAACAGTGAAAAGGAGTTGTGAAAATTTTTTCGCAATGGCGGGAAAAATTAATCAGTTTTCCTATGCGCGCGCATCTAACAGATCGGCCATAGACTAAAAGAATGAGGTTTCTTTTTTTTGGCTTTTCTCGGATAGCGTTTTAGCCACATACAAAATGGGTAATTCAAAGTTTTCTTTATCACAGAAAAAACAAAAGTTATATTTGAGTGAAAGTTGTATGTATTAAAAACGTACAAGTTGAAATTTATCTATTTAAATACGAAGTTGCATGAAACTAGCAAGCAATAGGTAGGTACATTAATTTATTTGTACTATTGAACACGATCTTTTTTGTTTCGAAACTTTTTTTAAAACAAAGCAACTCAACCAATTTAAAAAAAAAAAACTATAACTCAATTGTGAACATTGAGGTAATTAGTTAATATTACCTCAATGCTTGTGAATAATAGTAAAGAAAAAGTCACAATTTGATTACAGGTGTCATTATGTGCCTAATTGCGGTGAAATTAGAGCCATTTTATGAGCAAGTGTGTTGAAAAACATTTTTATATTACTCAAGCTCATATCTATTCATCGCACAAGAATCTGAGAGCGATATGACGAAGAGTATTTTATGAATCCCATACTGAATATAAACCATGCTACCCACAGGTTAATTAAATCCGTATAAATGTTTTGTTCTAGTGCATTCTATTCCTTGCAATTCTGTAATATTGAACTATTACAAAGTTCACTATATTTTCATTGTGTTAAAAGTAAAGCAAATTAAACGTATTCAGTCAAGCTTTAACAACGCGCAAACCATTACGCCATTTATTCATTTAAAAAAGTTACTTATAATGCAATAGGCAGTTAAACTACACTCGCGAGCAAAAGTATGGAATTGATTCCGCGCGATTTGAGTAGGTACTTAATAACTAGTTAAGAATTATAAAAATGGTACCATTTTAAAGGTAAAACTGTTACTGTTAAATTCATTTATATCACACCAGTATTTAAAGAGCTATCCTGGATTGAGTGAAGGAGTTAGGAAAACATAAGGATAATCGAAAAATAATAAACGAAGAAAACAACAAAAATTAATTAATAAAAATTTTACTGGCCTTAAAATTAAATTTCAATATTTTGTGTTCCCTCGCCTCGCCCTAATAACTGCTCGAAGACGATTCTTCATTAACCTAATTAGCTTCTGTTTGATCCCGCAAAAATTGATTGATTAATCAATTTTTGTGGGATACCTTCCCACTCCTCTATCAAAGCCGATTTCAGCTCATTCACACTTGAAGGAGCAGGATTTCTGGAACGTACCCTCCTCTTCAGTTCATCCCACACGTGTTCAATGGGATTCAAGTCCGGGCTGAGCGCTCGCCAGTCCAATGTGGCGATACCGACTTCTTCAAGATATTCAGTTGTGGCACGAGAAGTGTGACAACGAGCGTTATCGTGCATAAGGAGGAAGTCATCACCGATATATCCCGCATAAGGAACGACATGTTCCAGCAGAATATCGGAAATGTAGCGGTTTGAAGTTAGATCGCCTCTTCGTCCCCCGCCAGGCACGAAAACAAGTTCCGTTTTACCGTCGAAGGAAATGCCGGCCCAATTCATACAAGAACCGCCCCTATAAGCCACTGTCTCAGCGAAACAGCACTTGGCAAATCGCTCCCCAGGCCGCCAGTAGACCCGACCCCTTCGGTCGCTACCGTGCAAACGCATTCTGCCCTCGTCTGCTCAACCTCCCAATCAAGATGGGAGCGAGCAAATTGAAGGCATGCTTGTCGGTGACCTGCCGTCAGTTTCGGGCCTGTGGCAGGCCATTTTAGGGTAAAATTAGCTTGCTTAAGTCTTCGACGAACTGTCCACTCGCTGGCAGCTATCCCACGAACATTTCGGAGCTCCTGTTGGACGTCGACACCAGTCAAATGTCAATTTCGTAGAGAGGTTGACACGATAAAACGGTCATCCCTCTCCGATGTGCACCGGCGCCGTCTTGGTCTCGTTGGGTCTCGGGGTCCCCCGAAAGCGTTTATAAACTAGAAACACAGGACTGGCTTATGTGGAGCTGACGTGCGACAGCCCGCTGGCTGAGCCCTTCTTGCAATAGGGCGACGATTTGGGCTGCTTCTGTAGGTGTAGTATTAATTGTCGTCCAAGTTCAATGGTCAAAAGTAGTGGAGATGTGTACCGGTCAATGTGTGAAAGCCGACTGATAAAGAATTTTTTTGTGTCTGGCTTCTGGCAGGTCCAGCTCTGAGGTTGTCGGCTGCTTAACCGGGCTTGCCTGTGGTTGCCTTAATTAATAAATTAATGAAAGCCTCTAGACAGGGCTTATTACAAAAACTTACAAACTAGGCGACTACACGCTAAGGGCACCCCCTGTGGGGTACGGACCTTGGCTTAGGTCGTCGCAAGGGGAGGGCAGCTAGGGACAGGCTGGATCATATTATTATTATTATTAATAAGGGAATTTAAAGCTACTGGCTCAGCGTCGCGTCAATAACTCGGCGCAACTCGCGACGTATCAAATAATTGAAACATATCTTTTTCCTTACTTTTTCATGTAATCCAGGATAGCTTCTTAAATAATGGCGTAATGAATTTGGTATCAATTTAAAGTTAACAGTTAAATGAAATGAAAATGGTACCATTTTTATTATTCTTAACTAGTTATTAAGTACTGAAGATCGCGCGGAATCGATTCTAAGTGATTCCATACTTTTGCTCGCGAGTGTAGCAATGCTTTGTTAGGAAATAATAGTTTAATCTCGTGTGAACTTTGATTATTTTATAAATACTAGTGATCACACAGTATTCAAAATGCGACCATAATAAATTAGGATAATTTTTCTCTGTGCATTTCTTCTACATATAAACTTGAACTGTGGCAAATTTCATATTCCTCGGTCCTAATACATTTATAGAACTGCCTCGTTAGTCTAGTGGTCGCAAGCGACTGCTGAGCATGAGGTCTCGGGTTCGATTTACGGGTCGGGCGAAAAGTGCTATTGGGGTTTTAGATTATAAGAAACTTCTTAGTAGTAGCCCGGAGTTTGGAAGTTGGGGCGAAAACACGTTAAGCCGTTGGTCCTGCGCCTGATTTGTCAAGTCTTGTCGGATCGCCGTCTCATCTGACTATGAGAGTAAATGAACAGAGAGTACATCTGTACGTACAAACATGTACACTATTATATCTCCTATGCCGCCGGCTATTCTCCGCTGGGATCGGCTGCCGCGGCTGAAATTGGTCAGCAGGGCTATTATTATCATATACATATAGATTTTAGCTCATGACTGTTAGTGTACACTCTACATAGGGTTGCCATCACCAAATTTGCCGGCCCCAGACAAAGACTTATAAACCCCGGACATTTGGGTAAAATCACATTTTTTCCCCGGACACCATAGAAAAATACATTTTTGAACTTGAAACTAAAAACAACTATATTTATTTATGGTTTTTATTTACTGATAAAGTGATAAAAGTTCTAAAGCTCTACAGCTTTAGAACTTTTTTAATAAGAGTCTCTTTCTTTTCATTTAGTCAACGTAACATAAACAATGGGATGAAATACTATAGGAAAATAATAATACAGATCGTGCTTTTTGGTACTCGTAAGACCAATGTTTGTCCGGGTTTTACCCGGACGCTTATTGGGAAAATCCCCGGACGCCCCCGGATGCTCTCCAAACTAGGACAAATCGGGGAAAACCGGGGCAGATGGCAACCCTAACTCTACACCATTATCAAATAGGATACAAAGTATCTTCAGTACTTTACTTTCGACATAACACAGGATACTTTATTATTTTCTAGGGAGGAGCTCCACTGCCCATAAAGACGAATCCTCTACCGATAGCCAATAAGGAAGAGCTCAGACTGCAGTTCCCCGTGTCTTCAGGCTCGCAACATAGGGAGAAGGCTTCAGAATGGGTGCCTGTATCACCACCTAAAAAAGATATGGTAAGTAATATTATGCAGAAGTTTTTAAATTGACTCCTGACCGGCCTCATCTAATTAAACATAATACGCAAAACAAAACTGCTAATTGCTTATATTTTATTCCAGCAAGTCGCCAAAGTCAACTCGAGCAGCACTAAAACAAAAACCAGTACTTCAGCTGCTTCTGCAGCTAACTCATGCACAGAAATTGCCAAGTAAGTTTACCCTTTAATAATGAAAAATTTAAAGGGAACCATTGGCTAGAGATTTTAAACATGCGGGATGTTGGATTTATTCTAGATATTTTGGAGTACCCTAAAACAAAGAACTCAACGCATAATTTGTGGCTTAGTGCAGAATCCTAGGCTCCCTTTCCTACTTCATAATACGTATAAGTATTATTGTAGTTTGTACCTAGTAAAAATATATACAATTATAGGTGCATTGTTTTGTGAAAAAAATAGCGTAAGGTACAATGGGGTTGACGTATCCTTGTGGATAAAAACCCCAAATAAAAAAAGAATACCGAGAAGCGGGCCAAGAGACTCATTGGCAACGATGCACTGGTCGAATCAAAGCTCCAGAGCCTTGAACACCGACGACGAGTTGCAAGTCTATCGGTTTCCTATCAGTTACATTTCGGGGAGTGTGCGATGAAATTACACAATCTAATTCCGCCAAGCCCGTTCCATCATCGGACTACGAGACAAACGGCGAAGCGCCATCGTTACATGGTGGACATCCCACTCATAGGCACAAAACGTTTTGGGAATACCTTCATTGTGCGTACGGCTAAGGAATGGAATTCCCTGCCAGAATCTGTTTCCCGATAGCTATAACCTAGGGCTCTTTAAGTCAAGAGTGAATAGGTTACTTTTAGGCTAGCGTGCTCCATCTTCGACCACATCATCACTTACCATCAGGTGAGATAGTGGTCAAAATTTTCAATAAAATAAAAAAAGAAGGAATAAAGTGTTAAACACTACATACATAATTATTTTATATAAAGAGTTGTACTAAATATGCGTTCTTGTTTTAGAATATCTGAAAGATCTTCAAGTCCGCCTGCTTACATGAAGAGTTTTACTTCGGGAAGCCGTAAGTGTCTCAGTTTAATTATTATATCTTATTTAAATACCGACTGTTAAAACCTTCAAGCTACATATAGGTAACGCCAAATAACTTGGCATGAGTCGTTCAATGCGCAGAAGTCGATTTTTAGATGTCTGCGGTTGTCAGCGGGACGCGGGGTATGACGTAGCGCCGCTCCGAGCGCGCGATTGGTGCGTCAGTAGTTCTCGTTCAATTTGCTCCCGAATACACTTGCGTACACGAAAGTTGTACCCTTTGTTTTTGTTACGAGTTGTTGTTTTAAATTTAGTTTTTGTTACGTTGATTACAATGCCAGGACCAAATACCGTTTTACGCAGACGAACAGTTAGAACAGGTAGACACTATAGTTAAGGAAGGTTGGAATTCCGAATTCGTCACTGTCTTTAGGACACCGGGAAAAAAGAAGAATAAACGGGGTAGCAGTTTTATTAAGAGGGTGTCGAGCCTACGAGACGCGCGGAAAATAGGTATTTACTGCAGCGGGCTAGTCGTGTGCGTTGTCACACACACAATGACAAGTTCGCTCGAGGCCCACTTGCCGTTGCACGACGAAGTTTGCTAACTTTGCATTTTTTAATTTTTTGTCGTTATGTTGAATAAACTTGAAAAACGAATATTAATTATTTAGATGGTTTTATTTATCACACTAATATTATAAAGGCGAAAGTTTGTGAATGAATGTGTCTGTTTGCATGTTTGTTACTTCTTCACGCTCAAACGGCTGGATGGATCTAAATGAAGCAAGTAGGTACGTAAATAAATCACAAAAATAAATTTAATAAATTATACCTATTATATAAAAATTTACATTTGTTTTTACTGTAGTAATACATTATCCGTTCCCTCACTATTCATCCTATTGCAATAAAACTTTGATTTTATATATTAAACTCATCAGATTTTTTTTTAAAGAATACTAGCAATGTGGGTACATTTCACATTACTAGCAATCTTGTTAACCCCTCCAACTAAGCTAAATATGCTTATGTCTGGAGTGGGTTCACGTCAATAGTGTAATGGGTGGGGTTCGAACCTGCGACCTCTCGATCACAAGTCCGACACCTTATCCATTAGGCTATTGACGCTTCGAAACTGGGTAAGTAGCAAGTTAGGGTAGATGGGTATGCAGTACTTATTTGAATATTAAAACCAGTATGAAATAAAAAGAAATATAATTATGTAATGTCATAATAAAACCAGACTGAAATAAGTTTTGTTTATTAAATTTTCATTTAGTGCTCGTTTAAATTCTGATGTACTGTCATATTTTTAATAACATTCGGTACTTTATTATATATACGTGGGGCCATACCAAAAAAACATTTTTTCATTAATGCTGTCTAGCGAACTTACTTCGCAGAAAATATAAGCGTAATTTATTTCATAACAATATATGTATCAAGTGTAACTTAATTTAAAAGAAAAAAATAAATAAAAGAAATCTATAAATCTAATGTTATATTGCTTATTATAACATTTTACAAAAATTGGCCAAGTGCGAGTCAGACTCGCCCATGAAGGGTTCCGTAGTAACTATAATAATATAATAAAATATGTATATTTACTTGACAAAAAACTAAAACTTACAAATTTCTTAAAACTAGCTTATTTACATTTTTTGCATCTACGCCAAATAACTTTGTTTTTCATAGTATTTGTATGAATTACAAAGTTATATTTGCGGTTATAGAAAATATGCTGTATCTCGAAAACTGCTGACTCGATCTCTTTAAAACCAATTTTGATTGAAAGTTTACATTAAGATCTATAGATATATATATATATATATATACAACGTGTAATTTAAAGGGTATATACATACCAAGTGCATGGCTTCTTTGGATGATAACAAACGATATGGCAAGGGTTTTGTAATCCTAAGTCTACATGTGTAGAACTTATTACAAATTCCAGTACACTGATACCAGAGACCGAATTTTTCAAATTAAGAAGAACGAAAAGAATTATCGTGTTATTGGCAAGTGACGTGGAAAGTTATTGACCCTCGTAGTGCTGTGACACGTTTGTTATGATTGGTATTAAAAAAATATGTGAAACCAATAATTTGGTATCAATTCTTTAAGTCAGTTATTTTGTGCTGAAACTGTGCATAGAGACTCCATACCAAATGTTGTCTTCAGCCCTTTTGGTTAGATATGGGGTTTCCGTTACACGTTGTATATATATATTTATATTTTTCACTCCATTATTATAGAAATTAGAGGGGGGCACACATTTTTCCACTTTGGAAGCGTATATCTTTTAAACGATTAATTTTATGAAAAAGTGGTTTTAGAAACCTCAATCTCATTTTAAAGACCTGTATATAGATACCACACATGCATAGGTTTCATGAAAAAAAAAAAAATTTGCAGTTTTAGTTCCATGTATGGGGGGGCTCCCCATACATGGAACTAAAACTGAAAATATTTTTAATTTAATTTAAATATATTTTAATTTTTTCTTAAAATCGGAAAGCGGTTCACAGAATACATCAATCTACCAAGTTTTATATGTATAGTCCTAATAGTTTCGGAATAAAATGGCTGTAACATACGGACGGACGGATGGACAGACAGACAGACTAGTAGTTGTAGTAGTTATACATATTATATTATTATAGTTACTACGGAACCCTTCATGGGCAAGTCTGACTCGCACTTGGCCAATTTTTCTTTGGCTAATCCCCGTAGTAGACAGACCTTGTTATGGCACTTGGCGTATAATTTGGCGGACATAGAGGGAATGTCAAAGGAAGCTGAAACTTGTTCTAAACCAGAAAACCCGGCTCCTATCGCCATAAAACTGCTTACAGAATTATCGTTCAGATTGAGGTCTGTAGGGCTATCTGTCTGGTTCTTTACAATTTATTAATTCTATTTTTTTCGACACATTTGGCAACTAAAATAGAATTTCGATAGAAATCCTTTCTTAGTTGCAACTAGAGAATACAATCCCGAGCATGTTTTTCAATCCCGGGATTACGTGATTCTTGATGCTGAATCCTGGGACCCTGGGGCTATCCCCGGATTAGACTATGTGGTTTCTAATTGGTCTCAAATGTAAAAAATTGGCCAAGTGCGAGTCAGACTCGCGCATGAAGGGTTCCGTGTGTAACTATAATAATATAATATAATATGAATATTTATTTGACGAGAAAAACCTTACAAATTTCTTAAAACTAGCTTATTTACATTTTTTACAACTACGCTAGATAACTTTGTTTTTCATAGTTTGTATGAATTACAAAGTTATATTTGCGGTTTTAGAAAATATGCCGTATCTCAAAAACTGTTAACTCGATATCATTCAAACCAATTTTGGTTGAAAGTTTACATTCAGATCTACAGATACATATTTTTTTTAGATTTTTCGTTCCACTATTATAGAAGTTAGAGGGAGGGATACACATTTGACCACTTTGGAAGCTTATATCTTTTAAACGATTGACTTTATGAAAAAGTGGTTTCAGAAACCCCCATGTAATTTTTAAAGACCTGTCTATAAATACCACACACGCATAGGTTTCATGAAAAAAAAAAATATTTTCAGTTTTAGTTCCATGTATGGGGTAGTAGTATGTTCCTTTATTTTAAATGATTTTTATTTTTTTCTCAATATCGGAAAGCGTTTCATAGAATACATCTACTTACCAAGTTTCACATGTATAGTCTTAATAGTTTTGGAATAAAATAGCTGTGACATACGGACGGACGGACAGACAGACAGACAGACAGACAGAGAGACGGACAGACATGACGAAACTATAAGGGTTCCGTTTTTTGCCATTCGGCAACTGAACTCTAAAAAACGAGTAATTTCTTAAAATATATATTTTTAAGTTTGGTACACTACACATATCACAGTATAGTAAGAAAAGAAAAAATGACAAAAAGATACTATACTTTGTAAGAAATAAAAAGACAATAAAACTTATTTCGAATTTTGAAAATACAATCGTAGAAATATCAATGCATCCAAGGTTTGACTTCCAAGCCTGCTTCGTTTATTACCAACATAAGCAGCAGCTGAAAACGCTCGTTTAGGTTTTACACTGGTTGGAGGAATAGACAATAGATACTTATATGCTGTTTCTAAGTGATATCCACTAATTCCTCCATTTTCAAACAGGCTTATTTCACGTCTAATACTATATTTTGCCAACACCGATTAATTTTGTATTTGTACTTCACGATCTGGGGATTTCATACTCTTATCAATTTCCAGCTATAACTTTTCCTTTAGTGTCAATTGGGGTTGGGATTGGGAGGTTTGTGGCCTTAACTCATCATCTGTTTGTGATCCTGATCTTCCTTCTTCTTCTTCCGTGTCATCTCGACTTTTAAGTTTTTTAACAATACACTTTATTTGCTTCTAAACTAAAGCCGTCTGTGTAGAAACTGGAAATAAGTCATGCCATTCCAAATCCGATAATAACTGAAATTTCATCATCTTTTCATGGATTTTGTAATTAATTCAACACACCAGTCAAATCATCACTTCGTCGTTGCTTCATACGTTCCACTAAGGATGTTTTCATTTTTTGGCAAGTGTCAGCACTTGCCAAAAAATGATTATGCTAGATAGCTGTTTTATAAGAAATTTCAAAGCGGAATCAGCTGTGCATAAATTAGCATCTCGCCGAAAGATTGCTTCTACTGTCAATTTAATTGGGGTCAGCACATCAACAATTTTATTTACCAATTCAAAATAAACTTCTTCCAAACGAATTGGATGATTGAGATCTATAAGAGCTTATTGAATTAAGGTTTTTAAAAGATAAAATCGCTCCAGCATTGTTAAAAGACTATTCCACCTGGTTTTACAGTCCAAAAGAAGTGACAGCTCTTTTCCATGTTCATTTTCATTTATTTTTGAAGTACTGTTTTCAATGGTGATCTTTTGAAATACACTCTACAACTTTGCGGATTTTCTTTATCAGCTCATTAATGTTTTCATCTTGTGTTAACTCTGGTATGTGTTATAGCGCAAGGTCATTTTGTGACATTAAGATTAAGTCTGATTCTGGACTGTCTAAGTCTTCTAAATGTTCATCATCATGGATGTCGTCCATATGATCAACAGCCACTGGTGGTTCATTTATAGTATCATCTGAGGTAGAGCTGTCTTGCAAATAATTATGTTTATCATAAAGCCAGTATCCAGGGAAATATCAAATATACTTAGACGCTCTTTCAATATACGAAGACAATTTTCAGCCATACTTTCATACTTCCATAAATAGGTACAAGTCCTAAATTCTAAATCTATAAAAAATAAAATTTATTGGATGTTGAAGTCACTTGTCGAAAGAAAGACTAAATCTTTCACCTGCACTTTTCAAATGTTTCAATTCTGCAGTTACTTGCTTTCTGATTTTTTCACTGTAATTCATGACACGTTTTTGAATGGTGACGGCTGACTTTGGTAAATCCGTGTATTTTGCAAAGACAAATTTTCTCGAATCATCTAAAATTATGAATATACTGAATGGAAATCCATCTAATGCAATCATTCTTGCCAAAACATCATCGAGGCTATCGTCGGCACTTTTAGTAAAATAATCATTTAACTTTCGCTTGGCTGGCGGCGGTGCTGTGTTCAGACTATCAGAATCTAGACTTGTTGAAGCTGATATAAGCTTGATGTTATGTTTTGATGACAAATGTGTATGTAATCCCTTAGTCGATCCATCCAAAGTCTTGAGAATGGCTGAGAATCGGTTACATTTGGCACTATTCCTATCCTTTGCAACTAAAAAATAGCTCCACATTGACGTCGTATCACTGTGTTTTTTATGTTTAACAAAGTCTCCCGCCATTTGAAATACTTAATTTCAGATAATTGACTTTTAAATTTAAATGACGTAGGTCGTGGGTTTAAATTTAGAAAATATCTTGTAATGAACAAAGTTTTCAATATAATTAAGCATATCTTAAAACTGGAAACATATCTTACAACTATACAATAATATAGGTTATCCATCAGAATTCAGACAGGCTTTAATGTCCTCTCATACCTAATTAACCTGTATTATAGATACATTGTAAGAATGATATTTTAAAAGAGTAACTGTGGAGTTTCTTGCCGGATCTTCTCCATAGAAAACGACCAATTGCGAACCGTGCCCTGCGCCAAACTGCTGACGTTTTATAAGTGTCCATGTAGGCCTATGTGAAATAAAACATTTTGAGTTTGAATTAATTTTTTTCTTAAAATTCAAACGCGAGCCAAAAATAAAAAAAAAATCACAAGAAACAGTAGTAGGTATCTCTACTACTATTTTTTAAGAGATAACATAGAGCAATCATGCCAGTAGCGTGCTACCAGCGCACCACGCACCATGAGACCATAAGTCTAGTTTAAGCATATACTAACGGGAACCCGTG
Source organism: Tholera decimalis (assembly GCA_943138885.2). Lineage (NCBI taxonomy): Eukaryota > Metazoa > Arthropoda > Insecta > Lepidoptera > Noctuidae > Tholera > Tholera decimalis. Next base: position 11,416,849 of record OW964563.2, read on the forward strand.
TGAAATTAGTACTTCCCACAATATGATTATAAATTAAAGCCTGTTTGAATTCTGATGGATAACCTATATTATTATATAGTTGTAAGATATATTTCCAGTTCTAAGATATCTTAGATATAATTATATTTAAAACTTTGGTCTATACTGTCGTATAGACCAATTTAATACAGCACAATGGAATTACAAATAAAAAATATCCGATAAGTTGGTCATCATGTATGTCATTGATATACACTATAAAAAGGAAAGGGCCAAGAATTTAACCTTGCGGAGCACTCATCTTGGCTAGGGATCCTGCAGATGTCGCTCCATTAACAATAAATTTTTGTTGCCTGTTTGATAAATATGAAAGAACAAGGTCAGCAGAACACGAATCCACGAACTCCGTAATGGTGTAATTTACAGATCAGTGTTTTGTGGTCAACGCAATCAAAAGCTTTGGAGAGGTCACAAAATATGCCAATTGCATCCTGAGATTTCTCCCAAGATTCCAGAATGTGACGGATGAGCGCTACTCCTGCGTCTGTTTTTGACCTACCTTTCGTGAAACCAAACTGCCGACTATGCAGAATTCCATTTGAGTTAAAATATGATAGCATCTGGTCCAGCATGATTTTTTCGTTTATTTTGCTTAATGCTGGAAGCACATATATCGGTCTATAGTTAGAGGGATCACTCTTACAAACCGACTTTAAAATTAGTAGTACTTTACTATGTTTCATTAAATCGGGAAAATTACCGCTGTCTATACATTAATTAAATGTGCCTGTTAGGATAGCAGCAATTGAGTCAATAATATTACCAAGAACCCTAACAGATGCACTCCATAAGTCATCAGTGTTTGTTATGTTAAGACTTTGGAATGCTTTTTAATTACATCAATAGAAATGGGCTTAAATGAAAATGTTGGTATATCCTTATTGAAGTTTTCCTTTAAAAAAGATTCTGCTAATAATGGCGAAGAATGTAGAGATTTAGTAACCTCTACTGGAATATTGGTAAAGTAATTTTCCAACTTCTCAGCCACTTTTGACTTATCTGAGATGACCTGATCATCGATGTTCAAAGTCAAATCATTCTAACCCTGTTGGTTTGTGTTTCCAGTTTCTTTGTTTATCACCTTCAACACAGTTTTTATTTTATTGTTAGAAATGCTAATTTTATTACTTTCTAATTTAGATTTAGCTTAGGGCGCATACTCTTTTAAATATCTTTGAGTAGTTTCTTACATAATTATGGAAGGCTTCATCGGAAGTCAATGATTTTTCATGGTATAAGTTGTATAAATTGTCTCAGCTTATTCTTATTCCAGCAGTGGCCCATTCATTAAATTTAGATTTATTACTCATTTGAATTTTTTTAACTGGACATGCCTTACTAAATTCGTGGCATAGTGAAGAAAATAATATCCTGTAATTTTCATTGGGGTCATGGGAGTCAAAATTGGCCATTGAAAGATTACTTAACATGTTATAATTGCCGCTTTTTAACCAACTCAAAGGATACTAGTTGACCTGTATGGTCAGACCTAACTCCACTAATTTGAGACGAGTATTTTATGGCACAATTAGTATAAATATTATCTATGCATTGAGCTGATGTTGCTGTTATTCTTGTTGCTTTCTTGTATGTGCATTTTAAGTTAAATGAACCAAACAATGAAGTAAGCTTGCAGTGTTCAGGTGAATTTACTAACAAATCAATATTTAGGTGACCACAAACAAAAACTAATTTATTATCTCTTATAAGCTTAGGTACTTAAAATTTCTCCCATTATCATTAAGAATGATGACAAGTTAGATGCTGGTGGTCTATAAACACTTAAGAAAGTTTGGCCTTCAACTTCTGTACATGCTACCTCACACAAGCAATCAACAGAGCAAGCGGTGATATATTTTTGTTCCTTATATCTAAGAGAATTACTACGTAATATTAAAGTACCACCTCCTACTGAGGACTTGTTGTATGTACTAGTAACAGAAAAATATTAATTTTAAACAACATTCTATCTGGTTTTAGCCAGGTTTCACAAAAACATAAGATATCATAAGATAGTTAGCATAATTTACGTTAGTTAACATAAGATAGTTTAGGTGCCGGAAATCTGACACTAATTTTTAGATTTGCTGTACAACCTACTGTTTTTCTTTTCTCATATGTATTGCGTGTCTTTTCTTATGTACAAATAAATTTTTATCTTATCTTATCTTATCTTATCTTATCTTATCTTATCTATATCATATTTATCTATTAACATTTCCTCATCTAATATTTTGCCGGAGAAACGATTTATATTCTGATGATATAGTAAAATTGTGTTATTATAACTCTCCTTTGTCACATCTAAGGGTTTAAACAATTAATTTCAGTATTATTAGATACCCTAGATAATACTGAATAGTCACTTAACCTAGGATCAGTTAAATTGTCAATAACCCAGTGTAAATTGTAAGCTAACAAAGTAGCCAATGAACTTTCGTCGTAAATTCTAAAATGAATGTCAGGATTGCAATCGGTATGCCCAAAAACCTATTACACGATGTTTGATGCAATATTTTGCAATCGACCACGTTTGCTGAGCAAGCGATATAATGCGGTCGCACTAAGTTCGCCGCGAGCTTAGTGTATTTCGAACAGCAACCGGGTGCACTCATTTTCATCATTTAGCGATAATTTTAGCCCTTACGTTACTTTGTTAATTATACTTAGCAATAAACCCTTGAAGGTTATCAGTGTATTTAACTTAGTAGACACACACGATATCCATATTGAATGTTGGAGAAAAAGTTGCATCCACCAAGGATGCAACTTTTTCTCCAACATTCAATATGGATATCGTATGTGTTTTAAATTGGATTTCAAAATGAAAGCCAGATTTGCAATCACCATCCCCAAAAACCCATTACACGATACCCATATCGAATGTGTGAGAAAAAGTTGCATCCGCCATCTTGGATTTTAAAATGAATGCCAGTTTTGCAATCACCACCCCCAAAAACCCATTACACGGTACCCATATCAAATGTTTGAGAAAAAGTTGCATCCGCCATCTTGGATTTTAAAATCAATGCCAGATTTGCAATCACCACCCCCAAAAACCAATTACACGATACCCATATCGAATGTTTGAGAAAAAGTTGCATCCGCCATCTTGGATTTTAAAATGTATGCCAGATTTGCAATCACCACCCCCAAAAACCCATTACACGATACCTATATCGAATGTTTGAGAAAAAGTTGCATCCGCCATCTTGGATTTTAAAATGAATGCCAGATTTGCAATCACCACCCCCAAAAACCCATTACACGATACCCATATCGAATGATTGAGAAAAAGTTGCATCCGCCATCTTGGATTTTAAAATGAATGTCAGATTTGCAATCACCACCCCCAAAAACCCATTACACGGTACCCATATCGAATTTGTGAGAAAAAGTTGCATACGCCATCTTGAATTTAAAAATAAATTCCAGATTTGCAATCACCACACCCAAAAACCCATTACAAGATACCCATATCGAATGTTTGAAAAAAGTCTTCATCATCACTTTCACTTCCTCAAATGGTGCTTTTCGGGAGCAACTGCACAAGGTACTATTAGAAATACCCAAAACGCTATAGGTGTGCCTATAATATTTAAAGAGTTCCCTCGCTTTCTCCAGGATCCCATCATCAGATTTTGATTTCATAACAATGGAACCAACTAGAAAGTATACCCTTTCAAACGAAAAAAAAAATTCCAAATCGGTCCAGCCGTCTTTGAGTTTGAGGTTACATACATAAAAAAAAAGTTTAAGACGAACTGAGAACCTTCTCCTTTTTTTTGAAGTCGGTTAAAAAGCAATAATAACATCACAAAATAGAAATACGTACTTTTTATGAGAATGGCTTTTTTTTTCGAAAATTTGCGCCAACTTTCTTCTAATAATATTTTTTTTTTACATTTTCCCATAATAAAACAAATATTGAAAAAAAAATGTTAAAGAAATATATATTGAACAATAAAAAGTAATTGTTGGGGATGCATAATAAATCGTACTCAAAAAAACAAAAAATATGACTTATGTTATTCAACGGATTGCTGCAATACATACGTACACAATAGATCGCGAATTATCGTTACCGGCGAAACGCTCCACGATGAGACGTGACCCCTCTCTGAGCTCCCGTGGAGGACTGAATTTTCGACCGGTGTACATTGCGTATGGTTCAAAATAGCGCGCAAATTAGAAGAAAAAATTAAAATTAAAACAACCAAGCGACATTTTTGAAATATTAAAGCTGTAAATGATAGTATGATAATTAGAGAATAATATGAATTGAAGTTTATGAAAAAATTCAACAGTTTACTATCAAAATTCAGCGACGCACGAGCATATTTTGTAAGGATTTTTGTCCAACTTTATGTATTTTTGTTTAATAAACTATAAAATATTTTTAAATTTTGCCAACTATGTTTGCTAACACATTTATTCTAGTGTTCATTACATATTTTTGTATGGTAATTAAAGTACTATTATAGGTTACATTCCTTTAGTTGTGAAGACCGTTTTGAGTTATTTTACTCGGCGCAGGCTTAACTAATTGTGCTGGCGAGAACATATTATTTTTAATGTTTGTTTTAAATACATTTTTTCACTTTTAAATGTATTTATGTATTATATCTATTTTATTTATAATACCGAATTAACGAATGAATTCCTCTTCTTTCTTTAACATTCTTCTGAACAGATATGATTAGAAATAAATGATGGCAATAACCATAGAATAATGGCAAGCAGTAAAAGTGACCACTTTTTTCTTCCACTAAGTGCACGATGCGCGAACTTACCCCCACTACGCCAAAAAAAAAAAAAATTGTGTCAAACCAAAGTACCTGCAAAGTACCAGCTTGCTGCATTGGACTCGATCGAGCGCAGAGCTAAAAGGCTTATAGGCGACGAGGTGCTGGTGGACAAGCTTCATAGCCTGGCTCATCGCCGAACCGTTGCTTGCCTGTCGGTTTTCTACAAATTGTACTTCGGGGAGTTTGCGCAGGAGCTCCATGACCTGATTCCTCCATCTCCCTTTCACTACCGGTCTACCAGACGCACGGCTGGGTACCACCCACACTTGGTTAATATACCGTCTTGTCGTACCAAGCGCTTCTCTTCCACATTTATTGTGCGCACAGCCAAGCTGTGGAATTCTCTGCCGGCTTCTGTGTTCCCTGCCACTTATGACCTTTCAGCCTTTAAAGCACGAGTAAATAGGCATCTTCGGGGCTCGCTCGTCCCATCTTTAGACCTCATCTATCGCTTACCATCAGGCGAGATCGAGGTCAAGAGTGGGCCCATCGGTAATAAAAAAAAAAAAAAAAAACCTTGCCAAGTTATTTGGCGTCATCTATACTACCATAATCATAGTATAAATATAGTATACTAGCTTTTGCCCGCGACTTCGTTCGCGTGGGAGGTTTTTCCCGCGTATATCCCGATCCCGTGGGAATTCCGGGATAAAAAGTAACCTATGTGTTATTCCAGGCAGTCAACTATCCACTCACCAAATTTCATTCAGATCCGTTCAGTAGTTTTTGCGTGAAAGAGTAACAAACATCCATCCATCCTCACAAACTTTCGCATTTATAATACTAGCTTTTCCCGCGATTCGTTCGCGTGGGTGTATTTTCTTGCATAAATAAGTGTCTAAGTGAGTTACCCAGTATCGGCCGGTGAGAAAAAGAACCCTCGTGGGCGCGTGAGCGTGGCGGTGGCGGGCGACGCGGCTTCGTTGGGGCACGCCCACTGCGACCAGTAGTCGCACGGGAGCCGCAGCAGTAGTTGCATCACCTACACAATTACATTTTATAAGTTTCTAAGCTAACATGGTCACTAACAGTATCATTAAAACTTAAAACGGGATATTTACCATGTCGCTGCTTTGCGAGAATATTGACATAACTCGAAATGCTGTCCAATGTAATTAGTAGGATAGTAGGATAGCATAGCGTGCTTCATCTTCAACCACAACAATCGCTTATCATCAGGTGAGATGGCGTTCAAACGTGAGCCTCTTACTTCTTACTAATATTATATGTGCGAAAGTTTGTGAGGATGGATGGATGTATGTTTGTTACTCTTTCACGCAAAAACTACTGAGCGGATCTGAATGAAATTTGGTAAGTAGATAGTTGACATTGTGGAATAACACATAGGCTACTTTTTATCCCGAAATTCCCACGGGATCGGGATTTACGCGGGAAAACCTTCCCACACGTAGGAAGTCGCGGGCAGAAACTAGTTATCAATAAAAATTAAAAGTCTTCTTTACCTTCATGGCATCAGGAAGAGTATCATTGCCGTTGTATTCATAACTAGTACTCACGCGGGGCTTCGCTCCCGTGGATTCTATCACGGTAAAAACATAACTCTCCTTTTTTGCAGTCGCGTAAAATGTAGCCTATAACTTTCCTCAAGCTTCAAGCTACTTCCATACCAAATTTCATTCAAATCCACCCTGTACTTCCAAAGATTAGCGCGTTCAAGCAAACAAACACTTTTCCGCTTTATAATATTAGTATAGATTATAATGATGCTTAAGCTTCAATTCACTGAAAAACACAACAAGGAGATGAGCTTGTGGCTAAATAAAAACAAACGCACAGGTCGATCTTCTAGGTTAAGCAACGCTTGATGAGGTCCGTACGTGCTCCATGGATGGGGCACCATCTAAACATATCGAGGTTCCTTCGAACCTCGGACATTTGTACATACATCTTTGACGGACTTTATGTGTAGTCAGAAGCCAGAAACTCTTCCACCAGTCTTGTTACGGGGTATCGTGTTACCCAGTTACATCATAGTTTAGAAAAGGCTAAGCAGATTATATACAGAAAAATAAAAACACTATAGTAGTATTCAAATAACTTGGCAAGAGTCGTTCAATGCGCAGAAGTCGATTTTTAGGTGTCTGCGGTTGTCAGCGGGACGCGGGGTATGACGTAGCGCCGCTCCGAGCGCGCGATTGGTGCGTCAGTAGTTCTCGTTCAATTTGCTCCCGAATACACTTGCGTACACGAAAGTTGTACCCTTTGTTTTTGTTACGTGTTGTTGTTTTAAATTTAGTTTTTCTTACGTTGATTACAATGCCAGGACCAAATACCGTTTTACGCAGACTATTAAAACGTCAAAAAGAACAGTTAGACACTATAGTTAATGAAGTTTGAAATTCCGAATTCGTCACTGTCTTAAGGACACCGGGAAAAAAGAAGAATAAAAGGGGTAGCAGTTTTGTTAACTAATTGTAACGACGAGAACATATTATTTTTAATGTTATTTTTTTTAAATACATTTTTTTTTTCACTTTTAAATGCATTTATGTATTATATCTATTTTATTTATAATACCGAATAAACGAAGGAATTCCTCTTCTTTCTTTTTTTTTTGACATTCTTCTGAACAGATATGATTAAAAATAAATGATGGCAATAACCATAGAATAATGGCAAGCAGTAAAAGTTACCACTTTTTTCTTCCACTAAGTGCACGATGCGCGAACTTACCCCCACTACACCAAAACCTTGCCAACTTACGTGACGAAGACTATACTAGAATGTATGCTCTTCATTTGATTTTATAGAAAATATATTACGGTGCTGTGTCCACGGAATAGATGAATAAGGTTGAAATAGTAATGTGGGCGTGGCGAGCGCGCCACTTATGATTCGGAAATCATAGCTCGACCGATTAATTCATTCATCGCGTTTAGTGCGCTTCGGACTACTGCGGAACACAGAGCTCTGCTTTAAAATGCCGTGTTGTGCGATTATAACTTGTAAAACAAAAAGTCAGACCGCAACTATAGAGCGAGGAGGTATATCTTTCCATCGATAAGTCGAAAATAACGTTTAATTACAATTTTATTTGTAAAAAGCAAGGGTGCTTCATCTTCGACAACATCATCGCTTAACATCAGGTGAGATTATGGTCAAACGCAAGCCTATCAAATATTTAAAAAAAACATAAAAATATTCTGATCACTATGAAATTCCAAACATTAACAACAACAAGTTACAAAAATATACATTGCCCGATGTGTACTCTCTTAATCAACGCAATGACCAAGTCCGCTTATAATGTACTGCATGCGTCGCGTCCTCAACACTTCAACCATTGACGTTTCGTCCTTTGCTCTGATTGACCGTGATGCACGGCGCATGTTTATCAACAGTGATTTACAATCAGTAGCAAGCTCACGATTTAAGTGTGTGTAATTTATTTGTGTGCGTAATTCGCCTACGTAACGGGCCTCTTGCTTGTAGTGGAGCTAAAGAGTGGGAGACAAACGGCGACACGCGTTCTCATTCAAATCAGGAACTATTTCCTTTCTAATCTCTTTTATCTGTTCTGTGGCTGTGTCACAACACCGCTGTGACTCACCCCTTAACCCATTTCTTTTTCATTTAATTTTTTTATGTGCATTGCTTTAGTTTCTTGGCAGTTTTGTAAAGCTCATTTTTAATGTGGATGCGCGAAAACTAAAGACCCTTAGAGTCGTTTCTGATTAGTTATTATATTGTATTATGTTACTTGTTTGTTGTATGTTGGTCTCTACTGTCCTCTGATACCTATAAAAACTGTATTATGCAAAGATACTGGAAATAATATTTTTTTTTAAGAGCGAGTGAGTTCCCTTTGGAGAATAAAGTCATGTTATACCGTTTCAGAGCTGAACTCCGTGCCTGTGATACCTGCATTACCAGCACCGGGACCACAAGCTTACCCCCCAGGGGTTGATGCGCAGAAGATGGTGCAAATTGTAAGTTACAATAAATTATCAACGTTTACATAGTTTAATTATTAATCTAGCGACCGGCACGGCTTTGCTCGGCCTCATCTTGCTAATTCAGAGAAAACCTTAATTATTGAAGACGAAGAAGCGTTAATCAATAGCCTTGTTATCGAAAGGTCTCGGGTTCGAACGCAACCCAGTACACTATTGCCGTGAATGGTGTGATAACCTCATGCCCCGGGAAGCACGATAAGCCGTTGGTTTTGCTCCTAATCTCTTTCCGGCCGTGTTGGATTGCCGTCCCATCAGGCTTTCAGTGTAAAGAAACAGAGTTCATATGTAATCTTTTTTTGAATCTTCCGCTCCGCTGTGCGTGGAGCGGAAGAGAGTGTCAGACTTCTACTGACTAAAAACCCACCCTGCTCCTTCTGTTGCCCTTGCGTTCTGGGGCCGCGGTATCTCGTTAGAACATTACAGCAACCCCGTAAGGCAGTAGCCCTATTGGGTCCCGTCAATGCTGCTGACTGCTCCAGAGTTCATATGTAATCTGCGCCCATACTTGTGCACTGTAATATCTCCTGCGCTTATAGATGCTAATCTTCACTGAAATTGGCCACCGTAGCCAAAATCAGTCAGGAGTACTATTATTTATTATTATTTCTTTTATTCCTAATTGTATACACATTTATTATTATCTTTATTTCTTAATATATACATATGAATTACATTTTCAAATATTTCTATTAAACAAAATAAAAAATAGTAGCCCACCGGTATCGGGAACAGGGTCCAAGCTACCGGTGGTCAGGGCTCCAGAGAGAGGAACCTCCTAACAATACGCGCCATGTCCAAGAGTACCGCTTTCTGAAGCAAGCTCTTGATCCAGCCGCCTAATGAGAGCCTCCTAAGCTCTTGGCTATTAAGCCATTGGCTGAGACGACTATCGGTATAATGATTGCCGAGTTCACATCCCACATGTCGACAATCTCGTGTGCCAAGTCAAGATCCTAGATTTGCTTATCTTTCTCAGCTTTCACGAGGTTCTCGTCATACGGGATTTTTATGTCGACAATCATGGCACGCCTCTCGATTCGGTCCACCGCCACTATGTCAAGCTTATTGGCTACAATAGTCCTGTCAGAGATGATGGACCGATCCCAGTATAATGTGATATGGCCGTTATCGAGAACTGAGTCGGGCACATACCTATAGTACGGCACTTCCGATTCCTCAAGAGAATATTTCAGAGCAAGTTACTGATGAATTATCTTGGCTGCAAGGTTGTGCCTGTGCAAGTACTCTCCATTAGCAAGACGAGAACAACCAGAGATCATTATCTCTTTTTGTTCTCGTGTGGTGGATTGATTCACCCGGACGGTGACATGCCCGACACATGTCAACCGTGCCATCCTTCACAATACATTGTCGGTAGTTGTTCGTCATGATAACTTCGTCCATAATTGCACAGATTAAACCTTCGGTTTCCCAAAAAGGTCACCGAAGCGCAACCAAGCTACGGACGCCAGTTGCGGGTCCATGCAGGGCCCGGAAAAATCTCCGTGAAGCTCCTTATTCTGCCATATACCCCTGCGATCGTTAGTATCTAGCACTGCAGGTTTGCGCCGGTTCTCATTAGCCAAGGAGAGCGGGGTGAGGCCCTTGTTCACCGCTACTACATCTCTATGCATACCCACTTCAGAAGCAAGGACATTTTCTCTGAGACTGCATACCTCGCGGTTGTGGAGAGTTTTAGCATTCAAAAAGCCTCGACTTCTGCGGGATATACAGTCTCATCACCGATGAGCGTGGGTGATGCATTCGATATGCAAGCCGATAGAAGGCTTTTGAATACCTTCTTCAGGCGGCCAAAGAAGCGCTCCCTCAACGACTGCTTCATGGCAGTTACATTGATACCTAACGCTTCCGACATACCCAAATACTTATAGATTGGAGAGAGGGATCTCAGGTTTATGGAACTCAAAGGTTGAGATCCCATGGATTCCACAATCTCCCCTCGCTTTACATGCATAATCGCGCATTTGTCGACACTAAACTCCATCCTGATGGCACTACTGAAAGTTTCAGTTACCTTCAGTATTTCTGTCAGTTGTAGACTAGTAGCACCAAAAAGTTTAAAATCATCCATGTAAAGAAGGTGAGATATAACCTGACCACTTCTTTTCAATCGATAGCCTAGGCTTGAATTCTCCACCAGTGTGCTTAGAGGATTCAAGGCTAAGCAAAACCAAAGCTGACCTAAACTATCGCCCTGAAATATACCTCGCTCGATCCTTACCGGTTCGCTGTACCTTGGGATATAACGACATCCTGGATAGCGAAGAACTTTCCTCCGTTGTCCCTTTCACGATATCAGGAAGGTGCGTAAAGTTGCATTAATTTTATATAATTCTAGCACCCTCATGAGCCATGAATGAGGCACTGAGCCATAGGCCTTCTTGAAGTCTATCCAACATATCGACAGATCTTTTTTGGAATGTGGAACTATGAGGAGTAGCTCCTTAGTATCACGGGACTCATTCTTACATCCATTTTGAGAGGTAGACATGATGCGATTGTCGTCAATGTATATTACACATTATTATTATGGTGTGCATTTTTTTATTTATATTTTATTTAAAACTGTTCCATTTCGTTTTTAGTTCTCTTATTTTTACTAACGCGATAATGTATTTCTTTTGCAGCAAGATGTAGCGACGCTCGTGTCACAGAAGCTGTCTTTGATTCGGAAGGAGCAAGAGGATAGTGAACTCTTTACTACACATGGCGTAAGTTTCTTCTAAATACTGGTCCTTTAATTCTACATCGCCCTTTCATTACCAGACTTACTGCAGGATAGCATCCACACTTGGTCGATATACCGTCTTGTCGTACTACAACCAAGCTGTGGAACTCTCTGCCGGCTTCTGTATTCGCTGCCACATATTCTGAGCTCGCACGTTCCATCATAGACCTCATCTATCGCTTGCCATCAGGCATGATCGAGGTCAAGAGTGTACAATAATTTAACGGGGTCTTAAAATTTCTACGCAAAAGCTGATTCCTCAGATAAGATTTGTCATGATGTACGACGCGCTGAATCCGAATCTGGCCTCAGAATTGCTCTATCACGTCAGGTTTCTGAGATATTCTATCCTAAAAGTGCAAAAAGTACCGTCTTTGCCCGATTTTGAGGTTATGTAGACTCGCGAATTATTTTTTCTAAAATAAAGGTTACCATATTAAAGAACAAGTCTTCCTCTTTCAAATGCCGTTGAGTTTGCTCATTTTTTTTTTTTGCTGAGATATCGCATTTTAACGTTTCATGTTTGTGAATTTTAAGTTAAGAAGTTTGGTAAAATTTTGTTGGCCTGTGTAATCCACGATATAGGAGAAACTGTTAGTGTGGAACAAAGTTTATGTAACTATTCAGCCCTAAATCTTTCAAAACAAGTTGCTCAAAATTTATTATGTATGTATAAGTAATGCATGCCATGACGGGAAGACGGAAAAAAAGCCAGAAAATACCAGATTTGATATCAGTCTTGCCAAGGAGTATCGTGTTACCCAGCTACTACCAGCTACTGGAGTGTGCAGATCGGCAGTTGCTCTGTTGGTTAGACTGGAAACGGGTCTTGGTATAGGTGGGAAGAGCTAAGCAGATGTTGATGATGAATGTATTATTTAGTTTTTTTTTATTATCTCCTTTATTTTATATACCTCTCAAAAATTACATTTTTAAATATTTTTCTATAAAAAAACTATACAATAAAAAAACATTTGAAAATATAAAAAATGGCAGACCACTGGTGACGGGAGCAGGGTCCAAGCTACCGGTGGTTAGATCTCCAGAGAAAGAAACCTCACAATACGAGCTGTATCGAGAACTGCCTTCTGCATCAGGCCCTTTAACCAGCCGTGCAACGCCAGCTTCGACAGATTTTTATTATTATTATTTCCTTTCTATAAAACACAAAAACATTTAAAAATATAAAAAATAGTAGCCCACCGGTATCGGGAACAGGGTTCAAGCTACCGGTGGTCAGGGCTCTAGAGAGAGGAACCTCCTAACGATACGCGCCGTGTCCAGGAGTACCGCTTTCTGAAGCAAGCCCTTGATCCAGCCGCCTAACGAGAGCCTCCTAAGGTGTTGGTCGAGGCTCTTGGCTAGTAAGCCAATGGCTGAGATGACTATCGGTACAACGACTGCCGAGTTCACATTATTATTATTGTTATTACGTTGTGTAGCGAGCAGGCTCGACTGCGTGTTCGTGAATCACTGCTGCAAGCTCTCTACGTCAGTGTGAAGTTTATAGCTTCTATTCACGAACCAACCTTGTAATTTAGGTTAAAACTAATATAAGATTAATTAAGAATTTTGTTACTGACAAAATTAGTCATACTTCAACTCAAGAGTGAAAAGGTTACTTCTAGATGAGCGTTTTTCATATTCGACCACATCATCACTTACCATCAGGTGAGATGGTGGTCAAACGCGGGACTATTATCAATTTTAAAAAATTAATTGACGGCCATCATTATTTGACATTATATTTATTTTTTTGACATATTTTTAATTAGTTTAATACTACTGTTTAACTGTACTTTTCACATTAATTTTAATTGCGCTTTTGAATTTTAGTTCCTGCATGTGTTAATTTTATTTAATTATTAATATGTACTGTTCAACACAATGTAATTGTTAACTGAACTGAATAAATGAAAAATGAAAGCTGGCGTTGCACGGTTGGATAAAGGGCCTAATACAGAAGGCAGTACTCCTCTATACAGATCGTATTGTGAAGAGGTTCCTTTCTCTGGTGACCTAACCACCGGTAGCTTGTACTTTGCTCCCGATACCCGTGGACTGCAATTTTTATATTTTTTTAAATTATATTTTTTTATAGAATTAGATTTTGAGTGATTCATTAAGGCACGAACTAGCAACTCGGGTTGAATTCACATTACTAGCAATCTGGTTAACCTCTTCAAACAAAGTTAATTCTTGAGTGGGTTCATGGAAATAATGTAAATCCGACACCTTACCCATTACGCTTATTGACGCTGGAAATTTATTTTAATTGAAAATATTTTTTTCTTAATTCTTTTACAGTTTGGTTGGTCAGCAAGCTCAGTGAGTGAATCATCTCTGGGTCAGTTTACCGGGTCAACGGGCGCTCAAATATTGACGCCAAGGGAACTAGCAAGCGGTACACAAGCATGGGCCAAAAAGGTACATATTCACACGTCGAAACTATTTGGATATAATTATTGCTGCCTTTTAATATGACTTCCGAGAAATTGTTCTTTCATTTTCACTTATTAGTAGGAAATTTTGATACAAAATGCCAGTTGCTAACGTTATAAGAGCCGATTGAAAACTTGTTTTTTTTTTGTTCAGTTAAGAGTTTTTGGTATCGAAAATCTTCAAGCAAGCTATCTTGCGCTAGTTTTGATACCTACTCGATCGTGTTAACTTTGATAATGGCATATTTGGAAGGACAAAGGGGAGGTCTTTGTCCAGCTGTGGTTCTCAATATAGGCTGAGAACAAAAATGTCTGTCTGATTATATGCGAAAAGAATAGCTTTTCCTCTCTTGTCACCAGACGACACTATTCGGTTTTTTTTTACAAACAGACGGTTGTGTTAACGCGATCGAGGATGTTAATGGGTTATTGTCAGATTTTGCCAAAATTTTTAGCATATCATATCACATATCTAAGGCAGCAAGCAGCATGTGATGAATAATAACTAAGTAAGTAAGGAAAATAATAATTTAAAATATACAACCTGATTTTTGAGTCACCATCAAAAATTTTTCTAGGCATTAGGTATCATTCACTAATTCCATTTTTGAAAAAAAAAATCTATTCGTTAAATTTATATATTAAATCATTTTCTCGAAAGAATAATCCGCTCTGCGTGGTCACTAAGTTAAACGTTAACCCCTCGAGTGTCGCATGTTGAATTTCCTTATGATTTTTGGGTAGGACTTCAGAAAAAATGATAAATCGGCAATTTATGGCCATTATCATGGTATATATTATACCTTCCTGGATTCGTTATAAGTTTATCTAACTATTTATATCATTCAATAAGCAAATCAAACTGACCTTATCTCGCAGTGATGTGATATGTTTACACTTTTATAATGTTCACTTATATTCGAAAAAAAAAATGTGCCTACACATTTATTTTAATTTTTATTTTATTTTAACACAAATTATTCCAAAACATTAATAAAAAACTATTATAAAAAGTAATAAAAACTATTTGATAACACAAAGAAAAAGTCTGCGGCGTCACAACAAAAACCACAGATGCATTTTGTAAATTTTATTTCGTTGTTTTTAGCAGTGTATGCAGAACGTATTGCTACTTGCAACACAACTACAGATATTTATCGACCAATCCTGACCAAGCCCTTAAGTGTAACTGTCCGACTTAAGACATTTGGAGCATTTTTTTCTTATGTCGCACTGTGTAACATAAGACACGCGAGAGGTTAATAATACTTACTACACTTGCCGCGCAAACATTCAATGAAAAGGGCAGCGCGCACCCCGCTTACCCCCGCCCCGCTACACTTGCGCGACCCCGCTTACTTCCCGCGCATCCCGTCGGCGCACACTGATCAATTATTAAAAGTTAGCGTCCCATAATTATTTTTGGTCAATGTGTCGGTAGTTCGAAAAATCATTTTATTAAGACTTGAAGGTAAGTTGTTTACATTATACTAAAATATCACCATTATACAGACAGTATTTCAAAGTTATGTTGAAAGCTAAATTATTATAACAAGACTGATTTATCGTTGTTTTGCGCTCCTATTCAAGTTAAGTTGGCTAAGTTATCAGTGTAAATTGTAAACTCAAAAAAATGGTGCACATTAAGGAAGGTCTGTACTTTTTATTGGTATATAAACAAAAAATAAAATAGATCAATTTATATTATTAAAAAAAAAATAATGTACTGATATTTACTAACTTTTCTAAGTTTGAACTGTGTTACGTTTAAAAGTACAAATTAGTACATTATCATTTTTATTCCATTATATAGTAGGGACTATAAGTTAAATTATGTGAAAATGATTTTTCGATACTATTTAAAGTTATAAATATACCTTTATTTCATGATATCAGCATTTAATAATTTCGTCCCCCTAAATTTTTGAAATTGATCACTGTGCGGCGGCGCTATCGTGAATTTGTTTACAATGCATTCCTACCGCGAGTATCACGAAATGGTGCGATTTTACATACTTAGAGGTGAAAGCTTGAACGGTGCCCAGAGACTACGAAGCAGAAAGTATTCCCCTGGCCAACCCGGTCACCAGATCTTACTCCATGTGACATTTTGTGGGGCGAAATAAAACGACGAGTGTATGTGGAGGAAGCCCAAAGCCTAGACCAATTAAAAGAGCAAATTGTACGTGCATTCGAACAAGTGAAAAGTAACACTGTAGACTGTAGTGCTCAACAAAATTAAAAATAATGTGCAAAGACGTGCAAGACTCTGTTTAGAGATAAAACGGTATGCATTTTGAACATTTATTAAAGTACTGTTAATGTGATTGTTCTAAGATAATTTTGATTAGATTTTTAATTATTTGTACATAAGTTGAATTACATTTTTTAAATACGCCTAATTACAAACAGTTTTGGCACGGTTTTAATAAGGTCTAAAGTTCTTAAATATCTAATTTATTTTTACTTTATTTGTAATTCATTAATTAAGGATTACATTCTAATCATAGTGAACATAGCACAAACCTTTTGCTAGTTGTAAAAAGTATGAAGGGGTTTATTATTGTGTTATGAATGAAATGCGGCGGCGCGCGGGGCGGCGGTGTCCAGAAATATCAACTTTTTATATAACTTTGTGATGTGATATCTCAATATTTTTGTATTGAGTGATACTAAAAGAAAAAAAAAACGTATTATTAGTAATTACACGTAAATTTGGACGGTGACTAAAAAATCAGGCTGTATAATTATGCTCCCAAAGTTTACCAAAGACACCCAAGTGTAAAACGTGTCCGTGTCAGATGGATTCTCGTCTTTAAAATTCTCTAGTTCTATTGAATATCATTCAGTAATTTATAAAATGAAAGAAATTATAATAAGTAACTTTATTTTGGGAAACCAGTATATCGTAGGATCGAAAAGACGAAGACATTTACCAGTCCGCACTGGGCCTGCGTGGTGGTGTACGGGTACGGCCTATTCTCTCGTAAAGACGAAGCCTGTGTCCCAGAAGTGGAAGCTATGTAGGTCGATTATGATTTTGTAACATAATATTGTTACGAGCTGGGGTTCGAGATAGAAATAATGAACGCTACTTAAACCAAAATTAACACTTTAATTAAATAAAAACAAAAATTAACACAGTTATTCACACTACAATACTTGTCACTTAACACTTAAATCGCACTGAAAGTCACTTTTAAAGCTTCGATTATATCGCGTCGTATCGTCGTAATAAGACTGACTCTCCGCGTTCCTTTGCGAGCTATTTATACCGCGATGTATGTGTTCCAGAAAATTCATGTAATATCGACTCACTGCCAATACTGGCAAGAATGTTCCAGAAGCTTCTCGGCATACTCACCCAACGAGCACATTAGTGGAAATAGCAGCCTATTTTGTTACTTTGAGCTGTAAAATAGCGGTTTAAGGGTTCAAAAAGCAGTTCAGAGTTGCATATCTGCATCCGTAAACGTCTATAGTTATAAAAGTTACTTAAGGTGCTATAAGCTGAATCAAATACTACCCTAGCCTTCACAGTAGTCCACGGTAGAACTCATTTACCACTCACACCTTTATATGAGA
The DNA here is from genome assembly GCA_943138885.2 of Tholera decimalis. NCBI lineage: Eukaryota > Metazoa > Arthropoda > Insecta > Lepidoptera > Noctuidae > Tholera > Tholera decimalis. The sequence continues at coordinate 11,434,448 of OW964563.2, forward strand.
GTTACGAAGGTCATTCTGCCACTCACAGCTGCACAGTAGTTTCCATTGTAACTTGTATAGGTTATAGTTATAGTAACCACTATTATACTACTATAAGTTTCATTATAGAAATAATAGAAACTCTTATGCATACTATAGTTACAAAAATATCATCAGTGTAACTAAGGCCTTTAGTAGCAATAGTCATTCCTTGCACGTTCAATCCATTCGCCATTTTACAGCCGCTTTTGTAACTATTACAAAACATTTAATAAAATGGATGCTAAACGAATAAGTACGTAACTAGATCTTATTTATTTCTTTATTTTTTATATACTTTATTGTACACCTTACAATACACTTAAGGATACAAATAATTAATCTTATAACCTCAAAAACAGGAAAATAGGAGCTTTTTGTGGCTGTGAGTTGCACTAGGGTAACAAAAATCACTGGAAGCGTTAGAAGGGTGAAAATTAGCACTATGATTCGCAAAAGGGAGTTATTAGAGCTCAAACTGCAGGTTATGACTACAGTACACTGACGCCATGATTGTTTAAGAAAACTTATAATTCACTTGCAAAATTGAGTTGATATACATTGGTTTTTCAGTTAAATGTGCATTAAATGTACCGGTAAACAATCGGCCACTTGCAAATAGTAAGTTATCGACACGGAAAAATACGGAAATAAAATTTATTCTGTATAACAAAAAAAAAATATCACATATCTTTTGTTAATTTTTTAAATATCATAAAAGCGCGTTAAAATTACTCGAAAATTATCTTATATATCTACAGTAAACTGGACAGCGTTTTAAGTATCTTTATATATCTTGCTAATACAGAATACAAACATTTACTTCTTTTTGTTTTATTTTCATGATGGCGACGAAAACACTTTACCAAAATATTACAAACAATGTCAACTGAAGATATACAATAAAGAACTATAATCAATTCATTCGTTCAAAGTAGTTCAAAATCATTCAAAAGTAGCGCTACAAGAGCTTTAGTATAGCGTTAATAAATCGTTATAGCTATTAAGGAACCTTTATGCAACCGTTGTGCAGGTTAAATGGAACTTTAGGTTGCATAAAATGGCGCCCAAATAGCGCTAAAGCGGCTGCTTTAAGTCTGCAGTAGACGCTGTAGCGCTTACGTCTATTACCATAAGTAATAATCGGATACGCTCTAAAGCTCTAATGCAGCCCATTTGTGCTAGTTGGGCAGTACTGCTACTCGCCGCCAGGTAGCGTTAGTGTCTCAAACGTTCTAGAAGTCGATCTTTCTCGATATACTCAGTACTGCTACTCGCCGCCAGGTGGCGTTAGTGTCTCGAACATTCTAGATGTCGGTCGAAGTTTCTCGACATACTTAGCTAAGCGACTGGCGTAACAATATTATATTCAATCTTAGCCATCTATATGTTATTGGTTAAATAAATAATATGCCATCAAAATTAAAAAGCAAGAGCTCATTACCTACTCCAAATTTGACAATAGTGTTTGTAAATTATTCTGTAAACATCTCACCATAGAAACTTAGGTGAAGTAAACATGAAGTGAGGCCGTCTATAAATTACATGATTAATTTTGATAGTTTAAGAGGGAGGGAGGGAGTCAACTATGTGACAACGAGTGATGGCTACCGTGACGTCACATTTACCTAGTGATGAGTTTTTTTATAAGCTGCAATGAAAGATTGGAGTTACCTTCCTCCTCGTTACTAACTGTACAACACCTTTAAGTTGTAAAGAAAGCAAGTAATTTTATTTTGTCTGAACGTATTTCTCTCTTTTGTAAGTTTATTGGCATTTTGTGGGGTGTGATTATGAAAGAACAATACGCTTGTAGGGGAAAAACATAAAATATACGTTAAAGTATCATACGAAACCTAGTTATAGTGCTCAGGTGTCGTATTGTGTACTATGTATTTTGTTTAATCTTGCGTATTACCATTATTTTGATAGCAATAGTACGGCATATTAGTAAGTAGACTTTAATTAGTACGAAGTTCAGTACAACTGACATAGTATTACTATTTATATTCCATTACTTACATAAAGATGAAAATAATAGCAAATTCTACAATAACAGGTAAAATATAATATATAAAATAAGTAAAAGAAGGAAAGACATTTAAAGTAACCTTAGTAAAATAAATTTGGGTTCCGTTCTTCAGGTTTTCATGTATACAATGCAATGGAACATGCGAATTCGATTGGACGCAGTTAAGCATACAAAACTCAATCCACAAGTGACTTTGTGCTTAACTACGTCCAATTTACTATCAATTGCTATGTTAGCAACACGAATAGATGATTAAATTGACTCTAACAAAATTAAACTCTATACAACCTACCAATACTGACAGTCAATGAGCCAGTGGTTTCGTTCAATACTTTAATAGTGTGGCAATAACTTTTCTTTCAGCTGATTGCCACGCCTGACGGGAACGCCGGTCCCAGCGCGTTCGACCGTGCGGTCAGAACTTATAATACATGTTGTATTATACTTTCTGACCTTTTTCAATACCACTGTGATGGTTGCAACAACTATATTTTTACTATTATGTCTTTTTACTACACTACTTGTAAACGAAGCAATATTGTAGCACAGTTTTTACGTGTATGTAATTTATTTCTATGAACCGAAGCTTTGAAAATGATTAATTTTCTGGTATTTTTAAATGCACTGTGTGATGATATTAACTTAAAAATTGTTTTAGCATAATTTAAATTAAACTGAGCATGCTAAATTGTTTTCGAATTTGCATCAAGTTATTCTATTCTCAAATGTATGTATGTTTTATATATTTTTTAATGATATTTGCACCCTAATCATAATTATACTTTTTTCTCGCCAAAAGAGATATTAATATTTAAATGTATGGCCTCACACAACTTTAAATGCAAACTGAATCTACTTTATCTATAATATTGCATCATATTTTATTTATCAACTGTAAAATAATAAGTAATCTATAATAACACTTTAAATTATACTATTTAATATTTAACCTAACTATTTATAGTTTGATATTTGTTGCTGCAACCATCACGTTTGTTACATTCCTTGTTCGTGTAACGGGAGAACTGTGCAGTTCGCTCGTTACACCGCACTGATCTTCTAATGTGATGGTAATTGTCATGCCAATCCCCCATGGCATGCCAATCATCATTACCAAAGATTGCGTACAGATATTCAGTTTTCCCCTTTGTTGACTGACTTATTTATTTCATGTTATCTTTTTGTTTTTTTTTTATATTATTTTCCACTATTTAAAAAACGTTCCAAGTACCTTAGTTAAAAAATGAACTGATTAATTGTGTAATTACAACTACCCTCATAATTTCATGTTTTCTTTTTTCTATAATTTAAACAATTGGTTGACATCATCCTCATAACGTTAATTTAATGTCCTTGACTATTAAAATAATCGTTATCGGTCGCGGACATTTTTATAAACAAAATACACATTTGATAAAATATATAATAGTCTCTAGTCAGTCTAAAGCCCATCGATTCTTTGAGCTATCTTCGAGTTTCCCAAAAAAGGCTAAACCTGGCCCGGAATTCTTATGCAAAGCTATGTGCGAAGTTTTGCATAATAGAAAAAACATTGACATAAGAAAAAAAAAACAAAATCTGCATTAGCTAATATTCCTATACATTTTAATATTTTGACTTACGCAAATGCATGGGGTTGCTATTATTAAAACATCCTGCGTGTGATGGCTCAAAGGAAAGCATGACCAAAATGGGGAATTCATGAATATTTGTTACAGCTTTTAAGTGATAAGGAGATGCGTGCACTACGATGTCTTCGATGATAGGTGCTAACCTTACAATATATTCAATGAGGTAAGTATATTACGGGAAGGTGCAATGTTACTCAAACAAAATTGAACTTTAATTTATATGCAGAATTGCAAAATGGCATAAATTACTTGCCATTTCAGTTTGGATTTGAGCGAGAATACTGTAAAACTTTTACATCAAACTTGTGTTTATTTTTCAGTGACTAGATCCAAAACTGTCTATATTAAAACATATTATCTAATGTTCTAACAGGAAATCACTTTTACTATCAATTAAAAGAATAGTCCCATACTAAATTAAAAAAAAACCTTTTATTACCAAATAAATTTTACATTACAGCACTGTCAATACATTCTCTAATTTACTCTTAAACGTGTAGGACCAACTAGTACGCGCCGCGCCCGTTGAAGGCGGCATGGGAATGCACTTGCTCCAGAAAATGGGCTGGACGCCCGGCCAAGGGTTGGGTAAGGAAGGCACGGGGACCCTACAGCCATTACTTTTGGAGGTCAAGTTGGACACAAGAGGTCTACAGGCCAAGGAAGAGGTCAGTAGCTGTAGACGCAGTAGAGGAGTAAGTAACAAATCTTTTCTTTCTTATTATTTTGTTGTTTTTTTAACTTGTTAAGTTGTGGATCTCTGCCGGCTTCTGTGTTCCCTGCCGCTTATGACCTTTCAGCCTTTAAAGCAAGTGTGAACAGGCATCTTCTGGGCTCGCTCGTTTCATCGTAGACCTCATCTATCGCTTACTATCAGGCGAGATCGAGGTCGAAAAATATTCTGTTAACTATGACTATACTCTTTTTAATCCTTTTTTAAGTATACATTTTGTTTGCACCTATCTACAGACATACTTCTCCTTTTTAGGGTTCCGTTGTCGAATAACAAAAGACGTAACCCTTACAAGTTCGTCGTGTCTGTCTGTTTATCTGTCCGTATGTTACAGCCACTGAGCACTTGGTAGGTAGATGTATTCTGTAAACCGCTTTACGGATTTATATAAACATTTTGAAAAATAGGGGGGGCCTATGCATGGAACCAAAACAAAAAAAAAACATTAAACCTATATGTGTGTCTATAGATAGATCTTTAAAAATGGCATCCCTGAAAACATTTTTTCTCTAAGTAAATCACTTGAAAGATAACACTTCCAAAATGGTAAAATGTATCCCCCCCAGAGAGTGAGAATTCAAATAATATACATTCTGTACACTTTCAACGAACGGCAGTTTTTGAGATTTAGCATATTTTCAAATACCGCATTATAACTTTGTCATTTATTTTCCTACAAACACTATTAAAAATGAAGTTGTTTCTCGCTAATCGATGCTTGCTACACAGAACCCTTCATGGGCGAATTAGACTCGCACTTGGCCACTTTTTTAGTGAGAGACCATGACTGATCGATGTCAATCGTCGCAAAAAATTGCGACGATGACGTTAATCAACTACCATTTCACATTCCATATTCTTTACCAAACATCTTAATAAAATATATTTTGTTACAGATGAAACCACAGAGGCCAGGTCGCATCCGCGGCCCCGCGCCCCTTGTCGCCGGCGGCAAGCACCCAGTATCGTTACTGGGAGAGTACTGTTCCAAACAGAAACTGGGCCCGCCTGAATATAATCTATGTTTCGAATGCGGCCCTGATCACAAAAAGAACTTCCTGTTCAAGGTCTGCGTACGTTGATAGTTTTTTTTATTTTTCTATTTTATAAGATAGATAGAATATACTTTATTGTACACCAATAATTGAATCACACTTAAAATAACAATATATAGAAAAAAAATGGTTACAAGGGCAGTGTTATCGCTCTAAGAAGTTTATTTTTAAACGGCATATAAGTTTTAAAACTTACAGTATCATTAGAACTTAAAACGGGATATTTAGGTGTGTATTTTCATTACATGATCACAGGTGAACGTTTATCTGTGATCATGGCGCTTGCAACAGTGCCGAAATATCGGAAACTCGAAACAATATATAGACATGGTAAATATCCCGTTTTATTTTTAAACGGTATGCTATAAATACTCGACGTGAATGTATCGTTAGTCATTGTATCACGGCCAAGTGTAAATGCTGTGGACGATGCTAAAGTCTATTGCAGGAAACGGTATTGTGCAATTGCCAAACTTTCCATACACAACAAGTATGTCAGTGAGTCAGTTTTTATTTAGAAATTGACAATACGCGATAATTTATTCTATGAAACTTGCGTAAGCGTTCATGGGCATGTTTACTTGTTAGATTATGTATATTTTAATTTTAAATACCTACTATAGTAGGTATACTTAACCATGATTATTACAGGCACAAGATTAAATCAATTATAAATTTTCCATTACCCGACAAATCTATCCTTCACCTTAATGAATTATAAGACAGAGTTTTAGTGTCATAGAGGTTGTAACAAAATTGAAAAGTATGCTTAGAGGATAAAGCTTAGTATTGATAGGTATTTAAGTCCCTAGAAGAACAGGAAAACTGGTGGATTTTTTTAAGACTGGTATTTTAATACTCACAATTGGCGTGCGTTTTACCATAAATAAAGCAGACGATGCCTGTAAACATAGTAACAGATAGCGTTCCGTAATTTCTACATGCATCTGGGTAAACATCGTGGGTTCGTTTGTATGATTTTCATGACATTGTAAAATTCAATTTTTAATTTATTAATGACTAGCAATTGCTCGCGACTTCGTTCGCGTGTGAAGTTTTTCCCGTGTAAATCCCGATCCCATGGGAATTTAATCCCGTCTTAGCGAGCATCTACGTACTAAAAGAAACCTCCATGCAAAATTTGACAGCCCTACTACTTGTAGTTTCTGAGATTTCGTGATTAATCAGTGAGTGGTATTTCGCTTTTATTTATATAGATTAAGTAAAAATATTAAAAACTATACTTTATTCTACAGGTAAAAGTAGCAGGAACAGAATACCAGCCCGCGGTAGCCAGTGCTAACAAGAAACAAGCTAAAGCCGACGCAGCACAACTGGCGTTACAGAAACTAGGCATAGTGACGTAGCATGTAATTATCACATAGGATCTAATTGTATACGACTGTTTATACTACTCTATTGTTATATTTGATTAGTACATACATCACTAATTGTAATACGTTTGCTAGAATACATACATTTAGGATGAAATGTTGTTTTATTATTCTGTGTTGGATGAATCTTATTATGAAACATTAGTTTATGAGCATTGACATTTATCTGAAAGTCTTAGCTACTTTAACAGAATATCTTCAGAATGAAATATATTAATTATAATTTTGTTATTATTTTTATTATTTTATTTTCTTTGGAAAACTTATAGCTACAAATAGATGAAGAATATTGAAAAAAGGCCAATTACAAGTTTTCATAGATAGTATTAGAATATAGCAAGAGACAGTAGACAGATAAAATAAAGTAAGAAGTAAAAGTACTCGGAGCGAGTTATATAAGATAAGAAGTTATACAGAACCAAGTAATTAATAGTTGCATTATTCTTTGAGTTTCGTGACACTGGTGGAGAATAAGTCAAGATCATTAACACTCTGACACATTGTATTTTATGATCTGCTAGCTCTTATTATAATTTTAAGAGTTATGCCGATAAATACACCGCACAGAGGGAACATACAGAGGTCGATGATTCCTTAACCTGAGAGGTGGAACACGTAGCCCAATTTTGTCCATCAGTTAGTTCTGAACAGTCGGTTGAACCATTAGCGATATTAAATAAAAATACCATATCAGTCATTTTTCTCCGCTCAATTAGTGGAAGAATATGAAACTTCCTACAGCGACTGTGGTAGTTAGGAAGATAAGTTTTAGATTTATACTGGATGTACCTCAAAAATTTATTTTGAATACTTTCGATGCGATTTATGTAAATATTATAAACAGGGTTCCATACCGGTGAACAATATTCGAAATGACTTCGCACAAAGGCACAATGCAGAATTTTGAGTGTTTTTATGTTTTAAAGTCGGCTGATATTCTCAAGATAAAGCTTTAGTGTCTTGGAAGCCTTTTTAATAATAAATTGTCAATGTGTGTCTCAAAAAGAATTTTCGAATCAAAAGTGACGCCTAAATCTCTAATTTTATTATTATTTGAAGATTATTTGTTATTTATTAACAGAAAGAGTGATAATGAGAGTTAACTTTATCTTAAAAAAATTGGCCAAGTGCGAGTCGGACTCGCCCATGAAGGGATCCGTAGTAACTATAATAAATATAACATACTTAATATATTTATTTAAAAAAAAAAACAAAAAACCTTACAAATTTCTTAAAACTACCTTATTTACAATTTTTACAACTACGCCAAATAAGTTTGTTTTTCATAGTGTTTGTATGAATTACAAAGTTATATTTGCGGTTTTAGAAAATATGGTGTATCTCAAAAACTGCTGACTCGATCTCGTTCAAACCAATTTTGATTGAAAGTTTACATTAATATCTACAACATATGGTGTTTTTAGATTTTTTACTTCATTATTATAGAAGTTAGAGGGGGGGGGGACACATTTTACCACTTTGGAAGCGTATAATATCTTTTAAACGATTGACTTTGTGAAAAAGTTATTTTAGAAACCATAGTGTCATAAAGACCTGTCTATAGATACCACACGTATAGGTTTCATGAAAAAAAATATTTTCATTTTCAGTTCCATGTATGGGGAGCCCCCTTTATTTTAAATATTTTTTAAATTTTCTCTTAAAATCGGAAAGCGGTTCACAGAATACATCTACCTACCAAGTTTTACATGTATAGTCTTAATAGTTTCGGAATAAAATGGCTGTGACATACGGACGGACGGACAGACAGACAGACATGTCGAAACTATAAGGGTTCCGTTTTTTGCCATTCGGCTACGGAACCCTAAAAACAGTCGAATTTATGGAAACCCGCGCGACATTAGCTTAGTAAACGCGTGTGTTCTTTTGTCGCTTATTTTATTACTGTGTATAACTACGCATTTAAGGCGACATTATATGGCAGCGACCTTGAGCGACTGGGGAGAAGCTTGCGTCACTCCCCGCGACCGCGCAATGCACCCCCGCAACGCAAGCTCGAAATTTCGTAAGGTAACCATACGTTTCAAATAGTAAAGACTGTACTGCCTGCTTTATTATCACCATCCAAATTTTTTCTGGACTTTAATTGTCTGGTCATTGAAAACTACTATGTGTATTTAGACAAGTAAATCTATCTATCTATATATATAAAAATGACTATGTGGCTACGCTACTTAGACTCATTTGATACTCGTAAATAATTAAGTTTTAATAACATTGAAATCGGAATATTGAAATAAATATGAATTTACTTGTCAGCAATCATGTCCTCATTTTCGACATGCTGAGTTGAGTTTTCCCTTTTGTATACAGCCAGAGCTGAATTTTTTTTTTAATAGTTTATAGGCTTGCGTTTGACCATAATCTAACCTGATGTTAAGCGATGATGTGGTCGAAGATGAAGCACGCTTGCCTAGAAGTAATCTATTCACTCTTGACTTAAAGACTTCCAGGTTATAACTATCAGGAAACAGACTCCAGCAGGGAATTCTACTCCTTAGCCGTACCCATAATTAAAGTAATCTCAAATCGTTTCATGCGTATGGGTGGGATGTCCACCATGTAACGATGGCGCATCACCGTTTGTCTTGTAGTCCTATGATGGAACGGGCTTGGTGGAATAAGACTGCAATTCCATCGCACACTCCCCGAAATGTAACCGATAGAAAACTGATAGGCTTGCAACACGTCGCCGACCGATGCTCTAGGCTCTGGACCTTTGTCTCGACCAGTTTCTCATTGCCGATGAGCCTTTTGGCCCGTTTCTCTATAGACTCAAGTGCATTAAGCTGGTATTTGGCAGATCCGTCCCAGAGATGAGAGCAGCACTCCATACACGACCGAACTTGCGCTTGATAGAGGTTGAGCAGCTGTTCCGGTGTGAAGTACCGTCTCACTTTTGAAATGAAATTAAATTAAATATTTATTTTGTAAATTGGTTATAAATAACACTTTTACACGTCATGTTTTTTTGCGTGTTTAGTTTAGCTAGATGAGGCCGGTATTTCTTAACTGACTACTCTGAGAAGAAACACCGAAACAAAATCAGAGGTCAAAGTCTCTTTTAAAGTCCAGACAATTTGTATTTGTATATGAGAAGCATGTAAGTTCATGTCTGTGGTATTTTTTTGAGGAAATAACCAAGCAAATTTGAGCGGACCTGTCCAGTCAGTGCAAGCATTTGTCAGTTATCGTGTAGCTCAACTTAGAATTTAAGGAGCTCAACAATTTGACGAACAATACCAAAGTAAGGCCATTTGGGTAGGCCACACAAGTACTCAAACTGCTTGACATCATTAAAGAAATTATAGTGAAAGTAAAAACTACGAAGATAGAATAACCTACATTGTCCTCACAAGTACAATAATGAAATAATTATATTTATATACAACGTGTAATTTAAAGGGTATATACATACCAAGTGCATGGCTTCTTTGGATGATAACAAACGATATGGCAAGGGTTTAGTAATCCTAAGTCTACGTGTGTAGAACTTATTATAAATTACAATACACTGATACCAGAGACCGAATTTTTCAAATTAAGATGAACGAAAAGAATTATCGTGTTATTGGCAAGTGACGTGGAAAGTTATTGACCCTCGTAGTGCTGTGACACGTTTTTATGATTGGTATTCAAGAAATATATGAAACCAATAATTTGGTATCAATTCTTTGAGTCAGTTATTTTGTGCTGAAACTGTGCATAGAGACTCCATACCAGATGTTGTCTTCAGCCCTTTTGGATAGATATGGGGTTTCCGTTACACGTTGTACATAAAAAAAAAAACAATAAACAAAAACAAAATTAATAGGTATACACAATACTTTTTTTTTCTCTTTATTGATTATAAGGATATACAATACTTGAGAACGCAAATATTCTAATCAATCAAAAATAAATCATCAATCAAAATTTTAAAACTAAATAGAAAAGGCACACGTATATCACTGGAGCATCTCATTCCCAGGCCTTCTTGTCCTCAATATAATCTGTAACTGTGTAAAAAGCTTTCTGACATAGCTTACGTTTTATAAATAATTTGAATTTATTAATACTTAGTTCTTGAATATGGCTAGGAATTTTATTATAAAAACGTATACATTGGCATCTAAACGATCCACCAATCTTTTTTCCTTGTTTTAGGAATGACATATGTGTCTTTGTTCCTAGTATTTACACTATGAATATCACTGTATTTTTGAATATAACTTAGTAACATGAACAGAATTACCCCACAGATCTGCAGCCTTTTTAACATTCAAAGAATGAAAAGTTTTGATGATGTCATTAGAAGTAACATATTGGAATTTAAACTCTGAACTACAAACTGGAACACTTTTTTTAAGTAATGTGTCTGCAGCAATGGCAGATGATTTTAGCGACTTGATTGTCGATACGGGTATGTCAGTGAAAAAATTTTCAAATTCTGTGGCGACTTGTGAATCTAATGTTATTATATTATCATCAATAGTTAGGGTGTAATTACTAGGATTCCCAACTTTTTGGCAGCCAATTGACCCTTAGCCTCGATAAACAGACCAAAATTAAGGGTGGATGTCAACGTAACCTCATGAAGTTCGATGCGATCTATATAATATAAAGCGAGTTATATAATATAAATTAAATTTAGGTAAGTATAGGCACGGGCGCGAAAGTAGGATTGACCATATGGGTGAAAGTTGGAATATTGGAGAGATGTGCGTAAACAAAACATTAGATATCCGCATTCAAGGTCATGGTACTTTCGTACCATAGCTAGCTATAAGTACCTACAACTATGTCAAAAACCGCACTCAAGTATTTTTTAAACTAATCTGGACTGTTCTTACTACGCTGTAGTATGGTTACATTATAGTTAAATACTCACCTCGTACTCACCACAAAAAAACACTATTATTTCAATGAAATAAAAAATTACTAAACATTAGATCTCCGCATTCAAGGTCATGCTACATAAGTACCTACCCTAGACCTATACCTACAACTCGTGTCAATATCAGCTCTCAAGTATTTTTTGATACTCTAATCCGGACTGTCCTTAGTACCTACGCTGTAGTATGGTGCTATTACATTGCAATATTTACCTCGTCTCTGCATTTTCGCGGCGAGAGTCTAAGTTATTTGATATACTCCAAAAAAAAAAAACATAATTTGAATGAAATAAAAATAATTTTAAGTAAGTACCTACTAAATATTAGATCTCCGCATTCAAGGTGCTCCGCATTGAAGTCATGCTACTTACGTATCAAGAGCTATACCTACAACTATTCCAATATCAGCAACACTCAAGTATTTTTTGAAACTCTAATCGAACTGTCCTTACTACGCTCCAATATGGTTACCTACTCGTAAATTACATTTCAATACTCACCCTGTCTCTACATTTTTGACTCAAGAATCTTTACTATTTGGTGTTCTCCTAAAAGGAAATAACATAATTATTTCAATAAAATAAAAGTTTGTTTACTACATTTAAATCACATTTATTTTATTCCAATATGCTAATTTAAACTATTGATAGAGATTATATAAATAATCTTCTTCTTATCGTGTGGGTAGTAATGTCTAATGACCCCATACACCCTAGTGTCAGAGTTTCTAGACTGCCTGACTGACCAAGAGCCTCTGACGTGGTCTATTCTGACGACCGCCATTTGGCGACCGGGACTACCGGCTTATATGTGTCTTCCGAAGCACGGAACCATCTTTTTATCAGACAATCAGGTGATTCAGGCCTGCAATGTCCTAGCCAAAATGGAAAAAAATTTACAAAGTATGCGTCCCGCGGGAATCGAACCCACGACCACACACAAGTTAAACCCCTGAACCACTCGACCATGGCGGCAGTAAATTATATAAATAATTAAAATTCATTACTTCATTAATCTATTTTTAACATTGTAAGGCGTTTCTTTTTTAGTGTTTTGGGTTTACCAACCATTTTGGCGTTAAACTTCTATGCGAATAAAATCATTTTGTATTTTTTGCGCGGAGCGTTAGCGTCTACTCGTGACAGTGGTCAGCGATGCACTGCCGCCCGTCGCCCGCAAGAGCCCCCGATTCATTGCGCACCTAGATTATTCGAATAATAATACACCATGACTTTACCAAACACAATATGAAGAAAAGCCGTATACTAAAAGATTGGCAATTAAATTATCTTTTAGACTGTGAAAGTTTCATAAAAATACACCCAATGGTTGTTGCCTGATCTTCGCTTTTATGCCCGCGTTAGACGTACTTTTAAAAATAAATTACACAATGTTTTACAAAAAAATATTTAAATATTCATATATCAAATTATTAAGGAAATAGTCTAGTTTATCATTATTTTTTTTCAAAGCATACCGACTAGCCGTTTAGACGTGATCTTGGATTAAAAATCATCGAAAATCGAATATCTGCCCCTTAACCTACGCTCAAAATAAGTTAGTGTTAATCTGCGGGAGCGTATATCTACGCGTAATTACGTGACATCGAAAAATTAATTTTGTGTGTGTAACCGAGCGTCTAAATAACTTTAAACGCATTTAATGATTAAAATTATGACCGAATGAACCTAAAATATTGCGCTTTTTATCCTTACGCCGGAACGTATATCTATGTTCGATTAATTGATAGTGATAACTACTTTCAAACCACAGTTTCTATTAGTTTTTATTTTATAACCATGTTTATTCTAAATATAATGTATCATACTACATGTGCTTTAGTAAATAAAAAAAGAAATTTGAAGTAATTCTATTGTAACTGTTCATTATTTGCTATTTTCATGCCGAAAGAAACCCTTCTAAAATAATAAATACCTACCTCATCATTTTTTATTGTAAAAGGTATTTAAATAAAGTTTAAGTATCTATTTATACGTAACATTAACATAAAACTATATAATAAGTTACGATGTTACTTTAAAATATATTTTTTAAATATTATCAAAGACGGTCGCGCGCGTACCATTGCACCCAGCGCTTTCGGTGCGCATTGTCATACGAGGGGTTAAATAAATAAACCTACCACCTAAGTTCACATTGTGGAATGCAATATAATTGAGTATTGAGAAATAGTATGAAGCCCTTTACTACTGTATCAATCTTTCATAGAACACATTAGCAGCATGTGCTGTTATCGGTTCTGATGCAGAAAAATTAACCTTTTCACCGCCACGGACTTCTATAGAAGTTCTGGACTTTCGAGCCACCAGCGCCACGACTTCATTAAAAGTTCTTAATTTCAGCTAGGTAAAAAGAAAACTTTACTGTAGTTAACAGCTTTTTTTCGTTTTATTATATTTATTATAGCACTGTTTTGTACCCTGTTTTTTATATTTCCACACAAAAGAATCCTTTATTTGTCTTAAATTTGGTAAAAACAAAAATACCGACAATTTTTACGTGCTCTGAACGCCAAGGACTTGATATGAAGTCGGCCAGTGATGTGATGCGCAAGTGATGACTGTTTGATTTCGCCTGTTAAAATATTCTCAAATATTATTATCGAAAACAATTTGAGGTCATTAAATATCAAATTCGTCTATGTTCCCTTTGTTGTAGTTAACTACTTTATAACAGAGCCAAAATTGAGGAATTTCTACTTTCAGTAGGGTACGAATTTGGAATTATAGTTGTTAGCAATCCCATCTCTATAGTCGTTCTGTGACGTCATAATCGTACCTACTACTCACCAGACCGCAGTACTAATTGGGTCAGCGCGCACGCATCCTTCTTTCACTTAGTTTCAAATACTATTCTGTTTTACTTAAAAGTTAATAAATAGGTAGCAAAATGAATGAAGAACTAGATTCGGATGCGCTTTTAAACATAATTAGTACTAGGTGTCGAATCAGACTCTGAGTATTTTGTGGTTCAACAACCAGAAGATGAATCTGAGGTAGTAATACCATAGAATTATCATCTAATAGGTCCAACTAGATAATAATATTAACGTGAAGTAATCAAAAAGTAAGAATTCAATATGGAAAATAATCGGTAAGCCGTAAACTAAGCGAAGCTTGTAGGTATCTTGTGTCTCTGGAGTGCTAATTTAACAAACTTGTAGCTAATGCTTACCATACAGTTTGAGGAAAAATAAACAAGAGATACAAGTTCAAATAAAATAAAATATTATATTCGTGAGATTAGATTCGATATAGATAAAAATATAAAAAAGATCATAGACCACATCCCTAATTAGAATCGATTTTACGTGGTCTGCGCGCCAAGGACTTGATATGAAATCAAAGAATGATGTCATTAAACAAATAAAGATGTACCTCATTTCTTATAGCTGTAATTGATCTGGATCACGGGAAGAGCCAACCAGGCTTTTCGTTTCTTTGAAAAGGCTGTGGCTCCACGGGCCAAGTTGCGAGTGTGGCACTTCCTCCTGGCTTGGCTTGGACTTCTCCTTATATCGGTCCCTCAGTGTTCAGGGTCGTGGCTACGACGGAAACGTTGCAACATGCTCCTCCATCTACTGCGGTCTTCAGCTTGATGGAGAGCCTGGGACATCCGCATCTGCAGTACTTTGGTCAGTCCATCGTCCTGGACTACGTTCTCTTGGTCGTTTACCATCTACGTTGCCGGTAACAATGGGCTTATCCAGTTTATCTGAACTTCTCGTGCTATATGACCAAAAACTGCAGTATTCTCCTACAAGCTCTTGTAAGATCGAGATGTTAGTGCGACACGGTGTCCAGGGGATGCGTAGCATTTTTCGCCAGCACCACATCTCGAAAGTATAGTTTCTTCTCCTATCTGTCGCTTTTAGAGTCCAGCCTTCACAGCTGTAGAATAGAATAGGAAAGATCAATGTGCGGATAATGTAAATTTTTGTGTTCCTTCTGATGTTGTGGTCTTTCCAAATATTGCTGAGCTGAGTCATAGCGGTATTGGCCATTCCTATGTGTCGTTGGATTTCTTGTTCACAGCCACCTAAAGCTGTAGTAAACCGTATGAATTCGGTACTGAGTAACGGGTGCTCAATCAAGTACCGAGTAACGAAACGTTACTCACGAATGCAATTCGTTACTCGCATGTTTCGTATTTTGGGTACAACTGTTTCAGTTCGTGCAGGTAACGTTGATGCATGTGTGTGTTAGAAGTTGAACATTTCCTGCGCTGCTTTACGCATTCGCGCATGCGGTAGATTCCGTGTAGTTGTAACATTTACCTTTTGAATCAAACTAAGATTAACTTTACACAATTCAAGTTCAAAAATGCACCTTATTCAGCTAGGTATATAACGTATAAACATGTTTCCTACAAATTACGAATGATGCGATGCGACGTCGCGATGTCATACCATACGAATATACGCATTCGCAATATGACTCGATGCGTGCGTTGCTCTAGGCTGTGTGAGGTATCAAAAGTAACGAGTAACGATACGATAGTAACGAGTACTAACTGTAATAGTAACGAATGCATACGGGTACGGTTTATTTCGTTACTTTTAGACCTTTACAGCCACCTTTGTTGGTGATGACAGAACCGAGGTACTGGAACTCTTGTACCGTCTCATAGTGTATCAGCAAATTGGTACGCTGAATTGCGTTGAAGCAAATTGGCTGGAATTCATCAATTTGGCTCTTGATGATGCTATGATGAGCATCATCAAGAGCTTCTTCACTAGCCTGAAGAAGTTCCACCATATCAGTTTCAGATACAGCCAGCAAGGTACCTAATGTCATCCCACCTTCCCATCCTTCTAAGGCTTTACGTAATATACCTATATTCTCCGTATATATTAAAGAGGATGGGAGATATTATGCAGCCTTGTCTTGGTATTTGCCAATCTAGAAAGGGCCTCGGTCGGCTGTTGATTGATATGTGACATTATTTTGCTCAAGTGGGAAATAGTTCTGTAATTGTTGCAGTTCTTTACCGAGGCTTTTGTGTGTAACGGGAGAATTGACGAGTGTCCCTAATCAAGAAGCCATTCACCTGTTTTCCAGACCATGCTACAGATTTTGTGGAGCAGTTCTACGCCTAGCGGACCAAGCGCCTTTAGAGTTTCTGTGGTAATTTTGTCGGGTCCTGGAGCTTTGTCTTGGCTTGGACTACACCTTGTAAAAATAATTGTGTTATATCTTCTAAACCACAAATTAACAAATCCTGGTATTTGACGACTAAATCTATGCGAAAACGACTCCGATATGTGCTCTAAATCTCGAGGTACAGGGATAGTCGAGCCAGAAAACCTGAATCAGGAACACTAGTTTGGACTCCCAAACGGGTCGAAAATATTCGAATTGATGAATAGGTACTATCGAGGGTGTTTTTCTGCAGCCGCAGCGGGAGCACCAGCACCACAAATAATTATGTTTATTGTTTAAGAGGGTGTCGAGCCTACGAGACGCGCGGAAAATAGGTATTTACTGCAGCGGGCTAGTCGTGTGCGTTGTCACACACACAATGACGAGTTCGCTTGAGGCCCGCTTGCCGTTGCACGACGAAGTTTGCTAACTTTGCATTTTTTAATTTTTTGTCGTTATGTTGAATAAACTTGAAAAACGAATATTAATTATTTAGACGTCTTTATTTATCACACTAATATTATAAAGGCGAAAGTTTGTGAATGAATGTGTCTGTTTGCATGTTTGTTACTTCTTCACGCTCAAACGACTGGATGGATCTAAATGAAGCAAGAAGGTACGTAAATAAATAACAAAAATAAATTTAATAAATTATACCTATTATATAAAAATTTACGTTTGTTTTTACTGTAGTAATACATTATCCGTTCCCTCACTATTCATCCTATTGCAATAAAACTTTGATTTTATATATTAAACTCCTCAGATTTTTTTAAAGAATACTAGCAATGTGGGTACATTTCACATTACTAGCAATCTTGTTAACCCCTCCAACTAAGCTAAATATGCTTGAGTCTGGAGTGGGTTCACGTCAATAGTGTAATGGGTGGGGTTCGAACCTGCGACCTCTCGATCACAAGTCCGACACCTTATCCATTAGGCTATTGACGCTTGATGAGATGAGATGGGTATGCAGTACTTATTTGAATAATAAAACCAGTATGAAATAAAAAAAAAAATATAATTATGTAATGTCATAATAAAACCAGACTGAAATAAGTTTTGTTTATTAAAATTTCATTTAGTGCTCGTTTAAATTATGATGTACTGTCATATTTTTAATAACATTCGGTACTTTATTATATATACGTGGGGCCATACCAAAAAAAACATTTTTTCATTAATGCTGTCTAGCGAACTTACTTCGCAGAAAATATAAGCGTAATTTATTTCATAACAATATATGTATCAGGTGTAACTTAATTTAAAAGAAAAAAAAATAAAAGAAATCTATAAATCTAATGTTATATTGCTTATTATAATATTTTACAAAAATTGGTCAAGTGCGAGTTAGACTCGCCCATGAAGGGTTCCGTAGTAACTATAATAATATAATATAATATGTATATTTACTTGACAAAAAACTAAAACTTACAAATTTCTTAAAACTAGCTTATTTACATTTTTTTGCAACTACGCCAAATAACTTTGTTTTTCATAGTATTTGTATGAATTACAAAGTTATATTTGCGGTTTTAGAAAATATGCTTTATCTCAAAAACTGCTGACTCGATCTCTTTAAAACCAATTTTGATTGAAAGTTTACATTAATATCGAATAGATATATATATATATATATATATATATATATATATATATATATATATATATATATATACAACGTGTAATTTAAAGGGTATATACATACCAAGTGCATAGCTTCTTTGGATGATAACAAACGATATGGCAAGGGTTTTGTAATCCTAAGTCTACATGTGTAGAACTTATTACAAATTCCAGTACACTGATACCAGAGACCGAATTTTTCAAATTAAGAAGAACGAAAAGAATTATCGTGTTATTGGCAAGTGACGTGGAAAGTTGTTACAGCCCTCGTAGTGCTGTGACACGTTTGTTATGATTGGTATTCAAAAAATATGTGAAACCAATAATTTGGTATCAATTCTTTAAGTCAGTTATTTTGTGCTGAAACTGTGCATAGAGACTCCATACCAAATGTTGTCTTCAGCCCTTTTGGTTAGATATGGGGTTTCCGTTACACGTTGTATATATATATTTATATTTTTCACTCCATTATTATAGAAATTAGAGGGAGGCACACATTTTACCACTTTGGAAGCGTATATCTTTTAAACGATTAATTTTATGAAAAAGTGGTTTTAGAAACCTCAATCTCATTTTAAAGACCTGTATATAGATACCACACATCCATAGGTTTCATGAAAAAAAAATATCTTCAGTTTTAGTTCCATGTATGGGGGGGCTCCCCATACATGGAACTAAAACTGAAAATATTTTTTAATTTAAATATATTTTAATTTTTTCTTAAAATCGGAAAGCGGTTCACAAAATACATCAATCTACCAAGTTTTATATGTATAGTCCTAATAGTTTCGGAATAAAATGGCTGTAACATACGGACGGACGGATGGACAGACAGACAGACTAGTAGTTGTAGTAGTTATACATATTATATTATTATAGTTACTACGGAACCCTTCATGGGCAAGTCTGACTCGCACTTGGCCAATTTTTCTTTGGCTAATTCCCGTAGTAGACAGACCTTGTTATGGCACTTGGCGTATAATTTGTCGGACATAGAGGGAATGTCAAAGGAAGCTGAAACTTGTTCTAAACCAGAAAATCCGGCTCCTATCGACATAAAACTGCTTACAGAATTATCGTTCAGATTGAGGTCTGTAGGGCTATCTATCTGGTTCTTTACAATTTATTAATTCTATTTTTTTCGACACATTTGGCAACTAAAATAGAATTTCGATAGAAATCCTTTCTTAGTTGCAACTAGAGAATACAATCCCGAGCATGTTTTTCAATCCCGGGATTACGTGATTCTTGATGCTGAATCCTGGGACCCTGGGGCTATCCCCGGATTATACTATGTGGTTCCTAATTGGTCTCAAATGTAAAAAATTGGCCAAGTGCGAGTCAGACTCGCGCATGAAGGGTTCCGTGTGTAACTATAATAATATAATATAATATGTATATTTATTTGACGAAAAAACCTTACAAATTTCTTAAAACTAGCTTATTTACATTTTTTACAACTACGCTAGATAACTTTGTTTTTCATAGTGTTTGTTTGAATTACAAAGTTATATTTGCGGTTTTAGAAAATATGCCGTATCTCAAAAACTGTTAACTCGATATTATTCAAACCAATTTTGGTTGAAAGTTTACATTAAGATCTACAGATACATATTTTTCACTCCACTATTATAGAAGTTAGAGGGAGGGATAGACATTTGACCACTTTGGAAGCTTATATCTTTTAAACGATTCACTTTATGACAAAGTGGTTTCAGAAACCCCCATGTCATTTTTAAAGACCTGTCTATAAATACCACACACGCATCGGTTTCATGAAAAAAAAAATATTCTCAGTTTTAGTTCAAAAAAAGATACTATACTTTGTAAGAAATAAAAAGACAATAAAACTTATTTCGAATTTTGAAAATACAATCGTAGAAATATCAATGCATCCAAGGTTTGACTTCCAAGCCTGCTTCGTTTATTGAAACTGAAAACGCTCGTTTAGGTTTTACACTGGCTGGAGGAATAGACAATAGATACTTATATGCTGTTTCTAAGTGATATTCACTAATTCCTCCATTTTCAAACAGGCTTATTTCACGTCTAATACTATATTTTGCCAACTCCGATTAATTTTGTATTTGTACTTCACGATCTGGGGATTTCATACTCTTATCAATTTCCAGCTATAACTTTTCCTTTAGTGTCAATTGGGGTTGGGATTGGGAGTTTTGTGGCCTTAACTCATCATCTGTTTGTGATCCTGATCTTCCTTCTTCTTCTTCCGTGTCATCTCGACTTTTAAGTTTTTTAACAATACACTTTATTTGCTTCCAAACTAAAGCCTGTGTAGAAACTGGAAATAAGTCATGCCATTCAAAATCCGTTAATAACTGATTTTCATCATCTTTTCATAGATTTTGTAATTAATTCAACACACCAGTCAAATCATCACTTCGTCGTTGCTTCATACGTTCCACTAAGGATGTTTTAATTTTTTGGCAAGTGTCAGCACTTGCCAAAAAATGATTATGCTAGATAGCTGTTTTATAAGAAATGTCAAAGCGGAATCAGCTGTGCATAAATTAGCATCTCGCCAACAGATTGC
Source organism: Tholera decimalis (assembly GCA_943138885.2). Taxonomy (NCBI): domain Eukaryota; kingdom Metazoa; phylum Arthropoda; class Insecta; order Lepidoptera; family Noctuidae; genus Tholera; species Tholera decimalis. Next base: position 11,455,548 of record OW964563.2, read on the forward strand.
TTCTACTGTCAATTTAATTGGGGTCAGCACATCAACAATTTTATTTACCAATTCAAAATCAACTTCTTCCAAACGAATTGGATGATTGAGATCTATAAGAGCTTTTTGAATGAAGGTTTTTAAAAGATAAAATCGCTCCAGCATTGTTAAAAGACTATTCCACCTGGTTTTACAGTCCAAAAGAAGTGACAGCTCTTTTCCATGTTCAATTTTCATTTATTTTTGAAGTACTGTTTCATTTTTCAATGGTGATCTTTTGAAATACACTCTACAACTTTGCGGATTTTCTTTATCAGCTCATTAATGTTTAATCTTGTGTTAACTCTGGTATGTGTTATAGCGCAAGGTCATTTTGTGACATTAAGATTAAGTCTGATTCGGGACTGTCTAAGTCTTCTAAATGTTCATCATCATGGATGTCGTCCATATGATCAACAGCCACAGGTGGTTCATTTATAGTATCATCTGAGGTAGAGCTGTCTTGCAAATAATTATGTTTTTCATAAAGCCAGTATCCAGGGAAATATCAAATATACTTAGACGCTCTTTCAATATACGAAGACAATTTTCAGCCATACTTTCATACTTCCATAAATAGGAACAAGTCCTAAATTCCAATTTTTTTTTTATATGAATGAACGTTGACAGCCATGTATGGTTTATTGGATGTTGAAGTCCACTTGTCGAAAGAAAGACTAAATCTTTCACCTGCACTTTTCAAATGTTTCAATTCTGCAGTTACTTGCTTTCTGATTTTTTCACTGTAATTCATGACACGTTTTTGAATGGTGACGGCTGACTTTGGTAAATCCGTGTATTTTGCAAAGTCAAATTTTCTCGAATCATCTGAAGTTATGAATATACTGAATGGAAATCCATCTAATGCAATCATTCTTGCCAAAACATCATCGAGGCTATCGTCGGCACTTTTAGTAAAATAATCATTTAACTTTCGCTTGGCTGGCGGCGGTGCTGTGTTCAGATTATCAGACTCTAGACCTGTTGAAGCTGATATAAGCTTGATGTTATGTTTTGATGACAAATGTGTATGTAATCCCTTAGTCGACCCATCCAAAGTCTTGAGAATGGCTGAGCATCGGTTACATTTGGCACTATTCCTATCCTTTGCAACTAAAAAATAGCTCCACATTGACGTCGTATCACTGTGTTTTTTATGTTTAACAAAGTCTCCCGCCATTTGAAATACTTAATTTCAGATAATTGACTTTTAAATTTAAATGACGTAGGTCGTGGGTTTAAATTTAGAAAATATCTTGTAATGACCAAAGTTTTCAATATAATTAAGCATATCTTAAAACTGGAAACATATCTTACAACTATACAATAATATAGGTTATCCATCAGAATTCAGACAGGCTTTAATGTCCTCTCATACCTAATTAACCTGTATTATAGATACATTGTAAGAATGATATTTTAAAAGAGTAACTGTGGAGTTTCTTGCCGGATCTTCTCCATAGAAAACGAACAATTTCGAACCGTGCCCTGCGCCAAACTGCTGACGTTTTATAAGTGCCCATGTAGGCCTATATGAAATAAAACATTTTGAGTTTGAACTAACTTTTTTCTTAAAATTCAATGGCGAGCCAAAAAAAAAAAAAAATCACAAGAAACAGTAGTAGGTATCTCTACTACTATTTTTTAAAAGATAACATAGAGCAATCATGCCGGTAGCGTGCAACCAGCGCACCACGCACCATGAGACCATAAGTCTAGTTTAAGCATATACTAACGGGAACCCGTGTGAAATTAGTACTTCCCACAATATGATTATAAATTAAAGCCTGTCTGAATTCTGATGGATAACCTATATTATTATATAGTTGTAAGATATGTTTTCAGTTCTAAGATATGCTTAATTATATTTAAAACTTTGGTCTATACTGTCGTATAGACCAATTAATACAGCACAATGGAATTACAAATAAAAAATATCCGATAAGTTGGTCATCATGTATGTCATTGATATACACTATAAAAAGGAAAAGGCCAAGAATTGAACCTTGCGGAGCACTCATCTTGGCTAGGGATCCTGCAGATGTCGCTCCATTAACAATAACTTTTTGTTGCCTGTTTGATAAATATGAAAGAACAAGGTCAGCAGAACACGAATCCACGAACTCCGTAATGGTGTAATTTACAGATCAGTGTTTTGTGGTCAACGCAATCAAAAGCTTTGGAGAGGTCACAAAATATGCCAATTGCATCCTGAGATTTCTCCCAAGATTCCAGAATGTGACGGATGAGCGCTACTCCTGCGTCTGTTGTTGACCTACCTTTCGTGAAACCAAACTGCCGACTATGCAGAATTCCATTTGAGTTAAAATATGATAGCATCTGGTCCAGCATGATTTTTTCGTATTTTTTGCTTAATGCTGGAAGCACATATATCGGTCTATAGTTAGAGGGATCACTCTTACAACCCGACTTAAAAATTAGTACTACTTTACTATGTTACATTAAATCGGGAAAATTACCGCTGTCTATACATTAATTAAATGTGCCTGTTAGGATAGCAGCAATTGAGTCAATAATATTACCAAGAACCCTAACAGATGCACTCCATAAGTCATCAGTGTTTGTTATGTTAAGACTTTGGAATGCTTCTTAATTACATCAATTGAAATGGGCTTAAATGAAAATGTTGGTATATCCTTATTGAAGTTTTCCTTTAAAAAAGATTCTGCTAATAATGGCGAAGAATGTAGAGATTTAGTAACCTCTACTGGAATATTGGTAAAGTAGTTTTCCAACTTCTCAGCCACTTTTGACTTATCTGAGATGACCTGATCATCGATGTTCAAAGTCAAATCATTCTAACCCTGTTGGTTTGTGTTTCCAGTTTCTTTGTTTATCACTTTCAACACAGTTTTTATTTTATTGTTAGAAATGCTAATTTTATTACTTTCTGATTTAGATTTAGCTTAGGGCGCATACTCTTTTAAATATCTTTGAGTAATTTCTTACATAATTATGGAAGGCTTCATCGGAAGTCAATGATTTTTCATGGTATAAGTTGTATAAATTGTCTCAGCTTATTCATATTCCAGCAGTGGCCCATTCATTAAATTTAGATTTATTACTCATTTGAAATTTTTTAACTGGACATGCCTTTCTAAATTCGTGGCATGGTGAAGAAAAAATATCCTGTAATTTTCATGGGGGTCATGGTAGTCAAAATTGGCCATTGAAAGATTACTTAACATGTTATCATTAAAAACATTAATTTCTTTTTAGTTAGTGGCCTAAACTTAATAGTCTTATTTAATTGCCGCTTTTTAACCAACTCAAAGGACCTGTATGGCCAGACCTAACTCCACTAATTTGAGACGAGTATTTTATGGCACAATTAGTATAAATAATATCTATGCATTGAGCTGATGTTGCTGTTATTCTTGTTGCTTCCTTGTATGTGCATTTTAAGTAAAATGAACCAAACAATGAAGTAAGCATGCAGTGTTCAGGTGAATTTACTAACAAATCAATATTTAGGTGACCACAAACGAAAACTAATTTATTATCTCTTATAAGCTTAGGTACTTAAAATTTCTCCCATTATCATTAAGAATGATGACAAGTTTGATGCTGGTGGTCTATAAACACTTAAGAAAGTTTGGCCTTCAACTTCTGTACATGCTACCTCACACAAGCAATCAACAGAGCAAGCGGTGATATATTTTTGTTCCTTATATCTAAGAGAATTACTACCTAATATTAAAGTACCACCTCCTACTGAGGACCTGTTGTATGCACTAGTAACAGAAAAATATTAATTTTAAACAACATTCTATCTGGTTTTAGCCAGGTTTCACAAAAACATAAGATATCTATATCATATTTATCTATTAACATTTCCTCATCTAATATTTTGCCGGAGAAACGATTTATATTCTGATGATATAGTAAAATTGTGTTATTATACCTCTCCTTTGTCACATCTAAGGGTTTAAACAATTAATTTCAGTATTATTAGATACCCTAGATAATACTGAATAGTCACTTAACCTAGGATCAGTTAAATTGTCAATAACCCAGTGTAAATTGTAAGCTAGCAAAGTAGCCAATGAACTTTCGTCGTAAATTCTAAAATGAATGTCAGGATTGCAATCGGTATGCCCAAAAACCTATTACACGATGTTTGATGTAATATTTTGCAATCGACCACGTTTGCTGAGCAAGCGATATAATGCGGTCGCACTAAGTTCGCCGCGAGCTTAGTGTATTTCGAACAGCAACCGGGTGCACTCATTTTCTTCATTTAGCGATAATTTTAGCCTTTACGTTACTTTGTTAATTATACTTAGCAATAAACCCTTGAAGGTTATCAGTGTATTTAACTTAGTAGACACACACGATATCCATATTGAATGTTGGAGAAAAAGTTGCATCCACCAAGGATGCAACTTTTTCTCCAACATTCAATATGGATATCGTATGTGTTTTAAACTGGATTTCAAAATGAAAGCCAGATTTGCAATCACCACCCCCAAAAACCTATTACACGATACCCATATCGAATGTGTGAGAAAAACTTGCATCCGCCATCTTGGATTTTAAAATGAATGCCAGATTTGCAATCACCACCCCCAAAAACCCATTACACGGTACCCATATCAAATGTTTGAGAAAAAGTTGCATCCGCCATCTTGGATTTTAAAATGAATGCCAGATTTGCAATCACCACCCCCAAAAACCCATTACACGATACCCATATCGAATGTTTGAGAAAAAGTTGCATCCGCCATCTTGGATTTTAAAATGAATGCCAGATTTGCAATCACCACCCCCAAAAACCCATTACACGATACCTATATCGAATGTTTGAGAAAAAGTTGCATCCGCCATCTTGGATTTTAAAATGAATGCCAGATTTGCAATTACCACCCCCAAAAACCTATTACACGATACCCATATCGAATGTTTGAGAAAAAGTTGCATCCGCCATCTTGGATTTTAAAATGAATGTCAGATTTGCAATCACCACCCCCAAAAACCCATTACACGGTACCCATATCGAATTTGTGAGAAAAAGTTGCATACGCCATCTTGAATTTAAAAATAAATTCCAGATTTGCAATCACTACCCCCAAAAACCCATTACACGATACCCATATCGAATGTTTGAAAAAAGTCTTCATCATCACTTTCACTTCCTCAAATGGTGCTTTTCGGGAGCAACTGCACAAGGTACTATTAGAAATACCCAAAACGCTATAGGTGTGCCTATAATATTTAAAGAGTTCCCTCGCTTTCTCCAGGATCCCATCATCAGATCCTGATTTCATAACAATGGAACCAACTAGAAAGTATACCCATTCAAACGAAAAAAAAATTCCAAATCGGTCTAGCCGTCTTCGAGTTTGAGGTTACATACATAAAAAAAAGTTTAAGACGAACTGAGAACCTTCTCCTTTTTTTTGAAGTCGGTTAAAAAGCAATAATAACATCACAAAATAGAAATACGTACTTTTTATGAGACTGGCTTTTTTTTTCGAAAATTTGCGCCAACTTTCTTCTAATGATATTTTTTCCCATAATAAAACAACAATGGAAAAAAAAAATGTTAAAGAAATATATATTGAACAATAAAAAGTAATTGTTGGGTATGCATAATAAATCGTACTCAAAAAAACAAAAAATATGACTTATGTTATTCAACGGATTGCTGCAATACATACGTACACAATAGATCGCGAATTATCGTTACCGGCGAAACGCTCCACGATGAGACGTGACCCCTCTCTGAGCTCCCGTGGACGACTGAATTTTCGACCGGTGTACGTTGCGTATGGTTCAAAATAGCGCGCAAATTAGAAGAAAAAATTAAAATTAAAACAACCAAGCGACATTTTTGAAATATTAAAGCTGTAAATGATAGTATGATAATTAGAGAATAATATAAATTGAAGTTTATTAAAAAATTCAACAGTTTACTATCAAAATTCAGCGACGCACGAGCATGTTTTGTAAGGATTTTTGTCCAACTTTATGTATTTTTGTTTAATAAACTATAAAATATTTTTAAATTTTGCCAACTATGTTTGCTAACACATTTATTCTAATGTTCATTACATATTTTTGTATGGTAATTAAAGTACTATTATAGGTTATATTCCTTTAGTTGTGAAGACCGTTTTGAGTTATTTTACTCGGCGCAGGCTTAATAAGTAATCTCCTCCTTTGTTAAAAAATTGAGTTGACCTACATTGAATATTATTGCAACTATGAACAGTTATATCACTAAAAGGTGATTTGAAGGTTTTTTACCTATTATTATTATTATTATTATTATTATTATTTCCACAACTTTTTCACACAACACCATCTAGTCCCAAACTAAGCAGAGCTTGTGGCATGGGTACTAGACAACTGATAAACATACATATATATTTCTAAATACATACATATTATAGATAAATTACACCCAGACAAAGAACAAATGACCGTGCTCATCACACAAACATTTGTCCTAGGTGGGAATCGAACCCACGACCTTGCGCACAGCAGTCAGGGCCACTGTTCGCCGCGAGCTTAGTGTATTTCGAACAGCAACCGGGTGCACTCATTTTCATTGCTAGAGTACATAGTGTTACATTATGAACTATGTAGATAGGAAATAGGTACTTACCTATTATTATTTTGGTATACCCTTATGTACCTAGTGCTGTTATAGCTTTTTTTTTTTAGCGTGGTAAAATTATCAAATAAGTCCTCCCACCCCGGGCAGGGTGGGAGGGACTGTCAGACTTTTACTGACTAAAATCCACGGTGTTCCTTCAATAACCCTTTACGTACCGGGGTCACGGTAACGGGATGAGTCCCACGACCCCGGCAGGCTTCGGCCCTCTACGGGGGGGCCTCGTCATATTGCTGACGCTCTTTGAGGCGCGCGTGGAACACGACGCGCCGTCGACCCGGGCATGGTCCATGGTCGGACAGCGAGTTGCCCTTTACTCGCTGTCCGCATGCCCGCGCCTACGGTGGCCGGAGATCGTCGGCCGACGTCCGACGCCGTGGGCGTCTACCACTGCGGCTGGGCTGGAGGGAGGACGCCATCCTCTCCCTCACGCGGCCCGCCTCCTCCTTCGGAAGCATGACTGCTTCGCAGAAGGAGGCGACCGCTTCCCACTCCCTCTCGCCCCGCAGCGTGGCCTCGACCAATGCCGGGCGCGAGAGGTCTCCGCCTATTGACGCCCAGGCGTTTTCTCCTTTCCCATCAGACACCGGTACCTCCCGAAACTTCCGTGTCCGGTGAGGACCTGCGTCATGCGGTAGGTCAGGACGCCGTGACGCCGATCTAGCCACTCCTCAAAGAGGGGTCTTACCGCCGCAATTGCGGCGTGCCCGAGTGCTGTTATAGCTAGGGAGATATTAAACAGGAGTTTAGCTTTCCAATATTGCGACTGAATGTATGACTGGATCCTATTTTGTTTTTAACTTTTCATTAACAAAAAATTAAAGCCTATCATCTAAATACTAACAAAATACCAGTATGAACGATCATTACAGGGCGCCTATTTTGTTCTGTACAAGGTGTTATTTTCTGAAGGTTTTGAAAGAAAATAAACAAGAAATAATTCACAATCAGATTTATTTAAAACTATTTTTTGACAACATTACTACTACTATTCAGGACATTGACTAAGACATATAATTTTAATGTCAAGGTGTAATGCTTTTGTGCAAACAAGATCAAAGTCTAGAAACCTTTGAAAAGACAACACTAAATTTATTCAAAAGGTTTTAGTGCAGATAGAATCAATGGAATACATCAATACAGGTTCTTTTCTTCGCAGTACCTACAATTACTTCTGATAATGTAATAGATACTAGTCCTGCCTCTTACATTCCTAATAAATCACAGATCTGTTCCCAATGCCTTCTGAGGTATGTGTTTACTGCTTTTCTCCAGATTGTTGTTTGATCCTGTAGTCTGACAGGGCCGCTTTTATGGCATCTTCAGCAAGCACTAGAAATAAAGTTGGAATTTAGGTATTTATAAAAATTACAAATGTGTTTACAAAACTTTATCTAATATTATTTCTTAGATCAAGATAACAAAACTCAATGTCATGATTTATCACTACATCTCTATAAATATCACTATCTAAATATATATAACTCAAAGGTGACTGACTGACTGACATAGTGATCTATCAACGCACAGCCCACACCACTGGACGGATCGGGCTGAAATTCGGCATGCAGGTAGATGTTATGACGTAGGCATCCACTAAGAAAGGATTTTGCGAAATTCCCACGGGATCGGTATTTACACGGGAAAAACTTCCCATGCGGGCAAAGCTGCTGGCACAAGCTAGTAAACAATAAAAGACTTGCATTTGCTTGTTATGCACAGCCCTTAGGCATTTTCAAAACTTCACAATTTAAACTATATAGTATCAGAGTATGCTGGCTGGCCCTTAAGTGCGCTTTTGCAACAAACTACTACTACAACAACATTTACATCGATTTATTAAAAGAAATTGTTATATAATGTGTTCCAATTATGACAATACTATTACAGCTCTTTGCTAAACTACATATAATGTTGTTTTATTGCAATTTCTAATCCTAGTGAGCAAGTAAAGTGCACCACCAGTACGATGATCCACAAGCCACCTGTGATTCAGAGTAGGTACGACATAAACAAATTAATAATGAACTTACTAGAGCAATGCAGCTTGACCGGTGGCAACGACAACTCCTTAGCAATATCCGTGTTCTTCAGCGTCAGTGCCTCATCCACCGTCTTTCCTTTCACCCACTCAGTAGCCAATGAGCTTGAAGCAATGGCAGAACCACATCCAAAAGTCTTAAACTTTGCATCAATGATCTTGCCATTATCATCGACTCTGATCTGGAGCTTCATTACATCACCACAAGCAGGTGCACCAACGAGTCCTGTACCAACATTTTTATCCTTCTTGTCTAAGGACCCAACATTACGCGGGTTCTCATAGTGATCAATGACCTGAAATAATAGTTATGGTAAAAAATCAGCTTCATTCTGCTTATCAATTCCCTTGAACTCAGTTTTACCAGTAGATACTATTTATACAGTCGGAATTCAATTTAATTGTGTTTAATTAGAATTTTTAACCAACTAATTTAAATAAATTTACATTGAAACAAGAAGGCAAGAAAACTATTGGTAGTGCACTTAGTATAATTTAAATGTAAACAAATTGAAAATATTAATAACGTGTACCTACATATACCTATACCGTATCTATAGTATACCTTACGTATTGTTTAATGGACTAAATTCGAACTAAGACGACCCACTGACCGAATAACCAAGTCCTAAATGCGTAGTTTAAAATGAAAATCAATATGACTGAAAATGTGACTTTATATTTTATCATCGGTCAAGGTTATTCGTGAAATTACGTAGTTCACTGGCGAAATCGATAATCATATGTATCATCTATGTCGATAATCTTTGACATTGCATAAAAGCACTTACATTAGCATGGTATGATGCGGTTTGGACAATATTCGGGGTGCTGATGCTTTTCAAGCAAACGCATCTACGTATATTTGACACCAAAAACGCCATCGTTATTCGATTTGTTTTTGTTTTTGAATTTTCCACTCGTATGCACACTGCACTTTATATGATTTGTGAGTTCTTTCAGTGAAAGAAGAAATTATTACGGAAAGTCGGAAACGTGAAACGTCTGACTGATTGACGTTTGTGTTTGTATTGGTCGTTAGCGATGGGTAGCTATTCTAATAACTAGCCAAATAGCCGCTATTAATAAAATAGCCACGGCTACGTAAAGATGGGCGGAAAATAACGTCACGACAAAAATAACGTTGTTATCTTGCTCCTCAAATGATTACTGTGACTGATCATGAAGGAACAACGTTCCAAAATAACAGTGGTGAAATAACACAGACACTACAATCACTACAGTAACACGAGACACTACAGTGTAGGCATGCGTCCGATATATCAAAACGAATTCAAAATCAGATTTCAAACACAAATCGATTCGTATCGATTTCTCAAACTTGAAGATCTGATTTTAAAATCTACCTAGCCGAACCAAACGCTAACGATCTACCACCAAACGAATCGACGCAATCGAAATCCAAACGCAAACTTGCCAGTTTGCGTTTGGTTGGATTTCGTTAGAAATTCGCTTTCTCTCTTTCTAACTAAGTGTAACGTAGCGGAGTAAAAAGGATAGCGCGAATTTTGTGATTTAGATTTCGGTTTTCGGTAATCTAACAGACATTATAATGCGATCAACATCATCTTTACTGCCAAGTATTTAAAGACTACATTTTCGAGATTATACGTTGATGTATTTTGGTTTATGTTTCAATGTTTTTTGGAACTAAAAAGAATGTATATACGTACACTATGTATGTGAATAGAATGTTTACGTAATTTCAACTAAATACTATACTAATACATATTTGACCTTGGTGACAAGTGCGCGCTTCGCATCGTAATTAAGACTAAAATGTACTCTGTGATTAAGACAAGTGAATTGCATAACTGCCGATTTTTTATTACCTACGTATTTATTTAGAGTGGTGTCGTTTTTAGAGTAAAGATAATAGACAATAATAATTATTTAATTAATTGTATATATTGCTATACTTGCGTTTTAAAACGCAAATCTGGATCCAACAAGGATTGAAAAATAAAAATAGAATATAAAAAAAACAGAAATTATTGTAAAAATACCGATTTTTAAATGCGCTGGAAAAGTTTTACGCGTACCTAATCTTAAATAAAACTTTTCTGCTAGTCCTAACTTCCTAAGCCTAGATTAAAGCATGAAGGAAAATCGCGCAATCTCTATCTGATTCCAAAGAAATCTAAGTAGGTACGCAAGCGATTTGGCGAGGCTAGATCGATAGGCTAAATCGGATTTCTAAAATCGGATTTTGAAATCTGAAATCAGATAAATATCAGTTTGCGTTCAAAACCAAAAACGCCCATGTCTACTACAGTGACATGAGTCACGACAGTGACAGAGTCACGACATGGAACGGGTCACGACATGGAACGAGTCACGACATGGAACGAGTCACGACCTGGAACGAAATCTAACGAACGATGTAATACGCACAATCGGGCATTTTCGGATAACGCAGGAGTGAGATAGCGAATGATTCCGTATTTCTGGCTCGTTCCCTCGTGCCTTGAAAACTAATTTGCTCAAAATAATAAAATTAAATTCTTATGTTTATATTATAAAAATAAGATTTTTGTAGACTTGAGCATATCACTACGCAAAAAAATATTATAGCCCTTTTTATATAATTCTGATATGTGAACTTGTGATAATTAAATTATTTGTTGTTTGAACCAATAGTAAAAACTTGTGTAAAACATGCTTTTAAAAATATATCTGGCTACGTTTCGAAAAAACATTTTGAAAAAAAAAGTAAATATAAATGTTAAATAAATACATATCATAGTTATTCAAAAGAATTTCCGACATTCCTAAGCCTGTAAAACTGTGACTGTCGTTCCTATTACAAAAATCACAGTGAACGTTGTTGGGATCAAATATCTACGGAATCATATTTCGTAACGTGAGTGACCGCAGTGACAAAGTCACGTTGATTTGTCACTGTGACTTTTATGGAACAGAAACGACAGTGACAGTGACAAAGAAGTAACGGTTTCGCCCACCGCTACGGCTACGATATCCGTCAACACGATAATTAGCTGTTGGCTACTGGCTGGCTAGAATATCCGACAAGTTAAGGCACAGCGGATAGTATTCGGTAGCCGGCTAGCCGGAGTACACAGAGTACTATTTTATAGCTGAAATAGAGGTCTATCTCAGAGAGAAAATGGAGTAACGCGATTTGCGCCATCTGATCTGACTGCTGGTTTTGGAACTAATCCTAAGATAAGTATAGCTACGTGTGTATAGAGTAGCCGATAGCTATCGATCATCGGCTATCGGCTGACGGTTATAGCTGACTAGCTGTGTGCGCGCTCGCTCACTGCGCAGCTGCGCTGAGTAGTATGAGACACCATTCAAATCGCACATCTCTTTTTCACAACAGTCACAAAATAGACTCGAGAAAGAGAGGGCATTCTGTTTAGTAATTTCGTTCATTTAGTATAAGAAATACGATAATTAGTTAGTTACCTTCAGATGTAAAGGTAAAAAGGAACTAAATATTTGATAATTATTTAAAATATGTTTATAATATTATTAGAGTCTGACTTTTTATTTTAATGACTTCGTAATCAAATGAACTCCCCTTCATACTTTAGCACGTTTAGGACTGTCGATGAAACATTGAATAGGTACCTACGTAGGTAGATAAATAACAACAAAATGTTACATCGGCGAATTTAAAAGTTCATTTGATTTTATGTACAAACTAAGAATTGAATTTATTTACACTTATATTTATACGAATACGACGATATATATATACGATTTTATACCTAATTTAGTCAAAATTTGGATTTAAAGCGTTTTAATTATGAGGAGCACTGCGAAATCTGTACTTTATTTGCCGACAACTAAAGTCTGAGTCGATGTTCTGGCAAAGTTTTTAGTTAGTTTCATACGCGTTAACATAGATGCCACTATTGTAGATTTTCGTATTTTTATAATAATAATACGTAAGTACGACATACTAGGGGAAATAAATTATTTTCAAAATTGCAAAAAAAAATAAAAAAACGAAGTCATAACATTTCCTAAATTATTATTAATAACTAACACTTGTTGCCGCGGCGAGAATCGAACTCGAATCGCAAGGCGATTGGTCGTTAAGTCCTAGCTACGCCGCTGCGCCGCCGCTAGCGCTAGTCGCTATGGTTCAATAGCCAACTAGCTAAAATAGCTGGATAGCTAGCTGGCTATTAGACCACAAATAGCCGGCTAGCTAAGCTATTGTCGGCTAGTTACCCATCTCTATTGGTCGTGGCGGTGGCACTCGTGGCCGTGGGCATTTTGACACCGTTTTCATAGATCGTTTTACGTTCCGCGACGGTGAAACCGTTTTTACTTCGTGGATCCAACCAGTTCTCGTTGTACATGCAAACCAGTCTTCGAATTAATTGAAGTGATTTTTTTATTTTACATATATGAAAATACGGTTGAGAATTCATTGATTTAACGATCACACTCGTCGCGGCGTCATACGGTGCCGGTGGACGGTACGGTGACAAAAAGTCATAAATAATTAGTACTATAACCACCTGTAAGGATATTACGGTTTTTATGAAACAATTAGATTTTTCATATAAGTTTCATACAAATTTTTCGTAAAAACATTATAATTCCTTCGTTTTTGTGCTGAATTAACTCGGGTGTCATTATTGTATATAGTTATAACTAATAGTAGTCATGCCTGGCAAAAAATCTGTCACTTGCAAATTGAAATCCCTAAGTCTATGAAAGCCGATTTTCAGCCCACTGTGCGTCGTTCCGTTTCGTTTCGCAGAAACAGTTATTTCAATGAAAAGTGAACTTTTTATCAATGTAATACAGTCGATATTTCATTATCACTCGTCGGCGCTATCGTTCCTGACGTAACGGTCAACCTCGTAAAACTTATGTTTCGTTGATTTAACGTACAAAATTGCCTTGCATAATGAATTAGAATAGTTTCTGGAATTTGAATCAGTGAGCGTGCGTGTTTATTTACATTTTTTTGGTCAGTTGTAATTTTGCACTCGCAAACTGAGACTCCTAATAATGTGCTTACGAGTGAATTGTAAATATTCAAGTGTACATAATATTCATAACCTAATTATACACCGTCAAATTTTAATGGTTTTTTTCCCTAAGTGAAATGGCTTTGTTTTGGTAATACAATCGTTTTATAAACAAATAAAATAATAGAAACAAAAAATGGCAGATTAACCATTGTGGAAACAAAACTCTAAAGCGACCACGAATCAATAGTTATCCTCCCCGAGACTTAAGCCGGGTACCAAACGGCCGCACGGCCGTTGACCCGCGTGCTTTTGAGTCAGCTGATAACTTGTTCTTGATAATAATAAGCTTTACCCAAAAAGTTATTCAAATTTATCCTTCATACTTTTAACTGCTATTTACTGAATACGAAATTAAATAAACAAGTTTATCATCTAAGAAAAATAATTTTCTGAATTAGAGACCTAACAAAGTATTTGAGGCATATTGTTCGAATTGTTTGAAGTGCAAGCCACTGCGTTGAATACACAATTGAGCACGTTTTAATTGATTGTCTTTCAATTAAATTTTAATAATTAAGGTGTCTCTGTCACTTCTTACGATATTAAAAGCGTCCACTATCGCAGTTATTAACGCGTCGCGAGTTTCGTGTTCCTCACGATACACCAGGCGCTTGAGCTCAGACCACAAGTAAAAGTCTAATGGAGTTACTAGTTAGGTCCGGGCTAGATCCCAGGTTAGATCCCGTTCAAAGTATTCGATGATTTCTTCGTCGAGCTCTGGCTAATAAACGGCCCATCGACCTCTGCTCTGTGCATGTGCTGGTATCTGGAACTACCCATGATCTAATAGCCGCTGTGTCGCCGCTACGATCGTCCGAGCCGATGGGACTTGAGGGTTCAGAACCCGCGAAGACGGAACGACCCCAAGTGTTGCGGCTCCGCGTAAAGTCGCCGAGTAGCATGGGAGTCATAATCAGCTCTAGCATACAGTTGCACCATAGCGACGTGGGTACTCCAAATTGCAATAATTGGAATGACGATCCATAGCACTAATAAGGTGCGCTGCGCGTACGACATTCGCGGGAAGACTAATTTCGACGCCGCACAAAAGCAATAGGAAGTCGGCACGCTGCATCGTTTGTAATTGTTGTTAGTTTGTAGTTTATGCCGTATCACTAAACACGATATCTTATTTTGCTTTGAACGTTTAAATCGGTATTTCCCTGTGGTATTTCTTTTGTCGGTTCCGCTTTAGTATTTTGTGTTGTTGCGTGCAAACTAGTTTATGCCGTATCACCACTTGCGAGAGTTTATTTTGCTTAGAACATTTTTATGCACAGCTGTTCTTTGTTGGCGGCTCGTGCGATTTAAGTAGTACCTACAAGGTTACCTCGAGTGTTACTATTGATTCTCACGTTCTTCGAGTTGATGCATATTTTTTTAATTATTTTAAAACCAGAACATCTTTATTTTTTACTTTTACTCTATGCTTCGAAAGTACTCCTTATGGCAAGTTGTTCTGCCGCGGAAAAACAACCATTAAAATGCCACGTTGTATTAAATATAATAATTAAAACTCATCGCAATGTCTGCACCCCGATAATACACCAGAGAAAATACTCCTCGCATCTCGATAAAGACAGTAAATATAAAAAAGCTAAATGCCATTTATGCCACGAAAAATTAAGGTAAAAATCATAATGTAGTCCGATAAAACGTATTATTCAGGAAACCGTTTCATACATTTGCAACTTGAAACCGTTTGTATACACTCGAAGATAGTTTCGTCTATCAAGCCAGTTGCAACGACGACCGTTTTCTGCAACCGTTTTCGTCGTCGGAAAAACGGTTGCATTTCGTCCGCCAACAATTCGACAACGACACACCACTAGTCTCTGTGGTGTGACTCTAGCAGGTAAGAACAAACTGAATCATAAACCTAAAGCCGGCTCTACACGTTGGCCAACACAGTGGCGAATGTAGTGGCCAGCATATTGGCCAAGAGTTCGTGATAGCGTCCACACGTTGGAAGGTCGTTCAGTTTGCTACGGTTCAGGCCAATGTGCGGACGTATTTATTAAAATGGGTATTGAGGCGCTAACTGCTGCTTCTTGGGTTCCACAAACAATTTACGGCTTGGTAGAGCTCTATAAACTGAAAAGTTTCTTCGTTATTAGTCATTACTGACATTTTGTTTACACTAGTTGTTACCGACGCGTGACTATAAAAACTTTTTAACAAAAAATAAAACCAACTTCCATATCAAAACAATACAACGCCAAAAATACCTAACTTTAATTTCGGTAGTCGGTGTTATTCGTTATGTATTTTCTTTTTTTGACACCGCCTTCCGAAATTATAGTTATTTTTGCCTTTGTAGTATTTTAATATGGAAGTCGGTTTTATTTTTTGTTAAAAAGTTTTTTTCTCGCTTTTTAGTGGGTCGGTTTGTAATTTATCTAGTTACAAAAGCCAAAATATCAACTACTTATCACCTTTTACAAAATATTGCTTTTCCCGATGCAGAGCCGTTAATTTTTGAGGAGTTCTCCTGGTACTTCACCATCAGCTCTACATCACCATATGCATTGTAACGAACATAAAGTGCTTAATATCCATATTCAAGTAATCGAATCGCAATCCATGAAATACTTATTATTGAGTAGTTTCGGTGGTCATCTGTGGTCTTCATCATCAGTTCCACTTCCCCAAATGGTGCTTTTCGAGAGTAACTGCACAAGATACTATAAGATATAACCAAAACGCTATAGATGTGCCTATAATATTTGAAGAGTTCCCTCAATTTCTCCAGGATCCCATCATCAGATCCTGATTTCGTAACAATGGGACCAACTAGAAACTATACCAATTCAAATGAAAAGAGAATTTTCTAAATCGGTCGAGCTGACTTCGAGTTATGAGGTAACATACACAAAAAAAAAGTTCAAGACGAACTGAGAACCTCCTTCTTTTTTTTTAAGTCGGTTAAAATGTTTAATCAGGTGCGTGCGATCGTTCTGGGAGCTCGTAGCATACTAAACGCGCGGCCAACGTGTGGACGCGGTAGCCAATACTCGGCCAACAACCCTTTGATCTTTTGCAAAAAACCGACACCACACGGATCTCGCGCCAACTCGTCGGCCATCATTCCAATACAACCCAAGATGCACAAACACCCCCTCTACACGTTGGCGAATAGGCACTGGCCACTACATTCGCCACTGTGTTGGCCAACGTGTAGAGCCGGCTTTAAGCATGGTCCGAATGGGGCGTGCAACTGTCAAAGTGGCGCTAGTAGCACACTTACCAATATCAAATCAGTTTCTCTATGGAACAGTAATGAATTCCTAAATTAGAGACAGTTATTGTGAATTTTTCGATTAAAGAACATGTATTATGTTCTTTAATTGGAAAATTGTACAGAAATCAATTGAAATCAATGAAATGAAAATAAAAAATATTACCACAGATAACCATAGATGATACAGATAACTATATAATATCTCACAATCTAACACTGACAGTGACAAAGGTACTTACGGTGGTGGCGCCAACTGCGATTAGCTTGCACTTGCACGCCCCATTGTATAAGGCCGTGCGCGCACTGCCTTGCGGTGGCCGCAATTGCGGTTATTCTACCGCACCGGTAGAATAACCGCAATCTCAGGTGCGCTCACTGCGGTGAGAAAAACGCACCTTTTGTCTGACAATGTTGCCATACATACATATTTCTTCGTATTTATACATATTTTCGATGTGTGATTCAGATTAGCACTCGATACAGATTTTTATACAAATTTCACACTGTATTGATAAAATTAACTGTTACAACTAAAGACAGAACTTGGCAAAATAAATTACCTAGATACCGCATTTATTACGTTACACACACCATTGTATGATTCTATTCTTTATAGTTATTTTTTTTTTCATAAACAACGTTAATTCGCTGTGCTCAGGAAATCCGTCAAAGATTGTTGTGTGCTACCCAAGGCTTTCGCATTCGTAGTGTCGCACATACGTAAAATACGTGAATAATTAATATCATAGGTACAAACTTTTATTTAATTTAATATTAATCTAAAAACCCAGAGTTATGCGAAAATTGAGATTCTGGCTATTGAAGCTAGATAAATTACAAACCAACTTACTAAGTTTTCATAAGATATATACGTTCTTACCCAAAAAAGTTTTTCTCAGGGAAAAACCGGACTTATCAAGTTTACATTTACAAAAAATACCTATATACTAGCGGCCTGGCCTGGCTTTGCACGGGGTCCTTAACAATTGTTTTCTTCGACAATGATACTACGTCATTAAAAAAAAGTGAGTTTAGCTATCATTTAATTTAAAATATATATATAAAAGTTTCATCTTGAATCAGACTTGTGCCAGCCGTTTCGCTGCTGTTGAGGAATGAAACCTAGTTGTCATATATATTTAAAATAAAAGGAATAAAAATGAGTGACGTATGTCTTCATAAAACGTCTCAAAGGAAATAACATGTTTCATTAAAATTCCTATAATAAGAACCTAAATAATATAATAAATAAAACGTCCAGCGATTCGGCGACGGACCAACGTCCGTGAGCTTGCTGGACATATTTGGCGACCGTGATATTTCGTGAAATAGGAACTTTAATATTGTAACAGTCACGAGCGGCGACATCCGCACAAAATGGACGACGCTCAAAAATCTTCACAAATCACGAAATTAAATAAAGAGAGGAGCATTCTAATGGTGAACGCAGACCTAGCCGCACCGCACGCGCCGCAGTCTTTGCATTCGAATTCTTTATATGAAGTTCTATGCAACCTCGCACACCTACCCGCGCCGCAGTCGCCGCAGTCCCTGAAACGACCGAACTCCCCTAGCCGCAGCTGATGACGTCACCCGCACGCAGCGCGGATGACGTCATTCGCATCCACGGCGCGCAGTGTTGCCAGAGTTATAAAGTAGACAGAGAATCTCTGTCAACGGTTTATAATAAAATTACTTATTCTCGTATAAATAATTACTTGTTTATTCCCTATTATAGCAACTACAGATAAAATTGCACAAAAGAGCAAAATACCAATACCAAATACAGATTTTATACAGATTTTTTAAATCTTCGGATAGATAATGCTTTCAAAAATCTGGCAACACTGACGGGAACGACTGCAGCGACTGCGGCGCGGATAGATGTGCGAGGCCATTAACAAAAAGCGATGACTGCGGGGACTGTAGAGACTGCGGTGCGGCTAGGTCTGCGTTCACCATAAGGAGGCTTTTCACTATAGCGGCCAACTCCATTGAGGACATATTTAAGGCCGGGGAAGCGAAGATGACCGAATTAAAATGTGAGTTTAATAAGTTAAATGATTTAAACACGCGAATTTTAAAATTAGATATAAAAATGAAAGACGAGCTATTAGATAGTGAAAGTACGGATGCCCAAATTGAAAAAGAAATTTTGTCGGCCGAAGAATACAATAACAGATTTATTGTTATAAAAACTAAATTCGAAATAATTCTGAATAAATCTGCTAAGACAAACACAAGTGGAGAAAATTGCCAAAAACGGTACTTTAAACTCCCGGAGATAAAGTTTCTAAAATTTGACGGGAATATCCGTAATGACATGGACCCAGAGTTAGACGATGATGATAAAATGTACTATCTAAAACAAAGTATAGAATTTGGAACAGACGTTTACTCACTTGTAATGAGTTACCCTCCAGCAGGAAATGCATACAAAAAATGCATGGAGGAGCTAAAGCAAAGATATGCGCGAGAAGAATTATTAATAGAAGTATACGTTCGAGAGCTGCTCGCATTAGTTTTAAAAAGTAAGTCAAACCTTGTGGAACTGTATGACAAGCTGAATGCAAATTTAAGAGCCTTGGAAAGTCTCGGCATTAATAAGTACCAGGCGTTTATTCTACCGCTTATAGAATCTGCCCTGCCCCTTGAGATTTTAAAGATTTGGGAGCGTCAAAAGGGACTTATACAGACAAACAACCCAGAGGAGGTCCTTGTTAGCTTAATGGGTTTTTTAAAAGCGGAAGTTGAAAGCATTCAGAGAGTTGAAATAACTAGAAATCTAGCACAAACTGGTCTGAATGGCCAAGAAGCCACCGCTAGCTGTCTTATCGCACATGATAATAATAATTCAAAAAGAATGTGCAACTCAAGAACTGCCTATGGTGTGATAAAAATAATCACTCAAGCTCAGATTGTTATAAGATGCACAATCTCACCGTAGAGCAGAGACTAGAATTTGTAAGGAAGAAGAGGGCATGCCCCATTTGTTTGAAGCTAGGACATCATCCAAAAGCATGCAAAGCATTTGTTAAATGTTTAATATGCCAGAAGAGGCACTCTACAGCACTGTGCACTGAGAAGAAAGAGATGAAATGTTCAGAGAAACCTAACACCACTACAGCAAATCTGTCTACGCAGAACTATAACACTAAAACCTTACTTCAAACATTGATAATTAACGTGCGCAATGGAGTACGGGTTCTACCTGTTCGTGCTTTATTTGACAGTGGTTCTCAAAGGAGCTATATTCGAGAGAATATTGTAAAAGAACTGAACCTAATTCCTACACGGCAGGAAAAATTAAATCATTGCTTATTTGGTAACATACAAACTAAAATAGAATCTCACAATATTTATAATATAATGTTAGAAAATCGTAATTCTAATTTTACAATGAATATTGAGGCCCTCAGCCAAACTTCGATTTGTGGAAATATTCCAAAATTAAATTTAACCAATGAGACATGTAAAATTTTAGAAAGACATCAAATCTCCTTAACTGATATAAAATCTGAAATATCTGAAATTGGAATTGTAATAGGAGCTGATTTTGCAGGTTTTATGTTGACAGGTAGTGTCATTGTAATGGAAAATGGTTTGGTGGCAATTAAAACCAAATTAGGTTGGACAATTCAGGGCAGGCAAATTAGTACTTCACCTGATAATACTGCTTCTGCTATGTTTTGTGGGTCTACTAACAATAATTTGACAGATTTTTGGACTCTTGAAACTCTTGGCATTCATGATCCAGCAGAGATGAAGTCTAGAGCACAAGGTGAGGCCGAGGCAGTGAGCTGCTTCAAGGAGACATTGACGAAACTACCGGATGGCAGATATGAAGTCGAGCTTCCATTCAAGGTGGGTTTTGATGATTTATTACCTAATTATAATATCGCAAAGAAAAGTTTAGATATAAACACTAAAAAGCTGATTTCAAGTGGTCATTATTTGCCACATAAAGCTGTATTTAAAGAATCTAGCCTGACAAGTAAAATCAGGCCTGTATTCGATGCCTCTTGCCCAGACAAAAATGGCCTGGACCTAAATATATCCATGGAGGAAGGTATTAATTATATTGAACATATACCTAAAGTTATAATAGGTTTTCGAAAAGGTCAAAGGAAAAAGTATAGAAGGTAAAGTACCACAAACCCTAATACTTTAACGCATGTTCCCAGTAAGTCTGAAAAGATCACACAACATGGCAGGAGAGTAGTAATACCCAGTAGATATACCTAAATTATGAATATTTATGGTTTATTTTATTCTTATAATTTACTTATTTCATTTTAATTCTAATTTTATTAAATAGTGGACTGCCACCTATTTTCTAACACATTGTGTGTAATTTATACTGACAATTTATTTTAATTTACAGTTTTTTATCCTCTCTATGTGTTAGGAGGGACACACTATTGTTATTATTTAGCATGTAAGATTATTGTTTAAAACTTGTAATAGTACAGAAGAGATACTGACTAATGTCTAATGTAATTTAGTTTCTTTTTAAATATTTTTTGTTATTGTTGATTACCAACTTTTCAAAAGAATTATTGTGTTAATTTGTTTGACGAGTGTTAAGTTAATATTTGATTTTAAATATTTGGAACCTATATACATGACTATGTAATAACGTTTCATTCTACTAAGTACCTATATTATTTTCCTTTCTGTGTCCGGAGGATGTTGAGGAATGAAACCTAGTTGTCATATATATTTAAAATAAAAGGAATAAAAATGAGTGACGTATGTCTTCATAAAACGTCTCAAAGGAAATAACATGTTTCATTAAAATTCCTATAATAAGAACCTAAATAATATAATAAATAAAACGTCCAGCGATTCGGCGACGGACCAACGTCCGTGAGCTTGCTGGACAGCTGCAATGAATTTCTTGGCTGCGTAATTTTAAATCTGTTATAACTTTTAAACATTTAAATGAAAAAAGTAAGGGGCAATTTTTGATCTACATTAAATGACCAAGCTAAATAATTTACTTATTTGGATAAAGATTAGTATTTATTAGGAGAAATTACCTTTTGCAAATAGAGTAATATTTTAAATTAATTATTTAGAGATAAAACTGGTTACTGTGAGTCAACCATATGAGATAGATATATGCTATCGCGGACATTTTGTAGGCCTTTTTATTATATATACATTTCTGTAGTACATTATTTTAACATAGGTATATATTGACGTAGTACTTGCAATGTAAGCGCTGGAAAATCGTTTTTTTTTTGGCGGCATTATCACAAAATATGGAATTTTCTCTATAATACTTATGTAATTAGAATGTTTAAATTAACGTTGTTTATGAAAAAATAAAAAATAACCATATAGAATAGATTCGTACAATGGTGTGTGTAACGTAATAAATGCGGTAGCTAGGTAATTTATTTTGCCAAGTTCTGTCTTTAGTTGTAACAGTTAATTTTATCAATACAGTGTGAAATTTGTATAAAAATATGTATCGAGTACTAATCTGAATCACACATCGAAAATATTGTCAGACAAAACGTGCGTTTTTTTCACCGCAGTGCGCGGTACTACAAACATTCCTATGCGAATGCGATACAAAATATTTGTGGTAGACTCACCGCAATTTTGCAGCGAGGGGCCACCGGTGACTCTACCGCACGCGTTTATTCAACCGCAGTGCGCGCACTTCTATGACACTCCATACTTCACAGATTTTGCGTTTCCAAAACGCAACGCAGTGCGCGCACCACCTAAGTGTTTGTTTACGAAAGCAGTCCAATCTTTTGGGATTTTAAAATTAATAAATATGATTCAGATAAAAATACCACAATGTCGGTTCTTTCAAGACTGTTTTCTATTATGTTTTCGAACGTACTGCAATTGACATACTCACTGAGTATATTACTCTCAGACTAATTTTCCTTAGTCTGAGCAGGCTTCCCAACTTAGGGCTTTTAGCCCCAAATTTAGGGTTTAATTATGCTTATTGGGATTTTTTTAGGGTCCAAAAAAATTTTGGGCTATTTTTAGGGACATCAATAAATTTTCAAGCATCACATAACTGACTGACCAAAACGAGTAAATGAAGCAAAACGTCTATGGTATTTCATCTCCAAAAATGTTATATACTGTAAACAAACATGTGTCTTTAAGAATTCCGAAATTTCAAATAAAACGCCCAGAGATTTAAGCGATTTATTTACAACTAGGTTTTGCCCGCGACTTCGTCTGCGTGGAATAGTTACGTTGGGCTAACGTTAAATTTAACCCCGATTTTGAAGCATTCTTCATTGGTGGAGCACCTATTGAACTTAGCGTAATGATATATATAGCCTATAGCCTTTCTCTATAAATTGACTATTTAATTAAAAATATTTTTTCAATTCGAACCAGGTGTTCCTGAGATTATCGCGTTCAAACAAACAAACAAACTCTTTAGCCTTGTATATTAGCATAGATAGCTGTTGCCCGCGACTTCGTCTACGTTTCCGTCGTTTTTCGTAAAAAAAAAAAATAGCCTATGTCCTTCCTCACGGTTCAGTGATTTTGATGTAACACACAGATTAACTTTCGTAATTTAGTAAGGAAATATAATATGTCAATCTATAATACTGTTGAAAAATATCGCAATACCGAACCGCACAATATTATTGTTAATAGCTGTGCCCGCGACTCCGTCAGCGTGTAACTCCTTGTGTGTTATTAAGTTAATGTATTGGTAATATTGTTTAGATCACGTTCACATGAGGCTTAAGTACCTATAGAACGACAATACTTCAGCGCAAAACTTCCGGGTAAACTATGTTGAAAGTTGACCCGTCCGGCACGTGAACATAAAGATTTCTAGAACTGCTAACCCGTGAAAGAGCGGCGTACAACTGACTATGCGAGAAACAACTGACACCGAGATCTACTCCAGCAACACGAAAAGTCTGCCCTTGAGCCTTATTAATTGTCATTGCATAACACACCGATACTGGGAATTGCGTTCTTTTAAATTGGAATGGAAAATGATTTGGTATTATGGGAATTTTGGGAATAAAGACGGTTTTTCCTGCACCGCAACCTGTTAAAATTTGAGCCTCGGTTATATTTTGTTGCAACTGGGTTACTTTTAGCCGAGTTCCATTGCAAAGTTGTGGTGGTTTTAAATTTCGGAGCAGAATAATAATCAAAGCTTCGAACTGCTAAGCTATCGGGAGTTACACGTGTTATTGTGAGTCAACCATAAAAGATAGATATATGCTGTCGTGGGATATTTTTTATATAATTTTAAGGAGAACATTTCCGTCATAAATGACTTCTGTGTAGCTTTAACCATTAAGGTTGCACACGCGACGGAAGCTTAAAAAATGGAGTAACTTCTCCCGTTTTCCCAACATTTCCCTTCACTGCTCTGCTCCTATTGATTGTAGCGTGATGAAAAGTATACTATAACCAGCTCAGGAGTATGAAAAATAATTGTACCAAGTTCCGTTAAAATCCGTCGAGTAGTTTTTTTTTCTATAACGGTTATACAGACAGACAGACAGACAAAAATTTTACTGATTGCATTTTTGGCATCAGTATCGATCCCTAATCACCCCCTGATAGTTATTTTGCAAATATATTTTATGTACAGAATTGACCTCTCTACAGATTTATTATAAGTATAGATAATTGATAATGTGGATTGTTAATTAAGTAAATTCTATTAAAAAAGTAATTAAAATTAAGTTATATTTTATTTACGTTACTAAAACGGGAAACTCATTTAAACATTAACCTTGAATAGTAATAAGAAACGGTTTTTTTGGGGCTTTTTAATATTGCATATAGGGTTATTAATGGTGAACGCAGACCTAGCCGCGCCGCACGCGCCGCAGTCTTTGCATTCGAATTCTTTATATGAAGTTGTATGCAACCTCGCACACCTACCCGCGCCGCAGTCGTCGCAGTCCCTGAAACGACCGAACCCCCTAGCCGCAGCTGATGACGTCATCCGCACGCAGCGCGGATGACGTCATTCGCATCCACGGCGCGCAGTGTTGCCAGAGTTATAAAGTAGACAGAGAATCTCTGTCAACGGTTTATAATAAAATTACTTATTCTCGTATAAATAATTACTTGCTTATTCCCTATTATAGCACCTACAGATAAAATTACACAAAAGAGCAAAATACCAATACCAAATACAGATTTTATACAGATTTTTTAAATCTTCGGATAGATAATGCTTTAAAAAATCTGGCAACACTGACGGGAACGACTGTAGAGACTGCGGCGCGGCTAGATGTGCGAGGCCATTAACAAAAAGCGATGACTGCGGGGACTGTAGAGACTGCGGTGCGGCTAGGTCTGCGTTCACCATTAGAGCTATTTCTTCTTGATGTTAGGGGTATTTTTTTTAGGAGTTAGTAACCCTGAGTCTGAGATATTACTCAGTAGCGTTCGAAACATGGATTCTAATCACAGAGTACATTATATATAATAATAAGTGATTCCAAGCAAAAACTCGCTCTTGCTGACACTCTGCAGTAATTTAAAAAAGAGTACTTACTTGTGAGAATATTTAACCTGAATAATTTTAACAAGAAAATTCTATACATATCCTGTTCTAAAATATTTTATTTTTAACCGAGTATTGAGCAATATTTTTCTCGATTACATCATAAAAAGAAATAAATGAAGTTTACGAACGTGAGCCACATTTATATAGAAACTTTTTGTAGCAATCATGACAATCGGTTTTAGAGCGATTTCAAAGCTTGTGGCGCCAATAGTTGGAAACGTTATTTGTTTATCTCGAGCTCAATTAAGTGCAGTGTAAGTTTAGAATTAAATATAAATATGAAATTATATTTTTAAGTTAAATAAGTGTTATGCAATTGGGGATGTTTCCTAAGACCGGCTACATTAGTCTTGTGTACAGTTAACATCACTAATCTGTCAAAACTTGTTTTACTAAAAAAAACTAAGATTTCGGGGAATCAGTTCACTGTTTTCATAATTTTACTTGTACATCTTACCATTTCCAGGAAAATGAGTGCTAATCCTGATTACAAGTCTGCGACATCAATCCACGAATTCACAGTGAAAAATATAAAGGGTGAAGATGTGAAACTCGATGTGTATAAAGGTCATGTCTGCATCATTGTGAATGTAGCTTCACAGTGTGGTCTTACTGCGAATAATTACAAGCAATTGAATGAATTGTACGAGAAATATGCCGAGGAGAAAGGTAGGTTATCCTGATAAGAAAATAACAACATTCTCGGCCATCTTTTGGCCTTTATGAAGCGATGTCAGGAACCGCACACCTCAATTTTCGCTCGTGCACGTTTTACAATCGTCGCTGATTAGTTAATGTGCAAGGTAGAAGATACGCCTTATGTGCTAAGCAATTGGCATTATAGTTTAGTGTGTTTCATATACAGCAAATTATCATGTACTGATATAATATCATAGTACAATGTTATAAATGTTTGGATTCAATATATTTTTCTTTTAAATATTCTCAATTTTGCATTCTATGTGTTGGTGATTTAATTAATTACAAGTTATTTCATGTTTTAAGTTATTTTAAGTATAACTAAAACAACCCTTTTTTAGGTCTGCGTATTCTCGCATTCCCCTGCAATCAGTTTGCTGGTCAGGAGCCAGGCAACCCTGAGGAGATTGTCTGCTTTGCAGCTGACAGAAAAGTAAAGTTTGATCTGTTTGAGAAGATTGATGTGAATGGAGACAATGCCAGTCCATTGTGGAAGTTCCTGAAGGTAAAGGTTCTGTATATTATTTTATATTTCAGAGTGTGTTTAACCTGTGTATTATGTTGCTCAACTTTCACACTGCTTCATGCATTAATGTTTTATTACCCTGTATACCTGTATTTTGCTAGGTATTCCCAAATTTGACCATGATAATTGGCTAGTAAAGTGAATTCTACCCACAAAAAAGTTAATTACCTAGATAGATCAAACTATCTTTTGGTTTAAATTAATGCTGTTTTTAGCAGTACAAACTTTATTTTAGTTTCTATTTCATATTCTTAAAATATTCATGGAAGTAAATATTTATGAGCATACACTTTTTTAATGTCATTATGCTAAAATATGTACATTTGATATATGAAGAATAGTTTATGTAGAACTTAATATTTTTGATAATGTGATGACTTAAATGTATACAAATTATGTTTAAGTCAGCAAATTATTTGAATATGAATTTTATATGGGACATCAGCTTGTTACTTTTTCCATTTATAAAATTTCTTTATTTAATATGCTTTAAATATCAGCCTTGCTGATGCCAAAGATGTAATTTCTTACTGTATTCAACTAAATATATAGAAAAAAAAACAAAAAGCATAAATATCCAATATACAGTAGAAAATTCCAAAGTTCACTTTTATTCTGAAAAACCTAAGCTAATCTAAATCTAATCTTATTTTCTTTACTGTAATGTGATAAAATTGTTATTTAATGCTAACAAAACAACCAATGATGTATTTGTTGATAACAGTCCAAATATATATCCCAAAATAAATAGCATAGAAGGTGTAGGAACTAATATTTTTTTGAATATGTAAAATCATACATACAACTGGATTAACTACTTATGTCTTTTTTTGGTGGGAAAATTATCCTGCTTGGGGTGAAGCGGAAGAGAGTGTCTGACTTCTACTGACTAAAACCCACCCTGTTCATATCATTAGAACATTCCGGCAACCCCAGCAGGCAATGGCCCTGTTGGGACCCGTCAATGCTGCTGACAGATTAACTATATCTAATTTAACTATGTATGTGTGTCATGTTTGCATTTTAAAAAACTGCTGCACTAATTTTTATACTTATAAAGTGTTGGGGTTTTCTCATTGTTTACAAGTAACCTCGGTAGTTGTAGAAGTTAGTTTAATACCAAACCACTGTTATGTTCCAAATATTTGTTCTGGACACAGTTTAAGGTTGCTTCTAGTAACCTGAGTCGCACTTAATGTTGAGTTACGTCAGCACGCAATTACGCGAGTGATGGAGTTTAGTTACGACTAATTTACTTTATATTGTGTAGTACTTAAATAGGCGTAATTTTGCTGTATATGCATTATTGGCTTGTACATAGATTACACCTTGTAGAATAATAATTTAAAGGATTTCTTTTTGTATATGGGGTAGAGGCAGGTGGAGCCATTGGCAGAAGCAAGAGTGTTAGTCAAAAGTTTTTAAGTAATGTTAATACAATACACATATAATATGTGATAGTGAGTTTTTTATCACATATATGTGTGTAGATTTATGTTGTGAACCACAGATGTATTGAAGGACAACTTGGATAATCTATTTGTGATAAAGAGAAATCAATACACATATTGTATTATTCATACTTCTGTGGAAACAGCCTTAGAATTGCCATTGCTAGTAATTATGTGAAGTGTATTATTAATATAATAAGAGTTTATGTAGGCAGTAATTTCTCACTGCATTTTTCATTAATTTTATGTGTGTGGGAATAGTATATTTATAAATCATAATATTAGTATACTTAGTAACTTTATCATCAAAGTTATTGCCAATAGGGTTAGATTAATTATCATAAATATTACAAAATTATCAACATACATCATTCTAGCTACTATTAACACATTCGCTGACAGTGAGCACTTACCCTGACACCACATTACGACAGTAGAATTTTTCACAACATACTCTTAAAAAGAAGTGGCCCGTCCCTCGACGTACTGTCATAACGCACTATTTTAATTTCCCGCCTAACGACGTACTGTCAGCGAACGTGTTAAGTTAATGAATCAAATATCATCTGCTTAGCCATGTCCCAACTAAGTATGTTGGGGTTGTCTTCCAGTATAACCAGAGAGTAAGTCAGATAGGCAGGCTCCATGTAAAACCTAGTGTTTAGTGTAGCACCCGCCTATCTGACCACCAACCGTTGAGTTATTTTTAACGTGATAGCCCTTGGCAAGACTGGTATCAGATTATCTGACTTCTGATAACTACTGTCCGATAACTACTGTCAAAGATGTCCAAATGACAGTCATCATGTTATGATGGTCACCCAACAGGGACCGACCTTGGTATACATTCCTTAACCTTGAAGATCGACACATGCGGCTTTTATTATTTAGCTACAAGCTCCTCTGATTAATTAATCAATCAAGTTTAATTTCTTTAAGTAGCCTTTTTTTGGTGGGAAAATCATCTAAAAACTCCTCCCGATCTGGGTGGTGCGGTCCCCCTGTTCCTTCAGCTACCCTTATCTTCATAAGTAATAGCCAGTAATAGGTGCAAATTTTTTTTTATATCTTTATATTTTTAATTTGGGGCTTTTGTCCAATAAGGGTATGTCAACCCCATTGTACCTTATAACAAAATTAATCCGCTAAGTAATAATAAAATGCAACACTAAAAAACTAAAATACTAGCTCCTCACTGCTGAACAATTAAAACTAAACTACATAGTCCTTTTGCTTCCTTCGATTTTGGGTTTGCCAAAATGCTTTGAACAAGTCCTACATCCAGTATGTTTAACTTAAAATCGTTCAGCAGCGAGTTGCGTTCATCTTTATTACGGACACATTCCATCAACAAATGCTGAACATCTTCAATTTTATCGCAAATTATGCAATTAGGAGAATTGGATTTTTTCATTAAGAAAGCAAACTTTGCTGCCATCAGCAAAGTTTGCTTTCTTAATGAAATCCATATAGTGTCCGGTAATAGGTGCAATTAAAAAGTATCATGACTCAGCTACTTTTAACAGTAATGCCCGCACACAGCCACTGAGCCAACCAATATGATTATTAATTTAAAATTGTTTTGTTCACAGCACAAGCAGGGTGGCACTCTGGGCAGCTTCGTCAAATGGAACTTCACCAAATTCATTGTTGACAAAGATGGAGTGCCCGTTGAGCGTCATGGACCTAATGTTGACCCACTGGACTTGGTCAAGTCCCTTGAGAAGTACTGGTGATCAGTCCAATAGAGAAACGGCATTTTATTTTTTTTTAATTTTTTGTTTAGATGGTTTAGTAGTATATAATGTACTGTAGCAACTGAGCATTTAATTTTTTACATTATTTGTCTAATTTGTCATTCACATCACTTCTACTATGCATCTTATATTTATGTGTATATTTTATTACACACAGTTTTTATTTACAATTTTTTTTGGCATGTCGAAAGACTAGTCTAACTAAATGTAGCTTAGCTAGCAAAACGAAAAAAATTGCAAACGCACTGTGTGATATATTACGTAGTTTTTAAGATTTAGTGTTATTGTTTGTGATAAAATATACTGGCTTAGAAATCAAAAAATGTGTTAATTAACTATGTTATCTTTCTTTTAGAACTAGAGAACAATCGATGCAAGTATTGGTCTACTTGCATCGATTGTTCTACGCGCAATTGTATCATTCAGTTCACGTTAGGTCCGCGTCACAACTACCATTAATTAACTTCGAGTTTTATAGTCAATAAAGACTTACATTTATCATCACTTCAATTAATAAAAGGTATAATAAGTTACAGCCCCTACATCTCTTTGGTCCTTCGAGTCGGCGTTGTATATGTAGGTCAAATGAGCCAGGCCTCAAACTTAAAATACACTTCTCATCAGAAAAATTTAAACACCTTGCAAGTTTATGTTTTATAAGGAGTATCAGAAAAATGTGTATATTTGGAATCAGGAATATATGTCAAATGTCGTTTTGTTAAACGACATTTGATTTTGTTTTTTTTTTAGTGCAGGCAGACGCTAAGACAAGCTCTGTCTTACCGTCGGCGCTGATTCCTCCCCAAACCGTCCACGAACTGCCACCATAGCTGATCTTTTCTTCAATGCAGCATTGTGCAAAGCGTTCTCCATCTCTTCTGTAGACCTTGTTCCTTCCGTCGTTACCATACAGCATAATTTTACACTCATCAGAAAAGAGGACTTTGTGCCACTGGAGGTATGACCTATTTAGGTGCTCACGTGTGAAGTTAAGGCGTGCTCGTCGATGGTCTGCAGTTAATTTCGGCCCATTTGCTGGCTTGTGCGGTACCAGTCCACGTTCCTTCAACCTTCTAATTGTAGAATCACTTACGGCCACCCTACGTACAACATGAAGCTACGCCTTAATACTTTTCAACTGCAGTTGAAAAGTATTAAGGCGTCGATTTCGTAAAGAAGTTGTTACAGTAAATCGATCATCTCGCTCAGAAGGGACTCGATTCCTGCCAGATCCTCAACGGCGCGTGATAAACCAGTCTCCCGATAGCGTTTGTAGACTATGAACAGACGACAGGCTTAGATGCAACCTTTTCAGCCACAACACGCTGACTAAGTCCAGAATCCAGCAATGCCACCACTTGGGCGGCTTTTGCGGGCGAAGGATCCATGTTTTAGAAAAAAAAAAACTCAGACGTCTCAAAGTCACAGTAAACAAATAAGGAAAAATTTTTTTTAAGATATGCGTTAATTTTTAGTTATCAAAGGTGAAATGTACTGCAACTCTAAACACTCATTTGTCTCAAAACAGTGAATCATTTCATTTATAGGTTAAACAAATTAAATTCTAATTTTGAATTTTGAATTTTCGCTTATCACTGTAATGGCCAAACTGCCAGCTATACAATCATGTGATTTTTTAGGGTTCCGTAGTCAACAAGGAACCCTTATAGTTTCGCCATGTCCGTCTGTCTGTCCGTCTGTCCGCGGTTTAGCTCAAAAACTATTGGTACTAGAAAGTTGTACTTTGGCATGAGTATACACGTTAATGACGCCGAAAAAGTGGTAAAATAAAATTTAAAAAAAAATAACAATTATTTAGGGTACCTCCCATACATGTAAAGTGGGATGATAATTTTTTTTTTCGTTCTTCCTATGGTGTGGGATATCGTTGGATAGGTATTTCAAAAATATTAGGGGTTTGGTAAGGTCGTTTTTTGATTAAGTAAACCGTTCGTGACTTATCAAGCTTTAAAGTACCAATTTTCGTTAGAGTCAAGTGTCCTCCCCCCTCTATCAACTAAACGGTTATAGTTAGAAATTCAAATGTCACGGCAGTAGTACCTATATATAACGAAATTTAAAGGAAAACTATCACACATAAGTGGGCATTACAAGTTTACGAGTAATAGTCGACCAATTATTTAATTATTTAACTCGAAAATTTCGAACAACTCTATAGAAATGTCGATAGATGGCGCTAAGCGCCAGTTGTATCGTGCTAGCTTCTTGTGACGATTGAGTAGTGTAGCTGTGTCCGTATTTAAATTCAAAACACCGGCTATGATAAGTTTTATACAAATCTCTAAAAAAAAATTGAAACTTTCCGTGCAAAATTGTCGGATCAGGTGAGGATTTGTATAGGAAGTCAAATTAGTTAGGTAGTCATGTTTGGCTTTTAGTTAGAGCATGGTACGAAACGATCAGTCAGCGAATACGACACGCACTTGGCTGTTATAAAAACTACGGAACCCTACACTGCGCGTGGCCCGACACGCACTTGAACGGTTTTTTCATGGAATGAAATAGTAGATTTTACAACAAGTGCACAAAACAAACCATTTTTATCCGAGACTGATAGTAATGTCGAGGATAAAAATGGTTTTGTGGACGAGTTATAAACTCTGCTTTTCACTTCGATTGCGAGGAAATAAAACAGTAGTATAACATAACATTTCTTTAATTAAAATTCAAAGTAAAATTAGAACAGTTTTGAATACTGAAGGAAATTGTTTTTTCTTTTCTCCAATTTACAAAATTATCGTAAACTTTGAGATATTTTTCCCGAGACTTTGGCGGTAATATCTGTTGCACAACTCTCTGTGCATTCATTTCCATAAGCGTATTAGGAGAGACTGTTAAATCCTCTTCTTCACTGGACATTTTTAACAATTTTAGCAAATTGAAGAAATGTATAAATGCACGAAAAAAGAACAAGAGCTGTTTCCCGCCGCTTTTTTTTTTTAAATCTTACGATATTGATATTAGGCTGCAGACCTATACAGCCTATTATTAAATTAATTTTGTAATAATAATTTTCTTAAATCAACTAACCTACCGTACTTGAATTAAAATTTTAATATCTATTATATCTTAAAAAACACATAAGGCAAATAAATTAAAGTAAATATTATATAATAACAAATTCTATCTATGAACTTCTTATTGCATTTGGCTGTATGGCTCATTTTCTTTGCCTTAATATAATACATTTATGAGTAGATACGTTAATGCCCTTGTGCACAAAATTCGATTTTGTGCAGCCTATACCCTGCACAAAGAAGCACTTTCAGAGCATGAGAAGTGAAAACTCTTTTGTGTTACATTAGAAACCATAAAAACGGAAGTGTTTCGATTTTTCTGATGAGAAGTGTATAATAATATTGATTTAACAGGCATGAGAGACCAATAAAACATATTAAAATGTAACTGCAAATAAACAATAGAAAATCGAATCTTAGAGTCTACAGTGTTCTCTCATTCTCATAAAAAGGAGCTTTACCTATAAAATAACGGCAACATGATAACTATAGCATTGTAAAATAATTAATGTTCTTTTTATCTGTCATCGATCGAAGAAAAACAAAAGACACACGAAAGTGGAGTTGTTAGGCCCTTCGCACATGGAGCTACTCAAAAATGACTGAACTAATCAGTAATTACGATTACAAACCAGTTACAAATTGTATCTCGCACACGACGCTACTCAAGTTGTAAGGTTTCAGTCACAGAGTACATTTTATATTGGTTTCAGTCACTTCTGTTATTTCTGTTTACAAAAGCACACGGTTAACAAGTGGTAAACATGTCAACTGGATCGAGCGAGGACGACGACGATATTGTATTATACTATTACTAGCGACCCGCCCCGGCTTCGCACGGGTGCAATGTTTATATTAAATATACTATAGAATGTCTTTATATACATCGTTGACAGCCTTTTTGTCATTCGACATACATGTTCTCTTTAGTAACTACTCTTGAAAGTGCGACACATAATTTACCATGGGAAAAACATTCAACGCTCAAATCTAAGCAACATAGGCACGCGTGCCATGCCTCCGCCGGTACCGCGCGGCAACCGCTATGTCCTTGCATTTTAAATCTGTAATATCTTCGAAACTATTTATTTAAATTATATTCTGTAAAGGGCAATATTAATTTATATTAAATGCACAATGTATTTATGGTACTTAATTGGATAAGGATTAATGCTGTATTGCTTAAAATCGCTTCGTAAAATATGCTCGTATTTCTCGTAAAAAGTAAAGGATAAAATGGTTGTTGTGGGTTATCTATAAGAGATAGACAGATGCCATTGAGGACATTTTTGTTGAACTTTTTAAGGTGTACAGTACTGTAGTACATTATTTTGATCTATCTCGTAGGGTTCAGCCAGCGTTTGCAAAGCAAGCGCAAAAAAATGTGTTTATTTGCGACATCACATTAGAAACCTCAAAAATTATCAGTGTTTCTCTACTATATTATGCATGTTATATACATATAAACCTTCCTCTTGAATCAATCTATCTATTACAAGCCGCATCAAAATCTGTTGCGTAGTTTTAAAGATTTAAGCATACATACATGTGCAGGGACAGAGAAAGCGACTTTGTTTTATACTATGCAGTGATTCTGATTATAAAAGACGTCGAAGGAATATTCGCAGGTTTTGGGTTCGTCCGTATATTCGAAATAATGTTAACTGCAGATTATCAGTTGCAGCACGAGAGCTGCGTGAAACAGATAAAAAAAATTTGGGATTCTATAGAATGTCCAAAGATAGCTATTTAAATTTGGTGCTGTCTCCTTTTTGTTTATTGTTGCTTATTGTTTTGTTATAATAATCGATTTTGCATTTGATTTAATTTATAATTTTGTGTAATTTAATTGCATTATGTAATTTACAGTTGAATTACTTTTGTGAATTAAATTATTGTACCTTTGCATGCCTTCTGGTAAAATATGGCTGAACTCACATTGTACCCTTACACCACATGTTATTGTACTACCCATATTTGCAAAATAAAGTATCTTATCTTATCTTATCCTTTTATTTGTAAAAAAAAATACTAACATGAGGGAGTGTGTAAGCGGAGAAGAAAGAATTTTAATAACTTTAAGGTAAGATGATTTTTTTATTTATTTATTATTAGGTACTAGCGTAATTAAACAGTCTTCTAAAAATCGCAGCTTAGTCACAAATTAGTATTTTATTCGTAAATGCACTTTTAATTCTGTTCTATAATTGCACCAGAATCACTGTTCGTATTAATTAGAAATGGTACTGATTCATAGTATGACAAAATGTGATTATTGTATGCTGGTGTGGCTTGCTGTTCATTTGATACCGGCAGCTTTTGCGTTGAAAGAAAAGCGCCTTGTTTTTCAGCATTATAGGCTGCGACTTGATGTGGCGGTGTCTAAAGATTTTGGAGATTCTTCTAAAATTTCATCCACTAAAGCCAGCACTCTTCGCTTAAAGGTTCTCGTCTGACTATCGGACATTGCTTTCATGTCTGGTAGTAAGCTTAGTAAAAATATTCGTTTAGGATCCTCTATGACTTCAGATTTTTTTTCAATTTTTGCCTTTCCGGCTTCGAAATAGTCTATGATACCATCATCGACAGTTGCAAATGATTTTCCTTTACGACGCTTAGAGTGGATGTTGGTACTGGAAGCAGTTGGTTTAGATGAAGGGCATGACATGGGAGAGATTGGTTGAAGGGATATAGAAGATGCCATTAGAGGGCATGACATGGGTGATGGGATGTTTTCAGATGATGATGGAATGCTTTGCGATGGTGATGGGATGTTACATTGTAATATGGATTGCGACTCATTTGCTTCTTCGTTATCTTCTTGCTCCATCACTTCATTAACTGCTTCTTGAGGAAGACTCCCTGATATGGTATTGTTCAGAGTTTTTATGTATGGGATTGTGAACTGCATCGCATCGGATAAATAATATGGTTTCTTATTTTTTGAAGAAGATCCACTAGGAGCTGGTTTTGTGTGCCGGACAAAAACCGCACGAGTTAAGTGTGACGACCCCAACTCTATTCGCTTTATCAGCAAATCCCCCTCCACCTCAAGTAGCAAATAAGTAGTCTATAAGAATATTGTTAACTTAGCAATAATTAAATATAAATACATGTATCATTATTAGAATATTCATTACTATCTTAATTACTGTAACGCTGTTCGTTTAAATAAAGTTTTTTTTAACTAATCAAGTGTCGATCACTTAATTGGCGCAGCCGGTAGGATCTCTGTAGTCAGTTTGCGACGTATACAACTCTACAAGCACAGCTGGACGTCTGTTTCTACAGTTCAACGGAGATTCCCGAACAAACAAATCTATTAAGTACCAGGCACAACGGCCGGCGCAGTATTTGATAGTAGTCACAAGGAGGAGATGGGAGTAACTACAGGACTGTGAGTAAAACTTTTTCACTATCCTCTCGGTTTTCCTTTATAATTTTTCTCTTTGTTTTAATTGTATGTGTTGTGTTATTAAGGGTTGAGCAATACCGTGATAACATTATTATATTTTATTACGATATAACTGGCGTAATAAGATTAACTTTAGTTAGGTATTTAGTGTTTTAGTTTTCACCCTCTTTCTGTGTTTTTGTTCTCTCAAAATGGATCAAATCGTGCAGGTTCCGTCAACAATGGCAAAAATTATTCCAGAATTTAATGGCGATTCTAGACAGCTCCCACTTTTTATAAAGAAATGCGAATATATTATAAATACATTTCAGGGGGGAGATGTCCAAAACGAATACCTATTTCACGTTCTCACTAGTAGATTAACAGGGGACGCCGCGAACCTAGTAGGGGAACGGGATAATATTCGTACTTGGTTGGAGTTGAAAACATTATTGTCACAACATTTTGGTGACCCTAGAACCGAAGATTGTTTAGTATTAGAGTTAGAGTCCATGAAACTAAATTATAACGAAAGTTATTTGGATTTCTGTCATAGGATTCAAAACTTGCGAAGTATCTTGATTGCAAAAATAATTGAAACCGTAGACGATGCGAATTTACGTCAAGCCAAACAGCATATTTATACTAATTCGTCATTGAATGTTTTCCTATATAATTTACCTCCTTATTTAGTTAGATTGGTACGATTAAGGAACGTGACCATACTAGAAGATGCCTTGAAGGTAGTGTTAGAAGAACAAAACTTTCAGACGGTTTATGAATCTAGAAATAATAGAAATAAAAATAGTTCAAAACTGCCAGGAAAAACTACCAACAATAATGGCAATTTCCAACGTTCACCCAATCCACAAAAACAACCTAGTATACCAGTACCAAATAGTTCAACAGGAAATACTACTCAAACGAACTCTCCAAATAATTCAATTCAATATAGAAATTCTTTTAGAAACCAAAATAATGCGCAAAATCAGTCGCCACAACAAAGTAGGTCAACGCCGTGGCCGAATCAGCAGGCCGCGCCGCGAATGGCATCGGTGCATAATGCAACGCCGGCAAACTCGGGTTCAAACACCGACGTTACCATGCGAACTGCAAACTCTAGACGCGTAAATTATACCAATAATGACTCACTTATGACGTACGATAATAATGAACAAAATATTTACGATTACGAACCGCAAGCGAGCACGTCCTATGAGACTGAACAGATTGAAAATTTTCACCTGAGAGCCTCATGCAGAGAGAAAAAATAGTTTTAAATTATACTAATTATCGTTCTTTGCCTTACATTGTAATCCCGGAGCTAGGTAATGCAGTTTTTATGTTAGACTCTGGCAGTTCTAGATCATTTATAGGTCGGCGTGTCGCCTACCAACATTTTAAAAATGCTATCTACAAAGAGCCTTTTGAAGTAGTCAGTAGGTACTCATGGCGTTAGCGTACATACAGAAGTTGTTTTAACTCCCTTGCCCAAAATATTTAAAAGTTCTGAAGGTCATAAGTTTTACGTTTACGATGTTGACAGTAACTACGATGGTTTATTAGGCAGTAATTTATTAAAACAATTAGATGCAAAAATTGATTACCAAACATTAACTTTACATACAAGGAATACTGATATACCTTTTGTTTACTCTTCAGCGTTAAAAGATACTTATATTTTACCGCCACGTAGTGAGTTAAGGGTAAAACTGCCCGTAAATTTAACTAATGGCGAGGCTATTTTAGATTTTAAGGAATTGACTAAGGGAATTCGAATGCCCTGTGCGTTAGTTAACTGTGTAAATGGTTATGCATATACGGTTATTCAGAACTGCAAGGACATAGAAATGACCCTCAAGGTCACTAACCCCTTTCAGGTAGAACCTTACAATCACCAAGAGATCTTAGTTAATAATTTAAGCGACAGAGACAGAATGGACGAGTTATTATTAAACAACTTACAAAAATTAAGGTTAGATCATATGAATGAGGAGGAAAGAACGATGATTAAGAATATTTGTGAGGAATATAAGGATATTTTTTACTGTGAGGACATACCGTTGTCTTTCACTAACGAAGTGAAACATAAAATTAGAACGGTAAACGAGGATCCCATTAACGTAAAAGCCTATAGGTTGCCGCCCGCCCAAACAGACGAGATTAGGCGCCAAGTGGATAAAATGCTAAAGGACGATGTAATCCGAGAATCAAATTCTCCTTGGAGTGCACCGGTCCACCTAGTTCCAAAGAAGTTAGATGCTTCTGGACAACAAAAGTGGAGGATGGTAGTAGATTACAGACGTTTGAACGAAATAACTGTGGACGATAAGTACCCTTTGCCAAATATCAATGATCTTTTTGATAAACTAGGAAAGAGTATGTATTTTTCCACGTTAGATCTTGCGTCTGGCTACCATCAACTACAAATCCAGAAAGAAGATAGACAAAAAACTGCGTTTTCAACACCATTCGGCTTATACGAATTCAACAGAATGCCGTTCGGTTTGAAAACAGCGCCTGCCACATTTCAACGAGCAATGGATAACGTCCTCAGAGGGTTACAAGGCTTGCATTGCCTCGTGTATCTTGATGACGTCATCATTTTCTCGACCAGCTTACAAGAACACATAGAGAAACTGCGAGCTACTATTTTCGAGCGATTCCGAAAAACTAATTTAAAAGTTCAGCTTGATAAATCCGAGTTTTTGAGAAAGGAAGTAATGTACTTGGGACATACAATAACTAGGGATGGCCTTAAGCCTAACAACGACAAGATAGAGGCTATTCTGAAATACCCTTTGCCCAAAACAGTTACAGAGATAGAGAGTTTCTTAGGATTAATTGGTTATTATAGAAAGTTTATAAAGGATTTTTCTAAGATAACCGCACCTCTCACAGCATGTCTAAAGAAGGGAAAAAAGATTGAGATAAATGATGATTATAAAAAAAGTTTCGAAACGTGCAAAGAGTTGCTGACACATGCACCTTTGTTACAATTCCCCGATTTCACAAAACCATTTATTCTTACAACCGACGCGTCAAACGTCGTGATAGGTGCAGTACTTTCTCAAGGTACTATAGGATCAGACAAACCGATTGCATTTGCCAGTAGGAAACTAAGCGATACAGAGTCTAGATATAGTACGATAGAAAAGGAGTTATTGGCCATAGTATGGGCAGTTAAATATTTCAGACCCTATTTATATGGCAGAAAATTTACAATATATACTGACCATAGACCTTTGGCATGGTTGAATTCATTAAAAGAACCTAATAGCAAGCTAACTAGATGGCGTTTACGCTTAGAGGACTATAATTTCGATATACATTATAAGAAAGGCAAACAAAATACAAATGCAGATGCCTTATCGCGTATTAAAATTAATATAACAAAAGATGACTCGGAATCAATGATAGTTAACGTAGATGAGAAGGAAGCGAGATTACAACAGCACTTGAAAGAAGTGACAGATGAGATCGTAAAGCTTAGCGTTAAAGAACCAGAAATAGAGACGATAGAATTATCTGATTCTGAAAGCGATGACGCCGTGACAGCAAATTCAATATCTAATAGGGAACATGAAGGTATTCCTATTCTTAATGAAGCGGTAGATACGAAAGCTAGGCAAATTCATGTTTTCACCTGGCACAGAGACGATATCTGTGTAAAAGATATTTCTAATAACAAACAAAAAATTTTGGAAGTCCACCTACCCCCTAGTAATAGCGAAAATTTAGTCAAAAATTTTCTTAAAGAATATACCGATTACAAAAATAAGTACTTCATTTACTTTGAGGACCATTGCCATAGAAAAGCATTTGCTAATGTAGTTACGACACTTTACAAAAAGGGAACTCAAAACTTTGTCGAATGTACTGAAAGAGTTGTGAACGTTACGGATGAA
Source organism: Tholera decimalis (assembly GCA_943138885.2). Classification (NCBI taxonomy): domain Eukaryota; kingdom Metazoa; phylum Arthropoda; class Insecta; order Lepidoptera; family Noctuidae; genus Tholera; species Tholera decimalis. The sequence goes on from OW964563.2 coordinate 11,495,842, forward strand.
ATTGACCAGAAAGACTTAGTCATCAAATATCATCTAGGGAAGACTTGTCATAGAGGTATTAGAGAGACTCTAATGAAGTTAAAAAGAGCATATTGGTGGAGCAATATGAAAGAAACAGTTACAGCTATTATTAATGCATGTGAGGAATGTAAGAAAATGAAGTATGACAGGAAACCTCTAAAACCATTTATACAATTAACACAAACTACAGACAGTCCATTCCAGGAAGTTTTTATAGATCTGCTATATATAGAGAAAAATCAATACTTAACTATAGTAGACTCATTTAGTAAGTTAGGTCAAGCAATACAGATTCCCAATAAAAGCACACCCGAGGTAGTGAGAGCTCTAATCAAATATTTTTGCATGTATGGAATACCAAAAAAAATAAGTAGCGATGCAGGAACTGAGTTTAACAATGAATTGCTTAAGGAAATGTTAAGTTTATATAAAATCGAGCAACACATAGGGACACCTAACAACCCTAATTCAATGGCAATAGTGGAAAGATTTCATTCCACAATTATCGAAATATATAGGTTAGCAAAATATGAACAATCTAGTTTAGATGCAGCTTCCGTTATGACATATGCGATCATGGGTTATAACAATACTATTCATAGCGCTACGAGTTTCACACCTTACGAAGTTGTTTTCGGGCACACAGAGTCTGGAAGTGCTTTTGATATTGACAGGGACAAAACTTTAATGCAAAAGATATTACAGGATCATCGTAAGCGATTGAAAATTCTTTATGAGCATTTAAGCAGCCAAATGATTGGACATAAAAACTTAGGGACAAGAAAGGAGGGGAGGACCCACCAAAAATAGTGGATGGTGACACGGTTTTTATGAAAAATACTAGGACTAGGAAAGCAAAAGAACTGCCGCGATACGAAAAGGCAACGGTCACCGGAAAACCTAAACGAAACATAGTCCCAGTTAAGCTTAAAAATAGAAATACTAAAGTAGCATTAAGAAATGTCAAACGCCCTCCACAGATGGTGGTTGATACTGCTCGTCCTAGCGGATCAAGGGACAACCCTGAACATCCAGAAGATCGACCAGAATCCTGGAATAGTTCCGATTCGGATTGGAACAGTTCTGATGAGGACTAACCATTGGAATATTATTTTTAAGTGGTGGTATCTTGAACCGTGTGCATCAGTTCAAATATTTAGGTCATATCGTCACGGATGCTATGAGGGATGATTCTGATGTAGAACGGGAACGGAGAGCGTTGGCGGTGAGGAGTAACATGCTTGTTCGTAGGTTTTCACGCTGTACTGATGCAGTAAAAATATCGCTTTTTAAGGCCTATTGCCAAGTGTTTTACACGTGTAGCCTGTGGACCAGCTGTACTCTAAAAGCCATCAATGCTCTTCGTATCCAGTACAACAATGCGTTTAGGATGCTGTTGGGGCTGCCACGCTTCTGTAGCGCATCGGGTATGTTCGCTGACGCGCACACTGATGGTTTCGCGGCCATTAGACGCAAGCGCGCCGCGTCCATAATGTACAGAGTGCGTGCCAGCACCAATAGTCTCCTAAACGTAATCGCTTGCAAACAGGATTGTCCTGTAATGTATTGTCTAAGTCAGTTGCATTTACTAACATAGTTTTAAGGTAAAATGTTACTAACAATATTATGGAATGTCACAAATTCTGAAATAAATGAGTTTATTATTATTATTATTAAGACTATAGATTTAAATTCGTTAACTGTCCAGTTAGAAAATTATATAGAAGAGTATAATAAATTAAAAATTATAAGTCATAGTAATAGCGAGATACATAGGGAACTTTTAGGGTTAACAGTACAAATCGAATCATTTATTGAATTGACAAAAGATAGGTTAAAACAGATTCTACCCTCTAGCAGAACAAGGAGAGGAATTATAAACCCACTAGGATCCCTTATTAAGGTAATAACAGGAAATTTAGATAACGAAGATGCTAGGAAATATAATGTAGAAATTAGTAATTTAGGAAATAGGGAACATTCAATAGAACGAAAAGTATCATTAATGCAGAAGGCTTTCGATAAATTACTCAATGTTTCTGATGATATTAACTTTAATACTAGACATTTGGTTTTCAAAATAAAACACTTTCAAGCACTTATTCAAAACCAAACCAAGTACTCTAATCTTTTAACCATAATGAATAGTATGAATCAAGTTTTAAATAATTGTCGTACTATTTATTCCATTATTTATGAATTGGAAACTGCCATTGCTTTTAGTAAAATGCACATATTACATCCATCCATAGTAAATGCCACAGAATTATTTAATATTCTTAATGTCATAAGAAAACATCATAACTTAATTTATCCATTAAGATTAGATAACTTAGTAAAATTAGAAGGAAGTATAGAAATTAAGGGATACATAGACAATAGTAAAATTATATTTATACTAGAAGTTCCATTAATAGACAAAAACACATACAATTATTATAAAGTTGTTCCTATCCCAATCTATAACCAAATAACCCAAAAACCTAATATCATTATACCCCAATATCCTTACCTAATAGTGAACAAGTCGAAATACAGATCCGTAGTCGACGGCTGTAAGGAAATAGAAGATCAGACATATCTCTGTTCCGATGAAAACATGGTACAGTACGCGGAGGAAACATGTATCCAACAACTTATGTTATTACAACATAACTTCAGCAATTGCAAGCAACACCAGGTGCAGATAGAAGAAATCAAGGTGCAGCCTATATCCAGCATCCACTGGTTGATATACACAGAAAAGTAAACTGTTGCAACGGAGCACTGCGAAGAGGAGATCCGCAGACATAGTCTACGAGGCACATACATATTAGTGCCAAGTCAGCACTGTACCTTACAGATTGCTGATATCTCCATCACAACACCCATGAACACCAGTTTAGTTTCCTTCAGATTGCCACCAGTACAGATGCCCGAGCTACGTAGAGATGTTACCCCGTCAGCCAAGCAACTGGACCTCAGAGGAGTAGATCTAGGCGACGTCAAGGAACTGCTGAACCAAGCCAAATACAGTGACAGTGTCAGTGATGGTGAAACAATTATAGTTAGCGACAAAATCAGTGTATGGACCATAAGTATTTACGCCATTATAATTGAATTCGTCATTGGGTTTTTGTTCCAAAGAAGAGAGTCATTGACTAAGAGACTCAGACGAAATTCTCTAAAGACTACAGAGTTGCCTTTAGATAATTTCTCTCTTAGGGAGGGAGGAGTTAAGTGTGACGACCCCAACTCTATTCGCTTTATCAGCAAATCCCCCTCCACCTCAAGTAGCAAATAAGTAGTCTATAAGAATATTGTTAACTTAGCAATAATTAAATATAAATACATGTATCATTATTAGAATATTCATTACTATCTTAATTACTGTAACGCTGTTCGTTTAAATAAAGTTTTTTTTAACTAATCAAGTGTTGATCACTTAATTCACGCAATTTTTTTCCATTTTTCTTTAGATTGGATTGCTGAAACAAAATTAATAAATTTATTCTTTTTTTATAGGTACTTGGCAAGTGGCGATTCGTTTGTGAATATCGGATACTATTTTGCTAGAGGAGACAATACAGTGGGACAGATAATCGGTGAAACTACAGTTATTATTTGGGATGTTCTAAAGCAGTGGTTCCCAATTAGTTTTTTCTATGTACCACTTCAAGGAAGACCTCAAACTCGCGTACCCCCCTTAGTTAGGACGTTCTCACACGATGACGCATGTCGGATGCGACAGCGACAGTGCGGCAAGCATCGTTGCGAGGAGTTGTATGAAAACGCGCCTAGATCCACACACGGGTGCCGCACTGAAGCTGTCGTATGTGTCATATCTAGGCGCGTTTTCTTACAACTCCTTTCGTCGATGCTAGCCGCACTGTCGCTGGTGCATCCGACATGCGTCATCATGTGAGATCCACCGTATTGCAGGAACGTTAAATAAAAAATTAATTCAGGTGAATTTTTTTATTTCTTATAATCAAAAGACATTTTAATAACAGAGAGCACATGTTTAATTATTGTGACAAATGTGCACGTGTTTCTTTGCACAATTGTAAAAAATCTGTAAGACCAGCCCAAAAATTAACCAGTGATTGCTCCGCAAAACTGTTAGAGGGTGTGGATCTTGAACAACCCGTCAGCCGCGTGTCGAATGTCGTGAGCAGAGATTAAAATAAATAAGTCGGGTTTCGAAATTGTGGAACTAATTTACTCAGCAATATTTACATTGTACACAACACGATTATTTCACTATGATGTCTTTGGATTGAATATAATATTAATTGGACAACACAAAACAATACATGTCAGCCTTGGAACGGAGCAAGCAAGAGAGAACCCCGAGGGACGAACCATAGAGTAAGGTATACAGATAACACCAACTGTCAATGTAATGCATAGATTATAAAGTTCTAATTTCTAACACTCCTCCTTATGCATTACATGAGATAACAAGTGGCTTTACATTGGCTCTACATGCTTTAAGAATGACTCTATACAAAAAAAAAACAACTACATTCTTATTTAGTATGACTCTATACATTTGAATAAAGAACTATACCCAAGAATAAATCCAACTCTACATATGTAAGGAAGGTACATTGCAAAATCTAAATAATGCACCTTAACTCCAGATTACTGACAAAATTACCATGCTTTTGACTACACAGAGGCTTGGTTAACACATCAGCGACCATCTGGTCTGTAGGCAGGTATTTAACATTAATTTGTTTTTCCTGTATTAAGTCTTTTACATAATGGTACCGCAAATCTATGTGCTTAGTTCTTTTATGGGAGTATTCTTTAACAAGTAAAAGCTTTTGAGCACTTTGGTTATCGTTAAATACAGTTACATCAAAGTTTTTGTCAATAATTTCTGATAAGAAATTCCTAACAAAACAGATGTCCTTGCATACATCACTAATAGCAAGATATTCTGCTTCTGTGCTAGATAAAGCCGTACAACGTTGCTTTCTAGCCTCCCAATTGATGACATTCTCACCAATTTTTACAACAAATCCAGTATATGATTTGCGGTCGGACAAATCATTGGCCCAATCTGCATCAGCATAGGCAATGATATTAAAATCATTGCTTTTGACAAAATGAAGACCATAATTTATGGTTCCTGCAAGATAGCGTAATACTCGCTTAGCAGCGCGCCAATGACTCATATCAAAACATGTACTGTACTGACTTAACTGACTACATGCATATGAGATATCTGGACGTGTACATACAGATAGGTACATTAGTGATCCTAACAATTGTCTATACTGATAAATATTATCATCTAAACAATCTTTGTCTGATTTGTCCAGTTTGCAGTTTACTGGTAGTGGGGTAGATACAGTTTTACATTCAGTCATATTGTACTTGGCCAACAGTCGCCTTATGTAATCAGATTGATCAAGAATAGTTACACCTTTCTTAATTGAAACATTCATGCCTAAACAATTTTTCAATGTTCCTAAGTGACGGATTTCAAAATGTTCTTTTAAAAGTAACAGAATATTATCTATATACCCATTATGAAAAACATAAATATCGTCAACATATAAGGCTAATATTGTGTATTCATTCTTGGTCCTTTTACAATATACACAAGGTTCACATTTACTCTGCCTGAACCCATTTTTGGATAAAACATCATGGATTTTAATATTCCACATGCGACTTGCCTGCTTCAAGCCATAGATGCTCTTTTTCAGTAAACAAACTTTATTATTATTAGCATCATCAGATTTGAAACCAGCGGGTTGCTCCATATGTATAACTTCATCTAAATTACCATTTAAAAAAGCTGTGGTCACATCTATGTGATCCACATTCAGATCCAACTGATTTGAAATGCTGAATAATATTCTAAGAGTCGAATGCCTAACAACAGGTGAAAAAGTATCAGCATAATCAATGCCTTGCTTTTGACTATAACCACAGGCAACTAATCTAGCTTTATATTTTATAAATTGACCTGTAGCATCAAACTTTTTCTTAAAGACCCATTTATTTTTGACTACATTTAGACCCTTAGGTCGGTCGACCAACTCCCAAACATTGTTTTTGATCATGGAGTTGTACTCACCCTTCATAGCTTCGTACCATTCATCCTTCTCAGGTGAATTCATAGCATCACAATACGTTTGTGGTTCATCTAATGAACTTGCAGCTGCCAATAACGATGACAAATCATAGTCTTTTAATTTTATGGGTAAAATACCTCGAGTACTACGCACAGGACGAGGCATAGACGCGTCGGACCTTTCCAACGTAATCAGCTCTCCTCCTCGAGATGAAGAGGCCGGCAGAGAAGATACAGCGCCACAAGGGACATTGTCTTCATCACCGTCAACATCCTCAGAGACATCTTCAATAGTATGGTACAGCTCAGACAGTGGCGACCCCGTTGTTGGTGTATTGCCCACATCTGAAACCGAGAGATTCCCATTTGAATCATCTATAGACTTAACATTATCACTACTATTAAAACTAATATCACAGTGTACATTGTCATCATCAGCAGTCAATACATTTATATTATTATTATTTAAATTTTCAATAGAACCATTCTGATTATTATCATTATTAATAAAATTTATCTGGTCATGAAAAATAAAATGCTCTTTGCCCCGTTCACAATTGATCTCCTTTCCAATAAACTTGTCCTCAAGAAAGGTAACAGTCCTGGAATAAACAGCCTTTCGAGGATCAAGTGGATCGATAAATCGGTACCCCTTGCATGTTTCACCATAGCCTACAAAAATAAGTTTTTGTGCCTTGGCATCAAGCTTGCGTCTACGTTGTGCAGGTATGAATGCATAAGCAACACAGCCAAAAACGCGCAGATGACTGAGGTCAATACTTGACCCAGTCCATTCACACTCAGGTATTCTATCTGATAACGCAGAAGTAGGGGACCTATTTTTTAAGTAAATAGCTGTCATCACAGCTTCACCCCAAAAGCGATTACTCAGACACGATTCCTGCAACATGGCTCTAGCTTTTTCAATTACTGTACGATTGACGCGCTCTGATACGCCATTTTGCTGAGGGCAATAAGGTACAGATACCTCGTGAATAATGCCTTCCTTTTTCAAGAAGTGGGTTAAATTGTTATTGCAATATTCAGTACCGTTATCAGTACGCAAGATTTTAATTTGCAAACCAGTCTGTTTTTCTACCGTGTTTTTAAAGGTAACAAAATGGGAACTAACCTCCGATTTATTTTTCATAAGGAAGCCAAATGTCTTCCTCGTCTTATCATCGGTGAAAGTTAACAAGTAGCGCGCTCCACCCCAGCTGCTCACTTGCATCGGGCCACAAACATCAGAGTGGATCAGTTCCAGTGGAGCAGCAGCACGCCTCGCAGTTGCCCGGGGAAACGATGACTCATGCATCTTCCCCGTAAGACACGAGACACAGCTGCCTGGCACGCCGTCTTCCTGTTGAAAAACGACACCAACACACTGATTCCCTCCACCAAGTACAGACATACCTTTCTGACTAAGATGACCAAGACGCTTGTGCCTTTGTGCTTGCCATACACTCATAGGTACGCACCCTGCAGCATTGGCACTCTCTGTTCCCTGCATAGCTGGAAGGGAAGGAGAATAACCTACCCTGGAGGTGGGTCGACCTTGAACTTTAAATTTAAATAGCCCATTACTTTTCCTAGCGGACAAAACCTGGTTGCCTGTGATTTTACAGTCACTATAAATCTTACATACATTATTATGAAAGGTAACAACATAACCTTTATCAGTCATTGCACTTACTGACATTAAATTATTAGAAAGAGAAGGAACAAACAATACATTTTCTAAACTAACATTAGACATAAGAGGAACTTTACCAAGACTTTCACTCATCAAATGCTCTCCATTAGCAATAGAAATAGTGCACTTCTTCTGTTTAGCGTTCTGAACAAGCTTAGAGTCTACACACATATGAGCCGTAGCGCCGCTGTCCATGATGAACTCATCAGAACTACAGGCTGAGTAGGCTGAAGCAAACAAAGAGTGTTCCTCTTGTTTCTCTCCTTTCTCTTCCCGTTTCTTCTTGAAGCACCGCTTGGCAATGTGACCACTCTTCTTACAGTACGAGCAGGTAAGCTTATTTGGTTTCTTCTTGTTGGCTAGGTAAGCCGAATTGTCTATGTTGTTGTTGTTGTTACGACGATGATCCTCTTGTAGCAGTCGAGTGCGCACCACTTCACTGGTTAGATTGTTTGTCAAGCTCGCAGTTTCTAGACTTGAGACGAGCACATCAAATTGTTCCGGTAGGCCAGAAAGTAAAATCTCAGCTATCTCACCATCTTCTATGACTTTTCCTATGTCAGATAGTTGTGCAACAAGGCTCATGACACCTTCGATGTAATCTGACATGTTGGGATATTGATTGTACTCAGTCCTGTGAAGCTGTCTCAGAAGCAATACTTTCCTGTATAGACCTTTATCCTCGAACGTATCAGACAAACGTTTCCACGCTTCTTTTGAAGTTTTGGCGTCACGGACAAACTGGTAGAGGTTTGGCTGTATTGAAAGACAAATACGCGCCAGCGCACGACCATCGCGCGCTGCATCACTGTCCGTGCCATCGACACAATTCCATACACCATCCAGCGTCAGCAACATCCGAATAGAAAATTTCCAATTTAGATAGTTCGATATTCCTTGTAGTTTTTCAATATTATTGTAGGTTATGTTGTTGGCATTGGAACATGTGCTGCCATCCAACACATCACTCCGACGATTCTCATTAGCCAACGGCATTCTGGAGCTCAGAGAATAACCTGGATTATATTCCAATGAACCCGCACACTGGGACCATAAACTGTTAGAGGGTGTGGATCTTGAACAACCCGTCAGCCGCGTGTCGAATGTCGTGAGCAGAGATTAAAATAAATAAGTCGGGTTTCGAAATTGTGGAACTAATTTACTCAGCAATATTTACATTGTACACAACACGATTATTTCACTATGATGTCTTTGGATTGAATATAATATTAATTGGACAACACAAAACAATACATGTCAGCCTTGGAACGGAGCAAGCAAGAGAGAACCCCGAGGGACGAACCATAGAGTAAGGTATACAGATAACACCAACTGTCAATGTAATGCATAGATTATAAAGTTCTAATTTCTAACAAAAACAACTTTTGAGTCTCCTGTTGCATGAGATTGTGGCGTGATAGTCGATTAAACTAGAACCGATTATCACACTAATCCCAAATGTCTATGGTTTCACTGAGTGACAGCACTTATGCGGTGACCGGGTATAAATTCTAACCTCCGGTCCGCTGAGTTCTTTATACACCGCTTACTGCTACAAGTAACTAATATTGAAACCCCTCTGTGCCCAAGGGTAAGTGCTCAACGTATCTGCCATTTATCTCCATCTCAATCCTCTTATTTCGCCATAATCTGCAGCGTTTGTAAATTTATATAATTGCCCGGTTGTCAAGATGGCTTACGTCTGGAACATGACTGTGCTATTTCATTGTCATCTGTTTTCCACAAGTGATTCTAAATTTGTGAAGCGTTCGCATGTCGCAGCATACCTTTCCTGCTGTGTCATAGCAGCTACGAGCTTAAACGCCTTGCCACGCGGTTACCTTGTATATCGTTGCACGCGGCATGCGCACGCTTATCTATAACCTTTGTGAACCGCCGCGATGGTGAGTTTCCCTTTCGTTTCCCTGAAGCTGTTCCTTGGGCTTACGGCTGGGAGACGCATGCATCGCTGGCGCTCATGAATCCTGGCACTACGCTTACGGAAGCACCCTTCGTGTTGATTCCAGGGTTTTTTTTACTTCTACTGTCTTCGTCTCGAATATCAACTACCTCAGCGTCTGCCACGCGACGGGTGTCACCGCTGCCTCCGCGTACTACTGCTGGAGAGACGCGCTGTCGCGTGGTCTACCTGCAATAACCTCTGCGCCTGCCACGTGCGAGTTGGGTGAGGAGGAGAGACATCCTCTCCCGTGGCCTGCCCTGCACAACCTCTGCGTCTGACACGTGGTCGCTGCCGGCTTCGGGATCTCGCTCGCCGGTCTGCGTGCGTCGCGGCCTGAGCTCAGGGCAGTACCTCCCACATACCTTCGACCAGTGGAAGAAACCCTTGTGAACTGAATCCACCCCGCTACGAAATAAATGCTGTAAACCTGTGGTCTATTCTTTTATTCTACCACCACCTAAACCACCACGCCACAGTTATTCAGCTACTAGGGTTTTGTTTTCAATGGTAAAGATCACAATGAGCGCTAACCCAATTAACTTTATCCACCTAAAAAGGGCCGAATTAGAATATGAGGTCATCATTAGAGGCGGTGAAAAGGGCACACTCACAGACCTTAGAAAACAAATTAACAAACTTTCTAGACTACATGACACTAAGGACATTTTGCTGTCCGGGATAGATGAGAAGGATGATTTGAGTGATCTGAGTCAGACGCTAGAAGATTTACCTTATTGTTTTTAGATACTTAATTATTATTAATTATAATTAAATTAATTTATTATTATTATTATTAATTGATCATTAATATTTATTTTTTAAAATACTTAAGGCCTATGTAATGCCATCAGTTGACATACCCATTCTACTGGGCATTGACTTCTGGAATCTTTTTGCACTGTACCCTAAAAACAATAAGTCAATCTTTCTTATGAGTCATAATGAACAAATAATCAACTCTAATACAGACTTACACCTACATTCCTTCGCTCAACTTTCAAGGACTCAACAAATAAAAGCAGATAACATTATTAAACAATATGAAACTATATCTTCAAATAAAAAAGGTCGTACCAATCTCATCACACACTGCATAGATACTGGAGACTCACCTCCAATCAGGCAGCGTTACTACAGAATGTCGCCTGAAAAACAGCGCATTTTGTGTGAAGAGCTAGACGAAAGGCTAAAGCTAATGTTGTTGAGCCCTGTGAAAGTCCTTGGTCTCCGTCCTTCTTCTTCTCACACCTAAAAGGGATGGCAAATTGCGGTTCTGTTTAGACAGTCGCAAGCTAAATTCAGTAACTAAGAAGGATGCTTATAATTTACCTTATACCTCTGAAATTCTAGATAACCTAAAGGATGCTAAATACCTAACAAGTCTAGATCCTTATAAAAGTTTCTGGCAGCTACCCTTGAATGAAGAGGACAAACAAGACAAGCATCCCGTAGGCCTAGCTAACTAACTAGTGTTTGACCCCATACAGGGTCACACGATGCCAAGGGAACACACACCCACGACTGCCTACCATACTAGTCGTGGAGGGTTGACTTGTACCTAACTACCTAAGTTAACTATAACTCTAGTTATAGCTATCCTAGTGTCATATTTCACACCCACCTACAGTGTGGTAATCATACTTAAAACCTACTGACTAAAGTTACCAAACTATTATTCTAAAATTAACTATATTTATTTATCACTTAACAAAACTAAATACCATGACTGCATGGCTATAAGCCAACATAACTTCAGTTCCATGACCACCTGTCTGCTGACACACACATACATACACTACACATCTAATTTCTTTGATTATTTTTCTCTTCACGGCGCACGGTGGGCTGAAAATCGGCTTTCATAGACTTAGGCATTTTATTTTGCAAGTGCGAGTTTTTTTGCCGGATATCACTTCTATTAGTTATAACAATATACAAAAATGACACCAGAATTGATTCTGCACAGAAGCGAAAAAATTATATTTTTTTTTACGAAAATTTTGTATGGAGCTAGTATGAAAAATCGAAATATCTCTAAAACGGCAGCGATAACCGTAATATCCTTATAGGGGGTTATAATACTAATTATTTATGATTTTTTGACATACGTTACATAATGGTTGTAGATGCCTTTTTTTTTAAAAAATCGTCAAAATATTTTTATTTATTTTTACATATTTAAACGTTCCTTTTAGTGTTTAAGTTGAAGAATTCAGAGCTTTAACAACTCTTATCATAAAATAGCATCACGTATAGACCTGAAGGACTAGACAGAGGTGTGTAGTGTCTTGTTGATATTGTAAGATTTCCAACAATACCAAATAGTTGAATATCAGTGTCAAAGTGCCCATGCTGTCGCTTCTTTTTGAAAGATAGGGGAATGAAATTGTTAATTGATCATACCCTAAAAGTATGATTACAACATAACCGGACACATAATAATAATAATATCCTTATAGGGGATTATAGTACTAACATTATTTATTTTAACATATGAAACTGTTCAAAACGATCCATGAACTGTGTCAAAGTTAAGAACATCGTTAGGAAGCATGCTTTTTCCCCAAATATTAAGAATATGTGAAAAAAAAAGACTGTATATAAACTTTTTATTGATAGGTAATTTAAATAAAACAGAAGTAACAAAAATAATATCTAATAAATTCAATTATACAAAATACATATTTGAAACTATAATTTATGAAATTATTAACTAAACATATTGGTACAATAAACTAACATAAATAACAAAAGAACATAAAGAAAAATAATTAAATTTTACAAATTTTCTTTACAACTTTCGTTGTCGGACTCCAATTCCGAGTCAGAATCCAGATCGGATATACCTACAAACTCGAACTCAGTTTCCGGAAACTGTATTAGGTCGAGAGTTTCAGCAAAAAAGGTTGTCTTCCTTTTGGCATCTAACTTCGGCCTTTGTGCACTTAGAAAAGGATCCGAAGAAACAACAAGCATATTTAGGATATCTTGATTAGAATCTTGCCTGCTTCTTTTCCGCGAATGATGTTCCCGGAACCTCCTAAAATCTTTGTTTCGAGACTCTGAGGCTTCTTCCGAGAGAGTCCCAATCGGGACAATATCATTTTTTTCGATTATGTCAGCTCCGTGTATTAATAGTTTATGTACGGTTGATGACATGTAGTACCAGTCGTATAATTCCACGTACTTTTCTGCTGTTTTGCGAGCAAAATCTTTAAATTTGATGACATCGATCTTCTCACCAGATGTTATTGCTTGCAAAATAACAGCAAATCTTTTTATCAGGTTTTGATCCAACCCAGTAATAGCTGCAGTTTTATTGGGAAACTCGAAAAACTTCCTTGCGGTATTCCCGTCATTGGTAGTTCCCGAGCCTTGTTTTACTATATCAATTAACAGATTGAGCTCCTCTTTAAATTTATTTTGAATGTTTTTTTTTCTGTTTTGTAACATATCTTTATGCTCATTACTTCTTGCTGCCCACTGTTTGAAGTCAAGTCTGTACGCAATGTGTAACAGACATTCCATGCAATTTATACGGGCATGTAGGGATGATAGGCCAAATTCATATATGTCAGAACACACAGTTTTTGATGTTACAGCATCTAAGTGGTTCATTTCTGTTGGTTTTGCTAAGCACAGGTAGCATGATGCATTTGATCTAGCTTCAGAAAGGTACGTGCAGACTTTTGCGTCGATCATTGTCATCATTAGTTTATGAGTCACCCTGTTACTATTAATGCACTCTGTGGGGTTAAGGACCTCAATTTCCTCATCCATTTTTCTTTTGTTATCAATGACAACTGCATGGCTTTCTTTTACAAAAGTGAACTGAACCGGACGACAATAAAAAGTTGAGCATGGTTTCGGGTTTGTCCATATAGTATTATCTCCATCTGTCAGTTTCAGTGGCACCAAGGAGGTCATGAAAATGCTTGAATCATCATGCTCGCCGTCCATTTTCTGCTTGTATCGGCTTTGATTGGAAGCACCATCAAATCCCCACTTCGATATCAGCTTTAACTGCTTATTTTCCACATTATCAGAAAGACTTTGAAGAATCCGCTTCACCGTGATGTCAAGTAAAGCTTGAAGTGTAATTCTAGCTGATGAATCCGTAACTGATACTGATTGATTAGGAGGGTAGCATGCAAGCTTAGTTTGTTGCAGTTTATAGTAGGATGGGTAAATATCCTTAGCACCTTCCCGAATGGCAGTCTCTCGCAACGTAATATATTGCCACTTTGAAAGCTTAAGTGAAAGAAGCAATCCAAGTGCTTTCTCTGGTGTAAATATTACTGTTTTCTTAATGCTTTCCTTGATTTTAACGGCAGCTTCTGGATTTTTGATCATATAATTGATTACAGATGCGATATCTTCATAACCTTCTTCTTTTAAACGTGCTGCAGCTGCATATGCCAATTCACAGGAATCCTCGCCTATGTGCTCACTAGATCTTCTCTTTTTCTGTTTGCTTCCCAGATCTTTGAATGGTTTTCGGGACCTTTTTGTCATTGTTCCAACAGTCGATGATGTCGAAGGTTCTGGAGAGACTGAGCGTGCTCTTGGTATCTCATCAACAGTTGGTTCTTGATTTATTAAAGTTTGCACGCAACTCGGCCAATCAATATTTGCTTGCAACCACTCTCCGTACGTATTTCTAAACTTATCAAAGAATCGTTTAGATTTCTGCCACCTGTTTAAAGCAGCTCGCGTGAATATCCGGCAAAATTCTTTGAGAGTTACTTGATCTTCGGCAGAAAGGCAATCGCCTATGCGGGACACAATTGCACTAAACAATACTTCATGATTAAATGAAGGACACTCACTTTTTAGAAGAACAAACAAATCTAAGTTGGTGATTAAACTTTCCATTCTAAGATTTTGTAGTCGCAAAGCAAATAGTTTTGGTGTTAGCAGTTACACGGTTGTGAACAATCTAAATTATGGAACAAAATTATAGCCCTTTTATTGTATAAAGTCAATAATTAGTTAACTACCCTCATTAAAGTTATAAAAGATATGATAATAAAAATTTATAATCGTCAAAAACATTTCGTAGAACTCATAGTAGAACTAATCAACATTAGCAAATCACATTAGCTCACTAATTATAAAAAGGTGAATGCAGTTCTTAGTTGGTATTGTTGCGAGATATTTCAAATCATTTAATCACTTAATAGGCTCATTAGAATCAGAAGACTACAACCATCATTCTAATTACTTAATTACTTGTCATCAGACTCATTAGATGACTACACAATATGTTATTTTGTATTTTGAACGTATGCAAGGTTTTAAAATTCCTTTTGTGTCGATATTATTATGTGTCCGGTTATGTTGTAATCATACTTTTAGGGTATGATCAATTAACAATTTCATTCCCCTATCTTTCTAAAAGAAGCGACAGCATGGGCACTTTGACACTGATATTCAACTATTTGGTATTGTTGGAAATCTTACAAGATCAACAAGATACTACACACCTCTGTCTAGTCCTTCAGGTCTATAGGGGTGATGCTATTTTATGTTAAGAGTTGTTAAAGCTCTGAATTCTTCAACTTAAACACTAAAAGGAACGTTTAATATGTAAAAATAAATAAAAATATTTTGACGATTTAAAAAAAAAAGGCATCTACAACCATTATGTAACGTATGTCAAAAAATCATAAATAATTAGTACTAAAACCTCCTATAAGGATATTACGGTTATCGCTGCCGTTTCAGAGATATTTCGATTTTTCATACTAGCTCCATACAAAATTTTCGTAAAAAAATTATAATTCCTTCGTTTTTGTGCAAAATCAATTCTGGTGTCATTTTTGTATATTGTTATAACAAATAGAAGTGATATCCGGCACAAAAACTGGCACTTGCAAAATAAAATGCCTAAGTCTATGAAAGCCGTTTTTCAGCCCACCGTGCGGCGTGACTATGAGAGGCTACATAGTGGGCCCTCAGGGCGATTAATTCTTTTGTTTCATGGCAGAGTAGTCTCCATGGTACACTACCATTAACTTTTATTTATGTTATTATGTCCTCATGGATGTCTTAAAGACGGCCCCCTGAAACATGGGTGTCCGCACACTAATTAATCTACATTAATTCCCAACTAGGCGTAGCTATGGAGAACGCAGCTGACCCTCTTTGTTACAGGTCACAACACTTCCTCATAGCATACTACCATTACTTATTTGTAATTATAACCTACTGTTCTGAAAACAGCTTCAAGCCGGTAAATGTCTATATAAAATACCGTACCTACCTATTAACTACTTACATAGTAATCTATAACTTTATAGTCTAATTATAACTGTAAAACTTTCTCACTACTTACTACCTTTTAAACTATTCATAAAACTTTATAACTGCTGGTATCTGCCACCACGGTTAAACTATGTTCCAGTCTACCCTGGTAACAAATCTAACATTAATCTAGGCCCTAAACCAGATTAAAACATAACTTTTAAACTATTCATAAAACTTCATAACTGCTGGTATCTGCCACCACAGTTAAACTATGTTCCAGTCTACCCTGGTAACAAATCTAGCTTTATTCTAAGCACTAAACCCGAAACCTAACTTGCACTTCATCTCATCGTTTAATAATAGCATCTACATGAAATATTCTAACAACATTTAGTCTACAAACTTATCTAATTTCTTTTACCTAAACACTAAACCAGAAACCTAACTTGAACTTCATAACACCTTTTAGTATTGAACACGCCTAGCCTGAATATCACTTAGATCCAACCAAAGAGAAAAATATTTCCGCGTGTTTCATAACATAACCTAATTAATTCAAGATCATTGACATATTATAATTTTGACGTTTACGTACTGACTTTGACATCTCGACGTAGTTACCAATCTTGGATACTTGTCTTTTAGAATTACGTCTATAACGTTCGGATATTCTCGCAACATTATGGATATGAACTGGATTTATTTTTTTTAAATTTCACTCACGTTCGGAAACTCACTCGAATAGACTTTGACATAAGATGCGTATTCCAGTAATGAAACTTAAACCAATTAGAACATATACATGGACCATCACCAAAAAAATTTTTTTTTTTTAACTTTACCAAATTTTTTTTTATTTTTTTTAAATGCTCTTAGCTTTAAACTCTAACATAATTTAATTTTGAAACCTAAACATAAAATAGAACCTTAACTTATTATTAAATTGTTGTTAGAACTTTGATGATTTAATATTCAATGATGAACTTACTTCTTGCTTTGAAACCTAACATTAGCTATAGCCTGCAACAGTTCACCAAGGTTACCTAACCCTATGGAGATACACTTGCTTTATCTTGCTGTTTTTCCTACTGACTGTCTCGAGTTAAACTACTCTATAATTAGTTTACCTCTCGTATGTGATAGTAAGTCACTGACTTAGGACTACTTCCTAGTCAGGGATGGACATAGAATGGATGGATGAATGATTAATAGTATGGAAGCACATAAGTGGGATGTATGAACGTATAGGTAGTCAGTAATAGTGGTTTAGGCCTTCTAGCGGATTTATCCTAGGGAAAATCCTTCGCTAACAGGTGGGGTACTGTGGCGTGATAGCCGATTAAACTAGAACCGATTATCACACTAATCCCAAATGTCTATGGTTTCACTGAGTGACAGCACTTATGCGGTGACCGGCTATAAATTCTAACCTCCGGTCCGCTGAGTTCTTTATACACCGCTTTCTGCTACAAGTAACTAATATTGAAACCCCTCTGTGCCCAAGGGTAAGTGCTCAACGTATCTGTCATTTAGCTCCATCTCAATCCTCTTATTTCGCCATAATCTGCAGCGTTTGTAAATTTATATAATTGCCCGGTTGTCAAGATGGCTTCCGTCTGGAACATGACTGTGCTATTTCATTGTCATCTGTTTTCCACAAGTGATTCTAAATTTGTGAAGCGTTCGCATGTCGCAGCATACCTTTCCTGCTGTGTCATAGCAGCTACGAGCTTAAACGCCTTGCCACGCGGTTACCTTCTATATCGTTGCACGCGGCATGCGCACGCTTATCTATAACCTTTGTGAACCGCCGCGATGGTGAGTTTCCCTTTCGTTTCCCTGAAGCTGTTCCTTGGGCTTACGGCTGGGAGACGCACGCATCGCTGGCGCTCACGAATCCTGGCACCACGCTTACGGAAGCACCCTTCGTGTTGATTCCAGGCTTTTTTTTACTTCTACTGTCTTCGTCTCGAATATCAACTACCTCAGCGTCTGCCACGCGACGGGTGTCACCGCTGCCTCCGCGTACTACTGCTGGAGAGACGCGCTGTTGCGTGGTCTACCTGCAATAACCTCTGCGCCTGCCACGTGCGAGTTGGGTGAGGAGGAGAGACATCCTCTCCCGTGGCCTGCCCTGCACAACCTCTGCGTCTGACACGTGGTCGCTGCCGGCTTCGGGATCGGCTCGCCGGTCTGCGTGCGTCGCGGCCTGAGCTCAGGGCAGTACCTCCCACATACCTTCGACCAGTGGAAGAAACCCTTGTGAACTGAATCCACCCCGCTACGAAATAAATGCTGTAAACCTGTGGTCTATTCTTTTATTCTACCACCACTTAAACCACCACGCCACAAGATATCTATTAATTCCTCTTGATCAGAGATGGATAGGTGGTCGGTGGAACAGTTTCCAAATAAGTGCGTAATTCGGTCGACAAATTTTGCAAGTGGCATTTTATAGCTGATTTTACATCTTCATTCAGTGATGAAGATGTAGTTGAGCGTGTGCTCACGCGACATATAACGAACTGACTGACTGACATGCCAGCTAATAGGCGGGAACGGGGGCGGACGCAGTCGGGTGATGCCACTGACCTCTATTATGCGAGGCGCGGGAGGCGCGGGAAACACGAAAACCCGCTCGCTGGAGACAGCCTTGATGCATACGGTTGACTTACCTAATGATCGTTTATTAATTGAATTGAATAATTTTTTGGCAATTGTTATTGCACTAGGTTTTATTTTTTAAGAATTTATTATTTTAGTTAAGAGATTGCTCCGCGTACCCCTTGATGCAATCTCACGTACCCCTGGGGGTACGCGTACCACTAATTGGGAAACACTGTTCTAAAGGATATTTATATGCCAATCCCGAATGTAGCCCAATGGAAAAATATATCAGAGCGCTATCGTCTGTTGTGGAATTTACCTAACTGCATCGGCTCTTTAGATGGAAAACATATTCGAATAGAGAAATTCCCTAATTCAGGATCAAGTAATTCTTCTACTTCACACATGTAGACATAGGATTATAAAACCCTTGCCATATCGTTTATTATCATCCAAAATAAAACCGTGCACTTGGTATGTATATACCCTTTAAATTACACGTATATTAAACGTTAGACCAAATGACTTTTGATTAAATAAACAATATACATATTAACACCAAATGATGATAGATTACATAAACGTTATATCAAACAACGTTATAATAATTAAGTTTTAGAATAAATGAATGTTATATGTAAAGAAATTATATCAACAGTTGGTATATCCCAAATGATGATCGATTACATAAACGTTATATCAAACAACGTTATAATAATTAAGTTTTAGAATAAATGAATGTTATACTTATATGTAAAGAAATTATATCAACAGTTGGTATATCTCACGTTGATTATATCTTATGAACGATAATAAAATGAAATTAGACCAAATGAGTTTATACGTTATCAGACGCACCCCTTTACAGATGGATAATCTAACTATTTTACGATATGATCACTAATGTTTGGCCAAATCATGAAGTAGTCGTGCGTTTAACTGTTCATATCGTCAAACGATGCGTATTCAATGATCTGGCAAGACCACATCATGATGTGACCACCGGTCGATGTTCTATTTCATGAAATACAATCATTTCATGAAATGGTTTAACACTTCATGAAATGATTAATTCTAAGATCTGGCCACTACTTTTTACTCCATTCTGAAAAACACCTTTACCCTGCAGTTGTACTGATAACGTCACTATTTTCTTAACGTGAACCAACTATAGACAATAACACAATTGGACGTAGATACGCAAAAACCACAGAAATCTTAATAATAAGGCAATAGAAATGCTATCTACTGTCATTTAATACTGGGACGCGTGTCGCCGGTTTGCAGCTACCACCACATAAACAAACAATAGATACACACTTTCGCCTACACATGCATTTTGCATTATTACAACAAAATTAAACTATAAGCGATGACATTACGCAATATTTTCTAAAAACGCATAATCTCAGGTGGCGTAACGTGTGCGAAAAGCAGAGAAAGATATCGCGCACTCAGTCTCACTTAGGAATAGTGCAGTGCAACGCTCGTAATGCTCATATTATTATCGACAATTTTCTGTTGAGCGTTAATAGCCAAGGAGTCTCGTAACAATAGATAACCAATTTATGAAAGTTTTTCATTCCTCGACGCGATTTTAGACGATTTATTTAGGAGAAAAGGGAATACAATAAAACGTTAAGTGTAAGTATATTTTTTTATTATTTAGTTATACAAATCTTAAAGGCTCTCCAATACTTCACCTTATTGAAAAAAAGACCAAATCAAATAGAGCAATAATGGCACAAGTTAATACCGAACAATGAAGAATATACTTTATTGTTCATCAAAATAAATTGTTACACAACTGTTTTACGTAAATTCTATGGTTACGATGGCGGTCTTATCGCTTATAGCGATATATTCTAGACAATCTTAGGATGGATTGATGATATCCGGATCTTTCGGAAACCTGTAATAATAACATTGGATAAAGTAAAACAGATGCATAAATAATATGAAAACGTATCGATCCAATCCAACTTAATCCATTATACTTACAATATACATAATAATATGTATCCTTAATTATTTTGTCATAAAAAAGATAAATACTGAACACTTCAATGATACAAGGATACCCAACGCTGACTGTTATTTAACTTACCTACGTACATAACAATAATAAGCCTACCTCTTATTAATTTTCGGAATGAAAAGATAGTTAATTAAGAACTACGAATTATCAGATATATAATCGTTCAAAAACGACTTTTTATGAACTATTTAAACAGGAGAAAACATGCTTAAATTTTTTTTAAAAAAACTTCGTATTAACTAAGCTAAAGGTAATAAATTACCGATACAAAATAGTAGTGGCACGTCACTAATTCGCGGCCAACTCGTGCGGCGTGTTCCTGGAATGTACGTAAACGACGATATTATTTATTGCTCATGACTATATAGTTTCATTGCTGCTTTTAGTAGTTGTAATAGTAGGCATGAACAAGCTTAAGTATTAATGGTAATTGAATTGAGAAAAAAAAACCGTTTTCTGTGATAATCGTAGTAATGGTGGCTAAAATATTTGATATGATTATATTTTTTAAAAACGACATTATTTCAAAAATTAAGTACTTACATATGAAATGTTATCCCTTTATTTGTAAAGTTACAAATTTTGGAAGAGTTTCCGCAGTTGGATATGCTGCAAAACACCATGCTTACTTCTCCGCGTCCCAAACAACACAAGTAACCGCAACAAACGCTCCACACGCACTTGTGGCCTACGTGTCACATGTGCGGCGACAAGGTCACGCCGCGTGACCTTGTCGCAAAGACGCGTGACTCACGCGTCTTTGCGACTTCTATTGCCTTATTATTAAGATTTCTGTGGCAAAAACGATCCAACCCACAAAATGTCACTTTTGAGATAATGAAGTTTGAAGTTTAAGTTGTATTTGCTCTTTGGTATTCTATTTTGTAATTTTGTTGATTTGGGATATAGTTGTAAAAATTGGTGTCCGTTTTATAGAAATACTAGTACTCACGGGGGCTTCGCTCCCGTGGATTATATCACGGTAAAAACATAACTCTCCTTTTTTGCAGTCGGATAAAAAGTACTTATAACCTTCCTCAAGCTTCAAGCTACTTCCATACCAAATTTCATCCAAATCCACCCAGTACTTTCGAAGACAAGCAAACAAACAAACAAACTTTTCCGCTTTATAATATTAGTATAGATGTTTTATTAGGAATAAATGAATATTTTTAGAGATATAATTTCATCCAAATCCACCCAGTACTTTCGAAGACAAGCAAACAAACAAACAAACTTTTCCGCTTTATAATATTAGTATAGATGTTTTAATATGAATAAATAAATATTTTTAGAGATATTTAAGAAAATATGGGGTTGGATCGTTTTAGCTAAAAGCCATTTTCAATTATGCTAAGCTTATATTGAATTTCGCAGAAACGATCCAGCATGGCAAATTGTTATGTAATTATGTATTTATATAATAAAATAATCAATTTTCTTTATTGAATTTTATTATATATCTGAAGACAAAAAAAAACACATGTATCTATAAAACCTGAGATCAGATTTACTTCTGTTTGCACTGATTTGTCATCATTTAACTTTATTTAACTTCCTCCATTTCAATATTAAAGTCTGGTTCACCCCGAAACCCTTCGAAATCGTCTTGAAGATTGGTATTACCTTTAAAAGACTTGTAAAAAGGTAGACAATCTTTACAGATCAGATCAATATTTTCAATATCATATAATTTCTCTATAATTTTATTGACCCAAATGAGGTTGGATCGTTTTTGCGTAATTAAAATATAAACCTGTCATAGATGTGGGTTGGTACCCCATACTAATAAAAAGGTCAAATTCACATATTTTAATTAGGGTGTTTTTACTAATCGAAAATATAGACCATAGAGACTAATTTGGCATACTCAGCTCATTTTCGACCATACTGTGGGTTGGATCCTTTTTGCGTATCTACGTCCAATTATAATAAGCCAGGGAAACCACATATGCAGAAGGAATCATCACCAAGCAGTCATGTCTTCAACGTAGTCCTGAATCTTATAATACCTGTCTGCCTTGTCGAAGCTTTTCGAGAGACTTATTCACGATGAGATTAGTCCATCTTGTACAACATAATAATAAAACAACAGCATGGATTCGTTAAAAAACGATCTACCGCGACCAATTTGGTAGTTTTTACCGATTATTTGTTTAACAATATGGATCAGCGTGTGCAAGTGGATGCAGTGTACACTGACTTTCGGAAAGCTTTCGACAAGGTAGACCACGAGTTACTTCTTACTAAGATAGCATACAATGGCATACGTGGAGATCTTTTGCGGTGGTTCTCATCATACGTGACAAATAGGACCCAAAAAGTTGCTATACGCGGTTATGAGTCCTCTTCAATTAGTGTTACCTCTGGTGTACCCCAAGGCTCAATTCTAGGCCCTCTTCTTTTTATTTTATTCATTAACGATATTCATAGTTGCTTTAAACATTCAAAATTTTTACTCTACGCTGATGACCTCAAGATTTATAGAAAAATTGAAAATATTAATGATTGCAATTTATTTCAAGAAGACTTACATCGATTTTCATGTTACTGTAACAATAACAAGCTTCAATTAAGTATCTCGAAATGACTATCTATAACGTTCACAAAAAAAACAAAGATAATATCACACACTTACTATCTAAATCAGACCCCTCTGCAGAATAAATCTTCAGTTCGAGACCTTGGGGTGCTGCTAGATACTAAACTGCATTTGGACCAGCATATTAATAATATTATAAGCAATGCGTTTCGTATGTACGGATTTGTAATGAGAGCTACAATTGATTTTAAACGCCCACATACATACATACACCTATTTAAAGCTCTTATTACATCACAGCTAGAGTACGCCGTCACAGTGTGGAATCCTTATTACAAAAAATACATTCACAACCTAGAGAGGGTACAGTATACATTTTTAAGATCAACGCACTACAGATGCTTTCGTAGAACTTTAAGTTACGATAAACTATTAAATTATTACAAATTAAGCAAATTGAAGTCCAGGCGCACTCTTCTTGAGACAATGTTTCTGTATGATCTCTGTAATAACCGTTATGACTGTTCTGACCTAACGAATAATCTATGTTATATTGTACCTAGAACTGTGGTAAGACGAGAGGTGCGCGTGCGTCCACTGTTTGCGGTATTTTCTTGTCGTACTAATGCTGGGAACCGTGAACCTTTGCGTCGCATAGTGAAAACCTATAACTCACATTTTGCAGATATTGATATATTTTCGTTGTCTGCCAACAAATTTCGCAATATTGTTAGTGTTGAAATGAAAAACTCAGAAACATAGGATATAGGTGTCACTCGTGCATGTTTTAAAACGACTTAGTTTATAATTATATAAAATGTGGATAACGTAGTGGGTTACACACTTATACATATTGTTGCATGATAATTTTAAGTTCATTTACAGTGTGTAATTGTTTGTTTTCCCGAATAAATAAAATAAAATACCTATGCATTTTTCATTGCCTCCAGCTATACCCATGCGCGGTACGAAGGTGGGGGGGGGTCACAGGGGACATGACCCCCCCCCCCAATCGTACACGTCAAATTGAAAAATCTTCTACAAATTAAACAAAGCTATTTTCCACCCAGAGCACGATGCATTTTTTTGGGTTCCGTAGTCGAATGGCAAAAAACGGAACCCTTATAGTTTCGATATGTCTGTCCGTCTGTCTGTTTGTCGGTCCGTATGTCACAGCCATTTTATTCCGAAACTATTAAGACTATACATGTGAAACTTAGTAGGCAGATGTACTCTGTGAAACGCATTCCGATTTTAAGATATAATTAAAAAATATTTAAAATAAAGGGGGGTCCCCAAACATGGAACTAGAACTGAAAATATTTTTTTTCATGAAACCTATGCGTGTGTGGTATTTATAGACAGGTCTTTAAAAATGATATAAGGGTTTCTAAAAGCACTTTTTCATAAAGTCAATCCTTTAAAAGATATAAGCTTCCAAAGTGGTAAAATGTATGTCCCACCCCCTCTAACTTATAATGGAGTGAAAAATCTAAAAAAAATATATGTCTGTAGACCTTAATGTAATCTTTCAACTAAAATTGGTTTGAATAAAATCGGGTCAGCAGTTTTTGAGATACAGCATATTTTCTAAAAAAATATAACTTTATAATTCATACAAACACTATGAAAAACAAAGTTATTTAGCGTAGTTGTAAAAATTTAAATACGCTAGTTTTAAGAAAATTTTAAGGGTTTTTTATTTTTTGTCAACTAAATATACATATTATATTATATTATTATAGTTACTACGGAACCCTTCATGGGCGAGTCTGACTCGCACTTGCCCAATTTGTTGTTTGTTTTCCTTATTCTAAAAGAGAGAACTAGCAATGTGGGTTCGCACACTGAAGCGTTCCTCCTACCCAATTTAGGAGAGCTAACGAAACAAACCGCTTCTTTCGAAGCGATATGGCCGGCGAGTGCGGCGTTGTGATGACGCCGTGCTATGCTCGTGCTGTTATCCTGTTTCTTTACAAACCAACGTCTTTTTCAAGATGATTGCTTTCTCTGTTTCTTTTCGGAATGTCAAAAACGTGGTGTGGTAATTGGTTCAGTGTTGAGTGGTAAACTGGTAATTATTTGGTTTGAAGGTAAAGGTACTGGTCGGAGGTATTTGGTATTGGTTCGCAGGTATGGTAAATGAGTGACAGGTACTATGTCACTACAATACAATATACGGTTTGTTTTCCTCGTTTGTCAGATCAGACTATACTTATTTTTATTAACTAATAATATAACTTATTTTTTATTTTATTTAAGTACTACTACTTGGCTCGATCATTCATAATAAAACAAAAATTATCATTTTACACAGATTTATTGAAAACTATAAAAGCCATTGATCCCAGTCATACTCAAGTTCTAAAATACAAATATGTATATCAAATAAGAGCACGTTGCGCAAATTTTATACAAATATACACATTAATCAAATGTTGCCTATTGTCCAACGTGTAGAGGGGGTGCAATACAACCCAAGACGCACAAACACCCCCTCTACACGTTGGTCAATAGGCATTGGCCACTACATTCGCCACTATGTTGCACTGCACCCCGCACATTGCCCGCACATACTAGTACTACACATGTACACACGAAATTCAGGAAAGATGACAAAATCTATATTTTAGTAATTTAATGAGTATATTTTACTCTAAATTTAATTGTGCTTTTTTATCATGTACTTTTGTTTATTTCATTTTAATCATAATTGTTTATTTTTTATTGTAATTGCTTCTTTCATTTAAATCATAATTGTTTATTTAATTTTAATCATAATTGTTTATTTCATTTTGATCATATTTGCTTATTAGATAATGCAACTGGTAGAAGACACTGGCTCCTGTAACACAGGTAATATACCTAGCTCAGGAGTCAGGGATTCACCATAATTGTAAAATACTTTTGATGCTAATAAATATATTATTATTAAATATAAATATATTATTATGTTGGCCAACGTGAAGATAACATCACACATAGGGATACGATATCAAAACAAAAGTATCGAAACTGTAATCGATACCAGTATCGTATCAAAAGTATCGTTACCAAGATAAGTATTGTAACAAAAGTATCGATATCATAAGGTATCGATTCTTTTTGCGAGCTTTTATTAATATTCGCAAAGTCGCTTCCCTGTGTCTGTCCCTATGTATGCTTAAATCTTTAAAACTACGCAACGGATTTTGATGCAGTTTCTTTTAATAGAAAGAGTGATTCAATAGGAAGGTTTATAAGTATATAACATGCATAATATAGTAGAGGAACACTGATAATTTTTGAGGTTTCTAATGTGATGTCGCAAATAAACACATTTTTTTGCGCTTACTTTGCAAACGCTGGCTGAACCCTACGAGATAGATCAAAATAATGTACTACAGTATTGTACACCTTAAAAAGGTCAACAAAAATGACCTCGATGGCATCTGTCTATCTCTTATAGATAACCCACAACAACCATTTTTTATCCTTTACTTTTTACGAGAAATACGAGCATATTTTACGAAGCGATTTTAAGAGGTGGCTCCCTAAATTGTATGTAATTTTGAATTCATATTCTGAAACAATCACACATATAATCAAAATGGAACTTTAGTATATGATTTATTGGATCTTTTTCTTTCCATGTCTAGACCAGTTTGGTAATTGGAACATTTTCGTTCGATTCATTTTTTAATCGAAAATCATGTCTTTTTTAAAGATTTTTCAAAATTTAATCAAGATTACTCGGCTTTTATGTCAAAAATTAGTATTGACAGTAAGAAAATATAGTTTATTATCCAAATATAGGACATTTTTTCTCTAGATCAATTATCACTTTAGTTATAAACGAAATAAGAATTGAAGGGTACAGGGGAAAAACATGCTATGTCACATTTTTATGTTTTTTGAACTGGCAATGCCATTGTGAAGTATAAATTTGGTAGAACGAAACAACAAAACACACTTTGCAGTAACATGCATAGTCACGGAGTAATATTCATAGTAAAATATTGATACAGTGCAATAACAAGCAATGTCCAACTCGTACAGGAGAAAAATAAGCATTGTCCATCGTTAGATTGACGTTTGTTTTTTGAGGTTATTTTGTTCATCCTGTTGTGTTGTGTAGCGTGTGTTTAATATTATATTTTTATTGAAAATGTCGTCAGAAGAAGAAAACGAGGTTAATCTGAAGCAACCTACCAAAAAACGTAAACTTTACGGTCGATTGTCGGATGTTAATAAAAAGATTAGACTTCAAAGTCATGAAACTGGTCCAAGTTGTAATTGCAAGAGATACAAGTGTTTTGAAGCTGTGAATGAGGAACAGAGGGCTAGAATTTTGAAGGATTTCAACCTGTTGCCATCTAGGGATGAACAAAACCTTTATTTAAGTGGTCTAATAAGTGTTTTGGAAATTCAAAGAAGACGACCTAGAAAAGTAGAACCTGAAGCTAAGTTACATACAGCAAATTACGCTTACAGAGTGAGAGTTGTAGACGAAACCCAGTAGCTTGATGTGCCAGTGTTTGCCTCAGCATTTATTGCAATACATGGAGTAACAAGACAAAGAATATGTACAATAAAAAAATCGTTACTCACAACAGGTAAAACCCCATCTGACATGAGAGGAAAACATTGCAACCGTCCTAAAAAACCAAGTCCAATGATTAAATCTGAGGTCATGGATCACATAAGGTCATTTCGTGGAAGAAAAAGTCATTACAGCTTACATGACAGCTCAAAAATTTATCTACCAGAGGAGTTGAATGTCAAGAAAATGTATGATATGTTCGAAGACAAAAATCAACTATCCTACGAAACATATCGATCTATATTCGTTAATCATTTTAACATAGGATTTGGATATCCAAGAAGTGATACCTGCAGTACTTGTGATGAATTTCTGGCTAAGGCAAAAGCTCTCACAGTAAATCTAAAGAATGCTTCCGAGCTCGAAAAAGTTGACATTGAAAAAGAAATAAAAGAGTTAGAAACTGAGAATAAGTTACATAAATTGAAGGCTAATGTTTTCTATAAACGAAAAAGAGAAACTAGAATTCAATGTCAGTCATCTTCTCGAAAGGAAGTTATTGCAATGGACTTTCAAAAAAATTTAAGTATGCCGAACATTACCACAAATGACGTTTATTATAAAAGACAACTAACCTTAAATCTTTTTAACATCCATGAACTATCTACATCCAAATCATTTCTTCTGCTACCCAGAAACTATAGCAAAAAAAGGATCTGACGAAGTGTGTTCATTTCTCCATCACTATATAGTTAACATGCTTGATAAAAATACTCGAGAACTAGTGATATTTTGTGATTCCTGCGGTGGGCAAAATAAGAATTATACCGTGTTTCGTTTCATACACTATGTTGTACACTGTGCAAAACGCTTGGATGTGATTAAAATCATATTTCCCATTCGCGGGCACTCATATTTAGAATGTGACAGAAATATGGGTTGCATAAACCAGAAATCACCTTGTGAAACGCCTGATGAGTGGGTAAAAGTGATTCGTGAAGCTAGACAGAAGCCATGCCCCTTTCATGTGATTGAAGTTGATCAACCGCTTGTCAGAAAATGGACAACCTTTCTATCCCCAATGTATAAGAAGACATGTCCTTTTTTATCTCGACCCATAAGAGAAATCAGAGTTGAAAAGGATCATCCAAGATTGATTTTTCACAGAGAACATTACAATTCCTCTTGGACGTCATCTATTCTCATAGCACCTAAAAAAAAGTTGAAATCCCATAATGACTCTCATAGTGCTGGTGAGTTTGTACTGCCAGATCAATCCTATGAAGACAGCCTTCCAGTTTCAAAAGCAAAATTTATGGATATCCAGGCCCTGTCAAAGTTTTGTGGACCAAAAGCTAAGCAATACTTCTCACAGATAAAATATAATGATACTTAAACAATAAATATTTCATGGACATTGCATATTATTTGCCTGTATTTTCTGACTTTGATCTGTTTTCCTGTACTAACTCAATAAACATAAGAATGAAAAGGTTTTTTTTTACTACACAACAGAAACAAATATATTTTCTTGATAAATAAATATATTTTCCTTCTATTTGAAACTTTATTGTACCGTTTCTCAAGGATCAAAAGATTAATTTAGCAATTTCTCAGTTCGTTGTCTTTGTGACATTGCATGTTTTTCCCCTGTGCCCTTCAATTGTTACTTACGACATTTAGTTTCGAACCCGAAAATGGTCAAAGAGCGCACGCGATATTCAACGTTATTACTGCTGCGTTAGCGTTTAGCATACAACGGCAGTTTCGAAATCGAACATGGTGAAAGAGCGCACGCGATATTCAACTTTATTACTGCTGCGTTAGCGTTTAGTATACAACGGCCTAACCGGGTGGTTGGGGGCAGAGCTTGCGTGAAAATTATTTTGTACTGCCTGGTCTTAAGCAATACAGCATTAATCCTTATCCAATTAAGTACCATAAATAGGTACATTGTGCATTTAATATACCATCAATATTGCCCTTTACAGAATATAATTTAAACAAATAGTTTCGAAGATATTACAGATTTAAAATGCAAGGACATAGCGGTTGCGGCGCGGTGCCGGCGGAGGCCGGAACGCGTGCCTATGTTGCTTAGATTTGAGCGTTGAATGTTTTTCCCATGGTAAATTATGTGTCGCACTTTCAAGAGTAATTACTAAAGAGAACATGTATGTCGAATGACAAAAAGGCTGTCAACGATGTATATAAAGACATTCTATAGTATATTTAATATAAACATTGCACCCGTGCGAAACCGGTGACGGTCGCTAGTTGATTTTAAATGAATATATCGCTGGACAGTAAGCTGGAACGTACAGCTAGAATATAAAATCTTAATCATCATCATATCAGCCAAGGGACATCTATTGTTGAACAAAGGTCTCCAGCAAGGTCAAGTAACAACAAAGGTCAGCCACAACTAGGGTTGCCACCCGTACTTTATAATAAAGTATTGTACGTTATTTCAGGTACTTGTACTCTATACTTTATGAGAACAATAAAGTACACGAAAATACTTTATTTCGCATGATTCTTTGGGATTTTGAATAATAATAATTCTTTCTTTATTGGCATAAAATAAATTACAAAGATGTGAGACCCTGCTTCCAGAGCTAGGTTTGAAAACCTGTATTTCAGGAGCCAGTGACTTCTTCCAATGATGTTACAATATAGCAAGTTTTATGCAACATAGATACATTTAGAATTTATTGGTTAAAAATTATACAAAATAAAAAAGATAAAATAGATGCATTAAAACAAATCAAAATAAAATTAAAATTAATGGGGATTAGGGACCAAAATTATGTAAATAAAATTGAATTAATTAAAATTAAATTTAAAATCCGAATAAAATAATTGAAAATGTTGTGTGTTGATGTAAGAGGTGTGGGTGCTTAGTGTGTGTGAGATTGTGAATGTGTGGTATTGTGTGAGTGCGTGCGTGAGGATACCAATGTAATATGTCATATTATATTATTTTAGATTCGATTGTAATAGCTTTTCAGTTTCAGTGTAGTCCAAAGCTAGTAGCCAGATCTTAAGTTTCTTTTTCACATCACGAGTCTTAAGGGGATAAATGTTGAGGGTTTTGTTTAACTTATTGTAGAGGAAAGTGGCAAGGTATACCCGCTGTCGCTTAGCAGACACCGTATGGCAGCGAAGAGGTAAGCAGACATTTGCAACGGTGCGTTTTTTTTCAGTTGGTGGGAGATATGGCGTAATACTGTGTTGCTTGGTGACTACTTGTAGAATATAATTCTGTCTGACTGTTAATATTTCACACTTCTCATGTAACACCTTAGTGGGGAATCGAAACGGTTTGAAGGTCATGACTTTAAGTAGGGATCTTTGAGCCCTCTCAAGGTGTATCAGCAAAGTTTTGCAACCCCCACCCCATACAGCAACACAATATTCCAAAACTGACTGCGCAAGTGCATAGTATACTGTGCGCAGAAGTTTAAAATCAGCTACATATCTCAGTTTTTTAAAAGACCAAATAAGTTTCCTAACACGCGTTGTTGTTAGATTTATGTGCTGGCGCCAATCTAGCCTATCATCTACTATCACACCAAGGTATTTCACATGTGAAGATTTAGTAAGCGCTGTGCAAGAGCATTTAGTGGAGTACATTAAGTCGCACATATGAAATTTTATATCTAAATTATCCGGTTTAATTTTAGAAAAGGAGAATTGTAGATAAGTAGATTTAGCAATATTTAGCGTGAGACGATTAGATCTTAGCCAATGGCTAACCTTATGCAGTCCTATTTCAGCACTTCGTTTAACCTCATCCCAAGTCCCTCCATGAAATACTAATGCCGTATCGTCAGCATAAGTGACAATCTTACCGTTCATGAGTGGCAGCTGGCAGAGGTCATTTATGTAAATCAAGAAGAGACTCGGGCCAAGAATGCTACCTTGGGGAACGCCGTAAGTGACCCAGGCATCAGAGCTAACGTTGTCTTTAATTTTGACTCTTTGAGTCCGGTCACAAAGGAAATCTCTAAAAATGCTTAGAGCAGCACCACGAATACCGATCTTCTCCAGCTTATCCACAAGTAAGGAAATCATGACAGTGTCGAAAGCTTTGGCTAGGTCTAGAAATATGCCAATACATTTCTGTTTTTGATCTAGTTTTAGCGTGACGTGATCTACTAATTGGCTTATGGCATCTTCAGTGCTTTTTCCTGACCTAAATCCAAATTGGGCATCTGACAGTATTTCATTGTGCTGCAAATAGTTTGTGAGTCTGTTATTCAGCACCTTTTCTAATATTTTGGAAAGTGTCGTAAGAACTGCGATGGGCCTGTAGTTTCCGACATCGTCCTTTTTCCCTCCCTTGTGGACAGGAGTAATAAGAGACTTCTTGAACACTCTTGGAAAAACCCCTTGAGTAAGGCACATTTCGATTAGTTTAGTCAGATGGGGAACAATAATGTGACGAGCTAATTTGAGAAACTTGGCGGGGACACAGTCCCACCCAGTTGCACAGTCATTCTTGAGATTTATTATCAGCTCTTCAATTTCAGCTTCGTCTGGAGGGAGCAAAACGATAGAGTTTAAGGCAGGAGTTACGTCAAATTTATAATTATTTGGTGTTGTTATTTTATCAGCTAGTTGATTGCCAATATTAGCAAAGTAGGTGTTTATATCGTTTACAGCTCTTAAAGCACTTTTACCTGGGAGTAAAAGATGATCCCCATCTGAATTCGCTTTTGGGATGTTAATAATAGATTTAACGGCATTCCATTTATCTCTATTGTTATTTGTATTTTCTAGTAAAGACCTTTCGTATATTCTTTTCAATTTTTTCAAAAGAGTGTTACAAAAGTTTCTATACCTTTTGAACGTCAATTCAGCTGAAGCATTTTGTGAGTTCTGTGTGTATAGTTTATGAAGTTTATCCCTATGGCGAATACATCGCAGCAAACCAGGGGTAATCCAGGGCTTAAGTAATCTTTTCCTGCAGGGACGTGAGGTTAATATTGAATTTTGTGTGATTGCTTTAGAAATATGTTCGACAAAAAGAGTAGCGACATCATTTGCATCCGAGTTGCAATTAACAAACGAAAAATCAACGGTTTGCAAATGTGTGAGAGCAGCATCATAATCAAGTTTCCTGTACTCGTTGATTCGTTTGCTATTAGGGTTTGAATAACCAAGACTTAAAAGGACAGAGTTTACGTCAGTCACTGTTGATTCTATTACAAATGCATCAGCAGTGTGGGGTGAGTTTAGCATCAAATGGTCCAGACAGTTCGCAAGCCTTGTTGGAAAGATATGTGCAGGGAGGAGCCCTAATTCAGCAGTTAGATTTAAATAGGATGCACTGTTTCTGTCATTATTATTTGATTTAATATCGATGTTGATATCGCCAGCAATTAATATGTGTTTCGCTTGAATTGGTCGTAGAATCTTGTCTAGTGAGTCGAGAAAGCTGTTTGTACAGTACGTGGATGGAGATCTGTACACCGCCAGTATATAAATATCTGGATAAACTTTTAGTAATAAGAAACTAGCGTCCTTAGACTCTGGTTCTTTCACGGTGCATTTTATATTTTTCTTGACGTAAATTACGATGCCCCCATTTTGATTGAGCCTAGTCTTGCAGGAAAAAGATTCATAGTTCTCAATAATAGGTATCGGTTTGTGCTCTGTTAGCCAGCATTCAGTGAGAATTATAATATCCATATCGAACGAAAAGGTAGCTAGTTGTACCTGAAAATTGTCAAAGTTCTTATATATGCTACGGATATTTTGGGTTATAATTTTCAAAGACTTTGTCGTACTACTACGTATTATAGTATTACAAGTTTCAGTATCACAGAAATAGCTGTTAGCCACAGAGATAGTATCCAAATCTGATCCGATAGTATTGGAGTTATTAGCCATTGGAAAAACGGTCTGAAAATATGTCACGAATTGGCGTTCTATATAAGAAATATTTACAAAGACAATAAGGGAATGCCTGGGGGACTTCAAGAATGATCTCGCTACATAATAGATTAAACCCGTTATTGGGTGATATTGTAGGACATATTAGTAGGTATACGTGGTTGTGCATGTGTATGATGGTAGTTTGGTTGTAGTGTAATGTACATTGTGTATATATGTGTTTGAAATTATGAATTAGCATATTTTTATAAATTGATAATACTGAGACGAAAAGCAAAAGATAAAAATAACATATGTAACTGGAAAAACATAAGAAAGCAACTAGTCATTTGTTCAGACGGAGGTTGTTGATGTCAGATTCAGTTTTAATCAATATTTGTTTGTCGCCTTCAATTTTACGCAGAAACACTTTCCCAAATGACGTCCAGCAGAACTTGTAGCCATTATCCTTCGCATAATTTCTAGCTAGGAAATATAGGCGTTGCGCTTTAATAGTCAGGATTTCAGTTATGTATATTGGTTTTATTGGTCCTTCTTTATTGATGTGGGTAGTATTTAATTTGCTCCCGGTATTTCTTTTATTGAATAGGCGTAAGTTTTTTATAATGATTTCCTTTGTCGTGGCGGTAGAGAAGACAACCATGATAGAAGAAGCGCCTTCCTTTTTGCTTAAACGGTAGACATCTTTGATATCTTGCAGTTGCAGAGGAGTCCGCTGCTGTTGCTGTGATAATTTTACATAGGTCTTCCTTAGTTTCGCCTTGCTTTTTGGGGATATTTTTTATCTCAAGTTTGGACGCATTCATCGTTCGTTCCAGGTATTCCATTCTTTCCTCAAGCTGACATATGTAAGTGCGATCAATTTTTCTTTCCGCTTCCAAATTCTCCAGTTTGCTCACCATATCGTCATATTGTTTTGAAATATGGATAACAGATTGTTTAATATCACTATTTTGGGCTTTGATTTCAGTGATAGACTCTTGTAGCGACTTCAGCTTGCTGTCAGTTTGAGACGTGTGAGTTTTTAATAGTTCACGAATTTCCTGCATAAAGGCAGTACAACCATCATCGCGTTTGCGCTTGCGAGAGTTTACGTTTTCCAAATCAGGAGTCGAAGTGGGCAAAGCTTTTTGTGAGGTTACGGCGCACGCTGTTAAATGGACATCAGATTCACTTCGTGCAGGAGTTTGAGGTGGTGTGCGTCTTAGTGACATAATTATTGATAATAAATATATATAACTTATTAAATAATTCTTGGCAGTATAACAAAAGCAATATTTTTGGTCAAGGTTGTCAGGTTGCTTCCAAAGCACCACCAAAATAAACAAAAAGCATATCGTGTTACTAAGATTCGATCTCGCACCTCCTCTATCACCAGTCCGACTAACTTTGTACAGGGCTATTCCAATACAATGAGTAAGCCCCAATTACAAGTATAGTTCTCGCCAGTAACGTTTTAGGCGAAGATTGTATTTGGATTTTATGACCATATAAGGTAGCGTTTCTCGTCGTACGGTGCGTTCTGACTCACCGGCTATCAGCGAATAGAAGCGAAGCGCGGCGTGTGACTCACTGTTGTTTACTTGTTTCTTTCTTCAAGCTTAATCGTCGTAATTATATATTAACTCACTCGTTTGTATGCTATGTTTATTGTTTATGTTTCACTGAGCTTAGGTTTCACTTAACTATAGTAAGTAAAATAATTTAGTTTAATTAGAGCGACTTGCGACACGTCTGGCTCGTAGAGTGCGCGGAAGAGCAGTCAAAATACTTTAGTCATAATAAACAAAACGTCTCTGAATTTGATAAAAAATGAATTACTTATTTACTTTAATTTAAATATAGACTGTAAAGATGCTGTGCAATTGTTTAGTAGAGATACCAATTTGATACAAACTTCAAAAAGTAATAAGAAATATGTTTTTAAACATAACTAGGTGTCCACCCCGGCTTCGCTCGGGTGCAATTTTTCTTCCGGTCACCCCAGAATGGTCTGGTGCCCACCCGAATTATACCCGAATTATGGCTGAAAAATTTAAAAATCTGGCCAATCGCTTCTACCACTGGGGGCCAGGTCCCCCCTGCGAAATATCTCTAGATACGCCAATGTGATGGGCCCACTCTTGACTTTAATCCCGCCTGATGGTAAGCGATAAATGAGGTCTAAGATAGGACGAGCCAGCTCAGATGATGCCTATTTACTCGTGCTTTAAAGGCTTAAAGGTCATAAGTGGCAGGGAACACAGAAGTCGGCAGTGAATTCCACAGCTTGGCTGTGCGCACAATAAATGTGGAGGAGAAGCGCTTGATACGACGAGACGGTATATCAACCAAATGTGGGTGGTACCCAGCCGTACGTCTGGTAGACCGGTAGTGAAAGGGAGATGGAGGAATCAGGTCATAGAGCTTCTGCGCACACTCCTCGAAGTACAAGCTGTAGAAAACCGACAGGCAAGCAACGGTTCGCCGATGAGCCAGGCTATGAAGCTTGTCCACCAGCACCTCGTCGCCTATAAGCCTTTTAGCTCTGCGCTCGATCGAGTCCAATGCAGCAAGTTGGTACTTTGCAGAGCCATTAAGCTACGCGATATTTGACAAATGCTTGCACTGTTTGGATGGGCCTGCTCAAATCTGTGTGATTCTGTTCTCTAAAGGGCGCCACAGACAAACCTATATGGCTCTCATATGATTTCATCACTACAGATTGTATGGACCTTAAAAAGACGTTGACCTCTGAGTTTGTTTCAATTTTTCTTCTCAGAGTAGTCAGTTAGGAAACACTGGCCTCATCTAGTTTACATTTACAAAAAAAAGACGTGTGAAAGTGTTATTTATAACCTATTTGCAAAATAAATATCAATAATTACATTCGGCAATTGATTTTAAGTAAGCAACCCGCCCTGGCTTCGCACAGGTTCTTTACAGAAAATATAAAATAGCCTATGTTACTCCGAGGAGATGTAACTTTCGGTAAAATTGGTTGAGTAGTTTTTGAGTTAAATCGTAACAAACAAAAAATCAATCATCTTTCCTCGTTATAGGTACATAATATTAATTTAGATGATAAGGATTAATACCGTATGAATGTACCTTTTACATTACCGCTTTATAATTGCCAATTTTTAAAGTATTAGAATGGACATAAGTAGGATGTTATCTTTAACATATAGACATAAGCCATCGCGGACTTTTCTGTAGGCATATATAAAATACACAATTCCACCATACATTGATATACTACATAAACTTTTGGACTCCTCGGCTCGGAAGCGAGGCGCCCGGTCAAATCACGGCGACTCGAAATTAATTTCGTTGCGCATTATTTTGATTTTGCTATATATCCTAAGGTATTCATTTAATTTGGATGGAGTAAAGGGAAAAAATAATTTTCATGAAATGTTCAAGCAAACTAACGTATTTAAAATGATAAGGATTAATACAGTATTTGTGTAAATAGCTTTCGAATTAGCGCTTTATAATTGCATATTTTTTAAAGTATTAAAATGGATGTACACTATGTTATCCGTAAAAGATAGGTATATGCCATTGCAGACTTTTTGTATATATTTTTAAGGTGTACAGTACTGTAGTACATTATTTTGATCTATCTCGTACGGTTAAGCCAGCGCTAGCAACGTAAGCGCAAAAAAAATGTTTATTAAGACATCACATTAGAAACCTATAAAATTATCATTGTTTCTCTACTACATTATGCATGTATTATACATATGAACCTTCCTCTTGAATCACTCTATCTATTAAAAAAAAGCGCATCAAAATCCGTTGCGTAGTTTTAAAGATCTAAGCATACATAGGGACAGACAGCGGAAAGTGACTTTGAAAATAAATTGTACTTTATTTTGATGCTATGTACTTTTTTTTTCTTACCTATTTTAACCAATGTACTTTAACTGCACAAAAAAAGGTGGCAACCCTAGCCACAACCAATAGAATACAACAAACATAGTACAAATTATTTTATTACACTTTATTAATAACATTAATCTGCAAATTACTTTTTGGTATGGATTTTTAAATGTTTCATTAGATTAGATGTGTTTCCGCCTGTTTTTATAGTTCTGAAACATATTTTCCAAGTAGAACTGTGCTCGTAAATCTTTTGGAAAGACTTCCAAACATCACTTCCAATCGGGGGTGCCATTTTTAACAAAAAAAAGCACCACAGATTACTATATTAGTAGCAAGCTAAACAGCACGGAATACTGCAAGAACTTACGTGAGCAAGAACTAGGGTTGCCAACTATACTTTATAATAACGTATCCTACTTTATCTTTGGTAATTATACTTTATACTTTTGCATACAAATATTACATATAAATGTTAGGTTAAAAACTGTCGCTTATAGCTAGCTATACATTCATGTGTTCAAGTTACTCATTCTTTAGTCTATAAGCAGTGTCCAATAGAGCTTTGTATCAACCACACGTTGTTTCATTCAAAAATTCAAACAAGCAAACTTTAACCTTATCACCGAAGAGAACAAGAACAAAACACTCATTATGTACCGTTAAATAGTTAACTATTTAACGGTACATATAAGTTAAAACAGATGATGGATGTGATTACTGAACGAAATGCTAGATGTCAGATGTTAATGTGACAGTGACAGGTCACATTATCACAGATGTCACTGACTTATTTAAAGCTCTGACTAGTCTTGTGCCTACTCGGTCACTTTGGAGATCGCTCCGTGCTAGTTCATTTCGGACAGTGAACTAGTTCACTCTATTCGTTCTAACAGCTCTATTCGTTCTTCGCTCTCGGCGGATCGCCGAGAGCGAAGAACGAATAGAGCTGTTAGAACTAATAGAGTGAACTGTGGTCCGCGCTGTGCCCCAAAGAGTATAGTAACTAGTATCTGTGCTCTGAGCAAGGAACTTGTACCTAAACTGGAATGCGGACGCGAAGCTCAAATCCGTTCCGAAGAGTATACCCTCGAAGGACCTAGCTATCTCTTTCTAGTAGTGTGTATATCAATTCGTGATAACAATTTTATTTGATGCAATATTTGCAGGTTTTTTTAAGACATTTATTATTAACCTTACAAATGATGTATTTCTGTTACCGCTATAACAAAAAATACTAAAAATTAATTAAAATAAATATTCAAGGGAGACTCCCATACAACAGTTGTGATTTTTTTGGAGCTTTTTATAGGTAATGGTTCCGTACCATTCATTACCTACCTATAAAAATACCCTTCATGCGTGAGTCCGACTCGTACTTGGCCGGTTTTTTTTCTTAACAACCTATTAAATAGAAAGAAAGAAATAAATCTATACTAATATTATAAAGCGGAAAAGTTTGTTTGTTTGCTTGAACGCGCTAAACTTCGAAAGTACTGGGTAGATTTGTAAGCAATTTGGTATGGAAGTAGCTTGAAGCTTGAGGAAGGTTATAGGCTACTCTTAAAGGAGAGTTATTTTTTTACCGTGATAGAATCCACGGGAGCGAAGCCCCGCGTGAGTACTAGTTCTATTATAAATACAAAGGTCTGTGTCGGTCTGTTACGCTTTCACGGTTAAACCACAGAGCCGCTTTCGAAAAAATTTGGCATGGAGATAGTTTAAAACCCTGGGATCTATATAGGGTTCTTTCTATCTCAGATTTTTGAATAGTTGCTCGGTAGCGCGATATAACAGAATTCCACGTGGGCGAAAAGCTAGTTCTCAATATATATCTGAGGAACTTATATTGAGCGCGCTAATTTCTATAATAAACCCTTCCTTATGCGGGCTAAATGCAAAATTGGTTTTGTTAAGCAGACTTTATTGCGTTGAATTATAAACTTTCAAAGTGGTTAAGACCCGTGATACAAATACAATTATTGCAGATACAGAATTAATAACAGAATCACTAGCTGGCAATTCTTCGAAGGCTTGGCCTTGATAGGCAGTGGTATAGACGTCCAAATAAACGTGCATTAATTGGTAATCTACATTTATTCGACACTTGTACGGTCAGAACCAGTAGACTAAAAATAAAATGAATTGAAATTGAAAATGATGCAATCTATACTAATATTATACAGCGGAAAAGTTTGTTTGTTTGCTTGAACGCGCTAATCTTCGAAAGTACTGGGTGGATTTGGATGCAATTTGGTATGGAAGTAGCTTGAAGCTTGAGGAAGGTTATAGGCTACTTTTTACGCGACTGCAAAAAAGGAGAGTTATGTTTTTACCGTGATAGAATCCACGGGAGCAAAGCCCCGCGTTAGTACTAGTGTTTATATATAATTAAAACTAATAAAACCCTTCATGAAAAACGATGATTATAAATAGAAAGAATAACAGAAGAGATATAATTTATTTATGTATATATTTATTTAGGTTAACCTACAATTGTTTACACTATACATTTGTATGAAACAGTCATATTACATTTATAAGTGTAACAATTAATTACAGGCTAACACCACATGTGCTATTTAAGGTTAGAAATCAATATTATTAACAAACATAATTCTAAATATAAAGGGGGCAGATCGAATGACAATTATAAGGTTATTATTATTAGGTTGGTTCTATATTTTCTAGTTCCTCATATGTTGCAGCTGCAGGTTTGTTACAAGATTGGCTTGACACACAACCCTAAAAAATGTATTACACTATTATTAGTTAAAAGTATGAAAATAATCTTTAAAATATGAATTATTATTATTATTATTATTTGTCGACATTAACTAACTGCAGTGGATAAGAGTTAAGTAATTAAGTTATATATTAATAATTACTATTATTAATATAATAAACTACACTTGTAAGCAAGTTTGCGTAGCTGAGTTTTTGGCCAAAATGATATAAAATATTTTTGCCATCAATTTGCTAAGCAAAAGTAAATAAATCAACTAAAATGTTGACTTTTATGCTTATTAATTTGACTCCTTTCATAACTTTCACTTACCAGATCTTTGAATGTGCCCAGTACAGGTTGTATATTTTTTTCTTTAGTGGGTTTCAATATTATAGTACTTAAAACATTTATTTGTTTCGCTTTAACAGGAATCTAAAATAATAATAGATTGATGAGAACAATATTTTAGTATTTATGGTTAAGATAGATTCAAAATGAAAATTCATCTTGCTACGCTCATATTCTATTTCGAAACGGTGATCTTCATGTCATTTGTAAAGATTTAAAACCTACTTTAGGGAAAATGGATGGAATTGCATCATTTGACCTTGTTTCGAAATGCAATATTTCTTCGGGCTTGAAATGGTTGCTACAAATTTTGGAACCGTTTCTGACCTTCTGTGTAGAACACTGAGCCACCGGTCTCGATCATCATTTATAGGAAAGCTTAAAATAACAAAAAATAATAAATAATGAGAAGAAAGAAAAAAAAACGACGGGTTGCACTCCGGGAGTGCCGGCAGAAGTGAAAACTTGAATATTAACGTTGTGAATTTTTGATATTTTGGAATGTTTAGGGAATAATTTTGCACGAATTGCTTTAATTATCGTAGAATAGTAGAATACAATATTTATTTATTGCGCTGTAGTACACAAACATGACAATTTATATTACATTAAAAAGTTTATCTCTTAGACTCTCCGTCCGCCTTACGAATTTTCAATCAGGTCACGTGTCCTGACGCGAGTTTAACATTATTTACCCATTACAAAAAAAGTGCACAACGCCGCTAAAGAAGCTTTCACTTCAATAATAAATAAGAAGAATAAAGAGAAGAACATCCACTTTTACAATGAAAACATAGTCACCCTAAATGCAATTTGTAAACAAAGTCACAAAACTTACTTAAAAAAGGAAATTCCAGACCCGGGGTAGGTACCCTTCACTCTTGCGATTAACCACAAAACACGTTCTTACCATGGTTACAGTAGCTTGCACTTTAATATTACGAAAACTCACAAAATTAAATATAATGCAAAGGAGATGTTTCATTTTGGGCTACCATTAGTACACCACATAGATAAATAGAAAAAATAATAGCGATTACCATAAAAATACTCAAAAAATTATTTGGAGACGGGTAGAGCTGTGATAAATTATTATTTGGGAAGATTTTTATTATGACAACCCTTGTTTTAGGGCAGCCATGACAGTCGTGTTTGACAGATTTAAGTTTCATGACGTTTGGTGTCTTTCTGTGAGCCGTAGAGATGGGCAAGTGAAAAAAATACATCGATTAATATCGAATCGATATTTTTAATCTATATGAATTATTATCAAGTCAAAAATAGATATTTTCCGTAAAGGTAATGCACGTGGGTAACATGCGACTCCAGCCACCGCGGGAGACACACCGGGCGTCGGGGATCGCGAGCCGATCTCCGGCCACCGTAGACGCAGGCTTGCGGACTGCGAGCAGGGGTAGCTCACTGTCCGATAAGGACCAGGTTCGGGTCGGCGGCGCGCTATGTTCCACGCGCGCCTCTAAGAGCTGTCAGCACCAGTGACGGGGCCTCATAGGACCATTGCCTGCCGGGGTTGCGGGAATGTTCTAACGAGATACCTTGGCCCCGGAACTTAAGGGCAGCTGGAAGGGAACAGGACGGGTTTTTAGTCAGTAGAATATTGACACACTCTTCCGCTTCGCGAGGCCAAGAAAAGAAAACTAATCTGAAGATATGTGTATATTTTGATGGCGCAAACGTGCTGACGATCTGGTACGACATTTGGACTACTTCCCAGATCTGACAAGATTAGTGTAACTAAGACCAATAGTATACTAAAGTGAATTAAAAAATATCGATTTATTGAGATTTAAAATATTGTCTATATTTATCGATTATTTTATGAAAAATATCGACATTTTTACCCAAGCCTAATAAGTCTTTATGTGTTTTCGCTGTGTTGGATTGAATGTTTTCGGAGTTTTTAGTGATTATTTTGTTTTGCGACCCAGATTACTTCTAAAGACATTGATTGATTGCTTCTCTGTTGATCCCAGCTTTGTTATATGGTTTTTGATTCGCCTGTGATTTAGATATCGTCGTTTACGGTATTCTACAATGACAAGTTCAGTTTCAGGTATGTCTGCTTTAACCCGTGCATTTACTTATTATTTTGTTAACATGCTATTACTGTATGATGTTATCTTCCCACTTTTCATATTCTAATAGATTTTAACTCATATTTATTCCAGTTTATGTACAATGGCATGCCTGCAGTGTACCTCTGTTATAGATGAAAATGAACTATATTTTGAAGAGCATAGAAGCACCGGCTTTTTTCCTGGATGGAGTATTGATAAGGGATGATGCGGAATAAATATATATATATTTAAGTCTCTACAAGTTGCTTTATTTATATACTTCTTATGGCTAGTTTTACATCCTCTTAATGTAACCAATTACAGAACTTATTTGGAGTTTTATAGGAGTAATAGTTATCTACAACTCATAGAACAGCTCACTGCTCTCCTATGCATTGTCGAAGTCCAGATATTATTGACAAGCACTAAAGAATGAAACAGCACATTTTGCTACACAAAGTAACATTCAAGCCTTCGTTTTATGTTTAAAATATAACCATTCTTTAGCTACTAAAATATGTATTAGGTAAAAGATGTGCCGCCGTAAAGCAGTAATATAATTATCCTGTGGTCTTATTTTATAAGTATAACTATAAGGAATCCTAAGTATTTTCGGATTTATATGTTGATATTTTATTGTAGTTACAAAAATATCCATCGTCCTCCGAGACGTCAAAAACACGATCCGTCAAACTGACATGTCAAATTGACATTCGCATCATTGTTTAATAGCAACATGGCTGATCCGCCATATTTATTGTGTTGCTCTCCTCGACTGAGTTAATTTGAATATCACACTAAAATAAAGCGAAATCATAGAAAATTAATATTAAAAAACGGTTACTACATTAAACAGCAATGTGGTGTACTAATGGTAGCCCAGGCTCCATACATTTCTGGAACATCTCCTTTACAAACATACAGATGTCAAGTAAACGTCAGACAGCAACGTAGTAATTGCCATGTACAGTATAATATATCACTACTAATTGTTACAAATTCCATTTTTTTTTTGTTTTAAACATCTTGTGATTGCATGGTAAAATAACTTTAATTTTCATTAATATGCATACAGTAATAATGGCAATTCATTTTAAAGATACAATTCCAAAGAAGTTTAAAACTAGGTGTTATTACTACAACAGACAGGTCGAAAAAATTACCATTGAAATAAATATTTTTAATCTGACACAGAAGAAAGGGACACAATCCACACACGGCACTGTCTCGCTCGGAACGAATAGTTCCTTCAGTTTTATGCGTGCAAGTTTATACTCTATTGTTTAACAACTAAGAAAGACTTTCTGTATTCTTTGAATCATTCGTAAGCAATCCAGTTAGTAGGTAGAAGATCCTTGGCTCTGAGTCTCAGAGCATAGCGCGGACCACATAGCATATGTAGGTACTATCAAAGACACCGTATTTATTTATCTCTGTATTACCACAGCGTAAACAGCTGACATAATATTAGGATTATGTATAATTTAAACAGAGATATTTATTACCATTGAAATGTGAATCTGAAACGGTTCTCATATTTTTCCTCTGACTAAGGAAAAAAAAGAGGACATGGCATAAACATTCTATACGAACAGTAGTTATAGGAATATGATGCATTTCGACGGCATAGTTACTGATATATCGGCATCTCCTTTTAACTTGTGAGAGTAATCATATGTAAAAAAGGACAACATTAGTTTTATCATTGCCAAAAATGGCAACATAACTTTGGTGATGTCGCAAAATACCTAACTGCGGCCGGCCGCCATGTTTTGTCACAGCCAACAACAAGTACATCAGCTGTCATCGCGACTTGCTTGTTTCAGTGTTTTTAAGAAAATTTGGTGATAATAGGCGAAAATTGTGCTTGTTTATAGTGTAAGAACTTGCATAATACTGCATTTATCATGGGTAGGTGCAGTGTGTTAGGCTGCCGCATGAAAAGCAACAAAAACATCCCAATAAAACGTTGCACAGGTAAGTAACCGAATTCATTCAAAATATCTTGTTTTTTTCTATTATTTTGAAAGATTTTGCTATTTTTGGGAAAGTTTATAAAGATACACTTGCTTTTCTGTAATCATTT
Organism: Tholera decimalis; assembly: GCA_943138885.2. Lineage (NCBI taxonomy): Eukaryota > Metazoa > Arthropoda > Insecta > Lepidoptera > Noctuidae > Tholera > Tholera decimalis. The sequence goes on from OW964563.2 coordinate 11,540,558, forward strand.
ACTGTTTTACTGTTGATATTATGTGATTTTTAAGCAAATCATTTGTTAGTAAACAGAGAGTTAGAGTTACGGTTTGGAATTTTCAATTTATCGATAAAACATATCGACAGGTGAATATTATTTAACTCGATTTCTTTTTATGATTTTAGATTGCCAACATGTAAAGAAAGAAAAGAACAGTGGCTGTATATACTTGGGATTGAAAATTTGAATACTACAACCAAGCATATTTTTATTTGTTCCCTGCATTTTGAAGATAAATGTTTTAACCGAACTTTAAATATAACAAGACTGCGCGATGATGCTTTGCCTTCAAGTGAATTATTGGTAAGTTTTAAAAATAGACAAGTTTATTGTGTTTACCTACTTACTGACAAGTAACCAATCCAAACCAGTTCATGGAGAGAGAGGAGGGACGAGAAGCATGTCAGCAACAGCAGTGCTATATTGCTGAAATACTGGTATAAAGTTTCAGGTTTAAATACACATCAGTCAGAATAAATAGATAACTTTTTTTTCTGAAAATTATAAAACATCCTTAAAATTCTCGTACAGACTGAATCAAAACCTAATATAAGTTATATGATTTTAATTATCCACCTCCTCACACAGATTAAGACACATATACCTGCACTATTTTTACTCCTGATATAGTCATAGCAAAAGGAGATGGATAATGATTAATTTTTGAAAATGATACATACATATATCAGGTTATAAAATGTTGTGTCTATGTTAAAATGCAAGCTAAACAAATGTGAGCGTGAGTTAGTGATTAAATTCGCAATGTAAATATTATTAAACATTTATGGTTATTCTTTGTATAGTTACCAGCACAATTTGACGAGTGTGAGGAACAACGATCTGTTCCTCGCAGGGTGTTGGAAGAGAAACCTGTTTGCAGCACTTCTAACAATGCAGATGTAAGTGTAATATTTCATAATAATTATGTTCCTTATGGTAATTACCATGCTATCTTGACTTTTAAATACAAACTCACTCAATATAAAAAATTGTTGTTATTTCTTTACAGTTACCAGCCCAATTTAATGCTCACATTCATTTAATTTCATTGCACAACATTTTTTTTCTCACAAAACACTGGAAGAGGAGCCTGTCTGCAGCACTTCTAGCTATGCAGATGTAAGTGTTCTATTCTATAATATGTTACTGTATGTACTGTGGGCAGCGTAACTGGTAATTTCAATTAATTTACGGCAAAAACTTGAACGAAGTTGCAGAAAACTAGAAGTTAATGCGTTTTTTTTTTTGTTTCAGGATAAAGCGCTTGAAATTATTCAAAAATTAAAATCAAAATGTGAATATCGGAAGAAAAAAATTAAAACATTAAATGAAAAAGTGAGAAGACAGAGTAAGAAAATCCAGACTATAATCTACATCTGTGCCAAATTTCATAAAAATCCGTTCAGCCGTGATTGAGTAACAAATATCCATCCATACAAACAAACTTTCGCACTTATAATAATATTAATAAGTAAGGATTGTGTGTTTGTATTTTTTTTTTGTTTTTTGTTTGTTCAACATGCTCATGTTTTATTAATGTGTATATTTGTATAAAATTTGCGCAACGTGCTCTTATTTGATTATTGTGTATACATATTTGTATTTTAGAACTTAAGTATGACTGGGATAAACGGCTTTTATAGTTTTCAATAAATCTGTGTAAAATGATAATTTTTGTTTTATTATGAATGATCGAGCCATGTAGTAGTACTTAAATAAAAAAAAAATAATGTTAAGTTATATTATTAGTTAATAAAAATAAGTATAGTCTGACAAACGATGAAAACAAACCGTATTTTGTATTTATTTATTCTTTTCATTGGTAATTATAGACCTTAGGTACAGGTACTGCAGTCGTGGTATGCTAATCAGTAATAGTGATACTCTAATAAGGCTCCTACACATATGCCCCGGCACAAGTCGCAGACACTAGAAGTCCGCACGAAACTCAATCTTAATTCCAAGCGCTAAGTAACCCTGAGCCGCGCGCGGCATCCTCCCCAGCCGGCGGCACTGTGTGTAGGAGGTTTTTTACTCGCACCCACTATGTTGAGCGTGGTCGCCACAGTTTTTCTGGCCGCAATTTCGGTCGCATACTACGCTCACAGGAAAAAGCGAGCAATGAACACAGCGATCACAAGGCTACAGTTTTTTATTCGTGATCGCCGCGGTGGCAACTGGGAATAAATGGGATAGACATACCACACCATAGTAAAATTTGTTTTATTATGAACATACCTGTACAAGTACAGAATACAGATAGTTAATTTAATTGCAGTAGCATCTATTCAGTATCCACGTGCCCTGCCTGCCATGTAAAGTGACACTCTTCGAGCGTGTGCGTTTTTATAGCTCACATTACCACGTAGATAAAACTGAAGAAAGCTAAAAAAAACGTGTGCATCTGGATTGGGGGCCTATTTTTTTAATCCTTGCGAAACGAAATAAGACTTTTAGGGAATTTAGTTAAAAATAGTAAAAACTTACAGCAAAGGGCCATGAATTTCTTAAACGTTAAACTCATTTTCGACAATTTTGAATTCTGTAAGCACCGTGCAATTCAACTATCGATGTTATAATGCGCGCAGCTCTACGGCAAGCCGCCATCTTTGTGCCAGACTCACAATAGGTATGCACGCTTTTTTCGTAGGTATTTCATGTCTATTCTTTTTTCCTTAGTCTGAGTATTTTTCTTATTATCTATGGTTCTCATTCATACAGACACAGAATGAATTCGTATGACGTTTCTGTCAACCAATCAGTGACTGTATTTCATTTCTCGTTCGCACATTACGATCGCACGGTTTATGGTGAACGCAGACCTAGCCGCACCGCACGCGCCGCAGTCTTTGCATTCGAATTCTTTATATGAAGTTCTATGCAACCTCGCACACCTACCCGCGCCGCAGTCGCCGCAGTCCCTGAAACGACCGAACTCCCCTAGCCGCAGCTGATGACGTCATCCGCATGCAGCGCGGATGACGTCATTCGCATCCACGGCGCGCAGTGTTGCCAGAGTTATAAAGTAGACAGAGAATCTCTGTCAACGGTTTATAATAAAATTACTTATTCTCGTATAAATAATTACTTGCTTATTCCCTATTATAGCACCTACAGATAAAAATACACAAAAGAGCAAAATACCAATACCAAATACAGATTTTATACAGATTTTTGAATCTTCGGTACAGATAATGCTTTCAAAAATCTGGCAACACTGACGGGAACGACTGTAGAGACTGCGGCGCGGCTAGATGTGCGAGGCCATTAACAAAAAGCGATGACTGCGGGGACTGTAGGGACTGCGGTGCGGCTAGGTCTGCGTTCACCATTAGAATGTACGACAATGTACGAGTACGAAAAGAGCTGTTAGAGCTGTTAGAACGATTACAAGCCAGCGTTCGGAAACGGTTCTTTTAGTACAGTGCAAAGATTCGGCTCCTATTCGTTCATCGTTCACGTACTACACAAGACTAGCTCTGACTAAGGAAAAAAAGAGGACATGGCATAAACATTCTATACGAACAGTAGTTATAGAAATATGATGCATTTCGACGGCATAGTTACTGATATATCGGCATCTCTTTTTAACTTGTGAGAGTAATCATATGTAAAAAAGGACAACATTAGTTTTATCATTGCCAAAAATGGCAACATAACTTTGGTGATGCCGCAAAATACCTAACTGCGGCCGGCCGCCATGTTTTGTCACAGCCAACAACAAGTACATCACTTGTCATCGCGACTTGCTTGTTTCAGTGTTTTTAAGAAAATTTGGTGATAATAGGCGAAAATTGTGCTTGTTTATAGTGTAAGAACTTGCATAATACTGCATTTCTCATGGGTAGGTGCAGTGTGTTAGGCTGCCGCATGAAAAGCAACAAAAACATCCCAATAAAACGTTGCACAGGTAAGTAACCGAATTCATTCAAAATATCTTGTTTTTTTTTCTATTATTTTGAAAGATTTTGCTATTTTTGGGAAAGTTTATAAAGATACACTTGCTTTTATGTAATTATTTACTGTTTTACTGTTGATATTATGTGATTTTTAAGCAAATCATTTGTTAGTAAACAGAGAGTTAGAGTTACGGTTCGGAATTTTCAATTTATCGATAAATAATATCGACAGGTGAATATTATTTAACTCGATTTCTTTTTATGATTTTAGATTGCCAACATGTAAAGAAAGAAAAGAACAGTGGCTGTATATACTTTTTTTTTTTTTTTTTAGCGTGGTAAAATTATCAAATAAGTCCTCCCACTCCGGGCAGGGTGGGAGGGACTGTCAGACTTTTACTGACTAAAATCCACGGTGTTCCTTCAATAACCCTTTACATACCGGGGCCACGGTAACGGGATGAGTCCCACGACCCCGGCGGGCTTCGGCCCTCTGCAGAGGGGGCCTCGTCATGTTGCTGACGCTCTTTGAGGCGCGCGTGGAACACGACGCGCCGTCGACCCGGGCATGGTCCATGGTCGGACAGCGAGTTGCCCTTTACTCGCTGTCCGCATGCCCGCGCCTACGGTGGCCGGAGATCGTCGGCCGACGTCCGACGCCGTGGGCGTCTACCACTGCGGCTGGGCTGGAGGGAGGACGCCATCCTCTCCCTCACGCGGCCCGCCTCCTCCTTCGCAAGCATGACTGCTTCGCAGAAGGAGGCGACCGCTTCCCACTCCCTCTCGCCCCGCAGCATGGCCTCGACCAAGGCCGGGCGCGAGAGGTCTCCGCCTATTGTCGCCGTGAGGACACGTCGGTGCTCTGCCCAAGCTGGGCAGTCCTGCACCGTGTGCTCGACTGTGTCCTCAGGGCGACCCTCGCAGTGGTGACACCCAGGCGTCTCTTCCTTACCCATCAGACACAGGTACCTCCCGAAACTTCCGTGTCCGGTGAGGACCTGCGTCATGCGGTAGGTCAGGACGCCGTGACGCCGATCTAGCCACTCCTCAAAGAGGGGTCTTACCGCCGCAATTGCGGCGTGCCCGGGCTGTATATACTTGGGATTGAAAATTTGAATACTACAACCAAGCATATTTTTATTTGTTCCCTGCATTTTGAAGATAAATGTTTTAACCGAACTTTAAATATAACAAGACTGCGCGATGATGCTTTGCCTTCAAGTGAATTATTGGTAACTTTTGAAAATAGACAAGTTTATTGTGTTTACCTACTTACTGACAAGTAACCAATCCAAACCAGTTGATGGAGAGAGAGGAGGGACGAGAAGCATGTCAGCAACAGCAGTTCTATATTGCTGAAATACTGGTATAAAGTTTCAGGTATACACATCAGTCAGAATAAATAGATAACTTTTTTATCTGAAAATTATAAAACATCCTTAAAATTCTCGTACAGACTGAATCAAAACCTAATAAAGAATAATAAGTTATATGATTTTAATTATCCACCTCCTCACACAGATTAAGACACATATACCTGCACTATTTTTACTCCTGATATAGTCATAGTAAAAGGAGATGGATAATGATTAATTTTTGAAAATGATACATACATATATCAGGTATAAAATGTTGTGTCTATGTTAAAATGCAAGCTAAACAAATGTGAGCGTGAGTTAGTGATTAAATTCGCAATGTAAATATTATTAAACATTTATGGTTATTCTTTGTATAGTTACCAGCACAATTTGACGAGTGTGAGGAACAACGATCTGTTCCTCGCAGGGTGTTGGAAGAGAAACCTGATTGCAGCACTTCTAACAATGCAGATGTAAGTGTAATATTTCATAATAATTATGTTTCTTATGGTAATTACCATGCTATCTTGACTTTTAAATACAAACTCACTCAATATAAAAAAAAAATTGTTGTTATTTCTTTACAGTTACCAGCCCAATTTAATGAATGTGAGGCACAACATTTTTTTCTCACAAAACACTGGAAGAGGAGCCTGTCTGCAGCACTTCTAGCTATGCAGATGTAAGTGTTCTATTCTATAATATGTTACTGTATGTACTGTGGGCAGCGTAACTGGTAATTTCAAATTAATTTACGGCAAAAACTTGAACGAAGTTGCAGAAAACTAGAAGTTAATTCGTTTTTTTTTGTTTCAGGATAAAGCGCTTGAAATTATTCAAAAAAAATTAAAAAAAAAAAAAATAAAAAAAAAATGTGAATATCGGAAGAAAAAAAAAAAAAAAAAAATTAAAACATTAAATGAAAAAGTGAGAAGACAGAGTAAGAAAATCCAGACTATAATCTACATCTGTGCCAAATTTCATAAAAATCCGTTCAGCCGTGATTGAGTAACAAATATCCATCCATACAAACAAACTTTCGCACTTATAATAATATTAATAAGTAAGGATTGTGTGGTTTGTATTTTTTTTTTTGTTTGTTCAACATGCTCATGTTTTATTAATGTGTATATTTGTATAATATTTGCGCAACGTGCTCTTATTTGATTATTGTGTATACATATTTGTATTTTAGAACTTAAGTATGACTGGGATAAACGGCTTTTATAGTTTTCAATAAATCTGTGTAAAATGATAATTTTTGTTTTATTATGAATGATCGAGCCATGTAGTAGTACTTAAATAAAATAAAATAATGTTAAGTTATATTATTAGTTAATAAAAATAAGTATAGTCTGACAAACGATGAAAACAAACCGTATTTTGTATTTATTTATTATTTTCATTGGTAATTATAGACCTTAGGTACAGGTACTGCAGTCGTGGTATGCTAATCAGTAATAGTGATACTCTAATAAGGCTCCTACACATATGCCCCGGCACAAGTCGCAGAAACTAGAAGTCCGCACGAAACTCAATCTTAATTCCAAGCGCTAAGTAACCCTGAGCCGCGCGCGGCATCCTCCCCAGCCGGCGGCACTGTGTGTAGGAGGTTTTTTACTCGCACCCACTATGTTGAGCGTGGTCGCCACAGTTGTTCTGGCCGCAATTTCGGTCGCATACTACGCTCACAGGAAAAAGCGAGCAATGAACACAGCGATCACAAGGCTACAGTTTTTTATTCGTGATCGCCGCGGTGGCAACTGGGAATAAATGGGATAGACATACCACACCTTAGTAAAATTTGTTTTATTATGAACATACCTGTACAAGTACAGAATACAGATAGTTAATTTCATTGCAGTAGCATCTATTCAGTATCCACGTGCCCTGCCTGCCATGTAAAGTGACACTCTTCGAGCGTGTGCGTTTTTATAGCTCACATTACCACGTAGATAAAACTGAAGAAAGCTAAAAAAACGTGTGCATCTGGATTGGGGGCCTATTTTTTTAATCCTTGCGAAACGAAATAAGACTTATAGGGAAATTAGTTAAAAATAGTAAAAACTTACAGCAAAGGGCCATGAATTTCTTAAACGTTAAACTCATTTTCGACAATTTTGAATTCTGTAAGCACCGTGCAATTCAACTATCGATGTTATAATGCGCGCAGCTCTACGGCAAGCCGCCATCTTTGTGCCAGACTCACAATAGGTATGCACCATGAAGCTATAGAATAAACTGGAGGCCAAACTCCTCCATACCTACTTGAAGCAAATAAATTTGACCTTGACTGCATTCTATCTCGCTCCTTAGGTCCCCCTCCTCTCTTTCTAAATAGGGTGTCCACACAACAACAAAGTAAAGAAGACAATTACAAATAGCAACAGAGTAGACACGTGATTTATGTGAAAACGTACCTATCAAATTATCTAAGGTCAATTTCAATTTATTTGCTTTCCAAAATGTTACAAGGATTATAAGTATAATTAATAAATAATATTAGTAGGTGTTAAAAGTTTAGACCAATTTAGTTTATCTGGTCTCTCGGTCTAACTATGAAATTGCCATTTTTTCAGACTCAAAAACAGTCCAAATTAATGTCTGTCTATATAAAAAATTAAGTCCTCCAGGCCGAGTTTTCGGCCGCGGCGGCCAATCTCAACGGAGACTAGCCATCTGCGCGGGAAATATTATAGTGCACAAGTGTGTGCGCAAACACAGGTGCACTCTCTCTTCCCTCACTCTCATAGTCCGATGGGACGGCAATCCGACACGACCGGAGATAGATCAGGCGCAGGACCAACTGCTTTACGTGCTTTCCTAGGCACGGGGGTGTCACACCGCCAACTTCCAAACTCCGGGCTGCTACTGAGAAAATCCAGATAGAAAAACCCAATAACACTGCCCGACCTGGGAATCGAACCCAAGACCCTGCGCTCAGCAGTCGCGCTTGCGACTACTAGACCAACGAGGCAGTTATACTGTCTATATACCCAGTAAGTAAAGGTAGAATAGGCGAAGGATTTAGTAACGGAATTATAGATAAACTGGGGCTGGGGGGTAGGACGAGAACGGGGACCGACAGGAGTGCGGGCGGCAGGTACCTGCCTCCCGCACCTCTGTGCCCCGCTGAGGCGAGGACGTAACTAAACGGTTCATAAGAGAAAATTGGCTGTTAAAATAAAGATTTTAACGGTGATTAGTTTTGCTATTTTTGTATTACTGTTTTTTTTTCATAACAATGAATGACTTAAATTAAATACTTACCTACCTAATTTAATTAATTTACTTCAATGTAACAATAAAAAAGTACAAGCCAATTTCAAATTATTCAAGAACAAACGGCAATTTCATACTTAAATAATCTAATATTTTAAATGAACCAGCTTTAAAATATAATTTAAAATAGGTACAGTGAACAGCTTGTCAGGTGTAACACTTTGGACTTAGTACTGCCCTTATGTAGATAGAAATAAAACAGAGTAGGTCATAAGTACACAATCATTATATATTTTCATTTATATGTATTTACAGGTTACTAAATAGTACAGTTTTATGATGTTTTTGGCGTTTCCCTCGTAAAGGGCCAAGAGTTGATTCCATTTTGCTTTTCAAGTAAGCTTTTATACGCATTTTGAAAAACAAACTTGAAATATTTTTTAATAAATTTATTTCGTGCAATTCATCGCAAGTTATTGATTCAGAAACTGGATGTATAAACAATTGCGTTAAAGACGATAAAAAATGTTGCTGAACAATATTAATCATATTTTTTTTCAACTAAATTTGAATTTAGCTTATTTAATGAAACTGTATGTCTGAATACTTTATCTGCGTATTTCACGATTTTGTATGCTGAAACAGAAGGGAAATGTAATTTTCCTCTATTTACAAAGGTTGTAAAAGTATCGAATTTATTTATGTCCATTGCATACAAATGGTCTTTTTGGGAACCATTTTCAGCTAACAATGAATTTTGGCAATGTTTACACGAAATGTGAGTCAACATTTGTTTAATAATATATCCCGTGATATAGAAAAGTATATTTTCCTGATAGGGACTTGTTTCGACGGACTGAATTAACGCGGCTAATTCATGTACTTCCGCCTCACATTCTGGTTCCAGTGGTGCCTCTAATAATTTTTTATGTTTTTTACTAAATTCCAGAACGTGCGATGATTGGAACCCGTAGTCTACGCAATTAGCGTTTACTGAAGGCTGGACAGAATTCCGAAACAATAATTTTCTCATAATGTAACGAAATTCTAGGGGACTTGGATTATCTTGGGCCCGACCACGTGCCCTGATACAAGAAAAAAATATTTCCAAGTTATCCTGGGAACTTTTAAAAGTCAGTAAATATTTCAGAGGATTTACTTCCATAGTACACAAATCTGTAACTAGGGATGATAGACAGGTCATATTCATCAAAAAACCTAAGGCAAATGTTTTCCTTCTGTGGCTTAAAATATTCTGACCATTAATATTTAGGGACCTAAGGTATGTTTCAGTTTCGTTAAATATGCCTTCCCAGTAATTTTTATTCTTAAGAGAAAGCGGGGACTTGTAACCAGTGTCAAAAGGGGATTTAGAATTCATAATGTCAAATATCCTGTCGATTACACGTAAAAATTCTATTGTAGGTCCACTATCTGCAAAATCTGGGTTTCCGCTAGCTTTTAAAAAATGCAAAGAATCAGCTACAGATGAACTTATGACTTGGGCGGCAAGTTTTACATTCATTTTTTTATTTTTAAAATCTACATGGGTGGCGCTCAATCTATTGGCAAATTTTAAACCTTCTTTCATTTGAATTTCATGTAATTTTTTTATGAATTCATATGAAATATTTCCAGCTTCAGATGTGATAACAAATTCAGCTAAAGTATTTCGTGCTAATTTTAGCATGTGAGCTGCATCTAAAAGGCAATAAACATTAGTTACACTATTTGGGTGCAAAATATATGGCTTCCAATTGTCTTCTTCCAAAGAACAGCCTAGACATTCATAGGCTTTTATATTTGAAGCTGCACCATCACAAGTCAAGCTGCGTACGGTAATACCAATTTCATGTAATAAAATTATTGCAGTATGTAATAATTCTGCTAGCAGATCCCCCGATAGGCAATTCTGAATGAAAAAATAAGCTACCGGACATTTAAAGTAGTGGCCGTAAGACACTATTTGAAAAACAAGTGCTTCAGATGCTAATTGTTCGGGATCATTAACAGTGATTTGCCCTAAATCGACATATCCAAAGATTTTGCCTGTTTTTTGATCAGGAGATAAATCCTTTTTCACGGACATACCGTCAAAGATAAGGGCCACGTTTTTTAAATATATCTTGTCGGATTTCAATACCTCTTGCTTCAAATAGTCTAATACTTCAGTTAAAAAGCCAACGTTGCAATTGAAAGTTGCTAAAGACCTTCGAGGCAGAGCAACAAGTTTTTTTAGGAATTCGTATGCTTTTGGCGAATAAAAGTGTAATGTTAACGCAAATGCTTTAACTTCATCGCTATACCGCACACCACGTGGATCAGCTGGCGGTTTTTTGAATATTTTACATATATTTGCAAAATTGCCTTTAATAATATTTTCAATTTCAGAATTGTTTGTATAGTCCCGTATAGTCGCAAGCAGTGACTTCATATTATCAATCTTATTTTTTTGTCGTGCAAATTTTTGTACAAGGCTCTTGTTCCGTTTCTGCAAAATTTCTTCTCGTTTTGTTTTTAATTTTACTTGTACACTTTTTTCAAAATAGGAAGGTCTCATGGGCGCAGTGTGTTCATCGCCGACCTAAAATGGATATAAATTTATTAAATTTAAATATCACACGATTCTAGGTAGGTAGGAAGAGAAGTTATATGCACGATTTTTTAAGACTTTTTTCGATATAATGTTTAAAGTACGGCAATCTGAGTAATCTAGATTTTTAAAGAATGTACTCATTTCTAAATATGAACATATTACTTTGCTATGGTAAAAACGCGACATATACTTTTAGATAAAGTGCTAAAAAGTGAAAGTAACAAACTTTACCTCGTTGTCGACATTAATTCCTCCCAGAACTTCTCTACAGCATATTTTTTTCTTTGGAGGTAAAATATCACCTTGTCCTGCAGTCTTTGAAGGGATGTTTTCAATTAAATTATCACCTTTCAAAAGTTTTTCAAGGTCAACAATCGGGGTTAACATAGTTGCACTGCTCTTTGGTAATGATTCTTCGTGCTAAAAACGTAAAATAAATAGCTATAGATATACAAACACGAATTATGTATCAATTAAAAAATGGTAATGATAATAAATACTATTTATTTGTTACCATAGCAAGACTATCTGACAATCCACAACGAGATGTTGAAGGTGTAGAAGGGAATATGGTATCATGTCTCACTGTAGTATAATAAACTGATACTGAAGATGGATCACTTTTCAGTTTGGATTGTTCCAACTGAAAAAAAAAAAAATTGATTATTCTGTCTTATAGAAACTGACGTTAAGCAATTAACACATTCAGTGAGAAAAAGCTACAGACGCCATAACAATAGAAATTCTATTGTCTCATTCACTGTCCCTGAATGTGTTAAGTTACTTCGAGACCATTTCTTCATGACATAGTAGATAGAATAAATAAAAATATCTTGTTCCTTAGCAATTCCCAAATTCCTTTTTTGAATCAGAAAGTGACATGAATACAGTGAACTGAACAAAATAGTAAATTAAAATTGTCTATGAAGGATAAACATAAACAAAATCTATACTAAGTGCGAGTCTTTTATGTTCGAATGTTAAAACATTTAAATATATGTATAATATTTTCCTGTGTCTAAATATAAAATAACAAATTTGAATTAATTCTAAAATGAAATTTTGAATGCAGTATACAATGGTATTAGTTTAATGAATACACAAGCTAGTTATTTTATGGACATGTAAAAGTTGGATCAAGCGAGCTAAAAAAAAACAAACTGCTGTCACCAGTCTGTATTTTTTTGCTACTAATTAACTCTAACCTACGGATTTTTACTTACCACATCAGAATAAAAGGGAATAGCTGTAGGTTTTAACCGATTCTCCGTTATATAATCGGTAGCCACAAAATGATTACTGCATATTTTTGCAGTTTCATAAAATTTATTTTTTAACTTTACACTTGATAGCCATTGGCTTCTCCTTGTTGGATCCTTAGGAAAACTAAAAATGGAATTAAAAAAAAACAAAGTTCATGTTATATTGTTAATAGTAATGAAGTCAAAGTAATAAAATATTGTAACATAAATGTATGCCTATATTTATCTGTGGTATAAATTATAAAAATATGTGTGCATTTTGCATTACATATTTTTACATTGTGTGCAGTTTGTGCTTCCATTAAGTCTAGTTATGGCTTAGTTAGTGCAAAAGTTTAGTAGTAAACACAAAATCTCAAATGCCTTATAATCAACAATGAGAGATCTTATTAGCCTTACTTAACTAAACCTGCTGGTAAATAACCCTTAGACTGAGACAGATACGAAAATCACTTTATCGCCCTTTCATGGTCATGGTCACCCTATTAGTGTTTACTTTACTGTTGTTTCATTAGTGAAATTCTGAAATATTGCAACTGAAACTTATTGAATAATATTAATTTGGAAACTGGGTTATCGTAAATGATCGAAAAACAAAGGGTTAATAATACAACTATCATGTTTGATAAATTGCAAACAATAATTGATTATGTCAATTTACGACTCACCTGTGAAATATCAAGGAATATCCAGGATACCATTTACTTCCACAACCTAGGACTACACATTTTTGAACCATTTTTCACGTTTTGATAGCGAGAAACGTTTTAGTATAAATCACAACTTTCGAGTCGATAAAATTAGAAATTGACATCCGCCATATTTACACATGCGGTGTTACCGTTGTTTGAGGATGCCAGTTACCATAACAATGGGGAAATTCAGAAAAATAATTGAGATGATTTAATTCAGGAATTTGCTTAATTACCTAATGGAATATAATTTTACGAATTAAACGTTTTAATAACAATTCGGGAATATTGAATAATGAAATTGAAATAACTGAGTCAAAAGTTACGAATTTCTATTTATTTACAGCTTTGTATCTGCCTGCAGCATTTTGCGTACCATTTTTTACTATTTCATTGTAGTGGTTGCTTATTATACACTTTGCTTATGTTTTTCATCTTGGATTCAATTTTTGAGTAGATTTCACGTAAGTACAAACTAATTCATAGTTAAACTCTTAAGTCTAATGATGTTAGTGACGACAAAGAATCCATATTATTACTGTTATCAAAAAGTTTATGAAACAGAAAAATAAAAGTAGGTAATAATATCAGTAACTTTTATGAAACAGGTCCCGGGCAAATTTAGATTTATGAGATAGCCACCCAGGAGTCCAACGAAAGGTCAACAGAGTTTATACCTACTTGGCTTCAACTAAAAGTACTGGGTTTGGCCTCCAGTTTATTCTATACCTTCATGGTATGCACGCTTTTTTCGTAGGTATTTCATGTCTATTCTTTTTTCCTTAGTCTGAGATTTAAAGTTATCTGTGGATGTCACTATCGACGAAAGTATATGAAAATTGTCCGTTGTTTTTGTTTATAATTAAAGAATCCATTTTAAAGTGAAAATTAATGCTTAAAATGACGAGTAATTCTGATAGGATACTCCAGTGACTCCTAAAAAAGCTAATATGACCAAAGTCCAAAAGTATAAGCTTTCACTGAGAGGGTTTTTTCAGTAATGAATTGGTAATGAATTATTATAATATATTACATTAATATTATATTAATATTATTATTATTTAAATTTAAATGTTGATTGTTAAACAAGCTTTGAAACATTTAAAAATAGTAAAAAATTGTTAGATTGTGCAAAAAGCACACAAAAATACGTTTTTGAGGCAATAAAACCATAAAATTTGAAAATATTTTTTTTCCTATTCAAACAATTTTATACGTTTGTTTCGTTAAAAAAAAATGGCAACCCTAGCAATAACAGAATAAGAAGAAAAGTTACAAGACTACAATTCTACTTAAATAAATTCAGTCCGTACTACACAACTGAATACCATTATGATTGTTTAGTCATTTCTATGTTCCAAAAATCTAAATGAATATAATTTATTTATTTCGAATGACTACTGTAGTGAGATAAATTATTACGATGAAGATACACAATCAGCCAAAAACTTTCCAAAAACAAATAATCGCGCAATGTGGCCACACTCTTACAATTTTGGTTAGTGATGTGCCAGCTCGGAATAAACACATTTTGAGTTAACTCGAGTTGAAATTCACGTAACTCGAGTTCAACTCGAGTTAAGTAACTCGAGTTAACTGGGTGAAATGAAACAGAGTAAATGATTTGTTTTCGTAAAAATATTTTAAAAAATTGAACAGATTCAGCTTAAATATGTATGTGACCATTATAATTAAAGTGGGTAGAATTTAAATAAAAAAATAAATGTATTTAATTATCATTTATTTATGTTTATGTATTTAGGATTAAATTTTCGTAACATAAATAAAGTAAGTATTTCTATTAATTAACAACAAAACTATATTTGTATGAATCTGATCACTGTTTGCACTTAGCATGTCCATTCACTGGCGATTCGAATACATCCCAAACAATAGATTTCCTTTTAGGTCCCGGCATTTTTCTATACAGTACCTCTTTATTCGAAAAACTAACAACAATAACAACCGGCACTTGTTACGATGCCAAGATGCTAGCTCAGCACACTCACAAGCAAGCGCGAAGCATCAAATTCCATGAGTAGCGCTTCCCACGGTAACGACGAGTCCCTGGTCTTTTTCCAACCTAACATCGGTGGGAACAGACACTCGCGCTCATCGCGTATAGTTTTACCTACTTTTATTTTACTTTTAATTTTGATATTATTTAAGAACTTTTGTGAACAATTATTAAACCTTTTTATTATATGAAACGGACTTTATTCTAAAAGTTTCCCGACACGCCCCACACACGTATCTCACTCCTAAATAACTTCAAATCTGCAACATTGCAATGTTGTTGTTGTGACATTGACATAATTGACATTTGTAGCGAATTATATGAATGAATACCTATAGTCATAAATGATCGGCAAACTTCGCGCCATCTCAGTGTCTGTCATTCGGCTGACGTGCTAGGGCGGGAGAATTCAAATCGAGTTAAAGCGAATTCAATTCAAGTTGACTCGAGTTAAGCCCAACTCGAGTTAACTCGAAATATTAACTCGAGTTGACACATCACTAATTTTGATTACGATGAGACTTCCCCCCATAGATAAAATAAACAACTGTACTTTTTATTGCTATGCTTCCCCCCAGTACCTATGTGAATTAATTAACTATTTGATAGCGGTTTGCTGAAGGGTATCGATTACATGAAAAAGTATTGATTCCTGGTGTAGTATCGCAAGCAAAGTAATTGATAAAAATACTCAGTACCTATCGAAACAAAAGTATCGATACCAATGAGTAATCGAATTTTTTTTCGTATCCCTAATCACACACATACAATCTTGCATACAATATACATTTCGGAAAACAACGTTTATGAAATGGTTATGAATGATTATCTCTGTCACTCCTATAGCAAAAAGCAATCTGTCGCATGGAAGAGAACACTAGAGCAGCAACAACTATTTTTATTTTTTAGCCAATCAGAGAAGGCTTTTTTAAATTCATTCTAGCGTCGTCGTTCGTTGGCGCTTGGCTTCTCCTGTCTAGTTTTGTGTTGTTGTTCATGGTGTTTATGTTGCTTACTTTCTTTTCGTTTTGACGAATTTGGTTTAATCATAATTCCTGTAATTTGTGGTAGTGTGAACATAGAAGTATTCTTCACGAAATAAGCAAGTAGTGAATAGATGAATACCACAATATTGAGACAAGTAAATATCATCGCGTGTGGTTGTGTGATAATTTTAGACTATAAAAAAAGAAACGAGCAATTAAAATGTTGTGGTATTTCATTTCAGAATGTCTACTAGAAGCGGTCGAATAAGAACGAGCGTTGTAGAAGTGAGTCCTTCGAGGATACGGAAAGGTGTTTCTCCGACGCGTTCTCCCGCCAGAACGCGTAAAAGTTCGCCACCGCAATCTGGGAAAACTCCGCCTCCCGCGCGCTCGTCTGGCCGTAAATCTCCCGCAAGGAAATCGCCTAGCAGAAAACCAGCTTCGAAGTTTCCCGCACGCAAGTCACCGTCGAGAGCAACTAAGGATATAACACAAACAGAGGTTCCCAATGTACCCAAATCTCCAGCGAAACGGCCTCCAATCGATTCAGAAGTAGCAGTAGCGGTCAAACTTGAAAACTTATCGTCTAAGCTCGAAGGTTACCGCCTCACCCGGTCTAAACGCATAGAATACTCCCTCAAAGATCTGACATCCAGCATTACGGAAAGTGAATTTTCCCTTAACAAAGTTAATGGCTTGGAATCTAGTGACATATACGGTCTGAGAAACAGGAGATCTGTCGAGGAGGTCGCGCCTCGCAGGTCTAGTAGGTTGCGAGAGTTTGTTGACAATGTCCCAGACATTAGACGGAGTCTTAGCAAATCGCGAAGTCAAAGCAAATCAATAAGCAAATCGGTCAGTAAATCATTAGAAGCATACTCCGATGAGGAAAATTCTGAAGAGGAATACCATCGGGTGAAATCAAAGTCTGCCAGTAGAAAGTTAGCCACCCCCCTTCGAAACAGTATCAATAGTTTGACTCAAGTTGCAAGCAAATGGGAGTTTGGTGGAAGAGTAGGATCTCTGAGTTTAATCTTCCTTATACCGTTGACAGTATTTTCTATTCTAATTTCTTGTACTAAATCTTGTTCAACCAAATCGCTTTTAGATCTGTCTGCATATAAATCTCTGCAAATCTTCTTTAGTATACAAGCATCTGTCTTTATTCTTCTGCAATGTGTCATACAAGCCTTCTTTACCATAGTACCACTATTTGGTACTAGATCTGACCGTATGGATGAGTCTGGCTTGAAACACAAATTCAATGCATTTTTCTCGAGCATAGTGACGGCAAGCATCCTGTTCCTGATGGATTTCTTTCAAATTATTGATAAAGGAAGTTTATTGAATGATTACATAAAGCTTGCAACTGTATCATACATTTTTGCTGTAATACTAAGCATTGTCTTGTATGTTAAAAGCGGTGACTTGAATAAGGAAGAATTGAATCAGTATGGAAACACTGGATACACTTTGTATGATTACTTCATTGGAAGGGAAATTCATCCATTCATTGAGAAACTGGATGTCAAACTTTGGCTATCAAGAATCTCTAATATCAACTCTGTAAGTATAACTTACTACTTAATAACAATTTCTAAATGCAATGTTTGACGGTTGGAACTTCTTATAACTAAGAACTGTCTTTCATCAAATACATACATACATTGTTAGTTACAGGACTTTAACGCAAACACAATGTTAAAAAAAAAAAAACTGTATTTTGTTTGTCTGGGCTAAAATCTGGAATGGCTGAACCAATGTTAATGGGACTTTCACTAGAAGTTATTGGGATTATCGCAGAGTCTCATGGGATTGGCATTTATATGGGAGAAAATTCTATGCCAATGAAGTTGTAGGCAGAGCTAGTAAATTATCACTTTTATTTATTTTGTGAATAGATTAACACTTATACATTCATCTATGGATAAATTAAATTATTCACTCATCTGACTATGATTTTATGAAAACCCTAAATCAAAGTGGCCATCAGTAGTAATTTACCCCTGTAGGTTTTTATCATATTCAGTCATTTGAGTGAGCTTATCCATCAACTTATACAACTAACTAGTTTATACAGGAAAAAGTAGGCTCAATGCCACTCATTTATAATAGTTATTTATGAATGAGGTCATGAATAATAAACAGTGGTTTCTAAATTTTATTACAATATTAAAATATTTTATTCTCTTTCAGCTGATATTACTCTCGCTTATCTTCACTCAAGGACTTCAAATCAAATTATCAGAGAAGAATGACTTGTCATTGCAAAACTTAACACAAGTGGTAAACAACGGACAGTGGAAGCCAACAATAATTATATTCTCTACAATGCAGATAGTTTACATTCTGAACTTTATTATGAAGGAATATAGGATCACGGCAACGTTTTACTGGCAGTCAGAAGGGGTAGGGTACCTCCAAGCTGTATCAAGTGCACTGTACCCATTCTACTTCACAACAATATCTAAATATGTGGCAGACACAGACTTGATTCTGTCTACTAACACCTTAATCTCTGCTTGTCTACTATTTGTGCTGGGATTCTTCATAATGCTTGTTAGTAACAATATTAAATATGAGTTCAGAAAAGATCCCCTACATCTAAGCTTGGCAAGTAAGTAACTGTATCATGTATGCTATTTATTTTATCACTACTAATTACGCTTTATTTGTAAATGCTTAAGTGGTGGATTATTGTTATGAGTTGTAATAGTAAATAATAAATACTTATGGATCATTGTAACTTGTAGAAACACTAATTTTCTATTGTAATTCTACATTAGGACTATTTCATGAACAGAATTTGTATTAATTGTGGCTTTTTTTATGTTCATGTGAAAATCAGATATTATGCCACATGAACACACTTTTTTTCTCCTGTGTATAATTTCTACAAAGGTTGTCTGTAAACTTTCAGCAATATGACTGTACATTTTTACACCCTATTGAAATTCGTATTGATGTGCTATAAACAGTAGTACTGAGAGAACTATCTATTTACTGGGGTTTTTGAATTGATTTGAATTGAATACTCATCATACCTTTGAGCAGAGTTTAATCTAAATTCATATTTAATCATTAGTTGTAATGCGAAACATATAGCTAGTACCTAGTGCAGACTTCCACATTATAATATTACATAGTTATAATAGGATTTTCTTTTATTAGTGAATATTAAAAAAAAAATTTTTACTTTCCAGATGTAGATTCCATGCCTACATTCCATGGGAAGAAGCTTCTGGTCTCTAACCTCTGGGGGATCCTACGTCATCCGAACTATGCAGGTGACATATTGATTCACATCGCCCTGGCTCTGCCTGGGATCGTGTCGGGACAATATATGGCAGCGGCACCAGCGATCTTGACGATTCTTGTGCTTATGCACCGTGCGTGGCGGGACCATGATAGATGCAAGTGGCGATATGGCGCCGCTTGGCAGAGATACTGCAGAAGAGTACCATCAGTACTATTACCCAAAATTCTTTAATTGCTTGTTTATATCGGTTAATGCAATCTTGTTGCTGACCAATCTATAAATGACATGCTTCACAGAACATGAATATTGACTCGAACGTAAAAGATCTTAATAATTTAGAACAAACTACAGAATATTGTAGATGATTTTTTATATAAAAATGTAATATGTATTTTAGATTTATTATGAAGTAGAGATTTTAATATGTGTAAATAATAACTCTATACAGGGTGTTTGGTGCATCGTGTGCCAACTTGAAATGGTAGACTGAAAGGGTCACCTGCTATCCTTTCAGACCCCTTAACACCTCTCATGTTACATGGCTACAAAAAAAAACAAAAGTGACCGGGATCTTCCGATTCTCTCAAAAATTCTCTAGTTTATCCTCTTGCTAGTGATGTGCCACATGCCGTAAAAATCTTTTAAAAACTCTGTGATTTCGCTAGAATTGTGAATCAAGTCACATAAGACTAATTTCCAAATTCTTTTAAAAAAAATATATTTTTGCTTAAATGATACCTGACAAACCTATTAAATCTATTATCTCACTCTTTTATGGTAAAATCAATAAAAAGTTGATAAAAAAAATCCACAGGGCATGAGAGGTGTTAAGGGGTCTGAAAGGATAGCAGATGACCCATTCACGTGACCATTTCAATTTGGCACACGATGCACCAAACACCCTGTATATTTCAAGCAATACTGCATCACATTTTAAATGCAATTGAAACATTGAGATTTCTGTGTGACAATATTTTATTGAAGTTTTATTACATGTCTTTTTTAATTATTATTGGTAGGTTAGTGTTTGAGATTTATAATTGCCTAACGAAACCACCGTACAAAATTCTAATACTTAATTTAGCTCTCTTTATTTTTAATGACTTTTTTTGGTATATTTTTTAATAATGACTTATACAAAATCGATTTTTTAATGATATTGACATGATAAAATTATTCCAATTTGTTTTTTTTTTTTTTTTGAGAACTAAGACTTAGGCACTTCTCCTTAAATCAATCAAAAAATGGATGTGTTGTGAGTTATGTAAGCTCGTCATGTTTGTCGTGTTTCTCCATGTGTGCATTTGACTCTACATATTTTAATTATTGCTGATAAATTTGACATCTAAGATTAATATTTCGTGTAACTAACTTACATGGCAAATTTTAATAATATATTGAAGTCGGTTTAAGACATGACATATTTACATAGATACTTCGTACAAATCTGTCTAAACAAGAGAACCAATCGGCGAATAGGTATTAAGTGAGGTACTCTTAAGAATCAAAAACATACAATTGTAATGTTTATTTAAAGTATGTACATTGGAATTTAAATATTAATGGCAATTTTCTTCTAGCGTTAGTGTTTCCTTTAAGTTGTGTGTATATTCAATAGATGTATCGACCTTAAAAATACTGATAACGCAAGTGCCTCAAATAATTATAAATTGGTGTAAAATGGTCCGTAGAATAAAAAAACTTTGTACCTTGTTACAATATGAACTGTTTAACAGGCATTGCTCATTTAAAAACGTTTCGCTCAAAAGTTATGCACAATTATTATATTTAGTGTATTTTAGATTCAAAATTAGATTAATTCTTAAATCTTTCTGGGTTTAATATTTAGTTTAGATGATGTTTAGAAACTTTTGCCATATCAGAAGGAGATTATGTTTTAGTTCGAAAATATTCTTTGAATATTCGATGTTTGGAACTGTTTATGTGACTTCACTTAATAATAAAGGTTTTGTACAAAGTGTAAAGAAGTGTTTTAATTGATTTTTACTAATTAATTAGCTTTACCTCTTCGCTCACCTGAACCACAGATTACTTAATAGTTACTACGTAACCTGAACTTTATATTCTTTACGTAGAACTTTTCGAGGAGTAGGTATAAAAGTATGCACAGGTATTTAGAAATTATTGTAGAAAGCAAATATTTTCATAATAACAATTGCTCTTGTCACCTCTGCATTTCAGACGTAGCTATTATCCTATGGCTTGGTACATGATGATGGCTAAAGAAAGTACTGAAAAAAAGTCTAATGAGAGCTGTGAGCTGAAGTCTGAGAGAGCTTGAAAATTCGGAGCACAGTACATATCTGTAGGTGAAAGGTGAAGGGCCTTAAGTCACATTTTATAAAGTATTCAGTAGAGCTCATTAAAGATGTCCATACCCGAAATTTGACATTAAAATCGACAGAGTATAAAAAGTTATTATCGTATCATTGTCGAATAAAAAGTATGATTATGAACTATTATATTGAGATATTTTTTTAACAAATATAGTTCCTTAATGCTGTATTATCGGACTTAAGGTTCTTTAACTTTGAAGCTTTACTAGATATCTTATAGTATGACGGTACTTACGTCTCTACTGTATCAATAATGTATAGTAAATTTTATTATTTTATAAGTTATGTATGATACAACATCATAGAAAAATATATTAAAAAGTTTTAATGACATTAAAAATGAAATAACATTATACATAATAAGATTTAATTAATAAAAATTAAAATCTGTGTATTTTAAAATCTTTAATAAAATAAATGAAATTAAACAAAACACTAATAATGTTATTCTGCTAAGTCACATGCTGTACCCTCATGGTAGGTAGTATAAAAATTATGAAAAATGGGTGGAATCCATTGCAGAGCTTTATGTGAATCCTGAATTTTTTTAGTGTTTATAGGTTTGTGGCCTAATCGAATAGGCTGCAATATAGGCATGGCAAAGTCTTTTAGGGATCTCCTTCTATTTCTTATTAAGGATACCTTTTCGAATTCTTGTTGATTAAAAGATGTTTTGTAACTCATTTTGCCATACTCTTCTTTTTCAAATTTCATTTATTGTTTTTATTTTTTATTTATTATAGGCTCACGTTTGACCACCATCTCACCTGATGGTAAGTGATGATGTGGTCGAAGATGGAGCACGCTTACCTAAAAGTAACCTATTCACTCTTGACTTAAAGACCCCTAGGTTATAGCTATCGAGAAACACAGACTCCGGCAGGGAATTCAACTCCTTAGCCGTACGCACAATGAAGGTATTCCCAAAACGTTTAGTGCGTATAGGTGGGATGTCCACCATGTAACAATGGCGCATCGCCGTTTGTCTCGTAGTCCGATGATGGAACGGGTTTGACGGAATTAAATCGTGTAATTCCATCGCACACTCCTCGAAATGTAACAGATAGAAAACTGATAGACTTGCAACTCGTCGCCGATGTTCAGTGTATCGTTGCCAATTAGTCTTTTGGCCCGTTTCTCAATAGACTCAAGCCCATCTAGTTGGTACTTGGCAGATCCATTCCAAAGATGAAAGCAGTACTCCATACACGACCAAACCTGGGCTTGATAGAAATTTAGCAGCTGTTCGGGTGTGAAGTACCGTTTCTCACCTTTGCTAGGATTCCCAACTTTTTTGATGCTAGTTGAGCCGTAGCCTCGATAAACGGGCCAAAATTGAGGGTAGAAGTTAGTGTTACCCCCAGAAGCTCGATACGATCGATTATCGGCACGGTAACACCTCGGAAAGTAGGAGCCGGTTTGAATTGACTTCTTTTTGCGGAGAAGGGACACGTCTGGCTCTTAGCTGCATTAAACTTGACCAAGTTGGCATCGCCCCATTCGGAGATAGCCTTCAAGGACAAGTTCAAGCGCCCAACCATGTCCTCATGGAGAGACTGGCGCTTTGGACACATATCTCTCAGCAACTGTGCTGTCGTCTGCATACCCAAAGGTACCGGGCATTAGCAGATCATTAATGTGCAGCAAGAATAAAGTTGCTGAGAGAACCGACCCCTGAGGGACCCCGGCATTAATTGCCAACTGGCCAGATGAGCAGCCATCAATGACCACTCGAATGGACTGATCTCTCAGGAAGTCTTCAATCCAAACGCAAAGTTGGGTGGGTAAACCGAAAGAAGGTAGTTTAGCAATAAGGCTATCGTGTCAAACCCAGTCAAAGGCCTTAGAGATGTCAAGGGAGACAGCAAGTGCTTGCCCGTGCTTCTCGATGGCCTCACTCTAGATATGAATAGCATACGCTGGAAGTTCCCTTGTAAACCAGTTTTTTCGGAAGCCGTATTGTCGGTCACTGACGATGTCGTTGGCTTCTAGGTATGCCAGGAGCTTACTATTGAGTACACGCAGATAGGCATTTTTCCAGACCTGTTTAAAAGAGCCCTCCTTCATCCTATTTTCAAATCAGGGGATCGAAAGCGTGTTGAAAATTACAGACCTATTTCGGTGCTACCAGCGTTATCTAAAATCTTAGAGAAAATTATCCCTAAATAAATAAATAAATAAATAAATAAATCACATAGTAAGAAAGCTTGATAAAAAACAAAAATGTCTCGCTCTGTTCCTGGATCTTACTAAGGCATTCGACACGGTTTCAACTCCTATCCTCCTGAAAAAACTGGAAAATCTGGGAATAAGAGGCACTCAGCTATCTTTATTTCAGAGCTACCTTGAGAATAGATCTCAATGTGTAAAGATAGGGTCTCATATCAGTTCATCGTTGCAAATTGCTTACGGAGTGCCTCAGGGCAGCATCCTTGGATCGAGCCTGTTCTTGTGTTACATAAATGAGTTATGTAATCTCTTCATAGAAAACGGAGAAATTTTTCCTATGCGGATGATACGGCAGTCGTTTTTTCGTCGGGATGTTGGGCTGAAACGTATCGACTAGCACAGAAAGGTTTTGATGCTGTTAATGACTGGCTTAATCTTAACCTACTTACCCTAAACGTCTCTAAAACCAAGTTACTTAGCTTCTCGATTCGCAAGTCCAAGACCCCATCTGATGAGCTCCTCCAAATTAGGTCTTCTGATAAAATAATAGAAAAAGTAACGCATATAAAGTATCTTGGCATAGTCATAGACGACAACTTAACATTCAAAAATTATATTGAATGCCTATCTAACCGTGTTCGAAAACTTATATATATATTTAAACAATTGCGTCAATCCGCTAATACAAACGTTATGAAGATGGTCTATCAGGCGCTATGCCAATCAATTTTGTGTTACTGCAACTCCACGTGGGGAGGTGCTGCGAAATCTAATCTGATCAAGATTGAGCGCGCCCAAAGAGCGGTCCTCAAGGTCTGTTGTTTCAAGCCCCGCTTATTTCCCACAGACGAACTCTTTGAATACTGCCAAGTGTTGACTGTGCGACAGTTATTTATTTTGGCGATCGTGATGAAGCAACACGCTTTGACTCAGTATCTACCTGCGCTCACGCGTCGTAACCACCTTGTGGCCTCATCCGCTACTACTAAGACAGCCTTCAGCCGTCGATTCTCTGTTTTCCTTGGCCCTTACCTCTATAACAGTATCCATAAGAAATTAGATGTACACCAACTTAACCAACACAATCTCAAGATAGTTGTTCAGGATTGGCTTCTTAAGCAATCTTATAATGCAACAGAAGATCTGTTGCAAGTACTGAAATAGTTAACCTAATCCCGCAGACAAACATTTTATACACACGCACATACACCACATCACACCTCACACAACACACACCACACCATACCATTGTTTGTAACTGCACTAATCTCTTAAATTTCTTATTGTATCTTAATTTGCTTGCTTATCTTGTAATTTAGTATTGGTATCATAAAATTATTTTGTGTAAAACAGTTTCTGAGAGGTGAAATTCTGGTGACCTGTAATACAGGTTTTGATTACCTACCACAGGCACCAGAGTTTCTCGGCCAATGTACTTGTGTTCTTATGTATGCCAAAAAAAAAAAAAAAAAAAAAAAAAAAATACTCTTGCAGAGTATGGACGTGACTGAAATAGGTCTGTAGTTGGCCGGGTCAGCACGACTGCCCTTTTTGGGCACAGGCTGCACGTTAGCCAGCTTCCATGCTTTCGGCACCTTTCCAGTCTCAAGCGAAAGGCGAAACAGGCGCGTCAAAATTAGAGACAGTTCAGGCGCACAAGTTCTAAGAACAATTGCTGGTATCCCGTCGGAGCCACTAGCTTTGTTCACGTCAAGATTACGCAGCACTTTACGGACGTCCTTCTGATGGATGCGAATATCCAACATACACGACCCGCATCCAATTGGAGCATCAGGAGGGTGAGCGCCACTACTATCCAGACGTGAAGATTCCGCAAAAAGAGCGGCAAACAAGTTTGCTTTTTTCTCAGCGGAGTGGGCCATAGACCCGTCAGGTTTAAGCAGTGGTGGTAGTGAGGGGCGACAGAAGTTCGATTCGACCGACTTCGCCAGAGACCAAAAAGCTTTACTGCCAGCAGGGTATGAAGCAAGTTTGTTCCTGATTCGACTAACGTGGTCAAACCGAGCCCTCCGCAAAACCTTTCTACAGGACTTGGCAGCCCTGTTGAAAGCTCTCTTCTTCTGAAACACGTCATTTGCTTTGCAGTTTCGAGCATCGACCCATGCTAGGTACGCCGCGTGTTTAAGCGCTTCAGCGCGATCACATTCGGTGCCAAACCAAGCTTTCGATCGAGCTTTGCCGGACATTGTTAGGTCAGAAAACGGAATGTAGTACTTCATCCCCTGTCGCAAAACATCCGCTTCGGCGTCGGCGACGATGAATCATTTGAAGAAAAGCAAGAAGGCTGCCAAGGATAACATGCAAAGAAATATCGCATGCCATCCCAATCCACTGACTTGTATCGCCATACCCGCCGTGTGCCATTAAGGCTGGGATCGGGCGGGGAGTAGACGGATACAGACTTCACCAGACAGTGGTCGGAACCATGGGTATGGTCTGACGGACTTCTAATCTGCGTCTCCGAAAGAAACAAAAGAGCAGGTTTTTCAGTCTCGAGATGGTGGTGGACTGCAACGAGATTTGCAGACCCCGGATATTGCTGAAGTGCACTTTGAGAAGGATTGCAGCCGCGAGTACGTCTTCGAGTAGGTCTAGTATTGCACGAAATACAAATCAAACTAAACGGAGGGAGAGCATGCGCGGGGGCGCGGCGGGAATCGTATGTACGATGCACCCGCGCAAATGTAACCCGCGAGCGTAATGGTAAAGAACAGTAAGTCCCACATACAATCATTTAACATTTATCTATATTTATTGTTTAAATAGTGAAGAATATTAAGTAACCATACGATCATTTACTTTTTCACGTCTAGGGACTTAATGTTATTTATAATTTTATATCTGCGAAATTAGCGGCTGTAGGACTTTATGGCTTTTACCACTTGATCAATTGGGGAATTCTGAATAAGTATCATTTAAAATATAAAAATGTCAAAAAATGGACTTAAGGTCATTTAGCTTTCACCTACAGATATAAAAATGTCCTCTGTGCACAGCACCTCGTAGTGGTAAGCCTTTATTTTTGTCTTATAGACAGTTGCTACAGTTAGGTGTCTTATTTAGAGAAGTTAATTAGGTACCTATCGAATGACCTAAGGTTACAACTTGCAAGCTGTGCTTGACTATTAACTTAATACACCTAAGAAGGTCCAAGCTACCGGCATTTAGGGCTCAAGAGAGAGGAACTTTCTGAAGCAGGCGCTTGATCCAGCTGCCTAACGAGAGTCTTCTAAGGCATTGGTCTATTCTCTTGGCTATTATGCCATTAGATGTAACGACTATCGACATAATTATTGTTGTATCTACATCCCACATGTTAGTAACCTGGCGCGCCAGATCAAGATACTTTATTTTTCCTATCTTTCTCGGTTTTCACGAGGTTATCTTCATGAGGGATCGCTATATCAACATATAGTACCCGGCACGTAACTTGGCAAGAGTCGTTAGATGCGCACAAGTCGATTTTTAAGTCTCGTTGGGGTATCAGAGGTAGTGCCGATCCGAGCGCGTGATGATTGGTGCGGCAGTCAAGTCAACCCTTGCCACTCGCACCGCGACTACGTTCCGATTGGTCCCGATTACACTTAGGTGCACGAAAGTTGTACTGTTTTGAATTTAGTTTTTGTTATGTTGATTATAATGCTAAGACCAAATACCGTTTTACGCAAACTACTAAACGTCAGAAAGAACAGTTAAACGTATAGTTAAGGACCGAAATTCTAAAATTCCGAATTCCTCTGTCTTTAGGACACCAGGAAAAAAGAGGAATAAAAGGGGTAGCAGTTTTATTTATAGTTCCTGCCAAATACCTTGCTGCACTTGACTCGATCGAACGCAGAGCTAAAAGGCTCATAGGTAAGGGGGCGTTCAAGTATTACGTAACGCAATTTGGGGGGAGGGGAAACTCGTAAAACGTTACGATGCGTTACAGGGGCGGGAGGGGTCTTTCTTACAACACGTTACGTAACATTGTTATTTTTTTTTTTGAGAGTTTATTATTAAAAAAAGTTAAAATAGGAGAATGAAGGACGAAAACAATTGTGTGTAAAGCCAAATATTTATAAAAAATAAACAAAATACGCAGGTGTTGCGTATTAAAAAATCTCTTGTTTTATTTAGTAAGTATTATTATCGCAAGGCAATTGAAAGTATACCAAGGATAAAAACTATAACATAACTTTTTGCGACTTTAGGGTAAAAATGGACACTTGAGTGTTACGTAACGTTTAGAGAGGGGGAGGGGGAGGGTACAGAAAAACGTTACGGTGCGTTACAAGGGGAGGAGGGGGGTAAAAAATCTTCAAAAATTGCGTTACGTAATACTTGAACGCTCCCTAACGAGGTTCTGGCAGGCAAGCTTCACAGCCTGGTTCACCGGCGAAACGTTGCTTGCCTGTCTATCTTCTACAGATTATACTTCGGAGAGTGTGCGCTCCACGACTCATAATGCCTTCATCCCCCTTTTACTATAACCGGTGATTACAATCTGCCCGATATTGAATGGTCGGGCTATGGTGATCATGCGATGAATTACTCTCAAAACATAGTGAGTCGGTCTTTATTTGATTCAATTGCTATTACGAACGCTTCGCAATACAACACCATTAAAAACAATTTGGGTCGTGTCTTGGATTTATTTATTAGCAATACCGAATGCCAGTTGCAGCCTGACATTTCTTTGGTCCAGCCTGATAGCCATCATCCTCCATTTTCAGTTTTGACCACGCTGGAGACACAACATACTTCTATGAAACGTCATTCCACTATAAATACAATTTGTTTAAAGCTAATTATCAGGAAATCAACGCAGAACTAAATAAGGCAAATTGGGATACAATAATATTTCTTAATCTCTCCAGTGAACAGTGCGTGAACATTTTACGAATATTTGTACGGCATTCTCAGACTACATGTTCCATTATCACGTCATAAATCCACTTCATTTCCGGTTTGGTTTAGCGCTTCGCTAATTAAAATATTTAAAAATAAAGAACGCGACTAATGGATTAGATGGAAAAAACTACGTAATCTTTCTGATTATGAAAAATTTTCTATTCAGCGCAAACGTTTTAAACTAATCTGCGAACAGTGTTACAATAAGTAGGGACAGTATGGGGAACAGTGGAACACGGGGCACTATGGAACAATGTCGATAAAATTTTTAATTTCAAACTAATTCGCACGATACCACTTCGAAAAATCGCAGTGCGTCCTGCGCCATACGAGGACGTAGTGAAATATGGCCGCGCGACAACAATGGAGCTGTGAATAAAAAAATATTGTTTTTTATGTTCAAAAGTTGAGATTTCTTTTCAAAGTACTTTCGTTTTTAGTAAAAAAGTTTAAACAACAGGTAAGTGATATTTTGTTTTTCATAAATCTTAATCATTTTGTTAATTAATTAATAATAATAATAATAATAATCTGTGGCCCGGTTGTCAAAGAACATGTCAAAAAAATTTTCCTCCGAATTTTTCAATATAATTTATAAATTAAATAGCCATACAAACAGCAATTATCATGTTCAACAAAACAAAAATAGTGAAAAAAAAATCTATAAGTACATCAATGAAGTACATGAATAAATAGAAGAATAAATACAAAAAACTTGAAATGAAAAAATTAAAATGTTGACAAGGAACCGGGCAAGATTGATTCTGAACACACAACCAAGACCTGCGGAATCGTCGATCAGCTCCGCCTCGCAGCCGCCGGGACCAGCTCCAGCCGTGAGTGAAGAGACTCCGGCCGCTGCAGTTGCGTCGAGCTCGAGCGACGAATACTTCTCGCCGCCGACGACACCACCACCTGCGCGTCGGCGAGGAAGAGGCCGCCCTCCGGCCAGCTTCGGACTTCGAGGCCCTCCGGCCTCTGATAGGGTCCCCGCTGCCGGTGGAAGTGTGCAGCGCATGCGATGGACAAATTCCATCAATGAAAATGTCATGCGCTCATACTTTGGGGCTACAGAGGGGGGAACTAACCTGACTGCGTACCGTGGTCGGATGCTCTCTCTGTTTCAGGTACTTGAACCAGCTCTCAACGTTTCGGCCCAACGACTGTCGGATCAGGTGTGGGTCATCCAGCGTAACCGTATGTTGGATGACGTCGTACTTGATAGACTACGCCTCGAATCACGGTGCAGTCATGTCTCATCTGCTTCACCACAGGCTGCGGTGCAACTACAACCTAGTATTTCACCGCGACCCGACCACGTCGGTGAAGATGATGAGGACCGGGCTACATCCGTGAGTACCCAGTGCAGTGAACGATTGAGGAGTGCTTTGGAGTGTGCATTACGGGAGTATCGCTCCACACCACCCGAGCTGAGACCTCGTCTGCCTCGTTTGCCCATGCATAAGAAAAATAGGGCGCTAGTGTGTGCTCTAGATTCACTGTTGTCAAATTATTTTGACAATAGCGAAGACCTCACCGATACCCATTCGATCCTGTACTGTGCCGCTGTTGCAGCATGTCGGGTAGCTCATGTCAAGTTTCCAAAGACTAACAGTGCTATTTGACCAGCTGTACCAGCTTGGCAGTGCAGGATCGAACGTCGTATCGCTGGGGCTAGAGCACTCATTGGCAAACTTATCTGCTTCAGACAGGGCAACACTCGCCCTAGAGTGATGCGCTTTGTGAGGCGGGCGTTCGCGGGGACTGATATAAGTCCTCGGGATTATCTGACCTGCGTCACAGAGCGCATCGACTTCCTGAAGCAGAAAGTCTATGCGTGGGCAAATAGAATTTGCAGATATAAGCGGCGGGTGGAGCGATGCACTCAGAATCGCACATTCCAAACCAATGAAAGGTGGGTTTATAGGACCTGGGAGCGACCTGACCATGGTGTGACTGATACGTGCTTACCGGATGATGACGCCATGTGTTCGTTCTGGCGCAGCATCTGGTCAGCTCCTGTCAGTCACACTGAGGGTGACTGGATGCGGGAAATCAGGCGCACGTGCGATCTTTTACCAGAAATGGGGGCAATCACGATCAGCCCCCAAGATGTAACCCGTGCAGTCCGTCCGTTATCTAACTGGAAATCCCCAGGACCGGACGGGCTGCACAATTTTTGGCTTAAATGGTTCCAAAGATCGCACGCTCGCTTGGCATTTCAGTTCCAGTCTGCCCTAGAGTCAGGATCCCTACCCCAATTCTTAACTACAGGAATAACCCACCTGCTCCATAAATCAGGCAGTACTACGGAACCTAAAAATTATAGACCGATCACGTGCCTTCCGACGGTCTATAAAGTTCTTACGTCCATCCTGAGAACTAAAATTAATAATCATATTGATGTAAATTCAATTATGTCTGTTTCTCAGAATGGATGTAGGAACGGGTCTCGTGGTACCAAGGAGCTGCTCCTCATTGATATTGCCATAAACCAACAGGTTCGTCGTTTCCGAAGAGATTTGTCGACATGTTGGATAGATTATAAGAAGGCCTATGATTCTGTTCCACATACATGGCTCAAGAAGGTGTTGGTGTTGTATAAAATAGATCCAATACTCCGCACTTTCCTTGAGTCATGTATGGGGCAATGGAAGACGGTCCTCTGCTACCCAGGATGTCGACAGATCCAGGAAAACAGCGAACCGATTAGGATTGAGCGTGGCATATTATTTCAAGGCGACAGTCTGAGCCCTCTGTGGTTTTGTCTGGCTCTCAACCCTCTCAGTACATTGCTGGAGGGTTCGGGGCTAGGCTACCGGTTGAGAAGAGGTGGTCAGGTCATATCACACTTGCTTTACATGGATGATTTGAAAATCTTTGCCACCAGCAAATTGCAACTGATGGAGCTACTGAAGGTAACAGAAACTTTCAGTAGCGCCATCGGAATGGAATTTGGGGTGGACAAGTGTGCGGTCATGCATGTAAAGCGAGGAGAGATTATGGAATCCGTGGGAACTCAACTCTCGGATCCCATACACCTAAGATCCCTCGGATCAACTGAAACTTACAAGTATTTGGGTATGTCAGAAGCACTAGGCATCAATACTGCTTATGTTAAACAGTCATTGAAGGAACGCTTCTTTGGCCGTCTGAATAAAGTACTGAATAGTCTTCTATCAGGCGGAAACAAGGTGCGTGCCTTCAATGGTTGGGTTATGCCAGTATTGATGTATTCTTTTGGTATACTCAAATGGACTCAGACTGAACTTGACGCCTTGGACAGGCGGGTCCGCACAACGCTGACTGCAAATCGGATGCATCACCCACGTTCATCGGTGATGAGGCTGTATATCCCCCGGAAATGCGGTGGTCGTGGTTTTTTAAATGCAAAGACCCTGCATAACCGCGAGGTATGCAGCCTTAGGGAATATTTCCTAAAAGCTGACGTGGGTATGCATCGGGATGTGGTAGCGGTGGACAAAGGCCTCACCCCGCTCTCCTTAGGTAACGAGAATTGGCGCAAACCTGTAGTATTAGATACTAATGACCGCAGAGAAGTATGGCAAAGCAAGGAGCTTCACGGACGCTATTACCGAGCCCTTCATGGGTCTGAAGTAGATTTATTAGCGTCCGTAGCCTGGCTACGTTTTGGTGACCTCTTCGGGGAAACCGAAGGTTTTGTCTGTGCGATTATGGACGAAGTTATGACGACGAATAACTATCGGAAATATATTGTGAAGGATGGTACGGTAGACATATGTCGGGCATGTCACAAACCGGGAGAATCCATTCGTCACATTATCTCCGGTTGTTCTCGTCTGGCTAACGGAGAATATTTGCATAGACACAACCTCGTAGCCAGGATTATTCACCAGCAACTTGCTCTTAAATACAATCTTGTGGAATCAGAAGTACCATACTATAGGTATGTGCCCGACCCAGTTCTCGATAATGGCAATATTACACTGTACTGGGATCGGTCTATCATCACTGACAGGACTATTGTTGCCAATAAGCCTGACATAGTGGTGATAGACCGATTAGAGCGTCGCACAATGATTGTTGATATAGCAGTCCCCCATGACGAGAACCTCGTGAAAGCTGAGATAGATAAAAAATATAAGTATCTTGACCTGGCACGCGAGGTTGTCGACATGTGGGATGTGGAGACAGCAATCATTGTGCCGATAGTCATCACAGCCAATGGTATAATAGCCAAGAGCCTCGACCAACATCTAAGGAGGCTCTCGTTGGGCAGCTGGATCAAGGGCTTGATCCAGAAAGCAGTACTCCTGGAAACGGCGCGTATTGTGAGGAGGTTCCTCTCTATGGAGCCCTGACCACCGGTAGCTTGGACCCTGTTCCCGATACCGGTGGGCTACTATTTTTTATATTTTTAAATGTTTTTATTTTTTATATTAATATTTAAAAATATAATTTATATGTTCATATATTAAATAAATGGAATAATAATAATTAATTAATTTTTAACCGAACGTTTTTGAAGACTTGTTTGAAATTTTGTACATGCTATGGGGCACTATGGAACGGGGCACAGTGGAACACTGTTCTATTGACCCTCACTACTTAACTTCATTTTTGGCAGATTTTACACAAGTCCAGAATGGTGAGACACCGCGTCAGAAAAAGTGACAGGGGACTTTACAGCGAAGCTAACATCCGAGAAGCTGTAGAACTCGTAGAAGGTGGTATGAGCTTAAAGTTGACAATAGTTTCTATTTTCCGTTAGAACCGGACATGGCAATGGTTTCAGCTGAGGATATTGAACTAGTCTTGCCGAACCCATCCTTATCTGGAAAAACTAAACGTCAAAAAAGCATCTACACGTTTCCTGACAAGATATTAAAAAGATTTGATACCATTGGTTAATTTTTTGGTATGAATACAGGTTGTATTCCAATGTACCCCATACCCTGTTCCATTATACCCCAGACCTGGGGCACAGTGGAACACAGGAAGGGGTTCACAAAATCAAAGATAAATAGGTTTAAGTTTGATACCACAAACGAGTGGTTCCGTACCTGCCCACATCACGAAAGCGCGTAGAGTACTGCCCTGTGCCTCGCACTAGATCAACGTTAGCAAAAAGGCATTATAGTTTTATAGCTCCGCATATATACAATAAACTTACCAAAATCCATAAAATAAATAAATAAAATAAAATAAGTAACAACGAATTTAAAAAGGTATTAACTACGTGGCTAAAGACAATGGATTATACTGATGTAGAAAATCTCTTAAAACTATAATCACTACACATAATAAATACACGCACACCTACTTACAAACACACATACACTCACTCACTCACAAAAATACACATCCACACACGCATGAACAAACGCACCAGCAAACAGACACGAATATAACATGAGAGCATAAGTTTTAGCCGTAAGTTTAAAATTGTAAGTTTCTATTATTTCCTTTTGATTGTAATTATATTTTCTATTTTATTGTTTTATAAATTATTTTTGTATGACGTAAGATTTTTGTCACTAGTATTAAGGGGAAGACAGTAATACCTGCAACACAGTTTATACTAGCGCAGATATTACAGATTCTGATTTTATTATGTAAAAACTTATTGTCAATAAATAAATTTATTATTATTATTATTGATTATTGATCTCTGTTTTGCTGTGCAATTATTAAGTTAAGGTATATTGTTGATGTTTGTAAGCAAAAAATATATAAAGAATAAACACTGACTTTTCTAAAAATAAAAATATTTTTTTCGTACCATTGTGCCCCAACTGTAGCATACGATGGAACATAGCATATCTCTCAATGTTAAGCACTTCTGGAAGTAAGTATGTACGTTTCGAACTGTAAGAAAGATTCTGGGCTTCCAGCTACTATGCAGTTCAAAACTACATCATCCAATAGCCCAATTGAAATATGCTCGTTGTTTTCTGATTTCTTTCACTCGGTGTATGAGCCCTCAACATTTGATCCTAACACGTGGAAATTTTCCTCGATAAAAGTGATATATTTAAAGCACTTTCCTCTTTAGACTTAACTAAAGGGGCTGGTCTAGACGGCTTGCCGTCTTCTATTCTAAAATAGACTGCAATAAATATATGTATTCCGCTACACTTTATATTTAATAAATGCCTCAAGGAAGGGATTTTCCCTACTGTCTGGAAGAGGGCTTTTATCACACCCATTCACAAAAGAGGAGACAAAGGTAATGTTGAAAATTACCGGCCAATATCTATCTTTTCCACCTTGTCTAAGCTTTTTGAGGGTCTGGTGCACGGTCACCTATATCCACAATTAAATCATATTATTATACCAGAACAACATGGTTTCGTGAAATCAAGATCCATTACGACTAATTAATTAATGGTGTTTACCCAATATCTTTTTGAAAACATGGATATGCGTACGCAGGTTGATGCTGTGTAGCTATACTGATTTCCAGAAAGCTTGATAAGGTGGACCACAAATTACTTCTCGATAAAATCGCCTTCAATGGCATAAGAGCCAACTTACTCAGATGGTTTGCATCGTATATATTTTAAAGAACTCAAAAAGTGGTCGTTAATGGATTCGAGTCTGATTATGTGGTTGTTGAGTCGGGCGTGCCCCAAGGATCTGTTTTAGGCCCTTTGCTTTTTATCTTGTTCATAAATGACATAAAATCATGTATACTCAACTCTGAATTTCTTATGTATGCCGATGACATCAAAATTCAAGAATTTTTGCAAGAATCTTGCTTGCTGCTACGAGAGGATTTACTCAGGCTCACATTACTGTGTAGTCAATAAACTTCATCTTAGTCTTCCAAAATGTTATTTCATATCCTTTACTAAAAACATTAAAACTGTTGACTTCCAATACATGTTAAATAACAAAACAGTGCACACGTGATCTTGGAGTAGGCACAACTGGATCATAAATTACATTTAGATATCCATATAAACAACATAATTAACAGGGCCTTGCGGATGTATGGTTTTGTCATGCGATCTTGCAAGGATTTCAAAAAAACCTTCTACTTTTATATTTTTGTATAAAGCTTTAGTTCGCTCACAATTGGAATATGCGGTACCTATTTGGTGCCCTCTATACAATAAATACAATCACAGTCTGCATTCTTAAGGCAGTTGGGGCTCAGGGGTCACGGGCGCTCAGAGTGGGAAATCTGAGCACTCGCAGAGTGAACTGTTACGGGGCCGGTTCTAAGTCCCTTTTTAAAAAAAACTATTTTTGGACCTTGAAAGAATTTTAATGAGAATTAGTACAACAATACAAATTTAATGTGTCCGCCACGAAGTTCAAAGTATGACTGCCGGAAATTACCAATAATTACGATTAGGAAAACAACAACTGTGGGAAACATTATATGACACCTAAGAGGTGTCAGCGTTTATATTTTATATGCTTAGGGCTGTCTTCTAATTTATAACAACCCCCCCGATACGATTGATCATTACGATTAAGAGTGATGAGAAATCTAAGTTAAAAGATTGAACTTCGTTTTGGTTACAAACTAGGATTTATGAAACCATAAGATACATTATAAATGTACATAACTGCTAATAAGCTTAAAACTAGTCTAGAATCCGCGAGTTGACAGTATGTTTAAAAATTTAAAATAACTATTTAATTATGTAAATCTATTGATATGAAGCACAAAATAGT
Organism: Tholera decimalis; assembly: GCA_943138885.2. Lineage (NCBI taxonomy): Eukaryota > Metazoa > Arthropoda > Insecta > Lepidoptera > Noctuidae > Tholera > Tholera decimalis. Next base: position 11,576,984 of record OW964563.2, read on the forward strand.
ACAAATGAAGAAAAGATTATTAATTATTAATTTTATTTTCCCTTGAGAAAAATGAGACTTTTTATCTGTGAGTCACGTGATTAGAAACACCAATCAGAAAACGAGACGTCATCGTTCAATATTTTGACAGCTGACTGGTTATCTTTAGTTGGTGCGTAAGACAAAATAAGAAATAACTAACTAACTGCTTGCACTGTCTGGACAGGTCCGCTCAAATTTACGTGGTTATTTCCTCAAAAGAATACCAAAGACATGAACCTACATGCTTCTCATATACAAATACAAATTGTTTGGACTTTAAAAGAGACGTTGACGACAAACTCAGAGGGAGTTTGTTTCGGTGTTTCTTCTCAGAGTAGTCAGTTAGGAAATATTGGCCTTATCTAGTTAAACTAAACACGCAAAAAATCATGACGTGTAAAAGTGTTATTTATAACCAATTTACAAATAAATATTTCATTTCATTTCATAACTAACTCTCTCTCTTCTGGTTCATTTGTCTTATCGTCCTGTACCTAATAGTTGTTCGATGAGTTCCTTTTTTTGTCTTTTTAAAAAAGCAGATAGATAGATATATTATTTATTGTACACCATAACAGTAAAACAAATATGGACTTAACAACTAAAAAGGGTGATACAATGGGCGGTCTTATCGCTAAAAGCGATCTTTTACAGACACCCTTTGGATGGATTTGACACAGAAGTTCTAACCACTTCTTGCTTCTTCTTCTTCTTCTTTTTAAAGGGACATGAATAAATAGTTTCGTTGGCGTTTTTATAGTAGTATTCCCACAACAAGGTACTACTGCACAGCACTGATAATAATTTTTCACGTTCATAATAGAATAAAATATCATAAAATACCCGAAGTACATTTATGTGCCAAATGCCAGGAAAGTTGTTTTTTGAACGATGACGTCATACATAGTCACGTGACCACAATGCCACGATTTAATCCATAGTTTTTTAATAAATTAAAAAAAATACTTATATTTTAATTGAAAGGTTAAGTGATGAATAAAATATTATTTTACGAGTACACGTGAAGCGCTTCGAAGCGTTTCAAACAATTTTTACAAAGTTGTCAACTCGCGGATTAACATAGAAAATATAGTATATTTTACAATAAAATAATAGCCTTTACAGACGAGGCTTTAATTGTTTTATAAGAGATGAGATTACAATAACAATTGATAGGGCTAAGTCATAACATTACGTCTTAGTGGAGTAGGTAGGGATTTGCATGACCCTTGGATATCTTCATCAGATGATTCGGTAATGCTGTTGTTTACTGACTGAACAGACTGAATTGTTTGTTTCTTTTTAGTATAGCATTGATTAAACACTTGGATACAATATCGAGGTTTAGTTGAACAAAATAACTTCCGTGATCTGTATAAAAGATAGATAAGAACAATGCTACAGATAACATATGTTACTGAGAGATAATGAGTACTATATTTATAATAATAATAATATAATATTCCACAACTTTTTTTTTCACACAACGCCATCTAGTCCCAAACTAAGCAGAGCTTGTGATATGGATACTAGACAACTGATAAACATACATATATATTTCTAAATACATACATATTATAGATAAATTACACCCAGACAAAGAACAAATGACCGTGCTCATCACACAAAGATTTGTCCTAGCTAGGTGGGAATCGAACCCACGACCTTGCGCATAGCAGTCAGGACCACTGACCACTATACCAACGGGCCTGTCTAAGTATCTGTGTATTTATATAAGTGAGATGGTTGTTCAATCTTATTTAATTCGTTTTCGAATTCCTTAAGATGCACACTTGCTTGTAGTAGTGAATTGAAATCGTTAACGTTAGATAACTTTACAAAAGGGAGATGCCTTACTGTTTTATTTATTCTCTGATTATCGCAGCAATCATCTTCTATAATATTAAAATTAGATATATGATTAGTAAAATTAGAGATAACATTATCACTAGGCGTAAACTTTAAAGTTTTAAAGAAAGCAACACAATATTTTGGCAAGGTTAGCATGCCTGTACCAAAAAAGATCTCATCATGATTGGTAGGATCATTTTCACATGTTATATGAGCTTTTCCAGGCTCTGACTGTACAAACAACCATTTATTATTATTTATCTTGAAAAATACATTAATAGAGCCATGTAACAACTTGGTATTACAAGAATCTGGCAATGAACTTATAGCTTCGGTTAAGATTATTGTTTCACACGTCGGATTCGCAATTGTAGAGTACACATTTCCTAAAGAACACACATAACACTCGTTATGAATCACTTGACACTTATCCACTGACTCTAACAGTGAATAGAACATACGATCTATAGTTATGGCCACATAAGGTTTATCGGGAGCAATAAGTATGTAAGTGTCAGGTTTCGTGACGTCGTAGGGAGCTGGAAGTGGAACATTATGATAAAGGTTGTATGTCTGTGGAAGGACGAGTGGGATTTTTGTGATAATAATTATTTTATTTAGATGATAATAACAAATTAAATCAGAAATATCTATAATAATGTGTATATTTTCTAAAGATAAACTTGTAGGAAGCTCACAGTGTTTAGGAAGCTTGTCTTTATGTAGGTCTAGTTCTTGGAATAATTGATAGGGACTAAGTACAGCTGGATGAAGAATGTTGAGCTTGCTAAATAGGATAGCGTTGTTGACGTCATCAATGTCAAATGACAAGGCTATCGTAATGCTTTCTAAAGAGTTCAATAACATTATCAGATGGTTTTTTATTTCCAATTTATCAGTTGAGTTAGATAATTGTTCAAATGCCATTCGAATAGTTTCTAGATTTTGATTCAATTGATTTTGATTTTTGTTTACCCTTGACATTGTGTTATTGAAGGTTGCAATAGTAGATCTGATGACGTGAATGTTAACTTTCATTAAGTGAGCTAGCTGTTTTTCGTCCGACTGTACCTTGGTGATAGCGTCCGAGAACTTTAAGGCGTCTTCGGTGTCTAAAGTTCCAAAGATTGATTTTAAAATTGAGCCGCCAGCATCAATGAGCCCGCGCTTAAAACGGTTTGGTTTTTGATCTTGAACAAGGTAGGATATAGACAAGAACTTACGAACATTGTTAAGATGTTGGTTTTGTAATGGCGATAGTAAATTAGTACATTCTAATTGGATTTTACTAGAAGAGCTGGTAACACAGAAATTAGAGACTTCTTTGATTAGAGCTTCGACTTTATATATATTATATTCAAGATAATCCATTATACTACTTCAATTTAAAAACAACAGTAACGCCTACGGTAAAGATTATTCCTTCTAGAAGCGAAATGTTTATTCGTTGCAATGTCACTAACCCCGAAATTAAAGAGGGACTTTTGCTAGATGTTAAATTAAAAGATCACCCTCGTTTATATATTTCTCGGTGCTTAGTTCGTGTTGATCCTAATAACCAAACTACTATTTCTGTGCTTAACACGTCAGATCAAGACATAACTTTAAAAGATCTCGAAGTAACCCTAGAACCTATCTCACAAATATTGGAACACAATGAGAACACTGTTTCTATCAATACAACCGCAACCTATTCTGAGTCAACATACCCGTACACAGCTGATCGGGATTCAAAAGTTCAAAACATGATTAGATGCGATCATCTTAATTTAGAAGAAAAACATCGCCTACGTAATATATGTTCAAAGTTCCAAGACATATTCTATTTGGAAGGAGACAAACTTACACATACTAATACTTTAGAACACAAAATTCGTGTTACATCCGAAACCCCCATTGCGGTCAAAAGTTATAGGTTTCCAGAATGTCATAAGGAAGAGGTCAATAAACAAATTCAAGATATGCTAGATCAAAACAAGACGCATCCGGTAAACCCAAATGGCGGATTGTTATAGATTATCGCAAATTAAACGAAATCACGATTGGCGATGCATACCCAATTCCAAATATCTCCGATATCCTAGATCAACTAGGCCATAGCAAATATTTCACCACAATTGACCTTGTATCTTCATTCCACCAGGTCAAGGTCAAGGACACAGAAAAAACCGCGTTTAGTGTCCCATCCGGTCATTATGAATTTACAAGGATGCCCTTCGGACTCCGAAATGGACCATCCACATTCCAAAGGCTTATGAATATTGTCCTCAGTGGGCTTCAAGGAACTCACTGTTTCACATACATGGATGACATTGTATTATTCGGCCACGACCTTGAATCCCATTGCCGAAATTTTGAGTCAGTTTTTGAGAAGTTACGTGAACATAGGTTAAAGTTACAGCCTGCCAAATGCGAGTTTTTACGAAAAGAAGTACAATATTTAGGACATATAATATCGGATCACGGCGTGAAACCCGATCCGAAAAAGGTTTATTGTGTTCAAAATTTTCCAGTTCCAAAATCGCCTCGTGACATTAAATCATTCCTCGGATTAGTGGGGTACTACCGCCGGTTCATAGAAAACTTTTCGCATATCACAAAACCTCTCACTAGCCTTCTAAAGAAAAATGCAGCTTTTATCTGGTCTCCTGAACAACAGAAGTCTTTCGATGAATTAAAACATAAAATAACAACCGCTCCTATTCTTCAATATCCCGATTTCTCTAAACCTTTCATATTAACTACAGACGCTTCTAATTTCGCTGTATCTGCAATCTTATCCCAAGGAAAAATCGGTCAAGATTTACCAGTCTCATATGCGTCTAGAACTCTCAACAAAGCGGAAGGAAACTATTCCACTACCGAAAAAGAATGTTTAGCTATAATTTTCGGCACAAAAGTCTTCAGGCCTTACTTATATGGTAACAAGTTCACTGTAGTCACTGACCATAAGCCACTTCAGTGGTTGTTCAATTGTAAAGATCCTAATTCGAAATTAGTTCGCTGGCGCTTAAAGCTAGAAGAGTTCGATTACGAGATAGTCCATAAAAAAGGCAAAATGAATTGTAACGCCGATTCCTTGTCTCGTAATCCAATACTTACCACAGATACTCCTTCTACTTCTGAAACTTACGAAAAATATTTACAAATTAGTCAACAACATACCAATTCCTATGACACTGTCATAGAAGAGCATAACAATTCGTTACTTAAAACCAAGTGTAAAATGATCGTTTACCCTACTGCCATTGATTTAGACGACTCTATTCCATACTGCTCTGAAATTTTACAGATGTCCAAGTTCAATGAAGACTTACCGGACATACGGAACTTAGAAAGAGAACTCTATACGTTCCAAAGTACATCCAACGTAAATCATGTGTTCACACATTTATTCTTACGTGTCCATCATTATGACGAAATGACTTATAAGGACATTTTTAATATGATAAGAGATTATCGAGACATGATTACTGCATGGTATCCAGAAGAAAAAGAATTTGCTATTTCCGATTTCCAAGATCCGTTCGCAAAGCTATCATTTACAAAATTATACAATATTATTGGATTTATTTTTCATAGAACAGGTCTCAAAGTTCATATATATCATAACAATATTCTATATCCTACACCCGCGGAAGTTCCTCGTATATTAAAAGATAACCATGACTCACCTTCAGCAGGACATCCGGGTATTTCTCGGATGTACGATAGGTTAAAAACGCTTTATTGGTGGAAAAATATGCGCCAAGATATAGAGAACTACGTCAAAAGTTGTAAGTCCTGTCAAATAAACAAACCATTACGTCAAACAAATCGCGCTCCTATGATAATCACATCCACGGCAACAAAACCTATGGAAAAAGTGTATTTAGACGTTGTAGGACCATTACCCGAAACTCACGATTATTGCTATAAGTTTATCCTTACTTTGCAAGACGATTATGATTATAATGTTTTCTTTCCCCGAAATTCTGCCTTAAGAATGTTCATAATTCGTCGAAGCTATCAAAAATTTTATTTGAACAAGCTACCTGTGCTTTTCCTTGTAATTTTGATATTATGTATTTGAGCAACAAGGACTTTTGACCCTCAGATGCTAAGTCAAGAGCGTTTTGGCAATTTGTTAAAAACGCCGATAAAGTTTCGCGCTCCCCTTGGTATGGGTTTATAAAGTTACACAAGACTTGGATGGGGTATGGCTCAGAGATAGTAGGAGTTACTTGTTTTCTTTCACTTGTCATGGTAACGAGTATTTAGACGAATAAAGGTAATTATTTATCAAAAGGATTTAGGAGACAAGGATACTTATGCGGCAATAACGAAATTGTATATTCTACTCACAGCAAACTGATGGTTTGAAGGACAGGATGCATCACGTAGACCTCGGTGAGTAGAGCACTTGACACCAGCGCAGACGTGCAGCAGCAGCAGTCAGCAGCAGACACAGGCGACACTTGGGTGATCCGTAGACAGCGTTGGTTGGGGTTAGCTTAGCTTGAAGCTTACCCAGGCAGGAGGCGAAAGGCTTCGTAGAGGCGTTGACTACTTTGGCCAACTCGGTTGGACTCGGTGTGATCACGATCGGATACCGTGATAATAACGTGGTTTTGACGACAAAATGACACACACGTACCGGATAGAGACAGGATAAAGTCACACTGGATAGAGACGATAGAAATAAGATAGAGTCACACTGGATAGAGACGATAGAGTCACACTGGATACCGATTTTTAAGGTTGATTTAGAGACGAACAAGGCGGGCGGGCACTGAATTTAGTTTTATATTATTTTATGAATAGCCAGCAACGACTTATACTGACTATCCCACTTCTGACACCACTGTTACGGGGCCGGTTCTAAGTCCCTTTTAAAAAAAAACTATTTTTGGACCTTGAAAGAATTTTAATGAGAATTAGTACAACGATACAAATTTAATGTGTCCGCCACGAAGTTCAAAGTATGACTGCCGGAAATTACCAATAATTACGATTCGGAAAACAACAACTGTGGGAAACATTATATGACACCTAAGAGGTGTCAGCGTTTATATTTTATATGCTTAGGGCTGTCTTCTAATTTATAACAGAACCCAGGGAAGACGGTGGCACAGTGCAGGTCACGTGCCACCGTGCACAACGAGGCTCAGGGAGACACCTTTACAGTCTCCCAAGGGATGTGCCCTAATAGGCGATGCACAGACGGGGTTCTGGAGTGGTCTTTTAATAGGTACCTGGACCCTTTCATGTGCTGATGGTGATCACCAGGGTGGTTTTAGTGAGGTAGATATCCCACACTTCCCTATAAGTCCAAACGCCTTTTGAAGGTTTCACCCCGATAGCAAAACAAAAAAAAGTGATGTATGGGACATTCGATTCCACGAGATTTATTTAAGAGCAAGTTGCTGGTGTATATTATATAGTGTCAGATAATAATGTGTCATCATGTCCGACATGTCTGCTGTTATTATTATTATTGACATTACGCACCTTGTATCGAATCGATCTCTTAGAGACTAGATCTCAGGTTCTAGATAAGACAACACAAAGAACAATGTTTCTGTTGCCGACACTACGGCTAGTGATCGTGCACGGCGCGCGGCCTTAAATTAAACCCAGTTTAATCGCATTTATTTATTTTTCTATAAAATACACATACAATTTGTAAATAAACAATTCAATATTCAAATATCTAATTTACAGATTTCGTTCCTAAACATATTCATTACGTCCACGCTATAATGTACTATTACATGGATGCAGGATCATATTATGCAACAATTACAACATCAAATAAATATGTATATCGATTAATTGCTAAAACATGTGTCGGTTGTTCGATGGAAATAGCAGAAAACTACAAATGACTGATATGTACTTCATTTTTCGTGAATATCTGGAAGAGCTAACGCAAAAAGAGGTTGAAGTTCGTAAACGAATCACTGCAAAAGCGTTTTGGATATGACATCGAATGCAATATAAGATTTAAGTCCTATATAACAAAACAGCATCTATCTCTAAAGTAACTAACATCAAGTACCTGTAGAATTTAGACTAGTACATGGACCTTAAGACAAAATCGATATTAATTTACCATCCTAATAGGCCTATTAAAAACGCTCTGATTAATAATTAATTGGTGCAACCCTTATAGGAATAAAAAAACACAAACGGACACGACTTTCATAAAAAGGCTGCACACTCATAAGGGTCATTTTGGCACTAAGATAATTATGTCTGTTAAACTTACGTTACATTTAAAATCATTAAAACTAAACATTACAGTAGATGGGTAGGTAGGTACCGTAAAGAAAATTATCTTAGAATAACAAACTAAGATCGTAGATAGATTTATTTTTATCTAATTAATAACGTCTAATTTCATCATAAGATTGTGTTTTAACCCTATACATAAGATATTTTATGTATCTTCGTATTCTTTTAAAATAAAATAAATAGCAGTAGTAGTAACCTCAGCATTACCCTTTGGGCATTACAGGCGCGATGGTGAATAGAATTTATGTAGGTATGTAATAAATATCTCAACAGGACTCATCATTGTTATGAAGTGGTTATAAACATGGTCGTAAAATAGTCTGAACGTAACGGTATTATTTGGGAAGACACACATAAACCTTATCTATGTAAGCTCGACCAATAAAATAATGTTTTAATTGTACATGAAAATATTTCCATGTGATCTGATGCCTTAGCTTGTTGCTAGCTTTTTTATATTAATTATTATATACCAAACATACAACTCTTAACTTTTAACACCATTTAGATTATTATTTCATCACTTTTTAATCACATTACATAATATTCATACATACAATAATAGTGCTGTTATTATTTGCGTGTCATTTTATTTATTTTTTCATTTTTAATATACGATGTTAATTAATGCCATCTAGTTTTCTTATTTGGTTCCATTTAATTTAACATTTACTATGAAAATATACACGTTTAAAATCTATATTATCGGTATGTACAAGGTATATTTACATTAATGGTAACATTTGAGAAAATATCATTATTTTCTTCATCTGTTGATAAGTATAGATTTATAGAGATAGGTAGATATTTAATGAAGGTCGTAGTATTGTCAATTTAAACCAAAGAAGAGGCTAGTTAGAAGCTGAAATGTAATTGATTTTCATCAATATGGCTAGTGAGAAACTAATTTTATGGCAGTGTTTCCTTAAGTTTCTGAATTTCATTTGTTTCAATTCAGCTACACCTACCTACGGCTTGACTTAGATAATTTCTCTAGAAATAAGTAATTAGCTTTTTAAGCTTAAATGGTCAGTAGCCATTTAACTGCAGGGTAAAGAAATCAAATTAGCTTCTATTAATCAGCATTAGACTTTGATTAGGTACTTAAATGGTATATGCATACTTGATATTATATAATTTCTTAGAAAAGGAAACATTTACACGCTAAGTACTATGAAAAATGGCCGGAATGATTTAAAATGAAGTAAAAAAAGTGTTTTCATTTTCAGAAGTGAAGGAGCTCTGGCTTGGACAGTAAGTACTAACTTAACACTGGCCTTTTTACGTAAACAACATGTATTCAATATATTTCAAGCTATTATAGGTAGAACTGAAAAGCTGGTCAACATTTGGCCTCACTCAAATGCTTGGGAGACACTGAAACCCATTCTGCTAGAGTATTTTCAGGCCACAGGTCTTTTAAAAAGCATTTTACAATATATTCAATAGCAATTTTTTGCATTGGGTCGATTTAGAATGACCAAGTATTTTATTTTGGATGGCATGTTGTATTTTAGGAATTACATGTATTTTATTTATTCTTACGATTGATCCAGGTATAAGGATAATTTCATTATAATCTATTTGAACAGCTTTAAAATATTATGTAGCTTTAGAATTAATTATTATCAGTGATATTCAGATAAAACTACCATTTTGATTATAGAAATCTTTAGATAAAAGACTATATTTTTATAGATATATTAGAATTTTATCTAAAAGATAAAATGTATTCATCAAACTAGAACATCTTGTGTAGATATATAATAGATCTATTAAAACATAAGTACAATTCGGTTTAGTTTAAGCTATACAAGAAGACAGGTTTACTCTAGTGCAAATATCTACCAAGAATGTTCATAAAACAAAATTATTGCGTTCAGACGACAAAGTAAGCCCGTTCTCGGGAATGTTATGATAGCAAGCCAGTTACAGCTAACTAAACCTAGCGAGGGTCTAACAAAATGCCCACTGAAGGCAAGGACACCGCTAGAATTTACGATAAAACTATAATTATGTGGAATTATAACGAGTTCTTAACTGGACACTTAATAATACTAAATTAGTAAAGGTCCTAATATAATTATTAGTACAAAATAAGCTTCACATCATTCCTTGTTAACGACATATCTACATTCGTACAAAACACAAGTTAATTCTTTCATATTACATAGCAACTGGTGCCATTTATAAAACATCATTTCAATGAATCCACTTCTTCGCTAAAGCTTCTTATAAATAAGGCATTTCTTTTTACAATAATATCGTAATTCACCAATCACAAGATACAATCGTGTATCTTTCTACGTCTTTCTTGACAGTCTGACAATGACATTTAAGGGGGAGAACCATAAATGGTAACGAAAAGATCTGAGACCAAGTGGCATATAATATTGCACTACCAACATTCGTTTTCCTAGCTACTTTTCATTTCGATTTTCTGTATCATTTGGCTGATGCAGAATGCAGAGTTGCAGACTATGTACAAAATGACGTAGGTGGTGAGTGTCGGTACTGTCAGGGAACGCGGCAAGAGGGGGCGCGCGCGCCGGCCGCAGGACGTCAGAAGTTACTGTCGAACACGCTCATAGACCTGGAGATGTCCTCATCGCGTAGACAGCAGTCGAGGAATTCGTCCAGAGTCAGTACGCCGTCGCGGTTCAAATCCATTTTCTGAAAGTATGCAACAAGAAAACATAAATACAAAATCATCTAATGACTACCATTCTGGGTGGAGCGGTGTGTCAGACTGCTACTGACTACACCAACATACCTACTGTACATACTGTAGCGACCTATTCCGCTACCGCAATCGCTCCCGCTTATGGGCGATGGGACCTCGGACAGAAATCAAGTTGGGGTCACCAGTGAAGTTTAAGGAATTTGTTATACCTATGTATTGAGATTAATATCCCACTTTCAATAGCATATAAATGTAGTTAAGTTATATGCGTAGTTAGCGAAGCGATTAGTTCTAGTTAATAGCAATGTACTGCCCTGCCAATCCAAAACACTGTAACTTTCGAAAACCACATTTGAGATATTTAACGATATAGGTTTTTAATTTATTTAATTTGAAGTGATACATTGTTTTTTAGCTTGCCTTATCTTGCAGAATATACATAGTAATGAAAAAAAAAATAAGTGAGGGGTGTTAAACAGACTTCAAGGAACTAATATAAAGCTGTTAAGCAAAAACACTGTAAGTCGACTTACAGTATTTTGGATTGACACGGCAGTGTAGTTTGTGAGCACTGCTTCCTTCGCTTGAACAGCAAGTAAACACTGTGGCTCCTCACTTGTAATTCCATTTATTTTATTTTTATTAGATAGAACGACAAACAGTTACATTATAACAACTTACAAATAGATTAACAAAAATTAAGTTTTGACTATAATGGAGCCCACTACGTTGTCCACAGATAGACATAAGTTTAGAAAAAAAAAAAAACATATTTCATCGCCTTCCACTAAATCGCTGCGCTTCGTTACTTAGGTACTTAAAGTTTAAAATTGACTTATGTTATCTGACAAAATGTTTGCACTGTCTGGACAGGCCCACTCAAATCTGTGTGATCTTTCCTTAAAAGATCACTTCAGACATTAACCTACAAGGACCAATACAGATTGTAAAACTTTTTACCAAAAAATTAAACAGACTTCCAAAAAAACACTGCAAAGTGAAAAATAACTTTAATTTCGGAAGTCGGTGCCAAAAACGAAAATACAAAAGACTGACTACTGAAATTAAAGTTATTTTTCACTTTGCAGTGTTTTTTTGGAAGTTAAAATTAAATCTCAACTACTTATAACCTTATAAAAAATATTGCTTTTCCCAATGCTGGGCCGCTAATCGTTGAGGAGTTCTCCTGGTACTTCACCATCAGCTTCACTTCACTATATGCATTGTGACGAGCATAATAACCACATTCAAGTAATCGAAGAGGAACCCATTAAATACTTATTATTCCTACTTATACAATATTGAGTAGTTCCAGTGGCCATCTGTGGTCTTCATCATCAGGTCCACCTCACAAATGGTGCTTTTCCAATGCAACTACACAAGTTACTATAAAAAGTACTCAAATCACTATAGGTGTGCCTATAATATTTGAAGAGTTCCCTCGATTTCTCCAGGATCCCATCATCAGATCCTGACTTGGTGGCAATGGGACCAATTTCAAACAAAAAAAAAATTCCAAATCGGTTCAGCCGTCTTCGAGTAATCGGTGATCATACAAAAAAGAAGAAAAAAACAAATAAACAAATATACGCGTCGAATTGATAACCTCCCCTTAACCTTCCCTTCCTCCTCCTTGTCGTCGGTTGAAAAGACTAACCTCTCGAGTTTGTTTGGGTGTTTCTTCTAAAGCGCGCTCCACATTCACGCGAGAATCTCGCGAGAAAGCCAGAATAACACGAGAAATGTGAATGTGGAACCGATTTACATCGGTTCCACATTCACGTTTCTCGTATGTTTCTCGCTTTCTCGCGAGATTCTCGCGTGAATGTGGAGCGCGCATCAGGGTAGTCAGAAAACACCGGCTTCATCTGGTTTAAATCTCATCTGCTTAACCTATTCCTATTTTGAAATCGGCTTCCAGTGTATCCGGATGCAGCTGAGTATTATTGTTTTACATGCAGCAACTGCCTATCTGACCTCCACAACCTAGCTGGGTAACACGATACCCCTAGGTTAGAACAATGTCAGACCGCACAGACAACTTCCAAACTCCGGGCTACTACTGAGAAATTCTTCTTTATGCCCGATCCGAGAATCGTACAGGTTTAAATATACGGTAAAAATATAACGTGGGCTATTCAATAACCAATTTGCAAAATAAAGATCATTTACGTTTATATGCTATTGAAAGTTGTTTATTGATCTCAATATAACGGTGTCCTATACTCAGGGCCGGATTAACCCTTTCAGAGGCCCTAAGGCAATAGCATTCTCGGGGCCCCTTTTCTTACTTTGACTGACCAAATCGTGTGTGAATTGAGGAAACGCACATTAAGGGCTGTGGTTTTTAATATATTTGTTTACTTATTCCCAGATTTGTTCTAAAATTGTTTTAATTCTACTACTAAATTTAACGATTTGTATTTTGAGAGATAACAGTGAGGTCCTTAAGTTCACACGCACAGCAAATTCTCGTTCGAAGAAACGTGTTTTCTTGGTGCGTGCACTGGGCCTGGGCCCCTAGTTGATGCGGGGCCCCTAGGCAGTTGCCTACTCCGCCTAATGGTTAATCCGGCCCTGCCTATACTACATCACTACATACCAAGAATACAGCAACAAGTAAAAATATTTATGTTACGATGATAACAATATTATTATAACACCCGCACGGGTCGATCTTAGAGGTTAAGCAATGCTTGCCGAGGTCGGTATTTGGATGGGTGACCATCTTAACACTTTGCCAGCGGATTACGAATAAGATACCTGCGGGCGGTTTTAACCTCACTCGCGCGTCACGAATAGGATATGTCGACGCTGGAAAGGAAAAATTATCCAAGCGACATCAGACTAACTTTACAGTAGAGCAGTTTAAAGTTTGATTTTTTTTTCTACATTAGTATACTATAAAGTAGATAAAAAAATATCCAAATAAATTTCTAAGATTTAGGGTTTTGGACCATTATAAGAAATTACACGATTTTTTTTCTGAAAATTCTAACTTTAAACTAGTTAGTCTGATGTCGCTTGGATAATTTTTCCTTTCCAGCGTCGATGTGATGCATTTTCTTACTTACTGTTCATAAATCACGTAAATGTAAAATTATTATATTTCATTGTTTTGTTTCATATACAAAATATAACAAGGCAGTAACATAATAATAAAAAACTCAAACAGATATCTATTATAGTTTACATTCCATGACCATTTAAAATATAAAAAGTAAAAGTCTTTATTTTGGAAACATTTAGCAGTTGACTACATTACAAAGAAAACGATGATAGCTACAAAAGTTTATAACTGTGTCGCAGCTATCAGCGCCCATACAAAAAAAGAGGACAATTTTCCAGACTAAAACTACAAGTAATAAAAATAAAAATTAAAAATACAAAAAATTAAAAATAAAATAAAATTACAAATGACCGTATGTGTCTGTGTAGATGAGTATGAGGGAGTGAAGTGTAGGTGAGTATGTTTGGTCATTGTATGAAATGTAGGGAATGTAGGGAGTGAGAGTTTGGGTGTGTGTGTGCGAGTGTTTGTGCTATTTAAATATCCACTTTTTTTCAGTTTCATAATAATTTTTTTTTCAGTTTCATCATTTAAAATATGCCAAAATTGGCCCGCGTACGGCGGGATCCGCGTGTGTAAACGCTTCGCTGGGAAAGTGTTAACATATTGAGATTCCTCTTAGTCCCGGCTGTCATTTGTACTTCTTTGACAGTTGTTACGGGTAGATAGAAACCAGAAAATCTGACACTGGTTTTGCCAAGGGCTAACGTGTTACCCAGCTACTGGGTTGTGGAGGTCAGATAGGCAGTCGTCCATGCAACACACTTATACTGCATCCGGTTAGACTGGAAGTCGAACCCAACATAGTTGGAAAAAAGCTAAGCAGATGATGATCGTGACTGGAACAATGTAGTGTATTACATTCTCTTTGGAAACGTTCACGAAACCATCTGACACCGACAAGACGGCCGTCATGCAAATGGCGGCACCGCTTTTTGACGTTACGGTGTCAGTTACCGCTCTCTAGGAAACCGCGCCATTTTGTTTACATAGACAACGTTCTAGTGACGTCATTCACCGCTGTATTACGGCCGCTATTTGACGGCACCGCTATCCTATCCTACCTTTCATTGACAATAAAAAGCTAACGAACTGAGAAGACTTTAGTGGTTTTATACAGTTCTATTTTAGGGGAACGAAAAGGAAGAAATAGCGCGACTTTAACACGTTCGCTGACCTAAGACAGCGCCTGTGTGCAAAATCTATGAAGCGCCTATGATTTTTTCCACAGGCGTGTGGTTTAACTTTACACTGTTTGTACCTGCTCAATTATAAAGAATAATATGTAGTATTTTTACAAAAATAATTTCAATAGTTAATGCTGGTATTATACCCGGCGCTCCTTCTGCCTTGGCGCCTGTGTGCGCCGCACACTTCGCACATAGGGACGGCTCGGCCCTGACAATGTATCTCTCTAAACATAGTTTTTAAGTAAAAGTATTATTTTTATTATTAAACAGAATTTATAGTACCGTGTTTTATTAAAACAATATTTTAAACAATAATTGTCTTTTTTGCTACTGCATAAAAAGTGCGATATGACTCACTAGTCGTTTACATCAATTGACGGGATAGACAGAACTCACGCTTGTCTGACTACTTTCTAACTCGCTTTATTGTAGAATTACTAAAGGAAATAAAAATGAAATACAAACCTGAAACAGTCTTTCAACTTTCTCCCGTATCACATCATCTTCCAACGTGGGATCTACTATCTTCCCCATAAGGTCGTATATAGCGGTGACAATCTCCGTCATTTCCTCCTTAGTGATGCATCCGTCGCCATTGATATCATACAGCGAAAACGTCCATCGCAGCTTCTCTTCATAGGTCCCTCTTGATAATATTGATAAGCCGGTTACAAATTCCTGTAAATAAGAATTGATTTTTTAAACATTCTGAAGGGAACTGAAATGTGGAAATAACAAGTTGCCAAAGTCGATTACAGTACTTAGCGAGGAAACGCCAAGTAGGTACTGTGCTAGTCATAGAAATATAAAAAACAGTAACATATAACGAAACTTGTTTATTATATCTATGGTGCTAGTAGTTGGTTTTTAACTAACATCATACATCGTGTCCCGTTCTGAGATTTTTGCTATGCCAGTTTATGCGGGCACCTCAACTGAGGGCGTAAAACAGATTTAATTAAAAAAAAAACCGTTTATAGTTTATGGATTTTTAGTTTAAGTATTTACTAATTTTAAGCAAATTCCCTATATATATCAATTTGCCACGACAAAGAAATTTGTTTGGGCCCTCAGTCCAGATGCACATCCTAACGCTAGATGGTATTTCGGCGCAACGAAAGCCAGCAACAACTGCAGCGTCAGGCGCTCACCGATGTGCGTCTTTGAGGCACACGCAGCTACTGCTGTAAGCTGTGCTGCTTTTATTTAATTAAGTTTTTGTTGTTATTTATCATGTGCCTTCGCGTCTGGGTCAATTAAATTTATTTACTTTCTTTGGTTTTTTTTTATACTTGATAGGCTTGCGTTTGACCATAATTTCACCTGATGTTAAGCGATGATGTGGTCGAAGATGAAGCACGCTGGCCTAGAAGTAACTTAAAGACTCCCAGGTTATAACTATCAGGAAACACAGACTCCGGCAGGGAATTCAACTCCTTAGCCGTATGCACAATGAAAGTATTCCCAAAACGTTTCGTGCGTATGTGTGGGATGTCCACCATGTAACGATGGTGCATCGCCGTTTATCTTGTAGTCCGATGATGGAACGGGCTTGGCGGAATAAGACTGCAATTCCATCGCACACTCCCCGAAATGTAACCGATAGAAAACTGACAGGCTTGCAACACGTCGCCGATTTTCTAGGCTCTGGAGCCTTGTCTCGACCAGTTTCTCGTTGCCGATGAGCCTTTTAGCCCGTTTCTCTATAAGACTCAAGTGCATCAAGCTGGTATTTGGCAGATCCGTCCCAAAGATGAGAGCAGTACTCCATAGACGACCGAACTTGCGCTTGATAGAGGTTGAGCAGCTGTTCCGGTGTGAAGTACCGTCTCACCTTTGCTAGGATTCCTAACTTTTTGGCAGCCAATTGAGCCTTAGCCTCGATAAACGGACCAAAATTAAGGGTGGATGTCAACGTAACCCTAAGAAGCTCGATGCGATCAGTTATCAGTACGGTTACACCACGCCGGAGGAGCCGGTTGAAATTGGCTCCTTTTTGCGGTGAAAAGACACGCCTGGGTCTTGGGAGCATTAAACTTGACCAAGTTGGCGTCGCCCCACTCAGAGACAGCCTTCAAAGTCAAGTTAAAGCGCCCCACCATTGCCTCTCGGAGAGACTATACTAGCACGCACGCTGGATATATATCTCTCAGCAACAGTGCTGTCGTCTGCATACCCAAAGGTACCGGGCATATAGCAGATCGTTAATATGCAGCAAGAATAAAGTTGCTAAGAGAACTGACCCCTGACCCCGGCATTAATAGCCAATTGGCTTGGTTGCCTAGAACTACCTCACTGTTACTATTTTGTAGATAAGACAATGTAGTCTTTAGTTTTAAGTACCCACTTATTTATGAATGCTAGTCCAGGAAATCTGGATACTGAACGTAAGCAATTGTTGAATTATGTAAATTTTATTTGACTAACCCGCACTGGGCTGGCATGCCCTCCCATATATAGTCCTCTACCGATTTCGGTAACGGCGACCCTTCAAAACTACTTCCTTGCGTGAGCCTAGCCAGACCGAATTTGGTTTGAAACACCCGATCACAAACATTGCAGTAGAGCTGGCCGCCAGAGTTATAAGTGTAGGTACATATAGGAGGGCTTAGGTCTGTCTTTACGTAATTGGCATTTTCATTCACTTTATCAAGACGCTCTTTTTCAAAATGTTCAACATTTTTTTTTATCAGCTTAATGCAATCAGCCTATCTCCCAGCAGTGGGAACGGCTGTAGCCATTAGGTTTTGAAAATAAAGACAAATATTTACCTCAAAACTTAACAAGCCACTCCTGTCTTGGTCCAATGTGTTGAAAACAAAGTGCGCGTACTGAGCGGTGTTAGCTGGAAAAAAAGAAATTTAGGGCTCATAAATTAGATCTGGTCTTGAACAAAAATGTTTTATCGTTTTTTACTTTAATACTATCAGTATATTTGGCTGCATCTGGATAGACTAAGCCTTTCTCAACACTTATGATTGAGGGTAGGCAGATGATACTTAATGTAGAAAAACGATAGATGTCTATAATGAAATTACACAATATTATAAGTTGTAAAAGATTTACAATCATAGAAAACAACAAGGTTTCAATTATTAGGTAAGCTCTAGGACTGCTTTTTTTAAAACTCTTGTCCTCACACTAGGTCAAGGTTTCATTACCAACGTGCATTTGACCGTATATTTACAATACAACCATTAGGTACCTATCAAGTACAACCAACAAGTTTAACTAGTTATTATGCCGATTATCATGCTTGATAGCAGACATGTTGGCTCTGTACGATGGTACAGATTACAGCTATGTAGGTACTTACTTGTTATATTTTCAAGAAATGGTGATACAAAACATCAGCTTGCTTGAGATTTCTGCTTCAGAACACATTGATATTCTTACCTGACAGCTGCCTTGTAATCTTCAGATTAGGTTTATAGTAAGAACCTAACGGAGTAGTAGAATACTAATGGGTACATGTTTATCATCTTACCATGGTCTGCTGGAAATTTCTTTAGAAAATAAGCAGCACCTTCGTGCTGTTTTATCTTTTAGTGTCATGTGTGTACATAAATAAATGGAAGTAGTGTATGCCGGTTGTCTATACTAATATTATAAAGGGGTAAGTTAGTAGGCAGTAATGACTGGATCTACTGAACCGAATAACTATAGCGCATAAGCTAAACTAGTTACTTTATTTACGACCGATTACGTCAGCGAAATTTTTCGCTGAAAACGCAAGCAGAACAGTCACATATAAATTACAGGTGTATGAAAATGTGGATTCTAACTCTGCAGTCAGAAAATACTTTTGTGAGTCAACCATAAAATATTAACTTTATGTGTAGGTAGGCAAAGGTTCTTGGAAATTGTCATGACTCGACATCAATTTTTCTCCACTTTTTTTAAATTATAAAATTGGTGTCTTAGTGTGGCATTCAAGTAAGCAAATATAAAACAATCTCCCACAGATTTTCATTACTATAGGTACTTTGTTGAAATAAATGTGGTACCTACGTATTTGTTAAGCAATTTTGAACAAAAATCTTATTAGCAAAGAAAAATAATGAAAAAAAAAAACAGGAAAGAAAAAGCTTGATGGTTTTAATTTAAATTTATTTCAGATAGTAAAAACTGGTGGTGGTTTACAAACTTGACAATCAGATTGAACCGGGTTAAATAAATTATTAACACATACAGCTTGCAAGTGTAATTTTTTTACCACACTAAAATTATCACAATGGAATAATGATTACTTTTTGAAGTTACCTAGAACATTTGGTTTACCTCAAATTTCTCCTTAATTAAATAGAGTATACAGTACTACTGTTTTAAGATACACAATGCTAAGGTATACACAGCTCGGCTCGCAATTGTGTATCTCAAAATATTACATTGTTATACTTGCGTCATTTTATATTTAAAATTAACTTAATGTTAAAGTTGAGATGGGTTCACCATAGCGTTCTTCCCATGGGAAATGGACAGTTCTTAACATAAGATTACACTAAAGGCGCTCCACCCGTCTGCTGCTGATAAACTTCTATTGTGTCACCTTCTTCCATCTCAAGTGATGTTGGCGTGTCATTTTCATTGATTGGTTGCCCATCAAATCTGAATCGCACTACTTGCATTGATAGACCCTGGAAAGATAAATTACAATTTTAATATAATCATAAATCTTACTAAGATAATAACTGGGGAAATTGCACAATATTATTAAATGTTAGTTTTACAATGTAATAAATACCTAGTTCCAAAGGTTACATTTACACAAGTTTCAAGCTCTCACAATTATGACATCTGCTTAGTCTTTTTCGATCTATGTTGAGATTAGCATCCAGTCTAACTAGAAATGCAGCAATACCAGTATTTTAAGTGGAGTGAGACTGCCTATACGGCCTCCACAGCCCAGTTACTGGGTTAAACATCCACAGAAACACTGGTAACTGATTGGTCAGTGGGTCGTCTTAAGGGCGGAGAGTTTTAGGAGTTGGAGTGTATGCTTAGGGGCATTACGAGCAGCAAAGAAAACAAAATAATTTTTTTTGAGAGTCTTTTCTAAGTCCCCTGCCCCTAAGGATACCCAACCTGAAAGATCTACCGACACTAAGAAAATCTTTCGAATGGTTTTTTTCATGTCGTTGATTTTTAGGGTACTGTAGCCGAATGGCAAAAATGGAACCCTTATAGTTTCGTCATGTCTGTTTGTCCATCCATATGTCACACTTGGTAGGTAGATGTATTCTGTGAACCGCTTTCAGATTTTAAGAAAAAAATTAAAATAATATTTAAAATAAAAGGGGCTCCCCCATACATGGAACTGAAACTGAACATATTTTTTTTCATGAATCCTATGCGTGTGAAGTGTCTATAGACAGGTCTTTAAAATGCCATTGAGGTTTCTAAAACAACTTTTTCATAAAGTTAATTGTTTAAAAGATATATGCTTCCAAAGTGGTAAAATGTGTCCTTTAACTTCTATAATAATGGAGTGAAAAAAAAATACATGTCTGTAGATCTTAATGTAAACTTTCAACCAAAATTGGTTTGAATGAGATCACCCAGTCAGCAGTTTTTGAGATACAGCAATTTTTTAAAACCGCAAATATAACTTTGTAATTCATACAAACACTATGAAAAACAAAGTTATTTGGCTTTGTTGTAAAAAATGTAAATAAAAAAAAATGTAATAAAAATGTAAATAACCTAGGAGTCTTTAAGTCAAGAGTGAATAGGTTACTTTTAGGTAAGCGTGCTCCATCTTCGACCACATCATCACTTACCATCAGGTGAGATGATGGTCAAACGCGAACCTATTCTAAATAAAAATAAAAAATAATAATAAGAAATTTGTAAGGTTTTTTATCAATTAAATATACCTATTATATTACATTATTGTAGTTACTGCAGAACCCTTCATGGGCGAGTCTGACTCGCACTTGGCCAATTTTTTAACAAAATCTCATGGTTTCATGGTCTCAAGAGCAACAAATTCTTTCCTGAAAAAATTTTCATCCAAGCTACCATTTTGGAAACACAGAGCGTTTTTAAAAAAAAGTAAAGAAATATCAAAAGCGGATTTCGGAAAACAGCGCGTCGTAGGGCCATGCTTCTCAGAATCTAAATCCATACTAATATTATAAATGCAAATGTAACACTGTCTGTATGTAACCTTTTCACACCTAAACTGCTAAACCAATTTAGATGAAATTTGGCAAAGGAATAGTTTAGGACCCTGGGAAGGACATAGGATAGTTTATATCTTGGAATACCCACGGGATCGGGAATTACGCGGGAAAAACCTCCCACGCGGACGAAGTCGCGGGCAAAAGCTAGTGATATGTTCAAATCCCAAAAAAATTTCACTCCATGGTGCCCCAAGGCTACACTTCAAGCCTTTATGTTAGTGGGCATCTTACAAACTTTGAAAGTGTTAATGGCTAAGTTATTGGACTTGTGATCAAGAAGTTGAGGGTTCACATTATATATTAAGCTTAGTCCCGAGGGGTTAACAAGATTGCTAGTAATGTGAATTGTACCCACATTGGTAGAACTCTTTAAAAAAATTGGTTTCACAGCAGATTTATAGGTAGATTTAAAAACTTGAGATATTAACAGTTCTTACAAGTTTAAAAAAGATCTATCTGCATAGAAAGCAGGTTTGCTCATATAAATAAGACCGTTTGATCCAAGTTAAAGTTTTGAGTATACCTTTACTTTTAAGTCTAAAACAACCGTTCAAGCAAAGTTCATCTTATGAACTGAACGGTAAGCAAAGATTCAGTGCTAACCCATTCTTATAAAAAGGTAAATGATCTAAGTACTACACAAGTGTTTACAAAACAATTACTTTCTGAAAATGAATACAGCTGCCTTTATAAACCTATCAATAGATATATTAGGTCTATAGGTATCTCTAGAGATATAACCTATGTTATCACAAAATCTACAAGTATAATCATGAAATTCTGCTAAGCAGAGATAGTTGTTAGATTTCCTGACGAGTCCCACTAAAACAACTATTATTAAAACGCGTCGCTTGCTTACTAAAATCGTTGGACACAGGGGCCCGCTAGCATACCTAGTCAACTAACATACCTTCATTGTTCACACATGAAAAATATTTTTCCAACTGAGTAGTCTGAGCTCAGCACATTTTTATTTGAATTAGTATTAACCGCTTAGAAAATAGGATGAACTTACCGCTCGATCACAATAGGCATTCATTAGCTTCCTCAGGGGTGTGTGTTTTTTAATTTTAAACTGCACAATTGCATTGTCTTGTCCTAATACTTTGAGGTTGATGTGTTCGCTTTCTCCCTGGAAAATAAATATTGTAACGATAAAAACATTTCAACAAACACAGTGGTAAAACACTTCTCACTTTTAATCAGGTAACCACATTTTGCTAATAACGCCATGTCGGTGAAGGATTGTTTTCGACTTAACGTAATTACACTGATAATATAGTTAGATACACACCTTTTTCTCGTCAGACATTTTGGTAATTATGTATTTAAAGGTATTATAAACACAGGAGCAATAACTTCGTAGAAAATCTTAAGATTATCAAACGAAAAAAGCACAAGTGACAGATTCCGAGTCCGATGGCGTGGTAATGGCGTCCGGTCCGGTCGTGGCTTGGAGGAAGCAAAGCAGGTTTGCCAACACATGCGCAACGTAACGGCGAAATGGCGCGCTTCTGCGCAATGACGCTAAATATTTTTTTAAATGTAATTAGTCTATATTTTTTGTTGTCATTACTATTAAATAGTAAGAAATTCTTTATGTAAATATGAACAGTAAAATAAAAAAAAAATTGATTAGTTGCTTTAAGAATACGATTCTCTTTACTCTTGGACGAGTAAAGAATCATACGAGTGGAAAGTGCAGATATTTTTTTTTTATTTCAATGAAAATATTTATGCTATATTCCTGTAAAATATTTAGAATATTCTAGAAGGCTATAAATAGAAAATCAATTGACTTCGATAGTATTGCCAACAGCACAAAAGATACTTCCGTTACTAGTGTTGTACGAGGTTGATATATGACGTCAAACGGAAATCTCTAGTGCTGCGTAGGGACACGAAAAAAATATCGCTACTTTGCGGTATCGAGTAAGTTTCGTTTCGATACCAATACTTTTGTACTCGATACTTTGTATTTGATACTTTACTCAATGAGTACTTTTTGACAGGTATCGTATCGAATAAATCTTGGACGGCAACACCGGCTGGTTCAATTAGACTGAACCTTCTAAATCATTACATTGAGCTCGAAATCGTTCCTTCAGTCTTTCTGTTCACAGTTCATAACCTGTGTATCTATTAGCGATTGTACGGAGGAGGACCCATTCCTCCCCCATACAATCGCTACTATAATATGTGTCTAAAGGAATAATATAAATAATAATAATTTTCCACAACCTTCACACAACGCCATCTAGTCCCAAACTAAGCAGAGCTTGTGCTATGAGTACTAGACAACTAATATATAAAATTCTCGTGTCACAATTTACCTTACTCCTCCGAAACGGCTTTATTGATTTTTACCAAATTTTGTATGCATATTCAGTAGGTCTGAGAATCGGCTACTATCTACTTTTTATCCCGGAATTCCCACGGGATCGAGATTTACGCGGGAAATCCTCCCACGCGAACGAAGTTGCGGGCAGCAGCTAGTTATAGAAAAATTACACCCAGACAAAGAACAAATGATCGTGCTCGTCTCACAAACATTTGTTCTGGGTTGGAATCGAACCCACAACCTTGCGCATAGCAGTCAGGGCCACTGACCACTAGACTAACAGGCCAATCATATAGATGTTTAAATAATTTGTAAAGTCACAGTTGTCTTTTTTATAGTACTATTATTACACCAACCAATACCATTAGTGTTGATGTTCTGTTCTTCTGTTCTACTGTACCTACTGAAGCTAAATTGACGTTGTTACTGACTGACATTGACAGCCTGACGTATGCGCATAAGGGCCTAAGAATAGTACTCGATACTTTGAAGTATCGATACTTTTGTTTCGATACATTTATGCGTACGATATTTTTTTCCGATATTACTTATGAGTACAATATCGATACTTTCTTATCGAAACCGTGTCCCTAGTGCTGCGCAAGGTCGACTTTGCGTTCCGTTTCACGTTGAGTAGTTTTAACATTTAGCTCTATTTTTATTTAACTGGATTATAAATATAACAAAATGTTGTTATTTTTGTGATATGTTTTACTATTCGTATCTAGAATAATGGATTATTAGACTTTGGGAAAAACAAATTTTTGTTTTGAAAATATCTAGATTAAATTTAATTCCAAGTAGGTAAATATCCCGTTTGTTCTAATTATACAGTCACGTTGTAACTTGACTTGCATTTAAGTAGTGAGACTTTCGTCGTACGGTAGTTGGTAGTAGTTTAAGTGGTCGTGTGCCCATGTCATTGGATTCATACAATACCTAATAAGTGTAGCTAAGCAACAACTATGGAGTCAGACTTGTGATCGACAGATCGCGGATTGCCGTGGACCCACTCCAAACACAAGCATATTTAGCTTAGAGGGGTTAGCAAGATTGCTAGTAATGTGAATTCTACCCTCGTTGCTAGAAAACTTATAAAAAAATCCTCAGTATAGGTTGGGCTCGATTACTAAGAGCGTTTCTACATTATCCGATCCAATATTGGTATCGGACGCCGCGCCGATATGATATCAGGGAAAGTAAAATGTATGATATATCTTAAAGGTATGCTTACCTGCCTTTCACATTGTCCGCTCCGATATCGGATATGTTGTGTCTGCTATACGTGAATAAAATTATACGTTTGTTAACTTTCCTGGTGCGTGTTATAGCTTGCTAAAAAGAGTATTCATTGCTTGCTCTGAATATTTAGCTTGCGCAATGTATACAATTAAATACTGTCTGTAGAGATATGTTTTGTGTCTCAAATATACAGCAAATAATTTTTTTACCTTATGGTTGTTAGACGGTGTGGGTGTGGGGATACGAATAAGATGACGTGTAACTTGCGTGTAACGGATCTTCATCTAGAACGTGAACACGTTTCATCATCTATAGTGCACTTGTTAACTTCTAAACATGACTTAGGTTAGAAGATGGAAATTTCTCTAAAATCTTAATCTTAATATTATAAAATGAAAATGTTTGTGACGATGGACCGATGATTTTTTACATTTTCATGTAAAAACTACCTACTGAACTTATCTCAATTAGTATGTAGTAATTAGTATGTAGATAGCTGAAATCCTGGAATAACGCAGGCTACTTTTCATCCCGGAACTTTCTACGGAATAGGGCCGACAGCTAGTTTTTAATAGTTTCTACTCATCAGAGATGCTTAGTTGTAGACTTTTTAGCCAGAGCAAATAAATTTATAAAAATATGTCCTTCGACTAACGACGCCTACATCCACGGCTTCTAGACGTTACGAATTTCGAAATATGTGCAACCTTCGAGTACTTTCTAATCTAATAATCTTCTTAAACAAGCTGTACTCAGCTCGTGTAAGAAGACTATTAGTTAAATTTTCGTAACTCAAAGTTCATTATTTTGGTGCTTGAACTGAGCTAGCAGATGTTCATGATTTTGAATCCGGTCGATACCTATACGAACTATATGTTTAAAACTTTAAACTAGCTTCTGTCGGCGGCTTCACTCGCATGAACTTTATCGACATCAAAAATGACATGAATTCGAAGCTCTGTTTAGACGTGAAAGTTTAAAAAAAACATTGTATACTATGCGTTTCAAATGCTAATAGGAATTTCAATGATCTTTATCTGTCAAATGTCACTCAAAAAGTAGAACAGTTACGGTTTGCAAAGAAAACTTAATGGCGAAAAATAATAACGGTTTATTTTACTTTGTTTAACCGGGTATTTTACTTTGTTTATCTCGCTTGATGTTAAGGCTTGTAATCATGCCAATAACCTTGGCCATTTGGGCGGAGCTAACGACGCGCGCGAAGCCCGCGCCCGCGCCGCCCAGCATGCGTCGTCGCTTCGCCTAGTCTCGGCACAGAGTATCGAAATCACAGAAGGTCAAGTCATCGTCAAAGTTAAATTCATTTTTAAATAAAATAAGAAAGTCAAATTTTGTTTTTATCAACCGACGACAAAAAGAGGAGGTTATCAATTCGACGCGTATATATATTTTTTATTTTTTTTTATGTATGACCATCGAGTACTCGAAGACGGCTGAACCGATTTGGAAAATTATTTTTTTGTTCGAATGGGTATACTTCGAAATTGGTACCATTATCACCAAAGTCAGGATCTGATGATGGGATCCTGGAGAAATCGAGGGAACTCTTCAAATATTATAGGCACACCTATGGCGTTTTGGGTATTTCTTATAGTAACTTGTGCAGTTGCTCTCAAAAAGTACCATTTGGGGAAGTGGAACTGATGATGAAGACCACAGATGGCCGCCGAAACTACTCAATAATAAGTATTGAGTGGATTGCGATTCGATTACTTGAATATGGGTGTTAAGCACTTTATGCTCGTCACAATGCATATGGTGATGTAGAGCTGATGGTGAAGTACCAGGAGAACTCCTCAACAATTAACGGCCCAGCATTGGGAAAAGCAATATTTTGTAAAAGGTTATAAGTAGTTGACATTTAGGCTCTTGTAACTAGGTAAATTAAAAATCATCCAACTAAAAAGAGTGAAATAAAAACTTAAAAAAAAAAATTAAAACCGACTCCCAAAAAACACTGCAAAGTGAAAAATAACTTTAATTTCGGAAGTCGGTGCCAAAAACGAAAAAACAAAGCTAAAGACACCGACTACCGAAATTAAAGTTATTTTTCACTTTGCAGTGTTTTTTGGGAGTCGGTTTAATTTTTTGTTAAAAAGTTTTTTTTATTATCTATTGATATAGATGCACTTTTAGTATGTACTGTAGAAACTATACCTCTAATAGATCAGCCTGGGTTGAAACATGAGGTAAACAACTTGATGTATCTTTTTAACTAAATCATATATAAATAAAAATTAATGGCTAAATGTGTTGCAAAACTCAGGAATGGCTGGACCAATACGGATTTTTTTTTCGAATATTTGTTGTAGTCTGAGAAAGGTTTCTATGAAGAGAAAAATGGTAGGTAGATAGGTAGGGTAGGTATGTAGGTAGGAACTTAGAGTAAGGTAGATAGGTAGTATAATTATTACTAGTGTATGTCATATTATTTGTTATATTTTTTATAAACAAATAGGTTATAACTAAAATTCACTGAAATTTAACTTTCTTTTACCAAGTATTTTTATTCCTTTGGTTGGTTAATGGTTCTTCATCCTCGCTTATTTCTCCGTGTTCATATATATTTATTTTTGGAAATATTGTTAGCCATATAAAATCTTGTTCTATGTTTTCTTTTTGTCCTTCTTCGTTCTCGTTTTCTTCATTTTTCTCTTCAATCAATTTTTCTTTCCTTAGTTCTATTTCCTTCTCTTTGTCGTTTTCTTCTTTCTCTTGTACATTATCTTAACTCTATCTCTCTATCTAAACTGGCGGCTTCGTCCGTACGAAGAGAAACCGGTTTATATCGGCTCAAGCCAGGCCTCGCTTAGACGAAGCGCACACACGCGCCTTGCTTGTAGTAGTGTATCTATCATAGCGCAGTTGTATGAAGCTTACCCTCTGTCCGTTTACTCTGTGCTATCAACTTTTATGCGAGGTAAGTAAAGCGATAGTTTATAATGAAATATATAGATAAAACTTTAAACTTACCTTGATAATAAATGTATACCCTTTTGTTTGTAATATTTTTTTTAAACGTCTCTTCATTCGTTTTTGCTTATTCCCCATGTTTTACAAACTAAATTGAAAAACTAATAAAACTGTAAAATACTATAACTACTTATACACTAACACTACTTATAGATACATAGAATACTCTTTAACTTATAAACAAGAATCAGAAATAAATATTTTAACAAAAAATAGAACTGACTTTCGTATAAAAACACTACAAAGGCAAAAATTACTTTAATTTCGGAGGTCGGTGTCATTTGTTTTGAATTTTCTTTTGTTTTTGACACCGCCTTCCGAAATTAAAGTTATTTTTTCCTTTGTAGTGTTTTTATATGAAAGTCGGTTCTAGTTTTTGCTAAAAAGTTTTATTTCACGCCTTTTAGTGGGTCGGTTTGTAATTTATCTAGTTACAAAAGCCAAAATGTCAACTACTTATCACCTTTTATAAAATATTGCTTTTTTCCGGTGCAGAGCCGTTAATTTTTGAGGAGTTCTCCTGATACATCCCCATCAGCTCTACTTCACCATATGCATTGTGACGACCATAGATAAAATAAATAAGTAGATGTAGTCAACAGACGAAATTATATCGGAACCGTGTGTCTCCAGTTAGGCGCTGGGCGGGGCAACAACTACACATGCAGTTTAATAAAATCAATAGATACGCACTCGCGCACACACCCGCATTTCTTAAATCAGAACGTACTATACAATCAATAATGAACCTTATTCCGTCAAACACAGCGTGTATTTACCATGCACCGTAGAACTTACCCACACAAAAACATCGGTCGCTATCGTTGTGCTGTGCAAAAGCAATTTATTTTACATATACGCTAGTGATTGACTAAATCGGAAAGTTATCGATTCTTCCATTTATTATTGTACATTTTTTTTGGGCACCTGAAAATGAACCAAATAAAAAATGGCATGTCCAGAAAATATTATAATAACAATAAACATATTATTAAGAACATAACATTACATAATTATTATTAAGTACTACCTACTAAGTATTAAGGGCTACCCTGGCGCTTTCGACTTAAATCTTAATATTTAATTATCATAGTGATAGGTCAAGTAGAAGTTGATTTTAACTTACATTACGCTCTTGATCGGAACATACCAGCCGTATAGGTTGTATAGAATCCTGAAAAGTTGAATGACTGATTTTATAAATGCCCTAAAACATGAGAATAGCTTTCAGTAATAAAATAAAATTTAACCCACTTCTGCAAAAATCAGTTCTACTCTTAATTTTGGAATTGTCCATTCAAAAAGCCTGCGACTTTTCTTTAGAGGCTGGAACATTTCTGCGCTGAAGTCAACCGAGCTATTTTTTGTAGGGTACCAGTTAGGTGGCATGCCTGTGGCATCAATCCATTCCTTTTTTATATTACGATCTTTTGGGAAGCTGAAAAGTACGAAAACCACTTATTTATCATTTACATACATCCTAAGCTACTTCTAAACGTCACCATATAATCGCAATAATTACGTAACACACTATAAATCAAGATCTGAATGATTTTGACGTATATTGCTAATCCATTGCTTCATATGTTCGAAATATTGGTCTGCTCAACAACGTAAATACCACAGTGAGTGTTGTTGATTTAGCATAATGAAACCGATTTCTACTGTAAGTGTGTTACGCAATTACCCCGCAGGTAATAGTTTAGTAGGTTATAATAGGTTTTTGTTATAAGAAAATTCCTAGTTAGTAGAGAAATTGTTAAATATATGAAAACAAACACATGCATAACAACTAAATAGCATGAATATTTTTTTTTGTTTAGAATACTGTAGCATTGTCTGGACCCCATTCTACGAAATACATAAAAGTCGTTTAGAATCATTGTAGAAAAGATTTCTTTGACACTTGTCATATCACTGCAATTTGGGCAGAAAATTAATGAGCTACAGCTCTCGCTTGAAACATTTTAATCTCATGAGTCTAGAAAATCGTCGTACGATCTTAGATAATCTCTTTCTATACAAATTAATAAACAATCACATTGATTGTCCGCGGTTACTCAGTCTGATAAACATAAATGTGCCTTATAAACTAGCTCATATATCTAGATATCAGTTACTTCGCGGTAAGGGTTTTAAAACCAATCTGGGTCATTTTTCCACCATAAACAGAATGCAGGTTCAATATAGTCGCTTGTCTTCCTTACCTAGTGTCGATATTGATATGTCTTATTCCTTACACAAATTCAAGTCTGTCTTACATAGGGCATTTATACAAAAATGACAAATAATTTTATTTTGCTTCTAGCTTTCCACTTATATCAAGTTATAATTTTTAATTATTATTTAACTGTTAATTAATCTTATAATATGTGATGTGCTATGCTGGTACTAAAGCAATAGCTTTAGCAATTAGTAATACCTAGCTAGCCATTGTAATGTTAGTAAGTTTTTTTTGTTTTGTTTAATCTCTACATTCACGCTTATTGTTTAATGCATGCCGTGGCAGCCTTTAATTAAGGCTACACTATTGTTTGTAACAATATTTTAATTTTTAACATGTTTATTGGTGTATGCTTTGTTGGTTGTCCTTAAATAAATAAATAAGAAAAATCCTAGTTAGTAGAGAAATTGTTAAATATATTAAAACAAACACACATCCATGCATAACAAATAAACAGCATGAATATATTGACTTATTTAAAGCTAAATTCACAAATATATTATCTGAACCATGCCGATTATTATAACGAATTCGAAGCTTCAACGGAAGTAAAATACAAAAACCATAAAAAAAAAATAAAAAAACAGCAACAAAGGATAAGGCATAACATACAATAATTCTAAACCGAAAAACACCACCGATTATTAACCTAAAATTAAAGTAACTTACTTTACGAATATTGGTTACGCATTTCTCTACTACTCTGTAAAAAAATCAAAATAAGTAAAAAAAACATTATTTACATCAATCTTCCAACCGGGCTAAAACGGTTGACAGATTGAAAAATAAACTATTGTAGCGACGGCGACGTCGGAACTCCTTACGCATGCTGCGGGTAAAGTTATTTTTCACTTTGCAGTGTTTTTTGAGTCGGTTTAATTTTTTGGTAAAAAGTTTTTATTTCACTCTTTTTAGTTGGTCGATTTTTAATTTACCTAGTTACAAGAGCCTAAATGTCAACTACTTATATTCATTTACAAAATATTGCTTTTCCCAATGTTGGGCTGTTATTTGTTGAGGAGTTCTCCTGGTAGTTCACCATCAGCTTCACTTCACCACATGCATTATGACGAGCATATTGTGCTTAATAACCACATTCAAGTAATCGAAGCGGAACACATGAACTACTTATTATTCCTACTTATATATTGAGTAGTTCCAGTGGCCATCGGTGGTCTTCATCACATACACAAGTTACTATAAAAATACTCAAATCACTATAGGTGTGCCTATAATATTTGAAGAGTTTCCTCGATTTCTCCAGGATACCATCATCAGATCCTGACTTGGTGACAATGGGGCCAATTTCAAAGTATACCCTTTCAAACAAAAAAAGTATTTTCCAAATCGGTTCAGCCGTCTCCGAGTAATCGGTGATCATACATAAAATAATAATAATAATATACGCGTCGAATTGATAACCTCCTCCTTTTTTTGTCGTCGGTTGAAAAACCCCTAAACTATAATAGCAATATTTCATTCGTCAATCGACATTGCTGTCGATAGCCTACGTTAGTGGATCTGCACAAGCACATCACTAATTCGTCGCAAGAAGTGGCGGCCTCACTACGCGATGAATCCGCGTAATACAGTTTCGTATGTTATTTTTACATTGCTTGTCCAGTTACTTAGTGACGAACTCAGGTAGTGGTTAAGGAGCAATGTATTTATAGCAAAAGTAGTACAGTCGTTCTGATATTTGAAAACAAAAATAACATAGTAAAACCAAGAAATATTTTACGATTTATTGTTTTTCATGATTTTAAAGACAAATATTGTAAAATATTTGTACTTACATATGGTAAGTGATTCCATGATTCACATAGTTTTGATTTTGGCTTCGGTTTCTGCAAGATACCACAGAACAACTCGGCATTCATATATGTTATCACGATCGCCGTCGAAAGCGCACTAGTTCGCGGAGACGGCCACTTGCCTGTGACATGAGCCCTGTGGCCATGTCGCGCGGACACCGATACGCCCCCTTACCACTTCTCCTATATTTATTATTTCTGTGGTGACGACCATAAAGTGCTTAACATCTATATTCAAGTAATCTAATCGCAATCCGCGAAATAGGTACTTATTATTGAGTAGTTTCGATGGCCATCTGGGGTCTTCGTCATCAGTTCCACTTCCTCAAATGGTGCTTTTCGAGAGCAACTGCACAAGGTACTATAAGAAATACCCAAAACGCTATAGGTATGCCTATAATATTTGAAGAGTTCCCTCGATTTCTCCATGATTCCATCATCAGATCCAAACGTGACGACAATGGGACCAACTAGAAAGGATACTCTTTCAAACAAAAAAAGAATTTTCTAAATCGGTCCAGCCATCTGCGAGTAATGAAGTAACATACATAAAAAAAAGTACGAGACGAATTGAGAACCTCCTCCTTTTTTTAAAGTCGGTTAAAAAGCTATTCTACTATTTATTAAATAAAATGTTTGCAGTAATATTTTACCATTTTATTTCGTAGTGCTTGAGCTCTCGCAACGCGACGTACGTCCACCTAGCAACACGATGCGCCCCGCACTGAATTTGTGGACGAGTGCGGGGGTGATGTAAACGCAGTCTTTAATCGGACGCATTTTTAATTTATTGTAATAAAAAAAAAAATTAACAAAAAATAGAACCGACTTCCATATCAAAACACTACAAAGCTAAAAATAACTTTAATTTCGGTAGTCGGTGTTATTGGTTTTGGATTTTCTGTTTTTTTCACACCGCCTTCCGAAATGAAAGTTATTTTTAGCTTTGTAGTGTTTTGATGTGGAAGTCGGTTCTATTTTTCGTTAAATTTTTTTTTCACGCTTTTTAGTGGGTCGGATTGTAATTTATCTAGTTACAAAAGCCATAATGTCAACAACTTATCACCTTTTACAAAATGTTTCTTTTCCCGATGCATAGCTGTTAATTTTTGAGGAGTTCTCCTGGTATTTGACCATCAGCTCTACATCACCATACTCGTATGTATTCCGACGAGCATAAAGTGTTTAACATCCGTACTCAAGTAATCGAATCGCAATCCACGACATACTTATTATTGAGTAGTTTCAGTGGCCATCTGTAGTCTTAATTATCAGCTCAACTCCCCCAAATGGTACTTTTCGAAAGCAACTGCTCAAGGTACTATAAGAAATACCCAAAACGCTATAGGTGTGCCTATAATATTTGAAGAGTTCCCTCAATTTCCTCAGGATCCCATCATCAGATCCTGATTTCGTAACAATGGGACCAACTAGAAAGTATACCCTTTCGAACAAAAAAAAAAATTTCCAAATCGGTCCAGCCATCTCCGAGTTATGAGGAAACATACATAAAAAAAAAAGTTCAAGACGAATTGTAAACCTCCTTTTTTTCAAGTCGGTTAAAAATAATACATATTTGTAAAAAGTAACAAAACCAAATCATTTTCATTAGTATTGCAAAGCAGTAGTATATTTTTTTATACTCTTTCAAATGGTTTCATCTCAATGATTTGGAGGTGATTTGGCATTTTTTTTTCTTATTATGTGATACCGATAGAAAAATTGTGGCCAAACCAAATTACGGTTCATATCATGTAGATTACTAACAATTTTTTTCAGATGTAATTTCTCTGTAATTGCCGACGAAAAGTTGCTTCATCTGAATGCCTTTTTCAAGCTTTTTTCGAGAGAGCAGCCTTAGATGTGGTCGAAGATGAAACACGCTTGCCTAGAAGTAACCTATTCACTCTTGACTTGAACAGGCTCCGGCGGTTGATATTTTGTTTTTCTTTTTAACCGACTTCAATAAAAGGAGGAGGTTCTCAGTTCGTCTTGAACTTTTTTTTATATATGTTACCTCATATCTAGAAGAGGGCTGAACTGATTTGGAAAATTCTTTTTTAGTTTGAAAGGGTATACTTTCTAGTTGCTCCCATTGTCATCACGTTAGGATCTGATGATGGAATAATGGAGAAATCGAGGGAACTCTTCAAATATTATAGGCACACCTATAGCGTTTTGAGTATTTCTGAGAGTAACTTGTGCAGTTGCTCTTGAAAAGCACCATTTGTGGAAGTGGAAACTACTCAATAATAAGTATTTCGTGGATTGCGATTCGATTACTAATTCGCTATAATCGTCTAATATTTTAATTAATTGATAGCGTTTATATAGAACTTGCCATGTGGGTAGAATTCACATTACTATCCAACTAAGCTAAATATGCTTATATCTGGACTCTGGAGTAGTGTTGCCCAAACGAGTGTCTCGCAAGAGTCTTGCAATTAGCGATTATCCTATTGCTATTTATTAAACGGTCGTTGAGATCTCAGAACAATGTAACAGATCTGAGATCTCAACGACCGTTTAATAAATAGCAATAGGATAATTGCTAATTGCAAGACTCTTGCGAGACTCTCGTTTGGGCAACACTACTTTGGAGCCAGCTCTAAAAATGTTTTGAGCTGGCTCCAGAGTAATGTAATGGGTCGGGTTTGAAATAGCGACCTCTCGATCACACGTCCTACACCTTAGTCATTAATTTTCCATTTATTATTATAATTACTGATAATTTTATCGTGCGTGCTGATTTATGTTAATTTGTATAACATTTATGTGTATAATCTGTGTATATCTTTTGTTGGAGATCCTAAATAAATAAAATTAATAACCGGTTACACATAAGTATCTAACTTTGTCATTGTTTTAAATATGTGACAATCTTAAGTTCAGTTCTAGAGATGAATTATGGAATATGAATGGACATTAGAGTTTGGGGGCTTAGTCATAAGCCTGCAATACATGTTGGCCGAGCGTTGTCGAGTGAAGGCCAATACGAACATGTAGACGGTATATTTGCCTTGTTTTGCTATCGCTCGGTGTCACTTGCCTAGTTGGCCGAGTATAGGCCAGCGCCAACGTGTATAGAACTCGTTTGGTGCAACTTTTCTACGCTCACCGTTGCTCGTGATCACTTGCCTCACTTCGGATCGGTGTCGGTTTCAGGTCACAAATCAAAGGCGCTCGCCTGCGCTCGGCCAACGTGTGGGCAGCTCTACAGACCCTCTTCTACATTGGTCGTCTGCATTGGCGTTCGATGAACTTGTCGAACGTGTGGACATTATTTCTTGCCTTGTACCTATTTGCCAACGCTCGCGTTGGCCTACGCTCAGCCAACATGTATTGCAGGCTATAGAAATCCGGTTTAACCCTATGAGCATGAAACTCTGAAGACTGGCTTTGTGGTCCAGCAGTTGAAACGTCGTCTTCATTATACAAAAATAAAAAATAAGAAACATTAAAGGACTCTACCCACTACAACGTATCATACTATGACCGTTATAGGAACATGTCAGGAAAGCAACACGATATGCTTTACTAGAGCGTATCAATTACGTATCAAAACCGTGTTTCGGCTTTAATCACGGGAGCGTCAGCATATTATCTCATTATCATCCGCGTGTCATACCCGTGCTTAACGATTTTAGTGACGGGAGCGTCCGCATATCATCTCCGTATCATCCGAGGGCTAAATCCGAGCGGTCCCTGTTGTCGCCTTTATAGGCAACGGGTTTATAACGGCCATCGTACGCGGTTATAACCCGGGTGCCGTTTCGCCGCCTGCGCGCACCGGTGTGGCAACGTCGTGTGTAGGGCTTCCAATACCGCAGCCTGAATTCAATCTCGATATTTGCGGGACTACGAATTTTCAATCCCGCGGGATCTCGGTATTAACAGGATCCCGCATATTGAAAATATTCACATTTATATAAGGCAAATAAAACAATGAATGAATCAACTAACTCCACATTTATTTACGTATTACTATTAGTATGAGATCAATCAAATTACACCGTTTTTCTTCACAAAAAACAGTAACAAATACTGAATAAAAAACTACTAATATTTTAGGCTACATACTTAGGCTAGCACTGACTGAAATTCGGCTATACGAGTATTAAAAGCGTTGTTTGCAACACTGCCGGCCGCCAGTCACCGAGCGATCGCGCTCGCGAGAGGTCGCATGCATGCTTTTTTTCAGTCCCGCAAATCCCGCGGATCCCGCGCCCGTAATCCCGCATCACGCGGGATTGGAAAATGACGCGGGATCCCGCAATACCGAGATCTCGGTATTCCGGGATTAGAAGCCCTAGTCGCGTGCCATGCACGGAGCGTATCGCCACCGGCAAAATATTCTCGCCGACAATTGTTGACGCTCCGTGCATGCCACGTGACTGTGCTGATTGGTGACGGAACGATCTAGTGGGCATAGCTTCATACTTTTCAATACAATTTTTTTTTGTCTGACACGTTCCTGTTACTGTTCTAGTGGGTAGAGTCCTTAATAGTGTAAATATCATTTTTGTTAGAAGATATTTCACATGATATTCAGGGATATGATATTATTAGAGATGAGGGCGCTTTTGACCTCGATCACACCTGATGGTAAGCGATTGATGAGGTCTACGATGGTCCGAGCGAGCCCAGAAGATGCCTGTTCAATCCTGCTATAAAGGCTGACTGGTCACATGTGGCAGGGAATACAGAAGCCGGTAGAGAGTTCCATACCTTGGCTGTGCTCACATTAAACTGCTATCCTTCAGTAGGTACGTCTTTTTTTCCGAGTGGGAAAATCATCGAATGATTTCTCCCACTCTGGGTTGAGTGGAAGGGAGTGTCAGACTTCTACTGATTAAAAACCCACCCTGTTCCTTCAGCTGCCATTAAGTTCAGGGGCCGCGGTCATTCGTTAGAACATTCCCGCAACTACGGCAGGCAATGGCCTTATGGGGCCCCGTCACTGGTGCCGACAGCTCTTTGAAGCGCGCGTGGAACAATGCACCGCCGCGCCGAACCGGGCCTGGTCCTTACCGGACGGTGAGCTACCCCTGCTTTCCGTCCGCAAGCCCGCAGTAGGTATACGTCTGAACATTTGAATTGCGACGTTGCCTTTTTCAATTTCACTTCTAAAGCGTTTTTATTTTGGTTTTACTGCTCACAGTTTGTAAAAGTAACATGCGAAACGTTGCCTAACTGCTGTATATCCCATTTTTATTTCACCACCTGTGTTTTATGGACGATGATTGTTATTTCCGAAACGTACCATGAGTCATGAAATCGCAAATTTGTGAGTGTTGTCCGGGACTGATATAAGCTTTGTAGGTGGAGCCAGTTGGGATTTATTGTCTGGAAGCCTCGTTTTTTGCTCGATTTATATTTGCTACGTGGTTTTAATTAAATTGACAATGATTGTGCTAAGGATCTATTTTTATGAGTGGCTTCTCGCAGGTCAAACTACGAGGTTGTTGGCTGTTAACCCGGAGTTTATTATAACGGCCTTAATTGTAATAATTAATTAAAGCCAGGACTTAAAATATTTATTTTACAAATTAGGCGAAAAGGGCACCTTGTGGGGTACGGGCCTCGGCTTAGGACGTCGCAGGAGGAGGGCAGCTAGGGACAGGCTGGATAAGACAAGATTGTTGGCTTGGTGAGATTTTATTTTATACTAGCGGAGCCTGCAGATGTCCTCTTACCCAGTAAACCAGCGCCACCTACCGCGTCTATTTGTCCACTATCCAGGACTCATTGAAATATACACACACAATTACATCCAAATCGGTACAGACGTTTAGGAGGAGTTAGGTATAACACATGTACAGAAAAAAAAATAGATAACGGCCCCGACTTGCGATTTCGAATTGAAATTCGAACCCATTCCAGCATGTTACATTGTGTAATTTATATCATCATCACGTCATCACTGAACTCTAAAATCTGTGAAGGAAAACAGCGAGGAAACCGTGTGTGTATATGGAATGTACTAAGATCAAAGGCTTGTGTGTGTCCCAACAGTGGGCAATTAATAGGTTGAATTATTATTGTGACATTGAAGGCAAGAATTTCTTCGATATACTAACTCATATCGTCTTATTCAATTGTCACGAATCCTTAATGAATTATACACACCAACCTTCTTCATGAAACATTGGTCTGTTGAAACCTGTATGAAAATTGTGTTTTTTTTTTTAGGTTTTTCGCGTCCAGACATATAGCTGATGCGGCTGTCTGTTATGTTAATACAATACAGGGAATATGTAGGTAGATACTTCTACAATAAAGAGGGCCAGAGATGTTTGTTCTAGGTGGGGAAATCATCAAATTACTCTGCCTGCTGTAGGACTAAAAACCAACCCTGATCCTTCAGTTGCGCCTGCATTCCAGAACCGCGGTATCTCGTTAGAACATTCCCGCAACCCTGACAGGCAATGAGCCTATCGGGCCCCGTCAATGCTACATCTACCTACTTACTCAGACAAAATTATGGATTACTGTATTAAAAAAACTGGGTTACATTTTATTTTAATTGTTGATAAACTCGCGTTTGACCGCCATCTCACCTGCTGTTAAGCGATGATGTGGTGTTTAACATATGAACATAACAAATATTTGCTTTATGTAAGTCATCTTTTTTTCAAGGATGGCAAATCATCGTATGGCTGCCTCCCGATCTGCTGGGCGAAGCGGGAGGGTGTGTCAGAATTTTACTGACTAAAATCCATCCGTGTTCCGTCATTTGCACTTCGTCTTCCGAGGCCGCCTGAGCTGAATTTTTGGAAGTAGGTACCCCTTTTTGCAAAAATAAAGCGGACGAGGGAATGATCATGGCGCTTGCAACTGTGCCGAAATATGGGAAACTCGAAACAATAAATACATATGTATTCATTGATATATTAAAAGGAGTAAGATACAGTACTAGACACAGCGATTGGTCCTACAAAACTAAGTGATTGCCCGTAGTTGGCACTCAGTCGCGTACGGAACGTTGTTGATCACACAGCTCAAGAAATTTTCGTCTCTTCCTGTTTTTAAGATTTTTTTGGAATAAATACGCATCAAAATGACTTCTTGTGTAGCTAGACAGTGTTTTAGTTACAGCAGGAAGAAAAATAAGAGACATGGGTCATGAGATCACTGACTACGTACTTACCTAATACATGCAATCTCATTTCATTCATAAGCGCAAACATTCGGCAGCTGAGGTGATTTCGCTCGCACTACAGCGCCGTCTCCTATCTCTATCCTTGTCTATCGGTAACTGTAGGTTTGGGACTGATGACGACACTGAACACAGATGTGTGAGTTACCGTGCATGTATTCGTGCGCCGAGCCCAGGTTTACTGATTGCGATGTTAGAGAGTAACATATCTTCCTCCTTTTAATACATCAATGTATGTATTACATATTTTCGAACGCGAGATCGTTCTTGATGATCTCCAACGTACATTACAGTTCATAGAGTCAGACGAACAACAGTTTAGGTCACGTTCAAAAGAGTTAACTTTGCAACAAAGAAAGTTCTTCAAACTTCAGGCAAAAATAGAAAAAGTCTTGATCAAGTCCAACACTTTCGACAAGGAGGAACAACTACAGATTCGTAACAAGTTTAATGACTGTTATTACGCATTTAGTGATCACTTAGACAAACTTAAAGAAGAGGATAACGAGCGTAAACGAAGAATGTCGTCCAGTACGTCTATGAATAATTCCGTAGTACATGTTCCAGTAAATTCTCATAATAATAATTGTGCAAGTAGATTACCTATTCTGCCAATGCCTACCTTCTCAGGGGAGACCACAGATTGGCCCCCATTTTACGATTTGTTTCGTTCATTAGTACACGGCAAAAATACTTACACGGATACAGAGAAGTTTCGTTATCTATTACTGTCATTAAAGAATGAACCCTATAACCTTATTAAATCGATACCTTAGATAAAATTTTTGATTTCTGTGATCGATACCAATTACAGACGAAAACTATAGTGTTGCGTGGGATATTTTGGTTTCTCGGTATAACAACAAACGGGCTATCGCCACGAAACATCTCGAAAAAATATTAGAAATTGAACCTAGTACCGAGAGAATGACTCAAAGTCTAAGAAATTTACTCAATCTTTATCAAGAAAACATCAAAGCATTGCAGGCGATGCAGTTTCCGATAGATCATAATAGTGACGATTTTATTACGTAAAATTCCGTCAAGTATTCGAAAACGTTTCGAATTTTCACTATCCAACCAAACCATCGGATATACCCGACATAAATACATTGATAAATTTCTTAGAAGGCGAGTTAGCCGCAAACGAATTCTCCTCTTACCCACAAAATAAAAAAAATAATCTTGAAAAGATAGGTACTTCTCGGACTTCGGCGACGACGTCATCGCGCGGTTACGAAAGCCCGCGTCGCGCGCTCGCAGCCAACGTCACGTCATCGAGTTCGATTAAAACAGACTTACAGTCTATCAAACAAAATAATTTAAAATATAATTGTTTATGTTGTGATGCTCAACATACGTTGACAAAATGTTCCAAATTCCTCAATTTATCTCCCCGTGATAGGTATTCTTATATTCAAAACAAAAACGTTTGTTTCAATTGTTTACATGTCGGTCATGATTTAAAACAATGCAAATCCAACTTTGTTTGTCGTTCATGTCATAAACGACATCATTCATTAATTCATTTCGAAACATCTCACAGTTTTTTAGTGTCGATTTGCTCGTCGGGCTAATTAGTTGTGTGTCAAATATACGCTAATTACCGGTGTTGCGATAAGAACTACTTCGAGCGTTGCCGCCACGATCGGTCGGCCGTACTTTGTAATAAACTATGAGTAACTCACCTAATAGTGCATTGATAAATGACGATAGTGATACACAAAGGGTAGACGAAGTAATACATCTGGATTTGGAGGTCTCCACTCAAGTAGGAAATAGAAATGATAAAGAAGATAATTTTGGGAGGAAAAGAGATAGGTAAGATGATTCATCTGGAAGTTGGACAGCAGTAATTGGACGTAAAGTTGCAAGAAGACAGACACCAGTTCAGGAGATATTTTGTCGTAAGAAGAAGAAAAAGTTGAGATATGCATATACAATAGCGAGAAGTTTCCAAAACAATTTGCGTTAGCTAAACTGTTTAAAATAAATGAGATAGTGGGTATATCGCGCGTGAAATATGTTAATCCATATAAATTATTAATCACGTTTGATAATGAATCGTATGCCGTAAAAATGATGAATTGCAAAACATTTCACGAATTAGGTTGGTACGTACACATTTTTGCAATATGACCAAATCTCCAACATTTGGAGCACTGAGTTACGGGTAATATGTGAGCACACATTACCCGTAACTCAGTGCTCCAAATGTTGGAGATTTGGTCATATTGCAAAAATGTGTACGTCCAGTAAAGCTAGATGTCCGAAATGTGGGGGTAGCCATGACAATTGCGATATAACACAATTCACGTGTGTAAATTGCAAGGCTAATCATTTAGCCCTTGACAAGAAATGCCCTACGTACTTGAAAGAAAAAAGGTTACGAGAATTAATGAACGAGTTTAACTGTACATACCGTAAAGCACTATTGCTATATGTACCTCCATCTCCACCTCACGCTTCTCGCGTTCGTAATAATGCTGTGATAGAAGCAAATACTCAGACAAGGATACAGGAAATAAGCAACCCATTAGAAACATACAAATACCAGACAACATACGCAGACAAAGTAAAATCAACCGTTATTTTATCAGAGAAGAAACAAAGTGTAATTTCGCATTCCAATTCGAAACATAAACAGAAACAGACACAACATAAAAAACGCAGGGAGTCTCGTCCGACCACGTCGGCGGCAGCTGACTGTATGGACTGGGACTCGGAGGCATCATTAACATCGTCTTCAAGTGTAGAATGTGAAACAGCATCGCAAACGGATAAGCCACCGAAAAAAACATTAAACGATCATAATAGCATAGACACGTCATTTAGTAACCTCATTAGCATGATAACAAATAGACTATTGAAGAAAGGTTCGTTGCAAAATAAAATAAACAGTGTAATTAAGATTATAGTAGAATGGTTGTGTGTTATTTTAGCTAAGAATCTGCCAGAAAACTCGATTGTAAGTAATCTCATTAATGGCTTATTTAAATAATCATCTAGATTTTAATATTTTGCAATGGAATGCACAAAGTCTGAGACCCAAATCACAGTATAAAAATAATTATTCTGTGCCCAAATCAACATTGTTTGAACAACTTTTATTTAAAGATAAGATCCATATTGCTGTTATCAGTGAAACGTGGTTTGAACCGGACAGCCAATTTAATTTGAACGAATATAATATTTTTAGACTAGACCGTTATGATGGTTATGGTGGGATAGCTGTTATTTTACACAAATCAATTAAGGCGCAACCGCGCAATGTATATAACTATAACCCAGGTATTGAGATGTTGTGCGTTCAATTGTTAAATTGTCAGTATATTGAGAGTATAATAGCTATTTACTGCCCGTCAACAGTTCGCACATTACAGAGAGATTGGGATAATATATTTTCAATATCAAACAATAAAACTTTAATTTTAGGTGACTTTAACGGCCACCATTCAAACTGGTCGTATAAAACAGATCAACGTGGCTCTCAAGTATTTGATTCGATGATTGATCACAACTTTATTTCAGTTAATGATGGAAGTTACACTCGTATAAGATTAGTTAACGATGTCTTGCAACAATCCTCTCCCGACATTTCTTTTGTTTCTTTGGATTCGGCTTTAAATTTTATTTGGAAAGTTACTAACGAATCATTAGGGAATGACCACCTCGTTATAAAATTATCCACCAGTTTTAATGTTACCAAAGAAACTATAAAAAAAAGGAACTTTAAAAGATCTGACTCGGTAAATTACACTTTGTCTGTAGAAAGAACTCTCCAAGAGTCGGATGCCCCCGCGGACCCGTAGTTGTGTTATGATTTTTTTGAAAACACTTTACAAAGGGCAGCAGATGCCCATATCCCGCAAATTATTATTCCTCAACATATCAGCTCTAAGTTTAAACCGAAACCATATTGGAGTCCAGAGCTGTCTAGAGCCATAGCATTGCGACGTTTAGCGTTGGCTAAATTTAGGCGTAACCCTTCTCCACAAAACTATGCACTATTACAAGAAAAGATTCAGGAGTCGCAGAGAATGACACGTAAGGCAAAATGTGATTTATTTAGAAGTTTTTGTTCGAATATTGACTCAACAACTTCTGCTAGTGATATGTGGCGCAGAATGAGATGGGTAAAAGGCCGCAAATCCAATTATCAGGATGTTGAATCAAGTTTAGCAGAAGCACTACTTAATGACCTAACTCCTGATTATGTTTCTCCCCCTGAACCCGACTTTCAATCTTGTAACAATAAACTTGAAACTGTAATTTCAATACAGGAACTCGAAAATTCCATCAAGTCAAAAGATACGGCACCAGGCTGTGACGAAATATCATTTTG
The DNA here is from genome assembly GCA_943138885.2 of Tholera decimalis. Classification (NCBI taxonomy): domain Eukaryota; kingdom Metazoa; phylum Arthropoda; class Insecta; order Lepidoptera; family Noctuidae; genus Tholera; species Tholera decimalis. The sequence continues at coordinate 11,620,379 of OW964563.2, forward strand.
TATGATTAAGAAACTCCCAGACATAGACTCGAAGAGCGCGCTGCAACATTTGGCTCGGTGCACCTCGTCCGTGCGAGGAATACCGATTGCCTACACGATTTTGGAGTCTTTATTCAAGCTGGACCAAAGGTCAATTTCCATAATTTTGCAGTGGATCCCGTCTCACATCCAAATTCCAAATAACGAAAAAGTGGATCTTTTGGCGAACGAGGCAGTGTCAGACGGAATTTGTCTAAATGTTCTTCCTCTATTTACAGATTTCATTAGAATAGTAAAGCAAAAATGTTCAGATGAATGGAATGAATACTTCAACCAGAGGTCAGTAGAAAAGGGTATTTGGTACAAGACCATCCAACCACAACTCCCAACGTATAATTGGATTGACCAAAACAGGCTTAGTAGACGTGAATTAGTTATGGCACTTAGACTCCGTTCCGGACACATTCCATCAAAGAATTTTGGTTTTTTGATGAAAAAGGTCACTTCACCCAACTGTAGTCGAAGATGTACAACATATTTTGATGGAGTGTATCCGAAATGAGACTTTGCGATTCCATTTACTTAGTTTTAATAAATATAATGTTGGAGAGTGTAATTCCAATCTAGCCTATCCTTTATCGGACCAGGCTAAAATACTGTACAAACTGGCATTATTCGCTTTAAGTTCATGTCAGTTTTAAGTTAGACCTAAGATTCTGGTGATGTTACAGGGCGACGTTATCGCTCAGCGATAAAGCCCTTAAAATAAAGAGAAAAACAAAAAAATCTCACAGTTTATCAGCTATTAATGAAGCCGGGATTAGTGATAATGCTATTTCATTTCCTGTGAACGAAACGACAGAGACAGCAGTACCCAGTCGCAGTCAGTCGGTAGTCAGTTCGCATGCCGCCGCATTGACTGCGGTAAATCATGCGTTGTACGGTCGCAAGAACGATTCGCAAACCATTGCTCCGTCGGTTAGTATGAGTACGGTGCTCTTGTGTACAGCACTTATCAATGTTCATGTTGACCCACAAAAACACACAGTTCGGTGTATTATTGATACTGGGAGTCAAGCGACTTTTATTACCGAGGCTTGTGTGCAGCGGTTAGGCTTACACCGTAGGCAAGCGCACGTTCCAGTGTTCGATATCGGCGGGTCCAAAGTCTCAGCTGTTTTACCAAAGGGTGTAGTATCGTGTCATATCACTCCTACGCACGGGGAACAACCTTTAATTTCAGTTGATGCATTAATTTTATCTAATCTTATTTCACGTATGCCAGGTGTGACGTTGCCTTATACGGGGTGGTCACACATACAGAATTTAAATTTAGCTGACCCTAAGTTTTATCTTCCACAATCAGTGGAAATGATTCTAGGTGCGGATATACTATCCCAAGTTCTATTAGGTCACGTGATCAAGGCTCCACCCGGTTCACCGATGGCTATGAACAGTATCTTTGGTTATTTATTGATGGGTGATGTTTCATGCAACCAAAATACACCTCAAGTGTGTCTCAGTAGTTTAAGCTCATCATACGATGACGGCATCAATCTGAGACGATTTTGGGAATTGGAGTCTCTTCCGGAAATGAAAATCCTAAGCCCCGACGAAGCGTTGTGTGAATCTATCTACGTAAATTCACATACTAGCGATGAAGCTGGGCGATATGTTGTTCCACTTCCTTTCAAACCTAATGCTCCCGCCCTCGGCGAATCACGGTATACGGCGGTCTCCAGGCTTAGAAAATTAGAGTATCGTTTAGAACATAATCCTCAGCTTAAGTTAGAGTATCATGCGTGCCTCCAGGAGTACTTGGAACTCGGTCACATGGAGCCAGTTGATATACCTACTTCGTTAGCTACTAGCTATTACATTCCGCACCATTGCGTGGTCAAAGAATCTAGTGAGACTACTCGCACTCGCGTCGTCTTTGACGCGGGTTGTAAAACTTCAAATGGAATATCACTTAATGATATTCTACTAACAGGTCCGAAATTGCACCAGGATATAGTAGACGTTTTATTAGGTTTTCGTATCCATGCTATTGCTGTCACTGCCGACATCAAGCAGATGTACAGAAACATTAAATTACAACAATCCGATTGGGATTTTCAACGCATTGTGTGGCGTAAATCACCAACTGAACCGTTGCTTGATTATCGATTGCGAACCATCACCTTTGGTGTCAGCTCATCACCGTACTTAGCGCTTCGTACTATTCAACAGTTGGCTCAGGACGAAGCCGCCAACTTCTCGCTAGGTTCTAAAGTTCTACAGAATCAGGTTTTCGTTGATGACATCGTCACCGGAGCAGGCGACGTAAAGAAGGCACTGGTTCTACAGCGTGAGTTAGTAGGTATTTGTTCGTCAGCTGGTTTCGAGCTACGGAAGTGGCAGAGCAATTCGCCAGCGTTACTCGCTGCTTTACAAACGTCAGTTTGTCAGGGCGAGCGGCCTGATAACGTTTCTTTCGCTTTGATGGAGAATGACAAACAATTATTATATTATGCGATTACGCGAAACATCTTGACATCATTCAGTTATTATGGATGTCAGGGGTTGACTGGGATGAGTCACCTCCTGTAGATATTATAAATGCTTGGTCTAATTTTCTTAACGAGTTACCATTATTATCAAATTTTCAAATTCCACGTTTCGTTTTTGCAAACGTGAATGTCATTCAAATTCACGGGTTTTCCGATGCTTCTGAGCGGGCTTATGCCGCGTGTGCTTACGCCCGTATATCCGATAATAGTGATAACGTTAAAACGGGCCCGTTTGTATAGTGGTCAGTGGCCCTGACTGCTATGCGCAAGGTCGTGGGTTCGATTCCCACCTAGGACAAATGTTTGTGTGATGAGCACAGTCATTTGTTCTTAATCTGGGTGTAATTTATCTATAATATGTATGTATTTAGAAATATATATGTATGTTTATCTGTTGTCTAGTACCCATACCACAAGCTCTGCTTAGTTTGGGACTAGATGGCGTTGTGTGAAAAGTTGTGGAATATTATTATTATTATTTCTTCTTCTTGCAAAGACGCGTGTAGCACCTATAAAACCGGTTTTTACGATCCCACGACTTGAGTTGTGCGCGGCTGTCTTGTTATCACAGTTGATTGATAAAGTTAGGAGTGTGTATGATAAGCACATAAACTGTGATCATGTGTATGCATGGACCGATTCATCCATCGTGTTAGCGTGGCTTCGTTCTCCACCACACGAGTGGAAAACATTCGTTTCCAATCGCACTAGCGAAATCTTATCCCGGCTTCCGGCTAATAGTTGGAGACATGTTCCATCTGCTGACAATCCAGCTGACGCACCTTCCCGAGGAATGCTTCCTACAAGTTTTCTACAAAATGAAATGTGGCTCCAGGGGCCCTGGTGGGTCGCGCGAGATTCTAGTTCTTGGCCAAGTCCCAAAAAATTACCAGAAGTCTCTGAAGACAAACGTAATCTACCGTTGCCGATAGTATCAAACTCCTCCACCTTAGCACCGTCTGATCTGGTATGTGAGTATATTACAAGATTCTCTACTCTAGGCAAACTTGTTAGAATAACAGCACTGTTATTCCGATTCTATAATAAATGTAAGAAGTTGCACATTTTCTATCCAAAATACATAACTGTGTCCGAGTTTAATTTTTGTTTAAATCGACTTATCCATTTAGTTCAACATTCATGTTTTTCCGAAGACATAAAAAATATTTCACATGGAAAATATCCATCAATTAAATTACGTCGACTTAATCCTTTCATGGATAACAAAAATAATATGCGTGTAGGATTCACAAATCACTTTTACCGTTTGTTTCCAAACACCAATTGATTCTGCCTAAGAAACATCATCTTACAAATTTAATCATTGATCATACACATATCACGCGTCTACATGCTGGTCCACAATCCGTACAATACATTCTACTTCAAAATTATTGGATAATGTCTAGTCGTGCGTGACGCTATACGTACACGCATACATCGCTGCGTTCGTTGTTTTCGTGCTCGCCCCGTGTATCCGCAACCATGCATGGGTCCGCTGCCGGCCGTCAGAGTGCGCCCCGAGCGGCCATTTTTAAAAACATCTGTTGATTTCGCGGGTCCGTTCTACGTTCGGGCAAATAAAGTTCGAAATGCAAAAATTATTAAATGTTATGTAGCTGTCTTTGTGTGTATGTCCGTCAAGGCTATACATCTCGAACTCGTGTCCGAGTTGTCAACTGAAGCATTTTTAGCAGCCTTGCGACGCTTCACGTCCCGTAGAGGTTTATGCACTGACATTTACTCTGATTGTGGAAGGAACTTTGTTGGTTGTAATAATTATCTACAAGAATTGTTTACTTTTTTACGTAATGATTCGGTTCAAGCCATTCTTAATGGTAAGGTTTTAGAACAAGGTATCACTTGGCATTTTCGACCTCCTTATGCCTCACATTTTGGTGGCCTTTTCGAATCCGGAGTGAAAAGTTTCAAACATCATTTACATCGAGTCCTCGGTACGCAAACTCAAACGTATGATGAGATGCACACCCTTCTTTGTCAAATTGAAGCGGTACTCAATTCACGTCTACTTTGTTTATTAAGTGCAGACCCTTTAGATCCGTTACCCTTAACACCATCGCATTTTTTAATAGGAGGTCCGTTGACGACCCTACCAGATCTCTCACTATACGAGAATGTTCCAAATCGACTCACTAGATGGCGTAGGGTACCACAATGTGTGCAACACTTTTGGAAACGTTGGAGTCATATTTACATGAAATTCAACAACGTAATAAATGGTTCCGAGATAGCGGCTCGCAACTCCGTGAAGGTATTATTGTCGTTGAACGTGATGATAATTTCCCACCATTACAGTGGAGACTGGCTCGTGACCATGCTCTTCATCCGGGTTCCGACAAGGTTACTCGTGTCGTAACTTTACAAATGGGCAAAACTTTTGTGAAACGCTCAGTAGTTAAAATATGTCCTTTGCCCTTAGAATAATTATTTTGTAAGTTTTCCTTAATATTGTTGCGAATCTTAGGTCCGTATTACAGAACGTTCCTCAAGTCCAGTTGGAGCTTAATTCGCCCGATCTCAGTTTAAATATAGAATCTGGACTTGAGCATTGGTGTTATTCCAGAATGGTAATAAAACTACACTCAGATTCCAATCGAGCCTCAAGCAGAGAATATCTAATTGTCTATGCATCAGTCTGTTTTCGTTTACGTTTTATTTTCTTCGTCTCCGCTGTTCCGATCTACGAATGATCGTAAATAATTCAATTTGCTTTAATACCAAATTTTTAAGAATAAAAAATATGTATTGCACGCTTTCACCATAGAAATTATTTTTTAAGAATTTTTAAAAGCAAATTCTTAAGGGTAAAAGGTGTTAAGGCAATATTTTCTAACAAATAAAAATATAGCAAGAGTAACTTGTTCGTGGAACGGAGTGGATCCTAAATAATGTCTGTGACAGTGTTGTTTTGAATTGCTCATTAATCATATAATAAGTAATATTCAAATAAATAATGGTTTGGGAACAACGATCAATAAAAATATTAAAAGGAAACAAAGTTATAGTTAAAACAAAACAGAAATGCATATGTTTTACCAAATCTTGGTCAATAGATGGCAGTATTACAAATTGTCAAAAATCTTCATCTTGTGAAAATCTATACCATTTCTTAAAATAATTATTAGCAAAATTGTATGGGCCCTTCACATGGAACGCTGAAGTTCTTTTTTTCTGTTCAAATTATCGGTGAAAAAATCATTGTTATAATATTGTTAATAGTTGTGTATCTGTTTAAGTTAGAAAACACGGGATTCATCTAGTAACTTAAAATGGCAAAAAATTACGTGTAAAAGTGTTATTTGTAACCAATTAGCAAAATAAAATGTGATTTCATCATCATTCGCCAAAAATTACCATTATTATATCAAATAATAAACTGAAAAGCAAATAGTTAACTGACAAGGAAATCTCTGCTCGAGCGTGGTGTCGACCATACTTGGGTGATGAATCTACAACTGAGTAACGATCTAGAATAAAGCCGTTATTTTTTTTGGGCTTTTCTGCTTTCGTAGCCGTTTTTTCATTCCTCTTTCGAGTGAAACATTCTTACAATGTCTGTAACCTAAGGTTAAAAGAAACCCATTCTTTTAAGGCGAGCGGCATGTTACCTACCTTTCTCTATAAGATAGGTATTAGGCATTTAGTTTTAGGAATTTGAATAGTTTTTCACCCCACAACTAGTACTCAAGCCTTTGTGTGTAGTAATAAGGGTCTGATTCAGTCTATATTACTATACTCTTTGGTCTGATTTGATTAACTTGTCGGCTTGCTTATCGCCTATTTGCTGAGCAATCCGATTGGTGTACGAAGGGCGACAGTGGCGCCGCTCTTCCGCGTGCTTTTTCACTTGAACTATGCGGCTCAACTCGTAAAACAACGTGCTCCGCGCGCTAAAAACTTTTTTCTAATAAGAAATGGTACTTCTGTGATTTTCGTGCTACAACCCCCACAAGATACGAGAAATATAAACCAACACCTGTGGAAATACATGTGCAGTGAAGTTTAAGCTGGATTTAGGGCGACTGGACACGACGCCGAGCCCATAAGGTGCGCGAGGGCAGTGGACGGGAGTTCGTTGGTAAGTTTTTCAAATGTACACCCACAAACTTCTACACAATGGTAAATATCCCGTTTTAAGTTCTAATGATACTGTTAGTGGCCATGTAAGCTTAAAAACTTATATCGTAGAATGAAGTTTAGCACAGTTTGTATCGTTCCAAATGTTTACTTACACCATAGAACAAAGTAACTGTTTTTAAATTAGGTTATGCTGTCCCAGTTAGCGATGTGCCGATACCAAGTATCGATACCTACTCATTTCAGTAGTACTCAAATGATTTTTCGATTCTACTTATATAAACACTCCTAATGTATCGATACTTACTGATATCGATAGTTTTAGATTTTTTAATGCGCGGCACGGGACATATAGAAGATGCGTCAAAGATGTGAGAAATGCAAAGTGCGACGTTTTTATACATTTTGTATGAAAAACAACGCCTCCGCTGCCAGTAACTTCTAGTCCCACCCAGTGCTGGGCGAAGGCCTCCCTTAAATCGTTCCAGACAATTTTAGTCTTAGAAGTCTTCTCTGGTCAAGTCGTTAGGAAAGAGAATCAAGATCGTCACGCCATAGCTTCTTACTGCGTTGGCTCAGCTATGTCGAGGAAAGTAACAATATTCCGTTCCTATGTATTATATCGGGTTTATTGAATATTATTATCGGGCGGTTAAATGTATAAACACCCATAGAGAAGGAATGCAGAAATCTACTTATATTTTTTCAACCGACGACAAAAAGAGGAGGAGGAAGTACCGTTCAACTTATATTTTTTAATTATGCTAGCATTTTAGCTGTTAGTCGCACATTAGTATGATTAAATTTCGCACTACTCCGATGTAAGCTAAGACTAAACCCATAATAATATCAAAAGCTTCTCCAATCGATAGTAACGTAAATGTTGATTTTGAATAAGCAAAACCTACCTATCATATTTAGCAACATAATGTTAGATACTAATTAAGTCTGTCGAAAGAATATTATCTGGAAAATATTTTAACAAGAAATTAATCAAAGTGCTTCCAGCTAAAGAGCAGTCATGCTGTATAAGTTTTTAGACTGTCATCGCCACTGATAGTGTCATTCGGGATATATGTATACCAATCGGAAACTCGACTTTTTTATAATGTTTGGAATTTTGTATTGTGTGTCTTCATCCAAATAAATGTTTTCAATTCAAAAAACGAATGGTAAATTTCAGTTTTAACTTCTAATGGTACAGTCACGTTAAAAAACTTGACTTGCATTTTTAATTTGTGATGAAGGGTGGATTTTTTTTTAAACTTGAAAGCGGGATCAGCGTCGTAAGGTAGTAGGTAGTGGCCGTGTCATTGGATCCATATTGGATCCATATAAGGTGTTGGATTTATGATCGAAAGAACACACACCTTGAACACACAAACATTTTTAGCTTAGTTCGAGTGGTTAACAAGTTTGCTAGTAATGCAAATTCTACCCACATTGTAGGTTTTCTTTTCTTGAAAGAAAACGAAAAAAAGCTATGTAGGTGTAGCTAGTAAATACGCTGCTTATCTCAATACTCAATTCTAAAGTTCAAACGCATTTTATAGTTGATCGTTTTGTTTATAAGGATTATTTTTCGTATACATTTTTGACATGGCCGTTAAATGGGGAAAGGATTTAGACATTTATTCTCAGTTTAATAGTTCACGAGTTATTTGCATTCTTTACGGGGTTACGTCGTTACGAGATGCTTTCTTTTTTTTGAATGTTTGCCGAATTGTTCGTAAAGTCTGCAATACATGTTGGCCGAGCGTTGTCGAGTGAAGGCCAATACCAACATGTAGACGGTATATTTGCCTTGTATTGCTATCGCTCGGTGTCACTTGCCTAGTTGGCCGAGTTAAGGCCAGCGCCAACGTGTGTAGAGCTCATTTGGTGCAACTTGTCTTCGCTCGCCGTTGCTCGTGATCACTTGCCTCACTTGAGATCGGTGTCGGTTTTTGGTCACAAATCAAAGGCACTCGCCTGCGCTCGGCCAACGTGTGGGCAGCTCTACAGACCCTCTTCTACATTGGTCGTCTGCATTGGCGTTCGACGAACTTGTCGAACGTGTGGACATTACTTCTTGCCTTGTACCTATTTGCCAATACTCGTGTTGGCGTACGCTCAGCCAACATGTATTGCAGGCTTGAGAGTTACCGCGGCCACTGAACACGAAAGGCAATTGACGTTACACGGATGGTTTTTGAGCCAGTAAAAGTCTGAGACACCCTCTCGCTTTGCCCAGATCGAGAAGCAATTATTGGATGAAATCTCATTCTTAAAAAAAGAGAACCTTTACACTGCCTGTATAACTGAGCTCTTTAAAAAGGTAAATACAAAAGGTAGAATGAGGCAAATTGTTTCTACATACTGCCTGCACATACAAAAGGTGATTGTTCTGCCGCCCCGCCGTTGGGGTGCAGTGAGCACTTGTTAACTGCACTGAAAGCACTCGCAGATCGCTATGAGTGCTTGAACTGCAGATAAAGCACATATGCTTTTATCATTACCTGTGTAGTACATCATAATGACATGCATTTGCTCTGAGTGTGTGCTTGGTTACGTATGGCCAATGTGGGTCAATTTAGGACGTTAGTCATCGAACCACATTGGCTATACTTTTGGTATTTACAGACCCTTTGATTGAATCAGCAAATCTTCTGCAAAATATTTTATGTTATAACTAGCTGTGCCCGCGACTTCGTCCGCGCGGAATAGTGACTTTCGGCAGCATTTTTAATTTTTTAGGCTAATGGTTTTGAAAACTAAACTCATACATAATTTGAATGTCATATTTATTAATATCTAATCAAAAGTCTAAAAAATAAGTTTCAAGCTTCTAGCTTTAAAGATGACGCAATTTCAATACAAACTTTCATCCCCTATTTCAACCCCTTACAGCCCTTTTTTCGCATTAAAAAGTAGCCTATATCCTTTCTCAGGCTCTAGACTATGTCCATACCAAATTTAATTAAAATCGGTTCAGTAGTTTAGGCGTGATTGCGTAACACACAGACAGACAGAGTTACTTTCGCATTTATAATATTAGCAAGTAGGGCGTGCAAAACCGGTTAAAAAAATATTAAGAAATTGAAAGGGGTTCGTACTTTTTTGTATGAAGACTGGCATGTCGACCCACCGCCGTTTTTTTTTTTTTAATTGTAGCGCATGCTGAAAGTGGCATGTATGTAACAAAAAATATCAGTAACATGCTACCCCAAAGTGTCACATTACCGAGATACGAGTATTTGAAGGTAAACATAGACAGATGACTAGAACGACAATCATTAAAACAAGACTTATAACGTATACATAAACATCAGATTGTATCTAAATAATCGTTCCCAGGTTGATTATGATTTCTAATGTTTATTGAAAGAGAGTAGGTACATTACACGCTACCAGGAGCACGAGAATACTACTACAAATAATTATTTATCCACTAAATCGCGTCGCAATGAAAAGCAGTCGACATATCACTATCGCGTGGCGGATCATGTGACATGTTACTCAGCTTGAAAACGTTTTTAAGCAGTAGTTAAACAAAAAGCAAAAGGTATGTCACTTATGTTAACATTTATTTATAACAGTAAGTATAATATCAAACATAAGTGAATATTAATACTAAGATGTGACATTTTAAAAGATTTATAATATATCTAACACGTATCATAAATACTACTATACTACATAATCCATAAATTCAGCAGGAGATCGGATGGGGGTTCTTGATGCCGAGCCTAATCCATGTACCAAAGAAAGACATGTACCAAAACACTTATTGTTCATTTTATAATACGGTGGAATAAAAGACTGCCAACACGCGCGTGTGGTATTGTTTGACTTGCGTTTTATTGCGATGAGATGCGATTTAGTAGGCAAATATTTAATTATAGTAGCGGTTTTGTCATACTGCTAGACTAATAAGCTAAATACTAATAAGCCTATGGACGCGTAATGAGTCTATTTTCAATAATTTTCGTTATATGTCGATGTTTACCTTCAAACGTTTACGTGAAACTTTGGGGTACCGTGTTACTGGACATTTTTGTTCCTCTAGCCATGCATACCACACTTTCATCATGCACCATGATTAAAAAAAGAACAAAATGGTGACGTCGATACGCCAGATAGGTTCTATCCCCTTTCATTGTGAAAGCGCGAAGTGGTACTAAGTAGTATCCCTCTAGCGTACAAGCAGAAAGAGCTTTTTCTAATGCGGGTGACTTTTGTAACAAAATTAGGGTTAAATGCCCTTTGTTTTTTACGTGCCCACTATAAAAATGAAAAAACCTGTAACAAATGTTTTTATTTTTTTAATTTGCGTTTGTTTATGAAAGTAACAAATTTATTAAAATATCTTGATTTGACTGTCTAATTGCATAGCTTATAAAAAAGAAACGTAGTTTTGAAACAGTCTCGAAAGTCTCGTTTTTCCCGGGAATTTTGAGACCACACCTAGCCTCGCTTTTTTTCCCGGGACTCAGTAATGCATCGAGACTGAAAGCCCTAGTGCTGACATATCTGATAGATACTATTACAAACTTATTGCAGCTAAAATATAAGCCCAAGGACTCTGATGCCATCCCCGTAGTTCTCTCCGAGTAGTCCGTGTCATCGTTATCATCATCATCTGACGCTGAAGTTCTTGCTGATGAGCTAACTCTTCAAGAGCAGCTTGATAAGAAATTGGATAAATGCAGGAAAACCCCCAAGAATCTGTCTGATTTTTACCTTGCAGGGTTTGTCAAGGTAGAGCAAGCCATGTATGAAAGCGGAGAGCATCGGGGTGTGTATCTCACAGAAGCTTACAACTATTTGATGTGTGTACTACCAACAAGTGTTGAGAGTGAGAGGGCTTTTTCGAGTGCTGGGTACTTTTGTAACAAAAGAAGTACGCTATCTGATAAAATGTTAGATGCACTTCTATTCTTAAGAGCGCGCCTAAAGCCAGCAAAATTTTAGAATTCACCCGCACTGTCCTACCCGCTCCTCACATCGAATACGATCGCGCGTGTACCTACGCGCTCGCTCGACGCGTATCTTCTGTAGTAAGTATACGTATAATATTCAGACGAAACAACTGTATTCAAAGTATGACTGCGTTATACAATATTACGAAATGTTATTATGTGTACGCGAATAATACGTAAATAGTAAGTTAGTAGGAGGTGACTATACCACTGATACTGAACACGAATCAATATAAAATCAATACCAAAAGGTAATATTATATTATGTATAATATAATATTATTTTGGCGCGTGATTTTGGTGTGGCGTAAATAATGGATAACTCTGAAACTGTCGATTGGCCAGATAATATCTATCATTTACCCCAGTTATATCGTCATATGCCCATGGATGACCAAATTATTGATATTTTTAATATTTTAAATAAAAATCGTACTTACTCTTACAAAATTAGGTACCATTTCTAAAATTGGTGATATTTTTTTCATTTTGTTTTTTTTTTTATATCAGTCCTGAATATTTGTATTATCAGATCAGTATCAAGATTTTTTATTACATTCTAAATCAATATTGCAAAAAATAGTTATTCTTAAATTTTAACATTTTTTTCTACGGAATTACGCAATTTTGGGTCCCTGTATCTATAGTTGCAAAACTTCTGAAAAATTCGGAATAATTCCGGAATACTTCTGGAAAGTTTCTTTAAATCAGAATTATTCAAAATGAATTTAAATAAAGCCCTCTGTGCGCCGGCCGCTGCCGCCGCGCTGCGATGGCGGTGCGGGGTGCGGTAAGAGGGGAGATGCTCCCCGGAGAAATTTTCCCCCCGCGAGAAAGATTCTTACCCCGCAATCGAATGTTTCCGAATATTTCGCCCGAATAATTCAATCGAAATTAACGTGTTTGTTTGTTGTGTGGTGGGTGGGTTAATTATTGTTCAGTGCGAGACTACGTACGATACAAGAGTAAAATATAAATGTTTATCTATACTAATATTATAAAGCGGAAAAGTTTGTTTGTTTGTTTGCTTGAACGCGCTAATCTTCGAAAGTACTGGGTGGATTTGGATGAAATTTGGTATGGAAATAGCTTGAAGCTTGAGGAAGGTTATAGGCTACTTTTTACGCGACTGCAAAAAAGGAGAGTTATGTTTTTACCGTGATAGAATCCACGGGAGCGAAGCCCCGCGTGAGTACTAGTTTTATTATAAATGGGATTGATTAAGTATATGTTGATATTTTTATAGGTATATATATTTGTCTATGTATATCAGCTGTCTGACACCCATAGTACAGGGTCTTCCTAGTTTGGGGTCAGACAGCCGTGTGTGAAATGTCCCCACATATTATTATGTCTAGTTACCTACTCGGCCCACGAAAGTGCGTAGGTAAACGAATTTAGATCTTGTGTCTCTCAAAATAAAATCTAAAATCACCTGCATAAACTTTCTCGAAAGTATAAAATGTATTTTTATTTTTTCAGTATATAACAAACAAGTAACTCACAAACTTACCTTCGACAATTAGCCATCCTGTCAATTTGTAACTTTTTTAGTTCTCTTTCAATGTTTTTTTTTGTTTCCCATTTCACTATTTAGTTCGAACAACAACAACAATTACGATTGAAATGATTATAACTCGGCGCAGCTAAAACACTTGAGCGTAGTCCTCTCGTCTCAACAGAGCGGTAGCGACTGATGTGTGAAATAGAAATATGCTTGAAGCTCCCGCAACGAGCGACGGAAGATGACTTCTTGCGCGGAATAAAAACGTAGTATGCGCCAAAAGTGTTTTATCGTAATAAATCCAAAACTAAAAGGAATTACATAAAATGCCTAAGCAAAGCCTTTACTCTTGTTTAAATATAATTATTTATCAAATTTTTGTCGCAATAGGCATTACCATATCGAGTACAAAACGGAAAAACATGAGAATTAGAGGTTATTTCGTGATTTTTTTCTACCAAGGAAATGTTATTATTTTATGTTTTTGATCAGAGAGAGCCCTTGAAAATATGATGTAGTTATTCATATATTTTTATTTTAAGATTTGGTCTGGAATTTTTCATGTAAAATCAAATAGAAAATTGGTAATTTTGCTTTATACGCGCTCTTAAGAACACATTTTCAAGAACAGCGGTCACTTGGAAAAAAAAAATATTTAAATTAGTGTACGGTACACACTTGATTTGATCTCGTTTTATGGTCAAATATGAATCCTTTAATAATGCTGTTAGTAGTTCGTAATTAAAGAGCTCAACACCAGAGTACCACAAACTTGTTGATTTGATTTCTGTTAGTTAATCTTTATATTATTTTAAGTTCATATTATCCAAACTATTAATGTGGTCTACTTGGTATTGTATTGATAGGCATAAATTGTTGATTAAAGAGGTATATGAAACAATTTGTTTTATTTGTAGATTTTGTGTTTCTGAGAATATTGTTTTCTTGTTAAAATTCTACTATATAAAAATATAGAAATGTCTCCAAAACCGGGGCTAACACCGGTTTTCGGTTTAAAGGGCCTGAAAACCGGAATTCAAAACCGGTTTTGAAGATCTTCCGATTTTGCACGCCCTATTAGTAAGGATTAGGATTAGGGTTGATTAAATGTTGTATTATGTTATGGATGTTATTGGTTTTAGTATGTAGGTATGTCATAAAAGATTTGATATTAATATTCTTCTTATCGTGTGGGCGGTAAGGTCTAACGACCCTATACACCGTAGTGTCAGAGTTTCTAGACCACCTCAAGTGCCTCAGACGTGGTCTATTTTGACGACCGCCTTTTGGCGACCGGGACTGTATAATCACACACCGCTCAAATGGACATTATCACTACACCTTTAAACGTTAGATTATACGACATTTTACAGAAATATTTATCTAGATAGGTATGAGTAAAACCATTGCTTAGGTCTTTATGCTTCAATTGTCAGAAAGGACATGTTCCAGAAATGTATGGAGCCTGGGCTAGCACTATGTACACCACATGTAAATATAGCTGGATAATGTAGTAACCGTCCTGTAATGTTAATTTTCTATAATTTCACTTTATTTTAGCGTGATATTCAAATTAACTTGGTCAAGGAGAGCAACACAAAAAATATGGTGGATCGGCCATGTTGCTGTTGAACAGTGATGCGAATGTCATTTTGACATATCGGCTTGACGAATCGATATATCAAAATATAGATATTTTTCATAAAATAATCGATAAATATTGGCGATATTTTAAATCTCAATAAATCTATAGTTGAAATCTTTTTATTCATTTTGAAAAAAATGTTCTGATGTATACTAATCTTGTCATATTCGGGGAATAGTTCAAATATTGATCACCAGATCGTCAGCGCGTTTGCGCCATAAGAATACGCATATACCTTCAGGTTAGTTTCGTTTTTTGTGGCTAGGTACGAGATTGCGTAGTTCCAAAAATCACGTAATGTAATGCACGTATTGTTACCTTCACGAAAAATACATCGATTTATCGTTATTTTTTATATATATAGATAATAATCGATATAGCTTAAAAGTATCGATTCTATATTTATCAATATGTTTTTTCTACTTGCCCATCCCTAAGACTCGCAGAAAGACGTCACGAAACTCAAATCTGTCAAACGTCATATCAATCACGACTGTCATGGCTGCTCTAAAACAAGGGTTATCCTAATAAAACTCTGCCTAAATAATAATTTATCACAGCTATACATACCCGTCTCCAAATAATTTTTTGGGTATTTTTATGATAATCCCCATTGTTTTTTCGATTTATCTATATGGTGTACACAGAGGTAGCCCAAAATGAAACACCTCCTTTAAACTTCCCGCATGATTACTGGGATGTCTTCCTTAGACATGCAAAAGTCTACAATGCGATCAGCTAATCAACCAATAAAATAAACGCTTACGTGGTATGGCGATTGACTTTTTTCTCCCCTTTGTTAACTATCCTCTTTTGTCTTTGGTATTTAAACCCATTCATTGCCGCCATTACTATTCGATTTTATTCAAAGACAATTTGCACTTGATTGCTGGAGTCTCGATCAGTTAACTTTGGATGGAATTGTTTCTTAACGGTCTGTTAGATGTCTTATTGTTATCGGAGATTGTGAGAATGAGAATGGATTAGTAGGGCGCCTGTTGGTTTTATCTCCAGCCCTATTTGGGCCAAGTGCCAAGATGGAATACTTTTAATGATAATTGAAAATTGTGCGCAAGCATCTCTGCTGTTTTATGATGATTGGTATATTTTTATTCAGAATTGGAAATACTACACAGGTGTGTAAGTTTCGTTTTCAACGAACGATACTGCTGTAGTGTTATTATTTAAAACCGAGAACGTATCGCCATTTACTTCGAATCCGCATTCGTGCAGTTGAGAGTGCAATTACAGGAAATTGCTCGAAATATTGTATATATCATGTATGTATTATTACGTCGAATACAATACTGAATCTTGAATATGAAAGATACCTTTTTAGAATATGTATGTATACTTAGGTACATCTACGTCAAAAGTTAAAGGCCTTCAGACCAATAGTTACACAAAAAAAGAAAAACTCAAACATTACCTCTACCAATTTACTCGCGTTCACAATCATATTCTGCTATACAATTTTTCTTGTGTACGTTCTATGATACGTTGTATATTGTACTTTGCTCCTGTCGTCCTAAAATACATTTTCATCCGTCAAGGGTCCTACGTGAACTTAGGGCCTCGCGGACAATTTGCGAGGATGTAAAGCAGTACCAAGTCCATGAGACCACTCAAGTTGATGGGATTATACGATTATGTGATGCGTTTTTCATGTCCCTATTTTATTCCTTTACTACGGTCGGTATGCTTTGTTAACATTCTTCACGTGTGACGTGATGTTTGAGGGGTATTCGGTTGGATAAGTTTTGGTGTGATAAATGACGATGAGAATGTACCTAGGCGGATGTATCTAAATATGGAACATCTGTTGAATGTTAGATGTACTTAAGAGTGCTATAACTCAAGCTTTCATGCAAACCCATGTATCATAACTTCCCGATTGTTTTTTTTATCATGTTTGTTGGATGTTGTGTTCCTATTGTATTTTGTAACAGTCTCGCATTTTTACTTTCTGCTTCCTGTTTTCCCGGGCGTTTCAATTATCAGTAAAAATACTACAATAAAGTTTCATAAACATTTAAGTATGGCTAATTGCTCAGGGATACTATATAAACTTCAAAACATAGTGAAAAGTGCACGGTTGGAAGAGCACAAACAGAATTTTCATTTCTAACTACTCTTCAATTTTATAAGCGTTAGTGCACAAACACACTTACCTGAGATGGATCCCGATGATCATACGATAGTACGGATTTCTTCGCGTTCGTGTACTCTCGTTAAGCTTCGGGAAAAGGGTGGAAGTAAATAAAACGATACACTTTTCCTATTGTTTATTGAACTTGGTTACCTTTTATCAATGTAGGTAGGTTATATGTATGAAGATGTATTGATGTTTGAGTTGCTTTCTTTGCTGTTTTACTGTAGAAATGTTTTTTGGACAGGAGTCATTTATTTGATAGTAAATAGTTGGGTGCTTATTTAGAAACCTTAGTATTTATTGATGATTTTAATATCGGAATATTTCGATTTCCAGTTTATGAAAGCCTGATCCAGATTCTGATTAGAACTTAGGTTGAACTTTGATTGAACTAATTCAAAACGGCTAATTTGATCACTTGACTTGTTTTGTAAACACTTCATACGCTTAACGCACAAAATGCGCTTTCAGAAAGCAGCGTTAACTCTGGCATCCAACTCTGAATTCGTATATGAATAAGAATTTTGATACTTATTCACATTTGTAGAAGAGTACTTAAATAAGTTTCAAACTGTCGCAAATCGGTTCAAGTTATACTATGTGTATCGATTAGCGAAGCATTAATACTTTACCTTGACAACAACTTCAAATACAAGAAACTTGAAAGTGGCCTCCGAACTGTGGGGAACTTCTGAAGCCTTTTGTTGATTTCTTGATACCGTTAACTTTACTGGTCACGTTGTTTTGAGGACTCGTTTCACTTACCTTCTTGGTAGGAAAAATGCGATAACGTACGTACATACTGTTTTGATACAACCGTAGTAAAGATTAGAAGCTTTTTTGACGGAAAGGTTTAAATTGACCTTTTATGGCGACGCCGACGTTTATGTGTAGTCTAGTTTAACCTCTTACCTTTTTTGGGTTTATTTCTTCTGGCAACAAGACTGATTTGTCGACTTGCGAAGCAATGGTTTGGCATACCTACTGTTTCTAGGTTTGGGATACCGGGTTACAGTCCTAATATCTACGTAGTATAGATCTATACTTACTCACTTATTATAAGAAAATACTCCTTCTTTGTGTAGATAAGGTCTCTAAACTAACTCACCTTTTTATGGGGGATAAATTATCTAATGAGTCTATCCGTTCTAGGTCCAGCGTAAGGGAGAGACAAACTCCTACTGACTAAAAGCCCAGCCTGTTCCTTGAGTTGCCTTACATAATTCCCACCACCCCGGCAGGATAATTTTTTTATTGTTAATAGGCTTACGTTTGCCCGCGATCTCACCTGATAGTAAGTGAAGATGTCGTCGATAATGAAGCACGCTGGCCTAGCAGTAACTTATTGACTTCAGTTTAGGACCCCCGGCAGGGAATTCCATTCCTTAGCTGTACGTACGATGAAAGTATGTGTTCCGTAAACATTTTTTTGCGTAAGGGTGGGATGTCCACCATGTAACGATGACAATGATGGAACGGGCTTAGTGGATCTATCTCACCTTACTAAACAACTCACCTCCTTGTGGAAAGAACTGCGAGTAAATGAGCTTGAAAGTTTCCTCTTTCACGACTCCAGTGGGACACTCTGCCTTGAAGCCCCGATACAGCCGCTTGAGCTCGGGTTCCGTGAACCGCGTCATCCGCCGCAACGCCGCTATTGAGTCCGGCCGGTACCGCGGCAACTGCTCACCCAGCTCCTCGAGTTCCGAATCTGGAAATGTAATGGAAAATGTGCCGGTTAGATTGTGATTGTTGCGGTGGACTGGTTTTCTGATGGCTTTCAAGACTCTTAAAACTGGGTGGATGAGTTCCGAATATCAGGAATTTTGTGCGGAGGATGAATAGATAGGAACATTCTTTGGCATGAGGTAAGTAAGTTTATAGGTCTAAATTCGTACCTGAACAATGTTTGTGTTAATGAACACGTGTTCACAAAATCATATCTTTAACCCTGGATATCAAAGAAGCACGTGCCCGACATCTTCAAGGCTGCGTAGAATTTTAACATCGTATTTTGTCTTCAACAAAGTACAAGACATGATATTTTTACGGGTCGAACATTTACCCCGAGGGAACCCTAAGCAAACTTATCATGTTAGGGTCTAGTGTGACAATTTTAGATCTTCGTCTGTAGGCGGTCGGTAATAAGGGTTATTTGGGAAACGCGAGTTTCGGGTTTGTACCCTTGGCGAGTGTTATTTTATTATTTCACTACGAATTTCTCCGTAAATTTTCAGTGTTTGGGTACCAGATAAGACCCAAAAAAGCCCGTCTTTTGAGTGAAAATGGGTAATGGTACCTCTGCCTGAGCTTTCCGCTTCAGAAAATTCAGACGTGACGCAATGTAATATTGGAAACAAAAGCGAACCGATACAAAAACCCAGACAAAAAAAATAAACAAATGATATTCCGATCTCGGCAACTACACTTAAAATCTAACGGCGCTTCGCCCGGCTGCTTGGCTCATTCGCTAAAGAGATGGATCTGATGAAAGCGTTTCTCGCCATCGTCTCCGTGCCCTATCGACAAAACTCGGGACGCTAGTATTATATTATCTGCGTCCCGGGCTTTACAATGTAGGTCGAACAATGACGCTTGGTTTGTTTACCGTTTATCATATATCATTTATCGGGTATATGGATATCATTGCGAGGAGGCTGAGAAATTGAATTTGGGTTTAGATTCAGCAAGGTAAATGATTACACTGTGGAATGGGTGGTAAATGTTCTATGCGGCCTTTCTGGAAGCATAGGAATTGAAGGAAAATTAGTATTTTTAGCATGAGTTTCACACTACCCACTGTGTATTTTCCGATATATCTGATGTATAGAGTCGATAATTGAATGAGATTCTTCGACCTTAATTTGAAAGTGTTTTGTTCTTAATATGTTTAAGGAGACAATATCAGTAAAGCCTCGAAACACTTCGTTTCTTTACCTAAAGAGCATACCAGGCAAAAACAGTAGTGGCCACGTAGGAACTAAGTAATTAAAAGTAATTAGCAAACCGAGAAAACTACTACCCAAATAATATGCAAGTATAATGAACGAGTCACAGGCAAAAGCTGGCAATCGAACAGCTAGAGTGTGCTCAGTATATCTCAGCAGTTAGCAAAATGTTAAGTGAGGAACTAAATGAAATGTATTGGATTTGACAGATATTGCTACTTTTTGCGCCATTTCACGCTGCCAAGTAGGTTTTCTTGGCGCACTGTATTTGATCGACTTAAAAGCCTGTTTCTAGTTATGAATCAATAAAAGATGACAAAGGGCTAAGAATTACGTGTTTAAGTGGCGTAGAGTTTTCGTTTGACGACTTTGTTAATCTTTTCTTGAGTGGAATATGTTGAAGGCAAGAGGTATACATTATACTTCACATTTCTATACCAACGATCTATTAGTTAATTTGAGTTTGACTCAAGATATGTTGTTGATTTTAGATTAATTAACAAGTTATGTAGGTCGTAAAATATATAGTTATAGGAAGAATTTATAAATTATACTTATATTATTCATTTAGAGGGGCAATGCTTTAGTCAAAATAATTGTGCAACCCCCCCCCATCTCCCCCCATTTTGATTTTTACTACTGAAAAAACTGTTGATTCTTACTTTTAACTATAAACGGGCCTTCAAATTTTTTATGCCATGCCCTCCCCTCCCCAACCTCCCCTAAAATTGAAAAGGC
The DNA here is from genome assembly GCA_943138885.2 of Tholera decimalis. Lineage (NCBI taxonomy): Eukaryota > Metazoa > Arthropoda > Insecta > Lepidoptera > Noctuidae > Tholera > Tholera decimalis. Next base: position 11,640,956 of record OW964563.2, read on the forward strand.
TGTAACTTCATAACGGTTAGAGATAGCCATTAGGTGTTTGAACAAATATTATAGTAGGCGTCGAAACCTGTCCGGTGGTACGTAGGGCCTGAGTGGAGCGAAGCGTAAGTGAAGCGTGGGTGAAGCGTAACTCAGCGACGACGACAAGCAAACTTAAGGAAATTATTTTTCAAAACTCCCCCTTCTCCCCCCCTTCACCCCTCGCCCCCATCATTTTTTTTTTCAGATTCTGGTTTTAAAAGTGAACAATCCACCACCACAAGCACGCGAGGTGCTTGCACCTCGCGCAACACGCAAATACTAGTATTATATAAAGCTAAATTACCATTGACTGACTGACTGACTGACTGACTGACTCATTGACATAATTGTTCTCCCAGATGGTGGATGGGGAGGTGGGTATATTTTGACAGATTCGTAAACAAGTAACTCTCAAACCTACGGGAAAAGTGCCAAAACTCCCCTTTTCACCCCCCTTCTTCCCCCTCCCTATCGTATCTCGGAAACTACGAGACCCGTATTTTTTTTTACGGATTCGTGTAGAGGAGGCTCGGTAAAGTAAAAACCATTTATCAAAGTCGCCCCCCTTGCCCCTCTTCTCACCCCCTTTAGGCGGATCTCGGAAATTAAGAGACTTGGAACATTTTTTTTTCAGATTCATTTAGAGGGACAATGCTTTAGTCAAAATAATTGTGCAAACCCCCCCATCTCCCCCCATTTTAATTTTTACTACTGAAAAACTGGTGATTCTTACTTTTAACTATAAACGGGCCTTCAAATTTTTTATGCCATGCCCTCCCCTCCCCAACCTCCCCTAAAATTGAAAAGTTTAATTTGGAGCTGCAGCTCTGTTAGGGTTATATTTGACATTTTACAGCATTTAGGGGTTTTAAAAGTGAACAATCCACCACCACAAGCACGCGAGGTGCTTGCACCTCGCGCAACACGCTAATACTAGTTTGTATATATTTCTGGAATTCCTAAATTAGGTACAACATTCCAAAATGTGTAGTTATTTAGCAAGATATTTTCGAAATCGAAATATTAAAATATAACAAAACGAAAACTAAACACATTATTATAAATTATTTAATCCAATTATTTAATTTATACTTCAAAAAAGAAAAACTAACTGAAACTCATTCAAGTTTCATAACTAATTCTCTTGTTTAACATCTGCGTCTAACTTTCCACCACGTATAATGAAATTCGTCAGCGGGAAATTCCCAGTAATCGGTGTGTCTTAAGACTAATTGCTGAGCCCCTAATTCATCTGAAATTCGCATTCCATTTCCCTTGCAATTAGGGATGAAACGAGCAATTTATTGGTATCCTTGTAGAGTTGTGGTACAGTTTCGTGACGTCATCGTATGACGTATGAACGCACTGAGGATGATTTAAGCGTTTTTAATGATGTATGCCCGCATCATTAATGCTTAAGAAAAGTGCACATCATGTATATGTAGCTTTATAGACTTTGAAAAGCATTTTGTTTGTTTTTTCCGGGAATGATAAAGCATAAAGTTGTGAAAGAAACAGATTTTGTATGGGTCTTTACTAAACGCGTTTTCATAAAGAAACTGTTTTGATTAATAAAAACCCTTTCCTTTGAAATCTTAAACTTTTTAGATGGATGATGCTAAGTTTTGAAACTCGTTATAAAAAGTAAGGTTTTAAATTTAAACCATTCAAATAGTCATTAGGTAAATTATGATTTACAGTTGAGCGAGCTGGTTAGGGCCCAAAATTGTATATTTTGATGTATGATAAAAATCGCTTTGTTTTTTTTACATTTTGGGTCTTAGTACGAGTAAGTAATATAGACATCGGAAGTCGTTCATTGACTTAGTACTAGGGCGTCCAATCCCGGAATACCGAGATCTCGGTATTGCGGGATCCCGCGTCATTTTCCGATCCCGCATGATGCGGGATTACGGGCGCGGGATCCGCGGGATTTGCGGGACTGAAAAAAAGCATGCATACGACCTCTCGCGAGCGCGATCGTTCGGTGACTTGGGGCCGGCAGTGTTGTAAACAACGCGAGGGCCGATGTCACCCGTTTTTCACAGCTTATGTAGCCTAATATAGACCAATTTCAGTCAGTGGTAGCCTAAGTAGCCTAAAATATCAGTAAAGTTTTTTATTCAGTATTTGTTACTGATTTTTGTGAAGAAAAAACGGTGTAATTTGATTGATCTCATACTAATAGTAATACTTAAATAAATGTGGAGTTAGTTGATTAATTCATTGTTTTTTTTGTGTGATAAATAAACGGTGTAATTTGATTGATCTCATACTGGTAGTAATACTGGGATAAATGTGGAGTTATTAGATTAATTCATTGTTTTTTTGTGATAAATAAACGGTGTAATTTGATTGATCTCATACTTAATAGTAATCTATACTTATAATAAATCTGTAGAGAGGTCAATTCTGTACATGAAATATATTTACAAAATAACTATCAGGGGTTGATTAGGGATCGATACTGATGCCAAAAATGCAATCAGTAAAATTTTTGTCTGTCTTTCTGTCTGTCTGTCTGTCTGTCTGTATAACCGTTATAGAAACAAAAACTACTAGACGGATTTTAACGAAACTTGGTACAATTATTTTTCATACTCCTGAGCTGGTTATGGTATACTTTTCATCACGCTACAATCAATATGAGCAGAGCAGTGAAGGGAAATGTTGGGAAAACGGAAGAAGTTACTCCATTTTTTAAGCTTCCGTCGCGTGTTCAACCTTAATGGTTAAAGCTACAAAGAAATCATTTATGACGGAAATGTTCCCCTTAAAATTATATAAAAAATATCCCACGACAGCATACGTCTATCTTTTATGGTTGACTCGCAATAACACGTGTAACTCCCGATAGCTTAGCAGTTCGAAGCTTTCTGATTATTATTCTGCTCCGAAATTTAAAACCACCACAACTTTGCAATGGAACTCGGCTAAAAGTAACCCAGTTGCAACGAAATATAATCAAGGCTCAAATTTTAACAGGTTGCAGTGCAGGAGAAACCGTCTTTATTCCCAGAATTCCCATAATACCAAATAATTTTCCATTCCAATTTAAAAGAACGCAATTCCCAGTATCGGTGTGTTATGCAATGACAATTAATAAGGCTCAAGGGCAGACTTTTCGTGTTGCTGGAGTAGATCTCGGTGTCAGTTGTTTCTCGCATGGTCAGTTGTACGTCGCTCTTTCCCGGGTTAGCAGTTCTAGAAATCTTTATGTTCACGTGCCGGACGGGTCAACTTTCAACATAGTTTACCCGGAAGCTTTGCGCTGAAGTATTTTCGTTCTATAGGTACTTAAGCCTCATGTAAACGTGATCTATGCTTACCAATACATTAACTTAATAACACACAAGGAGTTACACGCTGACGGAGTCGCGGGCACAGATATTAACAATAATATTGTGCGGTTTGGTATTGCGATATTTTTCAACAGTATTATAGATTGACATATTATATTTCCCTACTAAATTACGAAAGTTAATCTTTCTGTTACATCAAAATCACTGAACCGTGAGGAAGGACATAGTCTACTTTTTTTACGAAAAACGACGGAGTCGTGGACGAAGTCGCAGGCAACAGCTATCTGTACTAATAATATAAGGCTGAAGAGTTTGTTTGTTTGTTTGAACGCGATAATCTCAGGAACTACTGGTTCGAATTGAAAAATTATTTTTTAATTAAATAGTTAATTTATAGAGAAAGGCTATAGGCTATATATCATCACGCTAAGGCCAATAGGAGCGGAGCGCCAAAGAAGAATGCTTCAAAATCGGGGTTAAATTTAACGTTAGCCCAAAGTAACTATTCCACGCGGACGGAGTCGCGGGCAAAAGCTAGTGCGTAAATAAATGTAGAGTTAGTTGATTAATTCATTGTTTTATTTGCCTTATATTAATGTGAATATTTTCAATATGCGGGATCCCACAAATACCGAGATCCCGCGGGATTGAAAATTCGTAGTCCCGCAAATACCGAGATTGAATTCAGGCTGCGGGATTGGATGCCCTACTTAGTACTAATTAAATCTATTCGAAGCGGACGTTTTGGATGAATTTTGTAAAGTGGTTAATATAAAACGCATGGAACTAGTAAGTATCTATTTATTATTGTTTTATTTTTTTAAAAGAGACCTACCAATGTCGATAGAATTCACATTACTAGCAATCTGGTTAATGCCTCTAAGCTAAATATGCTTCTGTCTGGAGTCGGTTCACAGCATCAGTTCACAACAGTGTAATGGATGGACTTAGCATTGGATAAGGATATATTTATAGATTTTCAATTAGTTGCACAATCTATCTGTCAGTTATATCAGTTCTGTCTCTTGCGGTATTGAATTGTGTGAGGTGGCGTCACGTGCATAGAGATTGTACAGAAATAAATTGAGACATAGGCTAATAAGATATAATTTGTTTTCTTTTTCTTTTTTTTTCATTTTATATTATTTTTGATGGCATATAATTATTATTTATTTATTTATTATATACTTTATTGTACACCTTACAATACACTTAAGGATAAAAATCATAAAACTAGTGTACAATGGGCGGTCTTATCGCACAGGGCAATCTCTTACAGACAACCTTAGGATGGACAGAAATTATAGGAGATAGATTTAGGGCTGTCAGTGTACAACATCATGCATAATACTAACCAAACATCATAATATAAAATACATAGCACAAAATATAATATATAAATATATATTAATACATATCAAATTCATAATAGAGAAAGAAGGAGAAAAAATTACAGTGAGAGGTAATGCTCCTTCACCATTCTTTTGAACGTAGATAATGTTTGAGCACGCCTCACATCTATGGGTAATGCATTCCACAAGCGGGCCGCTTGTATAGTGAAAGATTTATCGAAGAAAGAAGTGGAATGCATACGGATACTTAACTCTAAATTTTTTTTTTTTTAGTTTGTTCTGTTCTTTTTTTCTGTAATGTATGTGTTATATGTTAATGTACTTTTGTGTGTTGTGTCTTCTATTGATCAATAAAAGTTTTATCTATCTATCTATCTATATGGTCGTTTGGTTTTGATAGATATTTAAATCTTGTTATATGCATTCCGTCTTTTAGCTTTTGGCCATTGGGTGGAGAGGAAAGGAGTGTCAGACTTCTACTGACTTAAAACCCACCCTGTTCCTTCAGTTGTCCTTACTTTCCGGGGACGCAGTATCTCGTTAGAACTTTCCCGCTACCCCGGACGCAATGACTACATTGGGCCCTGACACTTCACACGTGGAACACAACGCGCCGTCGACTTTTTTGTAGGTTCTTTAGTAGCTATTTGGTTTGGACTGTATTTTTTCAGCTGAGGTTATTCCGGCCTTCCCGTGTAATTAAATGCAGCAAAATACATTTTTTTTTATTTTTTTTTATTGATAATAGGTTCGCGTTTGATCAGCATCTCACCTGATGGTATTAGTGATGATGTGGTCGAAGATGGAGCACGCTTACCTAAAAGTAACCTATTCACGCTGTTCAGGACTGCAATAGGCCAGCCAACGGTAACTGGGGTGTCCTAAACTGTTCCACGGTACGTGGAGACTACCGTTGTTTTCAATACTATAAACAGGGTTACACAATGGCCTGCCTCTACTAGGCTTCGGCCTACAACAATAAAAACAAAAATGTACCACTAACCTGAGTGCTGGGGACGCCAACTTCGACCTTCCAAGGTCACGCTCCAAGTGTGGTTTGTATGTAATATGAGGGTGAGTAATTGTAACGTGTGATGTAAGTTACGGGTTCTAGGACGGTCCCAAGGCGTCGATCTTCAGATGGCGCCGTCCCGACCAGCATCACACCCAACTCGTTTCCAGCAAGCGCGCGCTACGCGTGGTAGACAATAAGGCGATGTGTTCCGAGAAATATCACTGGATTCTTGTTAATCCGAGATTACAAAGTTCAATCAATCACTGAACACAATTAATCTGTTCATATCTCGTGAGATCCAATTCGATTTTCAACAAATTCCGCGTGCCAGCTCAACCGACGACAAGGCGGCGTACGATTCAACAATATCCCGGGGTTTTTCGGCAAACGGGGAATACACTTCAACAATTAGATAATTCGCGACCCAATTATCGGTCTCGACAGGCGAATCCAACAATATTTTACCAAATAATTAACTCAACAGGGTTCCGACGACCGGCATTTTTTCCAAGCAAGCAAAGACAATCTGTCAAGTCAGAGAGGTTATGTCAAGTGTCAACATCAAAGACAATAGAATGTTGCCACACCAAAAAGAGCGTTCAAAATTACATTTGGGACGCAACACACGCTAAAGACCCCTAGGTTATAGCTAGCGGGAAACACAGACTCCGGCAGGGAATTCCACTCCTTAGCCAGTATGCACAATGAAAGTATTTCCAAAACGTTTAGTGCGTATGTGTGGGATATCCACCATATAACGATGGCGCATCGCCGTCTGTCTTGTAGTCCGATGATGGAACGGGCTTGGCGGAATTAGATTGTGTAATTCCATCGCACACTCCCCGAAATGTAACCGATAGAAAACCGATACACTTTCCAATAAATTCTCTTTAAACATAAATAACTTTAATGAGAAGTTATTACAAGCTTCCAAATTGTTCAACTTATCTCTCCATAATATGAATAATCATGTACGAAGTATTTTCTTACTTAGGTACTTATGTTCATACATAATGTAAATCTTCTAACTTCAAAGGAATATATGTCTAATAACCGGATACTTAAGGATGACTTTGTAATATCAACAGATTTGACTTTCATGTCAAAGCAATAGAAATGTATACTAGTGTATCTTAACATTTTCTTAACATTCTCTCGGTTCTTTGAAAAACGACTTAAACAAAAAGCTGTGGCTGTTTATTTTCTATAAGTGAAATAAAACAAAAGCCCTTTACTTAAGGAAATATCGTCATTTATTCCTAACTTTTTTCAAGTGTTTCGTCTTTAACGGCTAGAGATTTTAAGATGGCGATTGAGTATTTTTGTGACGCAAAGTACAATCTACTTAAATTTTATATCCACTACGTTTATATTAGCTTGAATAAAATAAGACTTATGTATTCAGATTTGAGAATGTATTATGAATAGTTTTTTTTACTATAACACTTGCTTTAGCAGTTGTAAATGTGTCTTAGCACAAATTTGGTTGGCTTGTTATAATATCAATCGAACATGAAATAACATACAATAAAACAAGTGTCATTTTCTTGCATATTGTGCTACTGGCTTTTTAAAAAGAAATACTGAAACAGCCAAACAACTTCATAATTTAAAAAAAGTCTTTTACAAAGAGCGTCTAGCTTTCTTTTTTAAGGAAATGCTGGAACGGCATCCTAATATTATTAAAATAAAAAAGACATGGAGCCCAAACATAAAGACAATCGCTTCATTTCATGTCCAAAACCAACAAGCAGGAGAAACAACGGCTAACATCACTGGTGTGATTAGAATATTAAATTAAGTAAAACAGGCCGGTCGGAATCTAAAATTAGGCAATTTTCCCGAGGTCCAACGAATGCTTTTCCGCAAACGATATTTAATTTTACACCCATTTCTATTACGGTGCCATCTCGATCCTTTGGATATCGGACTATGAAAGGAATTTTAATTCAGGATTATAGATATACCTCGACCTTTACAAAGTGGCCCAGTGGTTTCATTCGCGACCGCCTGGTTTCAAACCTGATCACATTACTTCGTTTTTCATAACGGTGAAGGAAAACATTATGAACATTATAGTGTTCTTAATGTTTTCCTTCACTGTTCAACTGTCTGAAGAAGAGTAACCTCCACCAAACTGCACTGGACTCGCGGTGGATTACGGCCCATGCCATTTCATTGAGAGAAGGAGTTTATCCCAACCAGTTCGAACGTTAAAGTCGAGAGGAGTCTGACACTTGAGTACATGTATATATTATTTGCTAGCGCTAGGCGGATCTGGCTTCGCATAAGTAAAAATTATGAACAGATTCCTAAAGTACAGGTAATATAGCTAGTACAGTATTATACTTACACATAACTTAGGAGTCAGGGTTTCACTAAGTCTGTTATCAGTTTTATGTCCATTAAGCAGTTATTGTTACTATCGAATCTAGTTATTGTGTTAATAAATTAATATTTTTATTTATCTTCTAATTTATCTTATTCTAACAATGAACATTTCCGGAAAAAACTATTCTTTACTATGCTTATAATATTTTGAAAAAATGCTTATTAGTGCAAATTGTTGTTATAACTAACTACAAGGCCATGTTACAGTTTCTTATTCACACGATGCAGGTAAAGTTCCGAACATTAACATAACGTGGGAGGGTGCAGCTCAACTTACGAGCTCTTAGTATAATGAAACACGGTTCACGTTTCTAATTGCGCATATACGAGCCCCTTGCAACGCCTAACCGGGAAAACTTGAACCTTTCAATAAAAGGCAGATGTTCGTTTGTGAATAGGAACATATGTTTTCCTACAAAAATACGTGATGCTTGCATCGAAATCATCCTCAATGCGACGATATCTAGTTATCGCATAAATCTCACAAACTTACTCATATATCTCACATTATACAACGAAATAGTTCTGAAGAATCGTAAAAAATATGCGTAAGAACACGGAGAAATTGAACGGCGGCAATCTGTGGCTTCATATGCCTTGATATTATCGGGCGGAGCGTTAGGAACTCCGGATTATGTGGTAGGTACGCGCGTAGCGTGCCAACCGCCATCATGAATATCAACTACGCACGCTTGACACTTCAGATGCCGTGAAAATGCTCGTAAATGCCTTGCGTACAACGGAACCCGCGGGTGATCGCACTTCCTAAATTATGAAGTTACTATACATTTTATGTGGCGGATACTTCTGTGCGTAAGAAATATGAAAATATGAGAGTTCATATAAGGCTGCTTGAAAAGGGTTTTCTTGTTCAACGACTTTTGACGTATGAAATCCGAAACTATGTCTTGATCTTACACACTTTTTCGGGTCGCACCTTTGTCGTTTGATTACTGAATAAGTTAAGGTATAAACTGTCAAACATTCATTCATTCAAAATTCTGCTTTGCTACGGAACTATTCACGAATTACTTATAGATTACAGAATATAGGTACCTTAGTTTTTTTATACCATAGGCATTATCAGCTAGATTAATCAAAGCCCTAAAAAACGATTTTTGGATTTACTAACTTCAAGTTGACACAAATAGTTTGGCCACAACGCGTTTTCCTCACAAATATATCACAGCAAAAACAGGAATTTCCATCGATTGCGAAACTGTGTACCCACCTGTGTTTTTGTTTTATCAGATCGGATTTTTCGAATACAGAACGTCCGACCTCACTGTATCCAGTGTCTACCGCATTGCGTCTCATTATTGAGGGAGGGTATTTGAATATTCGGAAAGAACTGTTACAATCGATGGAGTTGCCAAAAGACAGGTGTTTCCTATCGGTACTAAGTTTGGGCCTATCAGTGTTTCGAATCGCTGTGAATTATTACAAGTGGGCGCGATTGTGAAAGTTTTTCAGTACTCGTGCTTGTTCTCAATTAATCGGCGAATCTTTCCTAGTAAAGATTTTAATATTATTGGAAATTCAACTTTGAATAAAAGTTCTCCATTTGTTATATTAGTCAATTAGGCTCTTGTTGTTGCTTTAATTACAAAGTTGGTATGGCGAATGAAGTTGATATGGTTGAATTTGCGATAAGCGAAACATATCTGGGTACATTACTTATACTAAATATATTTTCCATCACTTGATTTCCAGAACAACTGGAACGAACAAGTGAACTAAACTGAATGAAATATTACTCCGAATTTATATCTCGCCTATAGGGATCGCTCAAGGGCGATTTTCTTAGATGAAATGATAACAGCCCTAAAATAGATCAATTGAAAATCCCATAAATATCTGTCGGGCCCAACCCTACGAATTTGGTCTATCGTAAAGGAATAGTGAAAATGAAATGGGTCAGTTTAGACAGCAAACGCTCCTTTGAGAATTTAACGCATTGTGTTACTATCAGATAATGGTTATGGTACACTATTTTACACAAGATCGATTGTTATGTCTGAAAAAGCAATTTGTTAATGTTTGTATATTTTGCATCTGCTTTGTATCACGGCTGTTTTGGCTGTAAATTTATTTGTTTATGAATACGTTTATTGTCTACGGCTAAACGCAGAGTTTGCCAGCTTTTAGGACCTTTCTTTTTTTTTTCGACCTCCTCCTTCGCTAGCATGACTGCTTCGAGGCGACCGCATCCCATTCCCTCTCGCTCCGCACCATGGTCTGAACCAGAGCAGGGCGCGAGAGGTCGCCGCCGCCGACCGCCTCTACGAGGACACGACGGTGCTTCACCCAAGCAGGGCACACCTCCACCGTATGCTCCACCGTGGCCTCCAGGTGGTCCTTACAATGACGACACCCGGGCGTGTCCTCCCGCTGAATCCGAAACAGGTACCTCCCGAAACAGCCATGTCCGGTCAGCACCTGCGTCAGGCGGAAGGTGAGGACGCCATGGCCTCTCTCCAGCCACTCCTCAAAGAGGGGACTTATCGCCGCGATTGCGGCGTGCCCAGCCTTCGGTTGCGACAGCCGCTCTTTCCATGCTGCCGTGAGATCGCGCCGGAGTTCTATCCACTGAGCCGCGACTTGCCGCGGTAGCGGAGTTTCACCCCGGCTTAGCTTATGGGGCACCGGGGTGGGTGGTAGTGGTCCACGTATAGCGGGATGGAACGAGCTTGTCAGAGAGGCTCACAGTAAGGCTCGGCTAAAGTTTTTGCAGTGGGTAGCGTGTGGTAGGCCTAGGGCTGGTATCATGTATGCAGAAATGTGTGAGAGCAGAAGGGTGTTCAAATCACGATTAAAGGCATGTCAAGATCGTGAAAATCAGATTAGGATGGACACCCTTGCGGAGAAGCATTCTGCTGGTGATTTCCGTAGATTTTGGAAACACACGAGCAAAACGTATGGTAGGACGAGTCTTCCTGTGAGCGTCGATGGAGTAAGCGATCATAAAACCATCGCGAATGTTTTTAAGGATCATTTTTCCGTACAGTCCCCTCTGGGTTCGGCTAGTGAGATGTTCAATGCTGGGCCGGCTAATGAGGTCGTGGGGGTTGAAATTTTAGCCAAAGAGGTGGCTTCAATCATAAAGAACATGACGAGAGGCAAATCACCTGGGCATGACGGTCTCAGCATTGAACACCTGCAACATGCTGGCCCTCATATTTATCGAGTCCTCGCGATGTTTTACTCTCTGTGCGTGAGCCATTCCTACCTGCCCGCGGATCTTATGAGGTCTGTGGTGGTGCCTGTTGTAAAAAACAAAACCGGTGACCTTGCTGATAAGGCGAACTATAGGCCAATCTCGCTGGCCACCATCATAGCCAAAGTATTTAACGGTTTGCTTAATACACGGTTTGTGATACACGTGAATGTGTGGATTTGCACGATAACCAATTTGGTTTCAGACCACAGCTGTCCACAGAGAGCGCCATACTGTATCTTAAGCACACCGTCAGATACTATACGGAACGTAAGACCCCCATATACGCGTGTTTCCTCGACTTATCGAAGGCATTCGACCTGGTTGCTTATGATATCCTGTGGGATAAGCTTGAGAATATCAACCTTCCTCGTGAACTTGTGACGATCTTCAGGTACTGGTATACGCATCAGGTTAACAATGACAGGTGGGAGGAGGCGGTGTCGGAACCGTATCGTCTGGAGTGTGGTGTGAGGCAGGGCGGCTTGACCTCACCCACCCTTTTCAACCTATACGTGGACGCACTCATGGTTGCGCTCTGCAGTGAGCATGTCGGTTGTCATGTTGACGGGGTATGCGTCAACAATTTGAGCTATGCTGATGACATGGTGCTGCTGAGTGCGGCGGTCTGTGGTCTGAGGAGATTGCTGAGTATCTGTGAAGAGTACGCGGGTGAGCATGGTCTTTGCGGCAGGTGGAGCTAAGTGCCCTGAAACAGTGCCTCCAATCTATCTGTATGGCTTACCTCTGAATAGAGTAGAACAATTTAAGTACCTAGGGCATTTGCTTGTGTCTGATCTCAGGGACCATGCTGACATCGAACGGGAGCGGAGGGCTTTGTCGAGAAGAGCAAACATGCTCGCCCGCAGGTTTGCACGTTGTTCTAACTCAGTTAAGATCACCCTTTTCAAGGCGTACTGCACCTCTTTATACACGTGCAGCCTGTGGGCTCGCTACACACAAACTAGCTACAATGCTCTCCGCGTCCAGTATAACAATGCGTTCAGGGCAGTGTTGGGGTTGCCTCGTTTCTGCAGCGCCTCGGGCAAGTTTGCGGAAGCGCGCACCGACTGTTTCCACGCCACCATGCGCAAGCGGTGCGCGTCCTTGGTGCGCAGGGTGCGAGCCAGCTCCAACGCTGTCCTGATAATGATTGCGGGTAGAGTTGATTGTCTCTACATAAGGCACTGTTGTGGCCGGCACGATGCTGTTGTTTGACGTCTAATCTCATACTCTGACATATAGATTACAATTAATTTGACATTCTGACATTCTGATATAATTAATTTTTATTTTTTATATTGACATTTAATTTGATAGTTTGACATTGTATAACAGGATAAGTTGTTCTCACTCAATCACCTTTGTATTTTTCTTTTAACTCTGTTTACTCGTATAGTTATGTTATTTTGACATTTGGAATTTATGACTGTAAGCAATATTCGTTTAGATGCCAATGTATACGTTTTTATAATAAAATTCCTAGCCATATTCAAAAACTAAGTATTAATAAATTCAAATTATTGATAAAACGTAAACTATGTCAGAAAGCTTTTTACAGTGTTAAAGATTATATTGAGGACAAGAAGGCTTGGGAATGAGATGCTCCAGTGATATACGTGTGCCTTTTTTATTTCTTTTTAAAATTATAATTGATGATTTATTTTTGATTAATTAAAATTTTGCTTTCTCAAGTATTGTATATACCTATTAATTTTTGTTTTTGTTTGTTGTTTTTTTTTATATATATATATATAATTATTTCATTATTGTAAATGTGAGGACGATGTAGGTTATTCTTTCTTCATTGTTTTTGCTTTCACTATAATTTATTTAATGATGTCAAGCAGTTTGAATACTTGTGTGGCCTACCCAAAGGTCCTTACTTTGGTATTGTTCGTCAAATTGTTGAGCTCCTTAAGTTCTAAGTTGAGCTACACGATAACTGACAAATGCTTGCACTGTCTGGACAGGTCCGCTCAAATTTGCGTGGTTATTTCCTCAAAAGAATACCACAGACATGAACCTACATGCTTCTCATATACAAATACAAATTGTCTGGACTTTAAAAGAGACTGACCTCTGAGTTTGTTTCGGTGTTTCTTCTCAGAGTAGTCAGTTAGGAAATACCGGCCTCATCTAGCTAAACTAAACACGCAAAAAAACATGACGTGTAAAAGTGTTATTTATAACCAATTTACAGAATAAATATTTCATTTCATTTCATTTCAATAGTAACATGATATTAATTTAATTTTATATGGGTCATGGACCTGCAATAAATGAATTTTTTTTTTATTTTTTTTTTATTAGCACCTCTGCGCGCCAATTATGCACGCGCGCGAGGGCTACCGCCTCCAGATCCCACGGCAGCAATCCGGCAAGGAGGTTCGCCGCATCCCCAGAGATCGTGCGGTATCCCCGGATCATCCGGATAGCCATGACCCTCTGAGACGCGACCAGCCGGCTAGCTGGTCGCCGCTGCAAATTCAGCGCCCACACAGGGGCCCCGTAGAGGGCCATAGACCGCACGATCTCCGCATAGAGCTTCCGGCAGGAGGCGTTTGGCCCCCCTAGATTGGGTAGGAGCCGCTTGAGTGCAGCCCCCGCCCGGTAGAGTCTTGGAGCCAAACGTCGGAAGTGCTCGACGAAGTTCCACCGGCTGTCGAGGACGAGTCCCAGGTACTTCATCGTCGTCTCGACGCCGATGCGAACTCCTCCCACCGTTACTTGGGAACCCGAAGGTGGCGCGTTCCAACAGCCAAGGAAACACATGGCCTCGGACTTGTGCAGGGCCACCTCGAGTCCCAGTTGCCGGATCCTCTCTACGACTGTCGCAACCCCTCGCATCGCCAGTTCGGCCGCCGCCTCGTGCGATCCCCCATGCGCCAGGACCAGCGTGTCGTCAGCGTAGCAAACTACACTGACGCCTGTAGGGAGGTCGGCGCGCAACACCCAGTCGTAACCAATGTCCCACAAGGGCGGCCCCAGAACCGATCCCTGTGGGACACCGCACGACATCTCTCGCCGATTCCATTCTCCCTGGTGACCAGGGTAGATGACGGCTCTGTCCGTCAGGTAAGCTTTTAGGACCTAGACTTACAAAATCTTTGGTTTGAGTTTTTAAAAGAAGAAAGAACAGTTGTTTTTGATAAAAAGTTAAACTTATTTCCAGTCCAACATATGGTTACTCGCTGCTCGCACAATCAGCCTAAACTATACAATGATAATTTTTGTTTAGGTAAGTATTAGTCTAAAAAATATGATTTAGGTTATAATCTACGTAATCTTCAATCCTTACATAGGCATAATGTTGTTATGAGTAATAATAATATTACTATCGCGTAATTACTCATTAAATATGCAAATATTAGGCACGTAACCTCATACAACTAATACAGACTTGTGGCTAAAGAGAATAATTAATGATTCGTAGTCTGTGGTGAATTCTTGACGTTTTATATTTCAGTGAATAATGTCTCTGATTTTATCTTGAAGTCTCGCCATTGCCGGCTTGCATTGTGCAAACTTTTCGCGCTATTTTTCAGTGGGTTTTCTAAGATTGCCCGCTCTTTTAGCAAATGAGTCAATACGTCTTTTCGGCTAGATTTATGGATGGCTGCTAGATGAAAAAAGAACTTATGAATTGATTTCATTTGTAAAGATTTATCCCTATTATAGTTCATAGGATTTATGCTGGGTATATTTTAAGCTTGATTTCGTTTTTCGTTTGATGTTCATTGTTTGCAAATTGAACTTTGTAAAGTACCTATAATGTTATCAACGTTGTACTCAAAGCTGATAAAAATTGAGTGATGATATTGTAAACTTCGTTCTATTAAACTATTAGGTTTAATTTCGCAAGTAAAATTACATTAGGAACGTACAATAAAATCAGACAGTAGAATCGATTACTTTAAAATACATCATGTTTTTATCTAGTTCGTTTCCGTTTACAGGTCTTTAAAGGCTACCACATAAAACATGCCTCGATAATTTACTGGCATGCAACACTGGCCGCTGAGAACAAAGCCGGCTTTGTCACCACACGGCAAGAAACGTGATAGATAGAGAACAAACAGACCAAGGAAATTGCTTTTGCTTGGTGTAGAACGGAAATTTTGCACAGTCGGCGCATGTGAATGTGAGCCAGACGCAATTGTAAACCACTGTAGGGATACGTCAAAAGGTTATCATACATTATTATGAGGATTTCCATTTATCAACAAAGTTGGCAGTGAGCCTATTATGTTGTGGTACTTAATAAGTCTTGTGACAATATGATAAGTTACTTCTAAGTGAGTTCTTAGTCGATTTCTGGCAACTTTCTTGAGGATTTGGGGTTTATTTGAGCTGAGAGGATAAATTGGTTTTGATGTGAAATATCAGTATCACTATTCATATTATAAATGCGAAAACGAGCGAAAGACAATATGGGAAAGAGTTTTGGTTTTTGGTTGGCTAATACTTTTAGAATCGTGAACGTGTTCTTTTCATTAAATAAAAAAAACGAAAGGTTTCAAACAAAATGTTGTATTTACGGATCCACGTAGTGCAGTGGCTCCCAAAGTTGTATGTGCCTACTTCCTAGCTGTCATGGAAAAAGTTCATAACCATGAGATAAAGACTCTTGACAAAAACATTCAATTTAAATTCGATTTGCTTACACACACTTTTTACCACTGAATGAAACATAAGGTGTATTATTTTAATTATCTTTGTATTTATTCTTATTTTTTTGTTCTTCAGGGCCCATCAAATATTCACCAGTGAGTAGTCACAAACGAAGCAAGCCATTGTTTGGGAAATACTCACATACTTCATTCCTAACATTTTCCACGCCGAGAAAGATATAGCCATGTGAAGTAGAGAATCTAAGCGAAGTGGCGTCGAGATTGCATTCACACCGTCACGTTTGCCTGAACCGATTATCCGATATTGAGATTTGGACGAAATTCAATTTCGGTGCAGTCTTTCGCGATCAATCCAGTCTAGGAAGTTCGGCCGCATCGCTGTCCCCTTCCAGCGCTGCAGCGGCGGATTTCTAAACTCTAAATTGATGGCTTAGATGTCTCTAGGTAGAAGTTATAATTGTATACTGTTGCTGAATGCGCTTGAACGGCATTAGGTAACTTGTTAGTTACTTCGACTAAAGTTGCGGTTTAAAGGTTTGGTGTTCGTTAAGAACTTTGACTGTCCGAAACTAGTCTTTGATCTAGAACTTGAAAGGGAATATTTCAACAAGATTCGTATTATTTCTAAGAACACTGAGGTTGACACACAACGAGGTTTACATTTTATTGTTTCTTTATAAAAGAATATATGTCGGCGGAAAATAAATAATACTTTTAAATTAAATCATAAATTTATATTATATGTAAAACAAATTGATATTATAGGTGTAGTTACAGTAAATTATTTTGGTAGATTAATGACGTAAATATTTTTTGTTGTTTTCTACAAAATGTTTGGCTTCTTTGTTTCAGTTATTGGACAAGTCCTTCATTACCTTTTTTCAAATCATGCATATTTTTTGCTATATTTCAATAATCTTAAATCAATAATCTGAAATCTTAATTATTATACTATGAACATGGTAAATGAAGTTAAAAAATCAATAAGTTTAGGTAACATCACATTTTAAAAGTTAAAAAATCGCTTTAAACAAGCGGTTTATCCGTAGGTATCTGTATTGTGCATAATCCTATTCTATGTATGCACATAAATATAGAATACAGCCAAGGCAAAACAAAACACAATCAACCTCGCCATTATGAAGAAAAAACGAGCGTCAAAATGCTTAATAATGCCTATTAATTTACTAGTACAGCCTCGCAAGAAATGAGGGTAGGAAAAAGCCGAGGAAGTACGTGTTAATTACTAATTACACACGCTGCTGTCACAGGCAGTGTGTGTTTTGTGGCCAACTAAATAATCTTTAGACTGGTTTTCGCCCAGAGATGGGTGTGGTAGCTATGCGGAACGAAAATGTGTAGTGGTATTGTGAAATGAACTAAAGCTGTCAGTCAGGCGCGATGCGAAGGTTTGACGCGAGGCTGAAAAACTGTGTCTATTTTTCTTATTACCTACCCACACAAACCAATCTATACTTTTATCGGTACTAATACCAATCCACAATACTTCTATGCGGAAAAGTTTAATTGTTTGATAAAACGCGTTAATCGTTAATCTTCGAAAGTACTTAGTGGATTTGGATGAAATTTGGTACGGAAATAGCTTAAAGCTTGAGCAAAGTTATAGGCTTTATCCGACTGAAAAAGAAGGAAGGTTATGTTTTATCGTAGTGAAGTCCATGGGTGTGAAGCCCCGTGCGGCTGCGAGTTTGTGAGTGAGGGACTTAGGAAGGACTATGCTCATTTTATATGTTTATCCCCTCTGTAGCCCCAAAGTATGAGCGCACGTTCTTCTTGATGGATTGAGTCAATCACATGCGCTGCACACTTCAACCGGCAGCGCGGACCACGTCAGAGACTGGCGGGCCTCGAGGTCTCAAGCCTCTTGTCTCTCTTCGTATCTCATCCGATTTCAAAATTCTTTCACCATTAGAATGCTACGATATTACTTAGTGACATAGGCTGTCATTTTTCTGAAAAATCTTTTCACGCGAACGGCACTGCTGGCATAAAATACGTACTTATTATTTATCACTTGCACATAAATGAACATTTATTTTACAGTACTTATTGCATCCGTACTAAGCGTAAAGTTCAGTTGAAAATCAGCGTCAAACTACTTCTAGCTATGTTACATTGCTGAACTAAAATTGTTTGGCTCAAGGCACACAATGGTATTGCGTTTAATTAAGTCTCCTTACTTTCTTTTCCTACATTGTGTCTCTGTGTGCTGACTAAACTGGTTTTAATTTATTTTTGTGTGAAGAATTTTGTGGTGGACTCTTTACAGTTGGGTGCGTATATTCCTTGCTAGCATTTTTCGTAGACATCACTCAGTTTTTTCTTGGAAGGAATACCTAACTCCACTAGCCCTTTTCACGAGACCTGAGCTAAGCCAGACTAGGAAAAAAAGTGATCCAATTGATTGTTTTTCCTCATGTACTGCTTGTCGTAAAGCACCCTTATGATACAGTCGTAACCCTGTTTAATGAAACGGAAATATCTTGCGGCTTTTGTCTGAGTTTTTCAAAGGCTGGTAATTTAAGCGCGTATTGTAAGAACGGAGTTTTTGAGCGAAGTTTGATGAGGCGGAAGGTTTTGGTATTGTTTGTGTGTTATGTTAAAGCTTAATGACATCGAAAGGTCAATCAACTTTAGTCAATGTTGGATGTAGCTATTAGCAGATTTTCAACACAGTGAAAATAATTATGTTTATTTTGTAATTAGGTAATAACACTTTTGTATGTAATTTTTTTCGTAAATGTAAACTGGATGAGTCCTTGTATTTGTGACATTAACGTATGATTTTATCTAAAACCTTAAATCTTCAAGAATGAGTAGATCATTTCTACGCAAGCAATCTCCATCGCCAGCATTGACAAAAGCAAGCCTACCAGGTAAAAATAAGATATTTATAACAGTCTAGTATAGTCCTAAACGTCTTTTGAAAGAAACACCTGGTAAATCATCATTTTGCTGCTTCCAAGCTAATGACGGAAGATGATTTTGTACTCTCAATCGTCGATGACTCTTTACCTGATAATTACTATTACTATTGATACCTCATAATTTACACGGAAAGGCCTTTTATTCATTTCAACAGTACAATAATAATATTATTTTCATATGACTCAATAAACATCAAACCTGGCGGACAGAAATAAAATAACTAGACATAATATAATTATGTACCTACTCATTATAAATTAATCACACTCTCAAAGAACGTTACTAACAACGTTGCTGATGCAACAAACTACAATAACCGTTTACGAAGCAAAAACAAAGAGGTGCATGAACACTAATTGTGGCGAATCTTTTATTCAGTGCAGTCCAGTGAAGACTGTAAACAATATCCGACCGCACGGTCGGCGCAAGGAAATCGGCTTGAACACGCGTTTCACTACAATATGCAAGCAGCTTTATCCACGTCGTTGAATAAAATTTTAATAATGGAACGTGATTTTATTTTTCGCATTTTCAAAGATTTTTACAGGATTTTTTATGGTTGCATTTTAAAATAAAGAGGTGTGGATTCATTTCAAACAGGATTTGCTTCGTTGCAAGGCAAAGGGTTGGTACCTATTCCAGTAGATTAAATAAATGAGAGGAAATAATTATAATTTCTTCTGTGATTTCAGTCGGCAGAGAAAAAATGCGAAAGCATGTTTAATACAAAAAGACTAAATCATAAAAAAAAAACTGTCAAATCTTTTATTTAATATCTACGTAAAGTAAACACACTGGCTAGCAAAAATGTTTTTTAACTCAGATTTTTTTCTAAATTCTACCTTACATAAATATTATGAATAGTATGAATGTATTAATACGCAGCTGAAACCACCTATCATTACTCCAGTTTTCTCCAAACAATAAAGTCACCATGCAAGGAGGTCGGTGACCAGTGTAACCACAGAGCTAGTCGTTCTAGTCCGTTATAGTACCATCTGTTGAACGTCAGACCAGTGGCTCGGAACACCGCTTGTAGCTGACGCTTTGGAAAGCTAGATTAAATAACGCTCATCTGAGGAATAATCCACACACATGGTGCCATATTCCGAACAGTCATTGTTATTCAAATTTGGAATGTGGCACCATCTACTTTTTACTACTATGCGTTTTAAATAGGAACAAGAACATCAATGACCTTTATCTGTCAAATGTCAAAATTACGGTTTGCAAAGAAAACTTAATGGTGAAAATTAATACGGTTTATTTTACTTTGTTTAACTGAGTTTCAATTCAAAATATAATATTTAATTATTTAAAATCATAATTCGTATTTGCCAGAAAGTATGGCGTACGCATGGCGCAAAGGCCCAGAAGCCATGTCAAAATTATTAAAGTTTTTTAATTTATTTATGATGATAAGCTCGCGTCTGGCAACCAAGATAAGGTACGAGGACTATGAAATAATGATGATGTTTATTTTGCAAGTAGGTTATAAATAACACTTTCACGTCATTTTTTTTTTCGTAAATGTAATCTAGATGAGGCCAGTAGCCAGGCTAGAGGACTAATTTTGTTTTGCTCAATATTCGTAAATAAATATTTATTTATTTATAAAAGGTAGCTTCATTGCTTGCAGGTACAAATGTCAAAACAGTTACTTAAAAGTTACGCCAATTATGAAGTACATAGATATTAGAGGTAGATTAAATACAAAGTAGACATGTCTGTTATTATTCAAATTCTTGTTTTTTTCGCTCACCTAAATGATTCAATTTGACAGCTATGACGTCACAACGTACCACTAATTCGATCCTATTTTTAGCAGAAACACACTGTAAAATTTATATTGAAAAAGGAACAGTAAAAATTTACAAAGGAAAAATAACATGTTACGGCCGACAGATTTTCTTTTCTCGCCGGTTTTTTTTAAAACACAGTTCATCTCTCTCTGCAATGCAAAGTACGCAGCGATATTCCAAAGATACTTTTGCAAGCATTTTGTGGAAATATAGGGAATTAAATTTTGAATTTTCTGAGTGCAAATAGTTTTGTAAAATGTTGGTGAATCTACCCAGCTGCTGCAGTGTGTTGCTTGCCCTCAAACAGGATAGTAGAAAGTCAAATATTGATTCACTCTCAGAGAACGGGAATCATATTGTTAATTGATTTTATTCTTTTGTTTCCGGACCCTTTAGTTCCTTATTGTCCGTATCATAGAACTGTAATCGTAATTAATTACTGCTTTCACGATTTTTACCGATCAATGGACATTGATTGATAATATTTGTGGACTATTTGATTGGCTGTTAATATGTGTTTTTTTATTATTCAGAATAGGCTTGCCTAAAAGTAACCTATTCACTCTTGAATTAAAGACTCCAAGGTTATAGCGATCAGGAAACACAGACTCTGGCATCTTGAATCGGAATCTAGAAGTCACAAATAGCTTGCGGATGGCGTGCAGGGGCAGCTCACTATCTGGTAAGGCCCACACCCGGGTCCACAGCGCGTCTAGTTCCACGCGCGCCTCAAAGAGCCTGCCGGGGTTTCTGGAATGTTCTAATGAGATACTGCGGCCCCGGAACACAAGGGCAACTGAAGGGACAGGGCGAGATTTTAGTCACTGGAAGTCTTACGCTCCCCTTTCGCTTCAACCATAGCGGGTGGAGTAATTTGATGATTTTCCCGCCACTGCAAACATTTTATTAAAAAAAAAAACCTGGAGTTTGTACTCTGCCAGTAGCAAGCACACTTTTGAGGTTGAGAATGCAACACGAGAAACATAACATACATACAGGCAGTTTACATAAAAGTTTACGTTGTTGTTTTGTTTCTAAATTCAAATCTACATGTATGGAGGTATGAATGTTTGTATATATAATATCACTGAACCCGGTGTATTTATACATTGAAAAAAAAAGTAAAAAATAATAATAATTATAAAGGTTGGCGAAACATAATGGGAGCCGAATGGTGCTTTTTATCATGAAAATCGTGTATCAAAAATATAGCTACTTCCTCTACCTGTGAGAAGAACATGAAATTCTGTCCGTTTTTGTTGTCAGCTTACAGTCTTTAAATTTCATAGTGATGCAAGATAACATCAAATTATTATTGCTAAAGTATAAATTTTCATGAAGCACACTATAACTCCTGAATGGTTTTGCTTGAAAGAAACACAGGCAGACCATAGCCTGAACATATCAATAACATTACTGTGAAATAATTTCCAACTTTCAGGCGGTCGAAGCAATTACAACATCCTGGTATAGAGTACTTATTACTTGGCTACTAAGGCTATAGTTACATTATCGGTTTCCAGCTAAGTTCCATTTCGTAACCAACGCTTGACAAGCCGAATCTTCATCAAAACTGGATTAGTGTGGCACCAGCATAAGATAGGAACACAATATGCGCTAAGGTGAATAATCCGGTATAATCTAACCTATCACGTCACGCTAAACACTTAACAAGCGGTTTTGGATGCAGCAGCCATATTCTGGATGCCTCATAAGACTGAACAAGGTTAGTTTAAGTTATGAGAGCGCTTTAGTGAAATTCTGAACGAGTTTGCTAAGTGGTGTTGAGATTTATCCGGGTTCTTAGTTTGGAATTCGATCGGTTGTTTTATCTATTAGGTTTACTTTTAAGACTAGTATTAGACTCGAAATTTTATTTGAGTAGTGGAGCTCGTGGCTGAATAATAACAGCCGCATGGGTCCATTGTTAAGGTTAGCTATTATGAAAGATCCTTGTGCTCCTGTTTACTTAAAACAAAATTTTAATTTGTTGGGCAGTTCTCATGATCTTAACCTTCGCGCATCCAAAAACTTACTTCTTCACATTCCTTCTCGCCGCACCGGGTTTCTATCTAATTCTTACGCTATTTCTACTATTAAACTTTGGAATTTGCTACCCCTTGACATCAAGAAGGCTGAGTCAAAATTTTCTTTTAAGCGTAAAATTAAAAACCAGTACTTAAGGTGCTGTTATTCTTAGTTTGGTCTTCGTCATAATTATTATGAGCTCTCTTAATCAGATAGAATATTATAAAGCACCGTATTTATTAGTTTGCCATTTTAGCATATATGTGTATTTTATTAGTATTATTATAAGTATTATATTTATTAGTATTAAGTATATTATTTCATTACATTTTCTCGTACACCTACCACAATGTGTTTTTTTTAACCCAAAGGTTGACTGGTAGAGAATGCCTTGCTGCATTAAGTCCGCCCATGTAACACAATTGTACATAAAGTTCAAATAAATAAATAAGGTTAAGCAACGAGCCAAGGTCGGCCCTTGGAATGGTGACCATCCTAACATGTTGAGATTCCTCCAGGTCGCCTTTCCTCCAAAGAGTACGTGGTCCAGTCTTTACTGGTAGTCAGATGCCGGAATAACCGGTCAGACAGACTGTTTGTCTAGAGCTAGACAGCCGCGGCACTGCGCTCATGTAAGCACTTAGTACTCAGCATCGTCCGGTTAGACTGAAATCCGAACCTGACATTAAAAAAAAGTTTTATTTGATTTTAATTTTACTTTAATTTGATTTATTTTTTAATTTGTATTTAGTCGTAATTTTGTTCTTCTTACAATAATTGTTGCTGTGCCCTTACAGGATCCATAATTGTACCTTAGCTTTAAGCCTATTTTAAGATCTATAAAAACATTATGGTATGCAAATAAATGAATATGAATATGACATATATGTAGCGGGGAAAAGGTTAAGCAGATGTAGGTGACTAGATGTATTATCCTTCTACCTTCCTACCTTTGCGTGTGATGTCACAAACATATAATTACATAATGAATTTACTGGATCTAGTACAAAGGACATTTTCTAAGACAAGGATAGTCCACCAACGACCCCGCTATACCGAGGCCTGTACTCTAAAGGAAGTGCCCTTAGCGTGCGGTTGTTTAAATGTAAATATAGTATGTAAGCCCTGGCTGGGGGCCTTTAAATTTAGAGGTCACCAAAGGATCGTCCGGTTAAGTAGTAACCAGCCTTAGTGTGCTGAACTACGAGTGGACTTGTCAAAAAAAAAAAAAACAGGATAGTATATAAAGTAAACAAAACGCCTATTATGTGGAATTTTATCCATTACATAACCAGCGTACAAAGTTCTCACCGGTAGAACTTGAACTGCAGTATCTAGAACGCGGGTGCCAGTTGTCAAAGGCCCATTGCGTTTTGGTGGATGTCACATGTCTTCGAATGTTTGGTTTTAGGACATGCCAGTTACCTCACAATGTTTTCCTTCAAAGAGTTGTGGTGATGAAATACATTACCCAAAGTACTATGCCTGAAAGGGTTCATACTCACCACCTACAACTCGTAAGACAGGACCACAACCACTGAACCACCACCGATTACTTGTTATTAAAATCAATTTAATTTTGATGTCTGTCTATGTGGCCACTTAGGTTTTCTAAACGATTCGACAAATAATGCATTTATCTACATTATTTCTAAAAATAAAAAATAATGCAAAAATGTGATTTACCTATCTACTCTGAAACGCTATCTATGGTAAGATTCACAAGAAAATCATTAGACATCAGACGTACCAATAAACGGCTGAAACGAAGTGAAGAATTTAGCCGCTAGACGTTATAATACGCCCCAAAGCACCTGAGAAAATATTATCCAAATACGTTTTGTCAGTCTCCCCCTAGGGCATTACTTTAATCGACAATACTTTTTGGACTAAAGCCAGGTTCAACGAGACCAGCTGTGAATTAAATCTTTTGATTTCAAGAATGTTAACCTACATTTCTACGTTTTCTGTTCGATCTATCGTAAGCGTCAATAGCCTAATGGGTAAGGTGTCGAACTTGTGATCGAAAGGTCACAGGTTCGAACCCCACCCATTACACTATTGCTTTGAACCCACTCTAGGACACAAGCATATTTAAAAAGATTGCTAGTAACGTGAATTGTGCTCATACTACAAGTTCTTTAAAAAAAGATTTGACAGTTGATTTCATAATTTCAACTTTAAACAAACGTTACTAATAAAGAAAGTTAATATTTGAGTTACCTTGTGTATGAAATCCAATAAAGTTTGATTCGCAAGGGAATTTTTAATCATGTCAAATACGTATATCTGCTAAGAGCCTGCGCGCACTAGCGATTTAAGTTGGCCGATAGTTCAGTCGCAATCGTACAACGATTATGCTCAAACTGTCGCTCGATAGTTTAGTCTCGTGGCGGTGCGCGCACTATTCGATTTAATTCGGCCGACACAGTCCATTTGTAGTCGAGCAGACAGACTGAAACACCTCCTCACAAGTGCGCGCACACACATACTGCGTCATACTGACTGTGCGATCGGTCGATAGTCGATCGACAGTTTAGTTGAATGTAATGCGCGCACTCGCATACAACTTCATGCACATATGCAATCGGCCGATAGTCGTTCGATAGTTTGATCGAATAGGGATCGGGCAGTCGGATTCGATAGTTCGGTCGTACAACTGTGCATTGTCAAGTGCGCACACTGCCATATAACTCTATACTGTCCGATCAAACTATCGGCCAACTTAAATCGCTAGTGCGCGCAGGCTCTTAGTCTCCCTCCCAACTTTGTTGGGTCAACTTCCAGTCTAGCTAGTACTAGTGTTTAACATGGATCGTCTGCCTATCTGACTGTCACAACCAAGTATCTAGGTAAAACGATATCCTATAGTAAGACTGGTCTCAGATTTTCTGGCTTCTGACTACCCGCAACGGCTGACGACTACAAAGAATAACTGGGACCAACGGTTTATTGTGCTATACGGAGCACGGAGGAGTCTCGACATGCGGGCTGACTTCAGTAAGAGTTGCTTCATGTCAATAAAGATCTCTCATCAGTCTAGTCAGTCGTTTCAAAATTGAAGTATGTTTCTTTTTTTTTGGTTTTTATACTTATTTTTTTTTTCTTTTTGGTTTTAGGCAAGGAGTTTGTAATTTGCATTTGCAAACTAATGGTGAACGCAGACCTAGCCGCACCGCAGTCTCTACAGTCCCCGCAGTCATCGCTTTTTGTTAATGGCCTCGCACATCTAGCCGCGCCGCAGTCTCTACAGTCGTTCCCGTCAGTGTTGCCAGATTTTTGAAAGCATTATCTGTACCGAAGATTCAAAAAATCTGTATTAAATCTGTATTTGGTATTGGTATTTTGCTCTTTTGTGTATTTTTATCTGTAGGTGCTATAATAGGGAATAAGCAAGTAATTATTTATACGAGAATAAGTAATTTTATTATAAACCGTTGACAGAGATTCTCTGTCTACTTTATAACTCTGGCAACACTGCGCACCGTGGATGCGAATGACGTCATCCGCGCTGCGTGCGGATGACGTCATCAGCTGCGGCTAGGGGAGTTCGGTCGTTTCAGGGACTGCGGCGACTGCGGCGCGGGTAGGTGTGCGAGGTTGCATAGAACTTCATATAAAGAATTCGAATGCAAAGACTGCGGCGCGTGCGGTGCGGCTAGGTCTGCGTTCACCATAAAGGGGCAAATTGTTCGTAAAGTACTTTGTTTTTCGAAGCGTTATGTTGGCTTCGCGCTTTTTAAAATTAGAACGACGCCATTGTTCACTTCTGTCATTCCCGTGATTTATTTTGTTTGTGGCCAGAGCTTGTTTAAAGACACCGACCAGTTTTCAATATCTTTTACAGTTCATTAGTTCAATTCATTCAGGTGGAAATAATGAAAATTAATGGGGAAAATTAAACTGCGATGAGTTCGTAAATAATTGTAATAAATATTTACTTTTATCGTACACAAGTTAGAAAACTTTTAATTAACATTAAGACAAGTGCGTGTGAGCCGTTAAAAATGTCATGTTTTAAAGCAATCTCAGGTTTCAAAGATTATTTTTGTTTTGTCTTGGAATATTAAATTTTGAACAAATATATCCCTTCACGAACTTGAAGTGTCTTTATAATTACCAAATTCAGAGATAAAATCCATAATTAATGGAACGTTAACCAAGTATTACGCTGAAAGCTTCCAGGAAAATCGCACTGTGTCTTATTACTCGTTCATATTAGGAATTATGAGAAAATCAGCTTTCCTAGAATATAGGTAGGTACACTTAAGGGAATGAACTGTTCATCACCTTAAGTTTGAAATTACATAAATGCGAATAGGGCTAATAATTACGTAATGGTTAAAGAGCTTCAGCATTAGGGTTGAAGTCAAAAGTGAAAAAAAAAACTTTGATAATCATGACAACTTACAGCAACTTTCGTTAATGCTATACTTAATACCAAAACACTATCCTGTCGTGTAGTTTCCTGATTAAAAATGATTATCCTATTTAAGGTGTCAGTTATATATTTCCAAAACATAATATCCACATATTTTTTGGCTATTTAAAATTTACAAGATTCAAATCTACAAGGTTCAGGATCTTCAAAGTGGAGGGTTTATGGGGTCACCCCGAGTCATCCGCGTCCGGAGGAGAGTTCTCCTTTGCGAAGCCCAAAACGTGGCCCCTGGGTGGTGCTAATTAGGTGACATCATACTGGTGGTAGATTTAAACCACAGACTTGTGACCACCAAAAAGGCTGTTAACGTCACTTATTGCTAAAAAGTGTACAAAAGCGTGAAGTGCATTAATTACGTGGCAAGAGGAAAAATGCTTTTCTAATGTTTTTTTGATACTCTCAGTGACAGAATAAATAGATTAAAATTATCAGGAAAATACTTATATTCTGGACGGAAGGACGTGAAAAACATTATGGGTTCTTTGTTTTATTACGGAACCCTTGAATTTAGTGTTGAAAGGTATATAGCTAAGTTGGAAGCTAAAGGAAACTAACATTCTACGCAGAAATCAATTTATCTTTATTTGCAGCAAAGAGGTAATTCCCCCAACGGCGATTCTCTCATTATTTATTTTCCTTTATATGCGCGAAGGTTTGTTTTCCTGGTTTATTATTTATATGCTACCTTTCATGTTACTATTAGGGTTTGACGTTTTGACGATGATTTGTTGATTTTCGCAGTCGAAGAATAGCAGGAATTGTTTTTGTTTTTTATCATTTTTTATTTATTTATGTTCACTTTATTGTTCACACAGATTAATATAAGTACAAATCCTTAGCTAGTTTTGGTCTAGTATTTTCCAAATAAAATGAATATCATCATCATACATCTTCTATAGATACATATTTATTAAATTCAAATGTTTGTCTGTGATTTCAAAGTAACTGTGTTTTCTCAAGTACATAAAGCTATTTTCGTGATACTAAAACACATATATTATAAGCTTCTTTTCATATTAGACATTTCGCGGGATCATCGCGGAACAAAGTCGCGGCACAGCTAATATAAAATGTATAACGTACATATTATTTCATCATCGTAGCCTTTCCCCAAGTTAGTTGGGGCAGCTAACAGTCTAACTGAATGAAGCTGAGTACTAGTGTTTTACATGGCTGGGTAACACGATACCCCCTTGGCCAGATCACTGTCAGATTTTGTGGCTTCTGACCCGTAACGACTGTCCAAGATATACAAATTTTTTGTTTGTTTTCTTTTTTACCCGACTGCAAAGGAAGGGTTATGTTTTTCGCGCGTATCTTGTATTTATGTATGTATGTGTTTGTAATATTCTTTATTATCTCATATCTCCAGAACCGCTGAATGGATTCACACAATTGAGGTATCGTTAGATTTGTCTTAACAGCCTGAGTGTTCTTAGATAGGTGACATTTAAAAAAATTAAACATGGCGGCTGTGCGAAGCCATTATACAAGGTGAAAAAAATTTTTTTTTTTCAAATACTTCAATATGGGTATCAAATTAAAGGGCTTAACATAAGGATTTCAAAAAGGTATATCATGTTTATCATTAGTGTAATACTAGCAAAATAACACAATGAGAAAGTTTAAAAATATGGACTCACTTTCTGAATCCGGTGGAGTGCCAATGTGACACGACCGGGAAAACTAAAAAATTGTTAATTAATATTTTAACTAAAAATTTGAAAAAAAATATTTAAAAAATCTAAAAATATAAATATATATAATTTTTTTTAAAGACTAGCATAGTGGGTAGAATTCACATCACTAGCAATCCTGTTAACCCCTCCAACTAAGCTAAAGATGCTTGTGTCTGGAGTGGGTTCACGGCACTAGTGGGGTTGGGGTTCGAAATCGGGACCTCTCGATCACAAGACCGACATCTTAGCCTTTAGGCTATTGACGTTTAATGACAGCGGGGACCGCTTAATGTGCCCTCCGGAGGTCGAATCTCAACATGTTAAGATGGTAACCATTCCAAGAACCGACCTTGGCAAGCGTTCTTTAACCCACTTGTTAGGCCGTGCGCGCACTGCCTTGCGGTGGCCGCAATTCCGGTAGTTCTACCGCACCGGTAGACTGACCGCAGTGCGCGCACTTCTATGACACTCCATACTTCACAAATTTTGCGGTGCGGTAGAACTACTGGAATTGCGGCCACCGCAAGGCAGTGCGCGCACGGCCTTACTAGCGTCCTTTTAAAAGGTCCGCTCATAAACAAAAATCGTGTGATTTATGTGGTTAGTATAAACAATTTTTGTTGATGACATTTCAAAGCTAAGATGTGTGGCAGTATAATACAACTATTGTAAGAGAAATATCATTTTATTAACATGAGGTGAACTACTTTATTATTATTACATTTTCAAACTATTTGACAGTGAATAATCAAAGTTCAAACCATCTTTTAAGTGATAACAAAATTAACTATTTTATAATGTTTCTTACTTTATTTTGCGATTTTATTTGGTGTCCTTTATAAAGCCCAGTAATAATATCGACTGCTACTTCTTATAAATTTAATATATATTTATAAGTAAAATATTTGGTAAATGATGGGATTCTCAACTCCATGAAATCATCGAACAGTTGGAACTTGATGATGGAGCTCTCATCCATTACAGTATCACATTTTTACCACTCGAAAACTGTAATGCTGATGTCATTGACGACGATTCCGGGGACGAAAATGAAGTACAAATTCAAATTTTACCTGGCAGCATTAGCACACGTTAGCTATGACTTTTTGTCATTAGATGATTACGCTAGTGGTGATGAAATGGTGCTAGCCGAAGTTGCCAAATGAAAACTTATTAGTAATAACTCGTCTTTACCTTCAACTTCAAAAATTGTGGTCAAACCAAAAACCATAACAATTGTTTGACGACAGCATAATAGATTTGCTTACAGAATATACAGACAAGTAATATAAACCAAAGAAATAAAACTTTTTTGCAAAAAATAAAACCGACTTCCATATCAAAACACTACAAAGCCAAAAATAATTTTAATTTCGGTAGTCGGTGTTATTGGTTTTGTATTTTCTTTTTTTTTCACACCGCCTTCCGAAATTAAAATTATTTTTGGCTTTGTAGTGTTTTGATATGGAAGTCGGTTTTATTTTTTGCAAAAAAGTTTTTATTTTCGCGCTTTTTAGTGGGTCAGTGAATTTTCCAAATCGATTCGTAAATGACGGAGTTATGCGCGAACAAAAAACGCAATGCAGAGTAAACGAAAAGATCATCAAGGTAAATTATTTTTTTCAACTTTTTTTGATTTTTCAGAAACGGCTCGTCCGATTTCGATAAAATTTTTATGGGACCATTTGGGAAGTATACCCTTTCCAACAAAAAAAGAATTTTTCAAATCGGTTGGCAAGCGACGGAGTTATGCGTGGACAAACATAAAAAAAAAAAAAAAAAAAATACAAACATCCGAATTGAGAACCTCCTCCTTTTTTAGAAGTCGGTTAAAAATAGGAACATATGTAACATCTGATGAAATAAAGTATTTCATAATTTCATAGGAATTCTGCTATTCAGTGGTTATGTTGTACCCAGAAGATGCAGCAGATTGTGGAATGCCCTTATTAGATTACAGATGTCCACTACCAACAAACAAAGAATTCAAGAAAATGGAACGTGGTTCCCTGAAGTACAAGAAAGTACAAAAAAAAAGTACAAAAAAGCTGAAGAAATTATTGTGTAAATGAAACGATAACAGTGTACTCGTTATGTAAAATAAGACGCTTTTCACAGCAACAAAAAAAGTATGTACTAAGTTCTAAGGCGACTAACTAGCCATCATAAAAAGTTGTAATGAAAATATGGGAGGTGTAGACTTGTCAGATCGAAATATTGGTCTCTATCGCACATCGATAAGCGTGAAAAATTGTATTTCCCATTGATTTGTCACTGTTTGGATATGTCAGTCCAAAATGCTTGGCTACTAATTCAAAGCGACGAAGGAGAACTTGATCATATAAAATTATTGAAAGAATCCGGAAGATTACTGCAATTCCACTTCTTGAAACGTATCGGAATAAAAGAAAACCGGAAACCAGGTCGCACTTCATAAAGTTTTCGCATTATGATGATAACAAATATTTAATAAAATACCAAAATAAACAGCTGAGGTGTCTTATTTTCCATAAAAAAAAAACGAATTTGTCCCTCGCATCCAAAGAATTGTTTTGAATTATACCACACTAAATAACCTTTTTAGTAAGAATTTCTATTTACTTTATTTTATGCAAAAATAAACGCCAATAGAGGCACTTCGTTATTTTAATATGTAGGTACACTACATTAGTAGCATATATTACTAGCGTCCTTTTAAAAGAATACAATTTTCCTGATTTTCCAATAGCGAATATTTATTTTTGTATTTTTCTTTAATATCTTACCATGTAATTATAAACACATCTGAATTTCATTACAATCTGACACAAAAAGTATATTCAGTAACAAATAGGAACCTTGAACATCGACCCGTGCGGCTGTAACTAGCCACAAGCTCCACTCCTCAAATAAAAAACCTAGTTAATATACGCCATAGATAAAACTGATCTAATTTCAAACCAAGAAACCGGATAAATCATTGTAATGTAAATACTTCCCACTGAATATTGTTATTTATAAATGTGTGTTGTATGTTGGAGATTCAAATAAATAAATAATAGTAGATTATTAACCAAGGGGATAAAGCAGTGTCTCCTGTCGCGGGTGACGATTTAAATCGCGAGCGTAACGAAGGACTTGAGGTTTACTCCCGAGCGTAGCGAGGGTGTTAAAAACTTAAATCACGAGCGAAGCGAGGGATTTAAGACGAGTCCTGAGTGTAGCGAGGGATTTAAGTTCACCCAAGACTAAGGCAGCTTTATCACCGAGGAAAATACTCTACTTTTCGTACCATTTGCGAAAAAATTAACACAATAATAATATGAGATATGCGTATTCCTTTTTCAAAAAGATGTATAACCAACGAATTAGGAATGATATTCCTAATTCATTGTGTATAACCCATAAAAAACAATACTTGTCAAAAAAACCAAGTCTCGCAACTCAGTTCTTCTACCGTAAAAAGTTGTGAGATCCATGTCAAGTCGGTTATTCGATTATTCAGTCCCTACTTAAGGGACCTTCTGTCTTAAGTTGTTACGTACCTTTAACGTTTTAAATAAATAGATTGACTCGTCCATCGCATGAAAACACAATATATCTCACAAGTAATACGAACATTTATAAATTACATTGTTTTTGCGATTGCCAAGTCAATCTATTTATTTAAAACGTTAAAGATTTTTAATATTGATATGGTCACTATAAGATGTTGTTAGGTTAGATAATTACGTAACAACTTAAGACAGAAGGTCCCTTAAGTAGGGGCTAAATAATCGAATAACCGACTTGGTATTACATGGATCTCACAAATTTTTAACGGTAGAAGAACTGAGTTGCGAGACTTGGTTTTTTTGACAAGTATTGTTTTTTTATGGGATCTCATTTCTTTTTGTAGATAGTCCTACTTTGTTCCTTTTCGGCGCTTTCTACTTTTTGTATACCAATAACGAATTTTCTTAAAGCCCTCTATCTGGCTTTTTTATTCCGTTGACACACATATTATTCCATTATATTATACATAATTATATACAGCTACACTGATTAAGTAACTGTAAATGTAACTTTGTAATCCCATATAAATATATGGGATTACAAAGTTATTTATGCAGTTGATGTATCTAGAAAACTGGACCGAAATTGAAAAATATTTTAGTTTTTCCTTGATTCATACACTAAACACTAATTGTATTCCAAATTTGAAGCTTCTATGTCTGCTAGAAGTGCCTTAGACTTTTGATGATCGGTCAGTCAGTGAGTGACAAAATTACTAAAAGACACTTTGACTCGTTATAATTCTTAAACTACTGGTTCAAATTGAATGAAATTTGAAATATACCGTGTTTATATAATGCCTGCTTGGTTACTAAAAATTCAGGCTTCTAGTTTTATCCACAACGAAATTATACGGGGTCGAAAATGGCCTGAATTGCTTCGAGAAAAGTATGGTACGGCCGTGCCGCTTTTTGCTCGACTTGGCGGGGGCACTGCCGTGCCCCCAGATGCTTTATATACAAACTCAATGGTGTGAACACAGATGTAGTTCAGTATAAATTTCGGTAAGTATTCCAAATTTAAATCACATTCTCCCCCTAGAGGATGAATGAAATTCAGTACAATTTTCTTTCCCTGTTTTTAATAGATTAAAAATGACTATTGTTATGTTCGCTTTTTGTGGCATAGAATGTCACTTTTTTGAGCAAGTGGTACGAAAAAAAATATTGGTGCCGACTTGTGGTCTAATAACAACTGCCAGTATTTTAGATTGAAACTTTGGAACGGAAACATTTTGAATTAAGTAATTCATAAATCATAGAATGCACTCAGATCGGGTTCAAGATTACCTTCGCAACCACGATTGGCTTATACATCGTTTCGTTTCCACATCTACACATTATTTCAAGGCGATGTTGGGGGGGAGATACTTACATCCCGTTCATAAGGAAAATGTGTGTTGGTGAAGATAATAGAAAATCATCACAATAACTTTCGGGTGTCTGGAAGAATACGATTAACCTTTGGATGATTGGCGCTTGTTTTCGGTACTTTAACGATATTTTTTGTTACCTCTCGTTATGAGAGCGGCGTGGTTTATGAGCTTTTTGTTTGACCTTTGTAGATGTGTTTTATGTTTTGAAAACAGTAACCGTGGAGTTTCTTGCCGGTTCTCCACAGGAAATGAAATCGTTTAGTTATTTGTCAACGTTTAAGGCTTTAGAAGGACCCTCTTGTGCGTGGCATGAACACGAGGCTAATTGTGTTTATTTTTTTCCAAAATTTAGCTACAAGAAAATTTACCATAGAATAAGCAGTATTGTTAAATAGGTGTGTTTAAATTTTGGTGTATAATAAAATATCTATATCTTCTATCTATCTATAATGTAGCAAGCATCAAAAAACCTATGTAACTCTGTAAAGTTGCAGGAAAATTATGATGTAAGTATTAAGTTAATGTCCCAGAAAGATAAGGTATAAGACAGAAGCTCTCCCAACAATATTATCCATGAATAAAGACGGACTTCGCAAAACTGAAGCGTTACTATCTGCATGATAAGATGAGAGATTAAAGCTTCAAGCAGCTATGTTTAGGGCCGAGACTTAATCTGGCTTTAAGTTTAATGTCATTATAAGCTGACGCTTAATAAGTTAGCACTTATAGGTATTTGATAACTGCTGTTTTAGATCCTTAATTGGGATTAAATAGCCTTTATTTCATATTGAAGAGGTATCGTGGCGATATTACCAACAGCGCAACGTAAACAGCAGTATGTACTTCTTGACACGAAGCCACATGGTGGACATATCACGTATACACGCCCTAAACGTTTTGGGAATACTTTCATTGCGCACGGCTAAGGAGTGGAATTCCCTGCCGGATTTGGTGTTTCCTGATAGCTATAACCTGGAGTCCTTAAAGTCAAGAGTGAATAGATTACTTCTAGGTACGCGTGCTTTATTTTCGACTACATCATCGTTTACCATCAGGTTTGATGGTTGTCAAACGCGAGACTATTCTGAAAAAAAAAAAAACACCCACTTATTAATAACCAATGTTCATTGATCGGTAAAAATCGTGGAAGCGAATAATTAACTACGATTACAGCATAGTTGGTCACAGCTTACAGTATTGTTGGTCAATGAAAAAACTTTATAAACAAATGAAAAAAAAAAATACTTGACAATATTTTATGTTCTGCACCAGCTCAACATCTATATCTATAACAGAATACCAGCGATGAGTATATTTGCCTGGCTTACCTCAAGCTGGAGTTCCGTTTGTTGCAACTTAGAGCACATAACGCACATTGGTTGTTCGATCTTCACATCTATTTTGAGTTGTCAGATCTGTATTGCAACTTAAATAGGACATAAGTTTCATGGTCATGGTTTTCACGCCATTATACGTAAAGACCAGCATCGCTGATGCAAAGGGTGCGGAATAGTCCCAACAGCTATCTGAGGGTAATTGCTGAAAATATCGCTAGTCTGATATGGAGGCAATGGATGAAAGAAAGTGCATGTAACATAGGCTGATTCTGACTTTCTTTCTTTGTCATTTTTTTTTCTTATTCTTTTAATTTACTAACATAGTTTTAGGTTCCTTCTTTCAATGTAATACTAAAACTTTATGGACTGAATAAGTCTGAATTAAATGTTTTGAATTGAATTGAATAAGTATAGTGCAAACTTCTTAATTTGTTTTTGGTGTATCGCTATGTTTTTATAAGTTCAGTATCATTAGAACATAAAACGGGATACCATGTGTATCTTTTGTTTCGAGTTTCCGATATTTCGGCACTGTTTCAAGCGCCATGATCACGGATAAACTGAAGACATTGCGGGTGGACGTTTATGAGCAGACGAATCGGTCTACCCTCTTTCTCGTTCGTTTTTTGCACGGAATAGATGAATAAGGTTGGAATGGTAATGTGGGCGTGGCGAGCACGCCATATTTATGAAATGAAAATCATAGCTCGACCGATTAATTCATTCACCGCATTTAGTGCGCTTCGGATTACTTCGGAACACAGAGCTCTGCTTTAAAATGCCGTGTTGTGCAATTATAATTTGTAAAACAAAAATTAAGACCACAGATATAGAGCGAGGAGGTCTTTCCATCGGTAAGTCGAAAATAACATTTAATTACAATTCTATTTGTAAAAAAACCGGTCAAGTGCGTGTCGGGCCACGCGCAGTGTAGGGTTCCGTAGTTTTTATAACAGCCAAGTGCATGTCGTATTCGCTGACTGATCGTTTCGTACCGTGCTCTAACTAAAAGCCAAACATGACTACCTAACTAATTTGACTTCCTATACAAATCCTCACCTGATCCGACAATTTTGCATGGAAAGTTTCAATTATTTTTAGAGATTTGTATAAAACTTGTCATAGCCGGTGTTTTGAATTTAAATACGGACACAGAGCTACACTACTCAATCGTCACAAGAAGCTAGCACGATACAACTGGCGCTTAGCGCCATCTATCGACATTTCTATAGAGTTGTTCGAAATTTTCGAGTCAAATACAATTGGTCGACTATTACTCGTAAACTTGTAAAGCCCACTTATGTGTGATAGTTTTCCTTTAAATTTCGTTATATATAGGTACTACTGCCGTGATATTTGAATTTCTAACTATAACCGTTTAGTTGATAGAGGGGGGGGGGGGGACACTTGACTCTAACGAAAATTGGTACTTTAAAGCTTGATAATTCACGAACGGTTTACTTAATCAAAAAACGGTCGTACCAAACCCCTAATATTTTTGAAAGATCTATCCAACGATATCCCACACTATGGGCAGAACGAAAAAAAAAATTATCATCCCACTTTACATGTATGGGAGGTACCCTAAATAATTGTTTTTTTCAAAATTTTATTTTACCACTTTTTCGGCGTCATTAACGTCTATACTCATGCTAAAGTACAACTTTCTAGTATCAATAGTTTTTGAGCTAAACCGCGGACAGACAGACGGACATGGCGAAACTATAAGGGTTCCTTGTTGACTACGGAACCCTAAAAACATAAAAATATTCTAATCACTATGAAATAATGTTGTTAATGTTCGGACATTAACAACATTATTCCAACAAGTTACAAAAAATATACATTGCCCGATGTGTACTCGCTTAATCAACGCAATGACCAAGTCCGCTTACAATGTACTGCATGAGTTGCGACCATTGTCGTTTCGTCCTTTGCCCTGATTGGCCGTGATGTACGGCGCATGTTCAATGTGCAAGCTCTCGATTTAAGTGTGTGTAATTTATTTGTGTGCGTAATTCGCATACGTAACGGGCCTCTTGCTTGTAGTGGAACTAAATAGTGGGAGACAAGCGGCAACACGCGTTCTCATACAAATCAGGAACTATTGCCTTTCTAATCTCTTTTATCTGTTCTGTGGTTTTTTGTGATCAACCCCACTACTACTGTCGCATGTATCACTAAAGACTCGATTCTGTTCCCGACACATAACACTCGCGAACTTTTTAAGGATTTTTTTTTCGGTGTTTACACATTCGAACCACTGGATTCCAGACCCTTGACAGTTGAAACCCATCCTCCCGGTTAAAATAAAATATCGAAAACTCGAAACAAAAGATGGTAAATATCCTGTTTTAGGTTCTTATGCTATGTTTTTTATTTATTGTGCTTTCATGTGGTGTATTTTCTTTGATTTATCTACTTAACCTGGTCAACTGGTACTGGCAGATACCCAATTCATTATGTCATCAAAGCAAAGTTAGTCGTGTCTTATCCCAATGCACAAGAAAGCTACAGCACAAGGGATGAAAAGGCGCTGCGATTGGTTATTCACACGTCGAGATAGCTTACAACGACTTGTCCAACCGTCTTTCTGTCATAGAATACCTTAAGGCTGCCGTGTCCAAAAGAAATACGTCTTAGTCTTATATTTCGCCAAATAGATAACTTTTTAAATAGTCTTGATACTGTGTTGGCTTCGATATCCTCCTTTAAAAATATATTCCTAGTAGGAGACATGAACATAAACATTAGCCCTACTAATAATGATCCAAATTATAATGGTTACATGAATTTGACTGCAACACACGGCCTCTTGCCGGCCTTTACTACCCCCACTAGAGAAAAAAATTGTTTAGATCATGTCATGATTAAAGTAGTAAAATCAGTATCATCTTTTGTTCTAGATAGCCATATTACCGACCACAAGCCTGTACTCGTTTGTATAAAAAATATAAAAAAGCCGCATACAACAAAATTTTTCTCGAAAGTGGATCTGAATAAAGTAATTTCAGAAATTGCAGTTACCGATTTCAGTTCCATCTTATTATCTTCGGATCCTAACTGGGCTACTGAATTTCTGATTAATACTATCATATCTATTATAAACAAGTACACTTCAATTAATTCCATTTCATCTAAGCTAAGAATAAACAAACCCTGGATCACTCCAGGGTTGCTAAGATGCATAAGAAATAGGGATAACATGCATAGAAAACATAAAATGACACCAGATAATTATATACTAAAAGTAACTTATATACGTTATAGAAATTTTTGCAATAAACTCCTACACAGGTTAAAATGTAATTATCAAAAGCTTGAGCTGCAAAAAGCCAAAAACGACCCTAAAATGACCTGGAACGTAATAAACACCATAATAAACAAACAAAAAGATAAATCCACCCCGATAGAGTTACTGTCTATGTCCAACCCTGATTGCAAGTCTTCTTTGAATTTAGTAAACAATTATTTTGCTAATGTAGGCAAGGAGCTCGCAGCTAAGCTAACAAACACTAGTACAAAATATGAATCATATGTTAGGGATGACGCACAGGTGAATTCAATTGTCCTTCTTTCTCCCGATTGTGCTGAAATTGAGAATATTGTAATGAGTCTTCGATCTGATTCTGCTCCGGGATGGGATGGAATTGGTTCGAGGCTTATTAAAATGAGTAGGCAAACTCTTGTACCGCTCATCACACACATATGTGGTCTGTGTATCTCTGAAGGAGTATTTCCGAGAGTCTTGAAGAAAGCAGTTGTTCATCCTATCCATAAGGGTGGAGACAGAGACAGTGTCAATAATTATAGACCTATCTCGGTCCTGCCAGCATTATCAAAGGTTCTAGAAAGGGTACTGAACAATCGTCTTATATCTTTCTTGGAAAAGCATAAAATTCTTTCTTAAAATCAATTTGGTTTTCGTAGAGGAAAGTCATGTGAAGATGCGTTTTCGGCCCTTATTGATGATGTTGTAAGGACACTTGATGAAAAATCTAAGAGCCTAGGCATATTTTTAGACCTATCTAAGGCATTTGACACTGTCTCTGTCCCTATCCTACTTATGAAATTAGAAAGGATTGGAGTAAGGGGACCCGCCCTTGCGATCTTCAAAAGCTACTTATCTGAACGAACCCAGTGTGTTAAAGTCGCTTCATATGTCAGTGATGAGTGTGTTGTAACCACTGGGGTGCCTCAAGGCTCCATTTTGGGACCTACAATGTTCTTGGTTTATGTGAACAGCTTATGTGATCTAGCACTTCCGAATTGTTCCATTTATACGTATGCGGATGATACGGCTCTACTTGTACGAGCTCAAAATTGGGACGAAGCCCGAGAGAGAGCAGAGTCAGTTCTTGGCATTGTGATGTCTTGGTTAACAGCGAATAGCTTGACTCTAAATGTGGAGAAAACCAAATATATCACATTTTCACTTAAATCGTCTTCTCAACCTGACGATACATTTTTAGTCAAAGCTCACAATTGTAGTGCTGGCCCAATATCGTGTTCCTGCTTTACCCTGACAAGAACAACTATTGTGAGATATCTTGGAATTTTAATAGATAATATTTTGTCATGGAAAGCCCAAATAAGTTCACTCACCGCAAGGGTTAGAAAGTTGATAACCGTATTTAAAAATCTGCGCTATAGTGCTGATGTTGAAACCTTGCGTATGGTTTATTTATCTCTTTGCCAGTCTGTGCTATCTTTTGGCATCACGGTCTGGGGCGGTGCTGTGAAGACAAGTATGATGCAACTGGAGAGGGCACAGAGAGCTGTCCTCAAGGTTATGACCTTTAAACATTTTCGGTTCAGTACCATAAAATTGTACAAAGAATGCCAGGTCATGACCGTGCGACAGCTGTTTGTGCTAAATTGTACGTTGCGCAAACATTCTTCTTTAAAGCTGGACCTCAATCTTCTGACAAAGCGTAGGACAACAAATGTATGTCCTATAGAGAGACATAAAACAAAACTTGCAAAACGACATTTTAGGATTCTTGGCAGTCGTATTTACAACACTGTTAATAAGCAATGTAACATCTACCAGCTTAGTAAATTTAAATGTAAAAGGGAGGTCAGTAAATGGATTATTAGTCTTAACTATGAGGAGGTAGAACAAATACTGTATCCGTAGGACGTACAAGTTACAACCAATACTTTATCAGTTACATAAACAATTCAACACCCACCAGCATGTACACACATATCACACACATTCACCCACATTCACACACGATCATACTTACCCATCCCAACACACACATACATAACACTGCACAGAAAGTTTTATTAATATTATTATTTTCTGTAATTTGCATTATTATTTTAAATTTTTGCTTGTATGGTATCTTTATTACTGTTTATATTGCCTAAATTGTGTACACAACTTAACTCCGAACATTTAATTAGTGTTAATAATGCCAATTTTGAGAGCCCTGACACCCATAACACAAGTTTAATCTTAGCTTGGGTGTCAGTGATCTATAACTCAGTGTAAAGCTACAATTTATGAGATGAAATGTTTTGTTATTAGTGAGTAATGACTAACCACATGTAAATTGTAAACTGGAAATAAAGATTTATTATTATATTAATTATATATCTCTGTTTTCCTTGAAATTGCAATGAAATATGCTTTTACTAAAGCCGAAAGACGTATATTGCTATTTATGACGACACGGTTGGCGCAATGGTTGAGCGATTGGCTGCTGCGCTAATGGGTTCCATGCCCGTACCACAACAAATGTTTGTACGGCTAACAAATAGTATGTGAGAAGTTAGTATTTAGGAATGAAAAACCCGCGGAACAGTAGAAATTCCTAGTGACAGAGTTCCTAGAATTGCCTGATGTTACAACCCAGGCGCAGACTAGTGAGGAGACAAGACCTCAAATAATGAGACCTGGGTTGGACAAAGAAACAGAAAGGAGAAATTGCTAGTGTGAGGCCAGGTTTAAGTATATACATCAAGTATGAATGTAGAACTTCCGCAGTCATCCCCAGACCCGTCGATGCATAGCGATTAGCGGACCTGGTCCTATGTTTCTCCCAACATGCTTTTAGGGCCCTCAATAGGTCATCAGTCCACCTTGTATCAAGCACTAAATACCCCCCCTCCAACTTTAATACCCCTTTAATTCCTTTACTACCCCTGTTCCATTTTCAAATTATCTTTATTATTCGTGCTCGCTAGTTGGCTGGGAGTCAAGTGGGTAAAGAGTCGGGAACTGTTTACCCACCGAAGTAATTACCTAGGCAGCGTGTCGCTGTTCCAAGCTACACGCTTCGTTACTTATTACTTAAGCTACGTACGTACGTGCTTCTGATTTTGTAGACAGGAATTGTGTACATTTTTTTAGTGTAAACTTTGGTAAAGTGTTAGAGATCGCCCTGTGCAATAAGGTTGTCCATTGTACACTTTTTTTTTGTATCCATAGTAATATTGTAAGGTGTACAATAAAGTATATGTATAATAAATAAATGTTATAATTTTTTTAAATAACGTGGTTAATAACAGTATCATTACAATTTATAACGAGTGTATACCATGCTTATGACCAGGCTTTAAACGGTCAGTTCATCAGTGATCATGTAGTCTAGATACACTCTCGAAAATATTCATGAGCACATGCTCGTGAAAATTTACACCACATTTGCTATACAATAAATATACACTTACGCTCTGTCACATTATTTATATTAAGTTATCTATATTTTAGGTTATCGATAGTTGATTAAAGTCGTGTTACTTGCATGTTGGGAACCTCGGGCTGATTTTCCATAATAGAGGTTACGATGTAATGTAACCTAGCTAGGAAGTTAATGTGTATATTCTGTTCTTATACTATTTCTAATCAATTTCCCTAATTGAATTTGTACCTATGTAACAAGACTGAACTTATTATTGTTAATAATTTTAATGTTGATAGCGCATCCCTAACAATCAGTTAGCAATTGACTTGAATCAATCTCAGATTTTAAAAGCCTAACCAAAATCGCATCAATCTCCAAAACTTCGACGTTACAGTTTCCTCCAACAAAACCTATTCAAAATACCACTGCGGTCGCAAAAACAACTGTATTCAAAGTCTGAACAGCCGTCGCGTCGTTTTAGGCGCCGGTCGCATGGACGCGGCGCGATAAAGTTGGCGCGCCTCACGCGATCGCGTGTCGACAAGTCTGGCTGGGCCCTTGACATTGTACTCGAGTGTCTACTATAGTACCCTGATTAGCGTTGCCAAGTATGACGTTTTTTGTAGACGTTTTTCTTTCAGTTTATGTCTAGGTCAATGAATTGGATATTTGTGTGTCAGCCAGTTTGAATTGACCTTTGGTATTGAACTCGATCGAGCTGATTAGAGCTCAAAGTACTTGAGTTGATTTAGTTTTGTGTAGGATAGTTGATAGGGTTTTGGTTCTTGTGGACAAATTTTCAATCTGTGATGCTCTCACTCGATATTTTAACTTGTATTCGTTTTAATTGCCAAGAATGTTAAACCTATCTATCACTACATTATAATGATCTCGTTATACCTTACGATAATATACCTAATTATGAAAAAGACATTTTTAACAATCCTCTTAACTTATTAGAAAAACAGCAATTTGTTGCTACCTAACCCTTCGCCGTTTGTTTGAATTAGTCTATGAGTTTTTAATTTTTTTTCTCAAGTGTTCATATTTTACGCATGTTAGTGTTGCAATTATTTAGGTTCGTTGTAGGATTTTAATGTTACAACAGAGTTAACATTGTTAACTGTACTGGCAATACCAAATAAGAGTGAAATATTAAAATGTAGCTTCATTTGCACTAGATCAAAGTGTTATCTTGATTAATATATAAATGATATATATTAATATATAATATGATAAACAAAGACCGATGTTTATAAGATCGGATGACTATCAATCTATCTCTACCCTTGACAATATCTTTGGTCAAACGACTGAGATAAGTCTTGGCAAATAAAGGGTTTTGTCAACGTCTACCCTATCCGATTTCTAAAGGACTAGTACACACACTATTAGT
Source organism: Tholera decimalis (assembly GCA_943138885.2). Lineage (NCBI taxonomy): Eukaryota > Metazoa > Arthropoda > Insecta > Lepidoptera > Noctuidae > Tholera > Tholera decimalis. The sequence continues at coordinate 11,684,067 of OW964563.2, forward strand.
AGTATGACTAATCAATTCCCAATGTTAATTTAAATGGAAATTAATTCTCGATCCATTGTTTCTTATGTTAAAAACATCGCCTGTTAGCCAACGTAAAACACGAAATGAAGTCTGTTGCTACATCAAAATAAAAAAATAACTAGCCGATTAAATTCATATTCACAATAAGCATGGAGTTCGTATAATGTTCCCACCCCTGCTTGGGAACAGATCCGATCTCTATAAGAAGGGATGAGCCGTATTCTACCACCCAGAACCAGTGAGGGTTGGTGGAAATGTCAATATCTGCGGATGTTTGGTTTTTGGACATGCCGGTTTCTCGTGATTTTTCCCTTTAGGGTTTGTTGGTTAGTTTGATTGCAAGAAAAAAATACTGCTAATTGTAATGTAAGCTTTCTACTTTGGAGGGAAATTCATAAAATGAATACTCCAACACTGGGTGCTGAGCGAAAGGTAGTGTCAGTCTCCTACTTTTTAAAAACCCACCCTTTTCTTCCAGTTGCGTTTATGTTCCGAGGCTTCGATATCTCGTTTATTATAAACACAGTATATAGTCTAGTAAATATTATAACCTTTTGGTCTGGACATAAACTATAAAAAATTCGTAGAGAAAAAAAATATTATGTAAGAAGTTGCCTGTGCATGAATATAAATGCGGTAAATGTGAATAGTTTTCCCGATAAATTGGGAATTATTGAAGTAAAAGAGAAATTAAAGTATTATGAATAAACTTTACCATAGCTCCTAGATAAAAAGCAATTTACACATACCTACTTTTCGTTTTCACAACACTCGTAGTTTTATTAGCACATTAATCTTTATTAATCTTTATTTTATTTATTTCTCTCAGAAAGGTACAGCATAAGTTTACAGAATATAAGTTACAACAAGATATAGACCTTAGTGAGAGCTGGAGTCTGTACTGGGTTCGGGGCCTGTATTACAGATCTCCAGGCTCACACCCTTTAAAATTGTGAACTAATTACATTGAGGTACAACAACTATAAACATTTATAAGAACTCCAAGTATTGAGAGAAGGTAAATTTAAACAAATACAAAAAGAAATAATAATAGGAAAGCATGCTTTTTGTGTTTTGAAGAGTGTGTGTGTTTGTGAGTGTAATATAAGTCCTCACGCATTGAGTGTGAGTACCTACAGATGTCCGTGAGTGTGTATGTGTGTGTGTGTGCGTGTGTGATAAATAAGGTGAAATGATGAAGTCAGGTGAAAAAAAATAATTGAAATTCTGATAAAAAATCATTTCAAAATGTTTAAGAAATTTTCAGTCTCTGCATAGTATAATTCAAGGAGCCAGTTAGTGACCGTTCTTTTACATTTTAATTTGCACATAGGATAGATGTTTAAAAGTTTTATTAGCCTTATTGTAAAAGTAGCTGCTGAGGTAAGAAAAACTACGTTGGGCTGAACGACATTTTGTGCGGATGGAGGGGCTGACTGTATGTTTGCGACGTTGGGAGCTAAATTGGGATGGATCGTAAGGAGTTTGAGAGTGTGTGGTTAATACAAGGTTAAGAATAAATAACTTACGTACCGAGAGAACCATACACGTTTCATAGAGATCGGTGGTAGGAAATCGGTATGGTAAACGCCAACCAACCTTCAGAAGAGCCCTTTGAGCACGTTCCAGTTTGAGCATATGAGTTTTTGCTGACCCGCCCCAGGTAACTATGCAATATTGTATAACCGATTGACACAGTGCTAGATATACGAGTTTAAGCACTTTGGTGTCTGCAGAGTGACGAAGGGACTTAAAAATAAAGATCAACCTGCGCAGTCGTGAGGTGAGAGATTCTATATGGGGACAGATTGACAATCTGTCATCAATCTGTATCCCTAGATATTTGACACAGTTAGTCTGGGAGAGGCAAGAACAATTGCAAGCTGTTAGGTGAGGAGCATTACAGGAGTGAGCTTTCAAAAAATAAGAAGTAGAAGGTTTCCCAGCGGCAGAAAACGAGAAGGTTAGGTACATCGTTTTTTTTACATTTAAAGTAAGTAGATTCTGAGCCAACCATTTAGTGACAGAGTCGAGTCCCGATTGCGCACATTACACGGAACACGGTACATAAAAAGCATAATGTAGGAGTTGTGTGTTGAAAAGGCAAAGGCATTGATTGCGTTCAGCCAGATACAGCTAACATAGACCATTATGGTCTTTTTCTTTTCTATGATAGAGAAAGTTTACCGCCAAAATTACACAGAGCTTGCAGTGTTACTTGTTTCGAGTATTTTACATGTTTTATTGGAGTAAACATGCTTTTTGATGCTCGATGTGTGAATAGCGAGTTTATTTATGTCGTGAATGAAATTGTGAGTAGTTTGACTTTGTAGAATATGTCATGTACTTGCCTGTACGCGGAATAGACTACGTGATCTATAAATATTCGTATCTTTTTAATTATATTTAATCAACATTACGTTGTATTCGCAGATTCTGCTGCAAGATCTTAATGGATAAAACCGCACTTCTAAAATTAGAAAAAACTTACAACAAATACGAATCTAAGTATACCTACTAGTATAACAAGGTGTCACAGATTAAGCGCAATACCTCAGACACCCCAATGAGAATATTAAATTATGAGTCTAAACTCTAAAACAACATCCGTAACTAAATAAACTGAAACCAAACCTAGACATTTTTTTAAATAAAATAGTTATCCTTACTAAACGCAAAACGTATGTGCGTCATACAATATCCTTACGCAGACGCATACACTCATGCAATGTTAGCGGCCGACACGCACACGAGCGCATCTCCTTGAATTAAGGATTGTATTAATTTGTCATGATACTGTGTTTCCATTTTAAGTTAAATGAAAGATTTTTCCGTCAATATTTAACACATATCTTTTATGACGGAAATCGATTCAGAAGCCGATTCTGAACAAACTACTTTCATGAATTGCGTTTATTCTGTTACACGTTGTATAGTTTATGAGTGAGATTGTATGTAGGAAGTTGTCGTCGGAACGACTCATCCGATTTTTAGGGTTCCATAGTCGAATGGCAAAAATGGAACCCTTATAGTTTCGTCATGTCTGTCTGTCTGTCCGTCCGTATATCACAGCCATTTTATTCGGAAACTATTAAGAATACACGTGAAAAAAAAATATGCTGTAGATCTTAATGAAAACTTTCAACGAAAATTGGTTTGAACGAGATCTATTCAGCAGTTTTTGTGATTATATAGCACATTTTATAAAACTGCAAATAGGTATAACTTTGTATTTCATACAAATACTGTGAAAAACAAAGTTATTTGGCGTAGTTACTACGGAATCCTTCATGGCCGAGTCTGACTCGCACTAAGCCAATTTTTTATATGTATTCTTTCGCCAGTAGAATGTTACGTTTTCAATGAGTGACATAGGCATACATACATTTCAATGTATTCAATCCTATACACGCTGTTTACGCATCATAGTGTAGGTACCAGCAGCGGCGCACTAAGGCCGTGCGCGCACTGCGTTGCGTTTTGGAAACGCAAAATCTGTGAAGTATGGAGTGTCATAGAAGTGCGCGCACTGCGCTGGAATAAACGCGTGCGGTAGAGTCACAGGTGGCCCCAGTCATTCTACCGGTGCGGTAGAACTACCGCAATTGCGGCCACCGCAAGGCAGTGCGCGCACGGCCTAAATGGCGCACTGGACAACAGGAACTCACCAGCGGTAGTGGTGGTGGTACTGAAAGAAGACAACTTACCGCCATTGCAATGGCGGCTAGGGCGCGTGTGTCGCGTCTATCCGGGGGTTGACGGAGTCAGCAAGGTAGCTGACGTCAAGGGGTGTTATACGAAGGGCTATCAATAAACTATGCCTTTTGCCAACTTCAGAATCCAAAGATGACAACGAAGCAGAGAGGGCCGCTTCCAGGCTCCCTACCTCGTCTACATCTTGAAAGTTAAGGCTTTCAACGCGGCGGAGGATGTTCACGCATCATACGCTGGTACCAGCAGCAGCGCGAGATGCGCGGGCGGAGCGGTCTCACAGGTGATCGAGCCAGCGGCCGCGCGCGCACCCCACTACTCGCCTACGGCCTACTCGCCTACCGATACGTTCATCGGCGGACGTACCGCGTGATCTATTTCATTTAAATTATATTGTAACCAAAATCGGTAATAAATCTATATTATTTTCAAGGGAGTTTAATTCATATCTTCAACACGCGTTGAAAGACGCAGGCATAAAATATCACATAATATAAAAACAAATCATTTTGAAATCCGAATAGCATCTATGATTCGATTCTATGCATAAATATTAAAAAAAAAGATTTATTTCTCCTTTCCCTGTTTTTTTGTCTGCAAGATTTTCCAGCCAGGTTTATATTCGTCGGTGAAGTATCGTTCATAGATCTAATTCCCTTTTCGGTTCGATCGTAAACGGCCGTATTTACGACAACTTTCGAAACTAGGCCATTTTATGGATGCTATAAAACTAGTATGTATCCGCAGACAGTTTTCACTTTATTTTGACAACGCCCACGTTGTTTATAACTATGTTAGTTTTCTATTTTGAATATAGGATCAGGGATTTGATTGTTTCATTTAAAAAAAGTTTATATGCAACATGATAAAGTGACTTGCAATAAAATTTGTAAGTTATAATTATGCTAAATCAAAACAATTCAGTTTTGCTTCGATGCATCTGTTTATTTTTCTATTCGACCAAAGTATGTTCTTCATTTTATAACCAAAGACAACTCTTTATAAACAAAGACTCTTATAAAAAATGTAAGAATTTTCCTCTACTTTGTCCCTGCCAGTCAAACTGCCCGAATGGGCTGTCAATTAAACAAAAAGGTGACGTATTTAAAAGAAATTCACTCAATCGTTCGAAAAAGGAATAAATGAATATTGAAAAAGCTTTGAAAGCAGAGATGGGTTTTCTTTTTAGGGTTCCGTAGCCGAATGGCAAAAAACGGAACCCTTATAGTTTTGTCATGTCTGTCTGTCCATCCGTCCATATGTCACGGCCATTTTATTCCGAAACTATTAAGACTGCACATATGAAACTAGGTAGGTAGATGTATTTTGAGAACCGCTTTCCGAGACAAAAATAAATATAATTAAGGGGGCTCTCCATACATGGAACTGAAACTAAAACTAATTTTTTTCATCAAACCTATACGTGTGTGGTATTTATAGACAGGTGAGGTTAAAAATGATATTGAGGTTTCTAAAACCACTTTTTCTACTGGACATCCCTGATATGGCTGCCAAGCATTTAGGTTTACATATCCGGATAAATCCTACGTGAAAGTTGGAAATAACTTATTGCGTACCTGTGATAAAAATAAAAAGGCATGAAAAAAAAAAAGTACCTACGTTATTCAGGCCGTGAAAATGAGCCCGAGCATACTTATTAATTACAGGCGACTGTCCGCCATTGCGTTTATTAGATTTTCGAATTATGCTGGTGTTTGTTAACGGTTTTTTTTTTATCAAACACTGATTTCATCTAGCGATTTCGCACGCGTGTAAGTTGGAAATTCCAGTCCAGTATATGTTCAACGTAACGGCCAAGTTCCATTCAAATGTATTCAGCCCAGAAAAATTGTTTATTCTTCTTTCACGGCACAACGGAGCAACGAATTTATGTGTTTTTGATGTGGAGAGATAGTTGAAAGATTGAATACCACACTAACATATTATATATAATAACATTTTTTCATTATATATATAAAAGCCGTGGGCAGAAGCTAGTGTTATTATTATATGAACGGAAGCTCAAGTCAATGGGATTTCCGCTTGGGTGGATCCCCACCGAGTCATTGTGGAGACGATCGGCGGCGGCAACCTGTCGCGCCAGGCCCTGGTTCAGACCATGGTGCGGAGTGAGAGGAAATGGGGTGCATTCGTCTCCTTCTGTAAAGCAATAATGTTAGCAAAGGAGGAGTCTGAACGTGTGACGGAGAGACAACTCTCTTCCTCACGCCCCAGTCGCCGTGGGAGACACTCCGGGCGTCAGGGATCACGAGTCGATCTCCGGCCACCGTAGGCGCGGGCTAGCCGGGCCTCGTCCTTACCAAACAGTGAGCTACCCCTGCTCGCTGACCGGTAAGGACCAGGCCCAGGTCGACGGCGCGTAATGTTCCACGCTAGCCTCAAAGAGCCGTCAGCACTAGTGATAGGGTCCCATAGGGTCATTGCCTGCCAGGGTTATGGGAATGTTCTAATGAGATACCACGGCCCCGGAACGCAAAGGCAGCTGAAGGAACAGGGTGGATTTTTAGTCAATAGAACTCTGATACTCCCTTCTGCTCCACCCGAAGCGGGAGAAGTCATTCGAATATTTTTCCGTCCGGAAAAAAAGTCAAGATAATTTATGAAAAGTCGCATTTTATAAGAGATATCGATATCGATGGTTCATGGTCCTAAATATATCGAGAAATCATTAAAACTTCCATGTCAATTCAGAAAATATTACTTCATAATGTTGATAGCTCTATTACGCATATTATATTGTCTTTGACGCCCAACTCTGCATAGTTATGGTAAGCCATAAAGCTGCGGTAAAACAAATGATTGCTTCATAAAAGGTGGCGGTTGGTTCTCTATTAAAGTCAATGAAATTACGTTTTTCATTCGTTTTTATTACAGAAGTTAAGCGAAGGAAATTATTGGCAGTCTCATCAGAACTAGTTGTGAATTATATTCGTTCAGAGCAATTTATTAAAGGGTGGCGTAAACGGATAATACCAGTAATTAGTAGTAAATGATCACGTACTGCATAACAAAATCTCTGATGAATTGGTACATTCTGTTGAGAAACTAGCTTCTGAGATAGTTAGGTTTTGTATTGTACATACATAATAATATTGTAAATACATTTACTAAAAGTTAAATAAAAGGAATAAGTATAGAATATAGGTAAGTATCTATTAATAAAATGGTAAACAAAACATATACGATTACGTCATAGTCAAATTCGTCTTCAGGTTTTCGAACGCAATTGTTATTGTGTAAGGACAGCTCTAACGTCTTACTGTTGTATGTCTATAATATGTTATGCACTAAGTAGTAGTGAAATTGTATAGTAGGTCTCACTACCTATTATCTTCTACAGTGGCGTAACTATACCATCTGAGGCCCGTGGCAAATCCATTGCATGGGGCCCCAAAACAACTCGTTATATTTTAATTTAGTTTCAATAAATCACTGAGATAGTTACCCCATGGCCCATAGTAACATTGTGTTCATTTTAGTTAAATATCTAATTTTTAAAAGCATAGGTGTTACAAATCTCTACATATAATAAAACAGTAAAAAAGTGTGTCTCTACATTTAAATTTTATACAAAAATAATAATTGAGGTGGGTTACGAAACGGTACCACGGGAAAATAAATAAAAAATGTCTGTCAAAAAGAATAACACATAGGCTACTTTTTATGCCGGAATTCCCACGGGATAGGGATTTACGCGGGAAATCCTCCTTTTCCTTTTATAATAAAAGAACAGTGAAGTTAATAATACAATAATAATTAATGTAAACAAGATATTTATTAATAAAATTCTTTTTTCTGAGCTTTCTGTTCACCGAAATTATCAATAACATCATCAAAATTTAAAGATCGGGCCATAGAATTTTCAAAAGACAGAACAGCGAACTTAGATATCCTATTTTGTCTCATAGAGTTTCTTAAATACATTTTCATTAATTTTGGTTTCAAAATGATCTTTCAGCACTAGCTGCAGTCGCAAATACTGTAAGAGATAACATTAATGCAGTACATACTTCAGGAAAGCTGCATGACATAAAATGATACTTTATTATTAATAAATCAGCAGGTTATTTTATACATGTTGACTTTTCTATTTCATCTGTGCAGGTAGATCGAAAACTGAGAATTTCCCTGGCAAATGATTCAGAAGTCTTTTTTATATATTTCAATGAACTCAAGTGCTTTATTTATTAGATTAGTATCATTAAAATTTTGCAAAGTGGCAGGTTGCAAAACATTGAGAAACAATTTTATTCATTGGAAGGAAACGCGATTTTAGTTGATTAATAATGTTGTCCAAAACTCGATAAATTATTTTCACTTTGAACAATCTTGAAAACGCTCATCTTCGCGAAGTTCGTCAAAATGGCGTTTCAGTTTTCTCTGACGAATTTTAGAAAACTCAGGGTTGATGGACCACTTTTCTGCTTGAAAATTGTAGTTCTCAATCTTTTTCTTGAGTGAAAAAGCTTCATTCCTTTCATCCGATTTACACTTTAACAGCATCGTTTTTGTTTTTGTCCTGCCCATCTATTAGGGTTCAATATTTCGACGGTTGAAAGGCTAATTGATCTAAGCGACATTTTTTGCGATATTGCGTTATATACATATTCGGAATCAGCAAATTTTTCTCCATCGTTTGAGTCAGGTTTCAAATTTTTTTGAGTACCTTTTTGGCGCTTAGCACCCACTGCAAAACAGGCCTCATTTCTAAGCTCATTGATCTATACGACACAAAATTAGACATATTTGAGGAGTCGATGACTTAAGCTATTTTGATTTTTCAAAATTTTATAACGTGTGTCGATTAAGGCTTTTTCGCCATGACTGTGATTTTGTCGTTTGGCCTATTTTGCAATAAACCAAAAAAATAAGCAATGTCGTTTGGCCCATTTTGCATTCAACTATATTAAAAAACCGTGTTACTTGAACCATTTTGCATTAAGTTATATTAATTAACTATGTCTCTTGATCCATTAAGCGTCTATTAAGGATAATCAGTAATGTCACTTCGGCTATTTTGAGTAACACTAACTAATAACAATTCATTTGTTGTTTTATTTGGAAAGTGATACTAAAGTACAATGTATTCCGTGGTGATACTACTACCTTTTTTTCCGGGTGTGAAAATCATCGAATGACTTCTTCTGCTCTGGGTTAAGCGGAAGGCTGTGTCAGACTTCTACTGACTAAAAACCCACCTGTTCCTTCGGCTGCCCTAAAGTTCTGGGCCCGCGGTATCTCGATAGAATTTTCCCGCAAACCCCAGCAGGCAATGGCCCTATGAGGCCCCGTCACTGGCGTTGACAGCTCTTTGAACACGACGTGCCACCGACCCGAGCCTGGTCCTTACCGGACGGTGAGCGACTCTGCTCGCCGTCCGCAGGCCCGCGCCTACGGTGGCCGGAAATCGGCTCGCGATCCCCGACGCCCGGGGCGTCTCCCACGGTGGCTGGGGTGAGAAGGAAGAGGGTTGCCTCTCCCTCACGCGTTCGGCCTCCTCCTTCGCTAGCATGACTGCTTCGCAGAAGGAGGCGACTGCATCCCATTCCCTCTTGCTCTGCACCATGGTCTGAACCAGAGCAGGGCGCGAGAGGTCTCCGCCGCCGACCGCCTCTACGAGGACACGACAGTGCTCCGCCCAAGCAGGGCACACTTCGACCGTATGCTCCACCGTGTCCTCCAGGTGGTCCTCACAATGACGACACCCGGGCGTGTCTTCCCGCTGTATCCGAAACAAGTATCTCCCGAAACAGCCATGTCCGGTCAGCACCTGCGTCAGGTAGAAGGGGACTTATAGCCGCGTTTGCGGCGTGCCCAGCCTTCGGTTGTGACAGCCGCTCTTTCCATGCTGCCGTGAGATCGCACCGGAGCTCTATCCGCTGAGCCACGACTTGCCGCGGTAGCGGAGTTTCACCCCGGCTTAGTACATCCACGCGCCAATCATGCACGTACGTGGGGGCTACCGCCTCCAGATCCCACGGCAGCAATCCAGCAAGGAGGTTCGTCGTCTCCCCAGAGATCGTGCAGTATCCCCGGATCATCCGGATAGCCATGACCCTCTAAGACGCGACCAGCTGGTGAGCTGGTCGCCGCAGCAGATTCAGCGAACACAGAGGGGCCCCATAAAGTGCCATAGACCGCACAATCCCCGCATATAGCCTTCGGCAGGAGGCGTTTGGCGTCCCTAGATTGGGTAAGAGCCGCTTGAGTGCAGCCCCCGCCCGGTCCAGTCTTGGAGCCAAACGTCGGAAGTGTTCGACGAAGTTCCACCGGCTGTCGATGACAAGTCCCAGGTACTTCTTCGTCGTCTCGACGCCGATGCGAACCCCTCCCACCGTTATTTGGGAACCCGAAGGTGGCGCGTTCCGACGGCCATGAAAACACATGGCCTCGGACTTGTGCAGAGCCACCTCGAGTCCCAGTTGTCAGATCCTTTCTACGACCGTCGCAACCCCTCACATCACCACTTCGGCCGCCGCCTGGTGCGACCTTCTATGCGCCAAGACCAGCGTGTCGTCAGTGTAGCAGACTACGCTGACTTCTGTAGGAAGGTTGGCGCGCAACACCCAGTCGTAACTGATTTTCCACAAGGGTGGCCCCAGAATCGATTTCTGTGGGACACCGTATGACATCTCTCGTCGGTTCCACTCTCCTTGGTGACCAGAGTAATGACGGCCCTGTCCGTCAGGTAGGCCTCAACCACACGACAGAGGTAGGTTGGCATCCGGTGATACCAGAGTGCCTCCCGTATGCAACTCCAGGGCAGGGTGTTAAAGGCATTGGCGGTGTCTGTTGAGAGAGCCCTCACACGCATGATTGCATCCACCGTCGAGTGCCCCATACGGAAACCAATTTGGCTATCCGCAAGATCAGGCTAACGAGGCGGTTTGCAATAACTGTTTCAAAGATTTTGCCCACTTCGTCGAGCAGCACAATAGGCCGATATGGCACCCCGGGCGCCCCGGTTTCTTGATTAGGACCAGTTTTCCCGTCTTCTAACGAAGCGGAAACTGGTCCCTCTCCAAACATGCGTTAAAGAACCCTAACCGTTGAGGCTTGAGAGGCTCCAAGGCCAGGACCCAGGCTTTGCCAGGGAAGCCGTCGGGTCCCGGGGCGGTATTTTTGGCATTCAGCCCGCGTACCGCCACTCTCAGGTCTACCTCGGTCACTTCTGAAGCGTTGTCGTCACTGTGGCTCGCGTCGGGCACCGCAAGTGGCGGAGCCATGGTCGGGGGAGTATGCCCACCTCGCGAGGGGAACAGAGTGCTCACCACGTCCTCTACTAATTGGGGTCGGAGACTGTGTCAGCGGGAGAGCCCAGGTGCGGAGTTAGTCCCGCACCATTTTCTATGGACGTTCCCACGGGTCCCGATTAAGAGTCTTGAACATCTCCTTACGGGCCAGATCTTTGGCCCACCGGATTTCTTCTTTGAGGACGGTCTTCGCTGCTCTGTACTCCTTGTACAGCTCCGCCTCTCTGGCTTCCGTAATTGGTGATACTACTACCTAGGCTTAGGATGATAAACCACCTTATCTAATACCTTGTTCCAAAACATATTGCATCGACATCTTGAATGATACCTCTACACAAAACTGTTTTGAATTATGATAGCCTAAGCATCAATATCTACTATAATCTAGTAAGGGTTCATTTTGTTTCATCCTGCAGTCCCTCTAATGGGCATCTGCATCAAACTACTTCACTCTGGTGCAACACCATCATGTTGCTTATGCTCATTGGGTATATTCAACTGTCAGTTGACTTGGCGCTAAATTCATTTTCTCTCGTTTTATTTTATTCTAGGTTAAAACTAGAGCTAGTTTACTTTCAGCTATTTTATTTACGGTAGGCATTTGAACCATTTTGCCTTTCGCAAAAAATAACTAAATTTGATGCATTTTGGGCTAACCAACATAAATTTTCTAAAATAATACACAATTTTCAACAGTAATAACTTAAACAACTTCCTTACTTAATTAGAGATATACTGTGTTAAACAACTAAAAGTCTATCAAATGGTTGTTTTTTTATGAATTTTTTTTTTCAAAATAAATAACTTTGATCCGTCCTCCTGCAAGTTTTACAAAATGTCGCTTAGATCAATAAGCCTTTCAACCGACGATTTTTAATGTTATCGAAGTTGAAGACTCTCCTTTATCAGATATAAAACTTGATAAGATATTCCATCTTTTGATACTATAGCCAAAAAACATGAATTTGTTGAACCGTTCCAAAAAAAAAACGTGACGTGAAAAAAAGTGACGGGCCTGTTGGTATAGTGGTCAGTGGCCCTGACTGCTATGCTCAAGATCGTGGGTTCGATTCCCACCCAGGACAAATGTTTGTGTGATGAGCACGATCAGTTGTTCTTTGTCTGGGTGTAATTTACCTTTAACATGTATGTATTTAAAAATATATATGTATGTTTATCAGTTGTCTAGTACTCATAGCACAAGCTCTGCTTAGTTTGGGACTAGATGGCGTTGTGTGAAAGTTGTGGAATATTATTATAAAATGTTGCATATCAATAACCTCTCTTACTGCATCATATCGATGGTCCCTAGGTAAAGTATCGAAAATGAAAAATGCTACTTTACAGGAGAGCGATTTGAAGTTTATTTTTTGCATAACTTTTTTTTTAACTATCAGATTTCCATAAAAATTTGGATTCACAGTTGTGTTGGGTTTACATACTATTACTGTGCATCAAAAATTTATATATATGAATAGTTTTCGAGAAAATTGAGTTACGATAGTATAGCAAGTTACTGAACTTGCTTTATGAATCGAAACTGGCACTTTCAATCATTTACAGGGAACCGCAAATTCAAAAATGCATCGGATCTGCCAATTTCGATATTCTACGTTGGTTTGTGTTTAGAATATTTTATTGAAAGTGTCACATACGATTATTTACTTCGCAGATTGGTTGTACTTACAATTATTTCTCTATAGAATAACAAAAACACAGTTAACATGGAATATCTTTATTAAAGTAAATGTATTACAAATTGAAATAGTTATACTATATTTAGCTAAAATTATTCAAATCCAGTGCTTGATACGTTAACTTACGGTAAAAAGCTGAGATCACTTATTACTGTTACTTAAGTTATAACAAATGCGAGCGCTGAGCACTTAATATGCTAAAATAATAAGATTTTTTAAATCAAATCACAATATAATCACATTACTTATACAAGACAAAAACTAATAAATCTTCTAAGAAACTTCAAATAAAAGTGACAAAAAATTATAATCTATAACATCAATTAAATACTTACCACAAAATATAAATACGAATTGTAGTTAAATATTAATGATAGGTACTTTGTAAAATTTAATAAACAGAATAAAGTGTAAGAATACTCTGGTAAAATAAAAAGTACTAATAAATCAGGAAAATATTTCTGTTTTAACAAAAATAATAAGACGTGACACATAAAAAAATCTTAGTACGTAAATATATTACTCATCGGACTCATTTTCAGAATTTTCTGCGGCTGTAGAATAATATAGCATAGCTTTCGTAAAACCTATAATATTGAATTACAGAAAGAAATCAAATCTTTATACTTTGCCACTGGCAAAGCTGGTGAATCCGAATAAAGATTTTTTAATTAACATAAAACAACTTTATATTTACAACACATGCATTTTCATCAGAAATATTCTTAACAAAAGCATTCACTCAAACACAACACTCACTCAATATAAACAAGTTAGTCAACGCAGTACACGGCGAGCAAGCTTGCTAGTTTTACCAAAAACAAGAACTAACTATGGCAAAAAAATGCTAACTTTTGAAGGAGCACAGCTTTATAACAAATTACCGTCCTGTATAAGAAATGTACACTCTTACAATGCATTCAAAACTCAACTTAGCCAGCACATCATTGCGGATCAATCACTTCTGGAGAAATGAATGCATTGGATGGGTAACTACTGTATTGTAATACTGATAACGAACATATTGTAATCTTTACTTTTAGCATTGTTCTCAAGTAAGTGACTTATGTCTTTATTGGGAATAAAGTTTCTTTAAACCGAAACCGAATTACATAGATTGAAACTTTCTCTTTTTTCGGCTTCTTGTTTCTACAGAAGTATTCACACAAAAATAATCAGCCTTCAAATCGTATTTTAAGTATAGGTTATTTGGTTCCTCTTTTCTCACACTAACTTCCTTAATGCTGTTTTATCTCACGTTTTCTCTTTTGTTGTCTTTTTCCAATTTTTGTCATTTATTAAAAATTTGAAATCATAAACATTACTCTTGGTTACTTCTATAACCTTGTAGGGTTTTACTTCAGCCTTTGCCCAACGTATTAATGCGTACCATTGGTCAAGAATGTTAATTAGTTTTCTCGTTTTGATAGGTACATGTATAACGAATAAACGAGACTATTCCTATTCTGGCCTCCACAATTATCTGACCAAAATAAGAATTTCTTAGCACCCCAATCTATCTTTGCGTTTATAAATTACATTAAACAGCTTCTTACTTCATTAGCTCCTCTTTTACCGGTACTTTCCATCCACATGTAGCATGTACCTTCTTTTAACGCTAAATCGTAAACGGTAAAGTTAAATACAGAAAGTTTACACTTATAATAAAATAAACCAACGTCTCCATTTGGACAATTTAATTTTTTTTGGAAATCAAATGTAGCACACACAATTTCAGGCGATTCTCTAGATTGCTGTTTGTCAATATTCTTTAACTCTCTAGCTATTGTCTTATTTTTTAAGTGTTTATTATGAGTATGTACTTGTTCTTCTGTCGGAGATGAATTGTTAGAAAAACTATGACACTTATCACAGATATCCTTCTTGGGATTAAAAAATCCAACATTTATGTTAACATTGATGATGTCTCTGTACTGACGAAGGGTCTGTGCTTGATTGATATAATTTGAAGGTTGGCTCCATTCTTTGTATAAGGAAAACATTCTGTTCATATTTATTTATTATCTAAGTACAGCTTACTGGTGTCTTAACGTGTATAATGCGATTCTACGGGTTGGAAAGAAGCTACATGATCATAAACACTTTTAATCATTGCAGAATTCGTAGAATCGTTTGGATGATTGGAATGTTTACCTTTATTATCCGATAAAGTTATTCCTTCTTGATTTAATTTACTATGAGAAGTGTAAACAAACTGGTCGTTATGTCAAAACTATGGAAAGCCTCTTGTGCTAAATTTTTTTCTGTCCGAGGAAAGTTCGTCATCCACCAACTCCATTAAGTTATTCCATCGGATTCAAAGAACATTGAAGGTTCTGACCTTCTACCTGTACCTTCTGAGGTACATTTAATAAATATATGATTAACAATTCATTTATACAAATCCAATTTAGTTAATCACAGAAAGTGACATAAAAGTAAGTTACTACATTTTTATCATAAACACTTATATCGAATCTTTACAAAAAGTAAACAAAATTCGATCGAAATAATCGAAAGTGGCGCTTTCATTAGAAATTTAAATTTGTAATACGACGTACAGTATCGAAATCGTCAGTTTCGATTGAAATAATTTATGAATAAACCCCGTACATTATCGGAACTGGCATTTTCGGTACTATCAGGAACATGACAATCCGTCATAAATGATCGAATCTACCCGATTCGTTATATTACGCGGGACACATTTTTAATTCAAGCAAATCATTAAGATGGTCAATAAAACCTGATTTAGGTAACCTATACTTAAAAATATTCTTATTTATTAAAGTTGCAATTACGTATCAGTCAAATAAAAGTATTTATTTATTTATTTATTTATTTACACTTTATGCACATAGGTACAAAGGCGGACTTAATGCCGTAGGCATTCTCTACCAGTCAACCATGAGTGGTGAAGAGATAGAGTGGAAGGTGCAATATGTACGTGAACATTATATTGGAAAAATAATTATAATAATAGTGATAAAACAAAAAAACCTAATATCATAAAATAGAAATCTACATAAATAATATATATGAATAAATATTTATATAAATACATATACATACATATATACTTTAGAGGTAATTGAAAATTAAATATAGAAATTCTGCTTATTGGTGAAGAAAGTGGATCCGCAATTTCTTTTTAAATGCGTAGCGATTGTCAGCCGTCCTGATCTCGAGAGGAAGCGCATTCCAGAGAAGAATGGACTGGATATGAAAAGAAGAATGAACAAAGTCAGAAGTATGAGAAGGACAGAGTAAGAGAAGATTATTGGATGAACGTAGATTCTTATTGTGTGAAGAACATAGAAATTGAAAGTGAGATATTAGATAAGAAGGTGGGTTGGGAGAGTTGAGTAGTGAGAAAAGCGTTGTCAAAGCGCGCAAACTTCTCCTCTGACGAATGGTCATCCATTTAAGCTCAGACCTGAAACTTGAGACATGGTCATATTTCCTTAAATTAAATATGAAACGAATGCAGTTATTAAGAATACGGTCAAGCTTATCCAGCAAGACCGCATTCAGGTCGTAGTAGCACACGTCACCATAGTCAATCATAGGGAAAATTAAAGTCTGCACAAGCATAGTCTTTGTCTTAACAGGCAAAAAATTCCTCAGACGATACAAAGAACGCAAAGTGCCATTGGCCCTTTTGCTGACACTAGATACTTGACTTTGCCAGCCAAGTGTCGAGTCAAGATGCAAACCGAGATCTTTTACGCTGGAGCTAATGGGAATGACGACACCATTAAAAATAATAGGAGGTAGAGAGATAGCCGCCACTCTACCCATCATACGTGAACTACCAATAACGATGGCCTGACATTTTGAGGGGTTTACTGACACTCCAAATCTATCAGACCAGTCATTGATAGCCTCCAAATCCCGGTTTACATCCCCTATAGCGTCCGACAAACCTTCTACCCGTACAGCTGTATATAATTGAAGATCATCGGCATAAAGATGATACGAACACCGAAGACAGTGAGTAATAAAGTTAATGAAGATAGAGAATAATAATGGAGAAAGAATACCGCCTTGTGGAACACCAGCATCCAGGCCACGCCAACTCGAAGATCTCTCATCAACGCGTACCGACTGCTGACGTCCCCGAAGATAAGAAGAGAACCATTCCAGCGCCTCGGAAGAAACCATAAGATGGGAGAGGATAGCAAGGAGTATATCGTGACTGACCGCGTTAAAGGCATTGGAGAAATCAATTAATACTAATACAGTAACTTTAGTATCCTCCATAGCTTCTCTAATGTCACCAGTCACTTTAAGAAGAGCAGAGGATGTACTGTGCCCGGGTCTGAATCCAGACTGGAACGGGCTTACAAGGTTATTGCGGTAAACAAACGCAGAAAACTGTTTGTGAACACAGGCCTCGAGCACTTTTGACAGGAAAGGGAGAATGGATATAGGTCGAAAATGATTAGACAGGGAAGGATTCGATATTTTAGGAAGTGGACGGACATAGGCCATACGCCATAAGGACGGAAATTGCCCGGAATCTAAGGAGAAGTTAATGATATGGGTAATTGGCGGGAGAAGACAGTCAAGGATCAAGGTAACCATACCACGACTGATGTTATCATGGCCTACAGCTTTGGATTTAATGGACAGGATAATCTTTTTAATTTCTTCCAAGGTGGCTGGTGAAAACTTAAATGGTTCAATAATTGGACCAGGCAAACTAGTGACAAAATCAACCGTCTGAGATAAAATAAGGGGGTCCAAATTACAAGTGGTAGTAAAATGACGGTTGATATCATCCAAAATGATTGCTTTAGGAAAATCAACATGACTTGGCCTGCCAATACCGAGAGTTCCAAGGAATTTCCAGATATCAGCAGGCGAAGAAGATGAAATGTTTTCAAGAATATGGCGGCGTTTAGCGTTGCGTATCACCTGATTACACCGATTCCTTGCAATTTTGTAGGAGTTTTTATTCTGTTCACTGCGATCCTTTTTAAACTTCCGAAAGGCCCGATCCCTGCACCTCCTTGCTAAACGAACCCCTGGTGACATCCAAGGGGCTGGCGCTCGCCTAAGTTTAACCCTACGAACAGGAGCATGTTCATCGAAGAGAGCAAGGACAGCCTGATTGAAGATACGCAGTTTGTCATCAATTGTCGTTGCCGCTGCAAGCTGGTCCCAATCAATTTCTGACGCATCTTGATGCAGCTTTTCAACATCCATGCGCGCATAACAACGCATGTGCAGAACTTTAGGAAGAGGTTTAGGTGGCTTTAAGATATAGGAGAGGAAAATGAGATCATGATGGGAAAAACCAGGTGCAGGACATTGGCCATGAGATGAAACCAAGGAAGGAGTGGATATTAGGATCAAGTCGAGCCACGTATCATCACCAGACACAATAAAATGAGTGGGCTGCAGTGGAAGAACATGGAGACTAACGGACTCAAGGATATGAAGGAGTTTTCGGGAAGGAGGGGTTGAGCGAGAAAGGTCTGTGTTGAAATCACCCATGATGACGCAATGTGCATACTCAGAACCTATAGATTCAAGTGCCAGTTCAAGGTTGGAAAAATAATTAACGGCAGGCGGGCAATAGACAACGCCTAGTAGAGCCTTGACACCCTTAACGCAAATTTCCAGGAAGAGGTACTCTGCAGAAGCGCAATATTGCGAAGGAGAACTGGCTACTATTTTGAAAGAAAAATCACTGCGAAGGTAGATAGCTACACCACCTCCTCCCTTTCCAATTCTATCATTCCGGATGAGAATGAAACCAGGAAGAGAGTAGGCAGTGGAAAGAAGATGGGGTTTGAGCCAACTCTCAGAAACCAGAACGGCATGTACATTAGCATTAGAAAAGGTGTCATACAGATCGCTATAATGACTAGGAACACTCTGTGCATTTATATGGCAGACATTGAAAAAGCTTTCATTTTGTTGGCTGAAGCTGCGATGCACAAAGTCACTGACAGTGTCAGGCAAGGAACAGAAACTTGCATCAGCAGAAGAATTTGCAGAATCAAAAACTGAATGAAAGGAGTCATCAGAGGACATAGAGAAAAAAATATATAAATATTAACAAATATATGCTTAAACTACCTAATTACCGTCCGGTGATACACTACTATCTGTGCACCACCCACCAGCCACACTAGTGTACAATTGTTTATAAAACATAATAAAAATAGTATAGATTTACGCAAGCGAGGAACAAAACTACATACTAAATTACACATTATACAAAAACAAAACAGAAATCTCAAACTAAGAAATTAAGAAATAGGGATAATACAAAACGTGGAACAGAATAACATAAAATAACACATTTCATTACTAAAAGATTTTAAAATAATCCAACGTTATGATATTAGCAATTATTGAAGTGGCTCAAAAGCCACTTAACTAGAGTTGAATATTAAAAACATTTGATGTAATTTAATGACTGACAAGTGACAGTGACATTGTTGCACACAAAAACAAAATAAAATTTTACCTTAACTTCAAAGTTCAAAGAGCAAAAACCAAATTAAACTTATACAAAGGTCACAACTATATTATGTGGGTAGAAAAGTACACTACCTAGTCCGAGAAAAATGACGCAACAAACACGAACACTGACAGCGAGATGATATGAGGACTAACGTGTACACTGACTTCGAACTCCTGGCTTGCTTCCTATTGCAGCAGCATTCTCGCCTATCTTCTTGGGATACTTTGCCAACAAGGAGCTCAGATCATCTAATGAAGTAATCTTATGACGCGCTCCATCATGGGATTTAACATGAATCATACCGTCCTGGGTCCAGCATGCCGTCATCCCGAAATGCAACCGCACCCGGCTGAAAACTGTCTGCCTAGTCCTGGTCAAGAACTCCTTAACTGTAATCGCAGAGCCCTTCAGAGCCGATTTAGCCTTCCAAATAGCGGATCTACAGTCGATATGAGCAAACTTCACCAAAATAGGTCTGCTGCGTGTGGATTCTTTGTTTGAAGCCCCCAGTCTATGACATACTTTAATCGAGGAAGCAGTGATGTCCAAAATCCCTAGTTTTTTATGAAGTATGTTTAATACAAGAGACTTACAATCTTCTTTTTCTGTCTCTGCAAACCCGGTGAAAAGGAGAGCCTTACGACGAGCATGTGTCTCCAATCCGTCCACCACTCTAGAGCACTCCATGATTTGCTTCCGGAGAAGTCCCAACATGCTAAACATTAGCTCCCTGAAAGTCCGGAACTCTTCAGCAATCTTCGCAACGGTTTCCTTTGCAGGTCCAGCACATTGTATCTGTGCCTCGAGTTCACCCATCTTCTTCAGGAAACATTCTTCCAAGTTTCTCTGTGCAGACTGTATATCATCCAGTTGTGACATATTGCAAGTGATCCTCTTGTGACAATACTAGTGAACAGCTGGTAGGTGGTGTAGCTCTTAGTGTTATCTTACATGTACTATTTCACAAATTGTAAGTACCTCTAAATGAATACTTTATACCTCAAATATTAGGTAGAAAACATGTAAAAATCAATTAATTTAATTAAAATTTTAGAGCTCTCACTAAAAACACATCTGTCAGGTACTTTATTTACACCTACCCGCGAAAAAAAAAAAAAAAAAAAAAAAAAAAGAAGTATTTCAAGTATTAAAACTTACCCGCATTAAAAATAACTGATTTTGTATCCAAGTCTTGTTGTTGTTCATTCTCACTGTTTCTTTACATTAAATCAACTATTTTCCTCGATCTTGAATACATTTTAAAGGTAACTGGCCCATAATACAGTATTTTAGTTAGAATATTTAAAAAACAGTAACAAAATACTTATAACACTATTATTACGCAAATGCAATGCCGTGGATGTTGACGTTGCTGAGCGCACGAGCACTGCGGCGGCGTACATTCGCGATAGTGGTAGTTCCGTCCTTGTTGCACACTCGCCGTCGCAGCGTAAACACGCGAAACTTAACATTCGTTGATAGACGTCGGATAGACTGACATATTTCGATAAAATACGTCTCTAATAAACGCATAAATAATGAGATTTTTAATTTTTTTATATTCAATTAATAAAATTACCTTTATTTATAGTTCTAAACAGTAATAAAAAAAAATTGGCATTTTGTAAATTCGATACTTTACTTAGGGACCATCGATATATTTAAGTTATGAGCAAAACAGTGAACATATACCGCATTAGGTTCGATATCTTTTATATTATAGCTTTAACTTCTACTTATATAAAATTTATATTATTTACTAAATATTGTAAAAAATATTAGGTCACTTTTGAACTCGCAGCCACTCGGGCCGGGGGCCCCGTCAGGCTGGGGCCCGTGGCATTTTGCCAGTCCTGCCACCCTATAGTTACGCCACTGATCTTCTATTACCCTTCTGTTCACCGGCACCTTTTGAGATCACCATTTAGAGCTAATTGCTGTTTTAACGTATAATTTATAATAATAATTGACGTGGTTAAGATAAGTCAGTAAACGTGAAGTGTTGACTCATAGACGGTTTATTTATTTGTTTATTTTGGCAAACCAACTAACGGTTTACAATAATATTATGATTTTAAATGAATAATGTTCAGTTGATTAAATAATGTTTTACACTATTTAGTAACAAGAAAAATAGACATAGTCGATATTGGCCAGAAGGCTGCTAGGCTGAAGTGGGAAGAGGCGTCAGCCGCATGTACGAGGACCGCTTGGAAAGTCTCCACCGATGGGTGATAGAGGATGGACGGTGCCGCCGAGGTCGGCTCAGGAAGAGGTGGCGAGATGACCTAGACGTGTATCCCGAGGACTGGTTTGCAGCGGCGCGAGAAAAGAGCTCATGAAATTGTGGGAGACATCTACCCAGAAGTGGGGCAGTATAGACTAAACAAAAACAAAAATTATACTCGTACATCATCCAAAGAGATTAGTAACCTGAAAACGTTGAAATATTCGTGAACTACATAGTTATATATTTCAAAGTTTTCAGGTTACTATCTCTTCGGACGATGCATTTTGTATAATTATGGTAGAACTTCACGTACAGGTAAGTTCGTTTAATCATTAAATATGAACTAAAAATTAATAAAAACTTTTTACCAAAAAATTAAACCGACTCCCAAAAGACACTGCAAAGTGAAAAATAACTTTAATTTCGGTAGTCGGTGTCTTTAGTTTGTATTTTCGTTTTTGGCACCGCCTTCCGAAATTAAAGTTATTTTTCACTTTGCAGTGTCTTTTGGGAGTCGGTTTAATTTTTTGGTAAAAAGTTTTTATTTCACTCTTTTTAGTTGGTCAATTTTCAATTTACCTAGTTACAAGCGCCTAAATGTCAACTACTTATAACATTTTATAAAATATTGCTTTTCCCAATGCTGGGCCGTTAATTTTTGAGTAGTTCTTCTGGTACTTCACCATCAGCTATACATCACCATATGCATTGTGACGAGCATAAAGTGCTTAATATCCATATTCAAGTAATCGAATCGCAATCCACGAAATACTTATTATTGAGTAGTTTCGGCGGCCATCTGTGGTCTTCATCATCAGTTCCACTTCCCCAAATGGTACTTTTTGAGAGCAACTGCACAAGTTACTATAAGAAATACCAAAAACGCCATAGGTGTGCCTATAATATTTGAAGAGTTCCCTCGATTTCTCCAGGATCCCATCATCAGATCCTGACTTGGTGACAAATGGTACCAATTTCGAAGTATACCCTATCAAACAAAAAAAGAATTTTCCAAATCGGTTCAGCCGTCTTCGAGTACTCGATGATGATACATAAAAAAAAAAAATATATACGCGTCGAATTGATAACCTCCTCCTTTTTTTGTCGTCGGTTGAAAAGTAATCTGCATAGAATCAACATTTATTAGGCACTAGCGACTACCGGCCCGGTTTCACTCGGTTAATAGAGTTTATATTTGCTTATAATATTTTGCTTAATTAATTTTTCGTCCGGTAATTTTTAGTTTCCGATAACTCATAAGATATTCATTTTATTGATATAGTGAAAAAAGCAATTCTGATCTACATTAAATGTTCAATGTATCTAACGTATTTAATTGGATAAGGAATAATACTGACCTGTTAAAAATAGCTTCGTATAGAACCCATCATTTTGTTGTAATTTGTAAAAGAAAAAAACTTTTTTGCAAAAAAATAAAACCGACTTCCATATCAAAACACTACAAAGCCAAAAATAATTTTAATTTCGGTAGTCGGTGTTATTGGTTTTGTATTTTCTTTTTTTTCACACCGCCTTCCGAAATTAAAATTATTTTTGGCTTTGTAGTGTTTTGATATGGAAGTCGGTTTTATTTTTTTGCAAAAAAGTTTTTATTTTCACGCTTTTTAGTGGGTCAATTTGTAATTAATCTAGTTATAAAAGCCAAAATGTCAACTACAAAAAACTAAAAACGCGCGAACAAAAAACACAATATAGAGTAACCGAAAAGGTCATCAATGTAAATATTTTTTTTAGACTTTTGTTGATTTTTCAGAAACGGCTTGTTCGATGTCGATAAAATTTTCATGGGACCATTTGGGAAGTATACCCTTTCCAACAAAAAAAGAATTTTTCAAATCGGTTGGCGAGCGACGGAGCTATGCCCGAACAAACATAAAAAAAAAAAAAAAAAAACAAACAAACATCCGAATTGAGAACCTCCTCCTTTTTCTTGTGGCTTTTTTTTGTGGGTTATCCTTGGGAGATAGGCACATGCCATTGCGGACGTTTTTGTAGATCCATAAAAGAGGCACACCATACATTGTTTTGTTATAACTCAAAACTTTTTGGCAGCGTGTTCGATTAAAGCTCCCGATCGGCTTAATTTTTTCCGACATGTTGAATTAATATCGTCGTATTTCATCCAATTTACACAAAACCTTAACTTATTATACACTAAAACCTTCATCAGGAATCACTCTATCTATTAAAATAGCAACAATCATCAATATCTAAACATACATAGGGACAGACAGACAGCCGGAAGACTTTGTTTTAAACTAAGTTGTTGTAAAGCCGTATCAAATTATTTATAACCACGAAATAACTTACAGCCAACACGCTGTCTGTGGATACACTACTTACAGATTTAACAAAAGTTTCCAACAAATTCTAAGTATCCTTCACATACAATACCTACAGCGACATTCATATCGAATCTAAAATCCCGAAGTAAAGAAAAAAAGCGTAGATTGAACTGGATGGTACTTGGCGCCGACCCAATTAAGACCGAAAACCTAACTTCACGTCGACACAGGTATCAACGTAGGTATATACCTAGGTTCCTGTCAGAGCTAAGTGTGAGTGTTGTTAGCTACAGTTTGAATCAGACTAGCTATGGAGCTCCAGCTATTAGTACCTTATGAAAACTACCAGATTCTGAAATGTTCGAAGATGTCTATAAAATATTCTTACCCCAAGATTTCTGAAATGTATACTAAGCCACTATTCTACTAATATTATTAATGTTACGGTTTAGATTATTGTATGTTGTGTATCAAGCAAAAGGATTTGAACGAAATTTAGTTACTTTTTTCCAGCGTAACGGTGCATTTCTAAGCGTAGGAATCGGGCAACAGGTAGTGACTAATTAATTAAACTATGGGAAATTAAAAAACAGTTTCACTATCACTATCAAAAAAGTAAAAAATATTACTATTTCACCTATACCTACCATAAACTTACACGTTCAATATAAGACTTGACTACAAACTGATGACTGATACCTGTCAGACGAGTAATTAAGCGACTTCGTAAATCCCAGTATGATACTGCTGGATTCCCACTGGTTTGTACAGTCCAGTATGAATCTAATCAATCTGAACAGTGCTTGGAATAAAAATAATAATATAGCATGTCATGGTAAATGTATTCCAAGTGTTATCAGAATCTGAAAAGAGATCATTGTTCCCATAATTATGAACCACTATATATAATAATAATAATAATATAATAATAATAAAGCCCTTTATTCTGAACTACTTAATCATTGTAATTATTTATATTTTGGTTTCCTTATAAAATGTCACGCAGTTCAGCGTGCCTCATGGCATAGGCCTCCTCTAAACTTTTCCACTGGGTTCGGTCCCGCGCTACCCGTCTCCACTGATGTCCCGCCGTGAGCTTCAGATCGTCTTCCCATCTCGTTTGTTGGCGACCTCTGCAACGTTTTCCGTCTTTGGGGTACCAGTCAGAGACAATTGTGCTCCATTTGTTTTGTGCATCACGGATCATATGTCCGGTCCACCTCCACTTCTGTTGGTCTATTCGGGTAAGTATATCTGCTACTTTGGTTTTGTCCCTTATTTTGCTACTTCTCACTTTGTCCTGTTTCTTTATTCCTGTCATACTTCTCTCCATGGAGAACGCTGTCAGAGAGCCATGGCTCTCTGACAGCGTTCCAGCTTTTCTCTGTGATGTTTGGTGAGTGACCAGGTTTCGCATCCGTAGGTAATGACTGGAAGTACACAAGTGTCAAAGATTTTCCTTTTTGTTGACATCCTTTGTTCCTTGGATTAATTTGAAGATCTTTTTCAATGACCAATACTTCTTCCAACCATTTGCTATTCTTCTGTTAATTTCTTTGGTGGTTTGGTCATTGTGGGAGATAATCTGCCCCAGGTAGATGTATTCTTGTACGTATTCAAGTGGTTCATTGTTAATTTTTATAGCTGTTGGTTTGGAGTTTGTGAGCAGTTTTGTTTTTTCCTTGTTCATTAGTAGCCCTACTTTCTCACTTTCTTCGCTAAGTTTGCTTATCATTTCTTCAAGATGTAACGGGTTTTCTTCGAACAGGACTATATCGTCAGCAAATCTTAAATGGTTCAGTTTTACACCGTGTATGTTGAGGCCGAAGCCTTTCCAGTCCATTTTGCGGAAAATACTTTCCAGTACGGCCGAGAACAGTTTCAATGATAGAGGGTCCCCTTGTCTTACGCCTCTCTTGATCCTAAACTTTTCTCCTAGAGTTTCACGTTGTATCCTCGCTTCACTATCTGAGTAAATGTTGTTGATGATTTCGATGTATTTCGAAGGTATCCGTTGTTGTTCCAGGCTCTCCCATATTGCTTTGTGGCTTATGCTGTCAAAGGCTTTGGAATAATCAATGAAAGCCATATACAGGTTTTTGTTATATTCCTTGTATTTTTCAACTATTTGTTTAACTGTATGTATATGATCCAGTGTTGAAATTTTTGTCGGAAGCCAGCTTGTTCTCATGGTTGGTTTTCATCAAGCTTTTTACTTATTCTTTCCAGTATAACTTTGGAGAATACCTTGTAGATGTTCGACATCAGACTTATAGGTCTGTAGTTTCCTGTCTTCTTTTTGTCCTTTCTTAAATATAAGGATGACGTGTGATGTTTTCTACTGTGTGGGGATTATACCGGTCTTCATTATTTCATTGAGTATTGATGTAAGTATGGGCAGCAGCTCTTCAAGAGTGCCTTTAAGAAGCTCGTTTGTGATCCTGTCTGGGCCGGGAGCTTTTTCTGTCTTCTGACTGTGTATAGCTTTTGCCACCTCACTAGGCAGTACTTTAGGTTCTCGTTCGATTCGGTTTCCTTCGATTTTGTAGTTTTTTTGATCGTGTTTAAGCTTTTCGCCTGGGTTCGAGTACAGATCTTTGTAGAATTTAGTAGCTGTTTTGTTAATATATTTTCTAGATGTAGAAGTGTTCCCTTGCTTGTTGAGTTTTGGAATCCAATCTTTGTTTATTTCTCTGAGTTCTTTTAGTGCTTTCTTTACGCCCCCTGATCTCATTATATGATTCCATTCTAGCGTTTGTTGTCTTGTATTCTTCCTGTCATTTCTGATGTTCATTCTGCATTCCTTACTTAGTTCGGTTACTAGTTTGATATTTTCTTTTTTAGGGTGGTTTGAGAGTAGATTTTTCCTTTTTTCTATAAGTTGTAGTGTTGTGTCAGTTAGCCTGTACTTGCTATCTCTCCTGCTTTCTGTGCTGGCTAGAGATAGTTGTTTTTCCAGTTTTCCATACTTTGTAAGTACATCAGTGTTTCTGTTTTCTATTGTTGTTTCATCATTTAATTCGCTTAGGGATTTGGCAATTTTCTTCAGGGTTTCGTTACAATACTGTTCTGTTTTATGTGGAAACATATATTTTCTGGGTTTTTTTGGTGGTTCTGATCGTAGGGAACTACTTACCATGCGATGGTTCATATTAAAATTGAATTTAGTTAGTACTGATGTGTCCGTGAAGGCTTTTGGATAGTTTGTTGCTATGTAGTCGATCTCATTTTTATATCTGCCGTCTGGGGATATCCACGTCCACTTATTTTTCTTGTTTTTCTTATACAAACTGTTGAGTAGCGTTAGGTTATGTTCTAATAAAAATTCGACTAGCAGTTCGCCGTTTGGGCTTCTTTTTCCTTGTCCAAATTTGCCTAGGACGTATTCCTCCTTACATTGTTTTTCTCCGACTTGGGCATTAAAGTCACCCATAAGTATTATGTGGTTGTGTGAGTATTTCGTTATTGTTAGTGTTAGTCTTTCATAGAAAAGTTTTGTTTCACTTTTTGTTGCTTGTGCTGTCGGAGCATATATCTGTAAAATTGACCATAATTTTCTGTATCCCGGTATGCCGATGCTAAGTACGGCTATACGGTCAGAAATTCCAATGATCTCTTGAATTTGTTGTTTCATTGTCTGTTTGATTAGGAATCCTACACGTCTTTGACCAGCTATTTCTCCTTTATGGAATAGTATGTAGTCTGCACGTTCCTCAATTTTTTCTTCTAGCCTTCGTATCTCACTTATACCTAGGATGTCCCATTTTATGTCTTCTAGGGCAATTTCTAGCTCGTGTAGGCTTTTGAAAACCACTATAATAACAGCCAATTACGTTGCCATTGCTGGGACACAGGCCTTTTCTCTATGAGAGGGAAAATCAATACCTCAGCATATTTTGGCGACAATAGACACAAGTCTGACACCTTAGTCATTAGGCTAAGGTGTCAGACTTGTGGTCATGAGTTCGAACCCCACCCATTACACTTTTGCCGTTAAACCAATTTTCGTTGAAAGTTTACATTAAGATCTACAGCATATATTTTTCTGTAGATCTTAATGTAAACATATATTTTTTTAGATTTTTCCCTCCATTATTATAGAAGTTAGAGGGGGGGGGGGGGGGGGGGACAACACATTTTACCACTTTGGAAGCGTATATCTCTTAAATGATTGGCGTTAAGAAAAAGTGGTCCTAGAAACCTGTCATTTTTAAAGACCTGTCTATAGATACCACACGTATAGGTTTGATGAAATGAATTAATTATTTATTATTATATTAATTTTTAATAAAAATCGGCAAGCGGTTCACAGAATACACCTCATCAACCTACCAAGTTTCACATGTGTAGTCCTAATAGTTCCGGAATAAAATGGCTGTGACATCCAGACGGACGGACGGTTGGACAGACATGACGACACTATAAGGGTTCCGTTGTTTGCCATGCGGCTACGGAACCCTAAAAAATCCCTCAAAGCTAACGTCTGGTAATGTGTCCAAAAGGCGAGATTACCACATTGCTTGGCAATCCTAGCCTAGTCAAAGTCACAGCCAATTTGGTAGGTATATTCTGGAGAATTAAACACGAAAAAAATAAGATGTTTTCTTTGATTCCATGATTACAAGTGATCTTTTAGGTTTTCTGTTAATTCCGTTACACATTGTATATATTCACTCATAGCACTTCGCTGGTTTCATTTCCAAACGACCTGAGAGACATGTCAACCTGTCACCAACTGTCTCTATGTCCTCCTGACGACAACTGACTGGGAAATTAAAAGCTTTGATTAAACCACTTTCATACGGAGACAGCCCTGATGACGTCACGTCTCCGGAAATCAGAGCTGTTATAAGTAGCTACTGGGGAATTCGGAGCAGAGAAATTTCATAAAGGAAATTTGGATAGGTAGTTTCCACTGTGTTGGGAATTGCAAAGCTTTTTATTATTTAATATATGATGTTTATTATTTAATAGTTTACTATTTAAAGTTATATCCAGCAAACAGCCAAAATTTCATGAAGTAGGATGACCCAGGACAGGAAATCATGGCAAGATCTAGAATCTTAAAATTCAAATCCAATAAATTGTTAATAATAATGTAAATAGTTAGGTTCAATTCTTCAGCTTTATAAAACAATGTCTCCCGCCGCGTCTGTATGTCTGTTCGCAGTAAACTCAAAAACTACTGAAGAGATTTTCATAGCATTTCCACCAATAGATAGAATGATTAATGACGAAGGTCTAAAGGGTATAATTTATTGTAGTTTTGTTTGAATTCGAAGAATGAGACCGTGTGGAACCGGGTTGAGTGGCTAGTAATATTAAATTACAAGCCAAAATTTTAATTGTTTTAAGTACAATACTTTGTAAGATTGTTAATAAAGCCTATGGTTTGTTACGTAGTTTCCCAAACAATAATAAACTTACAAACATGCATGAAACATGAAAACAGTATACTTTTTTTGCAAGAAGTTGGGTAAAAAGCGCACCCTGCTGTGTGCTCTGCTAGAATAAAATTGTAAACAATCACTCAGTATATCTCGCTATAGCTAATTATAGTACCTATATACACCAGGAGTATATTCTAAACCGATAAAAAAGACAAATATGGCAACGGAAAAATATAAACAAAACCGTCCACATATGTGCCATTTTCATACAACGTGTTGAAAGTTGAAATTCCAACCTGGCTTTCGGGGGCTATTGACGTTTACTTTACTGACTTAATCCGGCCCTGGAGGGAAGTGAGAGAAAACCGTAAACATTTTACGATTTGACCCTGTTTGACCGTCGAGAACGTGACTGACATGGTGTATTATCCATTTTCGACGCCATGATGTGTTGAATACCCCAACCGGGGCTTAGTGAAGGGAATTTTGAAAATAATTGAAAACGGGGATGAGATATCACTTTTGTTGGCCTTTGGTGCTAGGCCCTGCACGTAGGTAGCTAAGAAGAAAGATTACCCAACAAACTTATTCTACGTTTTACAGTGAAGCTGAGTCATTACTCAAAAACCGGTCAAGTGCGTGTCGGGCCACGCGCAGTGTAGGGTTCCGTAGTTTTTATAACAGCCAAGTGCGTGTCGTATTCGCTGACTGATCGTTTTGTACCATTCTCTAACTAAAAGCCAAACATGACTACCTAACTAATTTGACTTCCTATACAAATCCTCACCTGATCCGACAATTTTGCACGGAAAGTTTTAATTTTTTTTAGAGATTTGTATAAAACTTGTCGTAGCCGGTGTTTTGAATTTAAATACGGACACAGAGCTATACTACTCAATCGTCACAAGAAACTAGCACGATACAACTGGCGCTTAGCGCCATCTATCGACATTTCTTTAGAGTTGTTCGAAATTTTCGAGTCAAATACAATTGGTCGACTATTACTCGTAAACTTGTAAAGCTCACTTATGTGTGATAGTTTTCCTTTAAATTTCGTTATATATAGGTACTACTGCCGTGACATTTGAATTTCTAACTACAACCGTTTAGTTGATAGAGGGGGCGGACACTTGACTCTAACGAAAATTGGTACTTTAAAGCTTGATAAGTCACGAACGGTTTACTTAATCAAAAAACGGTCGTACCAAACCCCTAATATTTTTGAAAGACCTATGCAACGATATCCCACACTATGGGAAGAACGAAAAATAAATTATCATCCCACTTTACATGTATGGGAGGTACCCTAAATAATTGTTATTTTCAAAATTTTATTTTACCACTTTTTCGGCGTCCTTAACGTGTATACTCATGCCAAAGTACAACTTTCTAGTACCAATAGTTTTTGAGCTAAACCGCGGACAGACAGACGGACATGGCGAAACTATAAGGGTTCCTTGTTGACTACGGAGCCCTAAAAAAGGTATTTTTTATTATTATTGTTAATAGACTCGCGTTGTTTTAGCTTTATCTTATTAAAGTAGGTATATTCTTTCAACTTTATTTTTTGCCATGAGCAAATTATTTCAACGCTCCTTTTTAGGGTTCCGTAGCCGATGGCAAAAAACGGAACCCTTATAGTTTCGATATGTCTGTCCGTCTGTCTGTCTGTCTGTCTGTCCGTCCGTCCGTATGTCACAGCCATTTTATTCCGAAACTATTAAGACTATACATGTGAAACTTAGTAGATAGATGTATTCTGTAAACCGCTTTCCGATTGTAAGAAAAAAAATAAAATTAATTTGAAATAAAGGGGGGTCCCCATACATGGAGCTAGAACTGAAAATATTTTTTTTTTCATGAAACCTATGTGTGTCTATAGACAGGTCTTTAAAAATGATATCAGGGTTTTTAAAACCACTTTTTCATAAAGTCAATCGTTTAAAAGATATAAGCTTCCAAAGTGGTAAAATGTGTGTCCCCCCTCTAACTTCTATAATAATGGAGTGAAAAATCTAAAAAAAATATATGTCTGTAGATCTTAATGTAAACTTTCAACCAGAACTGGTTTGAATGAAATCGGGTGAGCAATTTTTGAGATACAGCATATTTTATAAAACCGCAAATATAACTTTGTAATTCATACTAACACTATGAAAAACAAAGTTATTTAGCGTAGTTGTAAAAATGTAAATAAGCTAGTTTTAAGAAATTTTTAAGGTTATTTTTTATTCGTCAAATAAATGTACATATTATGTTATATTATTATAGTTACTACGGAACCCCTCATGGGCGAGTCTGACTCGCACTTGGCCAATTTTTATATATTTATTTTTAACCTTTTAACATACTTCTCACTGGTGTAAGAAGTGAGCAAAATTTGAATTTCTGAATAGCAGTTGGGCGCCACACACGGGTCTATAAGCTATGCTGATAATTTAGTGCAATAATAGCTTTTGTAATCAATTAAACTTTATAACCATCATCATCTACGATTTAATGAAGATCCAAAATAATGTATGACATATTCATTTAGTAGATGAGTGAATTTCTCAAGCGAAAAATTTACGCGTCTAGGCTGAAAACGTAGTGCTGGTTTACAGATAATACAACGATTTTTTTTCTCAGAATTACAGGGACGTGAATCTAAATGAAGCCACTTAAATTATATTTATAAGACTATTACTTTTTAAGAAAAAAATCGGTAAATGATGAATTATCAATTTCTGTGTCTTGTCCACAATCACTTTCATACACAGCATTTACCTCTCAGGAAGATAATCTTCAACATATATAGGAAAATGTATTTTGATTGCGTTAAGTAATAATTGGCCTACAAGAAGCTAATTATTTTTGAATATTTATACTCATAGTTAATGAGTACATGTCAACGGTAGTTTTGTCCGAGCGAAGTTACCAATTTCTATGTTCATTTTGTTTCGCCATCCTGAGCTTCCACCAATAAGTTTAAACGAACAATAAATCCCTGCCCAGCAAGAGACAGTCGTGCCCTTACGCGTAGTGAGATCGGTAGTGCACCATATTGCCACATCTTCCCGCAAAAAATGTTACTACTTAATTTCAGTTTACTCAGAACGAAATTTTGCAATTTCGGTAATCAAGTTTTAAAAGGATTTTTTCAAGAAATAAAGGTATTACTCTTATGCATGCTAAGTAGCCTTTGGGACACATTTATGATTATAGAAAACAATAGTCACAGCCTTAATAGTTTCTTGTAATTAAAAAAAAAATAGCCATGTTTCCAATTTCTGTGGTTTCCGTGGCATCTGGGCGTCCACGGAAATTACACGACTCCACAGAAATTGTACCTATCAATTATTGTATTAATGTTAATGAAGGTTTTTGAAAAAAAAAAAATTTGTTAAGCCGAAATTACTTTGACAGAACTCAATCAACAGCCCTAGTTATAGATTACACAGAGATAGCATTATCTAATCCTTTACAGTCTGTGATATCCCATTATTTTGCTCATGCCTCCTTTCATAATCAAATGTGAGAGTTTAAATTGACTCATCAGTATTTTAAATATCCTTTTTATTTTAGGAATCCTAAAATCGGTTCTCCACCTCATATCCGACTCTCCGTCAGAACAATACAGATACAAAATCTATATTATATCGCGGCTCTATATTATCAAATCTATATTATATTGCCAGGACTTGAGTGAATTGTCTCGAGTGATATGGCATTACTGCGAATGTGGGCATGGAAATGGATAAGGAGCACCTGATGGTGTAGGCGATGTTCTTAAGAGATACGCAAATCTTCTGGTTGCCTTTGGCATCAACGATATTAAAGCTTTAGTGGAAGGTCTTCAAACAACTGTCACAGGTGTGAAAATAAAGATTGTTAACGACTATGAAGTGAATGAAATGGATTGGCTTTTACCTAAAGTCCTAAAATGTTACCCGGGATCTATGAAGATCCATTAGATCATTTGGGCAAAAACAACCAAAGCACTTGCAATGCGTTCACTGTCATGCACTGATGAAAACTGACGTTACAATCCTATAAAATGCATTCACGGAAAACATTTAGGTTTCTATGAATTGCCTATTGAAATCCTGGATAATGCAACGGTCGTTCCACCTGCATCACAATCGGATTCCAGTTTAAGACCATCAAATCAGCTGACGCTTTACACGACTTGGGCAATATAGACTATTATAATCTAGTTCCATCAGCCTCATTTTTCCAAAATGTTAAATGATATAACGTCGAATTTTGAAAAAAACCATTGAGACTGATAATGATGTTCACATTGAATATTCCATAGAATTAGTTACAAGACATAATTTAAATATTTTTGATAGTGATTGTTCAAGACTACAAGAAGCCAGCCAACGGTAACTGGACGGTCTGAACTGTCCACGGTTCGTGGAGCCCTAAACGTTGCTTACAAACAATGGCCTTAGGCTAGTCAGTACATAAAATTACCACTTACTTTCTGAGCTGGGACGCCAGGCTTCGACCTTCCTGAGGCCACGTCCGTGTGTGTGTGTGTGTGTGTAGGTAATGAGTAATTGAACGTATAGTGAAAGTCAAGTGTGGATGGACGAAGGTTCTCAAAGATGCAGGTCCCCCCAATGCGGTCCGTCAGCAATCACAGCACAATTACTTTTAGCAAATCTCGCGTGTCAGACAGGCTGACGACATTCGGCGTGGTAGTTCAAAATATCCCAGGTTTCCACTCAATTCGGAATTCTAGAGTTCAATTAGTCACTGATCACGATTAATCTATCTTTAACTGCGCAGATTCAACTCGATTTTCCACAAAAACCAATAAATTGATCTCAACAAGCAAGGCAGTTAGTTTTACAAGGGATGGATATGTCAAAGTGAAAAAAAGTCAAAGACAATAGAATAATGTTGCCAACCAAAAAGGTGCGTTCCATTTCACGTTGGACGAAACATCTACCCCCCCCGGACGGGCCTACCCGTCCGCTAATCAATTGGAAGCCTTGACAAAGTTGCGACCGATCTCTTTATGATGGATCCGTCCACCAAAACCTCAGCTAAACGAGGGACCCCGTCGGTGCCAGCCACCAAATTGAGAATGCGCCCCCTGCGCCAATACAAAGGCTTAAGGTTGGCATCCTTAATCAGGACGAGGTCTCCGATCTTGGGCGGATGAGTTTTATCCGTCCACTTGACGCGTTGCTGGAGGATGTGCAAATACTCTAAGCTCCAACGCTTCCAAAAGTTCTGAGCGAGCTGTTGCACCAACTGAAACCGCGAGAGCCGATTTTGGCTCACATCAACAAAGGGGTACTCCGGCAAGGCGGCAAGTGGCTGTCCAATCAAGAAATGGCCCGGGGTTAGAGCCTCCAAGTCATTCGGGTCCGAAGAGAGCGGGCACAATGGGCGCGAATTCAACACAGCTTCAATGCGGCAAAATACCGTAGCTAGTTCCTCAAAGGTGAGAACGGTGTCTCCCAACAATCTCCGCCAGTGTCCCTTTGCCGCTTTCACCGCGGCCTCAAATATACTCCCCCAATGGGGGCAGGCTGGCGGGTCAAACAACCAAGTGACCCCTCGGCGGGCCAAACTATTACCAATGTCAACCTGGCTCTCATTAAGGAAGGCGTATACCTCCTTCAAATAGTTACTTGTACCCTTGTAGTTCGTACCGCAATCAGAACTAATCAAAGAAGGTAACCCACGGCGAGACACAAATCTTTCCAAAGTCGCCACAAAGGCCTCTGTCGAGAGGGAGGTTACCAGCTCCAAGTGTACTGCCTTGGTTGACAGGCAGACAAAAACGCACAAATAAGCCTTAACAATCTTACTATTTCGAAGTGTGGACGTCTTCAACGAAAAGGGACCAGCAAAGTCCGTTCCGACGCCAGCAAAGGGCCTCACCTCATTGACACGATCAGCCGGCAAATCTTCCATTAGGGGCTGCATAGTGGAGGCCTTAGTCCGATAACACGGCATACAACGGAAGACAATGCTACGAATAGTACGACGAGCCGACAAAATCCAAAATTCTCGCTGCAGAATGGCCAACAGGGCATTGCAACCCGCATGCGAGTTTTTAACGTGACGATCAGTCACCAACAATTGTACCAAGTGGCCCTCCTTGGGCAACAAAAGGGGGTGACGGGCCCCATAAGGAAGGTTAGAGTGCCTCAACCGTCCTCCAACACGCAAAAGACCCGTCTGGTCCAAGAAGGGATTCAGCTTACTAACAGCTCCCGACAACCCAACCCTACCAGACTTCAAGACCTCGATCTCCTTCTCAAAGTGTGCAGCCTGCACAGAGCGGACCCAAAAGAGGAGTGACTCCTGTCGCTCTTGAGGAGAGAGAACTGGTGAGAGGCGCTTGTCCCCTGGATTCTTAGAATTATGGCCAAAACGCCTGATCCACGAGGTAACGTTCAACAATTTGTCGAGAGAGCTGTATCGATTCAACAAAAAATCAGGATCAAACGGAGGATCCTTCGTCCCAACAGCGAACATCTTAAGTCCGGGCAAAGGATCCGACATCAAGACTGGCGTTCGAGGCCAATCGTCCTCAGGGCGAGTCAGCCTGTCCGGTCCCCACCAGAGGGGGTGAGCAATCAAGCGGGGGGCCATGCACCCGCGTGAGGCTACGTCGCCCGGGTTCAGTTCACCAGGCACGTGCCTCCAAATCAAAGGCGTTTCAGAACCTTGAATCTGCGACACTCGGTTCGCAACAAAGACCTCCAAATAGTGGACGGACGTCTTCAACCAACACAAAACAATTTGACTGTCCGTCCAGGCGTAAGAAGCCCGAATGTCAACAGTTCCACCCAAAGTGCGCGCAACGTGGCTTAGAGACGCACAAGAAGCACCGCAGGAAGTGCGGATACAAACTGGAGCCAGTCTTCCAACAGGGTTTCCCGAAATGGCTCGTCCCAATCAAGTTCAGTTGTAACAAGGGCAGGAGCACCAATTTTAGGGTAAAGACAACTCACAAAGGTGAGTTCAAACCAGGTCCTTCCCTCAACAGTGGTGACAGCCGTTTCGCCAATTCCAAAAATCTTGCCTGAAAAGTCGTTCACCTTCAGGCCAACCTGTCCCGCTAACCAAGACGACAAAAGGCAACCCTGGGCTCCCGTGTCCAAAATGGCACGGACCACAATCGAGTCACCCAAGGGTCCCCAGTCCTTGACCGAGGCCGTTGGCAACAAAACCGTCTTGATCGGGGGGGGTCCTTTAGCGGGGCAGGCGCCAATTTCTTAGCAATGCCTGGGCGGCGACCGATCGCCGCATCCAGGCTGCCCTCGTTCACGACGAGGCCAACATTCAAAATATTCGTCCGCGCGGTGTCCCAAGCCGCTCGCCATCACTGGAGGTGCATATCCCACCGGATGCCTGAATGGCGGAGGGCGCGACTCCAACCGGGGACGTTCCGCCAACGGAGGGGAAAGGCAGCGGTGCCGATCCGGCCCCTGCTGCCTAGCAGCCAACGCGCGTTCTCCCTGACGAGGGGAGACCAAATGGCGCTCGCGGGGCTCCCGTTCAAGTTGCGCGGGGGGTGGAGTGCGGCGTGCAGAATTGCTGGCCTCAGCCCGGTGCTCGTCTCCGGGGTACCCCCCCCTGCGCGAACCCTCCTCAGAAGATGGTCTGCTGGAGCGGTTCGCGTTGGCGCACAAAATCTCCAAGTGGGACCCTTTACAAATTCTACACGGGCGGGGGTCGGGGCAGTCCCGATGAAAGTGGGCCCCCAAGCACGAGAAACACAAACGGCGTGCGTTGACAATGCGGTGGCGGGCACTTACGTGCAAATTCAAAAAGGCCGGGCAATGCGCCATGACATGCCCCGTTGCCTTACAAAAGTCACAATGATGAGGACTCCGGGCACCAGCAAAACGGGGGGCGGGGCGAACATCAACAGGCCCCCTAGCCCTAGTCCGTCCCTGGTCTCTAGGCCGAGAAGGTAGTGGGGGTGACCCCGTGGCGCCACGAGTGTTATCCAAGAGCCGACACTCGTCTTCCAAAAATTTGAGGAGGTCGTCAAAGGGGGGAAGATGGGTGGCACTATCCCCACCATACTTCTGCTCAAAACGTGACCTCAACTCCGCAGGGAGCAACTGCAGCACTATGTGCACCAACAAGTAGGACCAATGTTCTACCAGTAACTCCAAGCGTCTCAAGGCGTTGGTCGCTGAGACCAACGGGTTCAGCAAGTCAGTGCGCAACGTCGACATGCTGGCAATGGCCGGTAGTCCCAAAATCTGGCCGATGTGCACATCAGCCAGGCAGCGCTTGTTCTGATACCATCGGGAGAGAAGCTCCAGAGCGGTCGGGTAGGAGGAATCCGTCACCGGCAAGTGCTGCACCAAGGCTCTGGCTTCGCCCTCCAGGACAGACAATAAATAGGCCAGCTTCTGGGCAGGTCCGAGGTCCGAGCGTGCATCCACAAGACTTTCAAAGAGATTAATGAAGCCCAGCCAGTGGTCCAAACGACCGTCAAAATGTGGCAGCTCTAGGGTGGGCAGCCTACCCAATAGTCCAGGGCCCTTGACAACGGAGGTCTGAGGTTTGGCCTCCTCAGGCACCGGTGTCCTCAAAATTTCCCGGGCTCGTTGACTTATGACATCTCCCAGGTGGACAATCTGGTCATAGTCACCCAAAACCTTATCGCGGGCTGCCTGGTCCATCACTCCCAAATCCACGTCCATGATGTACTCGTTGAAGCGTGTGAGCGCAGCATCAGCTGACTTGATCCTCTCATTCACATGCTCGTTCCGAGCAAGGGTGAGCTCTTCCAAGTCCGAACGCTCAACCGTTGCTGCTGCCGATGTGAACCATCTCAACTGTGAGGTCAATCCGGCAGCAGACTCCCTGACTGCCTTTAATGAGGCCATTGCAACAAACAAATATCAATACCAATCGGTTAAAATTCACTAACTAAACAAACAATGACTTGTTAGCCAACCGAGCAATCTCAACAAAATAAAACTTAAATTCAATTTATTTCAGGTCCAAATCCGACCCTGTACTTATTCCAAATATGAATCTAGCTTGCTAAGGATGGCTAGTTACAGAAAAAATAACAATTTAATGTATATATTATGCTGGATCAACACCAATTAAACACAACAATTGAACGTACAATACTGTGCCGGACAATCTCTAACAACTCAATCCAATAAATACTATAAGCAATAAATCAATATACACAATTCAAGTCTTGTTATGTTAAAAAATGTGTGATTATTATTTAGATAAACTTTCAAATTCAGATCAGCGACATTAAATTATTAATTACAACAAATATACCAAATTATGTACCAAATACAACCTAATAATTCCTAATTTCACAAATAAATCTTACTTGTCAATACAATGCAGGGACTAGCACTACAAATTACAGTACAAACTACAAATGCCACTTCAAAGAGCCCGGCTGACAAAACAATATATTCAAACTTATTAAGTTATTTTCAACAATGTTCAAAACTTCCAATTTACTTAGTGGATCTTATATTATAAGACCACGCTTCTGCTACCAATTTGTTCGATCCTACAAGAAGCCAGCCAACGGTAACTGGACGGTCTGAACTGTCCACGGTTCGTGGAGCCCTAAACGTTGCTTACAAACAATGGCCTTAGGCCAGTCAGTACATAAAATTACCACTTACTTTCTGAGCTGGGACGCCAGGCTTCGACCTTCCTGAGGCCACGCCCGTGTGTGTGTGTGTGAGTAATTGAACGTATAGTGAAAGTCAAGTGTGGATGGACGAAGGTTCTCAAAGATGCAGGTCCCCCAATGCGGTCCGTCAGCAATCACAGCACAATTACTTTTAGCAAATCTCGCGTGTCAGACAGGCTGACGACATTCGGCGTGGTAGTTCAAAATATCCCAGGTTTCCACTCAATTCGGGATTCTAGAGTTAAATTAGTCACTGATCACGATTAATCTATCTTTAACTGCGCAGATTCAACTCGATTTTCCACAAAAACCAATAAATTGATCTCAACAAGCAAGGCAGTTAGTTTTACAAGAAACGGATATGTCAAAGTGAAAAAAAGTCAAAGACAATAGAATAATGTTGCCAACCAAAAAGGTGCGTTCCATTTCACGTTGGACGAAACAGTGATGATAAAAATATTTTCTGAAGATTTTCGCCATGTTAGTGATTATTTGTTTAAAGAATATTTTTTAATATCTTAGTTACCTAAAAGTTGATTGATATCTAATATCATTATTTTTCATAGTTTATCTTCAGAGCGATGGCTTCTATTGAGCTGCTCTTATGATTATTAAATTACTTGTTAATTTGTCATTTTGATACGTACAAGATATCATAATGAATGTTAACTGATTAACTGTGTATAGCAATAATTCGTTATTTAGTTTTAAGATTCTGACAATAAGAAAATATAAAAAGCGTTGTTTGATTTTGAGAAGTAAACTGTATGTCCACAAATATGTATTTAAGTAATTTGTTTAAGATTTTTCTATTAGTTTCAAATTGATCATATTATTATGCTAATCAGAATATGTTTAGGATCATTTTTAGGATTGGACATTATTAAAACTACTGTTATTGCAGTGATAATATTTTTTTTTTTAGATTTGTTACAATTTGCGTAGGTTGTTAATATAAGTTTGATAAAATAAATATTTATAAGTAAATTTTACCCCATCATAGGAATAAAAAACGTCATCAGTTCCTTGATTGCTAATTTTGTAAGACTGATTTAAGCAAAAGTACACCACGTTGTGTGTTTATAAATGCTTATTAAAATGATTCGTATTATATTGTCAGTTTTTATCATTCTAAAAAAATTGTTTTAGTAATTTACAATTTCAGTGCACACGCACAATTTCTGTGTCATCAATACAATTTCAGTGGCAATAATAAAATTTCTGTGGCACGCTAATTTCGGTGAGCCAAATAACTCTCTAAGTAATATACTTATATAATCCCCTTTTAGAAAATGTATTTATGATGTGGATATGTTGCGCTTTATTATTAAAGTTTTTTACAAAACCTGAAAATGAAAATGTCCATGGAAATTAGGTAAAAAATCGAGTTGTTGAAATTGACTCAGATAGTATTAGTAGATAGTACTTCTAAGCTGTGGCCTGCAGATCGGCTTACTATGACCTCACAAGTTCATAACTAGTTCTTAGTACTGAAGTTAGTCAAATATGATGTTCTTCATATCTCTATCTTCTTAAAATCTATACATCATATACATAAATACAAGTGTCTGTCTGTGATTTAAAAATAACTGTATGTATAGACGATACGAAAACGCAAACAAACTTTTTTAAATTTGTCTGTATGTTTTCTGTTTGACCGGGCTAATCTCTATAACGGCTGACACGATTTGAATGGGACTTAAACTACTTTTTATCCCACAATTCACGAACTTCACGCGAACGAAGTCGCGGGCACAGCTTGTCCATCAATCTAAGCAAATAAATTTATATTCTATTCCATCATATAAATTGGGGTAATCTAAACTGACCTTGCACGAGTAAATAGGCATCTTCTGGGCTCGCTCGTCCCATCTTAGACCTCATCTATCGCTTACCATCAGGCGAGGTCGAGGTCAATAGTGGGTCCATCAGTAATAAAAAAAAAAGTACAACTTCTAATCAAAATATGTAAACAGCCACTCAGGTAAAATCATCTTCCAGGAAATCTCATCAGGGTTTATAGCTCGGAGCATTTTTATAACATTAGGAGTAGGTAAAAAAATAATAAACTTATCAAAGTATCTCTGCTGTATCCCCTTGCGGCATGAGGAGCAGTAAATCGTGTTTTTTTCCTCTTACAATCACGAGAGCCTGAAGCGTTAAGTAAGATGTAAAAAAAGGAACAACTTCCTATATTTGGTCATATTACATAATCAGCCTACTGCCGTTCTCACTGCTGCGATTCAGGCCTTCTCTCAAGGGGAATGCGTCGTGAGCCACCGCGCCGCCCTATTCGGCTTGGTGGATGTCGCATGTAAATGGATTTTACAGTCCTAAGTCAGGCCCATTTTCTCACGATGTTTTTTATTTATCACCGTTTTGAGAGTAGTGGCTTTTGAGCTTTTTGTAAATTTTTCATTACCTCCTTTTTCCCGACTGCAAAGGAAGGATTATGTTTTTCGCGCGTATCTTGTATGTATGTATGTAATATTCTTTATTACCTCATATCTCCAGAACCGCTGAACGGATTCACATAATTGACGTATCGTTAGATTTGTCTTAGCAGCCCAAGTGTTCTTAGATAGGTGACATTTGAAAAAAAAATAAACATGGCGGCTGTGCAAAGCCATTATACTCAATGAAAGAAAAAAATTTTTTTTGGAATACTGCAATATGGGTATCAAATTAAAGGCTTAATACAAGGATTTCAAAAAGGTATATCATATTTATCATTAGTGTAATACTAGCAAAAATAATACAAAGAGAAAGTTTAAAAATATGGACTTAGCTCTTTCACTTTCTGAATCCGGTGGGGTGACATTATGACACGACCAGGAAAACTATAAAAATGTTAATTAATATTTTAACTAAAAAGTTGAATAAAAAAGTTATTTAAAAATCTAAAAAACCCAACTGCTCAACTGAAATGCAAGAGACAAGCACATTTTTATTTTAAAAAGTGACAAGCAGGCGGACCCATCCCATTAATAAAAAAAGTTCAATTGGGTCTCGCCTGGTTGTCACTTTTTAAAATAAAAATGTGCTTGTCTCTTGCATTTCAGTTGAGCAGTCGGGTTTTTTAGATTTTTTAAATAACTTTTTTTTTAACGATCACCTCGGCTAAACGACTTGGTAGGCTTGACGACCTATAATAACTCGTAACTCAATCTTTTTAAAGAACTCCCTTTTTTCTTAAGAATTTCTTTAAAAATATTTAGTTTTATGTTTTGTTAAAAATGCAGAAAAAAGTTTATGTTCCACCCGGGCAAAGCCAGGGTGGGCGGCAAGTTATGTTTTTATTATAGATTTTTTTGAAGTAGATGGCAATTAGGAATCATCAGCGGACACTAGAAAACTATTGTATTTAAACAACTTTGCGTAATAAATGGATTTATCGACGAATTTTTGATCACAAAATTGCATAACATAGGCACATCAAAATGCGAAATCGAACTTT
Source organism: Tholera decimalis (assembly GCA_943138885.2). Classification (NCBI taxonomy): domain Eukaryota; kingdom Metazoa; phylum Arthropoda; class Insecta; order Lepidoptera; family Noctuidae; genus Tholera; species Tholera decimalis. The sequence goes on from OW964563.2 coordinate 11,726,280, forward strand.
TGGAATTAAATTACCTGTCACCGAACGGTCGATGTTTTATAGTACCTTCTAATAAAATTATGCCTCCCTCTCTCCCTCTCGTTGTTTCGGTAAAAACAACGAAAATATTCATGGCCACGCGCACCAGATTTACATTCTCGTGATACGCACAGCACTCGAAAAAGTTATTCTGTTTACTTTTTTTTTAATTCTCACGCAGTTATGTTTGTCATACTACGTGTTTTTTTTTTATTTTCGTAGGTATTGCTGATGAAGATTTTTGAGGTTTGAATGTGGAAATGTTTAGGCGGCTTATTGTCTGCTTTGTGAACGATGAGTCAGCAATTGTTTTTTTATAAGGATATTCTGAAAAAGAAACGTTCAGCAAAACGTTTCCTTTTCAGAATATCCTTATAAACCCTTACGTATTAAGTCTTCGTGTGATTTTCACCAATGTGAAGAGTGATTCATAAGGATTATTAAGTAATTTATTAAGGTTTTATTAGAATTAGCGGAATGAGACCGTGTCAAGCAGGGTCGGCTCGCTAGTTTAGAATATTTTCTGAATTAACACCTAAATTAACACAATTACAAACTTTTGCATCATACTTTAAGAACTCCAAAAAAATCCACAGTGGAGTGAATGACTCTCAAGTTGGCTGCTATTGTGGAAGTTGGCGGCATTTCTTGAACTTTGGCCTCTGGGGGCATAGAGTAGGCTGTTAAGGTTCATGATCTGAACGCACGAGCATTTGTTTTTAACCGACTTCTGAAAAAGGAGGAGGTTCTCAATTCGGATGTTTGTTTGTTTTTTTTTTTTTTTTTTTTATGTTTGTTCGGGCATAGCTCCGTCGCTCGCCAACCGATTTGAAAAATTCTTTTTTTGTTGGAAAGGGTATACTTCCCAAATGGTCCCATGAAAATTTTATCGACATCGAACAAGCCGTTTCTGAAAAATTAACAAAAGTCTAAAAAAATATTTACATTGATGATCTTTTCGGTTACTCTATATTGTGTTTTTTGTTCGCGCGTTTTTAGTTTTTTTGTAGTTGACATTTTGGCTTTTATAACTAGATTAATTACAAATTGACCCACTAAAAAGCGCGAAAATAAAAACTTTTTTGCAAAAAAATAAAACCGACTTCCATATCAAAACACTACAAAGCCAAAAATAATTTTAATTTCGGGAGGCGGTGTGAAAAAAAAGTAAATACAAAACCAATAACACCGACTACCGAAATTAAAATTATTTTTGGCTTTGTAGTGTTTTGATATGGAAGTCGGTTTTATTTTTTTGCAAAAAAGTTTTTGGTAATAAACTTAGATGTTAGATGACTACTAGCAGTTCTTCGCGACTTCGTTCGCGTGGGAAGTTTTTCCCGTGTAAATCCCGATCCCGTGGGAATTTCGCAAATTAAAAAAAAAAATATTTGCTCTTAAAGTAAACAAAAGAAAATTGACGAAAACTATGAACATGTAGGTACATTAATTATCAAGAAGAATCTATACTAATATTATAAAGCGGAAAAGTTTGTTTGTTTGCTTGAACGCGCTAATCTTCGAAAGTACTGGGTGGATTTGGATGCAATTTGGTATGGAAGTAGCTTGAAGCTTGAGCAAGGCTTATAGCCTACTTTTTACGCGACTGCAATAAAGGAGAGTTGTGTTTTTACCATGATAGAATCCACGGGAGCAAAGCCCCGCGTGTGTACTAGTAAGAAATATTTACACATTAAAGAAGTATGTACATGTGTACTCTATTGTTGAACAGAATGATTTGATTTGATTTGAGAACAGCGTTCCGTATCAGCTCTCGTAATCATGAAAACAAAACTTATGAGACATGACAACAAATTGCAAGGTATTCGTTGGCATTTGACGTCTTTAATATAAAACAACAAACCAAGTTTAAACCCCATAATAATTAAAGTCTAAAGATCGCATTCAGAATAATATAATAATCTCGCAGTGAATACGTCAATTATATTCAATAATTCCCAATCACCCGTTAATATGCGTGGCGGCCATTATGCAAATCCCCCTTAATAGCGCACAGTAAAATGTAAATCAGCAATAACATAGAGCGATAACAATGCTTGCAACAAGTGTGTCTTTACCCTTAGTTTTTGTTTTCATTTTTTTAAAGTGGCAACATTTTTTGGCGGGAAATATAGAGAGCTTGATGCTTGATTAAAATTATTAAGGATAAATATGGTTATAAAGTGGACATTGAAGTTTGTGATTACTGTTTCAATTAATTTAACTCAATCAATGGTTTGGTGGTAATTATGTAGGTATATGCCTGTGGTATTAGCAACTACTGAAATGCAACCTCATTAGTAATATTGACGTTGAATTTACACATCAACATCTCGGGGACGCTCCAAAATACTCAATTGGTTGACAAATAGATGGACACATGCAATTACGTTGAGCAAATATACATACTAATCAAGTCAAAATAACTTATTACTGTTAAAAAAATTACGACAGGTCCGCATCGTAATCAGCATTTCTGCCAAAAGAAGTCCACTGATGGACATAGTCCAGTACCATTTACCAGTACTATGCGTCTCACAACCACCGGATCCCGTGACTCTCACCAGGTCATCAGTCACGGTTTTTTTAAGGCTGCCTTTTCCCAATTATGTTGGGTCAGCTACTAGGCTAATCATGTGTAGCTGAGTTCCAGTGTACATGGAACGAATGCTTATACAACGTGTAACGGAAACCCCATATCTATCTAAAAAGGCTGAAGACAGCATCTGGTATGGAGTCTCTACGCACAGTTTCAGTTCAAAATCACTGACTTAAAGAATTGATACCAAATTATCGGTTTCATATATTTCTTGAATACCAATCATAACAATCGTGTCACAGCACTACGAGGGTCAATAACTTTCCACGTCACTTGTCAATAACACGATAACTCTTCGTTCTTCTTAATTTGAAAAATTCGGTCTCTGGTATCAGTGTATTGATATTTGTAATAAGTTTTACACACGTAGACTTAGAATTACAAAACCCTTGCCATATCGTTTGTTATCATCCAAAGAAGTCATGCACTTGGTATGTATATACCCTTTAAATTACACGTTGTAAGTGCTCCACCGAATACACGTAACGACTGTCAAATATCAACAAATGACAGCCGGATCTCGATATGTTACGATGGTTACCCATACATTTCCTGACCTGGGAAAACTTTGTTCAACCTTAGACATCGACTCATAGGGGCAAGAGGGAACGAAAGAGAACTAGCAATGTGGGTAGAATTGACATTACTAGCAATCTTGTTAACCCCTTCAATTAAGCTAAATAATGCTTGTGTCGAGTGCGTTTAGGTCAACAGTGTCGGGTGGGGTTCGAACCCTTAGCGATTAGGCTATTGTCGCTTAAATTGCAAAATTGCATGTAAAAGCAGTAATTTAACTCTCTCGTGGCTCCTTATCGTCTCACACGACATGAACTGTCATAGCCGCACTTTCCCAGTTCGTAGTCTTTGCTACTGAATAATGAATTCAAGACGAATGATATGTCTCACTATACTGACCGGGGGCGTGGCCTAGCTTGTACATGGGTAACGTGGGGTAGATAGATAACATAGATAGATAGATAAAACATTAGGTTATTTGAATAAACAGATAATAGCTATGGGAATTACTGATTTCGGGCCTACTTGGCATAAGGTTGGTTTTTTTGATAAAATTATGTATTAGCCCACTAGGGTCAATCCTGTCGGGGTTGCGGGAATGTACTAATGAGATACCGCACCCCAGTATTCTAGAGCAACTGAAAGAACTGGAGAGGTTTTCAGGCAGTAGTCTAACACTCCCTTTCGCTACATCCGTAGCGGGTAAATTTACCCCCGAAAAACAGGAACACAGATTAATATTTCCGTTGAATGTACACATTCGTCATCATTTTCCTAAAATCGTTTCTAATCAATATATGCATATAGTGGTACACGCATAGGGACGTATGTTTATAAGCTCATCTATGTAGCACTAGCCATCTACCAGGCGTCGCTCCTCGTAACACAAGTCCATCAAAATCAGATTCGCTAATGGATGTAATTCGTTCCCATTTGTCGGTACTGTCCACGAGTCACGTTTGAGCTACGGATACATTTTGCAGAAGATTAGAATCAGGTCACATAATGCTTTGTTTGCACTCTCGCTATGGGTAATATTCTAAAATATCAAGTTATAGATATGGGAGATAATTTTTGTATTATAAACATTTGAACCGAAAGATGTTCATTACATAAATATGTAACAAAACAACAGCAAAAACTGTCAAATCACTGTTCACGCAGTCTAATGCAGTAGGTAAATGTTATCACATTTATTAAAAAAAAAAAATATACATATAATTTATTTCATCAGCCAATTCTATCCTTTCTTTACTATATCCAAGTAGTCTGAATGACAGATTCTAAATTCAAAATGCCCATAGATAACTTTAGACATTAATGTATTTTTGAGAGACAGATTCTAAATTCAAAATCAAAGCATTTCTGTCTCCTTTTACAACGCTTTTCATCGTATTTACGTCCCAGATTTAACTGTTAAACAAAAGTAATCAAGCAAAAAGTTAAGCAAATATCAATAAAAATAGCAATAACTAAATAAATAATGGCAGATTTTACTAATAATCTCAATTTAATAATTGCCATGTGGAAAAATCCAATAATGCTGAAACGTAATTACGTTTATAAATTAAATATGTTATTTTATTTAGCGAATTTTACCGGTTTTAGTTGACCATTTTTATTTTGGATAAGGATTTCAATCAAATAATTAATGACACGAAATTACTTGGTTGGTTCGGTTTGGTATATTTTTGTAAAATTATTGTACGGTAGACGTTTTATTGTCAATTTATTTAATGCGTTAATTAAAGTAAGCAATTTTCGCTAAATCAGGATTCCGTTAGTTAATTTATATAATTTACAGGGCGAGTTTTTCTTGTTATTTACATCGACATAACATGATAAGCAAGTTCTGGTACCAACTTAACAAAAACGAATAGAACGAAGCAAAAAGTATTTAAATTAGGGCTTGCAATCCCGGAATACCGAGATCTCGGTATTGCGGGATCCCCCGTCATTTTCCAATCCCGCGTGATGCGGGATTATGGGCGCGAGATCCGCGGGATTTGCGGGACTGAAAAAAAAAAACATGCATGCTAGTTACCTCTCGCGAGCGCGATCGTTCGGTGACTGGCGGCCGGCAGTGTTGCAAACAACGCGGGGGCCAATATCGCCCGTTTATCACAGCTTAAGTAGCCTAATATAGCCGAATTTCAGTCAGTGGTGGCCAAAGTATGTAGCCTAAAATATCAGTAAAGTTATTTATTCTGTATTCGTTACTGTTTTTTGTGAAGAAAAAACGGTGTAATTTGTTTGATCTCACACTAATAGTAATATGTAAATAAATGTGGAGTTATTTGATTAATTCATTGTGTTTTGTGATAAATAAACGGTGTAATTTGATTGAACTCATACTATTAGTAATACTTAAATAAATGTGGAGTTAGTAGATTAATTCATAGTTTTTTTTTGTTATAAATAAACGGTGTGATTTGACTGATCTCATACTAATAGTAATACGTAAATAAATGTGGAGTTAGTTGATTACCCGCAAATACCGAGATCCCACGGAATTGAATATTCGTAGTCCCGCAAATACCGAGATTTAATTCAGGCTGTGGGATTGGAAGCCCTAATTTAAATATTTAATCACTTGTGCAGTGCAGTCGTTTTTTTTCGAGGTTTTTACAAATATTCCCTTCAAGTCCTGTTTCGTATGATATACTATTATCATACGAAACAGGGCTTTTAAAATTAAAAAGAAATTTGAGTTTTAATTTATAACTTCTTTTAGATGTTGCTATTTACCGTAGCGCAACTAAATACTAAAGACATGAAAGTTAAAAGAACATCATCCATTTTTTTTTAGTAAATATTTGAATATTACAGACAAGGAGGTTTGAGTCGTAAAGTACTATTAAGGAGCTTACTGCTATTCATTTTGTTAAGAGTTAATTAGTTGCATCCGACCCTTTTCATACAGCGGCGTGTATATTTAAGTAATTTTAAAATATTATTTTCTGGCCCAGGGCGCTCCTGTTTGAGACTTTATAAGGTACCTTCCGGTTTTAAGAATTCATGAAGCTTTTTTCGTAGGTAGTTCTTTTTTACACTAAGTAGGTACATATTAATTATCATTATCTCGGGGAAAACCATAGCTTATGAAGGAAGTTCAATATTATTGGTCTTTTGCAGTATTTTTTTAAATTAAGTTAAGGTTAGTTAAGTTTATGGGATATTTTTAACTCTCAAAATGCGCAATAATTCGTTGCTATGCTAAGTTTAATTTGTTATTATACTTATGAATTTACTTATATTCGAGCTATATCTAACTGTTGGAAAACATCATAAGATACTCATAGGGATTTGTCATTACAATCTCTTGGGATTGGGACCGGTACGGTCGTTAATTCCACCTCGGCCGTAATAACTATTGTTAATAAAAATATGAAATAATTTTGTTTCTTAATGACTAAATATAACAGAATATCTAATACGGACATAAAAACTTATGTAATGACGAAGAAAAGCCCACGGTCAAAATGTAATATAGTCCGGCTACCCTTTATTAAACTACAGCAATATCAGCCACGAATTAGATCGACTTAATCCTCCCAATTCTTAAGCAAGCCACGAACATGTGATCGGCATTGCAGGTAGCACTGGGTAGTGGGTAGTACGCCCCATTGTCTTATGTCACAGAAAGAGCTCGAATGTTGAATGCAAATGAATATTGAAGCAAAGTCAGCTTGCTCCGCAGAGATGTACCGCAGACCCTACGAGGTGATCTCGATTCAAATTCATTTGATTCAGATTTATTTGAAGCTTGAGACTTGTGATCGAGAAGTCGCGTGTTCGAACCCCACAATATTACCGTGAACCCACTCCAGACACAAGCATATTTAGCTTAGTTGGAGGGGTTAACAAGATTGTTAGTAATGTGAATTGTACCCACATTGATAGTAATCTTTAAATAGACAAAAGATAGACGTCTCACATTTTAGGCTTTTCAAATAAGATTTATTAACAATCATAATTCGCCTATAACGTTCCCACTGCTGGGGCACAGGCTCTCTGTGAAAAGGAGGGAATGGGTCGTGGCCCAGTGATTTTTTGGGCAGGCCGCAATCGCGGTGGTAAGTCCCCTCTTTGAGGAGTGGCTTGAGAGACGCCATGGCGTTTCACCTTCCGCCTGACACAGGTACTAACTGGGACATGGCTGTTTCGGGAGATACCTGTTTCGGATACAGCGGGAGGACACGCTCTGGTGTCGTCATTGTGAGGACCACCCGGAGCACACGGTAGAGCACACGGTCGAGGTGTGCCCTGCTTGGGAGGAGCACCGCTGTGTCCTCGTGGAGGCGATCGGCGGTGGTGACCTCTCGCGCCCGGCCCTGATTCAGACCATGTGGTGCGGAATGAGAGGGAATGGGATGCAGTCGCCTCCTTCTGCGAAGCAGTCATGCTAGCAAAGTAGGAGGCCGAACTCGCGAGGGAGAGGCATGTCTCTTCCTCACGCCCCAGCCGCCACGGGACACCCCTCGGGCGTCGGGGACCGCGTGCCGATCTCCGGCCACCGCAGGCGCGGGCTTGCGGACGGCGAGCAGGGGTAGCTCACCATCCGGTAAGGATCAGGCAAAGGTCGGCGGCGCGTTGTGTTCCATGCGCGTTTCAAAGAGCTGTCAGTAATAGTGACGGGGTCCTATAGGGCCATTGCCTGCCAGGGTTGCGGGAATGTTCTAACGAGATACCGTTGCCCCTGAAATTAAGGGCAGCTGAAGGAACACAACATTGCTAACCAATAGCAGTTGAATTTATTATTATTTATTTATTATATACTTTATTGTACACCTTAGAATATAATAATAATAGCAGTTGAATTTTAAGATTTTAGATGTCTTTTTCAATATCATACTTATAATTAATTTTTTTAAATTAAAATTAATATAAGCAATTGTTTTTGTAGCTATATAAGTAGGAAAATGCAAAGATGTTGTACGATACCAGAGTTTACTATTTCATCAGAAAATTTGAGACTCGACTCAAAATATCACCTCAGTTAAACATCAAAAGAGACGTCAGGAAACACCAGCCTTACCTATATAGATTATATTCACGAAAAAATTACTTATGTGTAAAAATATTATTTAATAACCAATTTGCAAAATAAATAACTATTATTTATTACAGCGACGAGTATAACAGACTGCAGGAAGCCCTCAAAATTAAACTCACAAAAGTGTTGCAAAATCCATCCCAGTATCTGCAAAGAGATCTCTTAGTTAGGCTAGGGTAGAAGCACTGGCATGAAATGATGAGTGCAGATTCGTGTTGAATGAACAAATAGACAAACTAGCGAACGTGACACGGTTAGCTTTTAGTGTCTACAAATAAAGTTGGAACTCAAAGGAAAATGATAAACAAACCTAGGTAGGTATGAATGAAGTGATATTTAAAAAACTATAAGGGTAGCTGAAGGAATGAAACTGAAACCCACTCTGGGTTTATAGTCAATAGAAGTCTGACACTCCCTTCCGTCCTACCCAGAGCGGGAGAAGTCATTCGATGATGTTCCCACCCAAAAATGAGTATGATTTTCAGATGAGAATTTTCAGATAATTAGGTAGCTACCTTCCATGGAACTCAAATTAACTATTTTCCATCTATTTTATGAAGATTAGGATTTGTATTTTTATTTACTGTTGGAGGATTAACTGGAGTAATTTTATCTAATTCATCAATTGATATTACTTTACATGATACTTATTATATAGTTGCTCATTTTCATTATGTATATTTTGCTATCTTAGGGGGATTTATTCATTGATATCCTTTATTTACAGGATTAACTTTAAATCCTTATAATATTTATTCATATTAACAAAAGTGTTCTCCACATCCAGTTACGAACACAACTAAATACAATTAACCTTAATAATCCTCATAACATTCAAAGTCGTACAGCCACGGCTCAACGGAACCGAGCAGATTGGTCGCACGCTCACGAAACAGTTGCTCCTAACTTGCATTCATGAATAGAAGACCTTCTCGATAGATTGCAGGATTCAGATCCAAGTACTGTACATTATAACATTCTGCATTTTGATTGAATTCACTTGCATCAGAGAAGTTGGCTTTCAATTTACTCATGTGTGGAGCGGGGTTTTGAAATTGTATTGCGTCGAGAGCTTGGAAGCTAGATGGCTGCTGTTGAAGACTATATGTATATATATATTATATGTATACAGTACAGCTGCAATATTGGCACGTTTTGGGAATACTTTCATTGTGCGTACGGCTAAGGTGTGGAATTTCCTGCCGGAGTCTGTGTTTCCTGATCGCTATAACCTGGGAGTCTTTAAGTCAAGAATGAATAGGTTACTTCTAGGCAAGCGTGCTCCATCTGCGACCACATCGTCACTTACCATCAGGTGAGATGGTGGTCAAACGCGAGCCTATTATCAATAAAATAAAATAAACGTACTCGTAGGTTGTTTTGAGATAGGACCAGGCCTGGGTCGGCTGTGCGTTGCTGCCGGGGTTGCGGGAATGTTTTAACGAGAAACCGCGGCCCCGGAACTTAAGGGCAGCTGAAGGAACAGGGTGGGGTTTTAGTCAGTAGAAGTCTGACACTCCCTTCCGCTCCACCAAGAGCGGGAGAAGTCGTACGATGATTTTCCCACCCAGGACAAAAAAAAGGTGGTTTTGAGATCTATACAACGTGTAACGGAAACCCCATATCTATCCAAAAGGACTGAAGACAACATTTGGTATGGAGTCTCTATGCAAAGTTTTTTCAAAGTAGCTCAAAATAAGTGACTCACAGAATAGACCCCAAATGATTGGTTTCATATGTTTCTTGAATACCAGTAATAACAAACGTGTCACAGCACTATGAGGGTCAATAACTTTCCACGTCACTTGTCAATAACACGATAACTCTTCGTTCTTCTTAATTTGAAAAATTCGGTCTCTAGTATCAGTGTATTGATATTTGTAATAAGTTTTACACACGTAGACTTAGAATTACAAAACCCTTGCCATATCGTTTGTTATCATCCAAAGAAGCCGTGCACTCGGTATGTATATACCCTTTAATTTTGTATTTGGTGATGAATAAATGGATGAAAAGCAAAAAACATGTTATTTTCGTACTTACATGTTGAATGATCATGAGTACAAACATAGTCATAACTAATTTAATATTATATTTAAAAATACTATTTCACCAGTCTATTAATAGGACTGAAAAGTAAATTGAAAATGTAATGGAAACCGGAGTGCTTCGTTAAAATTGCATTTAAGTAAAGAGAAAATACTTAACTGTAAAAAGATTTGTTCGTGTTAAAGAAAAGATGAGAAATCTCTTTGAGAATACATTATTTTCTTTTTCGGATTATGAGCGAGTAAGGTGACTTTTTATGTTTAACTTTTTAGTTGAAACTGGGTATTTTATTGTGTCTATTTTTGGAATCATCATAATCTCCTTAGCTTACTTACATATATTTTCACACAGCATTCGTTTTTATACAACCTTATTTTTAGTACATACTAAAACCAACATCATCACCTATTTAGCCTTTTCCCAACTATAACGTGTAATTTAAAGGGTATATACATACCAAGTGCATGGCTTCTTTGGATGATAAAAAACGATATGGCAAGGGTTTTGTAATCCTAAGTCTACGTGTGTAGAACTTATTACAAATATCAATACACTGATACCAGAGACCGAATTTTTCAAATTAAGAAGAACGAAGAGAATTATCGTGTTATTGGCAAGTGACGTGGAAAGTTATTGACCCTCGTAGTGCTGTGACACGTTTGTTATGATTGGTATTCAAGAAATATATGGAACCGATAATTTGGTACCAATTCTTTGAGTCAGTTATTTTGAGCTGAAACTGTGCATAGAGACTTCATACAAGATGTTGTCTTCAGCCCTTTTGGATAGATATGGGGTTTCCATTACACATTGTATATTGGAGTCTGCTACCAGTATACCAGGATGCAGTTGAGTACTGGAGTTTACACGGAGGGACTGCGAATCTGACCTCCACAACCCATTAGCTGGGTAACAAATAACAGTCAGGATCAACGGCTTAACCTGTTTTCTGAGGCATGGAAAAATCTCCATTATAACCCATCCACGAACCAGCCTCAGCAAGCGTTGCTTAACTTTGAACATCTTGAGATGATGATGATTTGATACCATGTGGTTATTATTTAGTAATTAAAGCTTTAATTATACTATGCATCATAATATGGAAAAAAATTACAATAATATGGCTTTGAATGTATTTATGGTAAGTATAGCGCAAAGATTTTGGTTTTCCTCAGTTAAGGCAATCGATCGTTTTCAAAAGTAGTAGTTTTTCTATAATTTTTGCTTAGGTATCAATTTTTTTTTATTGAGTCAACTGCACTAAATTCTTTGTAAAATTATAGTTTATCTATGATGAATAAATTGTTAGTACTACGCTGACCTTCTTAGAGAAACAATATAATATGTTGTTCATTTTCATATTCGGAAAATAGTTTTTGTTGGATCCGAGTGGCGAGTGGAAGATGCTACTTCCCACCTTTAGGCGGGAAAGACTCATAGTAATTGCTTCCCTCTCTAGGGTGGGAATACATTTTAAAAATAGAACTAAATCTATCTCTTTTAATTTCTGTCCATCCAAAGGTTGTCTGTAAGAGATTGCCCTGTGCGATAAGACCGCCCATTGTACACTAGTTTTATTGTTTGTATCTTTAAATGTATTGTAAGGTTTACAATAAAGTATATAATAAATAAATAAATTTGGTTAGGCAGTCGGCTGCAAAAAATCTAACATAATTAAGAAAATAAATGCTGCGGTCTTGTGAGTGCATAATTAGCCTGTGTGAATAAAAAAAAAAACTAAGCGGGTCCGCCCGCGGCAGTGAAGCGGTTCCATAGTTAAAATTTTAAATAGACTACATAATTTGGCGGAATACTAACTCTGTAAGCTGTATCGAAATCTCGGTTTAAATTTAGACTAATATCTTATTAAAAATGAGTTTAAGCGATTCTGAAATGTTGACCCCAGATTGTGTTAAAGATGAGGCAAATACAGTCATCGAAAATCTTTTGCCAGAAATTTCAAAGGAAATATACTTTAATTCATACAATGACTTTATGAAGTTGCGAGCAGATAAGAAAATAAAATCATTTTCCGAAAGTGTATTTCTTACATACTTCAATGGACTATCTGGCAAAATAAAGCCTTCTACGCTATAAAGCAGGTATGCTCAAGAGTACACTAAGAGTAAAACACAATGTCTATTTGAAAAGATTCCATAATCTAACATTGTTTCTGAAAAGACAGTCCCAGGGGTTCAAGAGTAAAAAATCTAAGGTTTTCACCTCTTACGAACTGGAAACATTTTTAAATGAAGCCCCTGACGAGGTATATTTGGCAGTGAAGGTAAGCTATAAACGTTTATCTAGGTAGAGAGAGGTTTTTTACTCTAAAAATAAACATCAATCCCAACGAATTCACTCAGATAGATAGGTTTGCAAAAAATGAGACAATCAAACACACTGACTAGATTGCGTTAATTGAGAGTAAAGACGTTGGTTAGGCGTGCATTTCTGGAGTAAAAGATGTCTGCTTGTTATTCTATCTACATAGGTACCTAAAAGATTAACAGTAATTGAAGAAATCATGTTTGCGTGTCATGAAAGCGGCGCCTGCAAAAGCAGTGAACTCACAAATTTAACAATTAACGACTTTGAAACTCAAGGCCAGTTATTACTCGTAAAATTGACTAAAACAAAAACAAATATTGAGCGCACGTTTACTGTACGAGAAGAGTTTACACAAATAGTAAAAAAAAAAAAATATAAAAAAGTCAAATCTAATGACATAAAACGGATCGCTTTTTTCTCAACAACAAAAAGGGAAAATGCTATAAACAAGTGATCGGTAAATAAAATCTGAAGTATGCCGAAGCAAATAGCAACATATTTGAATTTAGCAAACTATGAACAGTATACCGGGCATCGTTATAAAAGAACGTCAGCGACACTGTTAGCCGATTCTGGGGCGAATTTGACTAGGAAGCGGAAGCGGAAGGCTACATTAAAGATTCTGTCCAAAATAAAACTAAAATTTCAAACAGATTAACCAAGACTATAAATTTATGCCGCACTTCGCCTCAACCAACTACTTCAAGGAAGTCTGTGCCATGGATTCCACCGTCTAATCAAATACTGGAGTCTACTACTTTTACAGAAATTCAGCACAGCCAGATTTGTCACAACATATGTTACAAAACAAAATGTAGCTTTAAATTTCACAAATTGTTCTAACTTCTCAATTAATTTTAAATAGGTACTACTCATGTTATTATTATCAATAAATATTTTAGAAAAACTAATATTTTTTACTTTCCTTATATTCGAAATGAAAAGTAGAGTGCTTAACACGGGTGAAAGACATCAATTCCTACTCGGACTATAGCCGCCCTCGCTGTGCTCGGGCGTCTAAATACCTCGTATGGGAATTGGTTCCTTTCGAACCTCGTGTAACAATCTACTATTTGTTGTAGATCATTAAAAACTCTTCCATTAGCTTAGTTTTGTTCATTATACGTAAGGTAGCAATGAACTATGCGGTTTAGAAGTTCGCGATATTGTCTGACATTTGAAATCGATCTAACGAAGAAAGGATTAGATTTAATTGATTAATTTTACAGATTGATAATGTTCCACCTCAAAATCACACTATTTCATATGCATTTCAAAACCTGAATTTTCTTCAAATCACTTGTCAGTGTCGTTAACGCGGAGTTTGGAAAGCGTGCACCGTGCACGGATCTATATTTACGACGGAGTCACAACTTGAGGCCGTATCTGAATATTTATAGTTATCTAAGACTATTGGTAAGTTGCTTACTAATCTTTTTCGTTTCTATGATTGTTCTGGTAATTCAAAAGATGTGATAAGAACTTGATGTATAATATAATCTATCTTTTAATTAAGAATATTTAGATCTATCTAATATGATTAAGTAAGTATTTTAAAATTAACTGGTGTTATTATTAACTGTGCGGGAGAGAGGGTTTTCGGAAACAGATCTCAATCAAATGCTGAATGTTGGCGCAACCAAATAACGTGAATGTATTACCATAGAGCTATAACTTCATACGTCGTAACTGTACATATTCTCGACAAACCCATTCCAAAAGACGATTCATTATGCTGCCTCTTTCGAAGTCAGAAGGATTAGGGGGCGCCTAAAAATTACCCACGCCCCATCTAGACACGTACGCATTTCAGCTAGTGAGAGAAAAATGAGCGATGTTTGTTTACCGCTGAGCTCGGGCGTATAGTGCGACGGAAGTTTTTGATCGTTGCGTCTTGTGAAGCGAACGTGTAATGTAATGTTATTGTTGTTGGTTGAAGTTTTATTCGTTTGTTACACAAACATGGATATGACTTTTGAAATCAATTTAAAAAGGTTTACTTAAGCAGTAACCTAAAGGTGAAAGCAGAAAAGCAATCATTTTATCAATCGCAAAATTGCAAGTCAATTTTGTTGCAGCACTTTATTGCCGCTGTTTCTTATATGGATATCATACATATGTAAATATCAAATGAAATACGATGCCTTACCGAACGGGTAGACCACGCCGGAATGATCACCCTGACCTTTCAAAAAATGCTACAGTACCATTTCATGACCATTGTATTCAAAATTTAAACGACAAACATGTCAATACAGCACTAGATTTAACATCCCACTCCTACGCACGTAAGCCCAATTACATGGATACACCGTATTTGTTCGGCAATTCTGATCGAAACGCCAATATCAATTACAATCCTACCAGCCTTGCATATAGGTCTCGTTTGGGGCTCACGTATAACCAAAATGTGTAGGACGTGAGCGGAATACCTTCTTTTAGCTAATAAGATTAACATCATGCGACATAGGGGGGAACGGGTGGCTGCACGCGCCGCTTGTGAATAATTTGACACTGTATTTTTTTTACAGAACGGCTTTACCCAACTGCAAAGGAAGGGTTATTTGCATTTGGAATTAATTTTCTATTTTGTCAAATGTTTTTATTATTCGATCAAAATGGCTTGATCCTGCTATTTTCTTCTGACACGTGCCAGGGACTTTTACAATAATCAGTTTCTAGTGAAAGGTGTCCAATATTATTTGACCTTTCATTCTATTTAAGAAAATAAAAAACTCCTTTCAGAGAAAGCAAAGAAAATTGGTCTTCCGTGATCTTAGCGTACAGTTTCCTACTAATCCATACTATATACCTACTGATATTGTAAATGCAAATTTGTGTCTGTCTGTTACGCTTTCACAGCTAAACTACTGATCGGATATTAACAAAATTTAGAATGAGGATAGCTGAAAATATCGATGTCAAACATAAGTAGGCATTTTTAAAAAGGAACCCCTAAGGGTCTGAAATACGAGCTAAAAATAAAAACAAATAACTTGTTACTAAGGTACCATACACTTTTAGCCGAAAATTCAAAATTCTCTCATACCTACATACAATTTCGTGTATGTAGGTATGTTCCTATCAGTAGCGGAACCCGATACCTTGCTATAAATTTATCTGTCGCTAAGTCCGAGTAAAATACTTTGAACTTATAGTAATACTAACTGCCACCCGAGACTCCGCCTGCGTAATGCGTATATAAATTACCTTGCTCCATTATGAATAGCAACGTATGTGCTATTCTTGTTTATAGTCTATGCTGCTGAGAAGTTTTATTTAATCCTTTCCGTAGCTATCTAGTGAGAACAAACACGATGCATCCAACCGATGCATCCTAGTTCAGGTAGAATATATCTATACTAATATTATAAAGCGGAAAAGTTTGTTAGTTTGTTTGTTTGCTTGAACGCGCTAATCTTCGAAAGTACTGGGTGGATTTGGATGAAATTTGGTATGGAAGTAGCTTGAAGCTTGTGGAAGGTTATAGGCTACTTTTTACCCGACTGCAAAAAGGAGAGTTATGTTTTTACCGTGATAGAATCCACGGGAGCGAAGCCCCGCGAGAGTACTAGTTTATTATATACCTTTAGTTCTTAGGCCCTAATATAAATACTTTGTACATCAATTATTTCAATTTATTATATACCTTTAGTTCTAAGGCCCTAATATAAATACTTTGTACATCAATTATTTCAATAAAATAATTTTAATTTCAACCTCACAAACATTTATTAGATTGGTTAGGATGCAATTTCTGATTTTTAATTTTAGTTTTTCTATTTTTAATACTTTTGTAATGTTGTTCGCCCATTCAACAGGAAAAAGGTTATAAATAAAAAAAACATTTAGGTGCTGGTCATATCGCTTACACGCTAGGTAAGTAGGCTAGTTGAGGTAAAGGAAATAAAACCGACACGAAAATTTCACACGCCACGATGAGTTTTGCTTGTTTATTTATTGACTAAGATTAAAACTTTCATAATGTTTCCAAAAATACACAAACATCTCAAGCATGATACCAAACTTTCTCAAACGACCAAAAGCAGCCCAAAAACAAAACTAATCCTAACTAAAAACTCCAATTTACTATAACACGCACTTGGCAGTAACAAATTGATCTGTGCCCAAATTAAATTAAATAGTCCAGAACCGCGGGAGACTCAAGCCTGGCACGTGACGTCATCGGTGACGAGGGTTACTTCCTCCATCCGTCTTCGAGCGATCACTCACGATTATTGCACAGCGGTGCTTTTTATAAGCCTCCTTGATAGTTATTAGATGAGAAAATGAAGGATTTGCATCGAAGATTGATCAGTTAATATTTGTTTGATGGCGGATTAAAAGGCTTCGGTGGTTTCGTTCTAAGCGGTTTTTAATAACTTTGCTGAATTTTTCCGATATTTTTAGATGATAGATGAGCCTTTTTTGTTTGAAGCTCGATGAGGCCAGTGTTTCAGAACTAACTACCTTGAGAAATACAAACTCAAAAGGCAAAGTCTCTTTTGAAGTACCAACCAGTACTGATCAAATCATATGAGAACCATGTAGGTTAATAATGACTGAAGTGATCACTTTAGTCATTTTTAATTAATTTTCGTCAGTAAAAATATTCTTATTTATTGTGGTTTAAATACAATCTGTTCTTTTTCAGCAAAAATGTCTAGGTCCAGTGCACTTATACAACGTGTAGCAGATTAAACGCAATTCCTGAAAGTAGTTGGTTCAGAATCGGCTTCTGAACCAATTTCCGTCATAAAAAATAGGTTTTAAATTTTGACGGAAAAATCTTTCATTTAACTTAAAATGGAAACAGATCATGACAAATTAATACAATTCTTAATTCAAGGAAATGCGCTCGTGTGCGTGTCGGCCTCTAACATTGCATGAGTGTATGCGTCTGCGTAAGGATATTGTATGATGCATATACGTTTTGCATTTAGTAAGGATAACTATTTTATAAAAAATGTCTAGGTTTGGTTTCAATTTATTTAATTACGGATGTTGTTTTAGACTTATAATTTAATATTCTGATTAGGGTGTCTGAGGTATTGCGCTTAATCTGTTACACCTTGTATGTGGTATTCATTAATCAGTCAGTAATGTTCAAACTTTTGGTCATATTTTCTGTTTATTTTTTAGTTTTAAATTCAGATATATAACTTTCAACTACAAAAACCAATATTCTTCCGTAAACACGGAACAAATTAAGTCCGGATACGTTTTATGTTTAAAGAAGCCTGTAAAACCGATTGAACGTAAAGCCTGGATAATCGGATTAATAAAGATAATGAGGAAACCTGATTGGGTAATACATTCCAATAGTAGTAGAAAGTATTCAGTTTTCTGAATGATTTCCTCCTTAGTTCCTTCTGCTAAGGTTGCTATTCTGCCGTCACCACGTGGTAGCTAGCTTAAAAGAGTTTAATAACTATGCAGCCTTATTTTTAGTTATAGTTCTATATACACAGATTCTATTGTGTGTACTTGTGGCATGTGACAATTTTTTATCAATCCTTATACAACAAAGGGGTATCGACCCCTTAGTCGCCCAGAAACTCTAAGTCAAGTCAACACAATAACCATAGTAATGTTGGAATTTTAATTATACATTAAAAAAGAATGAAATTTTTAATATAGTTTCTGTAGGTTAACATACTCGTATTTGAAATGGTTGTCGGTTTATGTGTGCAAAAATAAGGTCGTATAAGAATAGAATCAAACGATATTTATTCGAGTACAGACACTACTACTACAGAAAGTTATAAAACTTTTCGAAATAACTACAAAAATTGCGCTGTGCATGTGCGACCGAAAGGGTTAGTGAAAGAGAAGTTATTATTAGTTATTTAGTTTAATAATAGCAAATGCTGTTATAAAACTAAATGTAAGTAATTTAGCAAAGTGGTAACAGGTCTTCCAATACTCTTGTATGGAAACCATTAGAGTGGAGGAGCCAATGTTTGAGAATAACGGCTCGCGAATTAATTTTCCTGTGCTGTTCGATATTTGTGAGGTCTGTCTGGCCTGGCAGCCTTGTGTTTTCAACCGACGACAAAAAGAGGAGGTTATCAATTCGACGCGTATATATTTTTTTTTAATGTGTGATCATCGATTACTCGAAGACGGCTGAACCGATTTGGAAAATTATTTTTTGGATTGAAAGGGTATACTTCGAAATTGGTCCCATTTTCATAAACGCCAGGATCTGATGATGGGATCCTGGAGAAATCGAGGGAATTCTTCAAATATTATAGGCACACCTATGACGTTTTGGGTATTTATTATAGTAACTTGTGCAGTTGCTCTCAAAAAGTACCATTTGAGGAAGTGGAACTGATGATGAAGACCACAGATGGCCGCCGAAACTACTCAATAATAAGTATTGAGTGGATTGCGATTCGATTACTTGTATATGGATGTTAAGCACTTTATGCTCGTCAGAATGCATATGGTGATGTAGAGGTGATGGTGAAGTACCAGGAGAACTCCTCAACATTTAACGGCCCAGCATTGGGAAAAGCAATATTTTGTAAAAGGTTATAAGTAGTTGACATTTAGGCTCTTTTAACTAGATAAATTAAAAATACACCAACTAAAAAGAGTGAAATAAAAACTTTTTACCAAAAAATTAAACCGACTCCCAAAAAAACACTGTAAAGTGAAAAATAAATTTAATTTCGGAAATCAGTGCCAAAAACGAAAATACAAAACTAAAGACACCGACTACCGAAATTAAAGTTATTTTTCACTTTGAAGTGTTTTTTTGGTCGGTTTAATTTTTTGGTAAAAAGTTATATTGGTAAAAGGTTATAGAATATAAGTTTTTCTACCGACATAGTCTCTAACAGTATCATTAGAACTTTAAACGAGTATTGTTTCGAGTTTTATTACGGCACTGTTGCAAGGGCTATGATGATGAAATATTGGCAACTGGAAAAAATAAATAGTTATACATAGTACAATATCAATACCATTTTTAGGGTTCCGTAGCCGAATGGAAAAAACGGAACGCTTATAGTTTCGTCATGTCTGTCCATCCGTATGTCACAGCCATTTCATTCCGAAACTATTAGGGCTATATACATGAAACTTCGTAGATAGATGTATTCTGTAAACCGCTTTGTGATTTTAAGAAAAAAATAAAAAATATTTAAAATTAAGGGGGATACACGGAACAGAAACTGATTTTTTTTTTCTTGAAACCTATGTGTGTGTGGTATCTATAGAAAGGTATTTAAAAATGACATTGAAGTTTCTAAAACAATTGTTTTATAAAGATAATCTTTTAAAATATATACGCTTCCAAAGTGGTAAAATGTGTCCCCCCCCTTTAACTTCTTCAATGATGGAAGGAAAAATCTAAAAACAAAATATATCCTTACTGTAAAAATAAAAAAAATAATAATTTGAACGAGATCGTGTCAGCAGTTTTTGAGATATAGCATATTTTCTAAAACCGCAAATATAACTTTGAAATTCATACAAATACTATGAAAAATAAAGTTATTTGGCGTAGTTACTACGGAACCCTTCATGGGCAAGTCTGACTCGCCCTTGGCCAATTTTTTTAATGTAAATAAACGCTTGTTATCAACGAAGTATCATCTGCTTACGCTTTTCCCAACTACATATCGACGGTTAAAAGGAAATAGGGTATAAGCGACATTTTGGACTGGTATTGTTTTAAAAGCCGACTGTTTCTTGTGTTTTGTCGTTATATATATAAGTTGAGCTACACGATAACTGATAAATGCTTGCACTGTCTGGACAGGTCCGCTCAAATTTTCGTGGTTATTTCCTCAAAAGAATACCACAGACATGAACCTACATGCTTCTCATATACAAATACAAATTGTCTGGACTTTAAAAGAGACTATGACCTCTGAGTTTGTTTCGGTGTTTCTTCTCAGAGTAGTCAGTTAGGAAATACCGGCCTCATCTAGCTAAACTTAACACGCAAAAAAACATGACGTGTAAAAGTGTTATTTATAACCAATTTACAAAATAAATATTTCATTTCATTTCATTTCATTGTCATATTTCCGATTGGAAAATTAAAAACTGTTTTAGTTTTCACGATGTTTTAATTAAAAAAAAAACATCAGTTTTTCTGAAATTCTAAACTTTGAACGGCTCTCCTCAACATTTCTTTTTTTTGTCGCTTATACCCTATTTCCTTTTAACCGTCGATATGTTGGCGTGAGCATTCAGTCTTAGCGGATGCTTTTCAAGGCACAGAAGAAGCTCGGTATGCTAAGATGGTGCCCATCTACAGACTGACCTCGGAAAGCCTTACTTAACCTTGCAAATCAACCGTTATGTTATTATTTAACCACCAGCTCCGATTTATTTGAAACGAATTGAACTGGAAGCTAAAACGCTGCAAACAAAAGACCACTGTTTAATGTTCATCACCTATTAAGGATTGTTTGCTAAAGTAATTAAGTCTCCAATCCTCGATTACTCGAACGGAAAAAAGGTACGTTTGTTGTTTAAAACGTTTTCTGTTTTCTTTTAAACTTAGTTTCCTCTTGTCGCTTAGCTGTTTACAGAATTTATTTTGTCTAATTATCATTTCTGTCAAGCTATTTAATTTAAACTTTTAATTCGCACGCTTAGAATCAAAATGTATTAACTCGAAAATTACCAATTCTGGGGTAGAGCAAGAAATTCTTTAAAAAATTGGCCAAGTGCGAGTCAGACTCGCCCATGAAGGGTTATATTTATTTGACAAAAAAACCTTACAAACTTAAAACTAGCTTATACACATACATACATTTTTTACAACTACGCCAAATAACTTTGTTTTTCATAGTGTTGTACTGTGAATTACAAAGTTATATTTGCGGTTTTAGAAAATATGCTGTATCTCAAAAACTGCTGACCCGATCTCGTTCAAACCAATTTTGGTTGAAAGTTTACTTACTTTATAGTTATACATAAGATAAGTTTAATTTATAGTTATACATAAGTACCTATTTATACATGTAACTACAATAAACAAGCTTTCCCATGAGAGAAAGCAGTAACTACACGTCACCGTGTCGCCGCGCACATCTTAAGGATTAACATACACATCCAAGCTTTTATTTTTGTTAAATGTACATATATTTTACCCATCTTGTGCCTAAAATAATACAGAAGGCTTTTCTTTCATTTATGAAGTGATTCTATCTGTTTACACTGCTTTTACAAGTGTGAAATTACAGCTTTATAGCAAACATGATTAACGGGCTGAGGTGGGTTAAGTACCTACTACACCTTTTATACCTACCTACTAGAGATTTGACCTTCATTATTAACTTGAAACGCGTCAAGTTCGAAACGAATCTCTGTTGAGTTTGAAAATCGAATATATATTTTTTTATTTTCAGTTTGTATAGGTCGTTTATTAACTTTATTTAGTTTTGGATTATAGTTTTAAATATTTTATTTAAAAAAATGTGTTCTCAAAAAGGTTGCTAAGCGTAAATGGGATTGGGCGGGTCAGGTCTGCCGCATGCACGATGATCGCTGAGTGATTTTACTCAGAGTAGTCAGTTAGGAAACACAGGCCTCATTTAATTTACATTTACAAAAAAAATGGCCAAAGGCGAGTCAAACTCGTCAATGAAGGGTTCCGTAGTAACTACGCCAAATAACTTTTGTTTTTATTGTATGAATTACAAAGTTATATTTGCGGTTTTAGAAAATATGTTATCTTTCTAAAACTGCTGATCCGATCTCGTTCAAACTAATTTTATTGAAAGTTTACATTAAGATTCTTATAGATTTTTCCCTCTATTATTATAGAAGTTAGAGGGACACATACACACACCTCTTTGGAAGCGTATATCTTTTGAACGATTGACTTTACGAAAAAGTGGTATTAAAAACCTCAATGTCATTTTTAAAGACCTTCCTACAGATACCACACTCGCATAGGTTTAAAAAAAAAATATTTTCAGTTTCATGTATGAGGAAACCCCTTAATTTAAAAAAAATATTTATTTCTTAAAATCAGAAAGTGGTTCACAGAATACATCTACCTACCAAGTTTCATGTGTATAGTCTTAATAGTTTCGGAATAAAATGGCTGCGACATACGGACGGACAGACAGATAGACATGACGAAACTATAAGGGTTCCGTTTTTGCCATTCAGCTACGGAACCCTAAAAATGACGTGTAATAGTGTTATTTATAAATAAACATCATTATTTCATTAGAAAGTCTCCTCACAATGGATGCCGGAGGATGGACGGCACCGCAGAGGTCAGGCCAGGAAGAGGTGGCGACTGGCGAGTCGACCTGGACGTGTTCCACGAGGGCTGGTTTGAAGCAGCGCGAGAAAAGAGTTCATGGAATTTGGAGAAGCCTTTTTCAAGCAGTGGGGAAAGGAAATGTGTAATATTTTTCAACCGACGACCAAAAGAGGAGGTTATCAATTCGACGCGTATATTTTTTTATTCTTTTTTTTTTTAATGTATTATCACCGATTACTCGAAGACGGCTGAACCGATTTTGAAAATTCCTTCTTTTTTTGAAAGGGTATACTTTGAAATTGGTCCCATTCTCACCAGGTCAGGATCTGATGATGGAATCCTGGAGAAATCGAGGGAACTCTTCAAATATTATAGGCACACCTATGGCGTTTTGGGTATTTCTTATAGTAACTTGTGCAGTTGCTCTCAAAAAATACCATTTGGGAAAGTGGAACTGATGATAAACACCACAGATGGCCGCCGAACCTATTCAATAATAAGTATTTCGTGGATTGCGATTCGAATACTTGAATATGGATGTTAAGCACTGTATGTTCGTCATAATACATATTGGTGATGTAGAGCTGATGGTGAAGTACCAGGAGAACTCCTCCAAATTAACGGCCCAGCATTGGGAAATAGCAATATATTGTAAAAGGTTATAAGTAGTTGACATTTAGGCTCTTTTAACTAGGTAAATTAAAAATCGACCAACTAAAAAAAGTGAAATAAAAATTTTTTACCAAAAAATTAAACCGACTCCCAAAAAACACTACAAAGTAAAAAATAACTTAAATTTCGGAAGTCGGTGCCAAAAACAAAAATACCGACTACCGAAATTAAAGTTATTTTTCACTTTGTAGTGTTTTTTGGGAGTCGGTTTAATTTTTTGGTAAAAAGTTTTTGTTAATTCATCCGTTGAGTCATCATCATCTGATTACACTTTTCCCAACTATGTTGTGATTGGCTTCCAGTCTATTCGGATGCAGTTGAGTATACCTTTACAACCCAGTAGCTGGGTAACACGAAACCTCTTGACCAGACTACCAGACTACCCTTAACTACCCGTAACAACTGTCAAGATGACCAATTGAAAACCGGAACCAACGCCTTAACTTGCTCCCCGAGGCACAGAGGAATGTCGATACTTGAAGATGGTTACCCATCCGCCATCGGCCTCGGCCAGCGAGACTTAACCTTTACCTGTGCCGCTGTTATTATTTAGTCACCAGCTCTTCACAGCCGCTGAGTGTCATATATTCCGTAAAAATGCAAAGTTAATATTAACACTAATTTTATTGAAATTATTGAATTTATTTACTATAGCTTAATGTTAATGATAACAAAATAATATGCATCATTAAGGAAGTAATATTGTTTTGTATAATATAGCACACTTTGGTTAGGAAAAAAAAACATTTTAAAACTTATGTCACGACCCTAATATATAATTTGTGGATAACGGTGTGGGTGCACATTTACTAACATTTATTTGTTATGATTTTATAGTTTACTAGCGACCCGCCCCGGCTTCGCACGGGTGCAATGTTTATATTAAATATAGGCAGCGTTCGCGAGAATCGTTAACGTACGGCAGTTTTTTCGACGCCTTACTCCACAATTTTCACTACCACGAAAAATCCTATCTATTTTCCGGGATAAAATATAGCCTATACGGATTCGGAAGAATCCCTCTAAGTAATGGTAAAAGAAATTTTGAAATCGGTCCAGTAGTTTTTGAGCCTATTCAATACAAACATACAAAAATACAAAGGTTTCCTCTTTATAATATTAGTATAGATAAAAAATGTGTTACTGTTTGTTATTCCCTAATAAATAAATAAATAAGTTCCTGGGAGATTACCCACGCGAGTGAAAAGGCTAGTCTTACATAAAGTCAGCATGAAGTAAATTCTCCTTTTAAGGCCGGCTTGTCCCGAGCACCGTAGGTATTCGACGCTTACCCCAGCCCCCGCAACGAATAGCAAAACGTAACAAATTACGACGCGCGGGAGACGCGCGCGCCAAGCGCACCGCTCATGAGTTCACGAACTCAAGTAGGTACGAAGATGCATCACAGAATAGAGCAATTCAGTAGATCAACTTGAATTGATTAGTTTATGTTTATTTTGTTTTGTTTTAATAGTAAGTATTTTCAAGTTTATAGATAGAATAGGTACGTATTGTATAAACTTGAACCTAATTGGTAATAATTAAAAATAAGTATATTTATTTATTTTTGTGAATAAGGTGTATAAAAAATCTGACTGACACGTAGATCATGAATACGGGTATGATTCAAAATTACACGCCGCGCGCTATTCGACTTTCCCAAAGGGTGCGAAATCTTCATGGCACAGTATAAAAAATCAAGTATTAGGTAGGCACACTTACATTAGGAGAATTGTATTACAATTCAATTGTTATATTGAAAGAGGGCTTAGACGTATTCTGTGTGAAATATTATGTTTAAAAAATAATAAATATAAATATTTTTCAATTAAATAGTTATACCAATAAAAGCAACACACAAACACTTTTTGGAACGTATTTATTTTACGCGGCTTCTAAACTGGCAGAAATTGTAACGCAAAAGTGTTAATACTTACGACTGTCTTCTGACGAGAGAGACGACGAGGGTCAACCGCACACTTTTTTTTTCTCTAAAAACTACAATCATTTATGCACAACTGGCTAATGCCGTGATTCGACTTCAACTTCAACTCTTGCGGCTTTTGTGGAGGACCCACCACAATTTCATAAACGCTGGAGATTGTTTGGTAAAGTATTTTGGATGATGAAAAGTATTAAAATTGAAGTAAAAAAAAAACAAAATTATTTTGTACGCAAACATGACATGACAGCTTTTGCAATGTCAAATGTGTTACCACTCAATGTTTTACCAGTTTACCAGTGGCTAGAGAAAATTAGAAATATGGCATAGAAATGTTAAAACGATAATACAGTACGCTACAGCTTTATTTTATTTATCTCAATGAACCTACATAGATCATAAACAAATCGAGTAAATACAAGAGGGATAAGGCATTTAATGGAGATTGGACGGGGAACATTAGGGGGTGCGCGTGATTCGAAATGCAGTAAAAAGCCATACATGACATCCTGACACGATATGTCACATTTTTGACATTTTACAACATATTATCTGTTTCCCTTTGGTACATGAATACTTTATTGGAAAACTTAAAAAAGTAGACATAGGTACACAAAGATGTGAAACTTTTTCTGATTAATCATTTTCATGAAAAAGAAATGTAAGCACTTTTCTCAAGACGATCTATGCTCGTTGTTGGTGTTGTTTACTGATTGCACAACGGTGAACAGGAGATGACTAGGCTCTTCGACCACCTTACGGAGGCAGCTGCAGGAGCTGAAATGGCCCAGCACAAATATCCGATGGCAAAGCTTGTTTTTCTAAGAGATTTTAATGCCCACCATAAAGAATGGTTGTTCCCGTACCAACAAACAGAGCACGCTGGTAGATGCCCGCAGGTTTTTTTATCGCTAGATCTCGACCACCTGGTTCACCAAGCAACCTGCATTCCAGAAGTCGACGGCCACACGCCCAATGACTTGGACCTAGTGGTGAAAACGGTATCTACCTTTTCTCCTCCAGATACATGCCCCAGGGTCATATGGCGAGTATGGAAGTATGGGTTTGCAGACTCCGAAACTGCGAAGTGAAACTCGAACTTTTACCGTCCTTCGCTGCCTCCTAGTTATGATAAAACTGAATGGAACACTGGCTCACACCGCACAAGAAAAAGCAAATTTAAATGCCTCCGTCTATGCGGTAAGTTTACGTCTCGACACGGCGTCTAACTTACCACATAAAATACCTCACTTTGGCTCCGTAATGCTGGAAAATACATTTCATGTTAAGGAAGTCCGCAAAGCCCTTTCCAGTCAAAACCAAACCAAACTTTGCCAGCCAAGCAGAGTCAAGATGCAAACCGAGATCTTTAATTGAAAATGATAGGAAGGAGTGAACTAGTTGCCACTCTAATGATCATACGTGAGCTTCTGATCACAATGGCCTGACACTTTGAGGGGCTTACAGTCACCCCAAATCAATCAGACCAGTTTTATAGCATCTAAATCTCGGTTTACATCTCCTATAGCGTCTGACAAACTTTCCACCCGCGTAGATGCATACAACTGCAGATCATCAGCCTAAAGTTGATACGAACACCGAAGACAGAGAGTTATAAAGTTTACCGAAGTTTACCGAAAATAATAAATGATATTTTCGTAGGAAATGGTCATGTTGTATATTTCTACACTATGGCACGAGTGTGCTGCGTGTAATAAATATTGTTGACTTGTGACAACCCTGGCCGTTGCGATACTGTCTAGAGCTAGACGTTGTCGGCATTTTCCACAAGATCAAAGGCGTCGACCTACTGTATGATCTTTATACTGTGGTCATAGCGACGAATGATCGACTGTACCATTTATCCATTATTACATTTACGAAAATAAAACCTAATACAGTCGAATACGGTCAGTTATTTCAACCGTGGTTACTGACGTTCTGTTAGCGCGTTTAGTAAAGAATCGGATTGATAACCGTCAGTATTCTGGATCAAACCCAGGCTCTAATCACATCTTTTTGTGATTTCTTTTTTATTGAAAGTACTTTTATATTATATTTAGATATTTTTGGAAATATTTTTTTTAATAAAATAAGAAACATTTTCATTTTTTTATAGGAGAAAGAAAGTCAACAATGTTTTTGTTTTACACACATGTTTGCGGTTTGTAAATCTATTCTGCGTAGGTACTTATCTACTTAGTAAAGTAAAATATTAATTTGTATAATTATAGGTACCTATAATAATATTGTCAAAGTTTCCTTTGAGTCTGACATTTGAAAAGAGCATTATAACATTTGCGCACGTGGCGGCTTTATATGCTTTGACATAGGGTTCAAATGGATATATTTTCGAACAGTCTGAATGAATTCAGACGGTATGTCCAAGCTCTCAGTGCTTGACTCTCTGACTGCGTTTAATATATTTTACGATTAATTTTAGAATTAATTTTCATAATACGTTTATTAAATTAAATATGACCCTGTTTATTCTACTTGTATAATTTGCCCTTTGAATTTGATGTATTGTAATTTGACCTACCTAGCTTATTTTTACTATTAATCTGTATTGATAATAATTTAATTTGTATAATTGGAAAATTATCGTTTATATTTTTCATTGGCATTATGTTCTGAGAGATACGTATTTATTGTATTTTAACTTATGTGGTTGACATTCCATTATTATGTTTAATTAATTAATTTGAATGTATTTTTTTATCTCTTTTCAATGAAATTTAAATTAATGTAATCATGATCTCAATTTGCTTAATATATTTTTTTAAATTACTTATACAAGTGCTGTGCACACCTATAAGTGATGAATTCACTACGGTATTAGTATTTGTAACAATTTTATATGTATTCGATTTAGTGAATAAGTCGTTGGTGTGTCATTTAATAAATAAATAAATAAATTCAATTGTTTCACACACTTTTTGCGGTTGGCAAATCTATTCCGCGAGAAAAATAAACTATTACAGCTTTTGCGCGCGTGGCGTGTTTATTTACACATAGTCACATATATTATTTTGTGGTTTCGAAATCTATTCCGCGTAGCTAAGTAGGTACCTCAGAATACAAAAAGAACCTAGTTAGTAAAGAAAAATATTTATGTATATACCTAGGTCTAAATATTTATATATTGTCAAAGCCTTCTTACTTTTTTTGTTTGTTCAGCCTTCGTAGAGCCAGCGATGACCACTTCTTTTTGTTAATTTTGTCCATTAGTTTTACTGACCAAAATTATAACTAAAGTACCTAATAAAAACAATTTATATTACAACTATTTAAAACTAAACGATAGGAATTATTATTTTATAATGATTTATTGGCTCGACCGGAACCAAACTTAGCGGGGGTGGCAGGTTCGCTAAAAATTGGCATACGTCCGACCTCCAACACGTTCCGCTCGGGACTAAAGGACGCGGGGCGCAGTGCTGCCAGATGAAAAACTCTAATCAGCGCTAACAGCAGTGCACTAAGCGCTAGATTCGAATATATTCACGAGCCATTAAAGTGCTAAATCGGCTCAAACGAGTCAATAAAGCGCTAAATTCGAACTTTTAACTGAAGCGCTTTTTAGACGATCAGTGTGATTAAATTATCTCCCATACTAAACATGGGCTGTTACCATGAACTCTTAAAACAATTCTGATAAAGGTTTGGAAGCAAGACGCAGATTGCGACTCGTATAAACGCATCTCGTTTACGACTCCGTTGTTTTGCTCTATGTGTTTAGTATGGTAGATTGTGTAATCACATTGATCGTGGAAAAAGCGTCATACGCACGACAAAAATAAAATAAAATGTCTTATTATAAAATGGCTCCTCTCCACAGTTTATCGCTTCATATATTTTTTTATATTCGTTTTTTCGTTTCGGTAAAAGCTTGAACCAATTGTGAGTTTCTCTTATCATAAATTCTATATTTCTTGGTATAGTCTCACATGACGCATGTGACACTGCCAATTGAATCGAATGGCAGACACATCTTATCAACACTAGATTGGGTAAAGCATACCTTTCCTGCAATATTTTATGGACACCTGCGTTTACTCCAGTCATAACCGAAGCATTATCTGTTCCGATTCCAATTAACTTGCTTTTATCAATTTTTTAAGCTTCAAGTTGTGCTGTTAACGCCGAAACTATTCCTTCGGCATCTGCAGATTCCAATTCAACCAGCCCTAAGAATGTGGAAACTATTTCGTTGCGACTGCTGCTAAAATACTTAACAACAATACCGAGATATTTTCGAACAGAAACATCAGTAGATTCATCTATAATCAAGCTATACGAATTATCACCAATATCATTTCTCAAAGAATCTTTAAAATGAGGTGCTAATACTTCCTGAATTATTGCTGTACATTTCGTTTGGTGCAATTTCATTTGTATGCCCAAGTGGCTGATCATGGAATGAACAATAATAAATACCTATATAATTATGTAATCAACACCTGTATGCAACCCATGTATCACAAATAAACGATTTGATTTGATTTGATTTGATTTCATTTCTGTAGTAGCCTTAGAATCCGAAAATTTAATCTTACATAATTCGGTAAGGTGATCAATTGCTTGTATAGCTGTGTGTTCTGCAACATATATTGAGAGAGCACCTTCAGCCTCAACAGAGAGCTTATCGACGGGTTTTTGCAGCATTGAAGAGATTTGTGTTTGTTTTTTGTCCAAGAAAGGTTTCGCCTGCTTCTTGTGATGAACTGAATCACAATGTCTCTGGATATCGCTTAATTTGGCAAGAAAATCCTTCCTACAATACAAACACATTGCCCTTGTATCATCTCCAGGCACAGGTTTCAACCATTGTTTAAAGTTGGGCGATTTCTCCCATTCGACTTTATATCTTTGTTTGTACACAGTTTTTTTTGATAATGGTACATCCATTTCAAAAGAGTTAACCAACACAACACTATGGAACACTCACAAGAGTAACTAATAAAATCAGTGCTTTAAACGTTATTTCTAAACATGAACTTCAGTGCGTTCACATAGACAGAATGAAAATGAAAGAAGCAAAGTCAATCAGCCAAACATGAAACAAACCGTACTTAATGTTCATGGGATTCCCCGTGCTCTATTGCCATATTAAAACCCAGCTGGCATAGAGCACAAAATTGAACATAGGCAATAATTTTATTCTCCACGGAACAAATAGTGCTGCCATATTAAAAATTAAGAAAGCGCTAAATTATCCGTTAGGCGCTAAAATGATCAAGTGCCCGCTGAACATAGTAAAAAAACGCTAGATCTAGCGCCGAAAGCGCTAAAATGGCAGCACTGGCGGGGCGCGTGGCCGCGCGCATGAAAATAATAGGAAAACACTTATTTTTGAAATTAGTGGTATAAATATTTTCAAATTTCACATTATGACGACAGACATATATGACATTTTTTACGATTTTTATTATGGTATAAGTTTTATTATTCAAAGCTTAATACAACTCAAATAAAATAAGAATAAGACTGTAAGTTAGACTTGTCTTTGCGATTTAATTAGTTGCAGTGAAATGCAAGTAATCGTGTATCGGATGACCGAAATAGAAAGATCAAAGTATGAATTATGTAATATGTTTTTTTCAAAATTTAAATCCGTGTTATCTACGAATAAGACACAATTGAAAACGACGTTTTTTCGAATAACCTCGCCTTAAAGGCCTCATAAGACGTCTCTTAACTATAACGTAATTAACTATAACGGGGCACTAAGTTTTAGAGCAAGTGATGCATATTTGAATGGAAGGCTTTGGACGTGTTACATTACTGGTTATTTTATGAAGTGGCTAAACGTACCGCTTTAAAGTGTTATGACCATGTTTAGAAGCGAGGAGACGATTAGAAGTTGGAATGAATGAACTTGCTTGTACAAAATCCGATAAATAGTTGCGCAATTATGTTAGTGTAGGTTTTTATTTTAAGATATTGAGTTTGGGAGAGAGTACTGTTGATATAACGTAATTTCAATATACAACAGTCTCCTGGTTCAAACTCTGCTTTATTTGTTAAAGTATAAACATTTTGTTGAATGAATAAATTATTTTATTGTAAAAAAAATATAATAATTAATAATAATAAATAATAAAATATAATAATCAATTATAATTTAATTATTTCCAGTTTGATTCGGTACACGTTCTTAATTTAATAATCAAACACTTTATAAAACTGTTAGCGTTACAAAAATAATCTTGGGAAAGCCGATTTGATTTGATTTACAACCAAAGAGATCCAGAACACGTTCAATCCATCCTCTTTGTATTCGAAGTTTAAAAATCTCATAAGTCTAGTGTACTGATGTGCTCATAGCACATCGAGCACAAGCAATACCAACCTGCCAAATAAAATCCAGAGAGATTCGAAACAAATCTCTTCATGTTAGATTTTGTTCACGTCTTACAGCGGTCGAACGGAGTAAGGAAATACACAGATTTGTGTGCACTGCAAGCAATTTGAGGAGCTTGTTACAACGGCTTATTTCTATACGCTACATATGTATAGAGAGCGCTTCGTTGCCATGTCACGTGTATGAACGATGTGTACCTAAATATCGTTGTTTAATATGCATGTTGTGTATTTTATAACTTATTTATTAATTTATTTTAATGTCAGGCAGTTGATGGCTGGCATGTATGTTGTACTGGTACTATTTGGGCAACTAATAGGCACATTCGGCGTGGTTGAGGTCAAGAGCGGGCTTATCGGAAACAAAAAAATGACGAGAGTACCAAAATTAAATAAGCATGACATTAAATAAAATTATCACATGGCTTGAACGGAATAATCTTCATATATATATTAATAAAACAAAAATGATACAGTTCCAGACATACAATAGTACGCGTCCACGGCTGAAAATACAACACGGAAATGAGACGATAGAAGAGGTCGATAACGCAAAGCTCTTAGGGATAATAGTTGACAAAAACTGTAACTGGAAATCTCATATTGATTACCTATGTAAGAAAATAGATAGATTTGTATTCTTCTTACATAGACTAATACGTGTGGCTAGTGTTAATGCGGCATTACGGTGCGGTGTTATGGCTACGTCAATTTTGCGCTATGGCATTACAATATGGGGTAATTCGGTAGAACTTTAATGAGTGTTTAGAGCTCAGAAAAAATGTGTGCGCTCAATTTGTGGAGCGCACCCACTGGACAGTTGTGTTCCACTTTTTAAAAAACAAAAAATCCCACCTCTTCCAGCACTGTATACTTTTGAAATTTGTATTTTTTACACCAAATTAGACAAGAGTTTGACTTGCATTATGATGTTGTATCTAGACCTAGTCGAATAGTGCATATGCTTAATGTTCCTAGGCATAGAATCAAACTGTATTCAAATAATGTACATATACTCCATGTCTATTACTGTTTATAACAAATTACCTGATGACTTCAAAACTCTTAACCTCAGAACATTTAAACTTAAATTATTCAACTTTCTTTTGAGTAAATGTTATTACTCGACTGACGACTACATGAATGAAAAATTTACCAAAATATTTGACATTGATGCCTATTAAATCTGATTTATATAATTTTATTATCAGTAACAACTGTTGCACCATTAATTTTATGTATTTGTAAACTCCATTCTAATTTTATTTAATTTAATTGTAATTTAAAGATTTAAACCATAATTTTACATATTTGTACACCGGAAACGGTAGAAATTTCTGATCTTAATTATTAATGCATTTAACAACTTTGTACAATATTCTGAAAAATAAATGCATTCTATTCTATTCTAAAAAACAAAATCTTTCTGTTGTTGTTAATTTAAAAATTGTTATTTTTTTTGTTTTGATGTTTGCTCTTAATAAATGTGTTTTATCGACATTTTAAATATTTTTAACCGACTTCAAAAAAGGAGGTTTACAATTCGTCTTGAACTTTTTTTTTATATATGTTACCTCATAACTCGGAGATGGCTGGACCGATTTGGAAAATACTTTTTTTGTTTGAAAGGGTATACTTTCTAGTTGGACCCATTGTCGTCACGTTTGGATCTGATGATGAAATCATGGAGAAATCGAGGGAACTCTTCAAATATTATAGGCACACCTGTAGCGTTTTGGGTATTTCTGTATTGTATATTGGGTATTTAGTACCTTGTGCAGTTGCTCTCGAAAAACACCATTTGAGGAAATGGAACCGATGATGAAGACCCCAGATGGCCACCGGAACTACTCAATAATAAATATTTCGTTGATTGCGATTAGATTACTTGAATATGGATGTTAAGCACTTTATGCTCGTCACAATGCATATGGTGAAGTAGAGCTGATGGTGATGTACTAGGAGAACTCCTCAAAAATTAACGGCTCTGCACCGGGAAAAGCAAAATTTTGTAAAAGGTGATAAGTAGTTGACATTTTGGCTTTTGTAACTAGATAAATTACAAAACCACTTACTAAAAAGCGTGAAAAAAAATTTTTAGCAAAAAATAGAACCGACTTCCATATAAAAATACTACAAAGGCAAAAATAACTTTAATTTCGGAAGGCGGTGTCTTTAGTTATGTATATATTTTCGTTTTTTACACCGCCTTCCGAAATTAAAGTTATTTTTGCCTTTGTAGTATTTTTTTATGGAAGTCCGTTCTATTTTTTACTAAAAAGTTTTTTGTATTAATATATTGTTAGTCAATTGACATTTCTGGAAACAGAGGTTTACAAAAATGCTTTCAGCTACATACATAATCCTAGCATAATCCTAAGTGAAATTTTTATTTATCTCAAAAAAAGAACGCGTTTTTTGCGGGCTTGGCTACGAGAAATAACACTACAATTTGAATAAAATTGAATATCAAATTGATCTTGTATAGTTATTATACAACGTGTAATGGAAACCCCATATTTATCCAAAAGGGCTGAAGACAACATCTAGTATGGAGTCTCTATGCACAATTTCAGCACAAAATACTGACTCAAAGAATTGATACCAGATTATTGGTTTCATATATTTCTTGAATACCAATCATAACAAACGTGTCACATGACTACGAGGGTCAATAACTTTCCACGTCACTTGCCAATAACACGATAATTCTTTTCGTCCTTTTTAATTTGAAAAATTGGGTCTCTGGTATCATTGTATTGGAATTTTTAATAAGTTCTACACACGTAGACTTAGGATTACAAAACCCTTGCCATATCGTTTGTTATCATTCAAAGAAGCCGTGCACTTGGTATGTATATACCCTTTAAATTACACGTTGTATAGTTTTTATACAAAGATATATCTGAGAATAAAATTAAGCTCATATTAAATAGGCTGAGCAATAATTTTATGCGCAGTACAACACTTTAGCTCAAGTTGCGTATCTGGTTTTTATTAAAACCTTTCGGTGTATATTTTGGTTTTTATGTGTTATCCGGACCTTCATTACGGATATGAAAATTTTTGGGTAGCGATATTTTTCGGGAATATAATGTAGCTAGCCTCGTATTTTTAGTTTGTTATTTTTATATGGTATAGATTAAGTCTGTTTTATGGAGATAGTTTTATATTGTCAGATAAATTAAAGATGGAAATTATCACCTCTTTAGCCTTATTTGAGCTGCATGGACTTAAGTTTGTGCTAATTAAATGAAAAATAGATTTAGCTGTGCGATTCGTAAGTATATAAAATAACATAATCTGCCGATATTGTTCTCAGTGCTAGAACTCAGGCCATCTCTTGTGAGAGGGAATGGGCTGTAATCTATCTCGCGGGCCCAGTGCGGTTGTAGGTACATTACGGGTGGTAATATTTATTTTATTTGTTTTTATTGTTAAAGAGAACTAGCAATCTTGTTGACCCCTCCAAGTGAGAGTGGGTTCACGGAAACAGAGTAATAGATGGGGTTCGAACCCGCGACCTCTCGCTCACAAGTCCAAAATACCATTTCAAATTATTCTTAATACATTAATAAAGAATTTGAGCTTAAAATTAGAATGTCATTTACTATTTTTTTCAAGGCATTTTGTTTTAAATAAATCAACTAATGTTTATTTAAGCAATAATTGAATATACACTTAAATAAAAACCCAGAAATTCATGCGTATCGCTGTCTACTGGTAATGTGCCCAAAAGACTGGCGGCATTGCCACGCTGTATGGCAATGCTTAACCGCTGTCCAAGGTAAAAGCCAGCCTTGTGTCACGCGAAGTGTCAACTAGGCGCCTGGATAGTTCTTTCAATAATTTGTGAAAAGGCAAGGCATTAGATACCGACTCCTTTGTCTTGTCCTTACACACTATCGCCTCCATTTCTCCAGATTGCTACAAAAAAAGAAATGGAAACAAGTAATTCTTTTGTACGTTCTGTCTATCTGTGTTTATAAAAAAAAAAATGTAAGAAAACCTATTTAAACATAAAAAGAGTTTCTAGGTTACAAAATAACTTACGCAATATTATACTACTGTATTGTTCCATTCTATTCAGTTTGTTGGTACAATTATTTCGCAACCAAGAGATTTACAGTGTAGACAGTTAGAATCATTGCCCAGATAACAAAGCTGTTAAATTGGTCCAAATGTCTAGAAATTCCCTTTAATGTTCTTAGTTAAGGACTAAGACGAAGAAGTTTCAGCCATTGTTGGAGTCTTTAGCGATAATAGAAACAGTTGTGATTTGTAGTTATCATTGTAGAATTGTGGTATTTTGTGCTTTTACTCAACCAAGCTTTTTCTACATCTTTGTTTGATCTGATATTTTATTGTTTATTTACTGAGATTAAAACCGTTATTTGCGTTTGCAACATCTGAAGAATACTTTTTGGAAATTCATTCGATTTGCTTCGAAATACATTTGATGTGTAATTTGTTGAATTTTTGTTTCTTACAATATACCTACTTATTTTAAAGGAAATTTATCGTATTTAGTTATCACTTTAAACGAAATGTTGTCTCACTAGAAATTTATCTATTATCGTGGTTGCGTTTATAAACATATAAATGCACATACATATAAGTAAATATTTGTTCCATGTGGGAATTTAACCCGCGACACGTCGTACAGTAGCTAATCGTTCAACCACTTCGCCATCCGTGTCATCAAAGACAGAACTGCAAGTCGTTTTGAATGAAATTAACCACGTTATGTTAAATAATTTCTATCTTTGTCTTTTAAAATCCGTTGCTATTTAAATCTTAAGTTAGTCTTGAAATGTTAAATTGGCTTGACGTTCGCCTCAAAGTTAACAAATAATACGCAAGAAACGTTATACATAAACAGATAACAACATACTAAAGTTTAAGTAAATAACGAACTTTGAAGGAAAACGAAACGAGGCGTGAAGCGTGAACGATAATTCCATTGTTTAATTAGCCGCTGATGAAGCAAGCAACCGAAATAAGTATTATTATAAAGTTACGCTGACATTCACAATTAATGTTTTATAAACGGGTTGTTAAATTCAAAGTCGGGACTAACTGTGACTGACAGATATGGTTGTAGTTGTAGGGAGGCTTAGACAGACGATTCTGATACAGACTGCCTCGTCACTACTTACACATTTAAAGAATTTTAGTCAGCCCTCAAAGTGCCGTATAACATAACAAATTCTCCTGCGAAGGCTCTCTGCTCAATCAATAGATGAACATGAAGTCTTCGTCGTAGTTTTGTCTTTCCTTTTATATTAGGTAGTACAAAGCAGTAATTATTAATGCAATTCGCATTTTGTGCGTTTGTACTCCGCAGTGATCAGCACGATACTGAAACGTCTCGCTCTGAACCTCAGTGCTGACAAGCTACGCGCTGAGCTGTCGCCGATAGTCAGCGTGACTCTAAAACATCCTTATTGTACGACAGTAGTTACATACATACATTCAGGAATATTCTCTGAAAAATGTGTTATCTTTTGTTCGGCTCAAATCTAGTTTGTACCTTACACAATTAACATAAAACTCAATATACGATGGACGATTATGTTAGATACGAAAAGTCCACTTCCGTTCTGTATTGCGTTAATGAAAGGAGCACATTCAGACAATAAAACGTAATATACTCACACATACACTCATCCCACATATAACTTATACTATTCTTATAATAGCTATTATTTTTTGTCCTCAAGTTATTACCTAATGCTTCTCCACGACACTGGGAGACCTTGTGTGGGTTCTAGAGTAGACATGTATGTTAGTTCATAGACATTTACATTTGGTACAATATATAAATAACTGTTACTTTGAATGCTAACAATATCAATGTTAAGGGATAAAGCAGTATGAGGTACCAATAATAAAACCTCATACAGTAAAAGACACAAGCAATACGTTTATGCTTTACCATGAGTTTATCTTGTTACGCAGTTCGGTAATAACGTAAAAAATCCAGTTGGATAAACTCATAGTACGTATTGCTTTGTAAATGATAAGCCTGGACGAATACTTACAGGGTTGTAAGTTGTAAGTTTTCGTCACACATACACAAAGTTACATACATAGTTTAAAGCCTTTTATTTAATGCTTGAGTCGTAAGTGAAGTTCAGCGATATAGATCCTACCCTGCCTTTAAGTCCTGCCGGGTTGCGGAAATGTTCTAATGAGATACCGTGGCCCCGGACGTGAGGGCAGTGAAAGATCAGAGTGAGTTTTTCGTCAGTAGAAGTCTGACACTCCCTTCGGCTCCACTCAGAGCGAGAAGAGTCATTCGATGATTTTCCCATCGAAAAATGAAAAAAAAAAAAAGCCTGCCTATAAGTATTAGCTGCGGGAATATTCTAACAAGATACCGCAGCCCCAATACGCAAGAGCAACTGCAGGAACAGGGTGAGTTTTTTGTCAGAAGAAGTCTGACACTCCCTCCCTCGTCACTCCACCCTGAGCGTGAGCCATTAAGATTTTCCCCCGAGAAAAGTATATATTTTCGTGTATATTTTCACTGTTTTTAGCAAGTCTGAATATTATTACCAAGCTTAAAGTTTGACGCAGCCATTGTACCAGCTACCTAGCCTGGTAAATTGAGTAGTAATTACTAGGTTTACGTCTCCTGGCGTCATGAGCTCGCTTACTTTATTCAGTTCAGATTTTAATTAAACATTATGTTGGTCTTAGGCGCTCCGTAGACAGAGCAACATTAATACCCAAGTTGCAATACAGGTCCCAATTAACAGTTTATAACAATTCAAATAGTTTTGATAAAACTACGCACGTCTCACAATTTAAGATGCAAAATTCAACCCTCGATCATTTAATGATATGTGTTGAAAAAGAGTTATCATAATATAATGAATTTGAAAGTCTACTCAAAGTAATTCCTTAATTTTTTTTTGATTATTTGGTTAAACGTTTTAAACAGAAGAAGTATTTGTAAGATGATATTTATTGCTTAGATTGTTGTATGACACTGACACTTGGTGAAGTTTTTCTTTAAATATTTTGGCTCCTTGCCTAATTTCGACCCTTATTATATTATTATTTTATGTTATTATGAATTATTATAAAATCAATCATTATTAGCTCCTGAAATCATTGACAGTATACTAAACGAAATGCCGCAACAGCACCTTCAAGTTTCTACCACTAAATTGCCTGTTTCTAGTAGTAGCAACCGCAACTTATGTCGAAAATGACATTAACCTCCCCGTCCTCCGCAGTGTCCTACCCCAGTGGCAATCCTAGGTAAACTCATCTTTGTATCGCGAGGTATCTCTTTCGGATTCAGCGAGAGGACACACCCAGGTTTCGTCATTGTGTGGACCTCCCGGATGACACGGTGGAGCATACGGTGAACGTGTGCCCCACATGGGCAGAGCTTCGACGTGTCCTCGTTGAGGCGATCGGCGGCGGTGACCACTCACACCCGGCCCTGGTTCAGAACATGGTGCGAAGCGAGAGGGAATGGGATGCAGTCGCCTCCTTCTGCGAAGCAGTCATGCTAGCGAAGGAGGAGGCCGAACGCGCGAGGTAGAGACCACTCTCTTCCTCACGCCCGCGGGGATCGCGAGTCGATCTCCAACCACCGTAGGCACGGGTCTGTGGATAGCGAGCAGGGGTAGCTCAACAAAAAAGGTAAACTTATCTTCATTTTAGCTGCAACTGGCAACTGATAAAGCTTTTAAAAAGTTGTTAGTAGCGTTAACTAAAGTTACTTCGTCTGTGGAGTGCCTTAGTTGCCTGTCAACGCACACATGTGTAGTAATTAGTAGTGTGACGTCATATTATGATGCTATTATGTAGCTTGTATTGATATTGGTGTATTGATTAAGCTTTTGTGTTGTGCTGTAGTTAATTAATATGAGTGAATATTGGAAACAGTGTTATGGTCAATGAATAGAATGAACTTACATATGTATATAGAAATATAGAAAAATCAAAAAACTATAAAATACTAAGTTACGTTGACATAATTTTGATCTCGATTTATTTATGTGAAAGAAGAAAAGAAAGAAAGAAAAAGTATTTATCACCTACAGAGAAACGACATGCTAACAATATTAAAAATATATTTTAGTTCCTTAAGAATAGAGTTAGTAATCGGATCTTATAATTATGTTAGTAGGTAAGGACAAAGATTTATAAATTAACAATTTAAGAAAAAAAAAGGAAACAACAAAAGACAAAACAAATGCACGTCGTGGCCGTAGCAACAAGGCTTGATTAGGAGCCATTATGTACAAATGCGCACTTAATACCATGGGCATTCTCTTCCAGATAACCAAGGGTGTTGAAGAGATAGCGTAGTAGGTGCAAAAATTAAACGTGAGAAGCGATAATTTAAAAAAAAATCATAGAAATATCAGGATAGACTAGTAACTTAAACTCGATAAACACAGATTTAATAAAACTTATATAAATATATGTACATAACAAGAAACTGAAAAATAAAACAGAAAATCTGTTTAATTTTTTCTCAAAGCAATAAACAAGTTGATTTCTTTCAGTATAAAGCATGAACAGAGTCGTGTAAACGTATAAGACCGTTACCCCAGCATCAGCCCATTAAACAAAACACGATCCCCCATTAATAATCTCACACAAGTAATATGAACTATGCTCTTTCACATACTGGAGCGAGCAAGAGTGTAGTTCTCTTAGACATTGCGTAGATATAGCATAGCGGAGTAACTTGCATAAAGCTCTAACTTATACAATGCGGGTACTTTAACTTAATCATGGTTTTATTATAGCCAAGTGAAAACTAGTTTCAATGGGAAGTTAGTTATGTTCAATACTCGTGATTTGTTCGCTAAACAAGTTTATTTTGTTTATAAGGATTCCGATTTTCAAGGTCGGGTGTCTCGTAAAACTCGTTAATAGATTTTGAAAGCGACGAAACGATAACAATTTATTTACTATACACATGCTGGTCTAAATATAATTGTTATTTTAGTCAACATTTAAAGTGGTAGGTACATGTGGAACGAACAAGATTAAAATCTATACATACAAACTACATACGTACATATAAATAACATTGGTGTGTCTGTCTATGATTTTACGGTAACAGTGTTTTCTTGTTGTTTACTCGACACTAAACCACAAACAAACTTAGTAATTTAGTGTCGAGTAATTTTTTGGTCTGCCTTTCGGTCATCTGTCTGTTTTTTTGTTTGTCCGGGCTAATCTCTGGAACGACTGAATAGATTTTAATGGGACTTTCACTCAAATGTAGCAGTTTTAGGGTTTTTATCTTGGAATTCCCACAGGATCAGGATTTATGCGGGAATAATCCCCTAGGTTATGAGAATGTTGTGGGCACAGCTAGCTTGGAAAAAACGTTGGTTTTCGGTTAGCGTTAGTTGTATAAAGTTACGAACTCAATAATCTTCGTGATATCGTTATTATCGTACATATGAGTCTGGAATCATATTGTGTGTAGTCCTAGTCCTCAACTCTGAGGGAGACATGGCAACAGTACCACTTTTTCTGGTGCTGTGCGTCCCTAATCCAGGTGTGCCTCATGAGTTTGGTAAACAAGTTTGTTCATATCTGACATCCACACAACCCAGTTGATGGGTAACACAATAACCCCTTGACAAGACTGTTTGGTTTTTGTTGCTTCTGAATACTCGTAACGTTGTAGAAGATGTAGAAATGATAGCAGGGACCAGCGGCCTAATGAGCTTTGCGGGGCACAGAGGATCTCAATATGTTAAGATGTTTACCCATCTACGGATAGGCCTCGGCAAGCATTGCTTACCTTTAAAGATTTACCCGTGCGGCTATATTTATTCAGCTACGAGCACTTTGATTTGTTAGATCCATTATAGAACCATTTCGTTTAGCGGTTGTCGCATTACTAAATCGGATTATATATTATCTGTACATTTAGCCAGATGTATTTTAAATTAATTTTATGAAATGGCAACCTTAAAATTGTTACCAAACATTTTACCAAAGCATAAAATGAAAAATTGTGTAATTTTATTAAGTCTCAGTGGACGTGTTTAGAGGCATAAATATATATGTGATGTACTCTAATGTCACCTGGTGTCCCTTAGGAAATTTATATAAGAGCTTTGAAATGAAATAATACGTCTGATAAAACATAAGTGCGTCACACAGCTTAATTAAAATGAAATGTTTACAATATTGCGTTAATGAGTATTACCGACATGCGAAATACAAATTTTGAAAGTTGTTTCCGGAAAATGTCAGCCGGAAACTCGTCCCACTTCTGGGAAAAAGCGTTTTTTTTAACAAAAGTCTCGAAAATTAATAACCATATTTTTACGATGGGACAAGCCTGGTCAAGGTTAGCGTTTTCACACTTATATTAATAACTAGTACTCACGCGGGGCTTCGCTCCCGTGGATTCTATCACGGTAAAAACATAACTCTCCTTTTCTGCAGTCGCTTAAAAAGTAGCCTATAACCTTCCTCAAGCTTCAAGCTACGTCCATACCAAATTGCATCCAAATCCACCCAGTACTTTCGAAGATTAGCGCGTTCAAGCAAACAAACAAATAAACAAACAAACTTTTTCGCTTTATAATATTAGTATAGATAAGTCGGGAGCAACTAACTGCCTTACCATTTCCAAACTATGTTGCGGTCGATTACCAGTATCGATTACCAATACTGGTGTTAGATTTGCTGACTATCCTTAGCGACTATCACAGATGTACATATGACAGCCGGTACTAATGGGTTAATGAGCTTTCAGAAGTACGGACAAACCTCGTTATACTAACATGGTCACGCTTCCACGAATCGACTGTGGCAAGGGTTACTCAACTTTGAAGATGAACCCTTATGGATGTTATTATTTAAGCACACAGAGTCCTCTGGTAATCGTGGAAATAATCAAGAAACTCAAAAATTACAAAATAAACGTATTTGCAAACATTAAAAAAATATAAGAAAAAAATACTCACATTTTTTTTAATGTAACTGGCAATGTGGGTAGAATTCACATCACTAGCAATCTTGTTAACCCCTACAACTAAGCTAAATATGCTTGTGTCTGGAGTGGGTTCACGGCTAATAGTGTAATGGGTGGGGTTCGAACGCGTGACCTCTCGATCACAAGTCCGACACCGTATCCATTAGGCTATTGACGCTTTATTATTTCTAATTGGCAACCGTCTGGCATTACGAAAGCTTGTAGTTTACTTTACAAATAAACCGTTTTCTAAAGAAAATTCTCGCAAATGAAACTGTTTATTTACTAGTGCAAGCGCATAAAGCAAGTCAAAGGCTTTCCGTCTAACGCATCCAATTTAATTAGTTCCAAGTGCTTACCTTGCCTGAATAATGTACCAGATAAACAGATTTTAATGGCGTCTTAAGGCGATGCTCTCGGGACATGGGTCCTCTTTTAATTAAATTATGTTCTTGATATTTTAAAGTCTGGGGGCACGGCAGTGCCCCCGCCAAGTCGAGCAAAAAAGCGGCACGGCCGTACCATTCTTTTCTCGAAGCAACTCAGGCCATTTTCGACCCCCTATAACTTCGTTGTGGATAAAACTAGAAGCCTGAATTTTCAGTAACCAAACAGGCATTGTATAAACACGGTATACTTCAAATTTCATTCAATTTGAACCAGTAGTTTAAGAATTATAACGAATCAAAGTTCCTTAATTTTGTAAATTTTGTCACTCACTGACTGACCGATCATCAAAAGTCTAAAGCACTTCTAGCAGACATAGAAGCTTCAAATTTAGAATACAATTAGTGTTTAGTATATGAATCAAGGAAAAACTATAAAATTTTTCAATTTCGTTCCAGTTTTCTAGATACATCAACTGCATAAATAACTTTGTAATACCATATAAATATATAGGATTACAATGTTACATTTGCTGTTAATTAATCAGTATACCTGTATAATATAATGAAATAATAGATGTACTTTTTTTTTTTGGTGTAAAATATCATCGAATGACTTCTTCCGCTCGGGTGTATCAGAATTCTACTGACTAAAAACCCACCCTGTTCCTTCATAAGCCCTAAAGTTCCGGGGCCGCGGTATCTCGATGGAACTTTCCCATAAACCCCGACAGGCAATGGCCATATGAGGCCCCGTCACTGGTATTAACAGCTTTTTGAGGCGCGCGTGGAGCACAACGCGCCGCCGACCCAGGCCTGGTCCTTACCGGACGGTGAGCGACCCCTGCTCGCCATCCGCAGGCCCGCGCCTACGGTGGCCCGAAATCGACTCGCGATCCACGACGCCCGGGGCGTCTCCCCCGGCGGCTGGGGCGCGAGGAAGAGAGTTGCCTCTCCCTCGCACGTTAGGCCTCCTCCTTCGCTAGCATGACTGCTTCGCAGCAGGAGGTGACTGCATCCCATTCCCTCTCGCTTCGCACCATGGTCTAAACCAGAGCAGGGCGCGAGAAGTCGCCGCCGCCGATCGCCTCTATGAGGATACGACGGTGCTCCACCCATGCAGGGCACACCTCGACCATATGCTCTACCGTGTCTTCCAGTGTAGATAGGTACCTAGATATAATAATTATGCTCAAAGGTAACTTGTTAAATGGTCAACGGAATAAAAAAGCAAGAAGTATTAAGAGTATTGGGGAGTATTAAGTAGAGTAAATTGCCCGAAATTGCATAATTACTTACTTATGGATTAACTTTAATCGAGACGTTTGACGAGTGCGGCATTAATTATTACTAACTAATGCAAAAGACGTACGTGCGTATCCATATGTGCGTATCAAAGCCTCCGAAAAAAACCCATAGAGACAGGGAGTGGGCTTTGAAAAAAACTTTAGCTGAAGTTCAAGAAGTAGTACCGGAAAATAAAAAAAGGAAGGCTACCTACAAAAATAAGAAAAGCTCATAAGACAGAAAGAGGGCTTTAAGAAAACTCGTTGTTGGTATACAAGAAGTAGAAGGTACCGGAAAGGAAAAAAGTGGGACTTTCTACAAAAAGCAATGAGATCCCATAAAAAACAAT
Organism: Tholera decimalis; assembly: GCA_943138885.2. NCBI lineage: Eukaryota > Metazoa > Arthropoda > Insecta > Lepidoptera > Noctuidae > Tholera > Tholera decimalis. The sequence continues at coordinate 11,771,072 of OW964563.2, forward strand.
ACTTGTCAAAAACCTAAGTCTCGCAACTTAGTTGTTCAACCGTAAAAAGTTGTGAGATCCATGTAATACCAAGTCGGTTATTAATTTATTCAGTCCCTACTTAAGGGACCTTCTGTCTTAAGTTGTTACGTAATTATCTAACCTAACGACATCTTATAGTGACCATATCAATATTAAAAATCTTTACCGTTTTAAATAAATAGATTGACTTGGCAATCGCAATAAACAATTTAATTTATATATGTATTACTTGTGAGATATATTGTGTTTTCATGCGATGGCCGAGTCAATCTATTTATTTAAAACGGTAAAGATTTTTAATATTAATATGGTCACTATAATATGTCGTTAGGTTAGATAATTACCTAACAACTTAGGACAGAAGGTCCCTTAAGTAGGGACTGAATAAATTAATAACCGACTTGGTATTACATGGATCTCACAACTTTTTACGGTAGAACAACTAAGTTGTGAGACTTGGGTTTTTGACAAGTATTGTTTTTTATGGGATATACTTTTTGGTAGAAAATTTGGATGAGGCTTTTTGTCATCTTAATTATTATCAGTTTCACATAGGCTTCTACCACTGAATCCTTTAATTATTATGAGCAGTGTTGGTCCAATGATTTTGAGGATCACTTACGAGTTGTAAGTCGTGGCTTCGAACATCAGTGCTCTTAAAATAGTAAAGAAAAGAACATCGGGGAAAATGTCCTTGGATCAAAAGTTTGAAAAAATGTGACACAATCTACCAATCTGCCCTGAGCACGTGTGGTGGATTAACGTGTACTGTTTCTCGCAGAGGGGAGGCTTGTATATGGACACGGCTGGTTATGCAATTTTATTATCTTGACTCATAGACCATCTTATGCTGAAATAGACATGGTTTCTGCTCAAAATCAAGTACTGTTGGGTAAGCGCAGTTACTCTCTGCCGGCTTCTGTGTTCCCTGCCACATATGACCCGTTAGCCTTTAAAGCAAGAGTGAATAGGCATTTTCTGGGATCGCCCGTTCGATCGTAGACCTCATCTTACACTTACCATCAGGTGTGATCGAGGTCAAAAGCGGACTCGTACGTAATAAAAAGAAATCAAATGCAATCCATACTAATATTATAAGTGCGAAAGTATGTCTTTTTGTCCTTCGTACATGACAAAACGGAACAACGAATTGATGTGATTTATGATAGGGAGATTGTTGAAAGGCTTGGACTGACAAAGCATTATTATTCATAAAAGAAAATGTTTCACGTGAGGAAAGCTGCAGACAGAAACTAGTATTAGATTATTTTGAAGTGGCATAACACCAGTAAGACATGCATAGTTTACATATACTGTTAAATCTGATACTTAACTGGTAACTCGTGTGTTTCGTGTGTAATGTTTAAATACACAAATACTAAACTAAAATAAAACCTGTTGCACTTGAGATGTCGATTAATACATAATTATGGCGGTACATAATATTGGAGGCGGAGAACAAACTAATTTCTTTCAAACACTATTTCGTGTGTGATTCAAATTCTAGTTTAATAAAGTTTGCATAAGTTTGCTGTACACTTTCGTATTATACACATTGTTTCAAAAGTGCCTTGTCATATTTAAGGTATTTGATATTATACAGTCAAGAAACTTATCTACTTAATTTTATAAATATTCGACTAAATAGTTAAGTTTTTATGACTCTCCGTGCCGTTAAAGAGAAACAATACGCGCCATTACCTCTGATCTCGTGTGTTATTTTTTGTATTTACATTAACTTTTTTATTTAACTCTTATATCAGCCACAGACTGACTCTTAAAATGGAATCACTCTTAAATTTGACCACAGTCCACCAAGAAAAGTTTAAAAAAATCAAGCATTCTGTATATAACAAACTAGCTTTTCATCCGCAACTTCATCTGCGTGAATTTCGAAGTAATTTATAGCACTCACTTATAATATACATTACTACCAATGAAACAAATTTTTGAATTGGATTATTCGTTCCGGAGATTACCCTCTATATACAAACTTTTCACCTTTTGGGCTCGCTCGTCCCATCGTACACCTCATCTATCGCTTACCCTTAGACGTGATTGAGATCAAAAGCGGGATCGTTAGTAATTAAAAAAAAAAACTTTCACCTCTTCATAATATTAGTATGGATATATATTTAATGCGAGGAATCAGTCATATCACCTTAAGTAAAACAGTCTCCGTTATCTGTTTGCGGAGAATCCTTTAGAACTTGTCACCAAAGTTCGTAGACTGCAGCTAAAGTAAATTGCTCGAGCGATTTGCTGGCCACTGTCCTTTGTCGTTAGCTTGCTAGAGGGGAATTTGATGACTTGTGCGGACCATGCTTCAGACATTATAAGATGATATACGGGTAGTGTTAGTGGCGCATGTAGATACACTATGTTTAGTAAAATATGTTTAAGTTTACATAAATTGTTGTATGCGTACAGAATCAGCGTATAACGTTCCGACTGCTGGGAAATAGGTTGCCTCTCAGTGAGAGGGAATGGGCTGATATTCACAAGGAGAGCCCTGTGTGGGTTGGTTGGTGGAGGTCGCATATCCTTCGATTTTGCGGTCTTAGCATATGTCGATGTATTTTTCACTATTTTGAGAACTGTGGTAATGATGAAAATTACACAAAGTTATGTGCCTGTCTGGGTTCGAACCCACAACCTGCAACATGTGCCTGTATCCACTCCTGCTACCAATGCTCTAAAATAATTTAAAAAACATTTTCTAAAAGTTTTACGCAGGTATTTTTGAATAAATCTTCAATTCAATAAGGAAGTTTGCAAATGTAGAGTCTACATTATGTAGCTACGCCGTAGCAATACTAGGCTACTACGTTATCAAGCGTCGTAGCAAATTGTCAGCGTAGACATACACTGTAGCGTACTGGATATAGGCAGTTGTCCCACTGCCGGCGATGAACGTGTAGCGAGTGCACCTGGAAACGAGTTGGCGAGTAGCGAGCAGCGAGTATGTAGTTCAGATTGTCTCTCGGCGTGAGTTTTGTCCGCCAAGTGAGCATCGCTCAGCAAGTATTATCTTTGATAGCTCTTTTCGCTCAGCGACAAACTACTGGAGTGAGTTCTCGCCGATAGTGAAAACAGTCAGCAATCGACTCTTAATATATGCATCTGCTTTTTTTATACAGAAAGTATATCTATTGTACGTTTCTTGAGCGAGAAAATAGCCGATAGTTAGTTGCTTCCTCGCTGGAGGCATGACAACTGCCCAAAAATTATGGTTGTCTCTTTATCACCTATTGTTGTCTAAGTCTGTTAGAGAATGCCTAAGTCATCTTTGTACTTTTGTGTTGCTTACAATGTAAACATAATAATATACGATTTTTTCGTCGTTATTGAATTACAAAGAGTAAAAAATCAGTCTAAAAATTCCCCTTAAAACAGAGTTCTTTGCATGCACTACCTTAAGATAGTAACATAGGCTACTTAAAGAAGAATGCCAAGGCTTCCTTCAAGACTCGGCCAGAATCAAAGATCAACTATATATCATAAAAAAGGAAAATAATTATATAATTTGACTGTATAGTTAGTTTTCTATAAGAAGTACCTACACCAAAAAAAGTTATAGTTCTTTGAAGTTGACCACTTAATACTTCTAATTTTAACGATGACATGAAATAAACTATAAAATTATTGAATAATGACTATTGAATTCGTTTTCAACAGCCAAGGTAGTCGTTAGTAATACAGAAATCGGAGTCCGGTAACAAAGCAATAAACAACACAAAACTCAAAAAACACATAAGACACTTCGTCGCTCGTCATAAAACGCGGGAGAAGTAAAACTTTTGCACACAAACAATTATCAGTGACAACTACAAGATTAAGTGTTACCAGCACTAAATAACTATTCTAAACTGTATCGATAATTGAATTGAATTACTTTAAATTATTATAAGATATTAAAAAATATAACTAAACATTATTAATCATTATAAAAATTACGAGTTATGACTTTAGTAACTAATAAATTCACTTACGTAGGTTCATAATGATATTAATGTAATCGATTTGCAAGTGCAATTTCGTATCGATATTAATTTATTTTGGTATTGGCAACATTTATAATTGAAATTGTAGATAGAAAACGTGTTGATAAATTGAATAACTATTTAAAATTACTTTTAAACGGTGTACTCCTACAGATTTTATTTATACTGTATAATTCTTACAGTTTTATATAATGAATTATCATTAATTTAGAAAGTCTGTCGGACGCTACATGATTCGAGCTGAAACTTGGCATACTCATTTGCTGTAATAAACCTTTTCACGCGAGCGATACCGTAGGCAGAAGCTAGTTGTATAATAAAAATATGTGTGTGAGACTGAAAAATATCATTGCTTCTAGTTCCGCCTTCTCAATTAAGCTATGCAGATGTGGCCAGCCAGAAACAGTGTTCAAAATCAACCTACTCTACGAACAGGTCTATAAATCGAAACACATACCACAGTTTCAAGCCTATATTTGTAGTCCTGGTGCATGCCCCTTAATTCAACACGCCCTGTTTGGGGACCTCAGTGCTTCGGAAGATACACCGTATATATTTGATAATTTGAATGCATCTGCACGTATCTCGTTTGTTTGGAGGCTCTGTAGGATTTCGGGTTGTTTCCCGTACATTGCTTGTTTACGTTAACGGTTTTTTTCCATTTTTGTTTTGGGAGATTATTGGATTGTGAATTGGAACGTTCGAGTGATACATCATATGTTTATCTTGTTTTAATGTGTATGTGTTTATTTTTATTCAGCCTCTTTTCAATCAACAGAATATTCATACAATAATCATACCATACTAATTTCCCAATGAAGTTTTAAAACTAACGCTAAGAAATGATAACTACTAAGTATGTTTCCCTGTGTATATTTTACCTTAATTATAAAAACAATTGGCCAAGTGCGAGTCAGACTTGCCCATGAAGGCTTCCGTAGTAACTATAATAATATAATATAATATAATATGTATATTTATTTGACAAAATAGCCTTACTTTATGAAAACTAGCTCTTTTTAATTTTTTACAACTACGCCAAACAACTTTGTTTTTCATAGTGTTTGTATGAATTACAAAGCTATATTTTCGGTTTTAGAAAATATGCTGTATCTTAAAAACTGCTTACCCGATCTCGTTCAAACCAATTTTGGTTGAAAGTGTGAAAAAAAAATATATATGTCTGTAGATCTTAATTTAAATTAAGATCTACAGACATATATATATATATATATATATTTTTTTTCACTCCATTTCTATATAAGTTAGAGGGATTAAACGATTAACTTTATGAAAAAGTGTTGTTAGAAACCTCAACGTCATTTTTAAAGACCTGTCTATAAATACTACACACGCATAGGTTTCATGAAAAAAAATATTTTCAGTTTTGGTTCCATGTATGGAAAAACTTAAAAAATATTTAAAATTTTAAATATTTTAGGCTTCCCTTTATTTTAAATATTTTTTAAGTTTTTCCATACATGGAACCAAAACTGAAAATATTTAACCCTAAAAACCGACCAAGTGCATGTCGGGCGACGCGCAGTGTACTATAGTAGTAGTTTACTACAACGTCAAATACGAGTCGCATTAGCTGATCGAGTTCCGTACCATGCTCTAATAAAAACAAACTACTCTGTTTTACACAAATAAGAATTTGATCTAAGTATTTTCAATGGAATTTGTCCAAAAACGAGTAGAATACAATTCAAATACATTCATTCGTTACATGTAGGTACTACTACCGTGATGTTTAAATTTCTACCTACAACCACTTAGTTGATATGGGGGGTGGGGACATTTGACTCTAACGAAAATTAGCACTTTAAAACTTAATATTTCGCAAACGGATCACTGAATTAAAATTGGTCTTCTGAGACTCCCATTATTTTTGAACGACCTCTCCAACGATACCCCATACTATCCCCATAGTATGGGGTATCGTTGGAGAGGTCGTTTCTTGACTTAATGCCTAGCTGTAGGGGGAGTAATTGAGCTGAAAAGTTGAGCTACACGATAACTGACAAATGCTTGCACTGTCTGGACTGGTCCGCTCAAATTTGCGTGGTTATTTCCTCAAAAGAATACCACAGACATGAACCTACATGCTTCTCATATAAAAATACAAATTGTCTGGACTTTAAAAGAGACTATGACCTCTGAGTTTGTTTCGGTGTTTCTTCTCAGAGTAGTCAGTTAGGAAATACCGGCCTCATCTAGCTAAACTTAACACGCAAAAAAACATGACGTGTAAAAGTGTTATTTATAACCAATTTACAAAATAAATATTTCATTTCATTTCATAATCTAAAAAAATGTTTTTTCAAGATTTTATTTAAACACTTTGTCAGCGTGATTAATATGCATAATGCATACCCATGAAAAATTTCAACGTTCTAGTACCGCGGAAAGCACGGACAGACGGACATGGCGAAACTATAAGTGTTTCTTTGTGGACTACGGAACCCTAAAAAAGGACCTTCCCTATAATATCTTATCTAGGGGAAGCTCATGAAAATCGTTTCAGCCATTCTGAATGGCTAAATCTCTAGACAAGCTAAAACTTTGATTAAGACGGTTTTTGTTTTAGTATCCCGTTAAAAACTATAAGCACTTGAGAATCCACATACAGACACTTTCAAGTTTATAATATGTTTAGATTTTCTCTACAAAAATTTGAATTACCAATCCAAATTTGAAATTAGCATGCAGTCTGCACAATGCTTACCTATTCGATGGTTCTGACATAATGTTCTTGTAAACTACGGTATAGTATTTGTAATTAAGTGCCTTACCTTTACAGCCGGCTATAAACAATGAGATTAGTTCTAACCAGTATGTTTTATTATCTAATTTAATGTTAACATTGTGTTTACGGCAATATACAGTTTATTTTGTAACTACTATGTAATACGGGTTAGAAGATGCAAAAGTAAACAGTTGGATACTTATTTAGATCAGTGTTGAGACCCATATACCTTTATTTTTCTTAGTATTGTCTTTAGATATAATTTTTAAGTCATTTTAAACATTTTGTAAATCTGCATAAATATCTTATATGTGCGGAAGCTAGTACTAAACTAGCTTCCGCCCGCGACTTCGTTCGCGTGGAAGGGGTTTCCCGCGTAAATCCTGATCCCGTAGGAATTTCGGGATAAAAACTATCCTATGTCCTCTCCAGGATCCTAAACTATTCCCATGCCTATTTTCATCTAAATCGGGTCAGCAGTTTAGGCATGATAAGGTAACACACAGACAGACAGAGTTACTTTCACATTTATAATATTAGTATAGATTTAAAAATAAATAATGTATACAAGAATAATTTCAATTGTGTAATAAAATAAAATAAGTTCAATTTCGTTTGTGTAAATATAAATTATTTGATAAATAATAACAAATAGATAAGATTAACTAAAATGTAGCGTATTTGAACTAAAAGTTGTCAGCTTGTAATGTGCCTAAGTGATTATTTTAATTTTTTAAAGATTGTTTTTATTAGAGTTCCGTAGCCGAATGGCAAAAACCGGAACCCTTATAGTTTCGTCATGTCTGTCTGTCCGTCCGTCCGTATGTCACAGCCATTTTATTCCGAAACTATTAGGACTATGCATGTGAAACTTCGTAGCTAGATGTATTCTGTAAACCGCTTTACGATTTTAAGAAAAAAAAATTAAGGGGGGCTCCCCATACATTGAACTGAAACTGAAAAATTTTTTTTCATGATACCTATGCATGTGTAATATTTATAGATAGGTCTTTAAAAATGACATGGAGGTTTCTAAAATCACTTTTTCATAAAGTCAATCGTTTAAAAGATATACGCTTTCAAAGTGGTAAAATGTGTCCCTCCTTCTATCTTTTATAATAATGGAGTATAAAATCTAAAATAAATATATGCTATAGATCTTAATGTAAAATTTCAAGGAAAATTTGTTTGAATGAGATCGGGTTAGCAGTTTTTGAGATATAGCATATTTTCTAAAACCACAAATATAACTTTGTAATTCATACAAACACTATGAAAAACAAAGTTATTTGGTGTAGTTACCACGGTACCCTTCATGGGCGAGTCTGACTTGCGCTTGGCCAATTTTTTGTTCTTAAGATTACTAGCAATGTAGTTAGAGTTCACTTTACTAGCAATTTTGATAACCCTTCCAAATAATGTAAATATGCTTGTGTCTGGAGTGGGTTCACGCTAATAGTGTAACGTAATGGGTGGGGTTCCGACCCGTGACCTTTCCATCACAAGTCTGACACTTTAGCCATTAGGTTATTAACGCTTGGCGTACTGACGTCATATAACAATGTTTAGGTCTCACGGCCCTAGGTTTTAAACCTAAGCGGCTCAAGTTGCCAATAGGGGAACATTATTTAGGTCCATAGTTTGAGGTATTCCGTTTTTATCCTGATAGCAATAAAACGAGTTTTTAATAGAAAAACATAGAAATATAACGCTTTCCTAACGACAGCCATAGCGATTAAATATTCACTGAACAGAAACGAATCGATTTTGTGCATGAGCAAATATTTTATGACCTAGCCAGTTTTTCCCGTTTTGCACTTGAGATTTGCTTTGAAAATGTACTCACTGCAATTAATTAGCATGTGTTTATTTTTATATTTTTTTATTTAACACACACACAAGTTACAATGATACAAACAGGAAATACAATACGAACATAGTTACAGAACACAACACACTTAGCAATGGACCCCAAACTAGGCACAGCCTGTATCTTGGTGGCCCAATATTAAAACAGAGGTTGACAGAAATCTACTCGTAACTCGGTTCAGAGTAACAGCACAGCCAGACAACAAAAAGAGAGAAAAAAAAAGTGTTAATAGACGTATGTCTTCAACCCCTTTTTTCTGCGGGATTGGTATCAAATAAGTCCTCCCCCGCTTTGGGTTGAGCGGAAGAGAGTGTTAGACTTCTATTGACTACCCACCTGTTTCTTCAGATACCCTTGCATTCGAGGGGCCGCGGTATTTATTTAGAATATCCCTGCAACCCCGTATACGACTTTATCCTTGACAGGCGATTATCACCCTTATTTCCAAGCCCTTCCGTTCATTACTAAGAGCGTTTACTTCTAACGGTAATTCATAGAAACGTTCGAGTCTTTAGTATTAAGAGCTTTTTGGAAAAGGAATTCAGAGGTAAGAAAGAAGACCAAATTATAGATAGTGAAAATGAAAATCAATTAATCAATTATAAGTTATTTCACTGTATCAAGGATTAACATTGAGCGAATTTTTCAGTGCAAGGTGTTATACAAAAATATTTTGCTATTAATTCATACAATCTCGCAATTCTTTATTCTTGGAAATAAATGTACCGTTTTTTCCCTGTTCAATCGTGCAATCAGTTCAAGAAATATGAGCTGATGAGGCCTTGGTGTCTATGTCTTGCAGAGGGAATTACTTCATTAAAATAAAATAAAAATATTTTATTTCAGACCACAAGATCCATAGTTTTGTTAGTATTACACATGACTTATAACCTAAGTAAGTAACAAACATAGTTTATAAGTCACGTGTAATACTACACATGGCTCAATTTACATTACGTAAATCTTCTCTATGTAGAATTAGGACATACTTTCAAAGTCCATGAGCTTGCGTTTTTTCCGCATTGAAGGACTTTGCTTTGGTATTAGTTGGACTACCAGTGAGTTGGGATACTTAGCTTATAAGTTTTTTTTTAGTTCTTACTCTAAGCGTACGTATCGATTTTAATGAAACTTAATAGGTATATGTAATTATACCTAGGTCTAAAGAGTTAGCTAAGAATTTTCGAAAAATAGTTAAATTTCTCTGTGTGTAACTTAATAGGTACATGTGTAACAATTTATATTAAAAGAGACGGACCCCTGAGTTTGTTTCGGTGTTTCTTCTCAGGGTAGTCAGTTAGGAAACACCGGCCTCATCTAGTTAATATTTACGAAAAAAAATGACGTGTAAAAGTGTTATTTAATAACCAATTTGCAAAATAAAGATCATTTATCATTTATCATTATTACGTAAATATTCTCTATGTAGAATTAGGACATACTTCTAAAGTCCATGAGCTTGCGATTTTTCCGCATTGAAGGCTTTGGTATTAGTTGGACTACCAGTGAGTTGGGATGCTTTGCTTATAAGTTTTTTTTAGATCTTACTATAAGCGAACGTATCGATTTTAATGAAACTTAATAGGTATATGTAATTATACTTAGGTCTAAAGAGTTAGCTAAGAATTTTCGAAAAATAGTTAAATTTCTCTCACTCTCATTTCACAGAACAGCAGACCTACTAGTCTGTATGAGACACTAAAACGTGTAGATACCTACGTCTCGATGTAAACAGACCCTAAGTCTGAAACCATTATGGTAATGGCACACTGCGTACAAGCGCGCATAACGATCATGAAGGCAGCCCGTTAAAGATTATCTTCTATTGTTTGCCACTTTAAGGATATTTTCTTAGGTTATTTAATGCCTGCGCACATACTTTCCACTCGTTTGAACAAAGGATACGTTTTATACATATCATTAAGTTGAATGGAAAGTGTTAAGCTGAAAAGATAAGACAGTGTTTAGAAAAACGTAAAACATTTACTTAAGGCATGTTAAATGAGAACAGTTTTACTTCAGATAGTAAAATCGAGTAGAGGCTGATCATCATTCGCTTAACCTTCACCTGACAATGTTGTGGTCGGGTCGTATAAGAATCGGCTAGTATAACTGGATGCAGCTGAGCACTACTGTTTTACATAGAGCGACTGCCTACCTAACGTCCATATCCCAGTAGCACTGTGGGTAGGGTTGCCATCACCAAATTTGCCGGACCCAGACAAAGACTTATAAACCCCGGACTTTTGGATAAAATCACAGTTTTTCCCCGGACACCTAGAAAAATACATTTTTGAACTTGAAACTAAAAACAAAGATGTTTAATTATGGTTTTTATTTACTGATAAAGTGATAACATTGTAGAGCTTTAGAACTTTTTTATTAACAGTCTCTTCCTTTTCATTTCATCAACGTAACATAAAAAATGAGATGAAATACCATAGGAAAATAATAATAGAGATCGTGCTTTTTGGTACCCGTAAGACCAATATGTGTCCGGGTTTTACCTGGACGCTTATTGGGAAAATCCCCCCGGACGTCCCCGGACGCTCTCCAAACTAGGAAAAATCCGGGGAAACCCGGACGGATGGCAACCCTAACTGTGGGTAACACGATATCCTTTGGCAAGACTGTTGTCAATTTTTCAGAATTTCTATCTTCTGACTACTGTAACGACTCTCAAAGTTGTACAAATGAGAGACTGTATGCTGATCGTCATTCTCGTCTATATTTATAGCTATGTGTGTATATATGATTCATCTTACGATTATCAACCGACCAGTTAGCCGTCTACCACCACGCGATAGCGGTGCGACTTACTCACAAGCAAGGGAAGCCAACTCCATGGCACACAGATGATACTTTAATCAAGCTGAAAAACACAAACATTCAATACTTTTTACTAAATAATGTCGTAGCTTGGATTACCTACGATACTGCAAAACTCCCTTGAATTGGAAGGTAACACTTACAGCCTACGCCTTTGTGCGTGAAGTGTAAATAAATAAATACAGCTGACAGACAAAACCTGTTTTTTTATATCAATTAATTTCGTCACCAATTTTAAAACAGTCAATTAAACGAACGTTCCTATTTTCATCCGACCCAAATAGCACAATTCTACACAAAACGAAATAAAATAAAAACCGGACAGTATAAAAATAATTACCTGCTATATCTACGTTCGTTACATTTGCACGGTTCCGATTTATTTCACGAGTCGGCGCCGGGAACAGTTCGGATGCGGCGCAACGGGTTGTATCAGCAGCATCCATGTGAAAGAGGACGGCTTTTTATCGGACGTTTTTTATTCGATGGCCATTCATGGGGTTTTTATACACCTAAGTTATTTGATGTGTGGTGGAATGTAACGTATTGGTTATTGAGTACATGCACCTATCTTGTATTTACGAGTATCTATTTATAAATGCATTACTGGATATCACTTTTGTGGTGGTAAATGAGCAATAAAAGTTGTTATTTTGGGTTTTAAAAACAATTTTTGGTACCAGGCTAAAGGCATTGCCATATAACGTGGCATTTCCGCCAATCTACATACCGCCAGGGTACATAACTCATACCAGCCAACAGCGTTTAGGACGACTTTAATGATGCTTTGTTTTAGTTTGTAGTTTACTGGACAAAGTCTTACAAACAAGGGAGAATCACAATCAAAAAGTTAGTATCATCTCACGATAATGCCTGTGTTGCATATGAATAGTTCTGTGAAGAAATCTGAAAAAATATCTGGTTTAACTATTTTTGAGTACCTATTCTTAAAAGTTAATCTGTTTTTAGTCAAGGTAAAAACGGACGCTTTATTAAAAATATAGCGTTAATTAAGTTGATAATAGGCTTAGTTAGACCTGAGCTAATAGATAAAAAAAATGCTCCTATTTTGTGAGACTCAGAACTACCTAAACTTTTAATATACATAATTGTTCGGAGCAGAAAAATCTGGAACATTTTTAAAGGAGTATTGTCAGGAGAACAACTTCAAAGGTTTTGTTAAAACTTGTCGAATTTTGCGTAGATTTTCCTCATTTAACGGCACAAACTGGCACTAAGAGCTAGCAAAAAGTATTTTATCAATGAGAAATTACATATTTAAACTTTGAATTTGGTATGAAATATAAATTTATTAAGCCAAATGAAACGCAACGTGTTTGCGCCGTGTGAAACAGTGAAATTACGAAACCTATAATTTATGAAACGCAATCATGAAATGAAATGCAGCGTGCATGTGTAGTGTGTACCTACACGTTTTTAATTAGTGAAATAATTGTATTTAGTACTCATTTCAATATTATATTATTTAATAAATAATACTGACTTTATTTCATTTTGTGGTTAGTAATTTAGTTAATGCTGGAACATTTTATAAATTATATGTTATGTTTTTTGTTTTTTTCTGTAATCTGTTGAATATGAAGTTTGGACTGAAATGAGAAGAACATTCAGGCGCTAGAAATGAGCGTTTATTAAACAACTTATTGAGGTATTATTATTCAAATAAACACAAAATGTTTGAGAATTTCTTTTTCTAAATTCATCGAAGTTTCTTAGTTCGGTATTTATTTTATTGGCAGTAGTAATACAAACTTTAAAATGTTTATATAAAAATCCAGTTTTACAGACGTATACAATATTCTTATTGTAATAACAAATGAAGAGAATTTCACAGAATTAGATGGGGCTCGCAATATTTTGTTTATTAATCAAATCATCTTATTTGGTGGTTGTAGTTGACGATAGATGCGCTCGCGTAAGCGATGATATGGTCGAAGATGACGCACGCTTGCCTAGAAATAACCTATTCACTATTGATTTAAAGACCCCTAGGTATCAACAAACAGTCTTCGGCAGAATTTCTTGTAAATATTATTAGTCGTACTTCCCATAGTACTTCTTATTAATATTAGAAATATGAAATACTAGTACTCACGCGGGGCTTCGCTCCCGTAGATTCTATCACGATAAAAACATAACTCTCCTTTTTTGCAGTTGCGTAAAAAGTAGCCTATAACCTTCCTCAAGCTTCAAGCTACTTCCGTACCAAATTTCATCCAAATCCACCCTGTACTTTCGAAGATTAGCGCGTTCAAACAAATAAATAAACTTTTCCGCTTTATAATATTAGTATAGATTGTGGGCATCAATGGATGGATTCAGCAGTCAGTAATATTGACGGGGCCCGAAAGGGCCATTGCCTTCCAGGGATGTGGGAATGTTCTTTGAATTGCCCTGGAACGCAAGGGCAACTAAAGGAGCAGGGTGGGTTTTTAGTCTGTAGAAGTCTTACACTCCCTTCCACTCCACCCACAGCGGAAGGAGTAACTTGATGATTTTCTCACTCAAAAAAAAAAAAAGATATCATAAAGGCAAATATATGAAATCACTCTTTAGTACGGCATAATCGACTTTTTAACAACTATCAACAACAAAACAATTCTACAACATTCATCTGATACAGGTCGACTGTATCAGAAATAATAAAATGTTGATGTGATAAACCTGCGGGTGGACGGTGACAGTAAAATTCAACAATATTGGAAAGGCTACGGCATCATATCACTCTATTCCGTATTTCTGTTGTTGCGATCTCTGAATACAATATTTGCGAACATGAAAGCGGCGGCCATTTTTTTTTAACATATGTATGGTAAGTCTGATGATATGTTTATCTCAGGTCGCGAAACTAAGCATGCAGTATTCTAATTTTGTATGTATACTGACTGGTATAGTTCATTGAATCGTATCAAGTCAGTAGGGCAAAGTTTTTGTAGTGGGAAGCCCGTCCTTTTTTTTTGTAGCGATTTTGATCAAAAATACATAGATAGATAGAATATAGGTACTTTATTGTACACCAAAAATTTAAACACATACACAGTTATTTGATAAGGGCTCGGCTCGGCCTAGGTCAGGCGCAGTTTTTATTTTATGATGTTACTTTACACCTTATTAAAAAAAAAAAAAATAAGATTAGTATAATAACGAGTAATATAATGTATAAATCTATTTGCAAAATAAACATCATCATCATTATTTCATAATCATAATTTTGAAATATTCATTTAAGAACAAGTTTTTTTTTCAATTTGTTTTAAGCACCATATGGAGACAAATAAACATTATACAATTTATTTATATATATTAAAAATATTTGTTGTTCTCGCTAAAATTCGAGAGCAACACACCAAAAGTAGTATAATCAGACCATGATTATGCTATTTTTGGTTTTAAAATATTTGTAGAAGTCAAATAAAAAGTTTAAAAGAAACTTAAAACAAAAACCGGCCAAGTGCGAGTCAATAAACTACTGTTTTACACGAATAAGAACTAGATACAAATATTTTTCAATTTAATTAGTCTTAAAGCGAGTAGAATACAGTTAGTTGACTATTACTCGTAAATTGGTATAGCCAACTTAGGTCTAATAGTTTTTCTTTTAATTCCGTTATATGTAGGTACTACTATTGTGATGTTTGAATTCCTACCTACAACCACTTAGTAGGTAGGGGGGAGGACATTTTAATGAAAATTAGCACTTTAGAGATATCAACGCAAACGGATCACTAAATTGAAAATTGGTCTTACCGCACTCCCATTATTTTTGAACGACCGGCGACCCATCCAACGATAGGTACTCTACATAATGGGATAGACGAGATAAAAAATCATCCCTCTACGTGTAGTGGGAGTACCCTAAAAACTTTGTCGGCGTGATCTCAGATTCAGAAGCATAAGGAGTAGTCTTTCAATTGTTTTTTCCATCAAAACAAGTGGATGTTTTTTGTAAAAGTACCCTCTACTTTCTATACATATGTACGTGACTGTTTACCGTACATACACGTACTGTGAATTCACCGTTTCTCGTACCAACCAACATGCACGCAAAAACTACAGATCCGTTTACATATGTCGGCTCCATTAACTGTACGTGATACGTCACACCATCTCAAATATTTGCCGTTCCACCGCCATCGTTATTTTCAAATCGATATTCTACTTTCAATAACCGCGCTACGTCGAAGATTCGCTGCAATTTATCAAGACAAATGGACGAACAGATTTTTCACGTACAATTTGAGTAATAGGGCGTATCGGTGTAATAAATTGTCTGGTTTCTTTTGTTTTGTGAATATAATTTGAGGGAGTTGTAGTCTTTTGTTTTGTTGATTGGTTACGTTTTTGTGTTGTTGTAGATAATGCGTCGCAATAATTTTATTTCAAATATTGGATATGTCTACTTTCTCTTATGAGCTAAATAATAACAGCCACACGGGACAATCTTCAAGGTTAAGGAAACCTCGGAAAACTGCAAGGCCTTCCGAGGTCGGTCTGTTCACAGAACAGATAAAAGAGAAAGAAGAGTTAGAAAGGAAATAGTTCCTGATTTGTATGATAACGCGTGTCGCCGCTTGTCTCCCACTCTTTAGCTCCACTACAAGCAAGAGGCCCGTTACGTATGCGAATTACGCACATAAATAAATTACACACACTTAAATCGAGAGCTTGCTACTGATTGTAACTCACTGTCGATAAACATGCGCCGTGCATCACGGCCAATCGGGGCAAAGACGAAACGTCAATGGTTGAAGTGTTGAGGACGCGACGCATTGTGAGCGGACTTGGTCATTGCGTTCATTAAGCGAGTACACATCGGGCTATGTATACTTTTTGTAACTTGTTGCAATAATGTTGTTAATGTTTGGAATTTCATAGTGATCAGAATATTTTTTTTACGTTTTTTACAAATAAAATTCTAATTAAATGTTTAACCTTCGGTATGCCTGGTAGGGTCTGTCAGACCCACCTGTACACATAAACCGTTGTATTTCCTTCAAATTCGAATTTCGCGTCTAACCGCACTTAGTAGCTGGCCATTATGAATTGCTAGACACCCGCCGCCCGCCACCTCAGACTGGAGCGCGCTCTCGTGGTAGTAGGACATGCGTATTGTTCGCGCGGGTCTCACAGACCCGACCAGGCACACGACGCGACGTTTCTACGTAAGTATTTTTTGTTGTTGTTTTTAGAAATTGATGTTATTTTTGTGCTTAAATATAATATTTTTTTACATTATTTTAGTTTCAAAATGGGGAGCCATCTGTGCGATGATGATATTAGTAATTTATTACTCGAAGCAGCTGAAGAAGATGACATAATTTTCAACTCAAGTGGAGAAGAGTCCGATCACGTGAGTCAGGGAAACGAGGCATCTGGATTCAGAGGCACAAAATAATGATATTGGTGGGGCTGTTGAGGAAGAAAGTTCGTCAGATTCTGAAATGGGTGTGCCGTTGTCTACGCTAGCTTCATTGCCCAGTGGAGATAGTTCATTGACCAGTGTCTATGAACGCTCTCCCTGACGGCAATTCTTCTGGATGCTCAATACTGCTGGCATCAATGGCAAAATTATTCAAATGCTCAATTGTCCAGAAAACAAGTATAGTCGAAGAAGTTTCATAAAAGACTTGGGCCTTGCACTGATTGAACAACATTTGCAGTCAAGATAAAAGAAAAAACAATAGGTAATCGCCTATCTACAGATCTTCGTAAACGAATAGGTAGTCATTTGGGTACCCAAGATGACACGCCATTGAAAAAATCAACTCCTGGTATAAAACGTAGATGCTACGTATGCCCAGTCAAGAAAAATCGCAAAACGCAATATATTTATTTATTTATTTATTTATTATATACTTTATTGTACACCTTACAATATTTCTATAGATACAAAAAAAAATTAAACTAGTGTACAATGGGCGGTCTTATCGCACAGGGCGATCTCTTTCAGACAACCTTTGGATGGACAAACTTAAAGGAGACAGATTAAGGGCTGTCAGTGTACAAACATATAATTGAACATAATAATATAAAATACATACAATACCAAAATTATATACTAATAAATATTACATGTATAATTGAGAAAGAAGGGGAAAAGTTATAGGGAGAGGTAATGCTCCTTCACCATTCTTTTGAACGCTGGTAGCGTTTGAGCACGCCTCACTTCTATGGGTAATGCATTCCACAAACGAGCTGCTTGTATGGTAAAAGATTTGTCAAAGAAAGAAGTGGAATGCATACGAATACTCAACTCTAGATTTTCCGATGATCTCAAGGATCTAGAATGTGTGTCACAGAGGAACTGAAAACGTTCCTTAAGATAGAAAGGAGTGAAAGGATTAAATAGCACATTATAAAGTAGAGAAAGTAAGTGAAGATTCCGGCGAAACCTAATAGGAAGCCATTTGAGCTGAGCACGGAAATCAGAAACGTGGTCATATTTGCGCAAGCCAAATATAAACCTGATACAGAGATTTTTTGATTTGTGAAACCTGTAAGAGTCACTTATGTTTGGATCATGCAATTTTCCAATGTGCAATGTGCTACCGAACCAGAGCCCTGGAAAATGTTGATAGAAGTGATGAAGACTGAATATTTTTTAGTTATTAATAAGTACATAGAAGTGCTTTATATTTTTATATAGTCTGATTGAGATCTCTTTAGTTTTTAATAAGTAATGTGTGTTATAAGAGTAACAAAGTATTTTTTTTTGGTTAAAACACTACCTAAGTATAATTGGAAAAATAATTATTAAAAGTTGTTGATTTGCAATATTTTTTTATTTTATTTTGTAACATACACCCCTTTTTTTTTTTTTTTTTTTTAACGTGGTAAAATTATCAAATAAGTCCTCCCACTCCGGGCAGGGTGGGAGGGACTGTCAGACTTTTACTGACTAAAATCCACGGTGTTCCTTCAATAGCCCTTTACGTACCGGGGCCACGGTAACGGGATGAGTCCCACGACCCCGGCAGGCTTCGGCCCTCTGCAGAGGGGGCCTCGTCATGCTGCTGACGCTTTTTGAGGCGCGCGTGGAACACGACGCGCCGTCGACCCGGGCATGGTCCATGGTCGGACAGCGAGTTGCCCTTTACTCGCTGTCCGCATGCCCGCGCCTACGGTGGCCGGAGATCGTCGGCCGACGTCCGACGCCGTGGGCGTCTACCACTGCGGCTGGGCTGGAGGGAGGACGCCATCCTCTCCCTCGCGCGGCCCGCCTCCTCCTTCGGAAGCATGACTGCTTCGCAGAAGGAGGCGACCGCTTCCCACTCCCTCTCGCCCCGCAGCATGGCCTCGACCAAGGCCGGGCGCGAGAGGCCTCCGCCTATTGTCGCCGTGAGGACACGTCGGTGCTCTGCCCAAGCTGGGCAGTCCTGCACCGTGTGCTCGACTGTGTCCTCAGGGCGACCCTCGCAGTGGTGACACCCAGGCGTTTCCTCCTTTCCCATCAGACACAGGTACCTCCCGAAACTTCCGTGTCCGGTGAGGACCTGCGTCATGCGGTAGGTCAGGACGCCGTGACGCCGATCTAGCCACTCCTCAAAGAAGGGTCTTACCGCCGCAATTGCGGCGTGCCCGTAACATACACCCCTAGTAAAAATATTAGTACATTTTAATAACTTGTTTATCAATAATTATTTGAGAAATTACAATTTAAAAATCCGGGTCTGTTAAACCCACCAGGCATACCGTGTAACTTTTTGCCACCAGGCATACCGAAGGTTAAACGTATGACGTCTAAATGCCAAATTAGTAACGTTTTTCCGTGTTTACTTAAATAGGTTTGATAAAATCAAAGTTATCATATGGAAATCATTGTAGATATCTGCAGAGTAATTGACGGATGCCTTATGTAAATAAAATAATAAACACGAAACGCCACTCATCAAAGTTTCTCAATAAAAACTACGATTGTACGCACTTTGTCCGCACTAGAGCTTTTGTGTTTGTAGACTGTCTGTGTTACCAAACGCTGATAGCTCTTCAGTGGCCCATCGTTGCTTGAATAAAACATTTAGCCGTCTGATGAGGACGATACGAGTTTCGTAATATGCTGTATATACTTTATTTCCTGAGGGAACTTTAGTGCCCACAGATTTTAGTACACCTACATTTTGAGATACAGATTTGAGCTTGTTGAAGCTTTTAGCATTTTAAGGCTTAGAGACATACACATATTTTACCACTTTGGAAGTCCTTATCTTTGCAACGATTGACTTTAAGAAAAAGTGGTTTTGGAAACCTCAATGGCATAAATAAAAAAATGTCTAAGTGTAAGTCAGACTCGCCCATGAAGGGTTCCGTAGTAACTATGCCAAATAACTTTGTTTTCCAGCGTTTGAATGAATAACAAAGTTATATTTACAGTTTTAGGAAATATACTGTATCTCAAAAACTGCTGACCCGATCTCGTTCAAACTAATTTTGGTTGAAAGTTTACATTAAGATCTATAGCATATATTTTTTTTTTAATTTTTCACTTCATTATTATAGAAGTTAGAGGGGGGACGGGGACACTTATCACTTTGGAAGCGTATATCTTTTAAACGATTAACTTTATGAAAAAGTGGTTTCAGAAACCTCAATGTTATTTTGTCCTCAAAGACCTGCCTATAAATACCACAAATGCATAGGTTTCATGAGATATCTGCTCCGACGCTCGCCCGCGACAGTCGTGCCGCTCCGCGCTCTCGATCGTTCCGTGCCTGAGTCATCGCTCCGTTCGTCACGCCCGCCGTGACGTCACTCGTAGTCGCCGACTACGACGCCTGGTCCGGATCCGCCTTTTTCGAGGCGGTGAAGGATATCGTGCTTCTCTAACAGAGATTGTCAAAACAATTTGGTTTGGCCCCTTCAGGGTAAAACCACAGTTTCGTGGTCCTTGGTTGGAAACCTCACGGTGTCAACAATACCAAGGGGGTGCTGACCCGACGCACCCGCTGATCCCCTTCAGGGTGAAGCAGTCAATTGGAGTCGAGTGCTAGGTTTTGGCCTTGGGGGATCTCCTAGTCAAACCTAGTTACTGAGTTCTCTTCACAGCATACACACCTAGTGTCGGTTGGGTGTATCTACCCCTTCGCACTAGACCCAATAGGGCCCGGTACGCACATTGAGATTGGCGACCGGATTACAAGCTTAGGGCACACCATTAGGCACACACCTCCCTGCTATCCCCGCAGGGAGCGAACTCACCTCCGGGTCATTCCCGCCCGGAGGGTTAGGCAAATAGGGCCCCTCAGGCCACATCAGACGGCAACACAGCTACCGAGTTTGTCTGGGTTTCTCTTCTCGGTAGCGAAGTGTTAGGAGAAACTCCGGGGCAGGGCTCTTTGGGGACCGTCTGCTCGGGGAGCTCACGTTTGACGTGTCTCCTCGAGGCGCTTATGTTAGGGTTAGGAGATTAGGATGCCCACCTCTGTCGCCTCCAATATGGAGGACAGGATTGAGGATCTCGTGTCCAAAGTCGAATCCCTATCGGCTCGATTAAATCTAACAACCGATTTATTAGGAAAGATCCTATTTGAAAACCCCGCCCTACAAAGGGAGTATAAAGATGATATTGTAAAATTACCCCCCGCGGTGTTTCCCGCCCCACAGCCAGATTTAGGTCCCACCCCCGCGCCCAACGCAGATAGGTCCCCCTCCCCCCCAGACGTCGAAATGGACTCTGAGGAGGAGGAACAAGAAAAAGAGGGCTCGGAAGGCGAGCGCTCGGAGCGCGCAGAGAGCATACACTCTGAGCGCTCGGAGCGAGCGGAGTCCGAGCACTCCTCCTCCGATCAAACCTCTTCCTCCGACGAGTTTATCCTCGTCGAGGGAAAGAGGAAAAAGAGGTCGCAGGCCTCGTCCTCCACCCAGGCCCCTAAGGCCAAGAAACCCTCCCCTCCCGAGCCAGCACGCTTAGTGCAGAGCCAGCCCTCCACTTCCTCGGCCACTAGGCCCAGCCCTACTCAAACCCCAGTCGTCAGCGCCTCAGTGCGCAAGACCATCCCTCCCCCACCCATCTTCATACATGATAAGGGGGCTTGGACAAACGTGTCCAAAGCGTGTGGCGAGCAACGCATCGCCTACACGAATGCCCGCGCCGTTCAGAACGGCATAAAAGTAGGGTTAGCGACAGCTAACGACCACCGCGCGCTTTCGAAGCTACTCAAGGCTCGAAATATCCCCCACCACACTTATACGCTCCATGAGAGCAAGCCCGTTCGGGTGGTCCTCTGCCGGATCCCCAGTGAGATCCCCACCACCGAGATCGTCTGCGACCTAGAGTCACAGAACATCCCGGTGATTGAGGTGCACCGTATGCACGGCAGAGGTGGCAGGGCGTCTAACAACGTCCTCGTCATCTGCCACCCCGTCTCCGAAGGTCCCCACCCCATCTTTGCGCTGAAGACTGTATGCAGTCTTTCAGGAATCCTAATTGAGAAGCCACACAAGAGTGGCACGGTAGGCCAATGCCACCGTTGCCAGTTGTATGGGCACGCGCAACGGAATTGCTTCGGCAAACCCCGGTGCGTAAAGTGCCTGGGCGATCACGGCACCGCGGAGTGCAGTCGCCCAAAAGATAGGTCCCAGTGCCCAGACCCGCCCAGCTGCGTGCTGTGCGGGCAATCCGGCCACCCCGCCAACTACCGAGGCTGTCCGAAAGCCACGAAAACCTCCGCCCCTAAACTGGCAACGCGCGCTAGCGCACGCCAGGGACGAGAGTGTCCTACACTCTCGTCTGAGCTCCCCCAGACCCTCAGTCCCCAGCGTCCAACTCCTTGGACGGCGGCGAATCACGCCCAAAACTTCCCGGCACTAAGGCCGAAAGTCCCTGGGCTGATGGATCAACCCATCATGCCCTCCGCTCCGGTTGTTGTGGCTTCTCAGCCCCCACCTCCTCCCCAGTCACTCCCTCGCTCGGATGAGCCGGAACTCGATGCGTTCCTCATCCTTGGGAAAACATTCAGTTTCTTCCAGTCCCCCCGCGCCATCCAAATGGCAAAGGAGGTCGTGGCCTGCAAAAGCATTGAATCCCTGATTCAGGTATACTATAAGTATTCTGATGTAAAAAGCCATTTTGACAACCTCTTTAAACAGCCATAATGTATAACACGGCTAGTAAAAGATTAAAGCCCCGATCCCTAAAGCTAGGTTACTTCAATGCCAATGGCATCACTAATCAACGGGACGAGATCGCGACTTTCCTTCGCGATCATAGTCTCGACATCCTTCTGGTCCAAGAGACCTTCCTCAAACCCCACCTTAGGGATCCCAAGGTAGCCAACTACCGGCTAGTTAGGAACGATAGGACTAGATGCCACAGAGGTGGCACTCTAATATATTATAGGAACTCCCTGCACTGCATCCCTATGGATCCGCCGCCCCTTGCCCACTTAGAGGTATCCGTTTGCCGGCTAGGCATGACGGGCCACCCCTCTATCACAATAGTATCCGCGTATCTCCCACCGCACAGCGACGTAGATTCAAATTCTTCGATAAACGCCTCACTACGAAGCGACCTTACAGCCCTTCTTGACATGAGTGACTCCGTCCTTATAGCGGGGGATCTCAATGCCAAACATCCCGCATGGTGTAGTCGTATTACCAACCCCCGTGGGAAGGTACTATACGACCTTTGCACACCTCTCCACATAGATATCATAGGTCCTATGCGGCCTACTCACTATCCGTTCGAGCCATCCCACTTGCCCGACGTACTCGACATTGCCCTCCTGAAGAATGTGAACTTACGTTTGCACTCTTTAGAGACGGTAGACGAACTTGACTCTGACCATAGACCGGTGATCTTGGAGTTAACTCCGAGATCGGGTCCCTATGACCCTAACCGCCCCCCTCCCACACAGGTGATCACTGACTGGAGGAAAGTAGGCGAATTGCTGAAATCCAACACGTCTCCTCACCTGGACAAGATCCCCGACCACATCCAGTCCGCCGCCGACACGACGGCTGCGATCGACTCACTCACGGAGCACGTACAATCTGTCTTGAACGACTGTTCAAAGGAGATTCCGGTGTCAGAGCACTGGCGCCGGAAACTCCCGGACGATGTACGGGCCCTGCTGACTGAGAAGAACGCAGCAGTCCGTGCCTACAGATCTTTCCCCTGCCAGAATAACAAAACTTTCATGCGGTACTTACAGCGCAAAGTAAGTAACAGCATCAGAGAGTGGCGTGAAGCCGGCTGGGAAAAGACCCTGAGCGAACTGGAACCCACCCACCATGCCTTCTGGCAACTTCAGCGGAATATGCGCGCCACTGAGGTTGCCTCAATGCCTCCCCTTATCCGCCCGGACAAAAGCATTGCCTTCGACGACGAAGACAAAGCCGAATGCCTAGCCGACAGCCTGGAGGCACAGTGCTCTCCCAGCTCCCAACCAGTCGACCCAGCCCACCTTGCCCACGTGGATGCTGAGGTCGAACGTAGATCTGCCCTACCCCCTGTCGAGGACCCTGATGCTCCCCTCCCCCCCGTCACGGAGGACGAGGTGGAGGAGATCATCAAGAAACTCAAACCTAGGAAAGCTCCCGGGACTGACAGACTGACCACTAGGGCACTTAAACTCCTCCCACGTACGATCTTAGTCCTACTGACTGCCATCTTCAATGGCGCCTTGTCCAACAACTTGTTTCCACAAGCTTGGAAAGAGGCTATAGTGATAGGTATCCCAAAACCCAAAAAGCCCAATAACCTCCCGACTAGCTATAGACCCATTAGTCTGCTCAGCGCCCTCGGCAAGGTCTACGAGCGGATTATTCTTAATCGGCTCAAGGACTTTGTCGAGGCCAAGAGCCTAATCCCTAACGAACAGTTTGGCTTTAGAGCCCATCATTCCAGTGTCCACCAAGCCCACCGCATCGTAGAGCACATTAGCGGCCGTTTTCAACGCGGTCTGGTGACGGGGGCCCTATTCTTTGATATAGCAAAGGCTTTCGACAAAGTCTGGCACAATGGCTTAATTTATAAGCTTTACCAACTAGGTGTGCCGGACCGTCTCGTGCTCATCATTCGAGACTTCCTGTCAAACCGCTCCTTCAGATATCGTATCGAAGGAGCGCTTTCCACTCCCCGCCCTATCAGAGCCGGCGTCCCTCAGGGCGCCGTGCTCTCCCCCCCACTCTTCACGCTATTCACTAGCGATATCCCCAAAAAGCCCCCAGTAGAGTTATCCCTGTTTGCCGACGACACGGCCATCTACTACTCGGGACATAATCCCGTTAGCATCGCTCATACCCTCCAGACCTCAGCCAACGCACTAGGCGATTGGTTTAGGAAATGGAGGATTGAGGTAAATCCCGACAAAAGTCAAGCAGTCCTGTTTCGCAGGGCTCGCCAGCATAAAAAGTTCACCCCCCCACGCCCGATCACTATGTTCGGCAAGCCAATCCCTTGGGAGAAGCGAGCCAAATACTTAGGTGTGATCCTCGACCAGTTCCTGAATTTCAGTGAGCACATAAAGTCGGTTCGCTCGCGAGCCGCTTTCGCTCTCGGTAGGCTCCACGCCCTGCTGAATAAACACAGCAAGCTCTCCCTTAAATGTAAAATCCGAATATACACGACATGCATACGTCCTATCATGACGTATGCCTGTCCGGTGTTTGCTCATGCCAGTCCCAATCAGATCCATAGGATGCAAGTCGTTCAGAACCGTTTTCTCCGAAAGGCCACGGGCGCGCCCTGGTTCTGTAGGAACGAGGATCTCCACGTAGACCTCAAACTCCCGACCATAAAGCAAGTGTTGAAACGCATGTCAGTGCGTTACTTCACCTCTGCTGAGACCCACACTAACCCCCTGATCGTATCGGCCGCCCGATACAGACCCTCCAAGATTTCTCGGGTTCGTCGCCCGCGTAACATCCTAGACGAGCCTGACGACCCCACCACCATCCGACAAGAGAGCAGTAGGGAAACCAGCACTCTTAGAAGACACAGATACAGAACGCGTTCCTTATTCCGGCCTCGCCGACGAGGCCCATCGCGACGTCCGCGTACTGGTAATGAAAATCCTCCCCGACCTTTGCCAAACGAGCCAGCCCGCGATGCTGAGCCAGTAGCAATAAATACTCATGTAAATAATATGACCCAGCCTGTCCCTTTGCTGCCCTCCCGAAATGACCCCGCTATGCCGAGGCCCGTACTCCACAGGGAGTGCCCTTAGCGTGCGGTCATTAGTTTTTAAGTATATTTTAGTTTGTAAGCCCTGGCTGGGGGCCTTTAATTTATTAGAGGTCACCACAGGAAAGTCCGGTTAAGTAGACTCACAGCCTTAGTGTGCTGATCTACAAGTGGCCCTACCTAAAAAAAAAAAAAAAAAAAAAAAAGGTTTCATGAAAAAAAACATTTCAATTTCAGTTCCATGTTTTTTCTTAAAATATTAAAATATGGTTCACAGAATACATCTACCTAACAAGTCTCACATGGTATAGTCCTAATAGTTTCAGAATAAATGGCTGTGATATACGGACGGATGGACAAACAGACAGACAGACATGAAGAAATTATAAGGGTTCCGTTTTTTGCTATTCGGCTACGGAACCCTCAAAAAATATATGTTTTTAAATCAGTCAAACAATGACGGAGACATTGTTGGACATAGGAATATAAAAACTACAAGACTTCAAACATACAACCTCCTCATTCTTTGAAGTCGGTTAAAAATAGCAAAACTACCAGAGTCTAAACTCTTATGTTTTAGAATTTTTGAAACCTCGTCACTAAGCTTACTATCGCTACCTTATGTTGATAATATAAGAAAGAACGACACTACTGAAAAAGTAATTTACTTAGCAACGATGAATAGGTATGTACTAAATTATGTCTAGTTCACACTTTTTGCAGGTAAAAAGTTTTGTGGAACGTTGGAAAATTTTGGGCATTTGCCAGCATGCAAAATATATTTAGCCAGCTAGGCTACTACTTAATATGGCATCACTAATGTTCATACATACACTGACTACTTTTGTTTTATTATTGTAAGTTTCGTGTTCGACCACTATCACAGCGGATTGTAAGCTATTATGTAGATAATAGAGCACGCATATCAATTAAAACTTGAAGTTAAGAGTAAACAGGTAATGGAACAGGTTACAGCTATTAGGAAGTACGTACCTAGTACACTTCTTAGCTGTACACACAAAAGAAAATTAAAAACTTGATTGTATTTATTTTACCACATGCCACAAAACACACGTCAATATGAAAAAAAAAAACAAAAGAATTTCATCTCACGGCTGCACCTTTTTTATGGTTAGGAAAATTATCGAATGAGTTCTTCCGCTGTGGGTTAAGCGCTTCCGCGTGTCAGACTTCTACTGACTAAAAACCCACCCTGTTCTTTCGGCTGCCCTAAAGTTCCGAGGCCGCGGTATCTCGATAAAACTTTCCCGCAAACCCCGGCAGGCAATGGCCCATTGAGTCCCCGTCACTGGTGCTGACAGCTCTTTAAAAGTCTCGGTTCAGCAAAACGCCAGACAGCTAGTGCTTAGCGCTGTTTTTCAACTGAACCTATAAGTGATAAACGCATGTAAATCAGCTTTGTAACATCACTATACAATAGTATGGATTGAAACATTCTTCACTCAAAACGAAGTATTGGCAACCCACAAATTCTCCACCAATCATCTTCGACCGTTCGTTCGCTTTATTTGGCCGCACATCGAAAATTTCAAATCGGGACACGTACGTCGATTCGGCGTGTGTTTCCAACGTGTTCCGATGACCACGATAAGGCTACGTCGGGGTGACATGTCCCCGTGTCCCTCACTTTCGGGAATAAACCTTCGACTTGTCAGCTTTGGCACTCTGTGCTCGGCTTTTGAATAAAACATAGCAAGGGTGAGTGCTTCAGTAGTGTGACGGGTGTTTCGACTTAAGTTGTCATGTTTGTAGGCAGTTGGCTGATAATCTGTCTTAGAGTGGATGTATTCCGGACTTCTTTTGTACGGAACGAAATTAAGCTAATCTTTTTATCTTTTGAAAATAAAGTCATTCATGCTTTCAATACACTTTCGTTTGAAACACCATACCGGTTTTACGCCGGCTATACTTTACGTTGGGTTTGTGGCTGGCTATGAGATATTACACAATAATATACAAAATCTCAGTCTGCAGTTCTGACGTCCACGAGTTAAGTTGCAAACTTTGCTCTCTTCCATTTTCCACAAATGAGAAACTACTTGCGCAGGATGATAAGTAGTTCATTCTCGTGGTCTAGCTTGAAAATTCCAGGTATTAATAACATTTTGTGCGAGGTTGTTCCTCGTAAAACACTGTGGTTTTGTATAAAAATAGTGCTCGAGTTTTTCACAAAGAAAAGGTTTTAATTTTTCCAGCAAAGCCATTGTTCGAAGACATCAACTATTTCTAATAGTGCAATATTTAGCCCGTCAACCCCAGAACTTATGAGGCTATATCAATCAAAACCACTCGCGCATGACAGGGACAGGTGTATTTATTTTGTGTGTGTTGGAGTGAGAGGTTAGTGTCGAACTGCGGACGCGTCGATCGGAAGCGGAGCGAGCGCGGGGCGCACGGAAGTGGAACAATGCGGAGAGGCTTTTGTGAGGCGATAACCACCGCGTTATGATTTAGACGTGGCGTATGAATAGGTACGAATTCGTAGAAATGACTGCGAACAGATTCCTTTTGTATCAGCGAAACGTGAAATAATTTTGCTGACTTGCTTGCGTTTACGTGTTTTATGTTAAACGTGGTGGTGATTTTGATTCTGTTTGTGTTTGGGCATTTCAATGTGAATCGTATTATTTTTAATCCGTATATTGTAGTGTAGTCTTTGTTTCTAACCCTAAAACGTAACATCAAACTGTGATCGTGAAACGTACTGATTCATTCGTGTAAATAAGGTTTTAATTAAAATAAAAGCTACACACGTCAACTTAAAACCTACAAACGTGTTATAAAAAAAAACTTTAAAAAATAAAACGTAAATACAGGGCGGGTCGCATAAATTGTCCCCTGCGCCACTTCGCAGCGAGATTCAAATGGTAAATTGCGAAACCGCAATCTTCGCGACGGAACTGCCGTGCGAATGGACCAAGAACATTTGTCCGAGCCATTTGTTTTTGAAGCCCTATTTTAAATGAAAATTATTCTTACGAAACGAGCTTATGGTAAGCGTTTAAAATTTTCAAGCCACTTAATGAGATAAAGCAATGGAATACTTATTACGGGACGTTATTTAAATGCGTATTATCGTGAATTTTATATCTACGCGAGAAATGTATTCAATTGAGTATTTGTTGCTTTATTTTTAACCGACTTCTAAAAAAGGAGGAGGTTCTCAATTCGGATGTTTGTATTTTTTTTTTTTTTTTTTTTAATGTTTGTCCACGCATAACTCCGTCGCTTGCCAACCGATTTGAAAAATTCTTTTTTTGTTGGAAAGGGTATACTTCCCAAATGGTCCCATGAAAATTTTATCGAAATTGGACGAGCCGTTTCTGAAAAATCAAAAAAAGTCGAAAAAAATAATTTACCTTGATGATCTTTTCGTTTACTCTGCATTGCGTTTTTTGTTCGCGCATAACTCCGTCATTTACGAATCGATTTGGAAAATTCACTGACCCACTAAAAAGCGCGAAAATAAAAACTTTTTTGCAAAAAATAAAACCGACTTCCATATCAAAACACTACAAAGCCAAAAATAATTTTAATTTCGGAAGGCGGTGTGAAAAAAAAAAAGAAAATACAAAACCAATAACACCGACTACCGAAATTAAAATTATTTTTGGCTTTGTAGTGTTTTGATATGGAAGTCGGTTTTATTTTTTGCAAAAAAGTTTTTTCTTATATTAATACAATAATTTGAGTTCGTCCTTATAATGCAACAGAGCTTGAATAGCTGTAGGTCGATCTTTAAGGTGAAGTAATGCTGACGTCCGTCCGTCGATGGGAGGCCATTTTGAAATTGTTGTTCTTCCGAGGATTGGAAAGCGCGTTCGTCCCGCCGGCTGTTATTTGCACATCTTTGACAGTCTTTACAGGTACAGAAACCAGGAAATCTGACCCCAGTCTTGCCAAGAGGTCTCGTGATACTCAGCTACTTGGTTGTGTAGGACAGAGAGGCAGTCACTCTATGGAAAATACTAGGTACCTAGCTGCATACGGTAATGATGGAAGCCGATGCCAAATTTGAAAAAAAAAATACCAGATGATGTTGCTTACGTCTGAGACCAATTACATGAAAATAGGTATAACAAAAAAGCCAGACTTTTTTATCGCCCATTAATTATTGAAAGGGCGTGTTTTGTTCACACTACTGTGCGTGAAAAGACTCATTATTCCGACTAAGTGGAATAATTTATGTCACGGTTTTTGTAACCTTTTTTATTGTATCGCCTGAAAGCCGCAATTGAACATTTATGTGTAATTATTCTGCCTTTTGTTACATAAATGTAATATTTTGTAGTATAGTGAACAAAAAGTTCTGGTCACCACAAAATAATTAAATTCAAGTGTTGCATTTTATAGCTGTATTTATTATAATTACGAGTACAAATATTTATTAATTGAAGCTGGCTAATATGCAGCCTGTGCCCAAAAAGGGCAGTCGTGCTGACCCAGCCAACTACAGGCCTATTTCAGTCACGTCTATACTGTGTAAGAGTATGGAGCGTGTACTTAATAGTAAGCTCATGGCATACCTAGAAGCTAACGAAATCCTCAGCGACCGACAATACTGCTTCCGCAAAAACTGGTCAACTAGGGATCTTCTAGCGTATGGTATTCATATCTGGAGTGAGGCCATCGACAAGCACGGGAAAGCACTTGCTGTTTCCCTTGACATCTCTAAGGCCTTTGACAGGGTCTGGCACGATAGCCTTAATGCTAAGCTTCCTTTTTTCGGTATACCCACTCAACTTTGCGTTTGTATTGAAGACTTCTTGAGAGATCGATCCATTCGAGTGGTCAATGATGGCTGCTCATCTGGGCAATTGGCAATTAATGCCGAGGTCCCTCAGAGGTTGGTCTCTCAGCTTTATTCTTGCTGCACATTAACGATGTGCTTATGCCCGGTACCTTTGGGTATGCAGACGACAGCACAGTTGCGTGCGCGCGTGCTGGTGGGTCACAAATCCAGTCTCTCCGTGAGGACATGGTTAGGCGCTTGAACTTGTACTTGAAGGCTGTATCCGAATGAAGCGATACCAACTTGGTCAAGTTTGATGCAACTAAGACCCAGGCGTGTCTCTTCTCCGCAAAAAGGAGCCAATTCGAACCGGCTCCTACTTTCCGTGGTGTAACCGTGCCGATAACTGATCATATTGGGCTTCGTGGGCTGACTTTAACTTCCACACTCAATTTTGGCCCGTTTATCGAGGCTAAGGCTCAGTTAGCATCAAAAAAGATGGGAATCCTAGACAAGGTGAGTCGATACTTCACACCGGAACAGCTGTTCAATTTGTATCAAGCCCAGGTTCGGTCGTGTATGGAATACTGTTCTCATCTTTGGGATGGATCTGCTAAATACCAACTGGACGCGCTTGAGTCTATCGAGAAGCGGGCCAAGAGACTCATTGGCAACGATGCACTAGTCGAGTCAAAGCTCCAGAGCCTTGAACATCGACGACGCGTTACAAGGTTATCGGTTTTTTATCGGTTATATTTCGGGGAGTACGAGATGGAATTACACAATCTAATTCCGCCGAGCCCGTTCCATCATCAGACTACAAGACAAACGGTGATGCGCCATCGTTACAAGGTGGACATCCCACACATACGCACAAAACTTTTTGGGAATACTTTCATTGTGCGTACGGCTAAGGAGTGGAATTCCCTGCCGGAGTCTGTGTTTCCCGATAGCTATAACCTAGAGGTCTTCAAGTCAAGAGTGAATAGGTTACTTCTAGGTAAGCGTGCTCCATCTTCGACCACATCATCATCAGGTCAAACGCGAACATATCATCAATAAAAAAAACATTCTATAGTATATAACATAAATTTGATGTATTATTTTTACATTTATTACCCGAAATATTCTTCGGATATTGATAGGTATCCGAAGTCAAGTATTCTCAATGTTCTAAGACATTACTTTTATAATCTATAGTACTCGTATATAGAGCATGTCTCGTCCGCTAGCCGATTTTTTTGTCGGCCATGTTTTTTCCGCTTTCGTAAATATTTTGGGTGTAATAAAAATAGATGAGTTCGTCTCACAACGGCCTTGATCCTCGTCAAAGGACCACCGGCGTGTCTTGTGTGGCATTTCAGGAATTTCACAATATTTTATCTAAGAGAATGGTTAGAATTTACTAGGTAAGGTTTGACTTACTATAGGGTTATTCAAGAAGTGTGTTTATAGTTTTAAAGGTATGATTATATCTTTTCTTTGAGGAGCTTGTGGCTAAATAATAACAACCGCATGATTCGATCTACAAGGTTAAAAAACGCTTGCTGAGGTCCGGACGTGTATGGGTGCCCATCTTAACATATTATATAGAAAAACATCTATTTGGATATACATACAAGACACAAAATACAATTTACCTAAAATAAGTAAAAAAGAAGCAATTATTCAAGGGAACACGAAGGACACACATTATTCTATGGATCGTGGGGTCCGAGTTCTCAAAAATTGTCTAAAGAACTATCCAGGCGCCTAGTTGACACTTCGCGTGACCCAAAGGCTAGCTTTTGGCTTAGCTTACCTTGGACAGCGGTTAAGCATTGCCATACAGCGTGGGAATGCTGCCAGTCTTTTGGGCACATTACCAGTGGACAGCGATGCGCACGAATTTCTGGACGCCATATTTTATTTATTTTTAGATGTATATTTTTATGTAGTTTAGGGTTTTTATTTAAGTGTATATTCCATTATTGATTAAATAAATATGTTCAAACACACAAAAAATAATAATCATAAAATAAATAATAAAAATAAAAATTGTTTATTGGCATATAAATACATTCAGTCTAGGTGTAGTGAATTGACTCATTTAAATGTATTAATACAAAACTACTGATACTGGTTCCCAAACTAAGCTAGAGGTTGTGTTTTGGGAGACAGTGTTACAGTCATTACGAGCGATACAAAGTGAGTGAATATCGAATTGATTGTGAGTGCGGTTTACATGGACTATATTCAGATACCTCGGTGTCTCGTAAAGTACGTCAATCCGTTTATCCCGGCTGATATATTATTGACAAGTCGTGACAGGTGGTTAGAAGCAAGAAAATCTGTCACTGGCTTGCCAAGGAGTATTGTGTTATCAAGCTACTGGGTTGGGGAGGATCGACTGTCTAGTCGATCCATGTAAAATGGTTTAGATTAAGGATTGGACTTGGTCGATATACCGTCTTGTCGTACTAAGCGCTTCTCTTCAACATTTATCGTGCGCACAGCCAAGGTGTGGAACTTTCTGCCGGCTTCTGTATTCCCTGCCACATATGACCCGTCAGCCTTTAAAGCAAGAGTGAACAGGCATTTTCTGGGCTCGCTCGTTCTATCGTAGACCTCATCTTACACTTACCATCAGGTGTGATCAGGGTCAAAAGCTGGCTCATTGGTAATAAAAAAAAATTGAAATTATTATAGTCCTTTCTGTAATGTCAGTAAAACGCTCATATGACGCATGTTTTTCTTACCAACAAGTCACTAATATTGATTCTTTCCTATGGTATGGCACACATATTTCTCCTAGTTTCTTTTCTTGAAACTCATTTTTAGCTTAGTTTGTACAATTGAGGCGTACTTCCGTGTCAGCATGAAATATTTCTTCAGCTGTTCTCTAAGTTAAACTTGGCTCAGTTCTTTTCTTGTATTTGTAGAATTCTATTACGGTACACGGTCGCCAAAACATCGACCCACCCTGATCTGTCAAAATTATTTAATACATTTATAGTTTTATTACTTTTTTTACTACTAATATTATAAATGCGAAAGTTTGTGAGGATTTATGTATGTTTGTTGTTCTTTTATGCAAAAACTACTGAGTGGATCTCAATGAAATGTAGTAAGTTCATAGTTGATATCCTGGAATAACACATAGGCTACTTTTTATCCCGGAATTCTCACAGAATCGGGATTTACGCGGGAAAAAACTCCCACGTGAAAAAAATTGGGGCGAGCAAAGGCTCCGATAAGACCGCCCATTGTATCATCCTTTTTTAGTTGTAAAGTCCTTATTGTTTTACTGTTACGGTGTAAAATAAAGAATATATCTATCCATCTAGTATTTTATATGAAGATCATCCGTTACTATTACAATATCATAGTTCCACAGCGTTAGGACAGCAAATCCCTGAAGCTGTGGTTTTCACTCTGTATTATCTCAGAGATACAGTAACCGCAGTATCTGCAGATATGGCCACCCGGGGCCATTTTATTTCTGAAGCTTATCTTTAAAGTTACCTTATAAAAA
Organism: Tholera decimalis; assembly: GCA_943138885.2. Classification (NCBI taxonomy): domain Eukaryota; kingdom Metazoa; phylum Arthropoda; class Insecta; order Lepidoptera; family Noctuidae; genus Tholera; species Tholera decimalis. The sequence goes on from OW964563.2 coordinate 11,804,955, forward strand.
TATTTCTAATAAAACTTTGTCCTTGTTTATTTTAAAATGAGAACAGTTGTGGACCAGTGGTAACGGGTTTGACGTATTAAATACAAATTTCATTGTGCAATGTATACTATCATCACTACTCTCAAATTGATGAAGAATAACATCTTTAGAAAACCGGTATAAAATAGGACTAAGATTTCGGGCAAATGTGACATTAACTAACCTACAAAGGGACCGCGTGGTTGGATTACGGCCAACTGCCTCTCATAGTTAAGAAGCTGTGCCACTGTATAGAAAACATTATATATTTTAAAATACTTATCTTTAAAATCAGCCCCAAGTTCTAAATTAGAAATGACTTGATTATTTGTATTTATACAGAGCATTTTTAAGCCTCAAACACTGTCTTTATTATTGTAGTATATGATCTAAGTTCCATATAATAATATACTTCATTCAGAGATCAGTCTATTATTATCTTCAAGTATAATAAAACATGATCAAATGTTCTACAAATCAATGAACATGAGCAGCGAGGGGACTACAATACAGACAATAATTTATGTCTTTCTAAACACAAATCCTCAAGTTTGGCTATCAATAAATCTACATCGCTTCCCTTCTGATAAGAAACTACAGAGGACAGGGGTATAGAGGCCATAAATATCGATGCTACGACACTAGTTTGCCAACTTGATAATATATTATGGTATTATGATTCTGTGGAAGTTAAAAGTAAAAACTTAAAAGAAGTCTCGATCATTAGTCGACAATTACTGTGGGAGTTTCAGAGAAAGACGAATGGCATAAAGTTCATGAAGTAGGACTATTTATTAACTCAGTGCAGCTTCCAGTCGTGCGGCCCTATTCTGTTTCACGCCTGTCCAGTTTACGCTTTGACCCACCAATTTATCCTTTATGGTTGAAAAGTATTGAGCAATGAATTTTACGGTCGTTCGAGCAGTATAAATGAGGCGAAAGGAGTTGGGTTGTAGCAAGGGTAAATTAGATTTTTTCATCTGATTTATTGGAACATTTCTGCGATAATTGCTCTGATTTAATTTATTTGTTTGTTTGTATTCCGCTAATGGTTGTACAGCCATAGATTTGCCCTTGTTTTTTGTCGTTTTGTTCATGCGTGCGGTCGTACCTCACTTTTTCTCAAATAGGCTAGATAGATAACAGATCCCGTTATATAAAAAAACTTTAACTTGTAACTCGTATTGCAACTTTTAGAAATAAAAATAAAAACTGGTTATTACCCAAGACCAAAAACGTTAAAATAATATTAATCACCTTAAAACGTATCCACCAACGGTTGAGGTAAAGGCCTCCTTGCTATGAAAATATATGCACCATCTTCTGCCACGCGGGCCAAGTGCAGGTTTGTAGATGTTTACGCCTACTTAAATGTCAGTGACTCAATACAATTCAAAAATACTGACATACAGCTTACCCAAATACTGACACAGCTATTCTTACAAAACTTCTCCAGAATAAGTCGCCTTAAAGTCGAACTCGACAAAGATTTATAAAGAGCAAGTTTTAAAAGTCGCAGGAAAATATCCGGAATGGGTGCAACAGAAGGCGACGATCGAGATTGTTGGCGCCATCGGGAAAATTAACCCCCACTGTGCTGCTCGGGTTTGTTCGGTTAAGATCGTGACAGTTCGTAAAGCGGGGTCACTGTCGGAACAGGTATAAAAGAAAGAGATGCATGATAGTGCTGGCGATGTATAAGTGTTCCTGAATGACATTGCTTTAAAACGAACATATTTATTATCGCTTTAACCTCATAACAAAACATGTTAATTTTCTTTCTGTAGGTACTATGTATCATATTCTGAACTCTTTGAAGATTTTGTATGATTTATTATATTTTCTGTAGTAGATAGGTTCCCAAGAATATTAAGGATTCTATAAATCACGTTTTCATGTCAGGTGCGCCGAATTTATTGAACGTGCCTGATAGTGGTGATATTGTGAATGTGACTTTTTAAACATTGTTTATGTTCGAAATTTGAGTTTTTCTGTCAAATATAATGTAGAAGTTTCTGCGGTAGTCTTTGCTTCTGTTCTTATTGAACCTTGCTATTTCAATCATAACATAATCAGCCCATAACTTTTCCACTGTTGGGACACAGACCCCTCTATGAGAGGGAATGAGCTTTAATCCAGTGCTGATTGGTGGATATCCCCTGACGTTTGATTTTTTGGTTCTAGGAATTTTATTTATAATAACTTGCCGGTTTCCTCTCAATGTCTTTCTTTACCGTTTTGAGAGCCATGGTGCAAATGAAAATTACACAAAGTTTTGTGACTTCCTGGATTGGAACCCACGCCTTACAACTTGTAAGTCGTAACTACTGTGCCAGCATTGGTCTTTTCTTTCATTATTTATAAAAAGCAAACGATATAAAGATTAACATATACCAATTTTAAAATATATTATCCTCGTAATAATTGTTGGCTAGCTTTTCCCAATCCATATAGTACTAATAATCTTCACAAAGAGTCCGTTCTAGAGTAAATCCTACCGATTTAGATTATCCATAATCTAAAATGATATTGCGCAGCAATATTATGCTAGTCATACAATTTAGGAAATAAAAGAAAATTGTCTCTGAAAATAGCAGCTATTGACGTTATTTTCTTAACTGTCGGATTGGACTGTCTTCTAAATTATTGTTTTTTCGTACATTTAGAATAGCTGCTATTTAGAATTTGAATTTGTTATAAACGTTAACTGAAATGGGCAGGCCATTTTTATGTTCTTCATTCACTTAACGTCAGGATAAAATAACTTTTATTTGATACATGCTGTATAAAAAGGGTTTCGAATTATATTTAAACACGCGTAATAAACTTAAATACACTTAAAATGTTTATTATGAACTTAGATACGAAGTAATTAACGAAATAAATGCCTATAAACATTAATTTATTCATCTCAAAATTCACCGTTTCTGTAGTCAATTTAATTTCAGAGGCAAATTTTACTTTGTCGTGTGTTTTTATATAGAGCTTTAGTCGCAAAAGTAAATCCTCCCATGAATACTTTAGTTTCAATCAATGCCGTGTATGTACTTACGTGCGTATATTTTTTACTGACAAAAATATTTGCATAATATTTGTTTTGCAAAACCCGCAGTGATTAATATGAAACAGGGCAAATATTCTAGACAAATTGAAAATAAAAATAAAATGAAAACTCTAGCAGTATTTTTTCTGTTAACGAGATAAAGCTGCTTATGTTGGTTGTAGGCCTATGAATATACCTTAACTAATATATATACAGGATTATTGGAAAAAAGGCAGGCTTAAAGTATATCATTATCGAGTTTTTTTTAATATTATAATAAAATAGGACTTTATATCTTTTAAAAAAATATAAAAAAAAAAACGAAAACACGTTTTAGCATTCTTATTTATTAAATAGCTAAAGAATTAAGTTGCGCATAATAAAAAAAAAACATAAAACAATTAAAAACCTCCGTACTTTTGAAAAAAGAGATCCAAATCTTATTTTATTTTTATGATTTTTGCAACGTCTTATGAAATAAATATGTTTTTTCTCCTAAAAATCACTAATCTATTTTGATGGCAGAACATTTTATTTGTTAGTTAATGACCTCATTCATCTACACGCCCTTAACAGGATCGGGACATATTTCCAATAACCCTGTATAGATATTGAGTCAATTGAAACGCAGGAGTGAATAGAATTGGATTTCAAGTTGCTCGCCGGCGCGGGTTTGCGGACATCGAGCAGGGGTACTTACCATGCTTACCATTCCGATCAGGTCCAGGTTGACGGCGCGTCGAGTTTCTCGCGAATTTCAAAAAGCAAGGATAGGATAGGATCATTGCTGGGCGAGGTTGGGAGAATATTCTAACAAGATACCGCGGCGCCGGAACACAAGGGAAACTAAAGGAACAGGTGGGTTTTTAGTCAGTATAAGTCTGACACTCTCTTCCGCTCTACACAGAGTGGAAAAAGAGTGGAAATTTTTAAATTACTTTTAATTGTGAAATTATTGTTTTTTTTTTTAGAAATATTTATAGAGTTTTCAAGACATTATATATTATATATTTTACAAAACACAGACGGCTATACAGTACATATAGATATTCGCTGGGTTATCATATACCTAAATCCTTTCAACTAGTACATTCTAAAGAAACTGCAATTTTTAACTCGGTCAAAAATAAGTTATTTATCTGCTTAAGAGGCGTCTTGTTGTGAAAGAATCGTGTGAAGAATTTTCTTTCAGCAAAATCAATAGTTCCTTATATACAACTTCATAACCAGAATATTCTATACAAGTGTCATCCTGTCAGCGGTAGGGCGATGAAGGTGATTGTTAAAACATAAAATGGGAGGAAATTTTATTATATGAAAAAATAAAATATTTAAGGGGTTCAAGTGTTATTATTTATAAATATAATGAATTTATGGTAAATTAGTATTGTATAAGAATTTTGAGAAAAAAGAAAGTAATAAATTAATTTAAGGTAATTTTAATTTCAATATTTCAGACAGCGTTATCAAAATATCACGTAGTGTGTCACGTATCTTTTTTAACCAAAGGCTCAAACCGGAAAAACTCTACAGCTATTACTACGAATACATGATTTCCATAATATGCATCAAACTCTTTGGAAAATACACGCAGAATAAACCTATTGTTATAAAGTATCCGCAAAAACTCCTAATCTTACATTTCCAAAACATTAGGAGTAAAAATATCGTCTAAGAGCTGCTCTTGACGTCATGGAGTGGATACTTGATGGGAAGTGTCCTTTATAGCGGACTGCTTACATTGTCTGTAACGGGAGGACGCTGATGATGCTTCAGCATTAATTTACCATGCCTAGCCGCCATGTTTTGGAAGTTTTCATTGATGTCAAAGGATTTTGCTGTTGGAAAAGCGTCTTAGATGGAAGACTTGAAAGGCGATGCTGTCTAAGGAGGCCTACTAATTAAAATGTTGCCTTAAAATAATCTCGAAACCCTCTTCATGGTGACATTTTCGAAGCCTTAAGATTCACTGAGATGTGTTTTGGAATATCTTGAGACTAGCTAAACGTGTGTATGCCTATATATTTTTACACCATAAGATTATTCATTACGCAATAATCAAGTAAAGCCAGACATATAAAATACAATACCTTCGTCTGCTTCACTCAGACTCAGCTTCATGTAATATCCACCGCAATGGGTAACAGAAAATCAATGGCGCTGTAATTGGAATCGCACGATTGTGTTATTATCATCTCATGAATGTGAAATTATTCGGGGCTGTTTTACAGCCTTTATTGCGCCTGGCTTTGGGTCACCCTTCGCAAAGCCTAGAAGTGAAGTGGGGTGTGAATGACGGATTCAAAAATAGGGAGGTAACAAAATCGATTACGGTTGAAGGACATTCCATCAAAACTCGGGTTTATACTTGAGAGCTAACAAGATAGCATGAAAAATGCTCGTGCTTTATCATTTGACCAAATATTTATGAAGACCAGAAAAAAGTCTCATTTTCATTCTAGCTCAAAAAACTTAGACAGCAAACATTAACCTTTATATAAGGTAAATGTACATTTCTCAGAGATCTATCTGTAGAACATTCCAGGTTTAACCACTCACATGCCGCGGTAAGCTCGTGAATACGTTGCTAATCACAGGTCGCCTTTGCCCTCCCTACATCGTAAACACTGACCAGTCTAAGATCTTAATCCCTACTCATGTCGTTGACATTTTCTCTATGTTCGCTAGAGGGCCACCATTTTGCTCTCAAGTGACTCCACAGGCCAATATAATACTTGACACGGGCGTTATTGTGACGTCATGGGGATAGCAAGTGCGTCATAATTCTGTGGTTTATAGTGTGTTAATTAAATTTGGGCTTAATGCCTTTTGTGAACGGCTTTGAGATAGTTTTCCTTTTCGGATTTCAATAGGCAGTTTGTGATGGTTCAACCCTTTTTTTATTGTTCTTGTGTATTAATCAAACCATGGATAATTAATACTACGTAACAATAGACTTCTAATATTCTTTTCACGTCGGTGATAATACGGTACGGTGGAGAATGGAAATAAGAAGATGTAGGCACCTTGCTTAAGAGTAGAAGGAAAAAGTCAAACAATTTATTATAAGATCAATACAATAATAATTTGTGATTTCTGTGTAAGCCTTAGTGAGTAAGTCGTTGAAGTGCCTAATAAATAAATAAATAAATAAACAATAAGTAAACTAATAATAAAAATATCGCTATAAGACATACATCCAATATAATATCCTAAAGTAAACTGTATATCTCAATGGTCTGGATTTTTATAAGTAAAGAAATATTTATTAATGAATTTATAGTCGTACTTGGACTGGGTATTTGTTCGTACTCAAAACCTTTTTAACATTGAGATAACTTCAAGTTACTAAAAGAAGTCCTGTGAGAAGTCATCTATCTTTTAGTCCTAAGACAACGGTCTAAATTATCCTCAAGAAACGAATCTTTTGTAAGGATGAATCTTTGTATAACTTAAACGTAAATGTTCATTTATATTTTTCTATGAAGAATTACACTCAGTAAAATAAAACCATAAAAAACTTTTAAAAATTGTGTACTGAACTTATTAATATAAATAAAATCTTCGTAAATATATTTTTGAAAGCTTGGATTGTTGTGCAAGAATGGCAAAGTTTCAGAGAAAAAAATATTTCTTAAGGAAAATTTACGCTCAAGAAGAGGAGACCACTTTAATAAACTCCGGAAAAAATGTTAATATTTGATAAAGTTTTCGGGATTATGATACTTTTTTTTAGGCATCGAGTGAAGTGAAGAGAATTTGCTTAATAAACTGTTGCGCGTACGTTTTCGTCAGCGCTCTCGTGTCTAAAGGTTCTAATGACGACTATGAAAGCACTCCCTTTGATATTTTTTTCTTAGACAACAAAGGAAGACATGCCTTTTTAGAAAATATCTTAGTTTAAAAAGAATGCGAAATTGCTTTAGGTATACAAGAGATCTCCGAGTTGAAATTTTATATTTTTGTACATTTTTTTTTCTATTATGATACGAAACATAATGAAGGTTACACTTTTGTGCCAAAATAATGACCGAGTATGAAATTCAATTTCACGTAAATGTTCCGCGAAAGAATCTTACAACAGCTAAAATGTTTGAGACAGGATCGCTCAATTTGTACGAAAGTTCTACTCATAAAATTAATGTAAACCCTACCATCATCTGAGAAAATGTCAGCCATTTCTACACAATGTAATTCAATGGAACTTAGTCGCGTTTAATTTGTCCCCGACAGAATTCAGGTTCGTTACTCCGAACTGTACTTATGAACTTCTTGACCATCAAGAGGAAAGGGATGAGGGGCTTGATTTTACAACTTAAAGGAGGTAAAGCTTTCTCGAGAAAACTCTGCTTCAACAGCAGTGTTGGGCGTCGCGAGGTTTTAATTTTTTTACGGACATTTTGTTAAAAATCGTTCATGATATGCTCGCTTATATTAAAAATATATATTAATTTACTTTATTTACATGCGTGCAATATAAAATAGTTCAAAAGTTTTAAAAATAGTGTAAACCAATAAATCCAATTGTCGAATGTTTGTCATTATAAAGAAATCTAATTCAATTATCAAATCTGTGGCTAGAAAGTACATCCCTTCCAAGCCCATTTGTACCACCAGCTGAGCATCTCCCGCCTGGACACGAACTGCCATGGCTGACCTGGAAGTCTTTAAACAGACTCCGCACCCAGGTTGGTCGCAGCAAAGAAAATCTGTTCAGGTGGAGATTTATCGATGCCTCTGCCTTGGGGTGTATATGTGGTTCTGTTCCACAAACCATGGCACACTTAATTTCCTGTCCTGCGTGCCCTGTCAACTGCTCACTGCAGGACTTGATGGAAGCTACCGAAAATGCCAAACTTGTTGCCCAGTTCTGGGCTGACTCCATCTAACTATTTGCCATCGACACGCTAAGAAGAAGAATCTAACCTTCCAAATAATTTTCCTGATTGCAAAATCTCATTAATTAAATACTTACTTACAATTAGCATACACTTACCATTAGCATATTAAACTCGTTCATGTAGCTGTGAAACTACTCTAGTATAAATGTTAAATAACAATGTGTATGTCACAAACACGACTATGCCAATATAATACCAAGTTTAAAATATTGAATGAATTGTATTGGTATGTCGTAGGATTTCTACTACATGCTTGAATAGTGGATTTAAGGGGCGAAGAGTTTCAAAATGGGTAATTAAAATCTATTATTATGCTGGCTAAGGAAACGGTAAAATCTATATTCATAATAGCGCTCACTGTATCAAGCATTATTGCTCAAACCTTTAACCATATCGTAATAAAAAACGCATGTTTAAATATTTTTTGTTGCTGGATATCTAAGGCACTATAACTTTTAGATTTGCTAAGTCTTACTTAGTTGCACATCGATATTTGACATAGTAAAGGAAGGAAAATTATAGCAAACAGGAAGAAAAAATGTCATGCTACGTGCAATACACATGGTGCCAAAATAATGGGACACATATGTTGTGTGTAAAACACGACAACACTATCGATTTGCAAGTAAGTGTATTAGAAACAGTAATTTGGGGTAATCTGTTCTACTGTCTGTTACTGTACTATTAAAACTACAATCAAGGTATGTGTGACAGTGAAATATTACTAAATAATGGAGTCTCAAATGTTTGGTGTGAAGTATAGTTCGAGTAGATGGCTGAAAATCTACAATTACATGCTTAGTTCGGATTCTGGAGCTTACTTTCTGACTGCGCTGTGAGACCTGGGAAATATAGGAAATATTATACGTTAGTATTCAAGGGTTAGGCTACATGTTTGTCTAAATCGAATAAATTATGTTGTTAAAAGAGTAGGTACACATGGGGTTTCAGAAAGGTGTAGTTATATATAAGGGGTGATATTATAAATCTGACAAACAGTAAAGAAATTATTACAAAAAAAAAACTTTTTTAAATAAACAACCGCAAATAGCTACCAAAATACTTTTGAATCCGTTTGCAGTATATGGTAACCAGCTGCATTTACATATATTACTTTAATTGGAGATCAGCTGACAAAATGCATCAAACTGCTTAAGATTTTTTTGTTTGTATTTTCTAGTCGCTTTTTGCGGCTGAGTTTAAAAGAACTATGTTTAGCAGTCTTATCTTTTCTGTATATTAGCAACAAAATATAACCCTTAAATATCACACACTGTAGAACATACACTGTACAAAAAAGTACCTATTAGTGGATGTACTGGTAGACTAAAACACGAGCTGGACGATCACTATGCAACAGCAAGTTCAATAAACCAAGTACCGTAAGAAAGGTTAGTTGCTGTAACTGTGTGGGTATATTAGTACTAGTAAAGTTCACTAGTTCACACTAAAACATCGAAAGGTTATTGTTCCAAACAGCAAAAAAGTACTGTCTAAATTTGTAAAATATGTCACAATATTCTTCTGACTTACACAAACATCGCAAAAAATCAAAATATTGTTACAAAAATACACACCCGGTCACACAAACGGATCCAAGCGTGAATTATTAGCTACATCAGTCAACGGAACATCACTTACACGCTCCGGGATAATCGTCCACCAACGGTGAAATATTCTACCCGGATAACAATGAAAATAAGAAACATTGACATATGTTGGTCAATCAATCATGCACGCCAGTGTCCTGCGCAGAATCAATAGATCAAATGTTTGTTATTCCTGTTCATTAATCATTGATGAAATGACCCCGTTCAATTGAAGTGTTGAAGAGGTTTGGATCGGTGATGGGTCAATTAATTTGGCTTGAAATGTAATACGGTTATAGACAAGTCGACGCTTCCTGTGACTTAAGGGCTTGCTATTTCTTGGGCCAGAAAACGTGGCAATGCCGCCAGTCTCTTGGGTACGTTACTAGCCGACAGTGTTGAGGATGAATTTTTAATGCTGTATTATAGTCTGTATTTTATGTATTTTAGTTTTGCATAACGGCTATAATTTTTTGTTCATGTTTGCGACAAAGTTTTTATTGCAACTTCTGTGGATATAAGAAAGCATTTATTTCAGTTATTATAATTTGATTAACCGGTATTTCTAAGAAATAGAAATGGCTAGAGGCGGAACTTCACAACGACGTAACTAAAATTATACCTTTTTAGTCGAATTGATTAATAAATGTAAGTACTCAGGTACAACCCATTACCCGTTTACTAAGAAAATAATGTTCAATGTATACACGTAGAAATTTCAACAATATGAAAATATTAGCGTTATAAAAGATAGCAAGAAAGTAGAAGGAATGGTCCGCATTAGCTTAGTTTTTCCTTTTTCATCTAGCTTCGCTCCGATTCCGCAACATGTAGCAAAAAATTTACTACGGAACCGGGTTTTTACAAGTCGTAGTCATCGTCTTTTTCTCCACGCACAAATTACTTAAACTTAACTTCTTAACTTATACAATTAATAAATATATTTTCTTTTTATTTAAAATATTATTATAAAATATATATAGTTTAGGAGCTCGTGGCCCAATATTAGCAGCTACGTGGGCCTTTATTCGAGGCTAAGCAACGCACGGAATAGATGAATAAGGTTGGAATGGTAATGTGGGCGTGGTGAGCGCGCCACATTTATGATACGAAAATTATAACGCGAGCGATTAATTCAGTCACCGCGTTTAGTGCGCTTCGGATTACTTCGGAACACAGAGCTCTGTTTTAAAATGCCGTGTTGTGCAATTATAACCTGTAAAACAAAAAGTCAGACCGCAAGTATAGAGCGAGGAGGTATATCTTTCCATCGGTAAGTCGAATTTAATTACAATTTTATTTGTAAAAACATAAAAATATTCTGATCACTATGAAATTCCAAAAATTAACAATATTATTGCAACAAGTTACAAAAAGTATACATTGCTTGATGTGTACTCGCTTAATCAACGCAATGACCAAGTCCGCTTACAATGTATTGCATGCGCCACACTTCAATCATTGACGTTTCGTCCTTTGCCCTGATTGGCCGTGATGCACGGCGCATGTTTATCAACAGTGAGTTACAATCAGTAGCAAGCTCTCGATTTCATACGTAACGGGCCTCTTACTTGTAATGGAGCTAAAGAGTGGGGAGACAAGCGGCGACACGCGTTCTCATACAAATCAGGAACTATTTCCATTCTAACCTCTTTTATTTGTTCTGTGAAGCAACGTTAGCCGAAGTCGGACCTTGGTTGTGTATTCGTGATGGAGATTCCTCCGTAGCGCGGACAGCTCGTTAAGCCGTTGGTCTACGTGTATTCAGAAGCCAGAAAATCCGATGCCATTGACAAGGTGTTTTGTGTTACCCAGCTGCGTTGTGGAGGTCAGCTGTGTTATTCTGTAAGACCTCATTCTAAACTTCGAATCTGAATCCACCGTGAGTTTATTGATTGGCATTCTAAAAACTCGGTTGTTAATTCGAATTTACACTAGCGCTACCCTTGCGAGCGTGTCAGCGAGTGGAACTAAAGATTTTGACAGATAAAGTATGAGATGACGTGAGAAGTGGCATTCAGTAAGGTAATTCCTCCGTCACTTCGACGCTGTTTACAGAATGCAAAATCAAGGTCACTTTGAACCATAAGCGAAGTGACAGTGAATAGCTATGTGAGATGCGAGTTGTTGTTCGAATTTTACAGAATCGACGTACAGATAGGCGTTCGCACCATGGAACACGCTTATAAAGCTGCGTACTAGAGTTTTACATGGTGCGACCGCCTATCCAGTTAGACGTAGTTGGTAAAGGCTTAGTAGATAATGATAATGATGGTTCTTTCAAAGATACATACAGGCCCATTGGTATAGTGATCAGTGGCCCTGACTGCTGTGCGCAAGGTCGTGGGTTCGATTCCCACCTAGGACAAATCTTTGTGTGATCAGCACGGTCATTTGTTCTTTGTCTGGGTGTAATTTATCTATAATATGTATGTATTTAGAAATATATATGTATGTTTATCAGTTGTCTAGTACCCATACCACAAGCTCTGCTTAGTTTGGGACTAGATGGCGTTGTGTGAAAAGTTGTGGAATATTATTATTATTATTCGAGAAAGGGGTGCCCACTGTATCCATAAAACCATGTTTGTTACATTGTTTTATGGATACAGTGGGCATCCATATGAATATGTTCTAGAGTTAGCTATGTGTATAGAAATGTAATGAAATATATGTATGTAGAAATGTACATGTTTTACTTGAAGTCTGCAAGCTGAGTTATTTATATATTTAAGGACAACCAACAAAGCATACACCTTATTCATCTATTCCGTGGCATACACCAATAAACATAAAAATTTACCGTGTATAATAAGTTTCAATAAAATTCACATATCGTGATAATGTAAAAAAAAGTAACAGCTCTGATGGAACCCGAATATAAAGTGGGGTGCCTTTAAATTTTTCACAGATAATACTTAAACATACAAATAAAAAAAAAATTTAACAAAAAATTAAACCGACTCCCAAAAAACACTGCAAAGTGAAAAATAACTTTAATTTCGGTAGTCGGTGTCTTTAGTTTTGTTTTTTCGTTTTTGGCACCGACTTCCGAAATTAAAGTTATTTTTCACTTTGCAGTGTTTTTTGGGAGTCGGTTTAATTTTTTGTTAAAAAGTTTTTATATCACTCTTTTTAGTTGGATGATTTTTAATTTACCTAGTTACAAGAGCCTAAATGTCAACTACTTATAACCTTTTACAAAATATTGCTTTTCCCAATGCTGGGCCGTTAATTGTTGAGGAGTTCTCCTGGTACTTCACCATCAGCTCTACATCACCATATGCATTGTGACGAGCATAAAGTGCTTAACATCCATATTCAAGTAATCGAATCGAAAATGGGTATCCCTTCGAAAAAAAAAGAATTTTCCAAATCGGTTCAGCCGTCTTCGAGTACTCGATGATCATACATTAAAAAAAAAAAAAAAAAAAAAATATACGCGTCGAATTGATAACCGAGGAGGTTATCAATTCGACGCGTATATTTTTTGTCGTTGGTTGAAAAAGGGCATGTCTGCGTCAGAGGCCAATTCAAATTCTTATTTATGTTTTTGACGGTCATTTCAATCTATGGATTTATCATTGAACATGTTTTAAAATATTATTACAGATGAGCCCGCTCTTGACTCCGATCACACTTGATGGTAAGTGTTTGATGGGTTTTACGATAGAAAGAGCGAGCCCAGAAGAGTCGTTCAGTCTTGCTTTAAAGGATGACGGCTCATGTGTGGTAAGAAATGCAGAAGCAAAAAAAGAGAGAAATTAGGTTGCCTTTTAATCACGTAAACACGTTGGGGTAGCACCTCGTTGGAGGATTTCAGGAGAAGAATAGGTGTATACTATCAACAAGATAAATAAATATTTTTGTAGGAATTAATAATATAAGTTATATATTTTTTGTTTACTCCAGCTGTTTTTCTCGTATCCAGTGGAATACAACTTATTATACTTGCAAAACACAAAGAAAAAAATCTTAACATTTAAGTATCATGTATCTAAGATTTGAGCTAGTATTTCATTGGAAATGTCAAGTACTTAATCTTGTTTGAGCAACGAATCTAAAAGCACTGATGCAGTAACGTTTGATGCTTCAAGAATATTTGGTACTCTTAAAATCGTTTCTCAAAAGGCATTTTTGAAAATACTTAAACAAAAGTTTCTATACTATAATCTTTTCCTGCTTTGCACGTCTAAATCAGATTTACAATTCATACAATTTACAGAATATATATACATCGAATGACGTTTGCACAAACTGCAGCGTTTTGCTTATTGCATTTGGAAAGTGGTTGGCAAGCTCAGTATTCGAAGTATTGAAGAATAACGAATACATTTTCATTGGATTGAATGAGCAAGGAAAAAGTTACAATTTATGATTTGTTATTCGACTTTGGATGTGAATTTAGAATGTTTACAATATGTGTGACTCTTGGCATATTTTTTTTTACAGAATTAGTGACTGTGCCCTACCTACCGAGCTAGGTATACACTACCTGTATTTCGGTAGTCAGTGTCTTCTTCACAATAACAGGTTGTGCTATTTTTATGTAATGTACCAATCTGTTATTAAAATTATAGCAATTACATCTAAAACATATAAAATAAATCATTAAAATAATTTATTATAAAACATAATTTAAAATAAATTATTAAAATACAACATACATACATATTGCTATTATATTTTGAAGAATTTGTTATGTAGTACAAAACAGAGTAGGCATGTTGCATAGTTGGGAAAGGGCTTGACAGAAAACGGTGAGTAAACAAACTGGGGTATATCTAAACACGAATGTCATAACCCAATCCTGTCGTATATTTTTAATTTATATTATAAAATTCTTGTATCAGAATCAAAGTCTTTTTATATCTACGTACAGAGAGCGATCGTTTGTACAGGACTATTTACTTTCCTCCGAATACACAAACTTGGCCGTCTACATAAAACGTAACAGTAATAAGTACATATGTTATAAGTTCCATATGTGGTGCCCTTTTTCGCCACAACGTGACTTATCATATTTTACTTTCCCAACATACGTGTTTCCCTTTCTTTGTTATACGATTTACGAGAAATCCTTAAATAGAATATTTATAGTTTTTCCACAAACCAATGTATGAAAGTACAACGAGGGAGCCGAGAGTGTGCCCTACTTTTTTCTTTATTGAATGGAAGTGTGAAAATTGTGATGAGTTAAGACTTCACTCCTTACAGTAATTGATTTATTATTATTTAAAGTATAGAGAGGAGACTTTGGTTTTTGCATTACTTTAGGCGAAAAAGCATGTAAAATAGGTACCTATGCTTCATAACATATATCCCAAAAATATGTAAGTACTTTTTTACCTATATTTTTGTTAAATTACAAAACAAGTTCAAGACCAAAATTCCTCTGACATTCTATCTCTAATAATAAATTTATTTCTAGTCAATAACGCATCATTTTGGCACACAAAACTTATATAAACTATTTTAACTCAGTATTGCTTTTTTTTAGTAATCCTTCGCGTATTTTGCACTATTTTTATCTGGCTTCATCGCATCTCTTTCTTTTCCATACAGTCCGCCATTGACCGCGCTTTAGGCCTGAATGTTTCGAGTTTATACAACCTTATTATTATAATATAGGTACAAAATCTGACAATATTTTGATGACAAACAATAACAGAAACATGTACTAGCTTCTGATGTTTTATAGGTGCCTATTTTAGCCTACGTGAAAATATTTTTTTAAATTAAGACATACCTACAACGTTTAACAGATTAAGCGCAATACCTCAGACACCCCAATTAGAATATTAAACAATAAGTCTAAAACAACATCCGTAACTAAATAAATTGAAACCAAACCTATGCATTTTTATAAAATAGTTATCCTTACTAAACGCAAAACGTATGTGCGACTTACAATAAATATACTTACGTGACACACACACACAATTTCCTTGCATTAAGGATTGTATTAATTTGTCATGATACCGCGTTTCCATAAATGAAAGATTTTTCCATCAAAATTTAACACCTATTTTTTATGACGGAAATCTATTCAGAACCCGATTTTGAACCAACTACTTTCAGGAATTGCGTTTATTCTGTTACACGTTGTATTGACAACACAAAAAGCAACTTTACCAGAAGTAACTTTTTTGTCTTCATATATTTAATTTTATATACAACGTGTAACGGAAACCCCATATCTATCCAAAAGGGTTGAAGACAACATTTGGTATGGAGTCTCTATGCACAGTTTCAGCACAAAATAACTGACTCAAAGAATTGATACCAAATTATTGGTTTCATAAATATTTCTTGAATACCAATCATAACAAACGTGTTACAGCACTACGAGGGTCAATAACTTTCTACGTCACTTGCTAATAACACGATAATTCTTTTCGTTCTTCATAATTTGAAAAATTCGGTCTCTGGCATCAGTGTATTGGAATTTGTAATAAGTTCTACACACGTAGACTTAGGATTACAAAACCCTTGCCATATCGTTTGTTATCATCCAAAGAAGCCATGCACTTGGTATGTATATACCCTTTAAATTACACGTTGTATAGATTCATTAGAGATTATCTTTTATGCATTTTGAGGTTTTTGTATAATTATTGTGATGTTTCAAGTCTATAACTCCCAGATGTGTATTCTTCTCCATCTTAAAAAAAGTGGAGAATACAAATATGGCAGATGTCTATTCTCCACTATCTGTAAGACATTCCACCCTCAATCTAGTAAAGGCGATTCCTATAAGGGTCATTATACATTTCATAGTAGCAGAGAGTTGTCTGTCTGTGGCAGATATAAATACCGCAACATACGTTTCGTGTTGGACTCGACCGACAATTCGACGAGCGACGAACGCGCTGATAATTCACCTGGTCCTGTCATAGGCAGGCTTGCGGTGGAGTGTGGAAAGACCGTAAAACTGAATAGCAACAAAAATGATTTCGAATTTGAAATCGTCAGGGCTTTTTGCTGTAAATATACGCACATGCTGAATCATATTTTTGCAGATGGTTCTGTCGATATATTCAATTCGATTTTTAAAGTAAATATGTAACTGCAAAAGCGTTTCGCATTTTGAAACGCGCTGAAATTTATTCGTGTTTTGTTTTGTTAATATCAATAACTGGGTGATTTTAAGGGTGTTACGTCATTTCGCACCACGAGTGGTTCGGACCGCGGTGTGAAGCGCCGTGGAGCTCTTAGGAATAGGCTGTTTCGAACCGATGAGTGACACATGAGTGACACTGACACTTCTAAGAAGTTTCTAAGTAGATTAGTACTGCATACGTGACGCGTGACAAATTGTATTGTAAGCTTAAAATTCACGAAACGGTGCTCTAAAACTCACAAGAAGTCATAGTCGTGGGCTAAAAGACAGTCATGGTCGATTAAGATTGTGTGGGATTGGGTAGGTCGTTTCGACCGCATGTATGTTGAGCGCTGAACATGTTTTTATGCAGTGGGAGCCAGTTGATGAATGTGGCTTGGGCTTGGTGCGGAATTCAAATAGAGTATGGAAGTATATGGGGAGGGCTTTGCCTAACAGCGAGACATTAATGAGTGTTATTAAAAAATATACGTTATTCTTAATAGTGTTCATCATTTTGTCCTGTGTATGGGCCGTAATCCACGACGCAGGTCCAGTGCATGTCTTCGAATTTTTGGTCCTAGAACAAGTATGTTTCCTCACTATGTAATCCTTCATCGCTTTGAGAGCGTAGAGGGTATCAATACCACCATATTATAATGTATCTTTTTAATGAGTTGCAAAGAAGAAACGACCTAACTCATTACTCAACAATATTCCCCTCTAGTAGCCGGGTGACAAGAATGTCATTCAAAATAAGTATATTTTTACAGCGATCTTGGTTCCTCAGTAAGTGGATTCCAAAGTGATCAAATTTCGCCAGTTCCAGTAATATTTTTTATGAGTCCGAGGGATGATCTTCAAACTCATAAAAATATAAGAACACTTGAAACTTTGAACTTGAGATGTTTGCACAAAAGTTTATTTTTTGTTATTATACATTTTTTTTTTGAAGGTGACAAAAATGTAGGGAAAATGTTGAACGTATTTCATATATTTTCCTTTTATTACTTGTTAGAAATTTTCTACGATCCAAATGTTGTTGTTTTTTTTTTTAAAGCAGTTTGGGGTTTAGATATTAAGGAATATAGTAATAGGTATCGAACTTATGTGCAACGGGTTACGAGATGTAATTAGATGGATCAATGATAACTGCCTCCTCGCGGTAAGGGTGGTATACCTAGTCCTAAGTATACCTATTGTGGCAAGGAGCTTGTCGTTTTTCTGTGGCAATAAAAAAGTTTTTTTCTTTTTTGCACTTCTAGTATTTTTTTAAATTCATAATGAGACTATAGTTTCACATAATATAAAAAATATGTGCATAGCTAAAGCGATTTTAGAGCCAAGAGACCTCAGTATTAATACAATTTTAATTAAATTAATAATTCTTGTAATAAATTGTTGTTGAATTAATATACATCATATAACGAAGAATGATATACCTACTCTACACTTAACCTTTACATTTGCAAATGAAAACATATCGCTACGGACTTGCAGCATAAATGTGAGTGCATGTACGTTAATTTAGTCCTTTTAGCAGAGTGGTTTGTACTCTTGTCGCTGCCGAAATGGGCAAAGTGTCACGACTTATACACCGTACTTATAAAGACAACGCGTTATGACTGGAGCTTTAAGTGGAAATACGACCCTTTGTGTAACTCCCAACTGTGTAACTCCGCATTTTACCTGCAAAACTTTGAAGCTTAATCACCCGAATCTTTCCTAAAGAACAACAAGAAGGATAAAAGATAGGGTCTTGCATATATCATTCCAAATTACTCGTTAACTTATGTCTGATATTGAAAAAAATCTCTTCTCCTTGAAAATATTAATCATGGTAGAAATTATCAAAGGGGAAGGAAACGCCTTTGGCCACGGAAAACTGGGATGTCCGGTTAAGTCGGCGTCATAATAATTTCACAATTTCCTTAATTAAATTCAAATATTTCAGTATGATTCGGGTGTGTAGGCGGGACTTGTAATGAGAAACTGTGATCCAGGAAATTATTTGCTGCTTAAATTTAGTATTAAAATTGATCCGTAAATAAATTGATTAGTTACCAACAGCGAGCAGCTATGAATCTACGCTTATAATAATAATAATTCAGCTTATTATGTCCCCACTGCTGGACACAGCTCTCTTCTCTATGAGAGGTGTCATAATCTACCACGATAATGGTGATATTGGGCGATAATCCAACACGCGGTTTCAGTGCGGATTGGTGAATGTCACATTTCTTCATATCTTCGGACCTAGGACATACCGATTTCCTCACGAAGTTATGCTTCACCGATCTGAGAGCTGTGCTGATGATATAAATTACACAAAGTAATGTGCCTAATTTTTTAAACTCACGATCTCCAACTCGCAAGTCGGGTCCGTTACCACTGGGCTACTACTGCTCTCTGCGCTTGTCCATATGAATTTTATAAATACGAAAGTGTATCTGTTTCTTACGTTTTCACTGCTAAGCCACTGAACCAGTTTATATGAAATTTGGTATGAAGATGAACCCGGAGTCAAAAATAGCTGAAATAGGAGAATTTTCAACAAATAACATCCTCGCGAGCGAATTCACGTGTAACAGCTAGTTTAAAAATACATAGTCATTTAATTTCAGTATATTTTATTTTTACTAAGTAACTCAGGGATAAATAATAACCGTCACATGGCTCGAATTTATTATTATTATTTATTATTTTATTATATAAGTTACTCCAACGACTTATTCACTAATAACATTTTACATATTTAACTTATACATCTATTGTCATGGTGAATTTGTCACTTATAGAAGTACACAGCTTAAACATAAATAAATTATAGTACATACAAAACTATGAGATCAGATTAAAATTAAAACTAAAGATTATAAAATGAGCTACTTAACAATATAATACTATGGCAATATAAAAGAAATAATATAAGATATATACATAAGATTTACTTACTCAATAGGCAATGGATACTCTGTTTTTTAATACTATTATTGTAAGAAAAACGACTGCAATAAACGTGATCAAAATGTTATGAGTGGATTGGAATTAAAAGTTTTTTACGGAACTGGCAAAAACTGTCGGCAAAGATGTCAATTTTGACGTTAAGCCACGCTTGCTGTTAACAGCCCTTGGATGGATGACCAGTGACCATCCATACCGATCGCCATTTGGACATCCTTGGCAGTCATCACAGGTACCTACGTATAAATCGGAAACTCTAATAACATTTTTACCAAGGGGTATAATATTACCTGGAATACCCGGTTATTGGGTTGCTCCATGTAAAAACTGGTGTTAAAGAAGAAGAATGAAAAATAATCTAGTCTACACAAATTACACTTAGCTGCATTCAGTTAGTTTGGAAGCATATCTCGATAAAGATTAGTAGAGGTTAGGGAGATTGATTCATAATGAGAGTTTTAATGATTTCACTTAACCCACTTGTGGGGTTCCACATTAGTAAAACTTATAATTACTTACCACGATTCGAGTTTTGAAACAATATATATATATATATTTTTTTTTTTTTGAATACTACTTTGAATACTAAACCTATCTAAGTTGTATATTACTATGTTTATTTATTTATTTATTTAAACTTTATGTACAATTGTGTAACATGGGTGGACTTAATGCAGCAAGGCATTCTCTACCAGTCAACCTTTGGGTTTTCAGAAACATCAGTCGGAGAAAATTACACGTAGCTAACGTGCAATTTTCTAAAAGCAATTTCAAACATCAAGGCTACATCGTTCTTTACATAAATGTTGCCTATTAACTATTAATTTATATTAATTTCAATGGGAAGTGCATCATTACATTTATTAGGATATAAAAATAACTAAGTACTTCAAAAGTTGTAAGCTTACAAATTCCCATTATAAACGAATATACGTGTACCAAGCCACTTTAGAAGTCTAACTTAACCGTCCTACAACGACGTATTATTTCCTTTATTCTATTTAGAAAGTACTCAAAATTTTCATTTTAAAATATTTTCTATAAAAAATGACATAAAAAATCATCATCATCATAATATTTGATTGTACACCTTAAAATATTTACCTACAAAGTTCGTCCCTCAGATATGTCTGCATCGCATGAAATGTTGTAAATTCACAACAAAGATGACATCAAGTTTATGCCGTCACGCAACGACAAAATGGTGCTGGAATAGTTTCAAAGTCGTTAGCTGACACGGTGTGCAGCGATATTGATGTTTTGATTATGCAAATATCTAAGTTTACAAAACGTTTTATGGAGATTTGATGTGGGTTACTGGTGAAGTTCAGGGGAATGTGGAAACTTGAGCAAATGTTCATCATTTTTAATTTTGCTGACCTCGGCTTGCTTCCTATCTAACCAAATGCAGCTGTGTACTAGTTTTTTTACATAGAGCGACTATTTATCTGACTTCTACAATCCAGTAGCTGGCTAACACGATACCCCTTGGCAAGACTGGTGTATTTTTTAGCAGCTGGGCTCAATAACTTAACATGGCGGGAGGAAACTTGATACCTTTTTTTTCCCCGGTGTCTCCTCACACGTGCGCGAGGGGCCGCGGGAAACCTAATTCTTCCGCAGCCCCACACTAGTGCTGGCCGGGTCTGTCCCGGCCTCGTCTCCTGCACGGGTCTAGTGAGGTGTTGAACTACCCCGTGCATCGCCTCAGAGGCGCGCGCCAACACCCGCGCGCGCCTGCGACTCGGGTCCATCGAATAGGGGGCAGGGGACTTCCCCAAGTCCCTCGCCCCTGGACCCATTAATGGGGATGGAAAAGGGCGTTGTCCACCCTTCCCCTGCACCCGGTGCGCTTTCTGCGGCCCGGGAAGGGGGTCGAGTTCTCCCTCCCCCGTTCCGCAGTTTCCTTTTGCGACATCACGTCCTCGCAGAAGGACACCACTACGTCCCACGACTCTGCGCTGCCGACCATACTCCGCACTACGGCCGGCAGCGACAGATCGCCTCCTACTTCATTTGTGAGGACGCGGCGCTGCTCCTCCCAAGCTACACACTCGGAGAGCGTGTGTTGCGCCGTGTCCTCCCCGCAATGGACGCAGTGGTGGCACCGAGCATCCGGCTCCCTGTCTATGCGGCACAGGTACTTGCCGAAGCAGCCGTGCCCCGACAGTACCTGTGTCACCCTAAACGACAGGGAGCCGTGCCTTCTCCCGAGCCAGTCGTCGAGTACTAGCCGGATCGCCTCGACGGTAGCGAGGCCGGCGGTAGGGCGCTGAAGCCTTTGCCGCCATTAGCCACCAGGACCTGACGGAGCTCCTCCCGGCGCAGCGCGATCTGCCGCTGCACCAGCCTCGAGCCCCGTGCCCTCTCTTCCTCGCGCCATCGATACAATGACGCGAGTACTTTCGCCTCTAGGTCCCAGGGCGGGGATCCGGCCAGGACGCAAGCCGCCTCGTAGGAAATCGTGCGATACCCGCGGACGACTCTGACGGCCATCGCCCTCTGCGGTTTGCGCAGAATGGTGAGAGTGCTGGCCGTTGTGTCCAGCGCCCACACAGGGGCCGCATACAGGGCCATGGATTGCACGATTCCCACGTACAAGGAAACTTGATACCTATGTTAAGATGCTCATTCATCCATAGACCAACCTCGGTAACTTGCTTATCCTTGAAGCTCAACCCGTGTGGCTGTTATTACTAAGCCACGTTTTCTCAAATTTCATTCTTATAAATATTTATGAAAGTTCAGAAAAATAAACGTCATAGTTTTACAAATTGCAGATGTTTTCAATTTCATATGTAACTATATTGTTATTACAAGTTCAATTTATTATTTCAAAAACGTTTACACAATTTTTACTACCTGAATAAATATTCATTCAATCAATTGGATTTGTACAACTTCTCTAACTGAACTCTGGCGTCTATAGTTTAACATTAATAGGAATAGAATCGCAGAAATTATTTAGCTGGCCCATTAGCAAATGTATCAACACCCAATATATTTGCTTTAGGGATAAACTCGACCATGCGTTATAGACATATCGACATATATGAATGGCCATATAATTTCCTCTTTTCGAGGAAAATAACTTTCCAACGGAGTAAAGAGAAATAGTTGGGTTGTGGAACTAATGTTCAGCTACGGCTGAATCTCACTTTATTCAATTATTAGGAGAACAATAATAATTAATTGGAGTTCGTTGATCAAGTTTTGTGTGTAAGTGGCGTGGAACAAAAGTTTAAGTGGAATATATATTACACATTTATATACACATTGAACCATTAACAAAAGAGACGATTCTTTAATTGAGATTTTGTTTATTTATTATTATATTTTATTGACCTTGCAATATTTACACAAATAAAAATAATTAAATTATTATGCAATGGGTGGTTTTTATACCTTTGGATGGACATAAATTAAAGAGTAAGAGATTAAATATTAACTAACAATCAGTTTTTCATTTATTTAGTCAGGATATTATATTGTACTTATTTAGATATATCAATTAATATTTTATTGAATATTGTTAAAGCTTCACAATATATTTCTGTTAAAATAGTTTTCTTTCCTGTGCGGGTGAAGGGAAAATCAGCAGAACTGTGAGAACAAATGTTCTGATGCGATCGTATCTCGCTTTTGTTCAATTACAAGGAAAACGAAGTTCCTTGTGCAATTATTGGTACTGGGTGTAATTAAGTGGCGTGAAACAATAGGGTTAAGTGGAATGTACAGGACAATTTGCTGAAAACCGTTTTTTTTAATTACGATATTTGATGCGTTATTAGATTGCATGTATTTCTATATATATAATAGTGTAAGCCGACCAATGGCACATGTGTAATTTTTCTATTTTATATGGGTCACAGACCTGAACTGAATGAATTTTATTTTTTATAATTGTTTATTTTAATTAGTGGTGACATGGTGCACATCTCACCTATACGCAGAAAGTTTTGGGAACTTTTGCATTATGTGTATTAAGGAGTGAAATTCCCTATTGTCTGTATTTCTTTAATTTGTTTCTAGGTAACCGTGCTTCATTATCGGCCTCATTATCGCTTACCATCAAGTGAGATGTAATCTAAGGCGAGCCTATAATGAAGAAAAAAGAACCCCGGCAGGAGATGATATTACGCTTTTCATGCACGACCATTGGATTTTTGCGACGTTTGTTGACGAAACCTTTTATAAATGTCGAGAGACTAGTTTTTTAAAGACCAAGGCCTATTTTTAACCAACTTAAAACAAAGGAGGAGGTTCTTGGTTCGTCGGAAACCTTTTTTTATCTATGTTACCTGATTACTCAAAGCTGGCAATTTGGAAAATTCTTTTTTTTGTTTGAAAGGGTGTACTTTCTAATTGGTCCCTTTGTCATGAACTCAGGATCTGATGATGGAATTTTGGAGAAATCGAGGGAAATCTTCAAATATTATAGGCACACCTATACCAATTTGAATATTTTTTTATAGTATTTCATTGGTTGCGTTACTTGAAAATGGTTGTTAAGTACTTTATGCTTGTCATGTGGTGAAGTGGAGCGGATGGTGAAATACCAGGAGAACTCCACAACAATTAACGGCTAAAATAGGAAAAGAAATATTTAGCAAAAGGTGATAAGGGAATATTTTGGCTTTTGTAACTAGGTAAATTACAAACCGACCCACTAAAAAACGAAAAAAAAACTTTTTAACAAAAAATAAAACGGATTTCCCAAAAAAACACTGCAACGTGAAAAATAACTTGAATTTGGGAAGACGGTGTTAAATACGAAAATACAAAACCAAAGACACCAACTATCGAAATTGATGGAATGATCCACTCCAATCGCTTCAGTTGCCATAACAACGGAAAATCAGCCATTACTTTTAATAAACAACAAGCCATAACTGCCGATTCGATTGAATCGGGTGTAAGAAACGACTCAGAATATAGACCATACTGAGTATTCAATGTGAGCTTTCCTTAGAAATATGGGAATTACATCCCATAAACCTCACTTAACATTATACCACTTAAAATGTAATGCAAAAGTTTACAAACTCTAACATATTCCTATTAGAATTTACCTCTAATTTGTTTAACTTCTGTTTAATTCAATATTTTTCGTGTAGGAACGCCTAATGGGTAAATGGCGGAGTTGGCAAATTGTTTTTTAGTTTTATTTGGCTCTCGTAAGTTTAATTAAACCACTAGGAGGTGCCTGCATACTGTTCCTACATTTATAAACAAGCCGCGGCAATTTATAACGAAAGCTATTCTAATAATTAAAGTAAGGAAATTGAACTGTGGGACTCAGTTTGTGACTCCAGAATATGCAAAATACAGAGGGTTCAAAACTACATCCTGAAGCAAATATCCAACTCACCATGGTTCCTTAAGATCTCGGAAGTTCATGCTCCATCTGTTCAATCAAAGAAGAAGTAAGATCCTCTTACTTCAAATATAAGGCACGACTTGGATCCATCCGAATAAATTAACAGTGCAATCGACCATTCCAGAGGCAATACGTAAGCTGCAAATTTTGGAAATGGACAGCTAATATAGATAGAGCATTATAGAGATTTGCCCAAAAGAGATTTTGTTATGAAAAACCACGAAGACCTCACATATCATTTGCTCATAGTCTACCGTCTGATTGCAAGATTAACAAAAAAAAAGTTCTTAAGTTTTATAGAATAGAATTATTTTTTTTTTTTTAACGTGGTAAAATTATCAAATAAGTCCTCCCACCCCGGGCAGGGTGGGAGGGACTGTCAGACTTTTACTGACTAAAATCCACGGTGTTCCTTCAATAACCCTTTACATACCGGGGCCACGGTAACGGGATGAGTCCCACGACCCCGGCAGGCTTCGGCCCTCTGCAGAGGGGGCCTCGTCATGTTGCTGACGCTCTTTGAGGCGCGCGTGGAACACGACGCGCCGTCGACCCGGGCATGGTCCATGGTCGGACAGCGAGTTGCCCTTTACTCGCTGTCCGCATGCCCGCGCCTACGGTGGCCGGAGATCGTCGGCCGACGTCCGACGCCGTGCGCGTCTACCACTGCGGCTGGGCTGGAGGGAGGACGCCATCCTCTCCCTCACGCGGCCCGCCTCCTCCTTCGAAAGCATGACTGCTTCGCAGAAGGAGGCGACCGCTTCCCACTCCCTCTCGCCCCGCAGCATGGCCTCGACCAAGGCCGGGCGCGAGAGGTCTCCGCCTATTGTCGCCGTGAGGACACGTCGGTGCTCTGCCCAAGCTGGGCAGTCCTGCACCGTGTGCTCGACTGTGTCCTCAGGGCGACCCTCGCAGTGGTGACACCCAGGCGTCTCTTCCTTACCCATCAGACACAGGTACCTCCCGAAACTTCCGTGTCCGGTGAGGACCTGCGTCATGCGGTAGGTCAGGACGCCGTGACGCCGATCTAGCCACTCCTCAAAGAGGGGTCTTACCGCCGCAATTGCGGCGTGCCCAGCCGTCGGTTGCGACAGTCGCTCCCTCCATACTGCCCTGAGATCGCGCCGGAGCTCTTCCCGCCGCGTCTCGACTTCTCGAGGCAGCGGGGATACGCCCCGGCGCTGCGCCTCCACGCGCCATTCATAGACGCGCTGGAGGGCAGTCGCCTCCAGATCCCAGGGCAGCAATCCGGCAAGGAGGTTGGCCGATTCGCCGGCGATCGTGCGGTATCCCCGGATCATTCGGATAGCCATGACCCTCTGGCATGCGACCAACTTTAGTGGTCGCGTCCGGATGCACAGGGCCCACACTGGGGACCCGTAGAGGGCCATGGACCGCACGACGCCGGCGTACAGCCTTCGGCAAGAATAGAAATAGAATACATTTATTTCAGACTACAAAATTGTCCATATAATGTTAGTAACAAAGGTCTTATAAACTATGTTAGTGTTCATGTCATTCTTGTCTATTCTCATACTAATAAAAATAAATAAAATCCAATAAAAAAATCCAATTAATGTCATAAAATAAAAAATAAAATAACAATAATGTAGAAAGTACTGTTCGATGCTATGGTGACCTAACACTACTTTCTCGTATAGATAAGTTATGATATATTTGGTAAAAGTTAAAGTCTTCAATTAAAAGGAAAATAGTTATATTCAAACACTATAAGGAATTACACGGTAAACTGGTAAACTATGTAACTTAACTTATTGGTAATGGTAAAATGGTAATGGTAAAATGGTAATGGTTTTCTTGAGTGCGTGGTGTCTCCAAAGAGATCTGATCGCAAACTGACTGATATTTTTGTGATCGAGCGAATGTGCATACTTGCGATCGATGCAATTATGCATTTTCGCTGAGTGTTCGATTAAAGTTCGAACATATTCCCAAGAGCGAGAAGAAATGCGGGATGAAAGCTAACATTACGATAAGGTGTATAAAATACATGCCAGCAATAAAATACATTTTGCTTCAAGTAATCTTACCAAGTATAACATCTAAAATAAAAACATAATGCATGCATAATAAAAGCTGAATAAAGGCATAATGATCTACTTAAATAATTACAATTGTTAAAAAACATTAAATTAGATTTAAAGTTAAACTATCGAGTCTTCCACAGTAAAGGCGGTATTTTGATTACCCGAGTCTTTATTTTTATTCCGTTTGAATGCACTATAGTTTGTGCTAGGCCAGCGTTTGGCATAATTGTGTAAACAAAACCCGATTTCACTTTTATTATTTAGATCCGTTGCACTGAGCACTTCACTATAATTGTCTCTTCTGGTTGGTTTCGGTGTCGGCGGATCCGCTGCTAACTCCTGCTCATGGCGACTCTCGCTGCGGCGTCGAGGTTTGGGAAGTGGTGGGGTCACCGCAGTCTCGTGCCGGCGGGATCCCTCGCCACGTTGCCTAGCGGCAGCCTTGCGGCGCAGGCGACATCGCTCAGTTCTCCACATCCAGACTGCTGCCACGCATAGAGCGATCGACAATAACACGTAGCAAATTACGTACTGGTGGATATCATGGGGCGATATATCCTCTATTTCCGGATCGCTTTTCTTTAGTTTTTCTATTGCTTCCCCAAGACTGTTCATAGATATGGTTAGGTTTCCGTCGTCACTTTGCTTTTCGTCAGGGATTTTTATGTTAACCAAGTGGTTGATTTGATCGAATTCAGGCATGTAAATTGATGGTGAGACGTTCATATGGTTGGATTGGTGACGAATCGAATATAATGAGAAGTCCTTGCCCCTGATGACGCACTCTTGACCTATGCCAATGACTCCGGCTTGGCTCAGCTGACGAACTGTTACGTGATCGCCACATATTATTTTTATTGTGTAGGTGTCACAACAAAAGTATAAGTGCTGAGAAGTCGAATGTAATTCAATCCATATATTGGAGCAGTTAGATTTTTCAACTTTGCATTTGTTGGTTTCTGAGTTTTTGTCGCAAAAACTTTCATCATTTTTTAGATCTAGAATTGGTTTCAGCAACTGACACATATAAGTGGGTCCATGGTGTAGACATGCTGTTAGTTCACCTGTGGACATGCTAAAGTAGGAATCTTTCTTTAGGTTGACTGCTACATATTCGGAGACTGGTATTATTCTTGTCATACGGGTGTTTGTTTGGTGCGGTATAGGTACTATCTTATACAATTTGAAACTTTCTCTGGATACAAGTGGGAAAGTAACTTCAATTATAACATATTTTTGCGTAGCTCTGGCTTTGACCTTCAGTAGTTTGTAAAGATACTGAAGATCAGTATCTACATTAGTAATTGGTAGTGTGAGATCTCCTGGTATCTGGCCGTATATGGTTTGGAGTTCACGTTTAAGTTGCGTTGGTGGCAGTAAATGTATACTAATTTGACCGTGGAAGATGTCTGTTAATGCATCGAGCAACGTGTCTTGAAGTCGCCTTAATCCTTGCAGCAAGCCGTTTCCCGACATAGCTAATAATGTGAATTCATTAGCGTATGAAATATTTTGAATGTTACGCTGGAGAATGCTCGCATTTTCTCGCAAATCCATTAGCTTTTTGTTTATTAATTTGTGCTGTTTGTTTACAGTAATCTCCATTTTCTTCATAAGGTTGAACTCTGCTTCAATTATAGAAGGCAGGAATATAGGCAGATAAACAAAAATAATATAATTAAAAACATTGCGTCATCTCTTATAAAAATCTCTTATATAAATAAATACACATTGAATTAAAAGCAATTACAGTTTAGGGCATGTAATAGAAACCAGATAATTGGAATGCATCGATGAAATTGCTTCAATTAACAAGTCAACTAATAAGAATCCGGTAAATGTTGTCTCAATATTTGATATTAACATTTCTTTCATTTAAAGTCCGAAAGCAAACAAGTAATAACTTTTTTCTGGAACTCGTTATTAAACAGGATGAACAACCCGAAACTACAAATTAAAGTCCATCGGCTTTAATTACCAATTTATCATCCTTTAATATATTTTAAAGCTGGAACATTTTGTAAATAAGCGCCAACTCATTCAAAATGGCGGGCAATTTTTAGTGAAACGAACCGCTTTGTCGACAGATATAGACGGTGGGCGGGGCCAATGTTCGCTTTGGAAAAATCTCCATTCAAGGGAAAATGAAGGGTGCTCCACTCAAAAACTGATGACGTGTAAAAAGCTGATAGAGCCATCGGGGGTTCATTTAAATGTCGCGAATGGGATGAGAATCTCTCAAGCTTTTGTATAATGTTGAGGGATAACCGCAGTTTGGGTGACGCGATTGTATCTATGGCAAAGATTTTTTGGATTATTCTTGAGAAAATATGTCATGGTAGGAAAAACTATTTTTGACAAACGGGTGATTCTTATGGGAATGCTACAAAGAGTTGTTTTTCTGTGACGGTGAAATATCTAAAAATGAAATGAATCAAAACTCTTGTACTTTACACGTTCTTATTTTGATGCCCTTTTTCCGGATGAAAATAATCAAAAATGATTCGAGTATTTCGTTAGATCATTCACGCAACTCCAGCAGTAAATGGGCCCATTTATTGCTGGGGTATCGGGCCCCCTCATTAGTGCTGACTACTTTTTGAAGCATTAAGGCACGCGTAGAACACGACGCACCAGCAACTCGGAATTTTGAAGCCCTTATTAAATAGTACCCTTTTATTTCATGTTTAAATAAACATCATACACATAATTATACTAATGAAGGCAAATACTATTCGAAAAATGTAACTAAGTTCACAAAGACATATAATTTAGATGGAACCGGTGAACGAATTCAATTACAAATATTGACTCGAGAGAACGAGAACGAACTTGACAGTCACGACAATCTTTCACGTCCCTACTGCCGGTAGTGTTGCCAAAGCCAATAAGTCATAGCCGGAATAAAAAATAAAATATAAACGCGACAGTGATCGAGTTTGAATTTCGAATCAGAAGTTCTTCGGGTTTGTGTTGGAACATGGTTGGAACCTTTTCCATTTCTGCTACTTTACACATTTTAAATATGTAATTGACCGTCACTACATTTCTTACTTTAAGAAATTTTTTGGAGGAATTGTAATTATAATATTACATGACATTACGTATCCTAATCCCCGTTATAATTATTTTCAAACTGATTTACACAATTTACTGTAGACTCTTAGAATTCTTTAAATTACACTCCCTCCCACCCTGCCCGGAGTGGGAGGACTTATTTGATAATTTCACCACGTTAAAAAAAAAAAAGCTTATATAACATAATTATATTCTTCAATCCAAATGGTCATTTAAAAAAACTTCCAGTTTACCCAGATTTTCTGATTTTTCGGGAAACGTTTTATTTTTTTTCCTCAGCTCAACGTTAATGGAACTATTTTGGCGCCTCTAAAATAAAAGTTACCTGTATGTGCAGGTGATGCTTTGTCCTCATATTTGAAGTTAGATCTGGCATTACTGGACCTGCGGCAATAGGTACTTTTTCGCGCGCCGTTTCTTTGGCAAACTTTGAACTGTGCCATTGTACTCCCGGTGTCAAGAGGGGACCATTTAAAAATTCTGTTGGACAGATGTTTAGAGAAGCGGTATAACGGTAGAGAATGTTGTGTTGTTGAATTGACTAATTTTTAGTACTAGCTCACCTTAAAGTTTGTGGGTAAGAAATATTTGTCTGCATTTTGTATTACATTTTTTTAAATCTAGAGACAAGACAAGAGTTTATTTGACAGGCATATTTTTCGATGAAGTTAGATTTCGTCACGAGTTTAGTCACACTAGCTATGTTCTTAGGTTTAATTAGTAGGTCATTTGAATCGTCACTGCTCTCAAAATAGTTATGATATCTTGGGATTGAGATAAATAACCAGAAATTCAAAGATATGACCTGGTCTACTCTGTGACTTAGGTGTATACACATAATTTGATTTAGTCTGATTATGCTTATCAATACCAATATAAAAAAACGTAAAAGTTTGTTTGTTTCTTTGAACGCGCTAATCTTCGAAAGTGCTGGGTGGATTTGGATGCAATTTGGTATGGAAGTAGCTTGAAGCTTGAGGAAGGTTATTATTATGTACTTTTTACCCAACTGCAAATGAAGGAAGTTATGTTTTTATCGTAATAAACTCCACGGGAGCAAAGCCCCTACTGCGCCTGCTAATCTGAATAATATAATTAAAGTAAAAGTTTACGTTTAAATAATAATATATTATGTGGCATTAATTTATACGCATTTACAGAGCTAAGTTCAAAAAATATATGTTAAGGAGCCATATAATGTAAAATGGAGTAAAAGTATTGCTTACTAATTTTATGTGTGTTCATATGCATACATTATCTTTAACATTTTAAAATATGTTATACGGTAAAATTGTTTGTTTGTGTGTTTCTAAACTCTGGAATGTGTTTATGCACTGTTCTAACAGAATTGATTACAGACTACTTAAGTGAAGCCAAGGGAATAATCTAGTCACTAATCAATCACTAATGAACAGTATTTCGCATTTATGAATGGTTAAACGAATTAAATAGTCATAATTATGTACTAACGTGTTGTATATCTTGAATACTTCATAGCATACAATCATTTGCTTTGTTGCATTATAATTTTAATAGCACTTAATTGAATTAGTAAAACGTTTTAATTACATATCATTATTACCTTCATTTATGAAATAATTGTGAAAACCACGCTATTCAGAATGTATGTTGTAGATAGAGTACCTTTAAATCTATACTAATATTATAAAGCGGAAAAGTTTGTTTGTTTGTTTGCTTGAACGCGCTAATCTTCGAAAGTACAGGGTGGATTTGGATGAAATTTGGTATGGAAGTAGCTTGAAGCTTGAGGAAGGTTATAGGCTACTTTTTATACGACTGCAAAAAAGGAGAGTTATGTTTTTACCGTGATAGATTCCTCGGGAGCGAAGACCCGCGTGGGTACTTTTTTTTTTTTTTTTTTTTAACGTGGTAAAATTATCAAATAAGTCCTCCCACTCCGGGCAGGGTGGGAGGGACTGTCAGACTTTTACTGACTGAAATCCACGGTGTTCCTTCAATAGCCCTTTACGTACCGGGGCCACGGTAACGGGATGAGTCCCACGACCCCGGCAGGCTTCGGCCCTCTGCAGAGGGGGCCTCGTCATGTTGCTGACGCTCTTTGAGGCGCGCGTGGAACACGACGCGCCGTCGACCCGGGCATGGTCCATGGTCGGACAGCGAGTTGCCCTTTACTCGCTGTCCGCATGCCCGCGCCTACGGTGGCCGGAGATCGTCGGCCGACGTCCGACGCCGTGGGCGTCTACCACTGCGGCTGGGCTGGAGGGAGGACGCCATCCTCTCCCTCACGCGGCCCGCCTCCTCCTTCGGAAGCATGACTGCTTCGCAGAAGGAGGCGACCGCTTCCCACTCCCTCTCGCCCCGCAGCATGGCCTCGACCAAGGCCGGGCGCGAGAGGTCTCCGCCTATTGTCGCCGTGAGGACACGTCGGTGCTCTGCCCAAGCTGGGCAGTCCTGCACCGTGTGCTCGACTGTGTCCTCAGGGCGACCCTCGCAGTGGTGGCACCCAGGCGTCTCTTCCTTACCCATCAGACACAGGTACCTCCCGAAACTTCCGTGTCCGGTGAGGACCTGCGTCATGCGGTAGCCCGCGTGGGTACTAGTGTGTTATAATTGTGTCAGAGAGTATATAACCACTTGAGAGCGTATGGGCCGATTTCTTTGAAGAACATGACTCACTACACCGGGCCGGGGGGGACAGAGAAACAGAGCTGCAATTGGTCAGTTCAAGGTCTTCTTGACCTTGTTGTTGTTTGTTGACCTTGTTCTTGTAAAAATGCTGAGTAAAAATTCCATAATTAATATACACACATCAAAAGTGTCTAGGGATCAACATATATTTTTGCAATAACTTTTCTCCTGATTGATATTAATTAAAATTTTATTTAAGGATTCATCAAATAAAGTGTTTTCGTTTGTCACAGTAACGATAAACCAAGTCACCTTTGCATTAATAAAGAAATTTGCCATTTTCCTAATAAAGGGATTTTTGACATTTGAACCACTAACATTAAAGTTCGAAAAAAAGACTGAAATAACAGTTTTCTTTAAAATTTTATTGGGTAACTTAAACAATTAATAATCCGTGTTTCTACCGCGAACACTAACAACACAAGAACATCGGTTTGGCATACTCAAAATGAGTTCATCCAAATCACGCTGTGGAATGGCCGCCCATGTTCGTTGCAACAACAAAAAAAGGTCTTCTTGCGACTGGATACCCTCCATATTCGGCAGAGCTCTTCTCTGTAGCATATCCCATGCATGCTCAATCGGGTTCAAGTCTGGCGACTGAGCAGGCCAGAGCAGGACATTGATGTTAGCTGCGGCGAGAGTCTGTCTTACAACTCTTGCGGTGTGCGGTCGTGCATTATCATGCATTAACTGAAATAAGGGACTGATTTGCACTTGTAGAGGAACGATGACGTCAGATACAATCGTCTCAGCATAAATTTGAGCGTTGAGGTTGCCTCTGATCCAAATCAACTCAGTTCTTCCGCCGATCCAAATACCCGCCCATACCATGATGGTTCCACCACTATAAGGATGGACTTCCTGGCAGGATTTTAATCGCTGTTGGCGTCCAGGGGTTCTCCAGTGTCGTATACGTCTTGTATCCGGTCTCATACCAAAACGAGACTCATCAGAAAAGCACACGAAACGCCATTGTTCTTCTGCCCAATTTCTGTGTTCAAGAGCCCATTGATATCGAATCCTACGATTGTGCATTGCTATAGGTGGTACCCGTAGCGGTCTTCGGGAATGAAGGTTCACTTCATGCAAGCGGTTTCTGACTGTTTGGTCGCTAATTAAGTTCCCTGAAGAGTGATGAAGCCTCACGGCTAACATCATGGCGGTTATTGTTGGAGCTCTTCGAGTTAAGATTTGAATGTATCGGTCTTGTCTCCGTGTGGTGCAGCGATACCGTCCTCCATGGCGCTCAGCCACGGTACCAGTGCTTCGGTAACGTGTCCAAAGTCGACTGATAACACTCTGACTTGTATTCAGAGCTAAAGCCACAGTACGTTGCCGGGAACCAGCTTCTATCATTCCCACGGCTCTGAGCATTTCTTCCCTGCTTAAATGACGTCGCCGCTCCATAATAACGTTGGTTTTAATCAGTAGTAGGGAAACAGTAGCACTAATAATGTCTTCAATGCGTTGTATGTTTTTATAGGGAAAATATTGACAGCTGATTTTCATCTTTTACTCGAATTTGATTAACAGTTCCTGTTTCAAATTATGAAATGCACCAAAAAGGATCCATATAAATTTATAAAATCATAAATTTATTACAAAGCCACATCTCAATCTCAAGAAATCCGCATAAAAATGCTTGATCCCTAGACACTTTTGATGTGTGTATTTTCATTAAAATCAGTTGTGTCAACAACTGTAGCTTCAGCAGGCACTCGGTAATAATTATTTTTTTTGGTGGCGAGTCATTATATGATTTATCTAATGATTTTTTTTTCCTGGGTGGGAAAATCATCGAATGACTTCTCCCGCTCTGGGCAAAACGGAAGGGAGGGTCAGACTTCTACTGACTAAAAATCCACCCTGTTCCTACAGCTGCCCTTAAGTTCCGGGGCCGCGGTATCTCATTAGAACATTACCGCAAACCCGGAACCAAAGTAACTTACGAGGGCGATATTGTAATGCAAAGGCCTAAGTTAATTAGTATTAGACTCCGTCATATTATTTGAAGCCTAGAAAGATTGGATATAGGTATCTTATATTATTTTGACTTTTTTCAACATTATATCAATAAAAACAAAACTAGAAACCAATATTCCCTAGTAACCTTATCCAACCACTTTTCTTTTTAAGTTGGAATCTTGGGAAATATAAAATGAAAACATGCATGTCATGTTGTTGTTAAACAACGTGGTGATTTTCAACCTATCCTGAATAAATGATTTAGGATTTCGATTTTATTATTTGATACGGTATATTGCTATTTATTCTTCTATGGGTCGAGTGGTCACAAGCGTGACTGTTGAGCACGACGTCTCGGGTTCGATTGCCAGGTCAGGCAAAAAGTCCTATTGTTGTAGGGAATTTCTCAGTAGTAGAGTTTGGAAGTAGGCGTTGTGATATCCCCGTGCCTTGGATGATAAGCCGTTGGTCTCGTTGGCAGTCCTTACGAGTAGTCAGCCAGTAAATCTGAAAATGGTCTAGCCAAGTGGTATACTCCACAACCCAGTAACTGGGTAACAACCCAGTTACTGGGTTGTGGAGGTTAGATAGGCAGTCGCTTCATGTAAAACTAATACTCAGCTGCATCCGGTTATACTGGAAACCGACCATAACATAGGAAAAGACTAAGCAGATAATGAGTGCTATTCACATTTCCTTGTTTTACTATGAAACCTGTTGCGTCCCAAATGTAATTTTGAACGGTCTTTTTGGTGTGGCAACATTCTATTGTCTTTGATCTTGACATTACTTTGACTTGACAGATTGTCTTTGTTTGGTTGGAAAAATGTCCGCACGTTTTGGGACTTTGATTTGATTGTAATTGGTAAAATATTGTTTGGATTCGCGGTTTGAAGCCGATAATTGGGTCGCGAATAATCTAATTGTTGAAGTGTATTCCCCAGTTATTGAAAACCCCGGAATATCGTTGAATCATACGCCGCCTTGTCGTCGGTCGGGCCGGCACGCGGAATATAATTGGAAATCAGCTTGGATCTCACGTGAGATTAACATATTAATTGTGTTCAGTGCTTGATTAAACTTTGTATTCTCGGATTATCAAGAATCCACTGATATTTCGTGAAACATATCGCCTTATTGTGTCTACCACGCGTAGCGCGCGTTTGTTGGGAACCAGTTAAGCTGTGATTGCTGTTGTGACCGCTACCTGGATATCGGCGCCTTGGGAACGTTCATCCACACTTGTCTTTCACCACACGTTACAATTACTCACCCTCATATTACATACAAACCACACTTGGAGCGTGACCTTGGAAGGTCGAAGTTGGCGTCCCCAGCGTTCAGGTTAGTGATACATTTTTGTTATCATTATTAAGCAACGTAGGGCTCCGCGTAATCGCGGACGGTTCGACATACCAGTTACCGTTGGCTGGGCTTGGGGTCGAACAAAACCCTTAAACAAGATTATGCTGATCCCAATTAAAATAACACAAATATAAAATTTAGTGACTTAAAATTATCAATAGCATAACTTTCAATAAGAATCCTCAAAGGTCCTCTTCACTTAATTATTCTGTAATTTAATTAACTAACCCAACTATTAACTTTGGCTCAAAAGTACCAAAGCTCCTTAATATCTGAACACTTTAAACGGAATTCTGCGTAACTGAGAACATGGCGGTCGCTCGGAGAAATATATTTAGATAGTAGCTCTATTGTTTGCTGCTAAGCTTACTTAAGTATGTTCTTATTATTCGTTCGAATTTTGTATTAAAATTGATTGCTTTTTGGTCTAATTTACTTGAATTTAAGTTGTAGTTCACATCACGAGTAGATCTTTAAGGTTAAGCATCACTCGTCGAGGTCGGCTTGTGGATGGGTTAACATACCAAGATTTCTCTGTAAGTACCTCGGAATGCAAACTCAAAACATTGTCAGTTCTGTTGCATGGCGCCCGCGCGGCATTATTAACCGACTTCAAAAAAGGAGGTTCTGTATTGGACCAGTATGTATGATGTTTGTATGTATGTGTGTTTGTATATCCGCGATTTTCTCAGAAACTTCTGATCCGATTTTAATAGTGTTTTCGTTTTTTGAAAGCATATTTTACAAGGAAGGTTTTAGTATACAACACATTAGGTTCTGATGAAGATCTTCGAAGATAAGCGATGGAACTCTTCAATTAAGAACAGCAAATCTTCCGCGATTGCTGCCCTCGTACATCTATGTATTGTTTAGCATAATTAGCCTATTAATATCACCACAGCTGAGGCACATACCTTTTGGATCACGTCAGAAATATGGTTTAAGTGGGTAAAAAAGAGGGGTACAGCAAACTTTCTTTTTAAAAATTAAGTAGGAACGGTATGTAGGTATCTCAAGTAACACAAACAAATTTATCTTGGCACCGACTGCAGCCATGTGAGTAGGTACCTGTTTTTTTTTTTTTTTAACTTGTTAAAATTATCAAATAAGTCCTCCCACTCCGGGCAGGGTGGGAGGGACTGTCAGACTTTTACTGACTAAAATCCACGGTGTTTCTTCAATAACCCTTTACATACCGGGGCCACGGTAACGGAATGAGTCCCACGACCCCGGCGGGCTTCGGCCCTCTGCAGAGGGGGCCTCGTCATGTTGCTGACGCTCTTTGAGGCGCGCGTGGAACACGACGCGCCGTCGACCCGGGCATGGTCCATGGTCGGACAGCGAGTTGCCCTTTACTCGCTGTCCGCATGCCCGCGCCTACGGTGGCCGGAGATCGTCGGCCGACGTCCGACGCCGTGGGCGTCTACCACTGCGGCTGGGCTGGAGGGAGGACGCCATCCTCTCCCTCGCGCGGCCCGCCTCCTCCTTCGGAAGCATGACTGCTTCGCAGAAGGAGGCAACCGCTTCCCACTCCCTCTCGCCCCGCAGCATGGCCTCAACCAATGCCGGGCGCGAGAGGTCTCCGCCTATCGCCGCCGTGAGGACACGTCGGTGCTCTGCCCAGGCGGGGCAGTCTTGCACCGTATGCTCGACTGTGTCCTCAGGGCGACCCTCGCAGTGGTGACACCCAGGCGTCTCTTCCTTACCCATCAGACACAGGTACCTCCCGAAACTTCCGTGTCCGGTGAGGACCTGCGTCATGCGGTAGGTCAGGACGCCGTGACGCCGATCTAGCCACTCCTCAAAGAGGGGTCTTACCGCCGCAATTGCGGCGTGCCCGGATGTGAGTAGGTACCTAGCCCTTATTTTGAATGGAATTATACACCCAATGAAACAACCTTTAAGTTTATTTTTCACTTTGTAGTGCAGTAGTTTTTTTAGAAGTTTTGAAGTCGGTTCAATTTTTTGTAAAAAAGTTTTCTATTTGTAATAATCTTCTGGTTGATTTGTGTTTATATATACACTCTTTTATTCACATAGGAAGGTGAATAATATATAATTCGAACGTTATAGACCATTATTAGGAATTAGTGACTGGGTCTGTGAATGCTTATAGTCTATATCTTATAGTCTGTATGAAATATGTATGACCATAATATGAATATTAACAGAAAGAAAGCAAAAGTATATTTGAAGACAGTGTACACAAACAAAAAAATAAAAATAAAAGTAAACACAAAAGAAGACATTGTGCGCTTTACGGCAAAAGGTTTATTTCAGTAATGTTGCTATCTGACGTGGGTCTTTCAAACAAACGAAACGAAACTAGCAAAACCTTCACAGAAACTGTAAACAGAATTCACTTTAATTGAAAACACGGCTGCATCCAGCAATATATTTGAGACAGTGCCCTGTATTGTATCGCTAAGCTCCGTAAGCCGGCACTATCGCAGCGCTGCTTTGCTTGAAAATATACGGACGGACAGTCTCCTGAAATCGATTATGGGTTCTACGGGTCTCGTGTGAAATAATGTAGTGGGGCATTATTTTTTAAATTGAACACGCAAATATGAGACATGACCCATATGTATTTTTCTAAATCACTTGACTGTATTGATCATCAGTTGAAGCATGGGCCGGAAGCAATGAGACCATATAGGGGCACCTAGGTTGAATACCAGGGTGAAGCACGTAATAGATGAGTTTGTAGATCATAGTGATACGTAGGAATAATGAAGACTTACAAATTTTTGGTTTTTTACCGAGATTAGTCCACGAAAAGAACTATTTTTACTTGCTAAAATTCTGAATCTGGAAGCTCGAGTTATTGTTTCCAGCTTGCATTTAAAATATTTAATAGTCGTTAGCCAGAAGCAAGATAACCTGGTGCTAGTGCATTCAAAAAGTATCTAGTAAGAAAAAATGTTCTAAAAAATTACCGCGGCCTTGAAACGCGGTGGCTGAAGGAACAAGGTGGGGTTTTAGTCAACAAAAGTCACTCATTTTGGCTCCATCCAGAGCGAGAGGAGACATTTGATGCTTTTTCCCCTCGAAAAAAAGAAATATGAGTTCCTACATTGCTTTGTTACGGAGGTCAGAAAGGCAGTTATTCCATGAAAAATATCGATAATCAGCTTCGTCCGGTTGGTCCGGATGGCGACTTATGGTTACGTATTTGCAAAAGGCAGGTTAATATTGCATTGAACCCTTTTAGTTAAGTTATTCCATAACTAGTCTATGTGGCAACGCCGTGTTACAAAGTTGACGACATGCTTGACACAGGGGATGAGCAATTGGTTGCCGTACGCGTATCTCAGATTCGATTCCCACCCCAGATCAATATCCTACGGACAATTGTTCTAGGCCAAGGTGTATGTGTAGGGCATGCGGACAGCGAGTAAAGGGCAACTCGCTGTCCGACCATGGACCGTGCCCGGGTCGACGGCGCGTTGTGTTCCACGCGCGCCTCAAAGAGCGTCAGCAACATGACGAGGGCCTGCAGGCCCTGCAGAGGGCCGAAGCTGGCCGGGGTCGTGGGACTTATCCCATTACCGTGACCCCGGTACGTAAAGGGTTATTGAAGGAACACCGTGGATTTTAGTCAGTAAAAGTCTGACAGTCCACCCTGCCCGGGGTGGGAGGACTTATTTGATAATTTTGCCACGCTCAAAAAATAAAAAAAAAAGTAAGTGAATTTAATAATGTTTGTAAGCACACCCACGATTCAGGAGTAGTTAAAAGTGTGAGGCAACGTTTTTTTTTTCAATAAACTAAGATGAAAAATGTATTTTTATCTATGACAGGCTCGAGTTTGACCACTATCTCACCTGATGATAAGCGATGATGTGGTCGAAGATGAACCACGCTTACCCAGAAGTAACCTATTCACTCTTAGCTTAAAGTTGTTTGGTAATGAGTTGCAACAGTTCTGTTTAGATCAACATTGGAAATGTGCCGACATTGATATGTTACGTTTAAATTCGGATACCTTTACATTTATTAGTGAAGCACATAATTGCAAAAGATGGCTTGACCACTGTGTGGTTACTGAGTCGGCGGAGAGGTCAATTGTGAGTATAAATGTTAGGTATGATGTTTTGTGGTCTGACCATTTTCCACTGTGTGTAAACTGTGATTTTGATATTGTTAAACCCAAACTGTTTTTAAATAATATGGTGCGTAATAAAGTTATTTGGGGTAATAGAAATGCTGAACAATTAGTGAAATATACTAAAATGTGTGATGAAAGGTTAAAAAACATAGGTTTTCCTGATCAATTTCGTAATTGTGCTGATAAAAATTGTCGTAATTTAGAACACCGATCTGTCATTGATAACATGTACAAGTATATAATAACAATATTGAGTGAGGCCGCCTGCGATAGTTATAATAAACCTCGCTGTAGACGAAAAGGGGGTTATATCAGAGGGTGGAACAGGCATGTTAGTGGGGCACATAAGGAAGCTAGACTTTGTTTTCAAATGTGGTTGGAGGCAGGTAAACCACAGGGTGGACCGATTCATGGTAACATGTTGCAAAGTAGAAAGCAATTTAAGTCGAAGTTAAAATGGTGTCAGGACAGCCAGGAACAAATTGTTATGGATAAGTTAGCAAGTCTTCATAGTGCTCATAATTTTAAGGACTTTTGGAAAAGTACTAACAACTTGAACCCTGGGTCTGGCTTTCCGGTTAGCATTGAAGGCCTTACTGATAAGGCTGAAATTTCAAATATGTTTAAAGAATATTTTACTGTTGATTCACCCCTGGGTCTGTCGTCGTCACTTAATAGTGCGACTCCTACCTCCGTACAATTAAGTATCAGGTATTCAGCAAAAGAGGTTAAGAATGTTATTACACAGATGAAGCGTGGGAAGTCTCCAGGACACGACGGACTCAGTGTGGAGCATTTAAAATATGCTGGAGTGCACCTGCCTAGGGTTTTAGCTTTGTTTTTTAACTTTTGTGTATCACATGCTTATTTGCCGAAGGATGTAATGAAAACAGTTGTTGTTCCTATTGTTAAAAATAAAAGTAAGGATATTTCTGACAAGGCAAACTATAGACCTATCTCCTTAGCCACCATTGTGGCTAAGGTCTTTGATTGCTTGCTCAATAACCTTTTAAAAATTAAGGTCAAGCTACATGATGCTCAGCATGGTTTCAGGGAAGGCCTTTCAACTGAAACAGCAATTTTTTGTCTTAAGAAGGCTGTTAGGTATTATAATGACAACCAAACACCTGTTTTTGCTTGTTTTTTAGACATGTCAAAGGCTTTTGACATGGTTTGTTATGACAAGTTGTGGTCTAAGCTGTCTGAGGCAAATATTCCATCTGAATTAATAGGCGTATTTAAATTTTGGTACACGCACCAAGTTAATTGTGTAAGATGGGCAAATGTAGTGTCTGATGATTATGTGATGCAATGTGGAGTTAGGCAAGGTGGGATAACCTCCCCTACCTTGTTTAATATTTATATAAATGACCTGGTTGTCGAGCTTAGCAGCGTGCATGCTGGCTGTTACATTGACGGGGTGGCATTTAATAACATAAGCTATGCTGATGACATGGCGCTGCTCAGTCCGTCAATGGCAGGTCTTTTGAAATTAATAAAGGTTTGTGAGAGATATGCTGATGGACACGGTTTAAGATATAACACCAAAAAAAGTGAAATACTAATTTTTCGGGTGGCTAATAAGAGTGCAGAAGTCTACCCAGCTGTCACTTTAAATGGTGGTATCTTGAACCGTGTTTATCAGTTTAAATATTTAGGCCACATTATAACTGATGATTTAAGGGACAGTCTGGATATTGAAAGGGAGCGGAGAGCATTGGCAGTGAGGTGTAATATGCTGGTCCGAAGGTTCTCGCGTTGTACAGGTGCCGTTAAAGTTACACTTTTCAAAGCTTACTGTCAAACTTTTTACACGTGTAGCCTTTGGACTAGTTGTACCCTAAAATCTGTCAATGCACTTCGTGTACAGTATAACAATGCATTCAGGATGCTGTTAGGGCTGCCACGCTTCTGTAGCGCGTCGGGCATGTTCGCGGACGCGCACACTGACTGTTTCGCTGGATCAGACGCAAGCGAGCAGCGTCCTTGCTCAGCAGAGTGCGTGCTAGCACTAACAGTCTCCTGAGTGTCATTGCCAGTAAATTAGACTGTCCTATTATTCACTTTTTGAGTCAACTACATGTACGTACATGTAATTGACTCAAAATTTTAATTTTAATTTAGTTTTTAAAGTTACTAACATAGTTTTAAGTAGTGCTACTAATGATAATTAGGTATTAATTGTATTGGTTATGGGAAGAAAATCCTGAAATTAAATTAAATTAAATTAAATTAAATTAAATATCGTTTATTTCAGGCAATTTTAAACCCATAATATACAGACACATTCTTAACTAACATAAAAAATATTTTAAAATTTTTAATAAAATAAAAGACTAAATAAAAACAAAAACAAAAACATAAAAACTGAAACACACAAACACAAAAATACGTGGTATACATACCTAAACTCTAAAAACGTCTTTTACCTCCCTTGAGAGATGGACGGTCCGGTACACAGCAGTAACTATTTCATTTTTACTCAGGGCAACTCTTGTGTAGAATGACACCCTGAGCTTGTTTATCAGTGCGGAAAAGCCGGCAACTCTGCTTTCGGCGAACATGTCAGTGGCACTACACCGCCAGGGCAAGTTCATCATAGCCCGGAACGCGTTATTATACTGTACACGAAGAGTGACCGAGAGAGAGAGAGTGTACCAGTACCAGAGTTGGCTGGTGTAGAACGACTGACAGTAGGCCTTGAACAGAGTCACCTTAACTTGTTTCGAACAGTGGTAAAAACGTCTTGCTAGCATGTTACTTCTACAAGCGATACTGCGTCTCTGACGTTCCATATCCTCATCATCCGATAAGTTTTCTGTTACAATATGCCCGAGATATTTAAATTTGGTAACAAGTTTTAAAGTCGTTCCACATAAATTAATTGGAAGTATTACGCCAGGCCCTTTCTTATATTTAAATATCATAATTTCCGTTTTATTTACATTGTATGTCAGGTAGTGTTTAGATGCATACTTCTCACAAATATCTATTAGTTTCCTAAGGCCGTTTACCGACGGACTAAGCAGCACCATGTCGTCCGCGTAGCTAAGGTTATTAACGCGCACACCACCGACTTGACATCCGACTCTGGTGCTGCTCAGTTCCTCGAGCAACTCGTTAATATACAGGTTGAACAAAACCGGTGATGTTAGACCACCCTGCCTCACTCCGCTTGTTAGTCTATAGGTCTGCGACAGAGCATTATTCCACTTAACCTGATTAACTTGGTTAGCATACCAGTATTCTAAAGTGTTTACAATTTTTGGTGGTACTTCTGTTTTTCTTAATTTATCCCATAAAATGTTGTAATTAATTGTGTCAAATGCTCGGCTTAGGTCCAAAAAGCATGAGTAAACTGTAGTATTCCTATTTAAATATTCGAAAACCGTATTTTTTAAAGCAAAAATAGCTAGATCGGTGGATGAGCCCTGTCGGAAACCAAACTGTGCGTTGTTTAACGGTATATTGTTTTCATTCAGATGTTTCATTATCATATTTTCAAATACTTTAGAGAGTATAGTGGCCAAGGAGATAGGTCGGTAGTTTGACAAACTAGATACATCACCGGTTCTGTTCTTTACAATAGGAACAACAACAGTTCGCATAAAATCTGCAGGTAAATAGCTATGATCGATACATGAATTAAATAACAAAGCCAGCTTATCAAAAAGTAATGGAAGTGCAAATAGAAGGTGCTCGACACTGAGCCCATCGTGGCCCGGAGACTTGCCGCGCTTCATGTGCGTGACACACTGCCACACGTCCTCCGCTGTGACGTGCAGGCCGCTGCTGGCAGTGCACTCGTCGTGCTCAGGCAACGTCGCTGCCGGCGTCTCCGAACCACCATGAGTCCCACGACTCACCTGTACACTCTGACTATGGGGATTGGAAAGGCCAGACTGAGACAGCGATGTAGGATTAAATTTATCAACAAACAAATTAGCTATATTATATGGATTTTGGTTGCCGTTTATAGACACAGGTCTATTTGATTTATAGCTTAATTTGTTGGTTTCTTTCCAGAAATTTCCAAAGTCTTTATTCTACCGATGTGTAGCTATGATATCCATTTTTATTTTTGTTTCGTTCAACTGACACCATCTTATTTTATTTTTGAAAACCTTTTTACTATGTACCATATTGTCATATAATTGTCCCTGTGTAGGGCGTCCATAAAAGTTCCATAGTTGATAGTTTTGCCTAGCTATGGTATGACAATCTTTTACATGTTTGTTCCAACCAATAACTGGTTTCTTGTTAGCACGTATTTTACCCCTATATGAGTGTTTTGCGGCCTTTGTTATACTTTTTACAATCTGGTTATAATAAGTATCAATTAAACTGTGATGCTGACAATCTTT
Source organism: Tholera decimalis (assembly GCA_943138885.2). Lineage (NCBI taxonomy): Eukaryota > Metazoa > Arthropoda > Insecta > Lepidoptera > Noctuidae > Tholera > Tholera decimalis. The sequence goes on from OW964563.2 coordinate 11,849,556, forward strand.
GCATGAAGCTACTTTACATGTTATATCAGTCCACTCACATGAATCTAAATACTTAAAACATAGGTTTGCATAATTATATTTTTGTTCCAGATTCCTATCACCCCATATCACTGTATTAATTGAATGACTATCTGATTTGTGTATCTTTGGTACTAGCGAATCAATATTACATTTAATTATTATAGGGAAATGATCTGAATAGTATACATCATTTGAAATAGAAATACTGTCAACAATATTTAGACCGGCCTCAGTAACAATGCAGTGATCTAACCAACTTGTGGTTCCGTGCGCGTCACTAAGATATGTAAATGAATTTGAAGATGAACCTAGCAAAGCAAGATCAGCACAGATCCAGTTCTGGTCGTGACAGTATTCTAACATCTTACTTCCGAATATACTACTTGAACGCGACACATCCGCATTAAAATCACCAAGCACTAACACGGTTTCTACATCATTCGTTTCAATGACCGCACTAATAACACCCAAACATTCCGTAAACAAAGGCAGATTATCCGCGTCCTCCGTAGGCATGTACACCGACATTACCAAGAAGTTGCGGCCGTCCGAAAGCTGAATACACACAGCCGCGACGCGCGTCGATCCTGTGTCGATTGGTTTTACGTTGGAATATATAGACTTTTTCCATAGTATTGCTACTCCTCCGTATGGTCTTCCTTTTAGCACACCTGTCGTCGTATCTACCGCTGATACTCCTTGACTCGAAAAATCGGGATGAATTTTATCCAGATAACCCACGTCATTTGGAAGTAGCCAATGTTCCTGGAGTGCAATAATATCGTGTTCTTCACATAGGTCGATAACGTGGGTAACACATCGTTTTATAGATCTACAGTTAAATGAGACTATACTAGTTCTCATTATCATTCGGTCTTGTATAGTTTTCGTCCTTATTAATTTTGCGCTTAAACGTATACTTCCTATATTCTACTCCATAAGGCCAAAACTCGGCGCTAAGGAAGATGCTTTCCTGGTCTTGGGTAACAGTAACTTTAAATGACGAAAATGCCGTTTCTTTATATTGGACCAGTTTTTCAACTTTTACGACGGTGTGTCCGCAATCCTTAATAAAATCGCAAAGGTCGTTTTCCGTGGTGTGTTTATCAAATCGGGAAGCGTATATATAAGATAATTTGGGCACTATTTTAATTTTGCTAGAGGTCAGTGTAGCTTTTCCCTGCTGATTAATATTTTTATTGCCTTTGAATGTCTTTTTCTTGTTCACGACCGTCGTAAAACTATCATCGAAATTAATTTCCTCAAACGTGTTACTATTTACCGGTGTGCCAGTTCGTTGCCTGTTCTCGATCTTATTAGTCCTAAGGAGTTCTTCAGGTCTAGGAGTTATAGTTTTATCGTTGTCGGTGTGAGCAGCTGACGGGGTCACGCGGTCAGGCGCATACGAGTGTGCGGGGAGCGAGGGTGACGCGGGCGCGGGGTACGGCGCGTGTACAGCAGTGGCAGGGGCAGGCGTAGTGGTGCCGCTCTGCGCATGCGTGAGGAACGGCAACGGTGTTGGTGGCGCCCAGCACGGCGCATGCGTGACAACCGATTCTGGCTGCGGTGTAGCCGATGTTGGCGGGACGCGCTTGTTTTCGTTATTTGAAAATGAGCGGTTGCAAATTTTAGCGCCAATATGTTGTTTACCTTGTTGCTGATATTGAATAGTTTTGATGTTTTTTTTCTATGTCTTGCTGTATTTGAAATAACTCCGCGGACTTTACGTAATCTGTTTGGATACAGTGTATGCTTTGTTTAAGCACTAAAATATCTTTAAGTAGACTTGTTACATCCACGTAATCAAAAGTCACCGGAGGAAGACGGTGTAGATCTTTCGCCACGAAGGTGGGCAGTGTAGCGGGTTCTGTCTCTTTTAAAACCTTTATAATATCTTGTAGTAATCGCTTGTTCTTGCCTTCCCCTTTCCTTGTAGAACGATAGTTAGCTGCTTCGAAGAGAATGGTCTTGGCAGTAGAAATATCAACCTCCTTAAAGTTAGACTCACATATCTGCACCAAACTTATTTCGTCCATAACATCAATTTTACATTGAAGAAAGCACAGCAATTCGTTTATTACTAAGTTATTACACTGATTTGACAACGACATAATTATTAATTACCGCGTCGCGAGCGCGCTAAAAGGTGCGTTGACACACAACCATACGCGGTTGCGGCGCACAAATGAATGTTTCACACAAATAATGAATTAAATTGTTTCTCTAACACAGTTCCACAAAATATTACTAAAACAAACAAATAAATATAATCCACCATATTTTTAAGGAGTCCACTAGTTTATTGGACAGAACGTTCGGTCGCCGGCTACTAACATGAATGAATGAATACTAACATGAAATAAATGATTATATTATATATATATTAAACACTCCCAGGTTATAACTGTCAAGAAACACAGACTCTGTTTTTGAATCGTGAATGACAAACAGTTTTTTGTACACACTACGCCGTTGGTCTCGGCTGTTGCACCGTTTAGTCAAAGACCAGAAAATCTGGCATCTGTCTTGCAAAAGGGCTTCGTGTTATCCAGTTACTGGGTTTTGAACGTATAGCAGATGTATAAAGAAGAAGACGATAACTCAACAGATACGTACAACCATATCATATTTTGCAAAGTTCTATATAGATAGATAGAATATACTTTATTTTAGCCCAAAAATTTAAACACACATATACCTATAACGACTTATTTCAATATATTCCGCACCGTTGCGTTCTAGCTTAAGTAATGTAATGGATATTAGCTTAGGGCCGATAATGTATTTGCATGTATTAGCAGGGAATGTCTGAAGTATAAAAAGTCATAGGTATTATAAGTTAGTGCTACAAAATACTATAGTGAAAATTGCCCAAAAACAACATTAGGTTAGTGGGATTTGAAATTGAGAGTCTTATGCTTGTTTATTTGTTCATGTGTGGTCTTGTTTATGTTTTACTTTAAAGGAATTAATTATACGGGTAGAAGAGTCAGTAATTATAGATCACATCACTCGTGCACCATCGGCGGTAATGTTGAAGTGTATTTAAGTCTGTCGCAGCCCCAGTGCAAATGTGTGAAGGAAAAAAATGCACTCAAAATATAGCAGAAGTTCCTAGTGTGGGGCAATGTTGTTTCAAATAAGGGTGGTTTAAAACCGCTTCGCCCGCCCCAAATATGTCGGTTTATGCCAAAGAAAAAATACCTATGTAATATGCGCATGCGGCTGATTCCTGTAAATGATGGAGCATTCAAATTACTAATAATATTACAATTATACATTTAGATTCTCCAGGATCCTTTGTATGATTGTTATTTAAAACTGTGAATCCTTTTTTGAGGATCTGTTGCCAAATCATTTTTAACCGACTTCAAAAAAGGAGGAGGTTCTCAGTTCGGCTTGAACTTTTTTTTTATGTATGTTACCTCATAACTTGAAGATGGCTGGACCGATTTGGATATTTTTTTTTGTTTGAGGGGGTCTTTCTAGTTGGTTCCATTGTCATGAAATCAGGATCTGATAATGGAAACCTTGAGAAATCGAGGGAACTCTTCAAATATTATAGGAACACCTATAGCGATTTGGGTATCTTTCGTAGTAACTTGTGCAGTTGCTCTCAAAAAACACCATTTGGTGAAGTGGAACTGATGATGAAGACCACAGATGACTACTAGAACAACTCAATAATAAGTATTTAATTGGTTGCGATTCGATTACTTGGATATGGTTGTAATGCTCGTCACAATGCATATGGTGATGAGGAGCTGATGGTGAGTACCAGGAGTACTCCTCAAAAATTAAGAGCTTGGCATAGTAAAAAGAAATGTTTTGCAAAAGATGATAAAAAGGCGACATTTAGGCTTTTGTAACTAGGTAAATTACAAACCGACCCACTAAAAAGCGAGAAAGATTAAGTTATGTTTCCCTTTGCAGTGTTTTTTTGGGAAGTTGGTTTTATTTTTTGTTAAAAAGTTATTTTGTTATAAAAGTTATTCTAGAAGTAGGTACGTTGTTAAACTCATTTGTAATATTTAACATCCTAAAACAAAAATTGCTATCTCTTCAAGTGTCAATCCAAATTATAAGATTTATTATTCCGATCTCAGGTACATTGTTACACTACCTATTTCTACATTGTTGTAAATGATAAATTTACCTTATACACGTATTTATAGTTCTCTAACATAGTGCTCAGACCAATATACGCTTACGTTTTGCTAACTCTAGAATATTTTCTAAAACAAAGTTGTCGACGAGGCCGATTCTCTTATTTTGTAAGACGTTCGTGCCATCGGTAAAGACAGAGGAAAATTACTCTATTCCCAATTTACTACATTCTTACTTCTAACACATAACTGTTTCATTTTCTACAATGGAAGTTTGCATATTTGTGCTGTGACTCGGCAAGGTGAAGTATAAAAGTCGGTCTTTACACTTAATATTATAAACGTGATAATAACTGTGCATAATTATCTGACTGTTTGTTACTTTCACTATTTTTTGTTCAGTAGTTTTTGCATGAAATAGTGACGAATATGAATCCACACGTCTATCCAACAGAATAGAATATCTTCACTAATATTGTACTAGTATTTATGAGCCTGGGATCTTGCTAAAATTTACAATATTTTAGCCGTTAGGTATATGTTATATTGAAAAAAAAGTACATATTATTACTTCATCAACTTTTCCTTAAGAAACGACCTTTTCGAAAGGACAAGTAAGATCATTTACTATCTTTATAAAATAATGATATTTAAAATTACAACGTAACTTATTTCATTGAATTGATTTTGACCATAGTAAGAAACACAGGATTTCATTAAGTAAAGTCGTTCCTTTAGTTTAAATGATAATTGAACTCACTTGAGCTAAGGAGTGGCATCCCCTGATCTACCCCTCCCTGATGCTAGTAGGTCCACCCCAAGGAGAAGACCAATTCCTGCTTGCCCCAAACTACATGTCAATACAACTTTTGCACAGCGCCATTATCCATTTTTGAGCTCCCTACTGTATAACAAACTGCACACTAAACTTAAAATACACACATTAAATGCAAGTCAATGTAAACATAAAATTAAACAATATCTTATGTCGCTGGACTACGATGAAACAGAAAAACTAATAAACTCACCATACAAATGACAACCTGAGTAATTAATTAATAACTAATTATCTCAAATATTATAATACTTCTCAAATTCGTTTCTTTCTTACTCACACTCATATAGATGTATAAATACCATCTACTTCTAACACATCACACACCACTATGCCATTCTACACACATACGCCATCATCTTACATAGCTTCTTGCACTCACGTCACCTTCACACACACATACACACACCGCATACATAACTCATATAATTATATAATTAATGAGCTACAGCTCTCGCTTGAAACATTTTAATCTCATGAGTCTAGAAAATCGTCGTACGATCTTAGATAATCTCTTTCTATACAAATTATTAAACAATCACATTGATTGTCCGCGGTTACTCAGTCTGATAAACATAAATGTGCCTTATAAACTGCTTCGTATATCTAGATAACAGTTACTTCGCGCTAAGGGTTTTAAAACCAATCTGGGTCATTTTTCCACCATAAACAGAATGCAGGTTCAATATAGTCGCTTGTCTTCCTTACCTAGTGTCGATATTGATATGTCTTATTCCTTACAAAAATTCAAGTCTGTCTTACATAGGGCATTTATACAAAAATGACAAATAATTTTATTTTGCTTCTAGCTTGCCACTTATATCAAGTTATATTTTTTAATTATTATTTAACTGTTCATTAATGTTATAATATGTGAAATATGCTGGTACTAAAGCAATAGCTTTAGCAATTAGTAATACCTAGCTAGCCACTGCAATGTTAGTAAGTTTTTTTTTTGTTTTCTTTAATATCTACTTTCACGCTTAGTGTTTAATGCATGCCGTGGCAGCCTTTAATTAAGGCTACACTATTGTTTGTAACAATATTTTAATTTTTAACATGTTTATTGGTGTATGCTTTGTTGGTTGTCCTTAAATAAATAAATAAATAAATAAATAATTTCACCTACGTTACTCTTTTTAAACTCATCCTTGACGGTTGGTCGGAACTTAAATCTAAATTAAATTGTTATTAACAAAGAAAATGTATCACCTACTTGCATAATATATTTGATCTAAGAAGTTCACATGGACGGATTCAATGTCCCCATAACACAGGATTTTCCTAGCATGGGGGTCATTAATCTTTTAGATAATTGTCTTTTCTGTAAGAGCTTTGATTGTATGTTTTAATGTACTGTGTAAATCTGTTAATGACAAATAAACTATTACTAAACTAGTAATAGTTTAGTAATAGTTTATTTGTTTAGTAATAATTTCCACCACCACCTCGAGACTGATAAACCTGCTCTGTTGTTTCTTTCGGAGACGCAGATCAGATGTCCGTCAGACGTGTCGTATCTTTTATACCCAGGGTTTACCTTGGAGCACAACTTTAAACCACGTGCGGGTGTATGTATGTACGCCCGCGACGACATCTGCTATCGGCGTCTCCGGAATCTTGAGGACTCCAGGTTCTCTACGCTTTGGGCTCTGGTGGACACGGGCATAGACAAAATTATTTATGCCTGTGTCTACCGCTCGCAAAAACAACCAGGCTCACACAGTACATCAGTGAGGCGGCAGATGCGGCCCAACCGCGGTACCCTTCAGCTCAGCTCGTGTTGCTGGGGGACTTTAATGCCCATCACCAGGAGTGGCTCTTCCCATACCAGTGCACGGACCATGCTGGGCGAGAAATGCACAATCTTGCACTTGCATTAAATCTCACTCAGCTGGTCCAGGGAGCAACGAGGGTGCCGGATGTTGAGTCGCACACAGCCAATTGCTTGGACCTTCTGCTGACTACAGATCCAGACCGCTATTCGGTAACGATATCCTCACCGTTAGGTAGTTCCGACCACTGTCTGGTGAAGTCTGTATCCGTCTACTCTCCGCCCGATCTCAGCCTTAAAGGCACTCGGCGGGTTTGGCGATACAAGTCAGCGGATTGGGATGGCATGCGATCTTTCTTTGCATGTTATCCTTGGCAGCCTACTTGCTTTTCTTCAAATGATCCATCGTCGTGCGCAGACGCCGTGACAGATGTTTTGCGACAGGGGATGGAGTACTACATTCCGTTCTCTGACCTAACAATGACCGGCAAAGCTCGACCTTGGTTTGGCGCCGAATGTGGTCGCGCTGAAGCTCTTAAACACGCGGCGTACCTAGCATGGGTCGATGCTCGAAACTGCAAAGCAAATGACGTGGATCAGAAGAAGAGAGCCTTCAACAGGGCTGCCAAGTCCAGCAAGAAGGTTTTGCGGAGGTCTCGGTTTGACCACGTTAGCCGAATTGGGAACAAACTCGCTTCATACCCTGCTGGAAGCAAAGCGTTTTGGTCCCTGGCAAAGTCGGTTGAATCGAACTTCTGTCGCCCCTCACTACCACCACTGCTCAAACCTGACGGGTCTCTGGCTCACTCCGCTGAGGAAAAAGCAAACTTGTTTGCCGCTCTCTTCGCGGAGTCTTCACGTCTGGATAGTAGTGGCGCTCACCCTCCTGATGCTCCTATTGGATGCGAGACGTGTATGTCGGACATTCGCATCCATCAGAAGGACGTCCGTAGAGTGCTGCGTAATCTAGACGTGAACAAAGCTAGTGGCCCCGACGGGATACCAGCAATTGTTCTTAGAACTTGTGCGCCTGAATTGTCTCCAATCTTGACACGCCTGTTTCGCCTTTCGCTAGAGACTGGAAAGGTGCCGAAAGCATGGAAGCTGGCTAACGTACAGCCTGTACCCAAAAAGGGCAGTCGTTCTGACCCTGCCAACTACAGGCCTATCTCAGTCACGTCCATACTCTGTAAGAGTATGGAGCGTGTACTTAATAGTAAGCTCCTGGCATACCTAGAAGCCAACGACATCCTCAGTGACCGGCAATACGGCTTTCGCAAAAACCGGTCAACTGGGGATCTTCTAGCGTATGCCATTCATATCTGGAGTGAGGCCATTGAGAGGCAAGGGGAAGCACTTGCTGTTTCCCTTGACATCTCCAAGGCTTTTGACAGGGTCTGGCACGATAGCCTTATTGCTAAGCTTCCTTCTTTCGGGTTACCCACCCAACTTTGCGTTTGGATTGAAGACTTCCTGAGGGATCGGTCCATTCGAGTGGTCATTGATGGCTGCTCGTCTGGCCAATTGGCAATTAATGCCGGGGTCCCTCAGGGGTCTGTTCTCTCAGCAACTTTATTCTTGCTGCACATTAACGATCTGCTAATGCCCGGTACCTTTGGGTATGCAGACGACAGCACAGTTTCTGAGAGATATGTGTCCAGCGCGCGAGCTGGTGGGTCACAGATCCAGTCTCTCCGTGAGGACATGGTCGGGCGCTTGAACTTGACCTTGAAGGCTGTCTCCGAATGGGGCGATGCCAACCTGGTCAAGTTTAATGCAGCTAAGACCCAGGCGTGTCTCTTCTCCGCAAAAAGGAGCCAATTTGAACCGGCTCCTACTTTCCGAGGTGTAACTGTGCCGATAACTGACCATATCGAGCTTCTGGGGGTAACATTAACTTCTACCCTCAATTTTGGCCCGTTTATCGAGGCTAAGGCTCAACTAGCATCAAAAAAGTTGGGAATCCTAGCAAAGGTGAGACGGTACTTCACACCCGAACAGTTGCTCAATCTCTATCAAGCCCAGGTTCGGTCGTGTATGGAGTACTGCTCTCATCTTTGGGATGGATCTGCTAAATACCAACTGGACGCGCTTGAGTCTATCGAGAAGCGGGCCAAAAGACTCATTGGCAACGATGCACTGGTCGAATCAAAGCTCCAGAGCCTTGAACATCGACGACGAGTTGCAAGTCTATCGGTTTTCTATCGGTTACATTTCGGGGAGTGTGCGATGGAATTACACAATTTAATTCCAACAAGCCCGTTCCATCATCGGACTACGAGACAAACGGCGAAGCGCCATCGTTACATGGTGGACATCCCACCCATACGCACCAAACGTTTTGGGAATACCTTCATTGTGCGTACGGCTAAGGAGTGGAATTCCCTGCCGGAGTCTGTGTTTCCCGATAGCTATAACCTAGGAGTCTTTAAGTCAAGAGTGAATAGGTTACTTTTAGGTAAGCGTGCTCCATCTTCGACCACATCATCACTTACCATCAGGTGAGATGGTGGTCAAACGCGAACCTATTCTAAATAAAAAAAAAAAAAAAAAAAAAAAAAAACATTAGTATCATGGATCACAGAGGGGTATCAGTAATAGTAATATTACTGATACCCCTCTGTGATCCATGATACTAATGTTATAAATTATGCGAAAGTAAGTTTGTTCATCTTTCTGATCGAAACTGAGCAACCGATCGTTGTGACTTTTGGTTGGAGATATAAATGAATGTAAAAAAAATGGCCAAGTGCGAGTCGGACTCGCTCATGAAGGGTTCCTAAGTAACTATTATAATATAATATAATATGTATCTTTATTTGACAAAAAAAACCTTACAAATTTCGTAAAACTAGCTTATTTACATTTATTTACAACTACGCCAAATAACTTTGTTTTTCATAGTGTTTGTATGAATTACAAAGTAGTATTTGCGGTTTTAGAAAATATGCTGTATCTCAAAAACTGCTCACCCGATTTCGTTCAAACCAATTTTGCTTGAAAGTTTATATTAAGATCTACAGAAATATATTTTTTTTAGATTTTTAACTCCATTATTATAGAAGTTAGAGGGGGGGGACACACATTTTACCACTTTGGAAGCTTATATCTTTTAAACGATTGACTTTATGAAAAAGTGGTTTTAGAAACCCTTATATTATTTTTAAATACCTGTCTATAGATACCATACACGCATAGGTTTCATGAAAAAAAAATATTTTCAGTTCCATGTATGGGGACCCCCCTTTATTTTAATTATTTTTTAATTTTTTTTTCTTAAAATCGGAAAGCGGTTCACAGAATACATCTACCTACTAAGTTTCACATGTATAGTCTTAATAGTTTCGGAATAAAATGGCTGTGACATACGGACGGACGGACAGACAGACAGACGGACAGACATATCGAAACTATAAGGGTTCCGTTTTTTGCCATTCGGCTACGGAACCCTAAAAATGAATGATGGTTAAGGAGTGTAATAATAATATACTACTTTTATGCCCAAACAATACACTTCTGGGAGCGAAGCACTAGGAGAACGAATGTAAAAATTATCTGTCTTTAAGTTAGGAGTGAAAAGATTTCTTATAGCTAACATCATTAGTAAGCTAAGGAGTGGAATTCCCTGCCAGAGTCTGAGTTTTCTGATACCTGGGAGTCTGTAAGTCAAGGGTGAATAGGTTACTTATAGGCAAGCGAGCTTCATCTTCGACCACATCATTGCCTAAAATCAGGTGAGATGTTGGTCAAACGAAAGCCATATATATCCACAATAAAAAAATAATGTAAGCTGCCTAAAAATTTGAAAGAACGCAACATTTTAGTTATGAATTACTTACAGGAAAATGTAAAGAATTTTTTTATTATGAAGCTAATTAGTTTTCATGACTCACTTTTTCCTCACGATTTAATGATCTATGGGAATGTTATAATTAGCGTAAGTTGTTAATTACAGTTATGAATTACTAGCATTATTATAAGCTTTTGTTACTAATTGAACATAATTTTAAGCTTAAATATTATAAGACTTGTTTATTTAAAACGTACTACACACTACTTACTTATTATTTTCCACTTTTGAAATTCTTGTTATTATGTATGTCTTTGTTTCTTTTTTATGTTTATATTAAATATAGGCAGCGTTCGCGAGAATTGTTAACGTACGGCAGTTTTTTCGACGCTTTACTCCATAATTTTCACTACCACAAAAAATCCTATCTATTTTCCGGGATAAAATATAGCCTATACGGATTCGGATTTTGAAATCGGTCCAGTAGTTTTTGAGCCTATTCAATACAAACATACAAAATACAAAAATACAAAGGTTTCCTCTTTATAATATTAGTATAGATGTATATATATGTTTTGAGAATGTTATTTATTGTTTTTGTATTTTATATAGATAAATAGTACACCGTGGACTATCTGCGTATATCTTTTCTCCTATGTGTAAAATCTATTCAAAGGTTGTCTGTAAACGATCGCTTTTAGCGATAAGACCACCCATTATATCACCCTTTTTAACACACTTTTATTAGGTCGACCTGTATGTAACTAACTATGTAATGGAATCTAAGATAACTAATTTAACCATCTTCCAAGGGTCGTATCGTAATGAAAATTGGCAACTGTATGTAATTCTGATGACAATACAATAATATGGTACTGTCGAACTGATCTGATGATGGAGCCGGAAGATATGAATTGGAACTTCATGATGGAAAATCGTATCATAGCTGTTTTGGATTTCTTAGAAAAGTCTTGTAATGAACTTTGACCACGATTAGGTTTCAAGGTCTGATGATGAAGCCGGAAGATAGGCACTGGCATTCCATGGTGGAACATCGTATCATAGTCGTGTTTGCACTTGTGAGAAAGGCCACGTAATGAACTTTGAACACGATCAGGTTTCAAGGTTATAACAAACCTAAAGAAAATCCGTTATCGGTTTTCATAACATTTTTTTTGTTTTTACGTGTTTTTCTAGTGCTTTTTAAACTATTAATTTTATTAGTTGTTAAGTCCTTATTGTTTTACCGTTATGGTGTGCAATAAAGAATATATCTATCTATCTATTTACTATTATTGAAGGGTACATAAGAACATGTTCATTAGAAGACCTAATAAACGCCACTGGAAACGCGACCACCGTGGCTACCTACTGGGCCCAATACATATAAAGTACGCGATTTACCATCGATACGAAGAAGAAGAAGATTGAGGGAGTAAAACAAGTTTTGGTATTAAGATTAAAAGAAAGTGGTACTCCTTACACTTATTATGTTTGCATAACTCGACAAATAAAAACCGGAACAGTCTTTCTTTTATGTACAATATCGTAGTTACTTTTCTTCTGTAGTGGAAGTTGTTCGTATTTCTATTTGTCACTGGACTTCAAAGCTTTCCAACTCCGTAAGATTATAAAATATGATGAGAGATTAAAAAGCCACTGTGATTTATATCAAAAATTTAAGTTTAATTTAGTTTATGGCATTTTCGTGACGTTCCGAGTAAAATGCATAGATTGTTAAACTTTGTAGTGTGCACCTACTAGTCGGCAGTTTATGACCATTTAAATGCTCCCCAATGGAGTATATTTCCCTCTTTCTCTCTTAAAAATCTACTATCATCCTATAAATTTTCCCTTCATAAAGAAAAAAACGTTATCAATTACGTAAAGGTTAAAGCTTTCTCCGTTACGCCGCAATCTTTTCCAAGGCAAAAAGCCTCCTATGTTTAAGAAATGTATTTTATTACATTATATAAAGTATTAATCAGGGGATGTTATCAATCACGTATGACGTCACGAGGGTAATTACCCATGAAAAACGGGGAGCAGGGGAAATGAAAGAAAATTCGCGGAACGATAAGGTTGCTTTCTTTTGGGGCCCATTTTAGAGAGTGACTTATGATAAAAACATTGCGGTATCCAATTTTTGTGGATTTTAAGGGTTAGAATATAAGTATCTACATGGTTTTGTATTAATACGTGAAACAAAACCTTTGTACCCCTTTCTACGAAAAATATGCAGACGGAAGAATATGAAATTTGGCACAGTTACAGTTTATATAGAGTCCAGAAAAGTAATAATATTCTATAATAATTTGAATCATGGTTGAATTTATGAGAGCAGTGATGGTCTAGTGGAAACAGACCCGACTGACGAGTTACAGGTTTGAACACAGTCAGGCACACTACTGCTCATATAAATTGGTGATAGGAAATATCATGAGGAAGCATGTCCTAGGAGCAAAAATCCGAAGACTTTGACATTCACCAATCCACACAGGACTCGCGTGGTGAATCGCAGCCCATTCCCTCTCATAGAGGGGAAGCCTGTGTGCAAGCGGTAGGAACGTTGTGTTAATGTCCATAATGTAAGGAAATAAGCATATTATTATTTTTTTAAATTTAAACAGTCATATAAAAGGAATCCTTTGAAGAAATAGCCAAGCAAGTTCTTTCATCTCAAGCAACAAAAGCAAGAAGAAACAAGCATTGCCGTTTTTTAAGCTTTTTCTTTTTCATTCTCTAGAAATACGGGCGAGCAACGAAAGAATTTTCGGCACACGTTTACTTGAAACAAATGCGGGAAGGAAACTGGAATAGTTTCTTTTGCCTTAAACTACCTTTAAATTATGACAGAACTTGCGTCTTCTCTGTCTTGTTTTCGGTATTTCTTCTCAGGATAGGCGGTTAGGAAACATTGGCCTTACTTATTCGTATAAATATTTATACAATATATTTACAAAAAAAAAACAACATTAACTCCACCTAACACTATAAATACATGATGAAGTTTTGGGTGATATAGGTACGTAACTTTTCCAGAATTAATCGTTTGTATAATAAAAATGTGAAAACCGTGTCAAAATCCGTTGCGTGGTTTTTTATGAAAAGACTAGCAGCTCACCCGGGTTTTGGCTTTATTTTAAAGAATAACTGATGTCTTACTGAAACAATGTATCTTACAAATAAGTAAGGCTTTTTTTAAACGTACTAACAGTCGTCTCAGAAATTACCCTCTACTTATACACAAAGTCACAAACAAACAAATTCCCTTTCACTGTTTATAATATTACCATCGCTCGGCCCGGGTTTGCACAAGCGCCCATTTTCGGTTATTTTGGAGTATTAAAAACTGGTGCGTGGCTTAAAACAAATAGGCACCGAGGCAGACAGTGACTTTGTTATATACAATTTAGAAATTGTACTGTGGAATTGGCTATTGCACTGACTGTCGCGGGGTGGATTTCCGCACCGGAGTAATTGTTTGTATAGGCCCACAGCAATTGGTTCAGGGTATGGGTGTTTATGTGTAAGTGATTTAATTGTTTTTAGCTCACCTACGATTTAGGAGAAATACATAATGCGAGGCAACATAGATAGATAGATATACTCTTTATGGTACACCGTATCAAAAACAACTAACAAGGGTGATACAATGAGCGGTTTTACCGTTAAAAGCGATTTTTTACAAACAACCCCTCTTTATAAATCTTAACAACATTCGAGAAGTCTCATTACTAGAAATATATATACCTTTAACCTATATCTGCAGGTTTCCTCCTCACTTCATATTTCGAACATCTAGCTTCGGAACAAATCTAAAGCCTTTACAATTATTGGCCTAGTTTCGGGAATCGAATCCGGTGACTTTCATTGTCTCATGTTCCATCGTGCAATGTATTCATGGAAATCGGAAGTTTCATTGGACTATTTAGGTCGTCTACCAAATGGAGTGGTGGATCCAAAATTTCCAGATCCAACCTGGATTTTCGAAAAGGACTGGCTGAAATCCACACCTTGCTGTTAGGAGTACGAAGCATAAAGGTGGACTTTTGTGATAGGCACGCGTTTGGCTATTAGTTTGACCTACTACCGTGAAACAAAAAGGAGGGTTATGGTATATAATGTGTGTTCATCTGTGCTCTCATAACTTTCAAACTACTAATTATGATACGTGGCGTTTTTTTGTAAACCTGCAATAAATGATTGAGTATTGAGTACGTAATTTATAGGTTATGTAACATCTCTCTAGAGAACATTAGGTCTTAATCGAGAGGCGTTAGCGAGGCTTAGGGGATATCTATTATTTCAGTTACCACATGCACGTGCTGCATATTTCATCCGGGTTTTTTATTTTTGCCAGGTGGGAAAATCATCGAATGACTTCTCACGCTCTGGGTTATGCGGAAGGGTGTGTCAGACTTCTACTGACTAAAAACCCAACCTGTTCCTTCAGCTGCCCTTAAGTTCCGGGGTCACGATATCTGGTTAGAAAATTCCCGCAACTTCGGCAGGCAAAGGCTCTATGGGGTCCCGTCACCGGTGCTGACAGCTCCTTGAGGCGCGCGTGGAACACGACGCGCCACCGACCCGTGCTTGGTCTTTACCGGACGGTGAGCCGGAGATCGGCTCGCGATCCCAGCGGGAATATTCTAATGACATACCCCGGCCGTAAAGTAAGGGCAACTGAAGGAACACCTGACACTCCCTTCTGTTCCACCCAGAATGGCAAGACACATTAGATTTTCCTACCAAAAACATGGTACAGGTGTTTGCACAGAGAGCTCCGGAGATCTTAGGGAACCCGCGCTTCCGTCTATGCGCTGCTTGTGATGGTCAGGGTAGTTTTAATGAGGTAAACATTCCAAACTCTTCGGTCTTATCCACAAAGGCCGAGCATTATACCTATCAAGAAAAATACAATTTTAATTCCTTAGCTGTATATGTACATTGAACTTCATCTCCGAGCACCAAATTCCGTGCTAAGCCCGACTGCTCACAACCACTTAGCCAATATAACAAGTGGAATCAAGTTAAGTGCCAATAAAACAGCACAAAAGTCGTGTCACTGAGGAGCGTATCCGAAAAATTATATTACTTTTTAGCCTTTACGACTTGTTCCGAGTCTCGCGAGGTCTTCGTAAGAAATTAAACAGGCTCGTGTATAAAACAAGCTTGTTACGTCACCGGCACTTGTAAAATGCAGTGTTATCCGGTCCGATACATTCAGCTATCCATTTCAGCCTCCTTTGATTATGCAGAATGGTAATCAGTTGAGATCTGTATATTTGATCGGCTTGCGGCTGGCTGTGTGTCCGTTTTAATTGCTGTTGTGTTATTATTACTGTTCGGATGGAATATTCTAGAGGTGCTTAAGAGATGCGGCAGTAGATATTTATTGGGGTCACAATTCAAAAAAAGAATTTCCGGAATGTCACTGCGGTAAGAAGGGAATCCATATTTATATTATAAATGTGAACATAGCAATTTCACCCAGGCTTTTTATCTTTCTGCAAAAATAACCGAAGCCACGGGCAGAAGCCAGTATAATATTACATTGAAAACCAAAATAAGTTACATAACTCTTTTACTTTAAATTATTAGTCTAATAAATCGCGGTCTTATCGCTGACAGCGCATACCTATCAGATAACCTTTGAATGTGATTAACACAAAACGTAACAAAAAAAGTTAAAATAAAAGAAAAGGGTTAGGTTAGTCTAACGCGAAGTATGATTCTAGAGTAAATTGCTTAAAGAAATTCTAATGAAACAGTCGCTTATTTGACTAAAAATTAGTATCCTAATATAATAGAAAATATTCAAAAACGATTTGTAAAATTTTTAAACTTTAAAGGTAACAAGCGTCATGCTTCTTATCTCGCAGACTCTAGTCACTATAGCTCGCTTTCACTCAATGATATACGTAAAATGTTGGATATGCTGCTATTATTTGATACTAGTACTCACGCGGGGCTTCGCTCCCGTGGATTCTATCACGGTAAAAACATTACTCTCCTTTTTTGCAGTCGCGTAAAAAGTAGCCTATAACCTTCCTCAAGCTTCAAGCTACTTCCATACCAAATTGCATCCAAATCCACCCAGTACTTTCGAAGATTAGCGCGTTCAAGCAAACAAATAAACAAACAAACTTTTCCGCTTTATAATATTTGTATAGATTCTTCGTGGTGAGATTTTGTCATGCATAGAATTTTGCACACAAAAGTCTCGCACAGACAAACTCACTTATTTAGTGTACCTTTACACCGGTCTAATTATGGACAAAATGCTGTTATGACTCGACTGCTTCACTTATACATAGACAAATTTGAAAATCTGGTTATATTCCAGCTATCTAAGGTATCTTTTCGTAAATCTGTTGAACTCTCTAGTTTTATATGCGTGCTATGAAACACTATTCAGAACCCCATGTGACATTTTCACCATATAATGAGCATTGTAAAAAAAGCTGTTGAGTTTCCTATGGAAAAATAAATATAATAATTGACTTTTAAAAATGTGGACTCTCCTTGTATTTCTAAAAAATGTACAAGGATAAAGCGCATCGATGTTTAGAAGTGTTTTGAATGCCCTGTATTTTTTTCAATTTTGGTTAACATGAAAATAAAAAAACACGATTCGAATATATTTTTTAAACAATTGACATTTTTTTTTTCAAGAATCTACTAGTTCTTACTCCCAATTTCATTCATACATTTTTTATGTATTTTTCACTCCATTATTATAGAAGTTAGAGGGGGGGGGGGGGAGGGGACACATTTTACCGCTTAAGAAAAGATATACGCTTATCTTTTAAACGATTAACTTTATGAAAAAGTGGTTTTAGCAACCTCCATGTCATTTTTAAGGACCTGTCTATAGATACCACACACGCATAAGTTTCATGACAACAAATATTTTCAGTTTTAGTTCCATGTACGGGAGAAAAAAAATAAAAAATATTTAAAATAAAGGGGGCTCCCTTTATTTAAAATATTTTTTACTTTTTTTCTTAAAATCGAAAAGCTGTTCACAGAATACATCTACCTACCAAGTTTCACATGTATAGTCCTAATAGTTTCGGAATAAATTGGCTGTGACATACGGACGGACGGACAGACAGACAGACAGACAGACATGATGAAACTATAAGGGTTCCGTTTTTTGCCATTCGGCTAAGGAACCCTAAAAAGTAGTGCATGTGTTACCTATGCCAAGTTGTTAACGAATAATATGTGCCAAGTTTCATTCTCAACACTTGTCTTAGCCATATTAGCGTGATTTAAACAATACAACAAACTTCCAATATTCACATTTAAAATGCAAGTAGAACTATGTGCGTTTTTCCGGAAACAGTAACCACCTTCGTCTTCAGCTCGAGCAACCATATCCTATAGAATCAGATGAAAATACAGTTCACTGCTTTCTCTTTGGCGTTCCATAACTCGTAGAAACTGAAGATCAAAGAAGATTCCCTTTAGCTGTGCATTGTTAAAGAAACCCATCCCTTTAATCATTTTACGACTAGACATTATAGCTAATAACGTTTGACCAATCAGGTCGAAAGCCAATTTGGTCGGCGTTATTGTGAGCCAAATTAAATGTTATCTAAGGTCGGGATAAGGTACAATTCCCAGTAGAGGCGAGAGCAATAAACGCCAAAATAATCCCTAATTCGAGGTGGTTTTAGTAAAGCGGATGAAAATTATTGGAGGGTCTTCTTCCCTCTTGTTAGTTGTGACGTAGCTGGCGTGGAGGTGCGTTTGAATTGTTGTTTGTGAACACGCAATGGAGACTTATCCTTCACCTGAAGGAAGGCAGAGCAATTATTTACTGTCCTACTCTATAATTATTTACACGAGATCTTTAGTTGGCACATCCGTGGACGTTCTACTATGAGTTTTTGTTGAATAAAAACAACAAAAATGGAATTTTGTTGTTAATATTTTAATAATTCCCTTTATCATGTTGTTTATGTTTGAGTTTTTTTTTCTATCTTCAATGTTTTATGCTGATGTTATAAATGCGTTAGTTATTCAGTCTGTTTGTTTGTTATATCTTCATTTCCTAGCAACTGAATCGTGGTGAAAAAAAAAAATAGAAATTGAGACAGTTTAAGGTTTTGTTGCGGTCGTATGTTACTTTGAAACTAATTTGGCATTCATTGCGAACAAAGTAAAGGTAGGTAGTATCTACGTTTATAATTCGACGCTGGAAAGGAAAAATTATCCAAGCAACATTTTTGGCCATTTGGAGTTATATACATTGTTGGAATCGCCTGATTTTTCTGCGTCGTTTGGTCTTACTCACGTCCTTCTACGACGACTTTTGATGTCGCTTCGACATTTTGAAGTTCACGAGAGTTCACTTTTTTAGGGTTCCGTAGTCAACAAGGAACCCTTATAGTTTCGCCATGTCCGTCTGTCTGTCCATCTGTCCGCGGTTTAGCTCAAAAACTATTGGTACTAGAAAGTTGTACTTTGGCATGAGTATACACGTTAATGACGCCGAAAAAGAAGTAAAACAAAATTTTGAAAAAAACAATTATTTAGGGTACCTCCCATACATGTAAAGTGGGATGATAATTTTTTTTTTCGTTCTTCCTATAGTGTGGGATATCGTTGGATAGGTCTTTCAAAAATATTAGGGGTTTGGTGAGACCGTTTTTTGATTCAGTAAACCGTTCGTGACTTATCAAGCTTTAAAGTACCAATTTTCGTTAGAGTCAAGTGTCCCCCCTCTATCAACTAAACGGT
Source organism: Tholera decimalis (assembly GCA_943138885.2). NCBI lineage: Eukaryota > Metazoa > Arthropoda > Insecta > Lepidoptera > Noctuidae > Tholera > Tholera decimalis. Next base: position 11,868,836 of record OW964563.2, read on the forward strand.
TGTAGTTAGAAATTCAAATGTCACGGCAGTAGTACCTATATATAACGAAATTTAAAGGAAAACTGTCACACATAAGTGGGCTTTACAAGTTTACAGTAATAGTCGACCAATTGTATTTGACTCGAAAATTTCGAACAACTCTATAGAAATGTCGATGGATGGCGCTAAGCGCCAGTTGTATCGTGCTAGTTCCTTGTGACGATTAACGATTGAGTAGTGTAGCTGTGTGTCTGTATTTAAATTCAAAACACCGGCTATGACAAGTCTTATACAAATCTCTAAAAAAATTAAAACTTTCCGTGCAAAATTGTCGGATCAGGTGAGGATTTGTATAGGAAGTCAAATTAGTTAGGTAGTCATGTTTGGCTTTTAGTTAGAGCATGGTACAAAACGATCAGTCAGCGAATACGACACGCACTTGGCTATTATAAAAACTACGGAACCCTACACTGCGCGTGGCCCGACACGCACTTGACCGGTTTTTTTTCCTTACTAAACGACAAAATTTTCGAGCATTTTTGAAAATTTGGTGGTTGTCGTAATTGTGAAATGCTAAATTTGCCTTTGGTCAAGTTTGACATTTCTCTTCGTACGGTAATTACTCCACTTAGTTAACTTTTCCACTATCTGGTAATATAGTGTTAGGCGCTTAGGTAATTTTGAGTTATTTGGTTTTTTTCCTACATGCATTGAGGTAATATAAAAAAAATATATTAAATTAATATTTAGGTTGTTTTGCCTCAACTTCCACATGTGTTTTATTTTGGTAAGGCAAATTTGGTGTAATTTGGTAAGGATAAATTCTAAAACAGATATATATTACATTTTTACCGTACCTTACTTAATCAAAGCTTGTCGGTTAGTCAATTTTTCCCGTTTCTACTTTTAGCGAAAATTTTACTAAGCGACACTAACTTTAAAACTGAGCATTATTTTTAATAGTTACGTATACTATAATGTAGATAAAAAAATATCCAAATAAATTTCTAAGAATTAGGCTTTTTCGACCATAACAAGAATTTACACGATTTTTTTTTCTGAAAATTAAACTTTAAACTGCTCTACTGTAAACTTAGTTTGATGTCGCTTGGATAATTTTTCCTTTCCAGCGTCGATATGTATGTATGTACAAAACAAGCGACCCGTACTAAGCTCGTAATTTTGTATGCCTTGTCCATACAGAAAACAAAATAAAATTAAAGTGAGTCATTTCTTATATAAATACTAGACGGTACTTGATGAGAAAATACTAGCGATTAAACTACATAGAGTCAGGATAGAGTTTTCACAGAAAAAGTTTTAATTGAAAGTATCACTGAAACCGCACCTCACCGATTTGCACCGCGTCAGTGGCTCGTTAAAGGTCTTTTAAAACGGTCATGTCATAAATAGCTTCAAATTACTAACGTTGAGATTAACTCATCCATAGTTGAAATGGCTGTCCATGGGACCGTGTAAAACGAAAAAAATATGTGCTAGGCGTCCGAAACTGCCAATCTCCGGCCACTGTTGGCGCAGGTTTTCGGATGGTCAGCAGGGGTAGCTCACCTTTTTCATAAGGACGAGACCTGGAATATTCTAACGAAATGTCGCGGCCCGGGAATGTAAGGGCAATTGAAGGATTAGCTTGGGTTTTTATTTCTTTAGACTTCATTAGACTTCATTTAGACTTCTAATGAAGTCTGATACTCCCTTCCGCCCCACCTAGAGCGGGAGAAGTCATTGGATGATTTTCATCCGATCCAAAAAGAAAAAAAGAACGTTCGAAAATTGTCCCTGGAGTGTCCTCGATCGAAGCAGTCTGGTTTTTAATTGGCCTACAAGTTCGCGGATGAAACAGTGACGTGGTTTTCTACTCGCATTGGATAGGATGTTAGATTAAAAACTAGCTAAAAAGAAAGACGCGAACGGGAATGTAAGCGGGTTTTTGTGAAATTTTAATTTTACTGGTATCAAAAGAGTACTCAAAGGAGGCCACATACAAATATTTTTTGGTGCAAGGTGTTTGTGTTTCGTGAAGGTATTATTTAATTGTTAAAACAAAATGAAGGTAGGTTGACTAAATTTGTCTGTGTTTTTCACTTTATTTCTCTGTGTGTGAAAGAAATATTTTACGTGAAAGCTAATTATAACTTTAGTAGTTGTAATTGATTTTTATTCTACTGATAACAAAAAAAACCGGCCAAGTGCGAGTCGAACTCGCTCACGAAGGGTTCCGTGCCATTTTCTATAAAAACGGCAAAAATTATATCTGTTGTATGGGAGCCCCTATAAATATTAATTTTATTTTTAGTATTTGTTGTTATAACGGCAACAGAAATGCATAATTTGCGAAAATTTCAACCGTCTAGTTATCGCTATTCTTGAGATACAGCCTGGTGACAGACAGACGGATGGACAGACAGCGAAGTCTTAGTAATAGGTTTTTACCTTTTGGGCACGGGACCCTAAAAACTAACTCAATAATTGCAACAACATTGTTAATGACTAGATCTCAAACGCATACCTATGTAGGGTACGGGAGTATGAAACCTAAATGGTTTCATACTCCTGTATTAGGGAGTGTGGTACCCCTGTGCCTCAGGAAGCACATAAGCAGTTCGTCCTGGCTGACATTTGGTTTGTCTTTTACACATTCGTAACGGGTAGTAAGAAGCCAGAAAATCTGAAACTGGTCAGGCCAAGGAATATCGGATTACCCAGTTACTGACTTGTGGAGGCCTATCTGACCTCCACAAGTCAGTAACTGGGTAACAACAGTTGCTCCATGTAAAACACTAATTTAATTTTATTTATTTATTTCAGGCTTCTAAGGCCCATAGAAAATATACACACATAATAAGTAACAATAGACTAATACATATTTTTCTAATTTATACAAAAAAAAATACATTCTATTACACAATAAACTGTATACTAACACATATTACTACTTAACTATTTATACTTAGCTACAACCGGTTAGGCTGGGAACGGACTGCATCAAACAATTTACAAAATAAATATTTCATTTCATTTCATTTCATCGTAACTGAGAAAAGGCTAAGCAGATACTGATACATAACATAAACGTTACGTATACGCACAAAACGTTTTGGGAATACCTTCATTTTGCGTACGGCTTACGTAGTTACTATTAAGTAATCTGTGGTACGGCTAAATTCCCTGCCGGAGTCTGTGTTTCCCGATAGCTATAACCTAGGAGTCTTTAAGTCAATAATGAATAGGTTACTTTTAGGTAAGCGTGCTCCATCTTCAACCACATCATCACTTACCATCAGGTGAGATAGTGGTCAAATGCGAACCAATTTTCAATAAAAAAAAGCGATAGCGATCTTTGCTAAAGTGTTAAAATCACACAATTTACTAAGAAATATTGTTGGAATACGAAATAAAAATTCTTACAAAAACTAAAGGACACGCAAACAAGTCCCATTATTTACGGACAAGACGCTCAATTATTTATAATAATTCTGTGAGTAAGAAAATACGATTTTTCTTTTAGGATATTTTGTCTTTCACATAACGTGTGCCCGTATAATTTATGTTTTACGGCTTATCCGAAAAGGAATAAGGCAGTATTTATCTATATTGTTTTCTTTTGTCGTATTGAATGCTAAACCTAAAGTGGAGTACTAGGTAGATTGGAAACATTATTCAAAGATCGTACGCTGACGTGATGTATCTAGGTTAAATATGCAACAATTTTTCATTTTTTAATTCACAAAGTCTGAGGAGGAAGTTTGAGGAGAATTTTACACATTAACTTGTTTTTTTTTTTATTGATAATAGACTTGCGTTTGACCACCATCTCACCTGATGGTATGTGATGATGTGGTCGAAGATGGAGCACGCTTACCTAGAAGTAACCTATTCACTCTTGACTTAAAGAGTTATAGCTATCGGGAAAAACTTAACTCTTAGTTATGAATAAATGATTGAAAATCGGATAAGGTCTTGTATCATTCACTAATTCATTTAATAGATAAGTATTCTGTGCCCACAAATAATACCTACTTAATAATCTAATCGTACATACACATAATATGTATTATATATAACTTTAGGGTCGCAAATTAACGGCAGAGTAAAACAACAAAATGTTTCTCGGAGTCGTAAGTTGTAGGATAAGAGAATTGGTTAATGAACACAAATAATGTGTTTGTCTAGCAATTATTCGATAGTACAGCTGGCGCCACATGTTTTATGTTTTGTATGTACAGAGAAAATAGTACAGTCACACACACCTAAAACTAATCTACTTAATAATTATCTTACTCTTACTTCTCTTACTAATATAATAAACGCGAAAGTTTGTGAGGATGAATGTTTGTAACCCTTTCACATAAATACTACTGAACAGATCTGAATGAAATTTGAATGTTGGTAGTAGAAATTTATACAGAGTTGATACGACCGAGGGGCTTTCCTTTAAACTGCGTATACTAGGTACCATTTTCAAGCTTTGTACAAAAAATCAATTAAATAGGAGAAGTAGTTTAGTCGCAAATGATTTTGATGAGATGCACCTTAAAGCGATAAATCTGACCAAGACAAGAGATAACACACGCCGCGCTACGTTGCCACTTTGTTACCTAGGTATTTAAGGTCAGTCACATTTATTTACAAAGGGTGGTTGCGTTTTACTCTGATTTGTAAGCTATTCAGTTTGTTTGAAAAAAAAATTGGCTCTTTTTATTAACCGACTTCTGAAAAAGGAGGAGGTTCTCAATTCGGATGTTTGTTTGTTTTTTGTTTTTTTTTTTTAATGTTTGTTTGGGCATAGCTCCGTCGCTTGCCAACCGATTTTAAAAATTATTTTTTGTTGGAAAGGGTATACTTTTTAAATGGTCCTATGAATATATTATCGAAATCGGACAAACCGTTTCTGAAAAATCAACAAAAGTCTAAAAAAACTATTTACATTGATGATCTTTTCGTTTACTCTGCATTGCGTTTTTTGTTCGCGCGTTTTTAGTTTTTTGTAGTTGACATTTTGGCTTTTGTAACTAGATTAATTACAAATTGACCAACAAAAACCGCGAAAATATTTTTTTTTTGCAAAAAAATAAAACCGACTTCCATATCAAAACACTACAAAGCCAAAAATAATTTTAATTTCGGAAGGCGGTGTGACAAAAAAGAAAATACAAAACCAATAACACCGATTACCGAAATTAAAATTATTTTTGGCTTTGTAGTGTTTTGATATGGAAGTCGGTTTTATTTTTTGCAAAAAAAAATTTTTTAACTGTATCAAATTACTAAACACGTATAGTATACATAGTGTAATTTAATGCCCCTCTGGCGTATCAACTCTGTATAGAAAAACTAATTCCTTCAAACCCGTTCCATAATCAGACTACAAGACTGCTGAGTAAGAGGTGTCGGTTACGATTGCAGGGTCGGGCAATTAGTGCCATTGGGTTTTTCAGTTAGAAATTTCTCATTAGTAGCCCTAGTTGTAGTAGATTTAGGAAGTTGGTGGTGTTATAACCCCTGTGCCTCGGAAAGCACGTTAAGCCGTTGGTCCTGCGCTTAATCTCTCTCCTTCGTGTCGGCTTTCGGTCCCATCGGACAATAAAGATCCCATCGGAGAGTAAAGGAACAGAGAGTGCGCCTGTACCTGTGCACATACTTGTGCACTATAATATCTCCTGCGCGGATGGCTAATCAATTATTAGATTTGTCGCCGTGGCCGAAATCGGTTAAGAGGACTATTATCACAAGAGGCACGACGATGCACCATCGTTATAGCTGTCGCCAAATAACTTGGCAAGAGTCGTTCAATGCGCAGAAGTCGATTTTTAGGTGTCAACGGTTGTCAGCGGGATGCGGGGTATGACGTAGCGCTGCTGCGACCGCGCGATTGGTGCGTCAGTAGTTCTCGTTCAATTTGCTCCCGAATACACTTGCGTACGCGAAAGTTGTACCTTTTGTTTTTGTTACGAGTTGTTGTTTTAAATTTATTTTTTGTTACCTTGATTACGATGCCAGGACCAAATAAGCAGACTATTAAAACGTCAGAAAGAACAGTTAGACACTATAGTTAAGGAAGGTTGAAATTCCGAATTCGTCACTGTCTTTAGGACACCGGGAAAAAAGACGAATAAAAGGGATAGCATTATGACGACGAGAACATATTATTTTTAATATTTTTTCAAATACATTTTTCTCACTTTTATGTATTTATGTAGTATATCTATTTATAATACCGAATTAACGAATGAAAACCTCCTCATTCTTTAACATTCTTCAGAACAGATATGATTAAAAATAAATGATGATAATAACCATAGAATATAATGGCAAGAAGTAAAAGTGACCAATTTTATCTTCCACTAAGTGCACGATGCGCGAACTTTCCCTCACCACGCCAAAACCTTGCTAAGTTATTTGGCGATAGGTATACATGGTAGACATCCCACTCATACGCACAAAACGTTTTGGGAATACTTTCATTGTGAGAACAGCTAAGGAGTGGATTTCCCTGCCAGAGTATGTGGTTGCTGATTGCTATAACCTTTAAGTCAAGAGTGAATGGGTTACTTCAAGGCAAACGTGCTTCATCTTCAACCACATCGTCGCTTACCATTAGATGATCTCATCTAATGGTAAGTAATAACAAAAACTCCCACGTAAAAAAGTCACATGCAAAAGCTTATTCTGTATAAAAGCTACAATGTTTTCTACATTCAATCTGAAGTGTAGATTTTTTTTCTAAACATTCGCTTATTGTGGCGCAGTGTAAATACATTATCTGCTCTCAGCTAATATGTGTATATACAGTATATTCCTGAAGCTGTAATGGAATAGAATAGAAGTAAAGTTAACAAAATAGAATTAATTTTCCTAGCTGTTGAGGTTGTAAATACATAATTATGTTGAGATAAAAAAATTCAACCTTTTTCTCATCGTATACTATCATTTAGATAAAAACAAACTCGTGGACCTGCATTTAGAATTTATCTTGTATATATCGTGAGAGCATTTATCAACATATTATCTAATATACACAAACTACCAGACCAACAACTGTCTGTATTGCTATCTAAATATTTGTTCCGAGTGGGAATCGGCTTAACCACTGTGCCAACCACGGAATAGATCAAATAGATGAATAAGGTTGGAATGGTAATGTGGGCGTGGCGAGCGCGCCACATTTAAGATTCGAAAATCATAGCTCGACCGATTAATTCATTCACCATGTTTAGTGCGCTTCGGACTACTTCGGAACACAATGCTCTGCTTTAAAATGCTGTGTTGTGCAATTATAACCTGTAAAACAAAAAGTCAGACAGCAAGTATAGAGCGAGGAGGTATATCTTTCTATCGGAAAGTCGAAAATAACATTTAATTACAGTTTTATTTGTAAAAAACGTAAAAATGTTCTGATCACTATGAAATTCCAAACATTAACAACATTATTGCAACAAAATACAAAAAAATATACATTGCCCGATGTATATTTTCTCCTTCTGCGTCAAATCCATCCAAAGGTTGTCTGTAAAAGATCGCTTTATAGCGATAAGACCGCCCATTGTATCACCCTTTTTAATTGTTAAGTCCATAATTTTGTTGTACTGTTATGGTGTACAATAAAGAATATATCTATCTATCTATCTACTTGCTTAATCAACGCAATGACCAAGTCTGCTTCCATTGTACTGCATGCGTTGCATCCTCAACACTTCAATCATTGACGTTTCGTCCTTTGCCCTGATTGACCGTGTTGCACGGCGCATGTTTATCGGCAGTAAGTTACAATCAGTAGCAAGCTCTCGATTTAAGTGTGTGTAATTTATTTGTGTGCGTAATTCGCATACGTAATGGGCCTCTTGCTTGTAGTGGAGCTAAAGAGTGGGAGACAAGCGGCGACACGCGTTCTCATACACATCAGGAACTATTTCCTTTCTAACCTCTTTTATCTGTTCTGTGGTGCTAACCTTAAGAAGTCGTGTACCATTTAAAAGCGGCAATAGCCTAATGGCTAAGGTATCGCCTTTTGATCGCCGGGGGTTCGAGCCCGACCCATTACACTATTGCCGTCAACCCACCGCATACAGAAGCATATTTAGCTAAGTTGAAGGGGTAAAAATGATTGCTAGTATTGTAAATTCTATCCACATAATTAGGTCTTGTTTTAAAGAGAATAAAAACTTTTTACCAAAAAATTAAACCGACTCCCAAAAAACACTGCAAAGTGAAAAATAACTTTAATTTCGGTAGTCGGTGTCTTTAGTTTTGTATTTTCGTTTTTGGCACCGACTTCCGAAATTAAAGTTATTTTTCACTTTGCAGTGTTTTTTGGGAGTCGGTTTAATTTTTTGGTAAAAAGTTTTTATTTCACTCTTTTTAGTTGGTCTATTTTTAATTTACCTAGTTACAAGAGCCTAATTATCAACTACTTATAACCTTTTACAAAATATTGCTTTTCCCAATGCTGGGCCGTTAATTGTTGAGGAGTTCTCCTGGTACTTCACCATCAGCTCTACATCACCATATGCATTGTGACGAGCATAAAGTGCGTAACATCCATATTCAAGTAATCGAATCGCAATCCACTCAATACTTATTATTGAGTAGTTTCGGCGGCCATCTGTGGTCTTCATCATCAGTTCCACTTCCTCAAATGGTACTTTTTGAGAGCAACTGCACAAGTTACTATAATAAATACCCAAAACGACATAGGTGTGCCTATAATATTTGAAGAGTTCCCTCGATTTCTCCAGGATCCCATCATCAGATCCTGACGTTTATGAAAATGGGACCAGTATCGAAGTATACCCTTTCAATCAAAAAAGAATTTTCCAAATCGGTTCAGCCGTCTTCGAGTAATCGATGATCATACATTAAAAAAAAAAAAAAAAATATACGCGTCGAATTGATAACCTCCTCTTTTTGTCGTCGGTTGAAAAAAAAAATGACTTTAATTATGCTGCAAATAAATTTTCAGCAGTTCAGCTTTCGCAAAGTGTAACTGCATTTATGACCACTGTTTGTACATTGTAGTGAAGGTAAGCGAGAAACGTGAGCTACATTAATATCTTGGCCAAGTAAGAAATAATTTGTTGCTCAGAACCTAGAATATTCATGCACGAATTTGCTGCACGATATGTTGCATGCTCCTGTAGCTGAATACTTTAGTAATTGTCTGACAAAATGAGTATATTATAGAGATGGTGCTTATTATGAAGCTATGAGATACCAAGGTAAACGTGGGCTGATATTCAGACGCTTACACTAATACTATTTATTAACCGACTTCTTTAATATCACGTATTTCATAAAAATTCGCAAATTTTGAGTTGTTTTTTGGAAATTACACCTTCTTTTTATTGTAACTTGATTGATGACGCATACGCAAAATATCGAAGTCTAATGTTTACAGAGTTACTACGAGCTACTAACTATTAACTCTTAACTCTGTAATCTGTATGGTAGAATGAGGCTCATTCTTTCTCATAGAGATAAGAGGCCTAGGTCCCAGAAGTGTGTTCCTTTAATATCCTAAATTAGCTTTCATTGTCTTTTTAAACATATAATTTAAAAGAAAAGCTATAATATATATTTATTTCCAAGTTTCTATTAAATGCTGTGAGTAGAAAACGCTTTTGAATTGAATATCTAATAATTGATTATTTCTATCAGTCACTTAAAAATGTTAGATGATAATGAATGATGGTTTATGTCCGAAATGGATTAGATAAAAAAAAATGCAACACAAAAGTAAATGTGTGTTTATATGTTTGTAGTCACTAGTTTTTAATTTATGTTTAATTGAGATTGAGGTCAATAGTAGGCTCATCACGAATAAAAAGAAATATTGCATTCATTGCATCATTCGTTGTCTGGTAGAGAATGCCTATAGCATTAAGTCCACCTTTGTACTTGCTTGCATGAATTGTAAATAAATAAACCTAGCAATTCTGACCTAGTAAGGAACGGACAGACAAGCCACAATTAAAATAAAGCACAAATATATTAAATCCAGTTTGACGGAAATTTATTTTGATTCAGTGTAAATAAAAATATTTAAGGATCGATTTAAGGGCTGAAAGTCGAGGACATTCAGAGAAGTCCCGCTCAGCGCTCGCAGCAAAAGTTTCCTTTTATAGAGTACTGTAATCCTCTCGAATAGGCTTTCTGTCATTTAAATTCCGCCGGTACTCCCGCCGGATTTTTGCTTTGCTTACAAATTGTATGTATTGGGAGCAAATACGCTTATTATTTTAAAACTAATTCTTTATTGGAGACGCTTTGAGGGAATTGGGTCAAGTCGTTATTACGGTTGACATTTTGTTGATTGCTTTTAAAATAAATATTGAAGTTTAGCATATTAATTGCTTTTAAGAGTAGGGTTTTTCAGTTGAGAGATAAAAATATAGAATTTAACGGGCCCATCTCGAGAAAGTGTTATCAAAGCAAAAGAATCACCAGCATCGGTTGATTATAAACATATTGGGTATTGAGTTTAATTTGCGATAATGTCGTTAAAAAAATAAAGGGCAGAGCTAAAGGAGCTAAGTATGGCTAGGCTAAGTCTTAACAGCCATATGGATCGTTCTTCAATCAGTACGACGTAACGTACGTTATGATTTGATCACTACAGATTGTCTGGACTGTAAAAGAGACGTTGACTTTTGAGTTTTTTTCAGTGTTTCTTCTTCTCAGAGTAATCAGTTAGGAAATACTGGCCTCATCTAGTTTACATTTACGGAAAAAAATGACGTGTGAAAGTGTTATTTATAACCTTTTTTTTTTCTTTTTATTTAAAATAGTTTCGCGTTTGACCACCATCTCACCTGATGGCAAGTGATGATGTGGTCGAAGATGGAGCACGCTTACCTAAAAGTAACCTATTCACTCTTGACTTAAAGACTTGAACATACTCTATGCACTTTTACTAGTTAATACATCGAACTCAACGGCCAAGTCACATAAAATCTAACTATATTAATAAAGAAATCGCAGTAAAGATCCTTAGACTTGGCTTCGCTTTGCTTAGAGATTTTATTAGTTTTTATAGAGAAACAAGCAGCTTAGGCGAGATTTGGCTAGTTTTTTACAGGATGTTTTTGATGGGATTTCACTTCTTTTTGCAGAAAGCTATTTTTTACTTGATTAGTTTCTTAATTATACCTTTCATTATTTTAGGTTTTCTTATTGGTTTTTTTTGTATTTTTTTCTTATTAGTAATCTTTCTTTTCTTTTTTCCGGTTCCGATTCTTGTACATTGGCTACATAGCTTTCGTATTGCCCATATTCATTTATAAGAAGGGGCTCGTCACATTGAATAACTTTTGTCAAGGCGCATTTCCATATCTCCCATAGTTCAGCTGAGCTCTAAGGGTTCTTCATCAGATACTTCAGACCTTCTATTTTTTATACACATCAGTAGAAAGGGCTCGTCATACTGAATAACTTTTGTCAAAGCGCATTTCCATATCTCCCATAGTTCAGCTGAGCTTTTAGGATTCTTCATCAGATACTTCAGACCTTCATTTTTTTAATTTCAGAAGAAAGGGTTAATCACGCTCAATAAACTTTGTGAACATAGCATGTCGATAATTTCAATAGTTTGGCTGGTCTGTTACGGTTTCTCCTCAGGGTCATAAGGTACTCCAGATCTTCCATGATCCTAGTTTTGATAGTTTTCCCTTCATATAAGCACTAAACCCTACCTCTATGCCAAATTTCAGCTCTCTTGGTTTATGGGTAGTACTAGTTCTATTTTGATGATCAGTGAGTCTATATATGTAAAAATAGTACAACTTTGCTTTTGCATAACTTAGGAAATAAACAAGCTACAAACATGAAATTTTGTGGTTTAAGTGTAGGCTGGTAGCTTACTAGATAATGATAAATTCAGCGTTCTAAATCTATCCAGAGGTCCTCAAATAGGGGCCTGAAAATACGCCGAAATGGTTCCAGAAAAGGATGGTACGGCAGTGTTTGCTTTGCGCTCGACTTGGCTTGGGCACTGCCGTGCCCCCAGATAATGCGTTTCAAATACTGTTAGGAATTTCAATGGAATTTATCTGTCAAATCTCACTCAAAAAATACGGTTTGCAATGAAAACTTAATGGCAAGAAATAATAATGGTTTATTTACTTTGTTTAACCGAGTCTCACATCAAAGAATATATTATTTAATTATTTAAAGTCATAATTAGCTTTTTTTAAAACATACTTTTCTTTCTTATTTTGATTGTTGGCACTAATAAGCCTGAAAGTAAAGAGAACACGTGGCGCAAAAGCCCAGAAGTCATGTCAAAATTATGAAAACTTTATTTTATTTTATTTTTAATTAAATATGCTCGCGTTTGACCACCAAAATATGTAAAGGCGACTAGGTTTGTTTCACTCAATATTTTGTAAATAAATAATTTAATAAATTCTTGTTTAGTTCATTCTACCCAAATGGTTCGATTTGATAGCTAAGACGTCACAATATGGCGCTAAGTTTTTCCTAATAGCAGTTTAAACGCACTTGTACAATAAATACTGCACAATTTGGTTGTGCCTTACGTTTGTGGGTAGTATTGAAAAAATAAGTGAGCAAAAGTTTGGGCGAACTTACATTTTATTTCAAAATATTTATTTCTTGCGCCATGTAGGATAAATATTGCGCAATATTTATCCTACATGGAAAATCGCGAGAACTGTGAAAGATTAGGAAAGAGGGTTTTTTCAAAAGGTTCTTCTCTTCAAGGATTCTTTTCTTTTGTGATAAAAAAAAAACTATGTCGAAAGCAAAACAAAATATTTATGCGAATGTCAATGAAAAAGGATATTCAACATTAGCTTTACCTACATATTGTATATATCTCCATAGATTTATCAAGATAAGTGTAAAAAAAAAACTTGAATCAGATATTTAACTTCTTTATTGATAATAGACTCGCGTTTGACCACCATCTCACCTGATGGTAAGCAATGATCACCATGGAACGATTCAAACTTATATAATACTTATCACAATACTTAAATGACAGTTTGATTATAACACTTAATAAATGCAATAAACAATAATTTGCACATCATTGTACACCTTTATTTAGCGTAATTCCCGTGACTTAACAACGCAAAATGGTTTTGCAATACACAATTTTACGGTTACCTAATTACTATCGACTATTTGTGCATGTATGCGAGTTGATCCACTATTTCACTGCGGCATAAAGCGATAATGATTCACAGTGTTAGTATTGAAAATACGTTGACCTGGTCAACAGTGATTCCTACATTGGACACTAAACAGGGTTAGTAGCAAGATATTGTAGTAAAATGGTGCTGAAATCGCTTTTGTTTTACTGGACTTTGTTTTGTTAGGACATTGTAACAGCGCCATGTGAGATAGGCAAAAGTGTTTAGAACTACTTAGTTTGATTGTTAAAGTTCGATGAACTTATGAAATGAGTGGGCATTGGTGGTTTGCGTATGAATATGGGTAGGGGAGCGCGGGGCAATGAGAGCGGTCGGGTAGTGGGAGCTATGGTGATTGAACGGAACGTAGGCACATTGGCGCGATCGTAAGCACTCGGCCGCTTCCGTCAACCATCGAGAAACTTCGCCTGACGCGCACGAGTCGTTAGTGCCATGCGTTAAGTCAGAAGAGACGGTTGTGTGTTTTTCGCTCCACGCTTATAAAAAACTGACGACTGCCAGCGCCAAGGTAAGCATGAAGTTATATTCTTATTTTATTGTGTTTATGCTTATTACATCCCTAGATTGATTTACTAACATGGCCAATTGGTTAAATTGTGATTGAAAGTAGAATTACATATTTATGTTATTACTTTTCAAAATGGTGGTCATCGGATAATGGTAGCCTAGCATGGCTCTCACTACCCGACATAGCTCCCATTACCCGATTAACTTTCACAATATATTTTATGTCATTTTAGATACCTACATATATCTTATTTTTATTTTAGATGCCACGTAAAAGAATTCGGACAACCACAAAGGCTTCTTGGACGGTTGATACATTAGAAAATGAAATCACTGTTCTCAAAAGAGGAGGTATTTCGGTGTACAAAGTATCTGAGCAAAGTGGCATACCTTACAGCACTTTAAAGAAGAGATACAATTTAGCGAAAGCTAATGATGATAGCTACAAAAACTCTCCTAAGCTGGGAAGACGTACTGTCTTCAATTTTGCGCAAGAAGAAATACTGGCTAACCATCTTCGGACTATGTCAAATAAATACTATGGCCTGACGAGAGAACAATTTCGCAAAGTATGTTACAGTGTAGCTAAACAGCTGGGTATTGAAGAAAGATTTAACCAAGTCAATCAAACTGCAGGAAAAGATTGGCTGGCTGGATTTTTACAGCGTCATCCTGACTTAAGTATTAGAAAGCCCGAAGCTATCAGTATCAATAGAATCCTCGGATTTAACAAGACTGAGGTAAAACTTTTTTTTGATAACATGGAGAGATTGATGATGCAACACAACTTCGTACCTCAAATGATTTACAATGTAGATGAGACTGGTATAACGACCGTCCAAGAGACTGACAAAATTATAGCTCCCAAAGGCCAAAAACGCGTTGAATCTGTTACGTCTTGGGAAAGAGGTAATACCGTCACAGTAATATGCGCTATGAGCGCTTCTGGGTCTTTCATTCCTCCGCTTTTCATATTTCCTCGACAACGTCACTCACCACAGCTGGAAAAAGATGGACCACTTGGAGCCGTTTACACGTGTTCTCGTAATGGCTGGACCAACGAAAAGATATCTATCTTATGGCTACGTCATTTTATTAAACACACCAAACCTACTGCTGAAACACCCGCTTTGCTAGTTTTAGATAATCACAACAGTCATGCTACCCTCGAAGCTTGGGAATTGGCAAAAGAAAACCATGTCATAATGCTTAGCATTCCACCACATTCATCTCACCGTCTACAACCTCTTGACGTTGCTTTTTACTCCCCGCTTAAAAGAGCTTACAACAAAGAGTGCAACTTGTACATAAAATCAAGAAATTTGATAAAAATTACACCATACGACATTGCAGGACTGTTTAATAAAGCCTACACTAGAGTAGCTTCTATAGAAAAAGGAGTATCAAGCTTTAAAGCAACGGGTATATTCCCCATGAATCCTGGAGTTTTTTGTGATGATGACTTCATTGATGAGGAAGTCAGATCTGTGCCTATAGATGACACCCAACAGCAGCCACCCCCTATTCCATCCACATCAAAGTCTGTACCGCAACCGCCAGTTTCTGATGAGGAGGCTGAATTGCACCGCACCGATGACGCACGACATCAGCCAGACATTCAGCAGCCAACTAACGTTACTCCAACCAAATCTAAGCAGACAGTTAATGAGCAACCATAAGCAAGCCCTGCCACAAGTCCATCTATTTTTTGTGATATAGATATTAATCTAGAATTTGTCCAGAAGGGAGCTGCTGTAAGGCCTACTCTGATTCCAACCACACCAGAATGGCCTGCTATTCAGGAGGCACATACCGTCAGATCTATCGCAACTCCGTCTAAATCAAATAAAGTCCAATAATGACAACGATCAAACAGTTATTGACTTTGGTAATGTTGTTTCCATTTTAAGCCCACAACCACAACTACTCATCCTTAAAGACAGAACGTTGAAGAACAAAATGCATTCTGAAATTTTGACAATCACACCAATGAAAGCAGTATTTGAAGAAAAGAAGAGGAAAAAGACTGAAAAAGAGAGTAAGAAAAAGACAATTAAGAAAAATACAGGTAACTGCAATAAAGAAAATTGTGCCAAGGGAAAATGTACCAAAGGCAAATGTAACAAACGGAAACTTACTAAAGACAAACTTACAAAGGCGACTATAACCAGAAACAAAAGAGCTAAAAAGGCAAAAATAAATTTATTTAAATGTGATGATGAAGATTCATCTACTAATGAAGTTGACGAAAATGCAATTTGCGACGATGAGTCAGAGTATTCAGAAGACGAAGCTCTCTGTGCAATTTGTTTAGACACGGGAAAAAGTGGGGAGATGTGGTACCGATGCAGAAGTTGCGGGAACTGGGCCCATGAAGAATGTTCTGGCAGTGACAGTCCAGATTCTTATATTTGTGCTTTTTGTTTGGATCCGTAAAAAAATGGATCTTATGTTTTCCTTTAATAATTAATCTTTATTTCTTTGTTTTGTTTGAAAACTTGATTTTTTTATTTGTGTTACAAATAATTATTTAACTAAGATCTCATTTAAAGTATGTTTAGTTTTATTTTCAGGAAAGAGTAAATATTATGGCTCCCATTTCCCATATGAGCGTTAAATGGGCTCTCATTACCCGAATGTGTCGGGTAATGGGAGCGACTGACTTTTTTCGTAAAATTGTTAATGTACCTTAATCTATGACTGTAATTGATTATAACTGTGATTATCATATACTTGAATAATCAAGGTAAGAGTTCCTAATTAAAAAATATAAGAATGTTAACAAATGTGGTTTTTATCAAAATTTTCCCTTAGTAGGCTCCCATTACCCGGGTCTCCCCTATTAGTAATTAGAATGGACCTGTGTTTATTTTTGCCTTTAAGATAAGAAGTTTAGAAGATAGTATGTTTAGAATTCTTCGATAAATATCAAGAATTTTAAGCTAATACTTTGGAAAATATATACAACGTGTAATTTAAAGGGTATATACATACCAAGTGCACGGCTTCTTTGCATGATAAGAAACGATATGGCAAGGGTTTTGTAATCCTAAGTCTACGTGTGTAGAACTTATTACAAATTCCAATATACTGATACCAGAGACCGAATTTTTCAAATTAAGAAGAACGAAAAGAATTATCGTGTTATTGGCAAGTGACGTGGAAAGTTATTGACCCTCGTAGTGCTGTAACACGTTTGTTATGATTGGTATTCAAGAAATATATGAAACCAATAATTTTGTATCAATTTTTTGAGTCAGTTATTTTGTGCTGAAACTGTGCATAGAGACTCCATACCAGATGTTGTCTTGAGCCCTTTTGGATAGATATGGGGTTTCCGTTACACGTAGTATAAAGAATTCTAGCGCATTTCTGGATAGCTAAGCTAGATGGGTGAGGGTAGGGCAAGGCCTTTTTCTTGATCACACATCCACTTGTATAGACGGGGTCCATAGAGGCTAGCCAAAACGAGAGTCGCGTTGAAGAGTTTTTTAACTGTATATAGGCTCGCATTTAACCTCCATCTTACGAAGATTACAGTAGTGTAGTGTTACTGCCGCAGCCCTCGATGCAAGTGTGTGACGGAACACAGGCTGGTTAGTCAGTAAAAGCCTGACCGACGACTTCACCCACTCTGGGGCGAAAGACATCCAAGTAAAGAAAAAGAAATGGTCAGTAGCACACTACTTTGATACTGTAACGTTTTATCTAATTAAGTCTGATATTAACTAGTACTGTAATTAAGTCTATGTTACCTGCACAGCTAGCAAATCTAGCGTTCAAATCCAACGAAAATCTACCAGTTGTGTGAACCGCCGAGTCTTCGAAATAAACCACCTTTTGTTTCTCCTCGACACTATCGATCTGCTGTTTTATTTTTAAACCTAGTCGATAACAGAGCGCTGAGTGTTGATAGACTGCTATTTTAAATAAAATATAAGATCGTGCTTGGAGAAGGTAATACAGCATTTGTCCCTGAAAAGATCAGACACTATGTTTGTATTTTTCCGTTTGATTAGAAGTCATTAATGCCTGTACCTAATATTTTGTAATATTTATATATTATCTGTGAAAGATGCCTGCAGTTACGGGAATGTTCAAACAAGATACCGCGTTCCCATAATACAAGGGCAATTGAAGAAACAGGGCGAGTATTTGGTCAGTAGAATTGTGACACTCCTTTCCGCTCCACTCCGAGGGGGATGAGTCATTTGATGATTATCCACCCGAAAAAAAGCTGTGAATGTTCAACCTAAGGTTTAGCCTCCACATTGAAACGATGCCGGACAGGAAATGCGTCAAATAAAAGCAGGCCTCGACCCGAACAGAAAATGGGAGAAACTTTTGGTCATTTATGAGCTTTAGCGATTATTATGAAACGAGAAAGTAAAAAACGAAAGCTACAAGAAGTATTTTTATAATAGAAGTGAAGTGTAAAAGTGGGAACAAAGTTTGAAGTAGGTGAAAATGTCTCATATCTTTTAATAAAAAGTATTACTGTAGGTATTCGTACACTAAGAATGCCAGTCTGAATAACCTAAGGACCTATTTAATTATCATTTCCAGGTACAAATTATATTATTATCTATACTTATAATAAATCTGTCTGTCTGTCTGTATAACCGTTATAGAAACAAAAACTACTCGACGGATTTTAACGAAACTTGGTACAATTATTTTTCATACTCCTGAGCTGGTTATAGTATACTTTTCATCACGCTACAATCAATAGGAGCAGAGCAGTGAAGGGAAATGTTGGGAAAACGGGAGAAGTTACTCCATTTTTAACACGCTTTTATTAGGTCGGCCTGTATATAACTAACTATGTAATGAAATCTAAGGTAACTAATTTAACCATCTTCCAAGGGTCGTAGCGTAGTGAAAATTGGCAGCTGTATGTAGTTCTGATGACAATACAATAATATGGTACTGTCGAACTGATCTGATGATGGAGCCGGAAGATATGAAGTGGAACTTCATGATGGAAAATCGTATCATAGCTGTTTTGGATTTCTTAGAAAAGTCTTGTAATGAACTTTGACCAAGATAAGGTTACAAGGTCTGATGATAAAGCCGGAAGATAGGCACTGGCATTCCATGATGGAATATCGTATCATAGTCGCGTTTGCACTAGTGAGAAAGGCCACGTAATGGACTTTGGACACGATCAGGTTTCAAAGTTATTATAACAATCCAAAAGAAAATCCGTTATTGGTTTTCTTAACTTTTTTGAATTACCGCGTAATCCATAGATTTATTTTTTTATAGATGTAACTTTCAAATCCTCTGGGGTGATCGACCGTTTAATTGTTCACTACTCGTGGGAATAATATGGCAAAAACTACAAAAAAGAAACAGCAACACAAAGAAAACGGAGTCTACAAAAAAAAAAAAGGAAAAGCGCGAACAATTTTTTTGTTTTTACGTGCATTTATAAAAGCGTGTTTTTCTAGTGATTTTTAAACTATTTTTAAGCTTCCGTCGCGTGTGCAACCTTAGTGGTTAAAGCTACACAGAAATCATTTCATGACGGAAATGTTCTCCTTAAAATTATATAAAAAATATCCCACGACAGCATATGTCTATCTTTTATGGTTGACTCACAATAACACGTGTAACTCCCGATAGCTTAGCAGTTCGAAGCTTTCTGATTATAATATTTGTCTACTCTTACGTTTATAACATTCTCAGTCACCCCTAATTGAAAAAGTTAACATTATTAACTATTCCATAAAAAAGAATCATATAAATCGGTGTAGAAACACCAAAGTTATACATGAAATACGCTAATAATAAGCCATCGCGCGTGAATACTGAATCATGCTATAAGGATTATTTTTGGGAATCGGTCACCGCGCTCGACGCGTCTCGCGGCCGTAGGTATAAAATTTCGTTCTATAGGTACTTAAGCCTCATGTGAACGTGATCTAAACAATATCACCAATACATTAACTTAATAACACACAAGGAGTTACACGCTGATGGAGTCGCGGGCACAGCTATTAACAATAATATTCTGCGGTTCCGTATTGCGATATTTTTCAACAGTATTATATATTGACATATTATATTTCCCTACTAAATTACGAAAGTTAATCTGTCTGTTACATCAAAATCACTGAACCGTGAGGAAGGACATAGACTACTTTTTTCTTACGAAAAACGACGGAAACGCGGACGAAGTCGCGGGCAACAGCTATCTATACTAATATTATAAGGCTGAAGAGTTTGTTTGTTTGTTTGAACGCGATAATCTCAGGAACTACTGGTTCGA
Source organism: Tholera decimalis (assembly GCA_943138885.2). Classification (NCBI taxonomy): domain Eukaryota; kingdom Metazoa; phylum Arthropoda; class Insecta; order Lepidoptera; family Noctuidae; genus Tholera; species Tholera decimalis. The sequence goes on from OW964563.2 coordinate 11,888,786, forward strand.
ATTGAAAAGTTATTTTTTAATTAAATAGTCAATTTATAGAGAAAGGCTATAAGGCTATATATCATTACGCTAAGGCCAATAGGAGCGGAGCGCCAATGAAGAATGCTTCAAAATCGGGGTTAAATTTAACGTTTGCCCAAAGTAACTATTCCACGCGGACGAAGTCGCGGGCAAAAGCTAGTGATTAAATAATAACATTGATCTTACTTTGTCGTTAAGAAAATAATATTAATAATATAAGTATGTATGTTGATGATGAACTTGTTTTGTTTACAAACAAATGCCGCATTAGTACGGAATACATATGAAATGTGTAAGTAATTCTAGCTTGAAACTGCTCATAATTCACTTTCTGCAGTCCCGCGCTGGGCGCCAGTATTTGCCAAACAAACTTAGCAGAAAGCCAAATCACAACTAAGTTAACACACTTATTATTCCATAAAACTCCATTTCCGACAGTTATAACTAGGTTATCATTAATTTTCTATAACTTGCCAAGTTACTTGTCATGCCCATCTGCTGTACCCAAGGATAAGGTCTATATTTAATTATGCATCAGAATTCGAAGGAAGCTTTTAGCAAACAAGGTTTGTTTATGCAAATTCATTCCATAATTCACAGAAACGGCCTGTGTAACATCAAATCAAAGCGAAGAGACAATGGTAAGTCGCGGTTCATTTATAAATGTCGAGATTGGCCTAGTTACCAGAACGCAGGTGTAACAAAAGATTGAAAGATAAAACGTAACGAATTGTGAAGTGTTTTCTGTCTACAACAAACGATCGCTGGTGCAGACAAACAGGGGCGCTTGAGAGTTTCTCGGAGAGTGACGAGACTGTTTGGGCGCGAGATGACAAACACAATAGGTTTTCTGAGCCCCTGAATGACACCTTCATTAAAGAAGCTGACATCTCGCAAATACTCGACGAATTGTTACGGCGCACTTTACCAAGTGTTATGAAAAGTAAGCCGCGACACTAATGGTCCCCTGTTTATTTTCACCCGCTGCGGTTATTGTGATATGTAAATATTGCATTTGCGTTACAATATTTTTAATAAACGTTAAGGAAAAATAAAAGATTCAAACTATCAAACGCTGAACAAATACTTATAAAGTAAAAATAAATTGACCCGTGTAAGCTTTAACTTTAAATTAATAATGTATGTAATCAAAACATTCACAACACTTCACACTATGATAATTAAGTCCATTAATATTGATGAAGTGGCATTGATATTCACTGATAACAATATTATACAGCCAAAATGTTACGTGAATATCTATTCACTACAGTAGGAGTTACAAATATAAGAAGTCTAGATATCGGTTTGAACTATCGATCGAATGTCTCCCGCTACCTAAGATATTGCTCGCTTTAAAATCAATTCTTTAGAAAAAAGCAGCATTACGAGAAAAATATCATTGGATTTACGAAAGTGTTGTTCTCCAAATAATAGAATTTGGGAGCACTCACTAGCGATTTGTTTGAGCGCCGTCACAGCCGATTTGATAGTGTTCAATGTACGACGCCTCAGATTCTTCTTTGCCGAAAAGTTCTCCATATCAATATTCACCGACATTTTGATTTACACTGTAACGTGCTTAGTTTAGAAGCTATTTTGCTTTGTTTTCGCACAACACTGAGCACTGAACACCTTTTGTTTCGGGAGCCTGGAATACACTGCGCGTAAATGCATATCAGTAACAGCCAGTCCACGCGCGAATTGTAAAGACTTTATAACGAACAACGGAATGTGCGGAGACGAAATACTAACGGTTCTCGTAATAATTAGGTACTATAACTGTGATTACAAATCTTTGCCAAAGTCGTGTTGTGCTTTGTTTATTGGCGTTGAAGTTCGGATGTATTTTATGTCAGAATTACGTCATTTACAGTCTGTAAAATATGCCTTTGTTTCTTTATCGTCATAAAAAAGCTGGTAAACGCTGAATAAAATGGCTTATCTAGAATATTGATATCGTTTACTCGTTTTGTATATTCTTCTAAAATTTAGTGATTTTTCAATAAAACATCTTGCATGCCCAAGTTCACACGTAGTTAAAGTTTAAAAATCATATAAATTTTTTATCATTAAACCAATTTATCTATACTATAATCTATACTAATATTATAAAGCGGAAAAGTTTGTTTGTTTGTTTGCTTGAACGCGCTAATCTTCGAAAGTACTGGGTGGATTTGGATGCAATTTGGTATGGAAGTAGCTTGAAGCTTGAGGAAGGTTATAGGCTACTTTTTACGCGACTGCAAAAAAGGAGAGTTATGTTTTTACCGTGATAGAATCCACGGGAGCGAAGCCCCTCGTGAGTACTAGTTTACTATATTTCGTAGTTCTTTTATTAAGCCATCTCTACATCTCCAGGCCTTCACAATTCATAATCATATTAGCACCTGATAAATTTAAGATCCATTACCAACTGACGAGAGTAACGTTCAACATGATTGTATACAATGGTCGATGTGGTAAACAACGTCTATTCTTAACCCAGACAGCCGGCAGAGATCAGGTTCATTAACAAAAGACGACTTTACGAGACCTTGTATTGACAAGAACAATCAAATGAGGTTTTATTATGAAACAGATTACGATTCTCTCGTGTTTTGATAACGTTGGGATGAAATTCTCGTTTGCGGTGTACGTGATGTCGTAAATTGTGTAATTTTCGTTTCTGAGTTGTTTTTTTTTTGGTGATGCTTGATTTGCTGAGCCTTTTTTTTCGTTTTGATAATTTTATTTAGCTTAAGCGTGTACCTTACCTTACATATGTGATGTCATGGATCGGTTTGTGTGAGCGATGAGCGCTCGATCAAATACTAGTATTAGTTTTTTTGGGGGGAAAGTATATAATCAAATGACTCTCTCGTTTCTCTGTGGGTTGAGTGGTGTGGATATTTCTGCAACCCTGGTAGGCAGTAACCCTATCAGGCTTTGACTGCTCTTTGAGGCGTGCCTAGAACACGATGCGCTGTCGACCCGGGCCTGGTTGCTAAGGCATGCTTTTCTGATTTTTAGAATTTCTTTGGTAATAGTACGGATGACACAAAACCTTCGTTCATCATCAATTGTATTAACGTTTTTGAAATCATGGAATCAAATTGGAATAACATAGAAATTTAATAATGAAAATAACACTATAGGCAATCTTGTCATTAGATATACATTAAACAGAATCAATAAAAAAAAAAACTAGTTTAAAAGACGATCTTGACGTATGGTAAGAATAAAATAAACCAGAAGCATTAGACAGATAATTGTTTGAAGATAATTAATTATTATGTAAAACAGATCCATTGTAATTCAGTTGATGGAAAAAAACTACACCAATATCTGCTCTGCCCTTGCTGTATTTCTTTGAAGTTTTTATATGTGCAATGTTGTTATTGTAATTTTGTTACTCTTTATACTACTTGTAAAGAACGTCCTTATCTTGGAATTTGTTTATTTCAAACGATTGAACAAATTCAAGAACGCTTATGACTTAATTAGCTGTTGCCCTGGACTTCGTCCGTAAAGAAATTTTGATCAATAAACTTAAATTTTATTTCTGCATCGAAATTTCATCCAGACGCATTCAGCCATTTTGGCGTGATTGAGTTATAAACTTACATAATTATCTTCATCCATCTCATACATCTAAATTTACGCATTAGTATGTAGTATTAGTGTAGATTATAATAAAAATAGCAATTAAAATATTTTTTAAGCTTTGATTTTTTGGTTTAAAGTACCCGGAGAAAGTGAATGGCGCGCTGCAGACCAGCCAAGAAAGAAGTGGTGATGAACCGGATGCGTACCATGGACGCTGTTTCGAGACGATGATAAAAAGGGAAACATAAGATTGGGCCATGCGTACCATTTTTTTATTATCGGGGGGACCTTCAAAACTCGCTGTCTATGGGGATTAGACCGAAGAGCGTAGAATTTTTACCTAAGATAAAATAAGTTATTATAAGTAAGAAAACCGTTTTCGAAGTGATATTTTGTCAGAAATCAATATCTTTGGTTTTTAACACGATATTTAAACCGAAAACAATTTCTATAGTTTTCAGATACTTATACAACGTGTAATTTAAAGAGTATATACACACGAAGTGCACGGCTTCTTTAGATGATAACAAACGATATGGCAAGGGTTTTGTATTTCTATATCTACATTATTTTGTGGAACTTATTAGAAACAATATATTGATACCAGAGACCGAATTTTTCAAATTAAGACGAATGAGAAGAATTATCGTTTTATTGGCAAGTGATGTGAAACAAACATATGAAACTGATAATTTAATATCAATTCTTTGAGTCACATATTTTGAGCTGAAACTATGCATAGAGCCTCCATACCAGATGTCATCTTCAGTCCTTTTGGATATATATGGGGTTTCCTTTATACCTTGTATAACTAGACGAAGACCTTATTATTTCACAAAAAACATATACCAAACAGAGTCAACTCTAGCGGGGAAGCAATAATAATACGTACGAAAAAGCAATGACGCCAAATATAATAATTTATTTCAGTCATAAAACGGAAATAGGATAGCTTAAACATATACCTCGTGCGCAAATCTGCATGAATAATGACTATTTTGTGTCACAACGGGCTAATATGAAATTTGTGTGAAATGCATGTTATTTAGAGGTAAACTGTCTCGCTATTCAGCAAATGAACCTTTATTTACATATTATTTAGGTTCGAATTTGCATTTGATATGAGGAATATGATTGATGAAGCCTATTGTACGATGTGGCTGTAGTATAAATCAAACTGTATGTTGATGGACTGTAAATCTATTTGCGTATTAACTTTTGCACTTGTTCTCTTGCTAAAGTGTAACTTTAATATATCGGTTAGCGAAGGTAACTAGTAGATTTTGTTTACTCCGATATTAGAAACATTGTTTTCGTGGTGAATTATACAATGTGTAACGGAAACCCCATATCTATCCAAAAGGGCTGAAGACAACATCTGGTATGGAGTCTCTATGCACAGTTTCAGCTTAACCCTTAAATGCGCGGTGTTGTTTAAAAATGACATACTGAAAACCACAGATTATGAGGAACTTCTTATGTTTTTTTAGTAATTATAACTACTAATTCTTGTTTTTGAACGTATTTATACTTATTTTTCGTAATTGCCATAAAGACTGCTTTTTTTACTTTGACACAATTTAAATGTAAAATGTCACTTTGAAGAAAGTTTGTTTTTGGGCGCGAACCAAGTTTTGAAACTGTGTTTGGACTTCAACAAATATTACGTAAGTTTATAAAATTATTTATATTTGTTTGTTTATATTATCAATTATACGTATAAATTACAAAATATTGAAAATAATGGATATCTTTGTAGACATAAGCTTAAATCCGTTTGTTGTAGGAAAACAACAGTGCGCATTGCTGTGTAAATAATTGCATGTTTGGTGAAGGGCTCTTCTTTTACGTTTCAGCATGTCACGTTTACTAGAACGGGATATTTTATCATATTTAGAAAACCTTCAAGACTCCGAAGACGGATTGGATGGTACTCCGACGTAGAAGATGAAGGTCAGTATTATCAAAATGTACAAGATGTTCTTCGAGACCTTGAAGATGAGGATACTCAGCCTGATTTGATGGATACTGATCCTCCTCTTGTAACCAATGATAATAAGAATATGCAAGACCCTCCCATCCCCAATCACACCCCGATTCCCCCATCTCTCTCTCCACAACCATTACCTGTGGCCAACATGACATCGCAAGAGACGCCTAGGGAGGATAAATCGACCTGTGATTTGGCGAAAAAGAAACCTTGTTACTGATGAAGACAGGCTAATTTTTAGGGGAGAAACTCAAGTACCAGAGGCTTTGATGCAATACAGTGCAGTGCTTACCCAGAGATCATCCGAATTATGACAGGCTCTACAAAATAAGACCAATTGAGGCGACGCTCAACAGCTAATTTAGGAAGGTTCCTATAGAACAAAGGCTCTCCATCGACGAACAGATGTGTGCTCCGAAACTGAGCCACTACATAAAGCAATGCCTCCCAAACAAACCTTGTGGGGTTTGTTTGGGAGTTCAAACTGCATCTCATATCTAAGAAAGAAAGAGTTGCTGTTCCATACCTAAAGGTCATTCGAGAGTACAATGCGCATATGGGAGGAGTAGATTTTTGAGATTCGTTCATAGGTCATTACCACATTATAATGTAAAGCCGCAAGTGGACAATGCGTTTATTATAGCATTTTCTGGACCTCAAAATAATAAATTCGTGGATAATGTACAAGAAATTACATTCGATAAGGGGCAACAACAAACTCCTCAATGTAGGTAAACTTTAGGCTAAAACTTGGTGATACACTGTGTCAAATTGGTCTACCTACAAATGGAGCTAAACATGGTCGGCCTAATGGGGCTCCTTACAAGGAGAACTTGAGCTGAAGAAGTTCCGAGGTCCAGCTCAAGCAGCTCCATCAAAAGATGAGCGTTTGGACCAGACCTCTCACTGGGCAGTTTGGATGGATAAGCAGCAAAGGTGTAAGGTCCCAAAATGTTCAGGGTTTACTTTTAAAATGTGACAAAAATGTTAAGTCTCTTTGTGTGACATCAAAAAAAATGTTTTTTATTTTAATCCCACAATAACCAATAAATAAACAGCTTCAAAACAGATTATTGTTTTCATCAGATCCATACTAGCACAATTCCAATGAATGCGCAATGTGGTTTTAAAACAACAATAACATTTTTGAAAAAAAAGTACAGTAAATTTGAATATTTATTTTTTTTACAATTTTTCTTGTAAAATAAAACCTATTTACTAATAAATATATTTTTTTCTAAAAAAATTAAAAAATCGTGCATTTAAGGGTTAAAATATCTGACTCAAAGAATTGATACCAAATTATCGGTTTCATATATTTCTTGAATACCAATCATAACAAACGTGTCACAGCACTACGAGGGTCAATAACTTTCCACGTCACTTGCCAATAACACGATAATTCTCTTCATTCTTCTTAATTTGAAAAATTGGGTCTCTGGTATCAGTGTATTGGTATTTGTAATAAGTTCTACACACGTAGACTTAGGATTACAAAACCCTTGACATATCGTTTGTTATCATCCAAAGAAGCCATGTACTTGGTATGTATAATACCCTTTAAATTACACGTTGTATAAACCAGTATTTAGTGATTATGAAGTATTCACGAACGAATGGAAGAAGATCCTGTCTATATATATGCTTTTTTTTCGGTGGGAAAATGATCAAATGGCATATAAACAGTGACGTAGTTGCGGGAATGTTCTAACGAGATACTGCGGCCACAAAACTAAAGGCTAGTGAAGGAACAGGGTGGGCTTTTAGTCAGTAGAAGTCTGACGCTCCCTTTCGCTCCACTCAGAACATGGGGAGCCTCCCATGTTCTGAGTGGAGCGAAAAGGAGCGTGGCCGCAGTATCTCGTTAGAACATTCCCACAACTACGTCACTGTTTATATGCCTGAGGTATAAAATATAAAAGCCGGCCAAGTGCGAGTCGGACTTGCTTGTTTGTGGTATGCAAGCCCCCCTTAAAAAATGATTTTATTCTGTTTTTAGTACATGCTGTTATAGCGGCAACTGAAATACATCATCTGTGACTATATCAACTGTCTAGCTATGACGGTTCATGAGATACAGCCTGGCGACAGACAGACAGACAGCGGAGCCTTAGTAATAGGATCCCGTTTTTACCCTTTGGTACGGAATTCTAATATATATATAAATGCTTATAGACACCAAATAAATACATACACATGATATAGACAAAATATAGTTTACACATTTTAAGGTGCATTAATGCTGAGAACTGTTTCCCAAAGTAGGCTAAAGCCTGTATTTTGGTATTTGAAGACAACGAAACAGCGAGCTTAGTACCTACCGAAAATGAGTGTGTGACTGTCGTGTTGGATTTTATTATATAAAATGTCTTGAAGTAATGTGATTGGCCTGTGATTTTAAATTTGTGATGAGTTGATGAGACAAAATTTTAGGAACCCTCCAACTGTTAAGTCACACAATGTCACACTTTTTCTTTTCGCGCCCTCCCCCTTAATGTGTGACGTAATTAATAAATGGCCAAGTCAAACCATCACCTGTACCAGGTTGGTTTGTATAGGCCACTGAAAAAACGACTTAAAAGTTCCAAATAAAAGTGTGACCTAAAATTTAACTGTATGTACCTATATCATTTAATCAATACATTGTTTTTTTTTCTCCTCAAAGTAAGATTATGGAGATCAAATATCGGTGGATGGGTGACCATCTTACCACATCGAGATTCCTCTGTGCTTCTGAAAGCACGTAAGCCCTTTTTTTTTTTTTTTTTAGGTAGGGCCACTTGTAGATCAGCACACTAAGGCTGTGAGTCTACTTAACCGGACTTTCCTGTGGTGACCTCTAATAAATTAAAGGCCCCCAGCCAGGGCTTACAAACTAAAATATACTTAAAAACTAATGACCGCACGCTAAGGGCACTCCCTGTGGAGTACGGGCCTCGGCATAGCGGGGTCATTTTGGGAGGGCAGCAAAGGGACAGGCTGGGTCATATTATTTACGGGAGTATTTATTGCTACTGGCTCAGCATCGCGGGCTGGCTCGTTTGGCAAAGGTCGGGGAGGATTTTCATTACAAGTACGCGGACGTCGCGATGGGCCTCGTCGGCGAGGCCGGAATAAGGAACGCGTTCTGTATTTGTGTTTTCTAAGAGTGCTGGTTTCCCTACTGCTCTCTTGTCGGATGGTGGTGGGGTCGTCAGGCTCGTCTAGGATGTTACGCGGGCGACGAACCCGAGAAATCTTGGAGGGTCTGTATCGGGCGGCCGATACGATCAGGGGGTTAGTGTGGGTCTCAGCAGAGGTGAAGTAACGCACTGACATGCGTTTCAACACTTGCTTTATGGTCGGGAGTTTGAGGTCTACGTGGAGATCCTCGTTCCTACAGAACCAGGGCGCGCCCGTGGCCTTTCGGAGAAAACGGTTCTGAATGACTTGCATCCTATGGATCTGATTGGGACTGGCATGAGCAAACACCGGACAGGCATACGTCATGATAGGACGTATGCATGTCGTGTATATTCGGATTTTACATTTAAGGGAGAGCTTGCTGTGTTTATTCAGCAGGGCGTGGAGCCTACCGAGAGCGAAAGCGGCTCGCGAGCGAACCGACTTTATGTGCTCACTGAAGTTGAGGAACTGGTCGAGGATCACTCCTAAGTATTTGGCTCGCTTCTCCCAAGGGATTGGCTTGCCGAACATAGTGATCGGGCGAGGGGGGGTGAATTGTTTATGCTGGCGAGCCCTGCGAAACAGGACTGCTTGGCTTTTGTCGGGATTTACCTCAATCCTCCATTTCCTAAACCAATCGCCTAGTGCGTTGGCTGAGGTCTAGAGGGTATGAGCGATGCTAACGGGATTATGTATGGATTATGTATGTATGATTTGTATTACAAAAAAGGGCCATTCGTGCAATTTATAAATTAAGTCCTAAGCACTCCTTAAGAGACAAATTTAAGGAGATTAATATTATGACTGTGCCATCTCAGTATATTTATGACAACCTCTTGTATGCACACAAAAATATTAATCTGTTTAAAAAATACAGTGATATTCATAGTGTAAATACAAGGAACAAAGACACATATGTCATTCCTAAAACAAGGTTAAAAAAAATAGGTGGTTCGTTTAGATGCCAATGTATACGTTTTTATAATAAAATTCCTAGCCATATTCAAAAACTAAGTATTAATAAATTCAAATTATTGATAAAACGTAAACTATGTCAGAAAGCTTTTTACAGTGTTAAAGATTATATTGAGGACAAGAAGGCTTGGGAATGAGATGCTCCAGTGATATACGTGTGCCTTTTTTATTTCTTTTTAAAATTATGATTGATGATTTATTTTTGATTAATTAAAATTTTGCTTTCTCAAGTATTGTATATACCTATTAATTTTTGTTTTTGTTTGTTGTTTTTTTTTATATATTGTTGTTTTCTTTTTTTATATTGTTGTTTTTTTATATATATATAAAATTATTTCATTATTGTAAATGTGAGGACGATGTAGGTTATTCTTTCTTCATTGTTTTTGCTTTCACTATAATTTATTTAATGATGTCAAGCAGTTTGAGTACTTGTGTGGCCTACCCAAAGGTCCTTACTTTGGTATTGTTCGTCAAATTGTTGAGCTCCTTAAGTTCTAAGTTGAGCTACACGATAACTGACAAATGCTTGCACTGTCTGGACAGGTCCGCTCAAATTTGCGTGGTTATTTCCTCAAAAGAATACCACAGACATGAACCTACATGCTTCTCATATACAAATACAAATTGTCTGGACTTTAAAAGAGACTTTGACCTCTGAGTTTGTTTCGGTGTTTCTTCTCAGAGTAGTCAGTTAGGAAATACCGGCCTCATCTAGCTAAACTAAACACGCAAAAAAACATGACGTGTAAAAGTGTTATTTATAACCAATTTACAGAATAAATATTTCATTTCATTTCATTTCATTTCATTATGTCCCGAGTAGTAGATGGCCGTGTCGTCGGCAAATAGGGATAACTCTACTGGGGGCTTTTTGGGGATATCGCTAGTGAATAGCGTGAAGAGTGGGGGGGAGAGCACGGCGCCCTGAGGGACGCCGGCTCTGATAGGGCGGGGAGTGGAAAGCGCTCCTTCGATACGATATCTGAAGGAGCGGTTCGACAGGAAGTCTCGAATGATGAGCACGAGACGGTCCGGCACACCTAGTTGGTAAAGCTTATAAATTAAGCCATTGTGCCAGACTTTGTCGAAAGCCTTCGCTATATCAAAGAATAGGGCCCCCGTCACCAGACCGCGTTGAAAGCGGCCGCTAATGTGCTCTACGATGCGGTGGGCTTGGTGGACACTGGAATGATGGGCTCTAAAGCCAAACTGTTCGTTAGGGATTAGGCTCTTGGCCTAAGTCCTTGAGCCGATTAAGAATAATCCGCTCGTAGACCTTGCCGAGGGCGCTGAGCAGACTAATGGGTCTATAGCTAGTCGGGAGGTTCTTGGGCTTTTTGGGTTTTGGGATACCTATCACTATAGCCTCTTTCCAAGCTTGTGGAAACAAGTTGTTGGACAAGGCGCCATTGAAGATGGCAGCCAGTAGGACTATGATCGTACGTGGGAGGAGTTTAAGTGCCCTAGTGGTCAGTCTGTCAGTCCCGGGAGCTTTCCTAGATTTGAGTTTCTTGATGATCTCCTCCACCTCGTCTTCCGTAACGGGGGGGAGGGGAGCATCAGGGTCCTCGACAGGGGGTAGGGCAGATCTACGTTCGACCTCAGCATCCACGTGGGCAAGGTGGGCTGGGTCGACTGGTTGGGAGCTGGGAGAGCACTGTGCCTCCAGGCTGTCGGCTAGGCATTCGGCTTTGTCTTCGTCGTCGAAGGCAATGCTTTTGTCCGGGCGGATAAGGGGAGGCATTGTGGCAACCTCAGTGGCGCGCATATTCCGCTGAAGTTGCCAGAAGGCATGGTGGGTGGGTTCCAGTTCGCTCAGGGTCTTGTCCCAGCCGGCTTCACGCCACTCTCTGATGCTGTTACTTACTTTGCGCTGTAAGTACCGCATGAAAGTTTTGTTATTCTGGCAGGGGAAAGCTCTGTAGGCACGGACTGCTGCGTTCTTCTCAGTCAGCAGGGCCCGTACATCGTCCGGGAGTTTCCGGCGCCAGTGCTCTGACACCGGAATCTCCTTTGAACAGTCGTTCAAGACAGATTGCACGTGCTCCGTGAGTGAGTCGATCGCAGCCGTCGTGTCGGCGGCGGACTGGATGTGGTCGGGGATCTTGTCCAGGTGAGGAGACGTGTTGGATTTCAGCAATTCGCCTACTTTCCTCCAGTCAGTGGTCACCTGTGTGGGAGGGGGGCGGTTAGGGTCATAGGGACCCGATCTCGGAGTTAACTCCAAGATCACCGGTCTATGGTCAGAGTCAAGTTCGTCTACCGTCTCTAAAGAGTGCAAACGTAAGTTCACATTCTTCAGGAGGGCAATGTCGAGTACGTCGGGCAAGTGGGATGGCTCGAACGGATAATGAGTAGGCCGCATAGGACCTATGATATCTATGTGGAGAGGTGTGCAAAGGTCGTATAGTACCTTCCCACGGGGGTTGGTAATACGACTACACCATGCGGGATGTTTGGCATTGAGATCCCCCGCTATAAGGACGGAGTCACTCATGTCAAGAAGGGCTGTAAGGTCGCTTCGTAGTGAGGCGTTTATCGAAGAATTTGAATCTACGTCGCTGTGCGGTGGGAGATACGCGGATACTATTGTGATAGAGGGATGGCCCGTCATGCCTAGCCGGCAAACGGATACCTCTAAGTGGGCAAGGGGCGGCGGATCCATAGGGATGCAGTGCAGGGAGTTCCTATAATATATTAGAGTGCCACCTCTGTGGCATCTAGTCCTATCGTTCCTAACTAGCCGGTAGTTGGCTACCTTGGGATCCCTAAGGTGGGGTTTGAGGAAGGTCTCTTGGACCAGAAGGATGTCGAGACTATGATCGCGAAGGAAAGTCGCGATCTCGTCCCGTTGATTGGTGATGCCATTTGCATTGAAGTAACCTAGCTTTAGGGATCGGGGCTTTAATCTCTTACTAGCCGTGTTATACATTATGGCTGTTTAAAAAGGTTATCAAAATGACTTTTGACATCGGGATACTTAGAGTATACCCGAATCAGGGAGTTGATGCTAGTGCAGGCCACGACCTCCTTTGCCATTTGGATGGCGCGGGGGGACTGGAAGAAACTGAAAGTATTCCCAAGGATGAGGAACACATCGAGTTCCGGCTCATCCGAGCGAGGGAGTGACTGGGGAGGAGGTGGGGGCTGAGAAGCCACAACAACCGGAGCGGAGGGCATGATGGGTTGATCCATCAGCCCAGGGACTTTCGGCCTTAGTGCCGGGAAGTTTTGGGCGTGATTCGCCGCCGTCCAAGGAGTTGGACGCTGGGGACTGAGGGTCTGGGGGAGCTCAGACGAGAGTGTAGGACACTCTCGTCCCTGGCGTGCGCTAGCGCGCGTTGCCAGTTTAGGGGCGGAGGTTTTCGGGGCTTTCGGACAGCCTCGGTAGTTGGCGGGGTGGCCAGATTGCCCGCACAGCACGCAGCTGGGCGGGTCTGGGCATTGGGACCTATCTTTTGGGCGACTGCACTCGGCGGTGCCGTGATCGCCCAGGCACTTTACGCACCGGGGTTTGCCGAAGCAATTCCGTTGCGCGTGGCCGTATAACTGGCAACGGTGGCATTGGCCTACCGTGCCACTTTTGTGTGGCTTCTCAATGAGAATTCCTGAAAGACTGCATACAGTCTTCAGCGCAAAGATGGGGTGGGGACCTTCGGAGACGGGGTGGCAGATGACGAGGACGTTGTTAGACGCCCTGCCACCTCTGCCGTGCATACGGTGCACCTCAATCACCGGGATGTTCTGTGACTCTAAGTCGCAGACGATCTCGGTGGTGGGGATCTCACTGGGGATCCGGCAGAGGACCACCCGAACGGGCTTGCTCTCATGGAGCGTATAAGTGTGGTGGGGGATATTTCGAGCCTTGAGTAGCTTCGAAAGCGCGCGGTGGTCGTTAGCTGTCGCTAACCCTACTTTTATGCCGTTCTGAACGGCGCGGGCATTCGTGTAGGCGATGCGTTGCTCGCCACACGCTTTGGACACGTTTGTCCAAGCCCCCTTGTCATGGATGAAGATGGGTGGGGGAGGGATGGTCTTGCGCACTGAGGCGCTGACGACTGGGGTTTGGGTAGGGCTGGGCCTAGTGGCCGAGGAAGTGGAGGGCTGGCTCTGCACTAAGCGTGCTGGCTCGGGAGGGGAGGGTTTCTTGGCCTTAGGGGCCTGGGTGGAGGACGAGGCCTGTGACCTCTTCTTCCTCTTTCCCTCGACGAGGATAAACTCGTCGGAGGAAGAGGTTTGGTCGGAGGAGTGCTCGGACTCCGCTCGCTCCGAGCGCTCAGAGTGTATGCTCTCTGCGCGCTCCGAGCGCTCGCCTTCCGAGCCCTCTTTTTCTTGTTCCTCCTCCTCAGAGTCCATTTCGACGTCTGGGGGGGAGGGGGACCTATCTGCGATGGGCGCGGGGGTGGGACCTAAATCTGGCTGTGGGGTGGGAAACACCGCGGGGGGTATTTTTTCAATCTCATCTTTATACTCCCTTTGTAGGGCGGGGTTTTTAAATAGGATCTTTCCTAATATATCGGTTGTTAGATTTAACCGAACCGTTAGGGACTCTACTTTGGTCATGAGATCCTCTATCCTGTCCTCCATATTGGAGGCGACAATGGTGGGCATCCTAATCTCCTAACCCTAACATAAGCGCCTCGAGGAGACACGTCAAACGTGAGCTCCCCGAGCAGACGGTCCCCAAAGAGCCCTGCCCCGGAGTTTCTCCTAACACTTCGCTACCGAGAAGAGAAACCCAGACAAACTCGGTAGCTGTGTTGCCGTCTGATGTGGCCTGAGGGGCCCTATTTGCCTAACCCTCCGGGCGGGAATGACCCGGAGGTGAGTTCGCTCCCTGCTGGGATAGCAGGGAGGTGTGTGCCTAATGGTGTGCCCTAAGCTTGTAATCCGGCCGCCAATCTTAATGTGCGTACCGGGCCCTATTGGGTCTAGTGCGAAGGGGTAGATACACCCAACCGACACTAGGTGTGTATGCTGTGAAGAGAACTCAGTGACTAGGTTTGACTAGGAGATCCCCCAAGGCCAAAACCTAGCACTCGACTCCAATTGACTGCTTCACCCTGAAGGGGATCAGCGGGTGCGTCGGGTCAGCACCCCCTTGGTATTGTTGACACCGTGAGGTTTCCAACCAAGGACCACGAAACTGTGGTTTTACCCTGAAGGGGCCAAACCAAATTGTTTTGACAATCTCTGTTAGAGAAACACGATATCCTTCACCGCCTCGAAAAAGGCGGATCCGGACCAGGCGTCGTAGTCGGCGACTACGAGTGACGTCACGGCGGGCGTGACGAACGGAGCGATGACTCAGGCACGGAACGATCGAGAGCGCGGAGCGGCACGACTGTCGCGGGCGAGCGTCGGAAGCAGAATGATGTGTAAGCCCTTAATCCTGTGTCTTATTTGTACAGATGCCAGCACATGAAGCTACCCGAAACTGTCAAATGTTCCCAATCAACCTTAAACCTAATTTCTTTAACAATAAAGTTGAAAATCTATTAAAGAAATTTGACAGATTGTTGTAGCTTGATGTGCTGACGTCTGTACATTTTTGACAGCCGTTACAGGGAGGCAGAAATCGGAAAATCTGACATCTGTCTTGCCAAAGAGTATCTGCTTCAAGCTACTCGGTTGTGGACGTCTGATAAGTAGTAGCTTCTACGTAAAATAATAATACTCAGCTGTTTCCGGTTAGACTGTAAACCGACCCCCAACTGCCGTAACACCAAGTTGAAATAACTTATTCATTCTATAAATTAACGAATCAAACAATACCGCATCAGTCAAAAGCAGATTACGCAGAAGTGATGAATAGCTTTAACAGCTTCGTATTTTCATTTCCTGATTTTTTGTTTGTCAATAAATTCGTTTCGGGCCGCCACCTTTTACGCCGCCTTTGATACAGCTTTATTTCTAGAAATTGGTGAAAAGAGCAATTTAAGTTCGATAATTGTAAAGAGTATTTCAGTGTTCTACAAATTAACCAAGAAGAATCTATAAATAGGGAATAGAGTGATCGCACAGTAAGTAGCCTTTTGTGCATTTTATTTTTAATGCTTTATTATAAAAATATATTAGTTTGTGGTAGTCGTTCTCCATTTGAACTTGACCAAATTTCATACTTCTTTGTCTTTTTCCGATTAACTGTAGGTACTATAAATCTTACTGTGAACTATGAAATCCTACAGCATGGAGTTAAGCAGTTTATGTACCTATGCCCATTATTTAAATCCGGCCAGCTCGGTCTATAAGTGTGTTGTTATATAGAGGCTACAAAATAAGTTATTAAGAGGTAAGTACAAGCATAAATCAGCTTTTATTGTTATCACTGCTGGAACACAGAACATCTTTGTTTAAAAGAAAGTAGATTGACCTATGCGGATTGATAAAGAACACATCATGCCCTCGGGTTTTTCTGAGGACATGTCGGATTTCTAACGAATATATCCGAGACGAACTACTTTTGAATTTGTAAGTCGAGGCTATTCTATGTTCTGACTACCAACTACTATCCGTCCTCTTGACCAACCCTCTAATGCGACAAGAGATAACAGGCACGTCACAACATCCACACTTATCGTGTCACAGAAACTGACAGTGACAAATTACACAAACATTGACGTCATCGTTAATTGAACACCGCGGCACTGATTACGTAAGCTCCTAAAGTGTTGAGTGAAATGCATTACCATAATGATATAAAGCTTAAAATAATAACATAAACAGGCTATAAAGTTCCCACTATTGGGACATAGGCCTTCTCTCTTTGAGAGGGAATGGGCCATAATCCACCACGAGAGCTCAGTACGTGTTGGCGGAGAACCATGTCTTGGGATTGTCTTGTATTTGTCGCATTCCTCATGATGCTTTCCTTTATCGATTTGACATAAGTGGGAATAATATAATTTACACAAGTAATGTAAATTGGGCCCATAACCTCTAGACCTGCGCTGCTCGTAACAATAATATAGTACTTAATAATTCCATGCCTATTACAATGTCACATGTGACTGCCATAGAGGATTTCTGCTCGTGACGTCAACCTACCAATGAGTCTATAATAGGCCAGATTACCGTTGTCAAACACTCCGTGCCGGGTTTTACCGACCAACGGCTAATTCTAACCGCAGTTTCAATGGGAATTCAATGTAGTCAGCAATGCCCGGATTTGGGGCTTAGCTTTGTCTATTTTAGGAGGGCATTTAGCGAATTGGGTATTATTCTAAATGAGATGATCATATTTTGTTCTGTTATAAACCGAGCCTGTACCGTTTACGGGATTACGTCGTTTCCATATAAAGTATTGATAAATGGTTTTCTCTTTGTACCATCGATATTTCTTCTTTTATGATTGTGATGATTTTGATTTCATTCATTTATTTAGTAGGATTATCGGCTTAACATTTTCTATATAAAGTATTTTGTCGATATATACTAAATAGCTTAAGAATTATACAATTGCCAATTACAGTATTACATAATTATGTATTAAGAAGAATCAAATGTAATTACTTAATGTTTATGTATTAACTATTATTACTGTTTATGCTTATTGTTACGATTTGTCATGTAAATAATTACCCTTATTTCACCTGCTGTGGGGTTGATGTTTGTTTGTTGAAAGTGTTTTATTTACATTAATTAAGAACTCATTTTCCTTATACGGGCAGCTGAAGGAACATGGTGAGTTTTTAGTCAGTAGATGTCTGACACACCCTTCCGCTTAACCCAGAATACGATGATTTTCCCAACTGGAAAAAAGGTCAATTAAGCCAAATTTCATTGAAATTGTTTCAACGATGTGGTCGTAAAAGTGTTACAGACAATGATTTTCGCATGTATAATATTAGTATGAAAATTTAAGAACAGAATGTAGTCATGTTGAGTTTTTGTACGTAGCCATATCTAACCGAAAAAGAGCTGATAGTAAATCTAATCCCATGAAAAACATAAATGTGAAATGAGAGCCAAGTTCAATATTATCATAAATGCCTTGGTTGTTGACTTCAACGACAAAAGAAGTCAGTCCTGAAATTTATTTATAACAACATAAAATATCATTTATTCTTATAACTTAGGAGAATATATCGTAACCTAAGGTTTGACCTGGCTAGTTCTTATATACGAATTATTATGTTCGATGGTTAGTTTCTAACACCAAGCCAAATTTTCGGAATAATAAAACAAGAACCGACAAGTAACAGGTTTAGAACTTGCAAAGGCTATAATATAATTCGTATATGAATACTAGCCAAGTCAGACCTTAGGCTACAATATATTCTCCTCAGTTATAACAATAAATAATATTTTATGTTGTTGTTATTAATAAATTTCAGGACTGACCATTGAACTTGGCACCCATTTAGATTTCACTTCTTTTGTCGTTGAAGTCAACAACCAAGGCATTTATGATAATATTGAACTTGGCTCTCATTTCACATTTATGTTTTTCATGGGATATCATTACTTTTTGTACATAAATTAGTAGTAGGTACTTACTTATAACAAAATTAATACAAAATGGTTTTTTGTTAAACTACTGTATTTTCCTACGTTTACGGGGTATAATTGTCCTTTTTGTGTTATTTTCTATATTTTCTTGTACCTTTGAAATGTTCGAATGAATTGCCCATTCAGTATCCGGAATTCTTTTTACGCGTTTTGTCTCCATGGTGTAGTGACCCTCTAAGATAATAGGTGGCGCTAGTGGTTGTAGAATACGGTTAGTTACGCGTAATAAATACGAAAATTTACTATATTCTTATTTATAAGTACAAAAACGGAAATATTTGGATTAAAAAATTAAGGGTGGTATTTAACTCGTTATATATTCACGTAAAGATCTTAAAATCCACATATAGAGATTTAGAGGCACTAATTATAAGTTAAGTGAAAATTATAACAAAATGATAAAAAATTACCAGTTTCTGATTTTTTCCTTTGTATTCACCTAATTACCTATCTTCATGCCAAATTTGAACTTTCTAGGTCATCCGGAACTGGGTTATAGTTTTGATCTATAGGTCAGTCATAAAAATGACGATTTTTGGACGTTAATATCTAAATAACTGTTTGAGATATGTTTATAAAATTTGGAACACATATGTATCTCGCCAGTATCAATATATGAGCCAAATTTGACAAGTTTAGGTGAAATAGTTTTTGAGTTATGAGGGGCTCAGAAGTGGCTCCAAATAGTTCGTGTAATATTACACACGGTGAGCTGCGCGCCAGTTCTTGGCTTGACACGCTCCCGCGTGTCTAGATCTATTTTCAGTCCATTTTTCCCACAGAAAAAAAGGTCTGCGGGCTAGGAGAGGACTCGACAGCTCCCATGTAAAACAAGCCTCTCTCAACCAGTTAGATCTATTGCGCAAGCGGTTGTAGATGTCTTTTGAACATAACCATGAAGCAAATACGTTGACCAATGTGCCTCTAAAACATAATTATAATGCAATACCAAGTTTAAATGATAGGTATATCAAGTATTATAGTCATACTGAGTATTCAAAAGTTATAACAGTGTCATGATTAAGATGACGTCAGTTTTTCGATTTCCTATGATATGTAATACGGGAAATTAGAAGGGTTCGATTTGTGTCAGGAAACATTAGTATTATAGGTATTAATAGTTCGGATGTTGCGACAAAATAACTGGTATTATGCTTAATTTTCACAGAAGTATGGTAACATTCTAATGATCTACCATTGAGATCTACAACATAAATATATTTTTAATGATTATTGTCTTATTTTAAAAGATGGAAGTGTAAAATAACATATCCTATTGAAAAGATGGACACTACCAAAGTGGCGAAATATGTGTGCCCTCCAGACTTATTTTGCCGCTTAGAAAGTGTCTATCTTTTAAATATGACATGTTATGTGTAAAGACCTATGATATTTTTTGCCACAATGGCACCTCAAAAAAGGTTTACACAATACCTATAATATTGTTTCCCATGAGATTTGCTGGTGGTTAACAAGTCATTCAAACTAAAGAGATAATATATTTCTTTTTAACCGACTTCAAAAAAAAAGGAGGAGGTTCTCAATTCATCCTGAACTTTTTTTTTATGTATGTTACCTCATAACTCGCAGATGGCCGGACCGATTTAAAAAATTATTTTTTTTGTTTGAAAGGGTATACTTTCTAGTTGGTCCCATTGTCGTCACGTTTGGATCTGATCATGGAATCATGGAGAAATCAAGGGAACTCTTAAAATATTATAGGCACACCTATAGCGTTTTGGGTATTTCTTATAGTACCGTGTGCAATTGCTCTTGAAAAGCACCATTTGAGGAAGTGGAACTGATGATGAAGACCACAGATGGCCACGGAAACTACTCAGTAATAAGTATTTCGTGGATTGCGATTGGATTACTTGAATACAGAGGTTAAACACTTTATGCTCGTCACAATGCATATGGTGAAGTAGAGCTGATGGTGATGTACCAGGAGAACTCCTCGAAAATTAACGGCTCTGCACCGGGAGAAGCAATATTTTGTAAAAGGTGATAAGTAGTTGACATTTTGGCTTTTGTAACTAGATAAATTACAAACCGACCCACTAAAAAGCGTGAAAAAAAAATTTTAGCAAAAAATAAAACCGACTTCCATATAAAAACATAGTGTTTTTAAATGGAAGTCGAAAATTTTTTTTACTACTGTTACTAGATTTAGAAGAAATAAATTTTCTTTTCACGAAGGAGATTTTCATAATAAGTAGCATTCACTTTTTATTTCCCAGACTTACGATTTACAACAGTGAAATCTTGGCTAAGACATTTAGTTTGATGTTTAAGCTCAGTCTCTGTTTTCCTTTGTTCAAAGATGTCGGTCAAGAGTAGCGTAGTTGACGAGATAATAAAAAAATTTTTAGCAAAAAATAGAACCGACTTCTATATAAAAACACTACAAAGGCAAAAATTACTTTAATTTCGGTAGTCGGTGTCATTTGTTTTACATTTTCTTCTTTTTGACACCGCCTTCCAAAATTAAAGTGATTTTTGCCTTTGTAGTGTTTTTATATAGAAGTCGGTTCTATTTTTTGCACGCTTTTTAGTGGGTTGGTTTGTAATTTATCTACTTACAAAAGCCAAAATGTCAACTACTTATCACCTTTTAGAAAATATTGCTTTTCCCGGTGCAGAGCCGTTAATTTTTGAGGAGTTCTCCTGGTACATCACCATCAGCTTTACTTCACCATATGCATTGTGATGAGCATAAAGTGCTTAACATCTATATTCAAGTAATCTAATCGCAATCCACGAAATACTTATTATTGAGTAGTTTCAGTGGCCATCTGGGGTCCCCACTTTCCCGATCGTTCCACTTCCTCAAATGGTGCTTTTCGAGAGCAACTGCACAAGCTACTATAAGAAATACCCAAAACGCTATAGGTGTGCCCATACTATTTGAAGAGTTCCCTCGATTTCTCCATGATTCCATCATCAGATCCAAACATGACGACAATAGGACCAACTAGAAAGTATACCCTTTCAAACAAAAAAAGAATTTTCCAAATCGGTCCAGCCATCTGCGAGTAATGAGGTAACATACATAAAAAAAAGTTCAAGACGAATTAATAACCTCCTCCTTTTTTTTGAAGTCGGTTAAAATAGCTATCATGCATTAGGGAATAACAATGACGTCTTAGAATAATAACGCATAGAAACCGCGACTAGAACAAAACACGAATGATTTCGTGTGTCCACTTCATTTTCTTTGTTTGCGTGAGCCGAATATGTCTATGTTCCTCAAACGCACACAAATACTTTCAGTGATACCATTACCAGGCCATTACCCACAAAAATGGGAAAATGCACTATTATGTTGCTGGATGAAATACAGTATTTTATGTTATGAAACTGGATAAGATGATGTTTTTTTTTTTCATGTAATATGACATATTTTTTTAGAAGGTAAACGAAATGGGATATCGTTCATTGCGTTTAGAATGTTTGATGTGTTATTATAATATTATTTACTTGAAAAATCTCGTTTGATATCAATTAAAATTATGTGTTATATTTATGAAACAGAAAAATATAATTGAGAACATTACTTAAACGAAAAAGATCTTAATGAATAAAAATTTAATCTTTATTATGCAACTCTTCGAACTAACATTAATTTTTAGTTTTAAAACACTGTAGCTGTAAATAAATATAGTTTAGTTAGAGGCACACATAATCGCCCCCAAAACTATATTTTTTTAAACAAAAATAAGCACAAAAGAAAGCAATATGGGTATTTTTTTCCTGACAGATAGCAACATTGGATTGTGATAAGTTAGGTTATTGGAATTTTTGTTTGATGATCGATTTACGTAAAAATAATGTATAAAATGTAAGTATTTACTTGTGAAACATACGTTGATTACACTTTTTTGTTTTCCTGAACGACTATGACATTCTTTTACGTTACAAACGGTCGTTTTAAATTATTTACTTGCGAGCTCTGTTCGGCGGAATGTGAACTGATGGCTCGCCAAGAAAAGTTAGCCACAATGGCTTAGTTTTAGTTGCCTCACTTTGTGCACTCATACTAGGTTTCTATGCGTTATTATTCTAAGTATGACGTCTTAAGACCATCATGTGTACGGTGCGGGAGAGACTTGAAGCTTATACAAAATAGCACTGTACTGTTTCGAAAACGGACTCACGATGGCATTTGCTAATCCCTTTGGTCTCTAAGTACATGGTAGTTTTTTGACTATTGAAGTTTGGCTAATTTTGGTGGCATTTCATGGCGTCGAGATGCAACACCGAGAAAATTAGACGTTGCATGTAACATGAGAAATGATACCCAGAAATATAAAAAAGCTATATTGTAGTTATTGTGCGGAAAAAAATCAAGCTTCAGAATTAAGATTACTTTCTTTGTCTCTCAGTGGGAGATTGCTAACAGTATGGCACGCTATTTATTGAAAAATATATCTTCATCATTAGGCATGTTGACGAAAAGTTAGGCAGAGGTGTAACTATAGTACAACCATATTTTCACTCTAGATTAGGCCTAAATTCAGCATTCGACATGGGGATACCGTTTGGTCGAGCCTGTAATCAACCGCATTACAAAATGTATAGTATTTATTTAAAATAGACTAGTTATGTATAGGCACATCTGAATCTCTATGGAGACGAACTAGCAAAAACTTCGCGGATAGTCTTTTAAATCAGTAGCTCTAGCGACCACTAGACCAAGAAGGCTGACTATCTATTTACCCTTTCTATATAGGAAAACTTTCCCTGTTTACCAGTAACAATGCAATCCAATGGACGAGTAAACTAGTACGTATGTATAGAGCTGAGCTCATTTGCGCCTATGTATCGCGATCAGCGTCTAACCATTGACTGTTGATTGCGAACATTAATCCTGATACTAACGATAAAGTGAGATATTTATGTGTGGGGATGTTTTCAAGCATTTATTTATTCTGACTTTGTAATTTCACTCTATTCTTACTCATCCACGTGGTGATATTTTACTTGTACACATTTTTTTTGTCATGTGGGAAAATCATCGAATGACTTTTCCCGTTCTGGGTTAAGCGGAAGAGTGTGTCTGACTTCTACTGACTAAAAACCCACCCTGTTCCTTCAGCTGCCCTTAAGTTCTGGGGCCGCGGTATCTCGTTAAAACATTCCCGCAACCCCGGCAGGCAATGGCCCTATGGGGCCCCGTCACCGGTGCTGACAGCTACTTGAAGCGCACGCGGAACACAAGGCGCCGCGGACCCAGGCCTGGTCCTTACTGGACGGTGAGCTACTCCTGCTCGCCGTCCGGAAGACCGTGCCTATGGTGGCCGGAGATCGGCTCGCGATCTCCGACGTCCGGGGCATCGCCCACGGTGGCTGGGGCGTGAGGAAGAGAGATGCTTCTCCCTCGCGCGTTCAGCCTCCTCCTTCGCTAGCATGACTGCTTCGCAGAAGGAGACGACTGCATCCCATTCCCTCTCGCTCCGCACCATGGTCTGAACCAGGGCCGGGCGCGAGAGGTAGGTGTACATACCTAAATTCATAAATACAAGTAAAATGTGGTGAACAGTGGTGGCTCAGTGGCATCGATGACTTAGAGTTGTATGTTGTGGGTTCGTACCTGGACAGGCACATTCCTCTGTGAAATTTTGATCACCACATTTTGATCATCACTGAAAAATCCGAAGGTATGTGATATCCACCACGTGTTTTGAAACAAGTTGCGTGCCTTACTAAAAGCCTACCCGTATTCCAAGGAAATAGTGACATGCCTATGTTTTTGTATTATTTCATTCATCATGGTATCACAATTAGCCTATAACGTTCCCACATCTGTAGACCAAAAGTAAATCAAACTTCTTTAGAATATATTTAGTTATTTATTTATTCACAGGAAATCAGCAGCTTTTTTAACACGCTTTTATTCGGTCGACCTGTATGTAACTAACTATGTAATGGAATCTAAGGTAACTAATTTATCCATCTTCCAAGGGTATAGCGTAATAAAAATTGGCAGCTGTATGTAGTTCTGATGACAATACAATAATATGGTACTACCGAACTGATCTGATAATGAAGCCGGAAGATATAAACTGGAACTTCATGATGGAAAATCGTGTCATAGCTGTTTTGGATTTCTTAGAAAAGTCTTGTAATGAACTTTGGCCACGATTAGGTTTCAAGGTCTGATGATGAAGCCGGAAGATAGGCACTGGCATTCCATGATGGAATATCGTATCATAGTCGTGTTTGCACTTGTGAGAAAGGCCACGTAATGGACTTTGAACACGATCAGGTTTCATTTTAGTTTTTACGTGTATTTATAAAAGCGTGTTTTTCTAGTGTTTTTTAAACTATTAATTTATTTACAATTCTCATTATATGGCAACAATATCACGTGGGGTTCTGAAGCCTATTATAGAGATTCACAGCACGCATATAAAACTAGAAAGTACAGTAGATCTAAAATTTTAACTTTTTAACTAAAATAAAAGGAAATATAACAACTGGTAAATAATAATATACGAATATTATTCACTTACTGGTAAGTATTTTTACTACAGATTTACGAAAAGATACTTTAGAAAGCTGGAATATATCCAGATTTTCAAATTTGTCTATGTATAAGCGAGGCAGTCGAGTCAAAACAGCATTTTGTCCATAATTGGACCCGTGTAAAGATATAGTAAATAAGTGAGTGTGTCTTGTGCGAGACCTTTGCATGCAAAATTCTATGCTTGACCAAAGGTCACTGCTGTCAACATAGAAATGTCTTTTTTTGTAATGTAAATGAGTTTTGGAAGTCAAATGGTAGTTGCTCTTTTTAAAATATTAAAAAATCCCATCTGCTTTGATTGAATGAACCAAGTAATATTTCTTGTTAGGAATGATTGATTTATTTATAAATATGTTTCTTTACTGCAAAACTAAATTACATATATTGCAGTAAACTCGAATCTGTGACAATGAACACATATTATTCGTCAATTATAATTCCACAAAACGTTGTATTAAAAAAAAATCAAATTGTGAAAATTCAGCAAAAACAGAAAAGACGTCTTTCTAATACATAAAACAGCAATTAAGCAAATAATTTCCTTAATTCGCGAAAACAGCGCGAAACAGGCATTCGTTGTAATAAATTCTACGTAATGCTGCTAGGCGAAGTAAAAATGATTTACGTCATTACGCACTGCTAATTTAGAAGTATTGTTCAATAAATTAACACCTTTCTTACTCCGACTTTAGTTGAGAAAGTGTTAAGAAAATTATAGTGTTGTTGAATATATTATGAGGAGTTTGGTCTGCGTGGTATGTTGGAAAAATCTTTTGTGTAGTTTGGCTGGTAGGTTTTTTAATGTTGATAGGCTCACATTAAGATCACTATCTCACCTTATGGTAAGTGATGATGTGGTCGAAGCTAAAGATCCCCAGGTATAGCTATAAGGAAACAGACTCTGTCAGGGAATTCCACTTCTTAGCTGAATGCACAATGAAAGTATTTCCAAAGCGTTTTCTGCGTATGGGTGGGATGTCCACCACTTAGCGATGGCGCATTGCCGTTTCCTTTCTTTAAGTTTTTCGCTATATCTATGTTGTTAATTAAAAATGGTTTAGCGGGTAATGGGTGAAAAGATAACAAACAGTTATACAGAGTTACATTAGCATTTATAAAACCGGACTAGTACGTGTCGGGCCTCGCGCCGTGTAGGGTTCCGTAGTTTTCTACAACGTTAAGTGTTAGTCGGATTAGCTGACCGTGAGATCCGTATGCTCTAAAAAAAATAATTTGCTCTGTTTTACACAAATAAGAACTTTATATAAATATTTTCAATGGGATTTGTCAGAAAACGAAATTTGAGAAGGCAACTTAGGTCTGGTAGTTTTCATTTTAACTTCCCTATAAGTAGGTACTACTACTGCGTTTGAATCCCTTTGAAACTTAGTTGAGAGAGAGAGGGGGGGCACTTTCAAGCTTAATATTTCGCAAACGGATCATTGAATCGAAAATTGGTCTAACTCGAAACGATATCCTACACTATGGCATAGACGAGATAAAAAAATCATCTGTCTTTGCGTGTAGGACTTAAAAATTTTCGTAATAGTTTAGCAAGTGTTTTTTTTTTGGATTCAAATAATATGTTCAAATATAATAATGACTAGTCTTGGACTCGGGTCCCTATTTACATACATATAAAAGGACGAAGGTTTTATTCAGCTATCGTAACGTAGTTTGAAACAGCTAAGTACCAAATTTGCATATTTATAGTAATTACGTCAAAACAAATAACTGGCCACTAGTTTTGCAAAATTTGTCTTAAACTGTTCGATATTCTAAAATAATATTAAAGGAATACATTCTTTCTAAAAGTTTTCTAATTTAAAAAAATGGACTTTTTAACTAAAAAAAAAGAACATACACAACACCGTTCCACCAATTACATAAACCAATTTTCTCCAAAAAGGTACTGAGTCTTGCTAAGAAATAACTTGTGCATTTGAGCTTGTAAAGGCTAGTTACACTATTGCTCAGCAATTGGAAGTCAAGTCGGGGCAATTTCCTCCGTACCATTATCTGCACGTCCCTAGGGACTGGGCAGTAGCAAGAAAGGGGTTGTACAAGCTCGGAGATAATTGTTAATTTTGCTTATGTTCTTAACTATAACCTGACCTTTAACCCTTCCCTTAACTTTAAAATGGGTTTTTAGAAGTGGTTGGTTTCTCTTCGCTCTAAGATCAACAGAATCCTAATGTACTAAGATGTAACTAAGTTGAGAGTTAATATAACATAGTATAACCAGCAAGTAATCTGCCCATTGCTTGGACAAAAGCCTCTTCTCTATGACAGGGAATGGACTGTACCTAATCCACCGGTTGGCGGATATTGATTTTTCAGTTCTAGGACGTGCTTTTTAGGGTTCCGTAGCCGAATAGCATTATGCATTATGTCTGTCCACCCGTATGTCACAGCCATTTTATTCCGAAACTATTAGGACTACACATGTGAAACTTGGTAGGTAGATGTATTCTGTTAACCGCTTTCCGATTTTTATACAAAAAAATAAAATAATCACATATATGGGACTGACACCAATTTTTTTTCATCAAATACTTGTCTGGTGTTTATAGACAGGTCCTTAAAAATGACATTGAGGTTTCGTAAACTATTTTCTTGTTAAATTCAATTGTTCAAAAGGTAGACACTTCCAAAGTGGTAAAATGTCCTCCCTCTAACTTCTATAATAATAGAATGAAAAATCTAAAAAAAATATTTATATTGTGTAGATCTTATTATAAGTGTACTACAGTGATATGAAAGAGTGGAGCCTTCTAATACAGGCATTGTTTCCTTAACTGGAGGCTCCGAACACCGTGATGTAATTATAACCTAACCTAAGGTGCTCGACCAATTACTATTGTATTAGCAAATGCAAATTGAGTTGAATTACCTATCCTCATGGAAATAAAGCGTGTATTTATCTGCAATGCTAAAAGTTCAGCATTCAATACTTTTGTTTCATATAAATGCACCTTTGCAATTAGTCTTTGATCGAAACCTCATCACTCTTACAGACCGATCCCGTCCTCAAATTCATGACGTCACATGCGTAGATAGAAAGTTAGATGGATAGATATACTCTTTATTGCGTAGTGTAGGTACACGCTTGAGCCACAGACACGCATCAGCCAAGATGAAGTAGAAAGCTGTAATTTACTTCGGGCACAAACTCTGGGGAGTTGGAACGACTCAATTTGCGTGACGTGAAAAATGAGACGCCGGTATTCGGATAATTCGTATATTCGGATAGGTTCCCTAATAAATTATGTACTTTCGCAAAAATAGGTATAATTCTCGTTCAAGTGGAAAGAGGGTACGGCCAGTATTTTTGGGACCTTTCAGCGATGTTTAGGGATACAAATGGTATTTCTGATGTAGAGGCACGGCAAAAAGTGTTTTGTGTAAATAAATCATGCGTTTGGGTACACTATTGGCGACAATACTTCTCGTATTGGCATTGGGATACATTCAAAGGAAATTTAGGAGTGCAAGATAAAGTATACCCTGGTTTACTTATTGTTTTTTTTTAAACATAGCCTTTTCATTGCATTTTCTCAAATACTCAGACTCGGATAGACTACAATTTGTAGGCCGTACACATGTTTGTTCTGGTACGGGAATCAAACAGCTCAGCCACTGCACCAGCAGTCACCAACAGCCAATCCTGGGTATGAAATAGAAAAACTTTCATTTCATTTCCCTGGTATGAAGAATTCGCAATCTGCCTGCGTGTGGCATGCTTACGTTAACGAAACATCATTTATATGACAGTCTGTGTTTTCTGCCGGCCACTATGAAAACAAGCGTAAGATTCTATTTGCATAAATGAAATAGAACAAGATGATTTCCACTGTAAAATAAATTAGAGTCTGATCAAAGACATTCCATGCCAAAGAAAATTGTAATTAATTAGAGAAATGAAGCCGGAGCAGTGAAAGCATAAAAGTGAAAATAAACGGAATTAGAAAAGCTGGACATAATATATGTGACGTGGCATTTTTTCAAGTCAGTATAATCCGAAGCTTAATTACAAGTAAAAATTGGGAGGATATTCTGGACAATTTTGGAATGTCTACTGAAACACGACTTAAAGGATTTTTTTTAAGATACTTCAACTACGTTAGTATTAATTTGTATTGTTTGGGTCGGTTTGAGCTTTGAGTGCTAACTAAACAACGATATGGTTGGCGCAGTCATCTGTTTCGATCTATCATTGGTATTTAAACAAGCTATTATTATTTTTATATTTGGCAGTTATTTTTAAGTACCATGTGTATTTGTTGTTTCGAGTTTTCAATATTACGGCACTATTGTAAGCGCCTTGGTTGTTTTGATCGATGCATTTATATCGACGGTTAAAAGGAAATAGGGTATAAGCGACATTTTGGACTGGTAATGTTTTGAAAGCCGACTCTTGTGTTCTATTATCTTTTATTTGTCATATTATTTCTAAACTTTGAACGGCTCTCCTGAACATTATTTTTTTTCCCTTATACCCTATTTCCTTTTAACCGTCAATATGATCTTTAGGATGACTCATCATTTGCTAAATTTTTTTCAAATGTGTTGGGGCGGCATCCAGTCTACCCGGATGCAGCTGAGCACTAAGTGGAGCGTCTGACTGTCTGACCTCCACAACACAATAGCTGGGTAACAAGATAATATAATAATATAATCTTTATTTGTACTAAAAATTATTACATAAAACCAGTTGAGTCACTGACTCCCGTGCTAGGTGATAAACCTGTGTTACAAGAGCCAGTGCCCTCTCCCGAGAGGAGATGCAAGGATTACATAATTTAAAAAAAAATGGGTTGTCTGTAAAGTCGGTTTACTGACGATAGTTGAACGTGACAACGTCATAAGAAAATACTGATGGAATGGTTGCATTTTTCAAAAGAAAATTTTAATTTTATTTGTTTGATAGATATTTTGTTGTAACATTGTTCGACTCTTCCCCTGAACGAGATAAAGATGTAGTTGTCGCTTCAAGAGAACCACTGGCAATAACCAAGTTAGCTGCTTGGCGTAATCTGTTGTTGCGTTGTCTTTCGTTTTTTGATTTTCTCGCAGCAGCCGCCTGAGAAGGAGTTCTAGATGCTGCGATATGCTGTCTGTACTCACGTTGTTTTTGTGCTTTCGATTTTGAAGCAGCGATTATTGGCTGCGCGAATGGCGTTGCTAAAGTAGTTTTCACTGCACTTCATACTTGACGAAAACATGTAAATGTATTATTGTATAGCAGCTGTCCACGCGGACGCATCGCTCACTCAAGTAGGAGAGAGACAGATGTCGAACGCTGCCGAACGCGGAGGCCGATTGTGCCGCTTTGTCGCTCGTTCCGCGCTCTCGCTTGCACTTCAAGCCTTAAATGGAACACCTCAGAGCGAGGTAACGCCGCATGAGTCATGTATTTTCGTGCGTGCAGCCAGCTTCATCGAATTATAAGACGTTGTCACGTCAAAACTATTTAAACTTAAAGATATGATATCAAAAAAGTTTATGTGTGTGTGTGTGCGCATTTGTGTGTGTGTACGTGCCGTGTGTAGATAGGCGACTACTAAATAATAATCATCATATTCCTGTGTAGATAACGGTTAAACTGGTATACATAGCATTATATTCGTAATAGCCTTAAATGAGATTGAAAATCGATACGACCTGCTCGTTGCCTTGGGCTAAATGTCTGTCATAAGGATTCCTGAGTAGGCGTGTTATAATAATTACATATACTACGGACAATGACCTACATATTATGTTCTTTGCGTCAATAGCGTAATGGCTAAGGTGACGTGTGGTCATGGATTCGAACCCCACCTATTAAATTCTTCCTGAACCCACTCCAGACGCAAGAATATTTAGCTTAGTTGTGGGGTTAACAAGATTGCTAGTAATGTATGCGAATACTACGGGCAATGGCCTACATATTATATTCTTTTCAGAAATAGAAATTTTGAAAACACACAATGCAGATTTTATTTGTGAACGCATAGGTGCTTTCACGGTGGCTGAGCGTATTTAGATGAAGTTATGCACACGGAATGCCGTGACCTAGTTTAGAACCGAGAATATAGAACATATCTTGGTGGTACCCATCTATGTACTTTTCTTTGACATAATATTTGTATCTGATGCAAGTAATGCTGCTGAGAAAAACCAGTGATAATACAACGGCTTCTGCATCTATATAAAGCTCAGGTCCGTTCCTGCGTGGAGTATTGCAACCACTTGTGGGATGGCTCAGCAAAATACCAACTTGCTGCACTGGACTCGTTCGAGAGCAAGGCTAAAAGGCTAATAGGCGACGAGGTTCTATCGGGCAAGCTTCATAGTCTGGCTCATCGGCGAACCGTTGCTTGCCGGTCAGTTTTCTATAGATTGTACTTCGGGGAGTGTGCGCAGGAGCTCCATGACCTGATTCCTTCATCTCCATTTCACTACCGGTCTACCAGACGCACGGCTGGGTACCATCTACACTTGGTTGATATACCGTCTTGTCGTACCAAGCGCTTCTCCTCCACATTTATTGTGCGCACAGTCAAGTTGTGGAATTCTCTGCCGGCTTCTGTGTTCCATGCCACTTATGACCTTTCAGCCTTTAAAGCAAGAGTAAATAGGCATCTTCTGGGCTCACTCGTCATATCGTAGACCTCATCTATCGCTTACTATCAGGTGGGATCGAGGTCAAGAGCGGGCTCATCCGTAAGAAAAGAAACGTTGACAAAAGCGAGAGGCATTAAATAAATAAAATAAAATTCATTTATTTCAGGTCCAAGACCCATATAAAATAAAATAAAAATACACAACTTAAAACAATTGCTCGGCTTCCTAATTTAAAATACAAAGGGAGAAATTTACATACAAAAAGATTCCAAGATATATTAAAAGCACCACATTTACTATTTATCATTTTCAGGCTACACACCAAAAATGAGATCAATAGAAGCAGTAATACTTACGCATAGTTATCTAGGGTCATACACCTTAAAACGACAAAATTCACGCTACGATGCCACTCTACATCATAAGTTTTCTCAAAAGCTATTAACGTTTTACTTTGGTTATTCAGCTACGTATTTAAGTTCTTTGAAAAAAGTATTTTCGTATTTTTCTCTATGACTTTTTTAATAGTTTCAGATTAATGTAAGCACGTATAGTATATGTGGTTTAATTTAATGCCACTCGCTTTTATCAACGTTGTATAAATAATTAGTAAAATCTATACAACTATACATAATTATGCAATATATTTTATATATATTAAAATTGAAATGTGTCTCTTTGATTTCAAAGTAACTGTGTTTTTTCAAGTGCTTATAGTTATTTAAACAAACAACTTCTTAAAATTTACAAAAAATTTCTTTGATTTTTGTTAATCTCTGAGACCGCTAAACTGATTTTAAAGAACGATGTGGGTGTACCTCAAGGTATTGCTGTGGCAAAGCAAAATTTATTGAAAGATAGAGGAAGTTAAAGGGCAGCATATAAACTTTAATCCCGGAATTCCCTCAGTATCGAGATTTAGGAGGCAAAATCCTCCTTTACGAACTAGGTCACGGGCACGGCTTGTTGAAATTCAAGTAGGTAATTGATTTCTATTTATTTATTTACATGGGTGACCAACAGTTGAATACAATAATCTAGAAACAATTTGAAAATTACAAGCCAATTACAAGTCTCCACGTACAGCAATATATGGTATTTCAATAAAGCGGCAAAGAGTAAAACTGGCGCTATTGAAGTTCCGTGAAGTTTCATTCCAAATCGTAGATCAACGCATCGACATGGAATTTCGTAGCTCAATAGCTCAAATATTTAATTAAAATTTAACTGGGCTTACAACCCGGTTGTTTGTTTCTCTTTGGTGTTCATTTCATTTATAATATATATACCATTATATAACACCATTAATTAACAGATATTTTTATCGGCTACCTACCGTGGGATTAAAAAAAACTATAGGTGAATAAGTAGTGTTTGAAGGCACACCTGCTGCTTATACCTTCAAACTATCACTTGTATTCCTCAAACATGCATGATAGTATGGTGGTGTAATTTTTTTAAATACTTCACATTTTAAAGTTTCATGTAAACCTTTGCTCTCCTCAAGATTTCATAAATCTCTATTATGCCCGTTACAGATTACTCAATGAGCATATTGAACATCTTATCTGACCTTAATAAGAAGTTATGATTAAGAATCACACTAAGAGAAAAATCTTCTTAACTACGAAAAACAATAAACAAACCACAATACACAAAGCAGTTGCTAACAAAAAGAACAACATTGGAAAAAGAGCCGCAAAAACAGGATATTATAAAAGGTGGGCGTTTAACAATGAAGGGAAACTTACTAAGAACATTTTTCACGGATCCCCTCGTGTATTTCCAGAGAAAATGAAAAAAGCGGCCGAAACGTTCGCACAGGGTGATCCCGACCGGGACTGGCTCGCTGTCTGAGAACCGAACCCTTTTCTTGCTGCGTTTGCCTTTACCCGTTTTCCCCGAGCGTTTATTTTTCAAGCTAGACTTCATAATTTTCACTTCATTTGCTACCACAACACTGGCTTCGACGCTCGTTTGTTCGTGTTTTTTGCAATCGTGCTCTTTGTCGACTACATTTTTACGTGTTTGGGTCTCAACGTTCAACGGCCTCACGCTGACTCCGCTACTTCGGTTCCACTCTTTCGACTCCGTGCTTGTATTTTATAAAGCGCGACAAATATGTACTGTGTGTTTTGTTTACGCGACACAATGATACTGAGAGTACTTATAGTTATGACGCGTATGATTTGCACGGCTGAGGCTAGTCCACACGACACTTGGCTTAGTTTCAATTCGCCACTATATACCATTAATTTGTATATTAATTAGCACGAAACTAATTCGCTGCACATTGATATGGAACATAAAGAACTGATTACTTAAGCGGCTATTCACTAAATATTATGTTAGTTATATCTTTTAAGAAGGTTCATTCCACAACTGATTTAGTTTAGAACAAAACTGACGCGTGTTTGGTGACCTGCCAGCGTTTATGAAGAGACAATTTCGATGCGTTCCAATTATAATTCAGTCTGATTGTCATGCAACATATTTAATTATGTGCGAACAAAAATAGCTGTGCATTTGCAATATCAAGTTTAAACAGCACCTGTCACGATCGGTTCGGAACGGGTCGGTTCGAATGATGTTCAGTAATGCTGTTTATGTGTTCGTGTACCTACATCTGTCTAGACGAATCCGAATGAATCTGAATATTGAAACAGTTCGACGTTGCGGTAATTGATCTGTTAACGGATTTGCAAATGATTGTGGATGCAGCTTGGTGACGTGACGGATGCATTTACATCTCTGAGATGTCTACATAGCTGTCGGAATTAGAGCATATCAAACGTGTATGAAACACAATGCAACACAATATCCGACAAATATTTGGCAAACCCAATAGAACCGCGTTTGTTATGAACTCATAGGGATGATGCCGCCGTGATTGTAAACATTTTGCATTACACAGCAATTTGATTGTTTTCCGGTACATTACTGCCTATGGGGTGTGTAGAGCTGATGACTAATGAAAAATACGATTGGGAAAGCATTAATGAGTTTTCGTGGAAAAATTAAATTAAACACAAGTGCCATGAAAGCAAATTTCGATAAATTGACAGAATTTTTGAAAATACTCACCAGCGTTTAACAACTTTCGTTTCTCTTAAGATTCGAGGGTTACGATAAAGGCACTTTTCCATCGAAATCGTCTGCCAATTGAAAGGGACAAGGCATTCTCAAATGATAAATTTGCATACCTACCGTTGAATATTTTAGAGAGCTTCCTTCGTGAAAATTAACTGATTCCTAACGACCGTCGAGGTCTCTCTGATGTAGCAACCTTAAGGCGAAATGTTCTACCATTTTCAACTATTACATTGAAATGATTACTTGAAGCAAAGTCTCTTCCATTTTAGAATAGTGCTTTCAGGAGATTCAGGACAGATATTACCGTTAAAATTAATCGAGGATGGAATACGAATATTTGATTTTCTGAACGAGCCTAGCAGTATTCGGACTGATTTATTTTTCTATTCGAGTAATAGCGTCTTGTAAACTTACCTAGTATACAGTATATATCCATTGTTTGGCATGTTTGTGTATGTTTCTGTGTATTTTGTGTTGCGTGTAAATATAGATATTTATTATATAACTAAAACTGGTATGGCCGCGGTATTTCATTAAAATATTCCTGCAGCTCAGAACATTATATAGCATGCGCTTCAGTTTTACGGTATAATAAGAAATTAAATAGTCCATTTGCTTATCCGTTACGACTTTTAGATGTGATATCCTCTTAAAAATGTTTCCTACCTACTTCAAAAATAATATTTCCCTTCCTCTTTGTAAATTACTGCGAAGAACTATTTTAAAAAGAAACTTATTAGTTAGGCATTTACAAATTTCTTATTTTATACTCCCTCAGACTTTCGATGTAAATTACCCGACAATGACAGTATTGCTGGTATATTAGAGCAATTTATCACAGGCCAAACTTGAAGAAGTTTGAAAGGCACGAGGTATAATAAAGTTTGTAAATTACCCGCTGTTCCGAAGAGGAAGATGTTTACCTGTTCTTATTACTTACTTCTTATTAGTAGCTTTATAATAAACCTTATTTTGTTGATGTAAGCCTACTTCTTGCGTTCGTTAAAGTGGAATATTTATTTAGTAAAATTTTATAAAGAGGAAAGACTTAAGAGATTATGACGTCCATTCGCAAAGGATAAGTACCTAATCTAATTTAAGCATATAATAATAAATTAAATACGTTGTTTTGACAAAGACAAACACAAACAAATGTTACTTGCCCAGCAAATGCTGAGTTGGTAACCCTTTCGGTGTAGACATGCTCAGCGGAATTCTTAGTGTTATTTTTTATGTTTCTAATTTTCTATTGTTTGTTGTTGTGTGTGTTTATCATCGAATAATAATGATTTTTCAATTTCAATTTCAACTTCAAAAGTTACAATAATTCAGCCTATAACGTTGCGACTGCTGGGATACAGACTTCCTGTCTATGAGAGGAATGTGACGTAATCCAGCACGCGGGTTCAGTGCGGGATGGTGGATGTCTTATGACATTCGGATTTTTGGCCCTGTTTCATGCCAGTTTCCTCACAATATTTTCCATCACCAATTTAAGAGAAATTGCGATGATATAAATTACACAATGTAATGTTCCTGACTGGGGTCGAACTTACGACTTGAAACTCGCAAATCGGGCACCACTGCCTTAATAGACGTTATGTTAAAAATTTTGTCTGTCCCTCCGGGCTTCTCTCTGTAACGCCTGAAACGATTTTAATAGTACTTTAACTGAAAGATACTGCCTATAGGTTACTTTCTATCCTGGAATTTCTACGGGTTCGGGATTTACACGGGAAAAACCTCCAATGCGAATCACGTCACAGGCTCAACTAGTAGTAGAAATTCTTGTGTTGAATTGTGTGTCCATGTTCAGCAATTATTCAAGTGCTTTATGAAGGTAAAGTGTTGATGTTATGCGTTTAGTTTATTGTATCCATGCAAAATTGTTTGCTGATCATGATTTGTATACAGGAAACAAAAACAAACCGTGCATTCTGTTGTGTTTCCTACAAGAAACAAAACCTACACCGTGCATTCTGTTTCTACGCAGAAACTAACAGATGGTTATGCTGTTCAGAAAAATAAACTTTCTAAGAACAGAAGGAAAATATAGATTCTTGTTCGTTTGTAACATTGATAAAATACAATAATAAATTGATGAAGCCGTTTCGTTTATGTGATTCTTAGCAAAGCACCCGCGTTAATACGAGGTCAATTTATTATTTTATCTATACTATATCTAATGAATAAAATTTAAATGTCTGTTTTCACGATACTATAAATCTATACTTAATATTATAAAGCGGAAAAGTTTGACGCACTAATCTTCGAAAGTCCTAGATGCATTTGGATGCAATTTGGTATGGAAGTAGCTTGAAGCTTGAGGAAGGTTATAGGCTACTTTTTACGCGACTGCAAAAAAGGAGAGTTATATTTTGACCGTGAAAGAATCCACGGGAGCGAAGCCCCGCGTGAGTACTAGTATAAGATAATATAAAAGAAAAGCAAATTTTGTCCATCTGTTTTTCTTTTTGTCTGGCTAATCTCTGGAAGGGCAGAACCAATTTTGATGGAATATATATTGAAAGAGATAGGTTATAGAGCTATACAGGTTTAAATTGGACTACCAATGGGATCGGGAATACAGTAAAATCCTTTCAAGCAAAAGAAGTCGCGAGGACACTTAGTCTCCCAATATTATAAAACATTTCTTACATCTGTTTCAATTGTACACGACATACCATCTATTTCAATAAACCATAGTTTGTTTGGTAGCAAATAAACTCTCTGATTGCTATTAAACCTTTTACTTTTGAAGTCCTATGGCTACCAACATCCACACATTAAAACTCGTTCTCTAAAACTATCTTAAACTTTTGATTGGGTATATTAATTGCATACTATCTATATAAATTCCACTAGCTTTGAATCCCAGTTATCACAACACTAGGTTTAGATTTAATCAACTCAAAATTTGGACTTTAATGGTTGTTAATCTGGTCAAATTCATCGCTCTGAAAACACAGGCTTGTCTTTTCAGCGCTAAAAGGAGCCCATTTCAACTATCCCCTACTTTGCGAAGTACATCTGTGCCAGTTACCGACCGCCTGGAGCTTTTGGGCATGGAGTTGACATCAGACCTCAACTTCGGCTCAATCATCGAGTCCAGAGGTCAGAGTGCAGCAAAAAAGCTGGGAATTCTACACAAGGTGAGGCGGTACTTCACGCCTGGACAGCTTCTGAATCTATATAAAGCACAGGTCCGTTCCTGCGTGGAGTACTGCAGCCACATGTGGGATAGCTCTGCAAAATACCAACTTGCTGCACTGGACTCGATCGAGCGCAGGGCTAAAATGCTTATAGGCGACGAGGTGCTATCGGGCAAGCTTCATAGTCTGGCTCATCGGCGAACCGTTGCTTGCCGATCAGTTTTCTATAGATTGTTCTTCGGGGAGTGTGCGCAGGAGCTCCATGACCTGATTCCTCCTGAGGGCTGGGTACCATCCACACTTGGTTGATATACCGTCTTGTCGTACCAAGCGCTTCTCCTCCACATTTATTGTGCGCACGGCCAAGTTGTGGAATTCTCTGCCGGCTTCTGTGTTCCCTGCCACTTATGACCTTTCAGCCTTTAAAGCAAGAGTAAATAGGCATCTTCTGGGCTCGCTCGTCACATCGTAGACCTCATCTATCGCTTACCATCAGGTGGGATCGAGGTCAAGAGTGGGCACATCAGTAATTTAAAAAAAAATCGAATTCACGTGTTAAAAACTGGATTAATACATGAAGCAAAATCTGACAAAGTGTCTTCCAACGAAAAATATTCAGTCAGACGGGTATGCAATTTGACACAGTTAAAATTTATATGGAGGAGTGCAGAAATAGAAATAGAAATAATTTATTTGCCAATAATGTAGGTAACAAATATGGTGTTAATTTATGGAGAGTCTCGATGCATTTTGCCTTACGGCAGACAAAATTATTAAATTAATTTAATAATAAGCAGATAGGTAATATTTTTTGTATTTAAAACAACTTAAGTTATTTATGGTCAAGTAATATGAAAATTCGACCATAGAGCGGCCACAAGTAGTACGTATATAGGTCACTCAGTTGTCGAAATACGACCATATATTTTAAAAAATATTTAAGGTAGTTTTTTTGAAAAGTAATATTTTCAATATATTGTAATGAAAGTTATATGAATTAAGGGAATGTATATTAAATTCACTATCGCTTTTCTATCGGTTACATTTCGGAGAGTGAGCGATTGAATTGGACTATGCGTAATTCCACCAAGCCCGTTTCATCAATAATCGTTACATGGTAGACATCCTACCCATATGCACAAAACGTATTGAGAATACTTTTATCGTGCATACAGCTAAAGAGCGGAATTCCCTGCTGGATTCTGTGTTTCCTGATAGTTATAACCTGGGGGTATTTAAGTCAATAGTGAATAGGTTACTTCTATGTAAGGGTGCTTCATCTTTGACCACATCATTGCTTACCATTAGGTGAGATGGTGGTAAAATGCAAGCCTATAATGAATAAAAAAAAATGATTTAGTCACAATCCACGTCACTACAGTCTATGAAAAACGTGAAAAACGTATAAAAAACGTTGGCTGGCACACGATGATTTCAATATCACAGCTGTCGAGGTTTCAACCACTAGACATGCATAAAATTTATAGCGGTGCTGTGGTTGCATATGCATAAATATTGTCATTATTATTGGTGCACCGCAGAAATATGAAACATGGAGTGAAATAGCACAAATTGCAGATCGTTGCTGTAACTGTGCCATTGATATTTGTTATCGAAATGTCGACAAATAAATTTATAGCCCTCGATTTTATTGGAGCGTTTAACTTGATACCGTTCTGCAATAATTTATTCAAGAATTTCTCTATGTATTTATAGACAGATAGAATACTCTTTATTGTACACCAATAATTTAAACACACACTTGATTTACAATACTGTAAAATATGGTTACAATGGCGGTCTTATCGCTGATAGCGATATCTTCCAGACAAACTTTGGATGGACTTTAAGAACATGAAACAAAGAGGGGAGGGGAAAGTCAGTGTACCTACTTCAAGTATATAACATACACAAAAAGTAACTACTTAAAGTAGTTACTTAATATAAATATATGTATATATAATACAATACGATACATAAATAAGTATAAATAAATATATGTATTATGTATACATAAATATGTCATAAGGAGAGAAATACGGTATAATCATATATAGTCTTCTACTGTCTTCAAATAGTTTTATGCAAATTAATGCCATTAGGAACTGTAACAACAGAACTTTAGACCTTATTTTATGTAATTTCCACGGTGGGTCTGTATGTGAATGCAAAAACCCAATTTCACTAATAGATGTTCATCACCCTCCTCTTGATATCACCATCAAAAATATTTCACCAGCAGTATTAAAAAGTAAGGGTTCTTGCAAACATAACTTCTGGAAGGCAAACTACGCTCTCGCAAATGAGAGGTTAAATAACATCGACTGGACGCGTTTGACGGACGTCGACTTAATGGTAGACACGCTATACACACATTTGAACAGAATAGTAGATGAATGCGTTCCTAAATATGTTACACGCAATAACAAATTCCCTATCTGGTTTTCTAAATCTTTGATCAGACTTCTCAACGAAAAAGAAAAACTAAGACTTCGTTTTAAAAAATACAAGAATCCCAGGGACAAATATGAATACCGTTTATTAGAGGAACGTTCTAAAGTGATGATTAAAAAATGTTATAACACGTACGTCAATAACACTGAAAAGAACATAAGACTTAATCCGAAAGCATTTTGGTCATTTGTCAAGGCCAAAAAAGTCAAGACAAATGACATTCCATCTGAGATGCATTGGAACCAGAGCGTGGCTACTTCTGGAGAGGATGTGAGTAAACTATTCGCTTCTCACTTTTCTTCAACTTTCGTATCTCCAGCTGGTACTCTCGCTGCACAAACGAAGTGTAAAAACTACCCGCAGCTTGCATTGGGAAGCCATTACTTCACAGAGCGAGACGTACTCAAAGAATTAAATAAACTAAATACTTGTAAAGGTCCAGGGCCCGACGGCTTGCCACCACATTTCATAAGACAGTGTGCCAAATATTTATCTTTACCCCTAAAAATAATCTTTAACAAGTCCCTTATGTCTTCTAAGTTCCCCACGCAGTGGAAAATAGCACACGTCGTACCGGTATTTAAAAAAGGGGAGGTCGATGATGTAAAAAACTATCGACCCATATCGCTCCTTTCAATTTTCTCGAAACTGTTCGAATCTTTAGTTTGTCCCGTATTAACTTCACTACTTAAAACTCAACTGGCTACACAACAGCATGGTTTTTGTACCAATAAATCTACTACCACCAACTTAGTTCACTACATTAATGATCTGAGCAAATCTGTGGACTCCCGTGTACAAGTAGACTCAATCTACACTGACTTCAGCAGTGCATTCGACAAAGTGAACCATGCGCTCTTAATACAAAAGCTTAAGAACTGTGGCATGCATGGTCGAATGCTACTCTGGTTTGAATCATACCTTTCTGAACGTCAGCAGAGAGTAGTTACAAAAGGCTATCAATCACCACTTTATCAGTCCATCTCTGGGGTACCACAGGGATCTCATCTCGGTCCTATTCTCTTTCTGGTATTTGTGAACGACATCATACACTCAATAAAACACTCAAAATGCTCAATGTTTGCGGACGATCTAAAGATATACAAAGAGATTGTTTCAAGTACCGATATTGCCTTGCTCCAGGAAGACTTGGACGCAATTCACGAGTGGTGTCTCAGTAACATGATGACTCTCAATGCCAAAAAGTGCTATCACATAACCTTTACACGGAACAAGCTAATTCAGCCATCAGCATATCACATAAATGGCATAACTCTTCAGAGAGTTGATACCATTCGTGATTTGGGAGTCCAACTTGACAGCCAACTTACTTTTGCAAGTCATTTTGACAACATCGTTGCTAAAGCAAATAAAATGTCAGGTTTCGTGAAAAGGACTTGCAAAGACTTTCAGTCAACCAGAACCCTTAAGGTTCTCTACAACTCTCTGGTGAGGAGTATTCTGGAATACGCATCTCCCGTGTGGAATCCAACTTACCGTGTCCACATCGACAGAATAGAGCGCATCCAAAAAAATTTTACGAGATATCTGCGCTACAGAACTGAGAACTGTGATCGTGAAGCTGGATATTCTCAAAGATTGTCATTTTAAAATGAGTTCCTTGGAGCAACGAAGAAGCTGCTCGGACTTAATTTTGCTTTTTAAGATTGTCCATAACTTGGCAATTGTACCGGAGTTAGTTTCAGAAATTAGTCTAATCGTGCCCCGTCGTACCGCTTACAGATCCAATTTTAAAACGGAAACATTTAAAATGCCTAAAAATAGAACAAATCTTGGC
Source organism: Tholera decimalis (assembly GCA_943138885.2). NCBI lineage: Eukaryota > Metazoa > Arthropoda > Insecta > Lepidoptera > Noctuidae > Tholera > Tholera decimalis. The sequence continues at coordinate 11,930,671 of OW964563.2, forward strand.
CGTTCCGCTCCTTTATACCGGTTTTTGAGTAGTTACAACAAACTGAGCACACGTACCAACAACTTGGATATATTTTCGAACAGTCTGAATGAATTCAGACGGTATGTCCAAGCTCTCAGTGCTTGACTCTCTGACTGCGTTTAATATATTTTACGATTAATTTTAGAATTAATTTTCATAATACGTTTATTAAAATTAAATATGACCCTGTTTATTCTACTTGTATAATTTGCCCTTTGAATTTGATGTATTGTAATTTGACCTACCTAGCTTATTTTTACTTTTAATCTGTATTGATAATAATTTAATTAGTATAATAGAAAAATTATCGTTTATATTTTTCATTGGCATTATGTTCTGAGAGATACGTATTTATTGTATTTTAATTTAAGTGGTTGACATTCCATTGTTATGTTTAATTAATTAATTTGAATGTATTTTTTAATCTCTTTTCAATGTAATTTAAATTAATGAAATCATGATCTCAATTTGCTTAATATTTTTTTTTTAATTACTTATACAAGTGCTGTGCACACCTATAAGTGATGAATTCACTACAGTATTAGTATTTGTAACAATTTTATATGTATTCGATTTAGTGAATAAGTCGTTGGTGTGTCATTTAATAAATAAATAAATAAATAAATAAATAAATAAATAAATAAATAAATAAATAAATAAATAAATATAGGAGTCTATAAAAATGATTGACAACAGAGCTTTTAAAAGCAGCAAGTGGCAGTACTCCTAGTGGTGTTAGTAAATTGATAAGAAGCATTGCAGCAGTTGCCTATTATTGCATGATACATAGGGCAGTAATAAAGGCCAAATTCTAGCCCTTTGATCTTTTGGTTCAAGCGTAGTGCAGGGCTATTTTTCGAAAATACAGTTCTAAATTAAGAATCCTGCATTTTTAACTTAAGTGGTTCCATAACTTACATGAGTAGTCCATTAATTATTTTACTAATATTCCAAGTCCGAGTGGAACACGGGTAACATAAATATATTGATGCAATATGATTAGCTTAGCTTAAGATAAGATCATTTTATTTGTCCAAATATGAGTATACATACAAAAGAAAAGCATGCAAGTTCTTAACAAATATTTTACACAGGTCGTCATGTTTGCCATATTTATACAATGGCATACAAATATTTAAGGTGAGTATATTTTAATTATTCATAATTCATAATTTTGTATTAAATTACACAGCTAATAAAGTCATTTAAATAATTAATAAAAACAATTCAATTTTGTATAATTCAATAATTAAAACATCACAGTCACAGTTTACTTGTATAACGTAGTCAAAACAAGTAAATAAAGTTATTACAGTCATTTAAAGTAGTTAATTAAAAGATAAAAGTAATTATAGTCATTTAAAGTAGGTGGTGGTCTTTGGTCTCTCTTGCAGCCGTAGTGCGGGTCGTTTTGCACGACATGCCAACTTAAATGACATTATCCGACGAGCCCTTGTCACCGTCAGCGTTCCAGCCGTATTGGAACCCATTGGACTGGCGCGTGACGATGGCAAGAGACCGGACGGCATGTCATTGTTTCCTTGGAAGATGGGTAGGCCTTTAGTGTGGGACGCAACTTGTGTCGATACTGTCGCGCCATCCCATCTTCCCAGTTCATCATGTTGTGCTGGCGCTCCCGCTGCGGCTGCGGAAAACCTCAAGCGGCGTAAATATAGTCATCTCGGTGATAACTATATTTTCGAGCCGTTTGGGGTCGAAACTCTCGGACCATGGGGCCCGTGTGCTCACAGCCTTTTTAAAGAAATATCGAAAAAGCTCGTTGACGCTTCCCGCGACCCAAGGGCTGGCTATTTCTTTGGTCAACGGCTAAGCATTGCCATACAACGAGGCAATGCCGCCAGTATCTTGGGTACGTTGCCAGCCGACAGCGTTGAGGATGAATTTTTTGATGCTTTATTGTAGTTTGAATTTTAGTACATAATTTTGTATATTTGTTGTAATTAATTGTTTAAATATATCTTTTAAACTAGTCAATTAATTGGTAAAAGTTATAATAGTCATAAATTAAAATTCTTTTCACATAAAAAATAATTAATTGTGTAGTAAGCTCTTTCGGCTAAGAATTTTTTAACTTTCAATTTAAACTGTACATCACTTAAAAGCTTTCAACTTTTTGGCAATTTATTATAAATAATTGGAGCCATGCAAAAGATACTCTTGCGCATAAGAGCAGTTCTAGCTTGTTGTAAGCAAATCTGAGTGTTGTCACGTCTATGTACATCAGCCATGCTCGGAAACAGATTAGGGTTGGACCTCACAAACATTGCATTTTCTATTATGTATAAGGAAGGTAATAAATATTATTTTAGGTAAAATTTTAATTTCTTTACGAGTGAATAAATTTCTATAGACAGAAATCAAATCAAAGCTATACATTATAAAATAAAGACATTAAAAATACATTCTCGTCAATGTATTTTTAAGCCGAAACTAAAAAAAATGTGAAAATGATTTTCATCGAACTCAATCTATTAAGGGGAAACCCAATATTCTAGAACTGATTCAAGTTTGCTGAGTGAATCTAGTAATCACTTAGATATTCCACAACATTTCCACACAACGCCATCTAGTCCCAAACTAAGCAGAGCTTGTGGTATGGGTACTAGACAACTGATAAACATACATATATATTTCTAAATACATACATATTATAGATAAATTACACCCAGACAAAAAACAAATGACCGTGCTCATCACACAAACATTTGTCCTAGGTGGGAATCGAACCCACGACCTTGCGCATAGCAGTCGGGGCCACTGACCACTATACCAACGGGCCTGTGTGATGCTTGTAAGATACCCTATATATTTTGTTGCTATTTCTTCAAGCCAGGCTTATGCAATTTTCGATGTCAGTATTAAAATATTTGCGACTGTGTAAAGCATAAATATCATGTTATGGTTTTATATTACGAATAACTTTTTCTTAATAAAAAGCTAGTTAAACGAAAGTTTTAAACACACTGGGACCAAGTTAGGTAGCCTTAATGAACTAAATTGGTTTTAGATGAAAGATACGTCAGAAAGTTGAATGTGGCATGTACTATTTATGTATTTATAAATAATTAGGTATACATATACTGTCTATTTTTAACTTGGCCACTTGACATTTAAGTAAACAATTTTATAAACTTTTGTTGTTTCTCATTGTTACGTAGGGAGTGGGGCAGCATCAACAGCATCCTAAAGATGATCTGCAGCCGACTGAATTGCGCGATCGAGAACCAGTGCTGCAAACTTTCTTGGACTTGCAGCAGTATAATATTGTGCTATTATGTGATTGTGGTTTGTAAAAATATACGTGGGATTTAATTCATAATATTTTGTAGTATTTAGTTTACTCACGTAGACAAACTTTTAGCGATAAGACTGCCATTGTAACCATAGAAGTAAGAAATTATGTTAAAAAGGTGTGTTTAAATTATGGTGTACAATAAAGTATATTCTATCTATTTATAGACATATTAAGTTGTTACTAACATTATGAGTTATGTTACTTTAATAAACAAATGAACTTTTATTATTATCTTTGTATATTATTACTGTAGATTGAAACTGTATTAGAATCAATTTGGGTCCAGAAGCTGTAGCCTACACACCAAAATCTGATGGGGCCTGGTGATCTGTCTAACAGGTTTTGAAAAAAAAAAAAATAGTTTAGGCACCAGACTCCCGCAAATTTAATATTTCCAGTTTAAACTGGCCAGTTCGGTAAGTAAGACGGGCCAATTACCATTACTGAAATTTGTAGTGAGATATTAAATACTAGGTATTCAATATCAACCCAATTAGGACCAGAGCCTTTTCACCAAGAAGTCTTTTTTCAAGACATTGATTCAGAGAGAAGGTATAAACGTAGCAGATGCAGCAGGATACCAACTTGCGGGAATATTCTAACGAGATACCGCAGCCCCGGAACTTAAGGGCAGCTGAAGGAACAGGGTGGGTTTTTAGTCAGTAGAAGTCTGACACTCCCTTCCACTCCACCCAGAGCGGACGAAGTCATTCGATAATTTTCCCACCCAGTAAAAAAAGTAGGATACCAAATAACCGGACCCGACAGGGCCTACCAAGTTTGTGGGAATATTCTAACGAGATATCGCGGCATTGGAACGCAAGGGCAACTAAAGTAGGGTTTAGTTAGTGGAAGTCTGACACTCCATTCCGCCATCCATAGCGAGAGGAGTCATTTGATCATTTTCGCACCGAAAAAATAATCGTTATTTATTACGTTCTTTGGAGTCGTTATAGGGATATAATCCCTTGTTACCAGCTGAACACAATCCCTACTAATATAATAAATGTAACTCTGTCTGATACACTACTGTCGAAACCACTTAACAGATTTTAATGAAATTTATTAGAGTGGTAGATTAGACCTTGGAAAAGGATTTTTTTCGGGTGGGAAAATCATCGAATGACTTTTCCCGCTCTGGGTGGAGCGGAAGGGAGATTCAGACTTTTTTCTGACTAAAAAAGCCACCCTATTCCTTCAGCTGTTCTTGCGTTCCGGGGCCGCGGTATCTCATCAAAAAATTCCCGCAACCTCGGCAGGCAATGGCCCTATGGGCCCCGTCACTAGTGCTAACGGTTTTTTAAGCCCGCGTGGAACACGATGCCTTGCCCACCCGGGCTGCAAAACCTCTCACGCAAGGTCGGGCGTAGGAAGGGATAGTTGCCCATAAAACCCGAAAATCTCCTTGATTAACTCCCCAACGTTTCGCAGTAAATTATTATTAATATAACAGCCAATATCATTGAAAATTACGAGCTAATAAGGCTTGCCGACTGTACTATTCCACCTACACTTTTTATGGTTATGAGGGCCTAATGTTACAATGATGAAAGCGCTACATTTGCCGAATATAGAATTGTTTTAATACTTCATGTAATGTCGATATGCCGTTACCTCGTTTTATGGTTATGGTTATGTGTGAGTGTAAACGTAAAGTTGCTTTGGGAGTGTATTTTGTATTGTTTACAAAATTCGTGTTTGATTTAACCCGTTTATAATTCACAATTGTTTTATTTGCATAGGGATTAACATATATTTTAGTAAATACAATTTAAACTAAATTGCAAATTAAAATAATGCATAAGAATCGAGAGCATGCGGGCATTGCTACGTTGTATGACACTGCTTAGCCTTTATGCAAATTAGTAGCCAGCCTTGAGACACGGCCAGTGTCAGCCAGACCTTTCGATTTTTTTTTTGAAAAGGCTGTGAGCGTGTGAATGAAGGAACCTTCGGTCCCAGACCAAAAACCGCTCGAAAATGTAGTTATCACTGAGGTTACTAAATAGTTGAGTTATGATTTATTTAGTTTTAACTCTCTTACATGCATTACTAATTGGCATTCCGAGAAATATCCCAAAACTGATTGTTTTTATAATATCTGTGAGTTTAACAAGTGGTTGATAGATTTTCGAGGGTGTCCTTAGTAGACCTAGGGTTAGACTTAGCCTAAGAATTGACGTTGGTAGTGGGGTAATATGTACTCAACATTGCTAACAGAACATTCAATTATTCTGGTGTGGCGACTTCGACCCGGAAGAATCAGCGTTTAAGGTGGACCGAGTGACTGATTTACCAATATGGTGGTAAAATAATTCCATTTGCGTAATGAAAAGTTTCTCTATGTTTCGTCACGGTAGGTTAGGGAGACTGCATGAAGGAAAAAATTTAAGTCCAACCAACAGAACAGGAAAAAGTATAATTACAAAGAACTCTTTCATTCTAATTATACTTTTTTAAATTATATTAAAAATTGTGGTGTTGCAAAAGCGAGAGATTTATTTCCCCGAACAGCAACTGGAAATAAAATTTAAATAAGTGATTGCATATTTGAAAGACAGAAAGTTAAAAGACATTTGGCAAGTTACGACATAATATTAAAAAGTATCTTAGTTTTGCAAAGAAAATTATTTATGAGGGCATTTATTACTTTGCCTACGCACGAATCATTTACCTATAATACTTCTGCCCACGAAGTAAACGACTTTGTTAGAACTAAGATAAAGTAGTGTACAACGTGTAACGGAAACCCCATATCTATCCAAAAAGGCTGAAGACAACATCTGGTATGGAGTCTCCATGCACAGTTTCAGCTCAAAATAACTGACTCAAAAAATTGATACCAAATTATCGGTTTCATATATTTCTTAAATACCAATCATAACAAACGTGTCACAGCACTACGAGGGTCAATAACTTTCCACTTCACTTGCCAATAACACGATAATTCTCTTCGTTCTTCTTAATTTGAAAAATTCGGTCTCTGGTATCAGTGTATTGGAATTTGTAATAAGTTCTACACACGTAGACTTAGAATTACAAAACCCTTGTCATATCGTTTGTTATCATCCAAAGAAGCCATGCACTTGGTATGTATGTACCCTTTAAATTACACGTTGTATGTTATTTAGACCACGATAATGAATAACGCAATACGACTACATAGGTCCACACTGTTTTCGCTATAATCGCTTGGCGGCCGATGTGTGCGTCCCACGCCAGTGTTTGTTGAAAAAAAGTAACAGGTGGCGACATTGTCATTTTCAGTTATTACTAAGGCCGTGCGCGCACTGCCTTGCGGTGGCCGCAATTCCGGTAGTTCTACCGCACTGGTGGAATGACCGGGGCCATCGGTGACTCTACCGCACGCGTTTATTCCACCGCAGTGCGCGCACTTCTATGACACTCCATACTTCACAGATTTTGCGTTTCCAAAACGCAACGCAGTGCGCGCACGGCCTTAAAGAAAACCCACAGTGTTATGGTTGTTTTTTACTTGTTGACGCTTAGATGCGACAAGCGTGTTTTGTTATAAATTTTGTCACATTGTCGCGTCGACGCGTTGATCACAAAATCCACAACAATGTTTACATTGTAAAGAAATATTAAAAAATCGTTAGCTGAAAAATATTTTATATTTAAAACAAATGACCTTCAAAAATAATTGTATCGATAGCACAGTGTAAACGTACGCCGTTTACCGAGCGACAAAGAAAAAACACGATGTATATAGACTTTCCATAACCAGGAAAAAGTTTTTATACTTTGCTCTCTTACAATTTTCTATAGGAACATATTTTAGTATCTTTATTTCTTATAAAAGTATAGTCTACCTTATTGTGCGTTGTATAATAAAGGGTGGGGTCAGCGATAACAAGGGACCCAATCATAAGAAACCGTTGAGATATCTTGTTTTTATCAGAAGAATAAAGTTGTATGCGTATGTTTGGTATTTTAATGTCCTTTGTTTTTATGGGATGTTTCATGTTTTGGTTTTTGTTCTAAAATCAGTGTTGTGTAAGAAGATGCAACTTAAGGTGAGGTTAAATTACGCTAAGATAAATTGCACTTTAAATTAAGAATGCACGGTTTCTGGGTGAGCAATGCATATGAGTGCACTACTAGTGCAAAATAGTTCAACCACTAATTAAATATTGAAAGCAGCTAAAGTATATATTATCCCATAAAAAACAATACTTGTCAAAAACCCAAGTCTCGCAACTTACTTGTTCTACCGTAAAAAGTTGTGTGATCCATGTAATACCAAGTCGGTTATTAATTTATTCAGTCCCTACTTAAGGGACCTTCTGTCTTAAAGTTGTTACGTAATTATCTAACCTAACGACATCTTATAGTGACCATATCAATATTAAAAATCTTTACCGTTTTAAATAAATAGATTGACTCGGCAATCGCATTACACAATCTTATTTATATATTTATTACTTGTGAGATATATTGTGTTTTCATGCAATAGCCGAGTCAATCTATTTATTTAAATGTTAAAAAAAAATTAGTATTGATATGGTCACTATAAGATGTCGTTAGGTTAGATAATTCCGTAACAACTTAAGACAGAAGGTCCCTTAAGTAGGGACTGAATAAATTAATAACCGACTTGGTATTTCATGGATCTCACAACTTTTTACGGTAAAAGAATTGAGTTGCGAGACTTGTTTTTTTTGACAAGTATTGTTTTTTATGGGTTAAATTATATAATATATTAGTTCAAATAGTAGAAGCAGGGTTATCATAATCTCCTTTCTTTAAATTTTTATTAATATATATTATGATAAATATATATGTAAGTTTATTTAAGTTACATATTATGTATATACAGTATATACTTTTAATAAAACTTTAACTTTGAATATATGATCAATTTAGTTTATTTTTTTATGCACCTGCCATGTTATCTCTTCACCACCCATGGTTGACTGGTAGATAATGCCTAAGGCATTAAGTCCGCCTTTACAAATAAATAATTGGTATACTATGGTTAAGATATAAAAATTTTCAACTCGCTGTCCGACCATGGACCATGCCCGGGTCGACGGCGCGTTGTGTTCCACGCGCGCCTCAAAGAGCGTCAGCAACATGACGAGGCCCCTCCTGTAGAGGGCCGAAGCCTGCCGGGGTCGTGGGACTTATCTCATTACCGTGACCCCGGAACGTAAAGGGCTATTGAAGGAACACCGTGGATTTTAGTCAGTACAAGTCTGACAGTCCCTCCGGCCCTGCCCGGGGTGGGAGGACTCATCTGATGATTTTACTCTCTACGTAAAAAAACCAAAAAAACCCTCGGATAGGTGCCATAAACAAATGAGTCACATAAATAAAATTAAATAATACTCGTCCTCTTTCTCGACAACAACCTACTTTGGCGCCCAAGTTCGGGGACGAAATCGTTGTATTTTAGTTTTAGAACATTGCTTATATCAATTAACCTATATAGGCCTACTGTACAGGCCTAGTGTAGGTACCTATGTCAAAAATATCATTGTACAAGTTTGACCTACTTAGATCTATTTGCATCAGGAACACATTTTCGAGTTTCACTATACGAAGTGCTTTTACAATAGCAAACAGAAAACATTAAACATTTCCACGTTGCTAGTGTATGTCTCACTCGAAAAGTGGTATCTACCTTCGCGGGACATTAAACACGTTGGATTATGTACGCACAATAAATTTTCCTCGCCGCTTTCAACCTGATAATAAATATTATTTTGAGGTGTACCATCTCGTCATTCAGTGCAGGAAATATTTTAATTTAGAGACCGTATCTACTTGGACTAAATCAGAAAGAGATTGTTATCCGGTTGATTTTAATTAAATTATTTTTATGTTTGTTGTAATTTTTCTTAAGTGTGTATTGTATGTGTTAGTTGAATTATATATATTAGCAATTTGTCTACATGCATTGGCTTGTGTGATGGTCTTAAGTGTTTTAATATAAATCATTCATACTATGTAACTTCTAAAGTATATAACAATTGATGTTTTTAAATTCAAAATGTTTATGTTTTATTTATAATAATTCTTTCTACTCTTTTTAACCTTTATGTTCCGTGAAGTTTGATAAGTAAATCGTAGATAAAGTGTTAAAATGAAGTACGAGTTTCCATTGAATGTTTTTATGAGGATACTTTACAAAAAATTGGCCAAGCGCGAGTCAGACTCGCCCATGAAGGGTTCCGCAATATCTATAATAATGTAATATAATATGTATATTTATTTGACAAAAACAAATCCTTACAAATTTCTTAAAACTTATTTACATTTTTTTACAACTACGCCCGATAACTTTGTTTTTCATAGTGTTTTTATGAATTAAAAAGTTATATTTGCGGTTTTAGAAAATATGCTGTATCTCAAAAACTGCTGACCCGATCTCATTCAAACTAATTTTGGTTGAAAGTTTAGATTAAGATCTACAGACATATATTTTTTTTTAGATTTTTCACTCCATTATTATAGGAGTTAGAGGGGCACATTTTACCACTTTGGAAGCGTATATCTTTTAAACGATTATTTTTATAAAAAGGTAATCTTAGAAACCACAATGTCATTTTTAAAGACCTGTCTACATATAAACACCACACACGCATAGGTTTCATGAAAAAATATTTTCAGTTTTAGTTCTATGTATGGGAAGCCCCCCTTTACTTTAAATATATTTTAATTTTTTTCTTAAAATCCGAAAGCGGTTTACAGAATACATCTACCTACCAAGTGTCACATGTATGATCCTAATAGTTTCGGAATAAAATGGCTGTGATATACCGACGGACGGACAGACAGACAGACACACAGACAGACGGATAGACATGACGAAACTATAAGAGTTCCGTTTTTTGCCATTTGGCTACGGAACCCTAAAAAGGCAACGTATCCTTATGAACTCTTACATAACATTGTTCATTGGAACATCATACGGATTTTTGTAAGTAAACCCATATTTTATCAATATTTTTCCCAAAGTATCCTTAAAAAGAACATAAAACTCCAGTAAGGTGTCAAATACAGCCATTCAGGATCCCATAAGTTTCAGCTTCTCAAGAACTTATTCGTTCTTATTCTCAAGCGTACAGTAAAAGCAGAAACGGAGGGAACCTTTTCAAACATCAAAGTCGCCGACAATTCATACGCTAATGTTCGTCACGACCTTACGAATATTTAGCCAAGTGTAAAGTTGAAAATTCATTTCAAGAAAATTCGACTAAATGCTTAGCTTGGTTCCTATATTACAGCGGCTCCAATAACTTTTGTTCGTAGGCAGTTACGTACAGTCACGACCGTAAATATGTGACATTCACGCAAAATTCGAAAATAAATTTCTCCCACTCCCGTTGTCTGGGAAAGAACTATCGACGGATCACAAATTAATCGTAAGTCAAGCAATACGATTGGATGGTGAAAGTTTATTTAACCAATGAAACTGCTGGCATGCTTAAGAAAATTTGTAACGTTAATTTGACGATTATTTTTGATCCATGAATTAACATGAAAAATGATCCAAGGTGTTAACATGAAAATTGGCTTCAACTTGTTACACCATAAGCCTAAGCTTATGATGTTGACTGTACTTATGAGAAAGCCTGAGTTTTATAAACAGGCGCGTAGGTCGGTAGGTACCTATTAACTTACTTACGAGATTTCCCGAATCCGCTTCGTTGAAACTCCGGTTTTAGTGAAGATAACAGGAAAGATTGAAGTATAATGTAATGCATTAACTGCATAATATACAACTATGCACTAAATTCTTAGAAGTTATTTATTTACATTACAATGTTTATTGTTGTAGTTTGTTTTTAATGTGATTTAATGCACGACTCACGCGAAACCAATTTCCTTGCTGATAGGATACCCAGGATGCCTTAAGGAAGTTAAGTCTATGAGAAAATACGCGAAGAAAAATTGGCTTTTCGCGTTTAATATTTTTCCATTTCTAGGTAGAAATCCGCGACAATTATCCGCTTACTTTGCTGTATAGGTATACAGAAAAGTAAGCGGATAATTGTCACGGATTTTTTCTTACATGTGGGTCAATATTCAATACCAAGATATGTATTTGAAGTAATTAATTGATGTTATTGAATGGTAGAGGTTAGAAAGAGCATCATACCTAATGCAAACTTGACGCCAGTCCACGCTGTGCGGACATAGTGGAAGAGGCGGCGATAGAGCGGGCGGTGGCGTCTTCGTCGCACTGGTGCCTCCGCATCGGGCGCGGGCGAGGGCGCGGGTTCCTCCGCCCCGCCCGCCCCGCGACCCTCCACCGACGACGCCGTGGCGTTCCCCACCCAGCTTTACTCAAAACGCTCCCGCTGCGCTAATGAAACCGCACCCTTATGTACACAATCCGAACACTCACATGCATTTCACTATTCACTTTACACTGTACACCCTTTTGTTAGTACTTCACTGTTATGCGTATTTTAGGATCGATGAAATTCCATATGGGTATTAGAACTTAGCATTGAATTTTGTCGCAAATATTCCGATCGCCTTAATAATTCACAATGCGAACATTCATGAGGAGCGATCGAATACTTAGCGTCTCCTAAACTGCTCAATAACGACGTTTGCCTCAATATTGAAAATTTGAGAAATTAGTTTGGAATTTCATCAACAATTGAACACAGCACTGTGAAGGCGAATTAAAAGTAAATATTGAGGCAGTAGTAACTTTTTGTTAAGTTTTCCAATAAAGCAAGCGTTAAAGAAGAAGCCGGGGATCTGTGAACAAAGAAAGGATGATTGTTAGTCTTGTTAGTAGCCGGTGACAGACTGAATTAGTCCTTGTTAGCCGTTGGTTGCGTCTGTACGTCAGGTTTTATTATTTACAGTTACATTGGTGCCACTAAGGAAATCGAAGGAAAATCGCAAATCTCGACCTTTTCTATTTACATTTATCGCGCCAGTTTTTCTTTGTTGGTTTATGTATTGATTATTTGGATCTTTTTGTATTCTTAGTATCCATTATTTCGTTTGAAAGGATTTTATACAAAGACCATATATCCACTTGACCGCACATACGTTGCCCCGACACACGAAAACTATGTGAGTTTTTGCTCCTATATATTAGCTACGACACACGAACCATTTTAGTTGTGACCAAGTATTAGACCTGTGTGCATGCTAAACAATTACAAATTTAAATTTTTGTATCCAATTTATAACGCATAATAATGCCTTCATGCGCGGTGAAGTGGTGTGGGAAACAATCCAAGACATCTAATTACAAAAAGGATGGCATAACTTTTCATCGGTAAGTAAACACTACGAAAATTATTATTGTTTTAATCAGATTATAAGCCATTGCAGGGATCTATTTAAAATGGTGATTGGCACACGGATGAAGCGCGCGTTGATGTCTTTTGGAAACGTCCCTTTCTTTCATTAGGAAATTCTAATTCTTTTATCCCTTTCTTTTCTTTGTATTTTATTCGTAAAAATCTATGCTGTACCTTTAATGGCAAAAGTCGATATCGATAATAATAAAATTAAACGTTATACAATTTTTATACAATTCAGATACTCTCATTAAATACCCATCTATTTTTAACCGACTTTAAAAAAAGAGGAGGTATTACAGTTTTTTTTTTCATTTGTGTGTTTAACATACGTGTTTTTAATTTAGATTTCCAAAGATTCCGGCATTTAAAGAAAAGTGGATAGAGAAGGTTAATAGGGAAAATTGGTTTCCAACAAAAAACAGCGCTGTTTGTTCAAGGCACTTCACACCCGATTGTTTTGAATATTTAAAACAACGCCGACGTTTATTTAGTTCAGCGACACCAACGATGTTTTTGCCTATTTTGGTAAGTTTTTTTTAGTAATTTAGCTAAAGTCAGTTAAAGTTCGGATATTCAAATTGTGAATATAATAAGTTTTCAATCTTTACAGGCTTCAAATAGTGTGACGGAGTCTAATACTCATGAACCTGGGCCTTCGAATCACAATATCGCCCTTGTAAGTTAATTTGTTTCAATTTTAAGTCCATGGTCCATTTCGTTCTATGTATAAATTAAATTATACTGTTATATTATCCAATAAATTCTGAATCCGGAGGATAGCGTCATCGTTTTCAAGAAAGAATAGGTTTAAGAATTACAGAGCTCATTATCCAATACACAAGCGACTGCTGAAACTACAGCTGTTGATACACTAACTGAAGACCAGATAGCTTTACAGTGTTTTACATTTAATTATAGTAACCTTTGGGCCTTCCCATAATTATGAAATACCCCTTGACATAATTTTAACATTCTACAACTAAGTATTTCTGTAAAATTAAATGTTAATGTTTCTTAAAACCTCAATCTTTTCTTGTTTTACTTCTTCTATTAAATACTAACAATGCTTCTTTTTAGGGTTCAACAATAAGTAAAAAAGAAGTAGTAAACCCAGCAAGTGTAGAACTAACTCCACGTAAACGCAAAATGAAACGACACATAGACCATCTTATACATTCTCTTAGTAAAAAAAAGAAAGATGTTAAGAGGCTTCGAGATAAAAATAGATTCTTGGTTAAAAAAAATGCGAGTCTAAAAGAAATTTTGAATACTTTGACGAAAAAATGTTATATTACCCAAGAAAATGAAGACATTTTAAGTCACATTGGTGTACAAAATCAAGAAATTGTTAAACGCCAAATATTAAAATCAAAAAGTGGACATATACCTAAAATTAAATACTCACCGGAGTTAAGAGCGTTCTCCTTAACATTGCATTTTTATTCTCCGAAAGCGTATAATTTTGTTAGAAAAACTTTCAGCACATGTTTACCTGCTACAAGTACTCTAAGAAGTTGGTATCAATCCATTGACGGTAAACCAGGATTCACAAAAGAGGCAATAGATACTATCAAAATGAAAGCTAGAGAATCTAAGAACAAAATATACGCCACTATAATATTTGATGAAATGGCAATCAGAAGCGGTGTCGAATATCATCCCAAAGGCAGAAGATACTATGGCCACGTGAGTTTTGGTGCCAGTTTGCAAACGGACTCTCAAGACGAAGCTAAAGAAGCGCTTGTTTTCTTGTTGGTGCCAATAAATGCCTCCTGGAAAATTCCAATAGGATATTTTTTAATAAATGGAATTAACGCAGAACAAAAAGCCGCCCTTCTAACAGAAGCAATCCATTTGGTAGAAGAGGCTGGTGTAAATGTCAAAGCCATTACATTTGATGGTTGTCCCGCAAATATTACTATGGCTAAAAAATTAGGATGTTCGTTTGAAGTTGATCAAATAAACACTACCTTTAAAAATCCCTGCAATAGTTCTAAAATAGCGGTATTTTTAGATCCAGCCCACATGATTAAGCTAGTGCGAAATGCGTTTGAGTTTTATAGGAATTTGAAAGATGAGCGGGGTAATATTATATCGTGGCAACATCTCGTTAACTTACATAATCTACAAACAGCGGAAAATTTTCATCTAGCTAATAGACTAAGGGCTAGTCATATATTTTTTAAAACTAAAATTATGAAAGTAAGCTTAGCAACCCAAATTTTTAGTAAGAGTGTATCAGATGCACTCACATTTTGTAAAGAAAAGCTTAATTTAAGCGAGTTTCAAGAAGTCAGACCAACAACACAGTTTCTGGATATGATGAATGATCTTTTTGATATTCTGGACTCCCACACCCATGGGTATGATTTTAAACGAGCAGTCAATGCAGAAAATGCGGCCACAGTTATTTCTAAATTAAAGACAGCAAGAGACTCATTATTAAATATTTCCACAGACATAATTGTAAAAACAGTAAAAAAAGAAGTAAAACTCGTAAAATCACCTCGCTATACTGGATTTGTAGGATTTTGTGTGTGTATAGAAAGTTCCATCGCTCTCATCCAAGACTTGATCCTGAGCTCAGAGTGTGACTTAAAATATCTTCCTCTACATAAAATAAGCCAGGACCACTTAGAACATCTGTTCGGAAGTATAAGATGCCACGGTGGAACTAATAATAATCCTAGTGCTAGGGTATTTGAAAGCATATACAAGAGGCTCCTGACTTATGCGCAAATAAAAAATACTGGTAGTGGCAATTGTAGCGCTTTTGGCCAAATTTCTATTCTGCAATGCACTTCTGCAGTTAACCGAATCAATTTTACTACTAGATATAAAGACCAAGACGTAGATATAGAGACAGAGAGCATGGATTTTTCAGTCCTTGAAAGCCTGTTACCTAATTCTGAATTTGGTGCAAAAGTAGTAGAATATATGGCCGGCTACATTGTCCATGCTCTGATAAAGCAAATAAAATGCCTAACTTGTATTGGAGCGTTGATTGGTGTTACAAATCAAAACGCCTTACAATTTCAAAAAGACACTAAAAACAAGTTATTGTACGGATCCACCACAGTAATAGAAATTTGTCGTCGTTGTGAAATTTATATTAAAAGGGCGATCAACGAGAGTGGTTCGAAAGTGCTGTCTCAGAAATATAATTCCAATTATTTTATGAGATCGGTTTTAAAATCACTGATTGGGTATAATTTATTCCCGGATATTAATTTTCATCAATATGAAATAGAAACTACCAATCATTTGATTGAATTAGCAAGATGCATAATTCAGAAATATATAGACGCTCGGTTATCATTTTTTACCAAAAACAATCAGGACCCCAAAACTTTAATTCGAAAAACATTTACCAAATTAATTCATTTTAAAAATCAATAAAAACAGCATATTTGTTTTTCTATTTATAATTGAGACTGATAATGATTAAATATTATTATGTGATTTTATTGAGTATTTTTTATAATGTTAAACTTCATTTTATCGATATCGATAACTTTCCCTCAATCAAGTAGAGCAATCCCTAACTCGGCATATCTATGAAGCTTGACCTTAAACTGACCAATTGCAGTAGCGCATTTTTTCCTCGCCTCCCAACCCGTATTGGTGAGTTGTGTTCTTCAAAGAAATCGGCCTATAGGCTCTCTGGTTAAGTACTCTCTGATTTTATAGCAGTCATCATGGAGAAAATTTAATGGAATCAGGTTTTTTTCTGATTGTCTGTGCGAAATCAGTTTATAACACAATAAAGAGAGGGTCCAGTGATTGATGGTATATTTATTGTTTTTCAAAGGAGTTTTATCTGTTGGTGTTAGTGGTTTGGTAAGTGACACTAAACTCATAAGTAAGTTTCAATAGGGCATTAATCTTGAGGTAATACTGTACAATATTTTATACTCATCAACAAATAAGAAATATTTAAAAAAAAAAAAGAAATATTTTTACATGCCTAAACTAAAAATGACATTAATAGTTAAGTATGGCATGAGAAAGAGTGGGGGCGTGTTGGATATATCTTTTGCGCACAAGTCATCTGATAACAGTGACGTCACATGTTAGTACGTTCTAATTTTCTAATTACTTGACTGTTTCCCGATCTACCAGTTTTGATTTATGTAACTTAATTAAGAACGGATTAAAATGCATTATATAAAAAAAAATGTCTAAACACACAAACAAAAACTGGTTGTCTTAGAATCAGATTTTCTTAGATACAACTAATTAAATAAAAAATGGAGTTAAATATTATTTTTATACAACGTGTAATTTAAAGGGTATATACATACCAAGTCAGTCATGATAATAAACGATATGGCAAGGGTTTTCTAATCCTATGTGTACATGTGTGGAGCATATTAGATACATTGATACCAGAGACCGAATTTTTCAAATTAAGAAGAACGAAGAGAATTATCGTTTTATTGGCAAGTGACGTGGAAAGTAATGACCCTCATAGTGATGTGACACGTTTGTTATTATTGGTATTCAAGAAACATATAAAACCGATAATTTGGGGTCAATTCTGTGAGTCAGTTATTTTGAGCTGAAACTTTATAACCAGATGTTGTCTTCAGTCCTTTTGGATAGATATGGGGTTTACGATACACGTTTTATAGATAGATTTTATACATCTAATGTTATAAACGGAAAAGTGTTCCGTTTGGTACGCTTTCACTATATAGCTATAGAGCTGAACTCAATTTTAAGATATTTGAAGACCCGGGATGAAACTTAAGCTACTTTTTATCACGAAAAAACTTTTTACCAAAAAATTAAACTGACTCCCAAAAACACTGCAAAGTGAAAAATAACTTTAATTTCGGAAGTCAGAAGTAAAAAGTTTTTATTTCACTCTTTTTAGTTGGTCTATTTTTAATTTACCTAGTTACAAGAGCCTAAATGTCAACTACTTACAACCTTTTACAAAATATTGCTTTTCCCAATGCTGGGCCGTTAATTGTTCAGGAGTTCTCCTGGTACTTCACCATCAGCTCTACATCACTATATGCATTGTGACGAGCATAAAGTGCTTAACATCCATATTCAAGTAATCGAATCGCAATCCACTCAATACATATTATTGAGTAGTTTCGGCGGCCATCTGTGGTCTTCATAATCAGTTCCACTTCCTCAAATGGTATTTTTAAGAACAATTGCACAAGTTACTATAATAAATACCCAAAACGTCATAGGTGTGCCTATAATATTTGAAGAGTTCCCTCGATTTCTCCAGGATCCCATCATCAAATCCTGACGTTTATGAAAATGGGACCAATTTCGAAGTATACCCTTTAAATCAAAAAAAGAATTTTCCAAATCGGTACAGCCGTCTTCGAGGAATCGATGATCATACATAAAAAAAAAATATACGCGTCGAATTGATAACCTCCTCTTTTTGTGGTCGGTTGAAAAAGAGCCAAACTTCCACGTGAATGAAGTTTCAAGTTAGCTAGTAGTAATAGTGTTAGTTAGTAACTTGCTAGAAGAGACAATTAATAAAACTTTATACCACATAAACTGTGTGATGATAGATAGTATTAATATCATCTTTATTTATTACCCACTTTGCCAAAATATTAAAGTAGTACCTATAACTGTTTCAGATTAATCATTTCTAAGATAGTCCGATATCTAATTTTAATCACTTTACACTTTCGACCAAGCTTCTTTGAAACGTTTATATACGTATAATATTAATATACTAGCTTCTGCCCGCGACTTCATCCGCGTAGAAGTCGAAAATATTCCACGGGATTCCGTCGCCGCACGGTGGGCTGAAAATCGGCTTTCATAGACTTAGGCATTTTATTTTGCAAGTGCGAGTTTTTTTGCCGGATATCACTTCTATTAGTTATAACAATATACAAAAATGACACCAGAATTGATTCTGCACAGAAACGAAGGAATTATAATTTTTTTACGAAAATTTTGTATGGAGCTAGTATGAAAAATCGAAAAATCTCTAAAACGGCAGCGATAACCGTAATATCCTTATAGGGGGTTATAGTACTAATTATTTATGATTTTTTGACATACGTTACATAATGGTTGTAGATGCCTTTTTTTTAAAAAAAATCGTCAAAATATTTTTATTTATTTTTACATATTTAAACGTTCCTTTTAGTGTTTAAGTTGAAGAATTCAGAGCTTTAACAACTCTTATCATAAAATAGCATCACCCCTATAGACCTGAAGGACTAGACAGAGGTGTGTAGTGTCTTGTTGATCTTGTAAGATTTCCAACAATACCAAATAGTTGAATATCAGTGTCAAAGTGCCCATGCTGTCGCTTCTTTTTGAAAGATAGGGGAATGAAATTGTTAATTGATCATACCCTAAAAGTATGATTACAACATAACCGGACACATAATAATAATAATATCCTTATAGGGGATTATAGTACTAACATTATTTATTTTAACATATGAAACTGTTCAAAACGATCCATGAACTGTGTCAAAGTTAAGAACATCGTTAGGAAGCATGCTTTTTCCCCAAATATTAAGAATATGTGAAAAAAAAAGACTGTATATAAACTTTTTATTGATAGGTAATTTAAATAAAACAGAAGTAACAAAAATAATATCTAATAAATTCAATTATACAAAATACATATTTGAAACTATAATTTATGAAATTATTAACTAAACATATTGGTACAATAAACTAACATAAATAACAAAAGAACATAAAGAAAAATAATTAAATTTTACAAATTTTCTTTACAACTTTCGTTGTCGGACTCCAATTCCGAGTCAGAATCCAGATCGGATATACCTACAAACTCGAACTCAGTTTCCGGAAACTGTATTAGGTCGAGAGTTTCAGCAAAAAAGGTTGTCTTCCTTTTGGCATCTAACTTCGGCCTTTGTGCACTTAGAAAAGGATCCGAAGAAACAACAAGCATATTTAGGATATCTTGATTAGAATCTTGCCTGCTTCTTTTCCGCGAATGATGTTCCCGGAACCTCCTAAAATCTTTGTTTCGAGACTCTGAGGCTTCTTCCGAGAGAGTCCCAATCGGGACAATATCATTTTTTTCGATTATGTCAGCTCCGTGTATTAATAGTTTATGTACGGTTGATGACATGTAGTACCAGTCGTATAATTCCACGTACTTTTCTGCTGTTTTGCGAGCAAAATCTTTAAATTTGATGACATCGACCTTCTCACCAGATGTTATTGCTTGCAAAATAACAGCAAATCTTTTTATCAGGTTTTGATCCAACCCAGTAATAGCTGCAGTTTTATTGGGAAACTCGAAAAACTTCCTTGCGGTATTCCCGTCATTTGTAGTTCCCGAGCCTTGTTTTACTATATCAATTAACAGATTGAGCTCCTCTTTAAATTTATTTTGAATGTTTTTTTTTCTGTTTTGTAACATATCTTTATGCTCATTACTTCTTGCTGCCCACTGTTTGAAGTCAAGTCTGTACGCAATGTGTAACAGACATTCCATGCAATTTATACGGGCATGTAGGGATGATAGGCCAAATTCATATATGTCAGAACACACAGTTTTTGATGTTACAGCATCTAAGTGGTTCATTTCTGTTGGTTTTGCTAAGCACAGGTAGCATGACGCATTTGATCTAGCTTCAGAAAGGTACGTGCAGACTTTTGCGTCGATCATTGTCATCATTAGTTTATGAGTCACCCTGTTACTATTAATGCACTCTGTGGGGTTAAGGGCCTCAATTTCCTCATCCATTTTTCTTTTGTTATCAATGACAACTGCATGGCTTTCTTTTACAAAAGTGAACTGAACCGGACGACAATAAAAAGTTGAGCATGGTTTCGGGTTTGTCCATATAGTATTATCTCCATCTGTCAGTTTCAGTGGCACCAAGGAGGTCATGAAAATGCTTGAATCATCATGCTCGCCGTCCATTTTCTGCTTGTATCGGCTTTGATTGGAAGCACCATCAAATCCCCACTTCGATATCAGCTTTAACTGCTTATTTTCCACATTATCAGAAAGACTTTGAAGAATCCGCTTCACCGTGATGTCAAGTAAAGCTTGAAGTGTAATTCTAGCTGATGAATCCGTAACTGATACTGATTGATTAGGAGGGCAGCATGCAAGCTTAGTTTGTTGCAGTTTATAGTAGGATGGGTAAATATCCTTAGCACCTTCCCGAATGGCAGTCTCTCGCAACGTAATATATTGCCACTTTGAAAGCTTAAGTGAAAGAAGCAATCCAAGTGCTTTCTCTGGTGTAAATATTACTGTTTTCTTAATGCTTTCCTTGATTTTAACGGCAGCTTCTGGATTTTTGATCATATAATTGATTACAGATGCGATATCTTCATAACCTTCTTCTTTTAAACGTGCTGCAGCTGCCTATGCCAATTCACAGGAATCCTCGCCTATGTGCTCACTAGATTTTCTCTTTTTCTGTTTGCTTCCCAGATCTTTGAATGGTTTTCGGGACCTTTTTGTCATTGTTCCAACAGTCGATGATGTCGAAGGTTCTGGAGAGACTGAGCGTGCTCTTGGTATCTCATCAACAGTTGGTTCTTGATTTATTAAAGTTTGCACGCAACTCGGCCAATCAATATTTGCTTGCAACCACTCTCCGTACGTATTTCTAAACTTATCAAAGAATCGTTTAGATTTCTGCCACCTGTTTAAAGCAGCTCGCGTGAATCTCCGGCAAAATTCTTTGAGAGTTACTTGATCTTCGGCAGAAAGGCAATCGCCTATGCGGGACACAATTGCACTAAACAATACTTCATGATTAAATGAAGGACACTCACTTTTTAGAAGAACAAACAAATCTAAGTTGGTGATTAAACTTTCCATTCTAAGATTTTGTAGTCGCAAAGCAAATAGTTTTAGTGTTAGCAGTTACACGGTTGTGAACAATCTAAATTATGGAACAAAATTATAGCCCTTTTATTGTATAAAGTCAATAATTAGTTAACTACCCTCATTAAAGTTATAAAAGATATGATAATAAAAATTTATAATCGTCAAAAACATTTCGTAGAACTCATAGTAGAACTAATCAACATTAGCAAATCACATTAGCTCACTAATTATAAAAAGGTGAATGCAGTTCTTAGTTGGTATTGTTGCGAGATATTTCAAATCATTTAATCACTTAATAGGCTCATTAGAATCAGAAGACTACAACCATCATTCTAATTACTTAATTACTTGTCATCAGACTCATTAGATGACTACACAATATGTTATTTTGTATTTTGAACGTATGCAAGGTTTTAAAATTCCTTTTGTGTCGATATTATTATGTGTCCGGTTATGTTGTAATCATACTTTTAGGGTATGATCAATTAACAATTTCATTCCCCTATCTTTCTAAAAGAAGCGACAGCATGGGCACTTTGACACTGATATTCAACTATTTGGTATTGTTGGAAATCTTACAAGATCAACAAGATACTACACACCTCTGTCTAGTCCTTCAGGTCTATAGGGGTGATGCTATTTTATATTAAGAGTTGTTAAAGCTCTGAATTCTTCAACTTAAACACTAAAAGGAACGTTTAATATGTAAAAATAAATAAAAATATATTGACGATTTAAAAAAAAAAAAAAGGCATCTACAACCATTATGTAACGTATGTCAAAAAATCATAAATAATTAGTACTAAAACCTCCTATAAGGATATTACGGTTATCGCTGCCGTTTCAGAGATATTTCGATTTTTCATACTAGCTCCATACAAAATTTTCGTAAAAAAATTATAATTCCTTCGTTTTTGTGCAGAATCAATTCTGGTGTCATTTTTGTATATTGTTATAACAAATAGAAGTGATATCCGGCACAAAAACTGGCACTTGCAAAATAAAATGCCTAAGTCTATGAAAGCCGTTTTTCAGCCCACCGTGCGCCGACTTGCTTGACAAATATTATAATAGCTCGGCTAATATTCATGATATAAAAGATAATTTATAGCCTATAGCACTCAGGGGTAATGCAGCTACAATAAATCGGTTCGGTAGTTTCAGAGATTCCCCCTACATACAAACTTACAATTTACAAACTTACAAATTTTACCTCTTTATAATATTATTAGTATTAGTATATTAGTATTAGTATATTAGTATTAGTATATTAGTATTAGTATATTAGTATAAGTATAGATTATCGATTCACGGGTCGGGCAAAAAGTATTATTGGATTTTTCCGTTTGAAATTTCTCAGTAGTAGCCCGGAGGTTGGAAGTTAGTGGTGTGATAACCCTCGTGCCTCGGAAAGCACGTTGAGCCGTTGGTCCTGCGCCTGATCTGTCTCCGGTCGTGTCGGATTGCCGTCCCATCGGACAATGAGAGTAAAAGAACAGAGAGTGCACCTGTACCTGCACACATACTTTTGCACTATAATATCTCCTGCGAAGATGGCTAAAATCAATTATGATATTAGCCGCCGTGGCCGAAATCGGTTTGGAGGACTATTATTAACCCCTCGAATGTCGTATGTTTAATGTACTTTTTGATTTTTGGGTAGGCCTTTAGAAAAAATGATAAAACGGCAATTTATGGCCATTATCATGGTATATAATTATAACTTCCTGGCTTTGTTATGAGTTTATCTAACTATTTATATCATTCAATAAGCAAATCAAACTGACCTTATCTCACAGTGTTGTGATATGTTTTCACTTTTATAATTTTCACTCACATTCGAAGTCATACACACGAAAAAACACATATTCACGAAAAAAGACACACGATAACACAATAATGTGTAAGCAATGTTAACACAAATTATTCCACTTAGACACTGTAAAAAGTAATAAAAACTATTTGATAACACAACGACAAAGTCTGCGGTGTCACAACAAAAACCACAGGTGCATTTTGTAAACATTTTTTTCATTCCTTTAAAATGTTACTAAAACCGGTCAAGTATGAATCTATTAGTCGAATGATACAGCCACATCGTGTTACTTGCAACATAAACGTAAAATACATCATCCAATGCGAGCCGTGACGTTATATACAAACGGTGTACCGTTGACACTTGAGGGGTTAAATAATAAAAAAAAAATGCATTTAATTCAAGTAACTTAACTCATATAAGATTAACAAAATCAGAAACACACGCACCAAATATTATTTTCAAAGAATAAATTAAAATGAAAATGACAATTACAAAAAAAAAGTAAAAGTAAAATTGTCATAATAAATTTTTCTATAATTAAAAATGCTATAATTGAATAAAAAAGGATACACATTATTAATTTTAAATAAATCATTTTAAAACATCAAATTTTTAGTTATATGCTATATAATATAATATTATTTTACAAATTAAAAATACATAATATAATTTAACCAATTCATAATTTATATATTAGAATACTTTACTACAATTATCATAAATTCCCCTTATGTATGTGGATGTTCGAAATGGAATCTACATAATAATAATTTCGTACCCGCTTTATTAGTGATTTGACTTACTAGCTTAACCCGAAGTTTAATCCCATACAAAGGGCTTGGAAACTTGAACACAAACTTTGGGGAGTTCTATTCCACTGTAGATATGAAGTCGTTCGTACATGCACCGTTTACTCTGAATTTATGTTAGACTAGCTTTTGCCCGCGACTTCGTCCGCGTGGAATAGTAACTTTGGGCTAACGTTAAATTTAACCCCGATTTTGAAGCATTCTTCATTGGCGCTCCGCTCCTATTGGCCTTAGCGTAATGATGCAATATAGCTGTGCCCGCGACTCCGTCAGCGTAAGTTAATGTATTGGTAATATTGTTTAGATCACGTTCACATGAGGCTTAAGTACCTAGAGAACGCTTCGACCGCGAGACGCGTCGAGCGCGGCGACCGATTCTCAAAATAATCCTTATAGCATGATTCAGTATTCACGCGCGATGGCTTATTATTATAAGCGTATTTCATGTATAACTTTGGTGTTTCTATACCGATTTATATGATTCTTTTTACGATTTCGTAGCCGAATGGCAAAAAACGGAATCTTTATAGTTTCGACATATCTGTCCGTCTGTCTGTCTGTCTGTCTGTCCGTCCGTCCGTCTGTCACAGCAATTTTATTCCGAAACTATTAGGACTATACATGTGAAACTTGATAGGTAGATGTATTCTGTGAACTGCTTTCCGATTTTGAGAAAAAAAATAAAAAATTGTTAAAATAAAGGGGGCTCCCCATACATGGAACTAAACCTGAAAATATTTTTTTTCATGAAATCGATGCATGTGTGGTATCTATAGACAGTTCTTTAAAAACGACATCGGGGTTTCAAAAACCACTTTTCCATAAAGTCACTCGTTTAAAAGATATAAGCTTCCAAAGTGGTAAAATGTGTGTATCCCCCCTCTTAACTTCTATAATAATGGAGTGAAAAATCAAAAAAAAATATATGTCTGTAGATCTTAATATAAACTTTCAACCAAAAGTAGTTTGAACGAAATCAGTTCAGCAGTTTTTGAGATACAGCATATTTTCTAAAACCGCAAATATAACTTTGTAATTCATACAAACACTATGAAAAACAAATTTATTCGGCGCAGTTGTAAAAAATGTAAAAAAGCCAGTTTTAAGAAATTTGTAAGGTTGTTTTTTTTTCAAAACAAATTTATTTGGCTCAGTTGTAAAAAATGTAAATAAGCTAGTTTTAAGAAATTTGTAAGGTTTTTTTTTCGTCAAATAAATTTGCATATTATATTATAGTTACTACGGAACCCTTCATGGGCGAGTCTGACTCGCACTTGGCCAATTTTTTTATGGAATAGTTAATAATGTTAACTTTTTCAATTAGGGGTGACTGAGAGTGTTATAAACGTAAGAGTAGACAAATATTATAATCAGAAAGCTTCGAACTGCTAAGCTATCGGGAGTTACACGTGTTATTGTGAGTCAACCATAAAAGTTAGACATATGCTGTCGTGGGATATTTTTTATATAATTTTAAGGAGAACATTTCCGTCATGAAATGATTTGTGTAGCCTTAACCATTAAGGTTGCACACGCGACGGAAGCTTAAAAAATGGAGTAACTTCTCCCGTTTTCCCAACATTTCCCTTCACTGCTCTGCTCCTATTGATTGTAGCGTAATGAAAAGTATACTATAACCCGCTCAGGAGTATGAAAAATAATTATACCAAGTTTCGTTAAAATCCGTCGAGTAGTTTTTGTTTCTATAACGGTTATACAGACAGACAGACAGACAGACAGACAGACAAAAATTTAACTGATTGCATTTTTGGCATGAGTATCGATCCTTAATCACCCCCTGATAGTTATTTTGGAAATATATTTCATGTACAGAATTGACCTCTCTACAGATTTATTATAAGTATAGATGTTAGTATCATATTTGTCTATAGCTTTGCTTATGTTGATAAATGTGTAGAGATTGAGGATGATTTTTTTTTGATTTTGCTGCAGATCTTGGTCATCGTAAATATTTTTGTTTTAGTTGTAACTTAATGTTTCTCTTTATCTTCTATAGAGATTTAATCATAATCATTATGTATTCGTTCAGATGTGGTACATACAGTTAAAAATATAACACACTATAATTAAAGCTTACACTAGGATCAGAATGAGGAACATCTGTGTCTGAACTAGATAAGGTATATATGTATTTCAGACATCAGCACTGTTCCTTTAGTACCACTTCACAATAAACTAAGTTTCACCACTGTTCAGTAAAATTTTGATAATAGCAAACAGTAACTAAAACAGTAACTAAATCCAATGAATAAATATGAGGAAATTTAATGGAAAAAGAAACAAGAGATACAACCATTCTTAATAATAATAATAAATTTGAAATTATATAGTAATAAGTTTTCCGTTTCTTCATAGTTTAGCTTATGGATATAATCTATTATTTTGTGTATACAGTTGTGCTTATTGAGGGGATAATTGTTAATAATTTTATTTTATCCTTGAAAATAGAAAAGGGCCTAAGCAGCAATAGAATTTGCGAGCGTATGGGTGATTAAAAATCTATGGAACGTCGTGGGTCAGAACTTTTCGCCGACGCTTTGACATATATAAAGATTTATTATAACTTGTATCAGCATGGTACCTCAAGACTGCGTGCAATACAAATAGCTGCCGAACCGTGAGGACTTCACAGGATTGGTACAGGAGGTAAGTAGGAAACAGATATGGACGGAAAGTGCTCACTTTTAGAATAGCTCTTTGTGCCACTTCTAAGGGTTTATGAATCGTTTTTGACGCACCTCCCCAAATAAAAATGCAATACTGTAATATTGATTGACCAAGAGCTATGTACACTTGCTGGACTATTTTTGGTTGAGCTGCTGGTCTAAGGTTTTTGAAGACGTATATCAATTTTCTCAACCTGGAAGTTTCCAACTCTATATGAGATCGAAAAGAAAGATTATTATCGATAACTATTCCTAAATACTTGACTTGCTTCATGTTAAGTAGGGCTGGGCAAGAACAGACAGCGTCATTACAGCAATTGTGTGCAAATAAAGAACCTGATGGAGGAGGTGAGTTACCGTTACGCATAGAAAAGGTGACATACTGAGTTTTGCGCACATTAAGAGTCAGAATATTTTTCTGCAGCCAGTGGCTTACTATGTTTAGTCCACGTTGTGCACTTTTATACACATCCTCCCAAGTATCCGCTGAAAACAGAAGCGCCGTGTCATCCGCGTAAGATATTATTTTACCTCCAGGTAAGTTCAACTCACAGAGGTCGTTTAAATATACAAGGAAGGTGCTCAGATCCAAAATACTACCTTGAGGCACACCATAGGTAATAGGCAATTCGCTGCTTATGTTATCAATTATCTTTACACATTGAGAGCGATTAGAAAGATAATCTGTAAATATTTTGAGTTGATCTCCTATAATACTTAGTCGTTCCAGCTTTTGTAAAAGCAGTGGCACCGAAACTGTATCAAAGGCCTTGGCTAGGTCTAGAAAGATGGCTATAGTCTTTTTGCCCTTGTCAAGATTTCTTACTACATAATCTACTAGCTCATGAACTGCATCACCCGTCGACATACCAGCTCGAAAGCCAAATTGGTTGTTTGAAATGAGATTATTTGTCTCTAGGTAATTGATTAATCTTTTATTTAGGATGCGTTCTAGTAGCTTAGACACCGAGTGCAGAATAGAGATGGGCCTATAGTTTGTAACACAGTCTTTGCCTCCGGACTTATGTATCGGGTGAACCACTGACTTCTTCAGAACAGAAGGGAATATGCCTTGAGATAAGCACATATTAAACATATGGGTTAATGGAGGAACTAAGATGTGATTATTATCCTTAAGAAGGCAATTAGATATAGAGTCTCAACCAGGAGAGCAATCATTTTTCAAACCCATGGTCAAACTTTTTACATCAGCCTCATCTGTATCCAATAGCACAAAAGAAGTTAGACAGTGCCTTGGATTTTCCGATATAAAATGACGGTGCTCCGGATTTTCACAGCTTATAGTCCCGTCAGCCAGGTTTTTGCCTACATTAACAAAGTAATTATTCACAGTCTCTACCGATTCCTGTATGTCAAGTGTATTTATTAATTCCGTCGCCGAAATCTTACATTTTTTTGTGTTCGTTATTGTTTTTATTACGTCCCAGATTTTTTTGTTATTTTGCCCGCTGATTTTAATAGATTAATTTCATACGATTTTTTTAACTTTTTTGAGTAATTTGTTGCAGAAATTTCGATATCTTGTGTATATAATTTTAAGCATATCATTATCAGGTGATTGTTGCGTTTTTTTATGTAAACTGTCCCTGTGTCTCATGAGACACAGGGACAGTTTACTCCAGGACTGATTCGCTGCATGCAGCGAATCAGTCCTGGAGTAATCCACGGTTTAATTATTTTATTCCTTTTTGACAATTTTGAAACGGTACTGCATGCTGTAATTACACTCTGAATGCTAGTACCTAACAAAGTATTCCATAGGAATACTTGCATCCAAGGTAGCGTAGATTGGTTGCCAGTCAATTTGCGCTAGCTCGGAGTTCAATTTTTTTTGTTTGCAACGTTAAGTTTATTGTGGGAAACTTGGGCAAATGTCCTTGTCTGCTTACGATAAAGACATAGCAAAACAGCCTGATGATCTGTGATTGTTGAATCTAATACAAGTGTGAGAGCCTGAGATTTTGTTTTAAGCATCACATGATCAAGGCATGTCTTACCACTTATCGTAGGCAAGGTGTGCGCGGTTAACATACCATGGTATGCACACAAGTTAAGTTATTCTAACGTTTTAGGACTTTGGACTTCCAGACAGATGTAAATATTTATATCTCCAATAACAGAGACGTTTTTAAAGGAATTAAGATTTGTCAAAATACTATTTAAAGATAAAATAAAGCTATCAGAATTTTTATTAGACGGAGATCTATAAATTGCCACAATCGCCATTTCGAGACCGCATAGTGGTTCCTCACAAATAATATTAAGATTAGATTTAGAGAAAACTGTAACTCCATCATTTTGATTACAATAATTATTTGTGGAATATTGATCATATCCGTCAATACTGGGTAATACAGGATTACATGATAACCAGCACTCAGTTAGAATAATAATGTCACACTGCATTTTTAATCTAGCAAGGAATACCATAAACGCGTCAATGTTTCGAGATATGCTACGTATATTTTGAGTAACGAGGGTCAAACAGTCATTTGGGCATGGAATGAGATCTCTGCAATTCTCGACATTACATGTAGCAGATTTGGACACAGATATTACGTCAATTTCCGAAGATATATCATCCATTCCAGATAAAATGAATACGCAAATGATCCATTTTATATGATCGGCAATAATTATGAGTAAACAAATAATTAATAACGTACAATATTAACATTTTGGCAAAATAAGTTAATGTGTCAACGGCTTCAGAAAAGAATGGGGCAATTTTTTTCAGATAAGTGTATATTGCTAATATTTAATAAAGGCGCTTTAGATTTACAATCAACTGCTGCTTTAAATGTTAATGAAATTAATTTGTGTTGTAAGTAGCTATAGATCTGTGTAGAGTGTAAGTTTATTGTGTAAGATACAGTATTATAATGACAAAGATAATAAACATAATATTTTATAAAATTAACATGCGTTAGTAAATGTTTAAAAATGTATATACAAAAACTTAATGACAAAAAGATAGCAGAATGACCATGGAAATACAAACATAGTCAATATCTATATCTCAATTAATATTTATTAACATTAAAAAGTGTAAAAAAACGTTTTAAGGAAAAGTCAAACCGACTTCTAAAAAAACACTATAAATTGAAAAGAGGTTTCTTTAATTTCGGTTTGTTTTTGTATATTTGTTTTTCTGACACCGACTTCCGAAAATAAAGTTATTTTTCACTTTACAGTATTATTTTTAGAAATCGGTTTTATTTTTTTCCTAAAAAGTTTTTTTCTCGCTTTTTATTGGGTCGGTTTGCAATTTACTTAATTACAAAAGTCTAAAAGACAACTACTTATGAGCTTTTACAAAACATTGCTTTTCCCAATGCAGGGCCGTTAATTGTTGAGGAGTTCTCCTGGGACTTCACCATCAGCTCCAGTTCACCATACGCATTGTGACGAGCATAAAGTACTTAACAGCCATATTCGACTAATCGAATCGCAACCAATGAAATAATTATTATTGAGTAGTTCCGGTAGCCATCTGTGGTCTTTATCATAAGTTCCACTTCACCAAGTGGTGCTTTTCAAGAGCAAGTTACTACAAAAAATACACAAATCGCTATAAATGTTATAATATTTGAAGAGTTCCCTCGATTTCTCCGTGATTCCATAATCAGATCCTAACGTGATGACAATGGGACCAACAAAAAAGTTTACCCTTTGAAACGCAAAAAGAATTTTCCAAATCGGTCCAGCCGTCTTCGAGTAATCGTGGAACATAATATGTACATATCTTTCTGGGTGAGCTTTGATGAAATTTGGTATGGAAGTAACTTGAAGCTTGAGGAATTACGGAGAATTATTGAAAAGTGTAAATTAACGCTGGCAAAGCCGCGGGCAAAAGCTAGTAACTAAATAAATTGAAACCACACCTAGACATTTTTTATAAAATAGTTATCCTTACTAAACGCAAAACGTATGTGCATCATACAATGTCCTTACGCAGGCGCATACACTCATGACATATTAGCGGCCGACACGCACACGAGCGCATTTCCTTGAATTAAGGATTGTATTAATTTGTCATGATACTGTGTTTCCATTTTAAGTTAAATAAAAGACTTTTCCGACAAAATTTAACACCTATTTTTTATGACGGAAATCGATTCAGAAGCTGATTCTGGAACAACTATTTTCAGGAATTGCGTTTATTCTGTTACACGTTGTATATCATATCCAGGGAAAAAAATATTTTGGATTGACAATGCAGCACATGTACACCAAGTCTTACTATATCATAAAACATTATAGTATTTTAAATGTTTGGATGTTCAGTCCCGCAAAAATTGTTATATGGCGAAACTAAGCGCACATATTATTATCATGTTAATTTTATACCGGTTAATATGTATTAATTCTAATAATTCTGTTATTGTAATATATTGTATTTTATTAGTATGAACTAAGTATGGATCTGCAATAAATAAATTGATTGATTGATATTAGTTTACATTTATTGTGCGCACAGTCGAGCTGTGGAATTCTCTGCCGGCTTCTGTGTTCCCTGTCACTTATGACCTTTCAGCCTTTAAAGCACGAGTAAATAGGCATCTTCTGGGCTCGATCGTCCCATCTTAGACCTCATCTATCGCTTACCATCAGGCGAGATTGAGGTCACGAGTGGGCCCATCAGTAATAATAATAAAAAAAAAAGTTTTAGATTTCGGGAAAATGTCCGATATTGATACGCGAACTATATTGCGGGCAACAACTAGTATACATACAATGAGGACACCCTACCTTCATCCAAAATAAATTGGGATAAGGCTAGAAGGATGATATGATAATACTACACGAATACTCGCTCTATAGATTTACATAACATACGTTTCAGGACCACTCGAGCTGAAAGTCATGCGAATGCAAAAATATTTTTATTGTGTGGGTATGTTTATTTTACCCCTGGGAGTGCAAATAAATCGAGGTTTATCGAAACGTGATGATCAACTGTTTCGTACCGTGTGACGTCATAGAGAGTGTTCTGCTCTGTTGTCAAGGGACGATATAAATAAAAACATTTTACCAAAAAATTAAACCGACTCCCAAAAAACACTGCAAAGTGAAAAATAACTTTAATTTCGGTAGTCGGTGTCTTTAGTTTTGTTTTTTCGTTTTTGGCACCGACTTCCGAAATTAAAGTTATTTTTCACTTTGCAGTGTTTTTTGGAAGTCGGTTTAATTTTTTGGTGAAAAGTTTTAGGTATTCTCCTATTTTCAAAAGGGCAGCCGCATATTGTCCCGATGTTATATCACGGTGCAGCTTTACTCGCATGTTTGTAGTTAAACAAAACTTATTTACATGCAGTTGCATTGCATATTATTAGATAGCTTATGTGTGGCACTTGGCACATCGCGGCAGGTGGCTGGCTACGCTGTGAGTAGGTACTTTACGCACGTAGGTAAATATTGATGATTTACCTATACATTACTGCACTGTCTGGCAGTTTGAGTGCTTTATACGGCCCAACCAAATGTCCTTACTTTGGTATTGTTCGTCAAATCGTTCGAACTCCTTATCTAAGTTGAGCTACGCGAACAACACATTTGACCAACATTTGCACTGTTTGGACGGGCTTGCTCAAATCTGTATAATTCTGTCCTCTAAAGAGCATCACAGACATTAATCTACATAGCCCTCATATGATGTGATCACTACAGATTGTATGGACTTTAAAAGAGACGTTGACTTCTGAGTTTGTTTCAGTGTTTCTTCTCAGAGTAGTCAGTTAGGAAACACTGGCCTCATCTAGTTTACATTTACGAAAAAAACACGTGTGAAAGTGTTATTTATAACCTTTTTGCAAAATAAAAATCATTATTTCATGATTTATTTAATTTATGTCTCTGAGACACCTACTTACGTATGTATCTACTATTAATCTGCAAGTATAGACTAATACATGATATACAAAAGTAGATAAAAGTGTAAGTACCTACCTACCTAAAAAAGTAGATATCATTCGTATATTAACTTGGTTGGTTAAAAATTAAACGACACGGTTGGCGTAACGGTTGACTGATGTGGATTCGACCCCAGTCCTAAATAAATATTTGTATAGCCTACATGTATTTGTGTAGTTTGAAAAAAAGGTTTCGAGTGGTTCTTGAATTCGATATTTGAATGAATTGGGAGGGGGAATACAAAGTTCCATCACCCCTTTTACATCCTTAAGGGATGATTTCCGGGATAAAGACTATCTTATGTCTTTTCCAGGGGACTATCTCAAGGGTTCCAGGGTTAAATGATTTAGGCTTACAGGGTTCAATGATTTAGGCGTGAAAAGGTAACAGACAGACAGACAGACAGAGTTACTTTCGCATTTATAATATTAGTATGGATCTCTTATTTAGATCCTCATAAAAAATGTATATAACATTTTTTATGAAAATATTTCAGTTACATAAATCGTATCCATATTCGGCAATATAGAGAAACGTTTACCTTTGACCTGCATTTAATGTTTTAAACTGTCGTTAAATATACTTTCAACCTGATTCCTCACTTTAGATAATCAATAGTGCGGCAGCAAAGTTTAATTTTGAATGAATGTGGCGATTCTATTTAAGCTTGAGTTAAATGATAAAACTGTGTATTAGCACCTACCTAGTATGCATACTAAATACTACAAGTGGTACACCCAGTGGTCGAAATTAGATCATAATAAGAATTATTACGAATGTGTTATTATATTATAAAAATATAAACTTTCTGCACTCCTTCTCCATACTAACTTTAACTTATTTTTTTTTTATTCATCTCGCCAAATTTCATACTTTTCCAGTTTCGTAATTTGCTTAAAAAGTGGTAAAAAGTTTTTGCTTCGCGTATAAATCCTCCACGTATGTCTGTCTGTATGTTTACGATAAACTCAAAAACTACTGAACATATTTTCATGCGGTTTTACCAGTGGAATGAGTAATTTAGTTTTATGTGAATTAGCAGAACCAAAACGTGTGAAGCTGGACCTGGGCCGGGCTTGAATATAAATTTTTATAACGGTATTGTTTTCGTTTATTCGTTACTAGGGGTACTTGTTTTGACTATTCGAAATAGGTCGTAGTGAATACCTACGACCTTTGCGAGGTCAGAAGTCCACCATGTGGGACGCTTTACGTCACTGTAATTTTAAAACGCCCTCGTTAATTAAAACCTTTCGAGCCCGTCGACTACCTATCTGTTTTGCAAGCAATTTGTTAGGGCCACTAGCGCTTAAGTTTGCCGGTAACCTGTACTCCGGATACCTTAATTCCTAATTCCAATTGGCTTGGAAATTCCGAGAAAAAGCCTTTGACATTTAATTATTTTGTAGATTTAGGTAGGGTCTAGGGGCTACGCAATATGCTACGAAACGCTCGTAGCTAACTCTACGGCGTAGACGTTTAAGGTAGACTTGCTACGATGTTTATCGTCACAAGTCACAACGTAGTGCAAGAATTTAAAACGTTTTTTAGGGCTCCGTACCCAAAGGGTAAAACGGAACCCTATTAAGACTTCGCTGTCCATCCTGTCTGTCACCAGGCTGTATGCCATGAACCGTGATAGTTAGACAGTTGAAAATTTCACAGATGATGTATTTCTGTTGCTGCTATAATAACAAATACTAAAAAATAGAATAAAATAAATATTTAAGGGGGCTCCCATACAGCAAAAGTGATTTTGAAGTGAAAACTTTTTAGCTGCGTTGTGCATTTTTTTTGTAATGGGTAAAAAATGTTAAACTCGCGTCATGACACGTGACCTGATCGAAAATTCGTAAGACGGACGGAGAGTAGACAGCCGGCGCGGCGTAGAAGAGGAAGTATCCCCCTCTCTTTCTACGGCGCTGTGAAAATGTATGCCTGCGCAAACTTTTTAATGTATTATAAATTGTCATGTTTGTGTATGATAGCGCAATAAATAAATATTGTATTCTACCACATAAATGATAGTACTTTTATACTGATAATTAAAGCAATTCGTGCAAAATTATTCCCTAATCATTCCAAAATATCAAAAATGCACAACGTTAATATTCAAGTTTTCACTTCTGCCGGCACTCCCGGAGTGCAACCCGTTTTTTTTATCTCGTCTATGCCATAGTGTGGGATATCGTTTCGTGTTAGACCAATTTTCAATTCAATAATCCGTTTGCGAAATATTAAGCTTGAAAGTGCAAAAATGTTCGTTAGAGTCACGTGTTACCCCCCCCCCCTCTCTACTAAGTGGTTGTAGGTAGGAATTCAAACGTTACTGTAGTAGTACCTACTTCTGCCGGCACTCCCGGAGTGCAACCCGTCGTTTTTTTTGTTCGTTTTTGCTCGATATTGATAACGGCGACAGGTAGACGCTTGAAATATTCACAGAATATTTAGTTATATATTTAAATTAAAAATAAATAATTAAATTCAAATAAAACTAATATTTAAGGGGGGCTCCCAAACAACAGATATGATTTTGTTGCCGTTTTTATAGATAATGGTACGGAAACCTTCGTGCGCGAGTCCAACTCGCACTTGGCCGGTTTTTTAGTATTCGTGAGATATAAGTGTCCTGCATTTTATGAGCTCTTTATCGAAAAAAATTAAATTATCCACATGTGTGGCTTAATATAAATCACGGCGTGAAGAACTCACTCGACTAGCCTGTCACAGTTTTATATCTGCGGGGACAATGGGCGAGCTGAGAGCGACATACAAACTCTAACTTTCAAGCAAACAGACAAATTTCAGCTCTATTCGTTGGGGATAAAGTTGTTTTGATTCGCAAAGTTAACGTTGTGAGTATATAAATTAGACCATGCGTCACTGTCGCGCAAACGAAAGGATGGCTCGTAATAACCTGTGAAATGAACATTTGATGACCTCTTCGGGCTAAACCATAGAGCACAATGGTTGCAAGTTGCTGTTATAATAGCGTGCTTCGGCAAATCACGGGCAATTAAAGTTGCTTGATTAATCACCAAGGGTTAATTGTGGGAGTTGGTGGAGAAATACTGAAGATAGAATGTTTGCTCTAAGTTTGAGTAGTGTCTTCCATTTGTGGATTTATCATGTGTCTAGTTTCGGATACGTTCTGGAAAAAGTCTGTCTTGGAGTTCTTAAGTATCATAATTTTTAACGTTCCGTACCTCATTTATAATACCCCTATTGATAATAAAAAAATATTTACAAAAATAATACCGTCCTCCCAGTACGGAAACCTCAGTGGGCGAGCGCTATTATGAACATTACAACAACACACGCAACAAGAAATTGACCATCGCTTATCGACTTTAACTGCTGAAACATTCATTTTAACTAACATAATGGCTCATTAAAATAATTGCTTTCTCATTAACCCGTTTCAACTCAAACGTCATTAATATCAAAAGAACAATAAACTTGAAACTTCTGTCAATTATCAAAGAGCGCTATGACTTACTGCCTAACTAAACTTCTTCTATTAATATATACATACTAGCTGTGCCCGCGACTTCGTCTGCGCGGAATGGTGACTTTCGGCAGCATTTTTAATTTTTTAGGCTAATTATTTTGAAAATAAAACTCATACATAATTTGAATGTCGTATTTATTAATATCTAATCAAAAGTCTAAAAAATAAGTTTCAAGCTTCTAGCTTTAAAAATGACGTAATTTCCATACAAACTTTCATCCCCTATATCAACCCCATACAGCCCTTTTTTCACTTTAAAAAGCAGCCTGTGTCCTTTCTCAGGCTCTAGACTATGTCCGTACCAAATTTAATTAAAATCGGTTCAGTAGTTTGGGCGTGATTGCGTAACACACAGACAGACAGAGTTACTTTCGCATTTATAATATTAGTAAGGATAAATAAAATAGAAGTGTTTGTCTGTTATTGTTATAAAATAAATGTGTTCCAAGTGCTTTTATATAGTTATTTACACGATACTAAAACCCAGATTTTTTTTAAATATAGAACTAGCAATGTGGTTAGAATTCACATTACTAGCAATCTTGTTAACCCCTCCAACTAAGCTAAATATGCTTGTGTCTGGAGTGGGTTCACGACAATAGTGGAATGGGTTGGGGTTCGAACCCGCGACCTCCTGATTACAAGTCCGATACCTTCACCATTAATTAGGCTATTGGCCTTATGTCTTTCTGGTTTTCTGTTTGTCGGGTCTAAATTCTGGAACGGCGGAACAAATTTTGGGCATATTCACTGGAAGATAGTAGATTTGTATCCCGGAATTTCCACTGGTTCGAGATTTACGCGGGAAAAACCGCATAGATAATATCACTATCACACGAGCAAAGTTGCGGGCAACAGCAAGTCTTCAGTAACATTGACAGGCCTGTTGGTCTAGTGGTCAGTAGCCCTGACTGCTATGCTCAAGGTCGTAGGTTCAATTCCCACCCAGAAAAAATTTTTGTGTGATGAGCACGATCATTTGTTCTTTGGGTGTAATTTATCTATAATATGTATGTATTTAGAAATATATATGTATGTTTATCAGTTGTCTAGTACTCATAGCACAAGCTCTGCTTAGTTTGGGACTAGATGGAGTTGTGTGAAGGTTATGGAATATTATTATTATTATTTATATTATTCTTTTAGACACATATTGTAGCTATCGCTATATAACTCCCCTATCGTGAGTCTGTTTCACAAGAGAACTTTTTGATAACGGTAATTGTAGCGTTTTATAATTGGGTTTAGTTGTTGACATTGCTTGAGTAAATGTTAAGGTCCTATTACCATTACTTATCTAAAATTCTGCAGTGAAAATTATGAGCAAGTATTGTATTTATGGACAGTCTTGTGAGATAAATTCTGTTGTCAGCACAAATCTGAGCGCAAAATGCAAATGATTAAAATATTTCGCCGCTGTCAAGTTCAAATCAAATAAGGTGTTTTTAGGTTTCCATAGACGAATGGCAAAAAACGGAACCCTTATAGTTTCGATATGTCTGCCCGTCTGTCTGTCTGTCCGTCCGTCCGTATGTCACAGCCATTTTATTCCGAAACTATTAAGACTATACATGTGAAACTTGGTAGGTAGATGTATTATCTAAACCGCTTTCCGATTTTAAGAAAAAAAATAAAAAATATTTAAAATAAAGGGCGGTTCCCATACGTGGAAGTAGAACTGAAAATTTTTTTTTTTCATGAAACCTACGCGTGTGTATATATATATATCACTTATTCAAAAAGTCCTTTAAAAGATATAAGCTTCCAAAGTGGTAAAATGTGTGTCACCCCTCCCTCTCTAACTTCTATAATAATGGAGTGAAAAATCTAAAACAATATATGTCTGTAGATCTTAATGTAAACTTTCAAGCAAAATTGATTTGAACGAAATCAGGTCAGCAGTTTTTGAGATACAGCATATTTTCAAAAACCGCAAATATAACTTTGTAATTCATAAAAACACTATGAAAAACAAAGTTATTTAGCGTAGTTGTAAAAATGTAAATAAGCAAGTTCTAAGAAATTTGTAAGGTTTTTTTTATTCGTCAAATAAATATACACATTATATTATATTATTATAGTTACTACGGAACCCTTCATGGGCGAGTCTGACTCGCACTTGGCCAATTTTTTTATTTTATATGTGTCATAACTCTAAGGTTTGAATGGGTGCTTCCCGGGGTGCCTGCCGGGGTTGCGGGAATGTTCTAACGAGATACCGTGGCCCCGGAACCTAAGGGCAGCTGAAGGAACAGGGTGGGCTTTTAGGCAGTACAAATCTGACACTCCCTTCCAGTCCACCTAGAGCGGGAGAAATCATTTGATGAACCCTGAAAAATACGTTTTACCTTTTTTGTTTTAATTTTTCATATAAAATAATTCGACAAAGTCACGCTTATTAATGCATTTTAACATAAAAAAAAAAATGAACAAATCATTCATTTTCGTAACTTCAAATATTAATTATTTGTTTGAATGAAAATGCAACTTATATCTACACGCATCAAGAGTCTAGTGTTACTTAATGATATCTTCAAATATTTTTGGACCACATATTCTAGGACTGTTTTATTTTTTTACTTATAGAATATCACCCTAGAGTTATGGGATACAAAAGAAACAAATTGTATAATATCGCGCTCAGATGATAATTGTCGATTGACATAGTTGTCGTGGATGCCACTGCGCTGCCGAGGGTTCAAATCCTACTCCGCCTACAAGTAGGGGTTTTAATATTTTATTATAGTGTGACTTTATGTTTAGAAGTAGTGGCCAGTAGTTACAATCAGGACTTACGAGTCAAGTCGTGGGTTCGAACTCAGGCACATTTCTTTGCGGAAGTTTCGGAAGAGTTACCGCGGCATACAGGTAGGTTTGAGTCAGTAAAAGTCTGACACACCCTCCCGCTTCGCTCAGATTAGGAGGTAGTCATTGAATGATTTCCCATCCTTTAAAAAAGGCAGGCACATTTCTTAGTGAAATTTTCATCATGACCTACCGCTCTCAAAACGGCAAAGGTGACATAAATTCGAAGATATGCGACATCCACCAAATCGCACAGATCCGCGAGGTGAATTACGGCCCTTTCCCAATCATAGGGGATCTGAGGGAATTTCATCTAGTGTTGCCCAAACGAGAGTCTCGCAAGAGTCTTGCAATTAGCGATTATCCTATTGCTATTTATTAAACGGTAGTTGAGATCTCAGAACAATGTAACAGAGTAGGTACATTTTGAGCTTGAATTGACATAGGCCAACCAAATGAATCAATTTAATTGAGACTCTTGAAGACTCTTGCGAGACTCTCATTTGGGCAACACTAATTTCATCAGTGTGAATTTTATAGGCTGATTATATTATATATGTTTTAACGTTTGTAAAAGCATCTAAAATTAATGAGAATCCTAGTGTAGAACAACGGTTATTTTTTAAACAAAAAATAGTATAGATTATGTACACAGCAAAAGTAGTCTGAAGAAGGATTGTTCAAACGATTCTAATTTAGCACTAATCCCAATTGTCACTTAATATTATAACTAGCTAACCCGGTAAACTTTAC
The DNA here is from genome assembly GCA_943138885.2 of Tholera decimalis. Taxonomy (NCBI): domain Eukaryota; kingdom Metazoa; phylum Arthropoda; class Insecta; order Lepidoptera; family Noctuidae; genus Tholera; species Tholera decimalis. Next base: position 11,970,461 of record OW964563.2, read on the forward strand.
TTTACCATATAAATAATTTCTATTGAGAAAAACTCCGATTTACAAAATATTTCGAGGATTCCGAACAAACAATAAAAAAAGTAGTGTCACAATATTTTTATACGATTTCTACTTATTTGGCAAATATAATATGCTACCTGAACAATTCACATCTCTTTTATAAATACGTAAGTTTTATTCTAGTCGACATCAGGCTTGCCACATATCATGCTGAGTATCTTATCAGTAAAGTTATAACTGGCCATTAGGCAGGATATACACATTGGCATACGTGACATGTTCAGATGTCTACGTGAGCTTCATTTTATTAGTACAGTATGATATTCAAACTGTGAGACACATACGGCTAGTTTCGGTTCAATGATAAATCTCGTATCTAAGGCAAGCATAATTTAAGACTTTACAGAACTTAATTAAAACCAATCAAAGGCGGATTGCTACTTCCCATTCTTGGGTCGCTTTTACTTTAGCCAGAGAACAGGCATTACCATACAATGTGCAGTTAGTCTCTTGGACAGCTAAGCTAACAGCAAATTTAAGATGAAATATTATCTATGGTAATATTATATATAATCGTTCCCGTACAACGTTCCCTCTGCTGGGACGCAGGCTTCTTGTCTATGAGAGGGATTAATTGTTTTTAGTTCCAATAAATCTTTTATTATTTATTATTATTTTTTATTTATTTTTTAAATTACGAACGAGCCCTCTCTTGACCTCGATCACACCTGATGGTAAGTGTAAGATGAGGTCTACGATCGAACGAGCGAGCCCAAAAAATGCCTATTCACTCTTGCTTTAAAGGCTGACGGGTCATATGTGGCAGGGAACACAGAAGCCGGCAGAGAGTTCCACACCTTGGCTGTGCGCACAATGAATGTTAAAGAAAAGCGCTTAGTACGACAAGACGGTATATCGTCCAAGTGTGGATGGTATCCTGCAGTACGTCTGGTAGACCAGTAGTAACAGGGGGATGAAGGGATTAGGTCGTCGAGCTCCTGCGCACACTCTCCGAAGTACCATCTTTAGAAGATAGACAGGCAAACAACGTTTCGCCGGTGAGCCAGGCTGTGTAGCTTTCATTGTTAAAAAATCTGAGTTTAATACACCCTAGTCCCCAGACTAGGATTCCCTATGTCGTAAGGTCTATTTCCGTTGAGGCGACACATAGTTACATAACTTTTAATTTGCTTAAGAAAAGCTAATACATAGTTATTATAAAAATAAATGAGATGAGACAAAAAAACAGAGCTCAATATTAAAAAAAAAACAGTCTATTAGTGTTAGGGTGTGTGGACTGTAGCTGTAATATTAACACACATTGTAGTGTGATCAACACTGATTATGCTAGGTTTTACTGTGGTATGTGTAGGATTGCCTTAGTATGAGTCTATGTGAATAGGCCGCAATTCACCATACACGCTCAGTCCGTATTTATGGATATTTGTTTTGTAGATTAGTTTATTTAAATCTTCTCAAATCAGCTATTTTAGTTTAAAATTATTTCCATCAAATAATTCAATCAAAAACCAAACGACTTTAAAAGGACTATTGCACACTTGCTGAAAATTTCGAACAAGAACTTTGTACTCCTCACAGCGATGTGCAAACTTTCCTGCTTTCTATGTTAATGTCCTCAACTCGACGCTCCGAAACAATTGACGGTTCCTGGGAATTACGACCAACATAAACTGAGTATACAGTGAATATACAGTATATTTTGTTTATATTTGTGAAACTGTGTGTGTCCTATGTATATTTTATGGATTTTGCGGGAGAATTTTAGAGGGAAGCCTGTGTTTGTTAAATTGTCATGTTGCTATTCAAATGAGAATATATGTAACAGGCGCTGCTCATAGAAAAGATACCGTAAAGTGACCACTTTTTAGTTGCACAGTCAATCATATTCTATACATTAGAAGCCCAAAAATATAGTGTATTAGTATAATAATACAAAAATATTTTGTAGAAATGAACCAGAATCTATACAAGCAGAACGGTGATGCGTCATCGTTACATGGTGGACATCCCATCCATACGCACAAAACATTTTGGGAATACTTTCATTGCGCGTAAAGCTGAAGAATGGTGGAATTCCCTGATGGAGTCTGTTTCCTTATAGCTATAACCTGGGGGATTGTATGTCAAAAGTGAATAGGTTACTTCTAGGTAAGCGTGCTTCATCTTTAACCACCATAATCACTTACCATCAGGTTTGAGGGTGGTCAAACGCGAGCATATAATAAACACATAAAGAAAAATTTGAAAATCTTGAAGAGCTCTTGGAAAAATAATAACAGGCACAAGGTTAAAAAAAGGCAAAATAAAATAGACAATGTTGACCTGTGATCAGCTTCTTTCTTATGTGTATGATGGTTAGTATTATTATTTTTTTTTTAATTTTAATTTAATTTTATATAGCTTAATGTTAGTTAATTTAATTTATTTTTACTTTAATTTAATTCCAATTGTGTAACTTAAAATTATATTCTCATTATATTATAAATCTCTCTTTTCGACATTTTATTCAATTTAATTTTATATTGTTTTTTTTTATATTTATTTTTGTTTTGGACATGATTAATTTTGATATTATTATTTGGTTTTGCTTAGATAGATTAATTCATTTTACTTTCCACAAGAATGTTGTGCATACCTGTAAGTGATATATTTGCACTGTATCTCAAACCTTTGTATATCTTTATCCATTTGATTGTAAATATATCGTTGGTGTGCCTTGCATAAATAAAAAAATAAAGGTTAAGTAACGCGTGAATAGGTGAACATGTTAACATGTTGAGATTCCTCCGTGCCTTGGAAAGCACGTTAAAACGTTGGTCCGGGCTGTCATTTGTATAACTTTGACAGTTGTTATGATTACCCGTAATGACTGTCAAAGTTTGCCAAAGCCAGAAAATCTGACACTGATCATACCAACATTTTACCCAGTTACTGGGTTGTGGAGGTCAGATAGCCAGTCGCTCCATGTAAGACATTAATACTCACCCGCATCTGGTTAGACTCGAAGCCAACCCCAATATACAACGTGTAACGGAAAGGGTATATACATACCAAGGGCACGGCTTCTTTGGATGATATCAAACGATATTGGAAGGGTTTCAACTCAAAATAAAATACTCTAAAAATTGATACCAAATTTTCGGTTTCGTAAGTTTCTTAAATTGAAATCATAACAATCGTGTCACCGCACTACGTAGGTCAATAACTTTCCACGTTACTTGCAAATATCACGATAAATCTCTTCCATAATTCTGTGCGCCTAGTACTGTAGTAGCCTGGCGTAAAGGCGGTGTTCTTTTGTCGGCGCGAGAAAGGAGATAGGATTAAAAAACCCTTCCAATAGCGTTTGATATCACCCAAAGAAGCCGTGCCATTGGTATGTATATATACCAAGGGCACGGCTTCTTTGGATGATATCAAACGATATTGGAAGGGTTTCAACTCAAAATAAAATACTCTAAAAATTGATACCAAATTTTCGGTTTCGTAAGTTTCTTAAATTGAAATCATAACAATCGTGTCACCGCACTACGTAGGTCAATAACTTTCCACGTTACTTGCAAATATCACGATAAATCTCTTCCATAATTCTGTGCGCCTAGTACTGTAGTAGCCTGGCGTAAAGGCGGTGTTCTTTTGTCGGCGCGAGAAAGGAGATAGGATTAAAAAACCCTTCCAATAGCGTTTGATATCACCCAAAGAAGCCGTGCCCTTGGTATGTATATTAGGGTGTCACGAAAATTTTTTTTTTTCGATTTTCGCTACTCAAGCCCCCTCAAAAGTTGCATTATTAGTTTTAGATTACCGTAAAAATAATAAAAAAAAACATAAAAAAATATTTTGAGGGTTCTACCGGCATTTTATTTTAATTTTTTTATCACTTAAATAACCCTCCAGTCAATGTCGTCTATTCTATTTTATGTACATTATTCCCATTTTATTTTTTTATTTCATTGATAGTGAAACCCTAAGTTATGATTTGCAGGCAACGACAGGATTTTTTCTGTTAGGAATTGGTTTGGAACAAACTCGCAAAATTCATGTTTTGACTTGTTTTTCTTAAATTCTCTACTTCTACTGTGAGGCAGTTCGTCTCATTTCTATTGCGGTTTTATTGCTGTAAGGTGTCGCTCTGCACTTCCTTGTGATAAAATACGTGTTTTGTTATATATAATAATGGGTTCAAGACGAAGTGAGACTACTTGTGCTATTTTGGGATCATATAAAGAACTTGACGATCGCCAGTTACCAGTGATAAGTGACGTTATCAAATTCATTTTGTTTACTAAAAATGAACTAAAACTACAGAAGAATGGGAAAGATACTTCTAACACAGAAGTTTTTTCAATCGTTTCTGGAAAACTTGATACGATTTGGACCAAAGCTTCGATTCCTATCGTTTCTAACGTACGAGTTACCCAATTGCTGAAATCATATTTCGACAAATACCTGTCATTGATAAGATATCCCAAAAATAAAAGAAATGATAGTTACGAAAGCAAAGTGAAGTGCTTTTTGGAATCGTCGAACAAGCTCTTCGATATTGCTGCTTGTAAGTGCACTTCGTTTGACATTTGTTCCTGCATAAAGCCTAAGAAAGTTCCTATTTCTGAAAGAGACTTTTTACTGGATCAAAGAAGTGATAGAAAAATGGCAATAAGCGGTATAGACACAAAAGAAACAGCAAGACTTTTAAAGAAACATCAGAGACAAGAAAATTTGAATCGGAAAGAGTCAGAGCACGCATGTTTTCCCAGTGCATCACTAAAAACCAATCCTGTTCCGGTGCGCGAGTTGCCGCCTCGACCACAGTCGCCTGTAATAGAGCTTTCTGCGAATAGTGACGTGCCTGTAAATGAGACTCCATCTACTTCGTTGAATCGGAACACTCTGGCGCTGCCAACAGTAGCTAAGGTATGTGATCGGTATGGACTATCAACGCGATCTGCGGCTGCGGTCGCTTCGGCGGTCTTAGCTGACGTAGGATTGGTATCTTCCGAAGATCTAAGTCTTGTTATTGATAAGAATAAAATTCATAGAGCTGTTTCAAAAGCACGGACCAAGGCCAGCAAAGACATTGATACGATTGTAATAAAAAGTATCTACTTTGATGTACGAAAGGACAAAACACTCATAAACGAGAAAATAGGCGATCGGTACCACCGCAGAGAAGTCTTGCAAGAACACATTTCAGTTCTCACAGAGCCGGAATCTATTTATTTGGGACATATGACGCCAAGTCGTGGCACTGCCAAAGAGATCGTCTCTTCTATCATATCTTTGTTAGAAAATCAAGGGTTGAACTTGGAAGAGGTGATCTGTGTGGGGTGCGATGGTACTGCTACGAATACAGGTTGGAAGGGAGGTGTCATTCAATACCTGGAAAACTATTTAAAGAGACCGTTGCAATGGTGTGTTTGTATGCTCCACGCGAATGAATTACCGCTTCGTCATTTGTTCATGTCTCTGTATGGTAGCACATCTGGGCCAAAAGAATATTCAGGACCTATTGGAAAACAGCTAGCTGCTTGTGAAAGTAAACCTCTAGCGTCTTTTTGTGCAGTGTCTGGCAATTTGCTAGTATTACCTGATAATATTGTGAAGGAACTAAGCACGGATCAAAAGTATCTGTACGAAATGTGTCATCCTGTGATGGCTGGTTCCTGTTCCCTTGAGCTAGCGAACCGCCAACCTGGAAAAATGGCGCATTCGAGATGGCTCACTACTGCCAATCGCATACTCAGACTTTACGTAAGTACTGTTTCGCCGTCAAATAATTTGCAGCTGCTTGTGAACTACGTGGTCAAAGTTTACGCTCCTGTTTGGTTCCTAATCAAGCAAAACTCATCATTTAAAGATGGAGCGAAGCATATTTTTCAAATGGTTATATACTCTCGATTTTTGCCTGATAGTCAGAGATCTATTGTAAATTCTGTGATCGAAAGAAACGCTTTTTTTGCGCACCCAGAAAACTTGCTTATTGCCATGTTATTCGAAGATAGAGAGCATATTCGAGAGCTTGCATCTCGCAAAATATTAAAGGCCAGAGAAGCAGAAAAGAGCAACTCTCGCAGGGTATTTAAAGCACCAAAGCTTAACTTCTGTGCGCGAGACTACACCGATATAATATTTTGGCAAGAGTGTGAAATATCAGCTCCACCAATTTTGCGACACGTCTCCAACGATGAACTTAGAATTAAGGCTAAAGAACACATCCTCGACATTATTGACTTTCCCTGCCACACACAGTCAGTGGAAAGATGTGTAAAACTAGTGACGGAGGATTCTCAAGGCGTCACGGACGCTACAGCTCGGGATGGTTTTATTAGGAACAGATTAAAATCTCGCTCAGAAATGCCTAAATTTGGTCACAAAAACCAGTTCCGTTTTTAAAGTTGCCATTGATTATTTTGTCTTTCAACTATTTTAAACCTTGCTTTAACTCATTGTTGTACCCTTAAATTTAATAAAAACCATTTAGATGTTATTTTTGTATGATTTATAGTTTATATTAGGAACCCCTAAAAATAGCAAATTTGAAAAACTTCAAGGACTGGTAGAGGCCTCAAGATGCCGGATATCTAATTAAATTTTATAATAATCGTAATATATGTGTCAAAACGCAACTTTTGATACCTCTTGCGTAGCCGTAGCTCATTTTTTTATTTCCCCCATACATGAACGGGACACTCTAATGTATACACCCTTTCCCTTACACGTTGTATAGTATGTTAACTAACAGAGGGCGTTCCCGTTAACCCGCAACAGTATAGCATCCATACGTACTAAAAAGATATTACCATTCGAAAACAAATGTTTTTTTTTATATTAAAATATTCACTAAAAATATTAAATTGATACGTAAAAGAAACACTCTGTACACGTGTACTTGAAGGACGGCAACGTTGCAATTTATTTATGAATGACGGGCCGCGTGTGCGCCGATCTAATTGATGTGCTTATACTATTGCGGGTTAACGGGAACGCCCTCTGTTAGTTAACATACTGTATGTAGTTGGGAAAAAAGTTAAGCAGATGTTATGTCTTCTCAGCGTTACTATATCAAACAGCCTTGTTCGTTTGTGTAACGGATTTCAATAGCCCTCACTTCATAGGTCCAACTTAAAAAGCTTCGACTTTCAAATAATGTACAAAAAATACCCTTTACCCTTATACCTACCTTTTTCACAATAATATTGCGGACGAATTTTCCGCGAGTGATTGTAAAGTTCTGCTTAAAATTTATCTGTAGGTATGTCAACGAAGGCAATCTTTATATTCTGTACAAATAAGTAACGAGAGTAAGTCATTATCTGAATCACAAATACGTCAATAAATTGTGCTTCAAAAATGATTGATTAATTCATCCGAGCACTTTATCGCCAGTTAAACTCGATACAAAGGATAATAAATTTCGAAAAGAATCAGAACGTTTAAATACAGACTACAAATTGAATTCGTTTCATGATGACGTAAGTTAATTCTATAAAATGGGAAGCGTTCATTCAGTTTTACGTATTCGTTTGAAAATGAATTTTTAACGAGATCCATTTTCGTTTCATAATGCAGAAGTTTACTGAGACCGGAAATGAAATTTTAAGGATAAAAATAAGAAATAAAAAATATTAAAGTCAATATTAAGTTATGAATTTTTCCACAAAAAATATGTCCTCTATGCAGCATCGCTTTTGACGCTCGGAAATATTTGACGCGTAAAAAATGCAACATGTAACCCAAACCCCATCATAAAATGACTTCCGCTCTGGAAGGAGCGGAATACTTCTACTAAAGTCCACCAAGTTCTTTCTGTTGATTTTCGTTCCAGGTACGTGGTATCTCGCCATAATATTCCCACAACATGTTGATATCTTCCAGTATCAATAACGATAAATCATATTTGCATCCTCGTTTAAGTTAGCAAAATCTGTTAAATATTTGTGTACTTCATAAGAAAAAACAAGAAAGCCTTATTTTTAATGCATCATAGCTGTAGAACCACAAGCATCAAAGTACAGGCTTAAAGTTTATGTTCGTGCATGAGCTTTGTGGTTGCAGTCTCCAATGCAACACTCGCGGTTGTACTCTACACAGTTAGGTACATTACAAATAAATAAATAAATAAAAATCATTTATTGCAAGCACGCAGGCCCATATAAAGGTAAAAATAATAATATTTCAACTCTATGATAATAATAAATCATTTAATTTAATTTATAATTGACTAGCAGTTGCTCGCGACTTTGTCTACGTGGCAAGTTTTCCCGTGTAAATCCCGATCCCGTGGGAATTGATCAAAATCCTTTCTTAGCGGATGCCTACGTCATAACATCTACTTGCATGCCAAATTTCAGCCACATCCGTCCAGTGGTTTAGGCTGTGCGTTGATAGATCACTATATCGGTCAGTCAGTCACCTTTGAGTTATATATATTTAGAGTGACTGCAAAAAAAAAAAAAATACATTGCCGACTTAATTGTACATTATTTTATGTGTCACACAGCTAGAACCATAATCTTAAACTGTAATTTTTAAAGTCCTTGAGTCTGTTTTTTCATTTCGAAGCATATAGAGAAAGAAAAATTTTGTTAGACTCAAAAATCAAGATCTCTTTAAAAGTCTTTAGATCTCTAGTAATCGATATTCACGGTTAAGCAACACTTCTCAAGGTCAGACTGTGGATAGGTAACATATTGAAAATACATTTATATTTGGTTACCGTATTGTTACGGAGATAAAAAACTGTGATTAATATATAATTTTTTTAGTAGATTTCTTATTGAGATAAACAAATAAATAATGAAAAATAAGTAAGATTTTCATTTTTCAAAATATACTTGCAACAATGTAAAAAAATCTATGTTATAAATGTAATTATGGTTTAATATTATTTTTATACTTACAATCAATATACATTTATTTTTGTAAAATATTTTTGTGCCTGACAGTACATTTGATCAAAAATTGCTTTGAATTAAATTAATCGAATCGGGGGAATCGGCCACAGGTGCCTCTACCACTGGGGGCCTAAGCCACGGACCCATGCAATCACACTATGCAAACTACTAGTAATCAGCTTCATCTGTTTAGACTTTAGAATAAATTATAGAGAGATTATGTCAACTAGCAAGTCAGCTAGCAACCATACGATAATTATGAGTATGTAGTTTAATGTGTGTGGTTGTATCAAGATGATTTATTGACGAAACGTCTATAATGTTGATCCAGATTGAACTAGTTTAATCTACGATAAGGGCCCTCACGCCTGTACACGACAAAGCTGTTGGGACGTCATCGTGATTGTTTAGCAATGTAACAATGCGCGTACACCAGTACGTGCCCATCTTGATTTTTATACAAAAAAAAAAAAAAAACAAAAGAATGTTTCATGGTAATTTATCACGATCTATGCGTCCTCCACTGTCACTGAGAAGATATTTTTGTGGGGAAAACGTTTTTCCCACAATATAACTCGGGTATGAAATAATGCTGTCATACCATATTTTTCTTGTATTCCCAGATCTACGTGTCTTAAATAAACTTCTGTCTGCATAATGCAAGAGATACTCTCTGTATTATATTTACGGACGAACGGCACCGTTTCTCCGCAAAAGATAAGGTAGAAAAAAATAGACGGTCGTAAATCTTTGTAAAAGATAGTGAATTGTAGAGAATTATGGAAAGCGGTCCTCTATGCAGAGATAAAGGTTTCCCTTGGGACGAGGATCCAACTAAAGCTATATGATTTCATTACCTATATACCGATTTTCTTGTGGAACGTGAATTTTGATTCAATTGCTCAGGTATTAGAGGTGATTTTTACTAAATTCAATCATGGACTGACGTTTAAATCTGGGCATTATAATATTATAAGTGTAACATTGTCGATAGAGAATAGTTGGTACAATAGTTTGAATGGACAATGCGGGATTTTAGTTAAATGTTCTTGAAATTGTTGCTATAAATTAGAGAGGTTGGGTTTTGGAATATTTAGAAATTAATTCATGAAACTTATTGGTTGAATCCTCTTTGAGCAATTTTTTTACCACAATCTTACCAGGCGCAGTTGTCTATGGAAAGGGTTTCTGTAAAAGATTGCTTTTAGCGATAAGACCACATATTATAACACCCGTTGTAGTTGCTAAGTACTTGTTTAAGTATGTTATGGTGTACAAATAAGAGTATACAAAATGTTTTATTCATTTACCAAAAATATATAAGTATGTATAACTACCTATCTATCTATACTTGCCTAGAAATAACCTCTCTTGATTTAGTGACCCCCAGGTTGCAGCTATTACGAGTATGTGTATAAAAACAATGAAATGTTTTGCTTATATTTGGTATGTCTTCGAATAGGTCTTTGGCAATTTTTTTTCGATATAAATAATTTCAAAGGCAAACCACGTTTGCCGGATTAGCTAGTAAATAATTATATGAAAATAGTTTAGGTCTTTGGCAATTTTTTTTCGATATAAATAATTTCAAAGGAAAACCACGTTTGCCGGATTAGCTAGTAAATAATTATATGAAAATAGTTTGTTGTCATAACCAGTTTTTCAAATAATACCTGTGTTAGTAGGAGGCCCTTCCATAATAAACTTTATTCATATGCTTTTTTACAACTAATTTTAACATTTAACTTACTTTGAAGATGGTGATTTGGAATCTCAATAATAACCGCTAGCTTAGGCTAGTGTGCATACTTACTCTCATAACTTTTAACAACGTTTCATAACCCAACTTTCTCGAAATTAATGGCGGCTTTTTCCTCACGATTCTTTACAAAAAGTCTCTAAACGCGCATACTAATTGACTTTGAAAAAAATATAATACTACTTAGTTCTCCAGTTACCCTCGTTAAGTCCCAATTCCATTCTTTACCCGAAGACACAACGTTTTTGGAGTTTTAATTAAAATTAATATAAAGAACGAGCACCAAATGTTACTGGCTTAATTACGATCTGCTACACAATGGATTCTGTGCACAGTGTAAACCCTTGTTACCCTCCAATTTATGGCTTACCCTTATAAATGTAGAGATTAAAAAGTATGGAACGAGTAAGTTCATGTCGGGTTGTGAGCGATATTAGTATGAGGAACGATTTCAATAAAATGTCTATAATATTTGGGTTAATTAATAACAGCCGGAAGTGTTGAAATTTTAGGTCCAGATTCCTTTTTTACATCAGAAAGTACGTTAATGACAGCCGTAACTAACAGTTAGTTACGGCTGTCATTTGTACTATCGACCAATCTTCCGCATGCTCACCTTTAAGGCTATAATCGCATAGCACGGCTCACAACTCGATCACCTAATGCATGTATTCACCAATAGGATGCACGAAGCGTATTTTAGTAGTGTTCGTAATACCTAGTAAGTAATATAATGTTACACGCCCTGTACTCACAAAATGCATATTGTCTCTAATTTGGCGAAACCAGGAAGGGATGTGGTTTGTCACTAGCTGCGCTTCCGCAGAAATATTTTCTTAAGTGAGCATGCGTATCTTTGGCCGATAGTACAGACACCAGCACATCAAGCTACAATAATCTGTCAAATTTTTTTAATAAATTTTCAACTTTATTGTTAATAGAAATAGGTTCAAGGTTGATTGGGAAAATTTGACAGTTTCGAGTAGCTTCATGTGCTGGCGTCTGTACATCTTTGGCAGTCGTTAAGTGAAGTCATAAGCTAGAAGAGCTGTGATACCCAGCTACTGGGTTTTGGAGGTCAGATAGGCAGTTGATCCATACACACAAGTATTAATTTGCAGTTGATTAGACTGGAAGACAACCTCAACATAATTAGGAAAAGACTAAACAGATGATGACACACTGTCCTCATTCTCATCAAATGTTTTATTCTATATGAAAAAGTCTCTAAGTACAGACATAAAATAGATGAATGTAGACTTCTTTGCTCTATTAGAAAATTATATTTTGCTTATAATAAAAGAAATCCTAGCTTTAACGTCTTTCCAATTTCAAAATCCATTAACGTTCCGTTTGTAAACGCCATTATGAAGTAAGTAAAAGAAAATGCAGTGGACTTTAAAATTGTGTTTTCTTTTTCCCATACAACTATTTAAATATTCTCTATACATTATGTATAGATAGATGACATTCGCGTCTCCTCTCTTTTGTTCGACGATAAAAAGAAAGTTTCGAGCTAGCTTTAATTATGTTTTTTTTTAATTCTGCTTCGGCAGCGAACATATTCTAGATTTAAATATTGAACGTTCATTTCAATTTATTTTAATGAGTGATTTTATGGAATGTTAATAAGAAATTCATTCGGACAATATTGAGTAGTAGTTGGTAATAATAAAATTATTCACTTCTTCACTCGTGCGTCATAGACAGAATGGTCGTGGTTGACTACGATGCTTTTTCTCTCTTCCAAAAAAGCAGTTCTCACAATGCTTCTCCACTTACTGCGGTCTTCAGCGTCTCGAGATAGACTATGGTCGTTTTTTTTCCTGATTTTATCAATTCAGTCTAGCGCGTAGGTGCCCGACTGCGTGGTCATGCAAACGATTCGTATTATGTATTTTTTAATTTTTCTTTATATATATTTTTTTAAGAAAATAAATTTTATTATTGTTACAAAACTACGTAACATGTCAATATGTCGTTAGCGTGTATGACAACATTGGCAGAAAAACATCCATTATTTTCATTTTTATTCATTCGAGAATCCAATTTACGAAACTTGCAGTTGTTTAAAAAGAAATGACAAACTTGTCATAACTTTTCAGACTTATGACAACTCCCTTCTTTTATTTAAAAAATATATTTTTAGGGTGTTAAAAATAAAATTTTACTCTTGGTACTTCAAACTCATAAATATGACTTTTACTTACACTCAAGGTAACAGGAGCTCATTTGTAGACTTTATGAAACCTGAAACAAAGAAAAGTAATTAATTTTATGCTAAGATTTTGTTATTTGTTCTCATTAGCTTGACTGTTATAAAGGTTTGCTCGTACTAAAAAAGAAATGTACTGTAAAAAAAGTGTACTTGAAGTTGGAATATACGAAAAAGGTATTTTTGGTTTTCAGAGGAATTCAGCGGAAATCTCACGCCCGATTAACCCTAATAAATAAACCCCGCCGAACTGCTATTCATCAATACAAACATTTTTACTTCGAAAGCAGTTCAAACCAGATGAAGCCGGTATCGGTGTCAATCGTTCGGGCCACTTCGGCAACTCTCGGTGGTCGATCCGACGCTCGTTATTGCATATAACCTTTGCGGTTATTGCCTTATTGCTCTGTTCAACTCTGATCTAACGACGTGGAACTTATACTGAGCTATTTCAGGATCAGTGATTCTTTTGATAGGGTATCGACTACAGACGGGCTCAATGGTTTAGGTTTCTTAATAAAAATTTATATATATAATCTAGCTTTATATAATAGAATACAAAAGATTTCATAAATTATGTTTGCTCACTGAATAAAGATATTAAAAAAATTATGTAATATTATTTTGAAGGAAAAATGTACTTTCATTGCGCATGATTTTGTTTGCGTAAGCAGTAGTGTTATTGATATTTTATATCCACGCCGGTTACTTTTTGTAGAACAAAGTTTTCAAGTGGTACAATATCCGATAGCAGTCTCATTTATTATTAAAATATATTGCCCTTTCAGTATGTTAAATAATATTGTGTTTTAAAAAGAGTCAACGTTTGGTAATAATCAGTAAGTTTGAGAACATAACCCTGCAACTTGTTTCTTGCTGAAATAGACTGTTTATTTTGTTAATTTATGTTATTGTCGGTATAGATGCGATGACTTATAGTCAGCCAATAGTAACATAATTATAGTCACAAAAGTAACGAAAGCCATCGAATGTTTCCGTGTTGCACAGTATAGCTACCCCAAATTAACTGCACGGTTGATGCACCATAAGGTTTTGTTACTTACAATTTCTGTTATTTTTAACTGTGAATTCCTTTGGCATTAATAAAGCAATTACCGTTTCTACGAAACTGTAGTGCAAATTGCAATAAAATAATACTATAACAACAGCAAAAAAGTAGTTATTAGTTTATTCTGGGAAATATTGTAAAAACTGTGCACCACTTTTTTATGTATTTACAGAAAAAGTTGCGGTGGTAGCTTTTTTTTTGTTTGGTATTTTGAAATTGGTATCGATAGTAAATTGGCTTTTGGTGAATTAAGCTTTTTTTGTTGATTGTACAATGTACATTTATCGATTTTATTGTAGAGTTAGGTTGGTCGTAAATGGATCAGTTACACGGACTGCCGTTTGGATCAGTTACACGGACTGATGCCGTTTAGATCAGTGTTGATTGCAGTAAAGTAAGGTAGGGATGATGGTTATGTGTCCGAGCTTCGAGTTTTAGGTCGTGTGCTTGAACTCAGATAGGAATATAACTCAAGACGGTGAAGAAAATTAAAAAATACAGCATGTTTTTCTTTTCTTCGGGGTAAAATAACCAATTGACTTCTGTCGCTCTGGCCGGAACGAAAGGGCGTCAGACTTCTAATGACTAAAAAACCCACCCTTCCCCTTCAGTTTCGTTTCATATCGCGTTCGAATATTATCGCTACCCCAAAATGTCGCAAAACCAGCATATTTTAAGACCACAACATCGAAAAAATTAGACATTGACTATTTATATTCATATTTCTGATTTGACTACGCGAGGAAACTAGTATTAGTCTCAACAATGACAGTTTACAACAATCTGTCACTATGTTTACCGTAAACTCGGATGTATATTTCACAACAAATCCGGACTGACGTATTTCAAATCATATCGCCCTGAAGACATGTCCTGGATACGGGTTTCCACTGACTGATTGACATAACGAACCGTTCTGGTCGACATACCAGAATGTATGCTGAAATTCCAGGCGTTCCTAATTAGCAGACACTGTCTTGTTATTGTCTCTGGGATTGAAACGTGTGCCAAGTTAAGTGAGAATTCACGTTCGATGCATCAATTGTGGACAATTTACAGAACTTAGCGAGGGAAAATTTAAAACCCACGTCAAACGTGTCCTTATCAAAAAAGCGTATTATAAGATTCGGGACTACTTTGAAGACATGACTGCTTGGCGATGATTCCTTCCTTCTGCACATGTGACTTCCCTGGCTTATTGTAATTGCGTTATCGACTAGTGTATTAACAACTCCACTTTCGTGAGTGTCTCTTTTTATTTTTCTTTAAGATAATCAATCCGATTTGACAGATTTTCTTTTTGTTTCATTTTTATTATTAACTAGCTGTGACCGCGACTTCATCCGCGCGGAATAGTGATTTTCGGCAGCAGTTTTAATTTTTTAGGCTAATGATTTTGAGAACAAAACTCATACATATTTTGAATGTCGTATTTATTCATATCTAATCATAAGTCTAAAAAATAAGTTTCAAGCTTCTAGCTTTAAAAATAACGCAATTTCTATACAAACTTCCATCCCCTATTTCAATCCCATACAGCCCTTTTTTCGCATTAAAAAGTAGCCAATGTCCTTTCTCAGGCTCTAGACTACGTCCATACTAAATTTCATTAAAATCGGTTCAGTAGTTTAAGCGTGATTGTGTAACACACAGACAGACAGAGTTACTTTCGCGTTTATTATATTAGTAAGGATTTATCCTTCATTATTGAAGTCTAATGTTGTGGCTTTTCAAGTTTATTTTAATATAATATTTAAAAGATTTTTTGTGAATGGAAGAACACTGTAGATTCTTAGATTTGTTTTACAATTTTTATTTGTAATTCCATTGTGCTGTATTAATTGGTCAATACTGTCCTCTTATACCTAATTAACGTGTATTATGGATACATTGTAAAAATTATATTTGATTTGAAAAGAGAGAACTGTGGAGTTTCTTGCCGGTTCTTCTCCATAGAAAACGACCAATTTTGAGCCGTGCCCTAACTGCTGACGTTTTGTAAGTGCCCATCGTAGGCCTATGTGAAATAAAACATTTTGAGTTTTGAGAGTTGACGATTAATTGTGTCGTGATACTACACAGAGAGCAGTGGTGGCCCAGTAGTTATGGTGCTGACTTGTAAGTTGCAGGTTGTGAGTTCAAACCTAATCAAGCACATTACTTTGTGTAATTTACATCATTGATACTGCTCTCGCATTGTAAGGGTTTGGCCCTTTTTTATGGTTGGGATAATCATCGAATGACTTCTTCCACTCTGGGTTAAGCGGAAGGGCGTGTCAGACTTCTACTGACTAAAAACCCACCCTGTTCCTTCAGCTGCCCTAAAGTTCCGAGGCCGCGGTATCTCGATAAAACTTTCCCGCAAACCCCGGCAGGCAATGGCCCATTGAGGCTCCGTCACTGGTGCTAACAGCTCTTTGAGGCGCGCCGCCGACCCGGGCCTGGTCCTTACCGGACGGTGAGCGACCCCTGCTCGCCGTCCGCAGGCCAGCGTCTACGGTGGCCGGAAATCGGCTCGCGATCCCCAACGCCCTGGGCGTCTCCCGCGGCGGCTGGGGCGTGAGGAAGAGAGTTGCCTCTCCCTCGCGCGTTCAGCCTCCTCCTTCGCTAGCATGACTGCTTCGCAGAAGGAGGCGACCGCATCCCATTCCCTCTCGCTCCGCACCATGGCCCGAACCAAGGCCGGGCGCGAGAGGTCGCCGCCGCCGACCGCCTCTACGAGGACACGACGCACTATGGAAAATAAAGGTCTGTTTCTGATTAAAAATCAATAACTTTTTTAGTTCTGAATATTATGTTCTAAAATTTTGCACAAATATAGAATAGTGTATATGGCTTCAAATGAAATGTAATTTTTTATGACTGGATTTGAAACCATACATTAAAAAATAAAACAAATTCAAAATTATCAAAAATGTCCAATATTTATTTTTTAACAATGATTACTATTATTTTAATGTTTACAAAAACCAAATATCATATAGTACATCAAAACACAAATCAATTTAAATAATAAAAACAATTTTTTATTTAAAAAAAAATGTTGTGGTTAAAATCGAACACAGATTAATTATTAATTAATTGTAATGTTCACTATATTTTATGTTATTTATACTTGATGAACTTCGGGATCTAAAATTAATTCATTCACTTTTAAAAGATCTAAGGATTCTAAGGTGTCTTCATCAAGTTCCTTCACGTTTTTAGTATATGGTTTTCTAATGCTGGTTATGTAAGGATCTGAAGTATAAAGAAGAGTATGAAATACAGCCTCGTTTGTAGCGGATCTTGAGCATTTTCTAGCATGATGTAGACGAAATTTTTTATAATCCTTATTACGAGATTCTTGTGCATCTTCCGAAAGTTGACCAATAGGAAGTATTGCAAAATGCTTTATGACACTTTCTCCATGAATCAAAATTTTGTGATCTGAAGATGGCATGTAGTACCAGTCATAATTGCTCACATAGATCTTGGCAGTCTCCAGAGCATAACTGCCAAATTTTTCAGCATTTATCATTACACCCGATGAAAGAGCTTGCATAATTATGTGAAGTCGTTTAATCAAATTTATATCCACTCCTGTAATTTCAGCAGAGCAGCTTGCATTGTGAAAAAATCTTCTGGCAGTATTACCGTCATTAGAATTACCACTTACTTGTCTTGGTTTGTCGTCGATTAATCCTAGCTCTTCATGGAAACGCCTTTGTACCAGGGTTTTCTTCTCTTGCTTTAATCGTTTCTTTTCTTCGCTTGTGGCTGACCATGTTTGGAAAGACAGATTATAGGAAATATGTAAAATCATTTCCATAAAACGAATCCAGGCGTGCAAAGTAGACAGTCCGTATTGATAAGAATCTTCATTTTCAGGCCGAGCAGTCACTTTAGTCAAATCGTTCATTTGGCGTGGAGTAGCTCCACATATTGTACATGTCGAACCCGAAGGCGTATCTGTTAATACCTGAGCTACTTTGCCATCTATCATTGTAAGAAAGAGATCATGCTTCACTTGCACTCCCTCACCTTCTTTGTTAATTAATGATGGACCCAAATAATTTATTTGACCTTTTATTTCATCCACAACAGCTTTAGTTTTCTCGGGAGTTTCTTTGCAAAATTCTATTAATATAGGCCGGCAAAAACGAACACATGACGGTACCGGATTTTGCCAGACAACATCACCTGTTAGCTCGTTAATTAACTTAATAGGCACCAAAGAAGTGATAAATAAATTTGCATCAGAAATTAGTTCAGACTCTTCAGGCAGTTTCTGTTTGTACTGGCTTTGACCGGATGAGCCATCACAGCCCCATTTACTGTATAGAAGTAAGTTATTCAATCCATTCCTATACACTGAATCTATTTTCAATATTCTAGCTGCAGTGTGATCTATTAAATCTTGAAGTCTTAATATTTTTGCACTTGTGTCTGTAATGTCTATAGCTGAAGATGGTGGATAGCAAGTAGTTTTAACTTCTTTCACTTTGTAATATGGTGGAAACACAAAACATTTTCATTCGTTCGTTAAATTTCTCAAGTACACATACAAATACTGTGCTTTCGTTAAATCCAAGTCAATAAATACGCTCAATGCCTCTTCATCCGTTAACATTTTTGTCTGCCTTGCTTTCAGCAAACCTTAATGTTTCCACAAGTTTAGCTTCTGTTCCTTCTCCTATCGAACGTAACCCTTGAAGATATGCATTATAGACGTGTTCAAATCCATATTCATTAAGTAACATTGTATTTTTTCTTCTTTTACTGGATTCTGACAAGACAAAGACAATAAGATACGCACGGTCTCCCACGTTTTCCAGAAGAAGTAGATGGTGTGGAGACGGTTGTAACGTCTTCAGTGTTTGGTAAAGTTACTGAATATTCTGATTCTAACCGATTACTGTTTTTCATTAAAAAACTATCCTTTTTCCGTGAAGCTTCTGTCCATCGTTTATTAAAAGCGGGAATAATATGTCTTTGAAAATCACTGAGGATGAAACATAAGTTGTCTTCAGATACATGATAATTTTCTTTTAAAACTGTTGATAATGCCTCTAATGATTTTCCTCCTTCGATACACGAAAGTATTATTTCACGTTTAGAACACTTGAAAGTAGACATTTTGAAGAGTCAACAAAACACGTAGTTAGTTATATTGTATTCGTAACAATTACACTTCTGTTAATTCACCACTATTCTGTTATTTACAATGAAATGAAACAACAGTTTATATACTATATGAAATATGAGGGTAGTGTGCATCTTGTTGATTAATATTTTCACACGCAAAATGAGTGCAAAAAAAGATAAACGCCCTAATATCAATGATAAATTACAAAACTTATCGCAAACTATTGATGTAAACACCAACATTTCAAACCGCAATAGATAGCGAGCGGTTTTCCGTTTTCTGACTTTTATCACATTTTTACTAATTACTCCGAAAACCGCAAATTTCCGCAGCTTTTTTTATTTGGTTATGTTTATGGATAGCTAGGCTACAACGCAACATTAAATGTAAAGCAGGGGTAAACGTGGGCAACTGTCAAAAGTCTCGATGAACTTTAAAAAAACTTTTTTTTCACCATATATTATTTTGCAATTATTTTAAGGTAAGTGTTAACATAATATTAAATACATATTAGTTGTTTCATATTCTGCAAAAGACGAGGTTTCCAGAAATGTATAATACATCATACCTTTTCCTGTAACGTATAACAATAAAATCAATTTGGAAGTGATGAAGTGAACGGGCTTAACATGGACGTCCGTCAAAACTATAAAGTTTGTGGTGTTGTAAAAAAATCATTTCATATATGTTTAATTTTTTGATATTATAGTCTAGTTTGGTCCTTAAACTATTGATTAAAATAAAAAAAGCATGGCAGTAGCTACATTGACAAAAACCATTTTTAATCAGCAGTTGTTCTACGATTTTCCACAGTGCGACGGTGCTCCGCCCAAGCAGGGCACACATCGACCGTATGCTCCACCGCGTCCAGGTGGTCCTCACAATGAGGACATCCGGGCGTGTCCTCCCGCTGTATCCGAAACAGGTAACTCCCGAAACAGCCATGTCCGGTCAGCACCTGCGTCAGGCGGAAGGTGAGGACGCCGTGGCGTCTTTCCAGCAACTCCTGAAAGAGGGGACTTATCGCCACGATTGTGGCGTGCCCAAAAGGTTTGGCCCTAGGACTAATAATTCCAAGATATGTCACATTATATGTGACATACTAGTACTCACGCGGGGTTTCGCTCCCGTGGATTCTATCACGGTGAAAACATAACTCTCCTTTTTTGCAGTCGCGTAAAAAGTAGCCTATAGCCTTCCTCAAGATTCAAGCTACTTCCATACCAAATTTCATTCAAATCCACCCTGAACTTTCGAAGATTAGCGCGTTCAAGCAAACAAACAAACAAACAAACAAACTTTTCCGCTTTATAATATTAGTAAGATATGTGTTTGTTTGAACACGCTAATCTTCGAAAGTACTTGGTGGATTAAGATAAAATTTGATATGGAAGTAGCTTGAAGCTTGGAGAAGGTTATAGGCTCTTTTTACCCGACTGCAGAAGAGTGAGGGTTATGTTTTTATCATGATAAAATTCACCGGAGCGAAGGCCGTCGTGACTGCTAGTTATTTATAATTACATTAATAGTTTGTCAGATATATGATTTTGCTTAATATTCTTGTCGAAACAATAACCCGTTTGGTCTTAATTTTGATAGTTTTTAACAATAGGCGGCCATGGTTCTTTCCCTCACACACCTAATTAACTCTTAAATACCTAACTATGATTTATTTTGCTGTACAATACGTTTTAATTTGAGATAATTATAAAATTAAATAACAAACTCTATGTCAACCAAGATTAACTTCAAATTCCATTGCCATTGTTACTTGAAAGTTAACTGAAAATACATAAGTCTAAAGTTGAAGCTTGCGTAGGTGGCATTGAATTAGAGCTATCTTTAAGTATTGTTTCTACTTAAGTAGGTGTGGAGGATCGTTTCTGGTGATAAACGATTTCAGTTTAGAGCTTACCCAGACACACTTTGAATAAAACCTGCACTTTTTACTTTTGAAAACTCTAATTTGCAAATATGTTTATATTTTTTATAGGACAGGTAAATTACTTTATGATTACATTTTTCTTAATATTTGATATAGGTATCAAATAATTAAGAAATGAATAGTCTAGTAGTTTGAATACTATTTTTATGTACATAGTAATATTAGAAAAAGCATTACCCCACACTAGGAAATGCTCCCGTATTGTGAGAACACGCAGCGCAGCATAATTTATTCAATTATTTAATAATAATAACCAAAACCAATTATTTCTAAGGTAAAATTGTCAATCTCCATCCAATTCAGATTTATATAGCACTTGGGTTTGAAGAAATCTTGTATCTATCTTTCCGACCAGTTCAAGTATCTACATTAGTATGTATCTAGTACCTCGGGATCTGTGTCAAGCAACTTTGGAAGTCTCGCGCCGCACTTGTCCAATTACAAGAAGAAGTTGCGGAGAATCGACTGGAAGTCGGAACCGGCTACTTTTCTTTAACATGTTGTTCGGCATACTAAAGACGTTGCCGGCTTAACTTTGGTATCGAGAAGTTGACCAACATATCTTTCGTGTACCAAGCTAATTGAACAAATGTTCACGTTGCAGTGAAACTTCGAATCTGGGATAAAGGTTTTATTTTGTTTACTTAAACTTTGATATTGATAGCAAAGACTAATAAGAACTCTTTCAATGTTTGTCTAGCCATCAGTGATATGTGATACTGCTGGGTATAGGGTGCGGTTATGTGCTGTGAAACCTTGTAGCAAAGCTTGGGCGATCCCAGTTTCGGATGGAGATAAATTAAACTGGTTGATTTATACCAACTATAATATATATGGGGTATTTATTTATTTATTTATTTATTTAAACTTTATGTACAAGAGTCGTACATGGGCGGACTTAGTGCAATAAGGCATTCTCTACCAGTCAATCTTTCGATTAAAAAGACCACAATGGAATTGATGTCATAATTGTAGATTATATTATGATGATTTTTTGTAGTATATTTACTAAAAAGTTTTTCTTTTCTTTTTAAACCTTCTCTACTGCTTGCAGAAAAGGTCTCCCGATGTTGGCAAAGAAGACGTCACTCAGAGGCCCATGGAGAGTCTCGCTGCTTTAGCGTGTAGGGTTCGGAATCTGAGGTGGCTACCACTACAATAGTGGTAAATTGCCGTAGTCTTTCACTTAATCCTGTTCAGTTACTCCCCATAACACTCCAGTCAGAACCTAGGAGAGCCTGTAGTAGATACTCCCCTATTAGGTAAAGCTTTGAAGTGCGGCAAGAGATATTGATAACGCGCTAAACGCACGAATATCGGGGCTATTTTATTGTATTGTTATATTCCTACCACCTCAGCTATAGTATTACCTGTCCTAGCACACTATTGTCGCTTTGGTTGATCCGGTCATAGACCCTTATATCCTTGTCCATCAAGTTGTTTTGTGGCGGAAAATTAACAGACACGCTGATCCATTGTTGTTCCTGACATTACAATTGAGTGAATAAATGACTTTCTAAAATATATTCCTGAGGCAGATTTATTATTTGACTTTCAATGAACAATCGCTAAACATGTGTATATTTATTTAAATATGAAGAAATAATTGTTTAGTTTCTAATTTTATATATAAGGTTGTTTTTTTTTTTTACAAATTTTATGTTACGCCTTTTTTGTATTTATTTTTTGTCTTAGAAGTTTTAATTAAAATTTTAATGTAATTTTGTAGAATTGAAACTGTTAGCTTATATTTGATAAATAAATGAATATGAATATTAATCAATAGTTGAAATAATAAGGGAGGGAGCGTAAGGCCACCGGTGGTCTCAAAACCGTTACATTTTCAATTTTCGTATCTGAGGGGTTAAATGTTAACGTAGCAATTAAGCAATAATTTAATTAATTAATTAAATAATTTTGCATGCCGTAAGGCAAAATGTATCGGGACGATTCATAAATTAACACCATATTTGTTACCTATATTATTGGAAAATAAATGATTTCTGATTTCAATAAATAAAAAATAAACTTTTAATTGAAACGAGTAACTATGGAGTTTCAAGTCCCCTTTGCGAACTTACATTAGAGTCACTTAATTGTAAATTTT
Organism: Tholera decimalis; assembly: GCA_943138885.2. Classification (NCBI taxonomy): domain Eukaryota; kingdom Metazoa; phylum Arthropoda; class Insecta; order Lepidoptera; family Noctuidae; genus Tholera; species Tholera decimalis. The sequence goes on from OW964563.2 coordinate 11,993,599, forward strand.
AACATATTTTAAGAAATGAATGAATTGATTTTGATATAGATGCATAATGGACTCTGATCACTGACGTTCCTTACTCTCAAAAACGATTCCATTCGTAGATTAGTGTCGAACTACTGTCGCGCAATCGTTTGTCACACTAGCGTGATGTCGATCTTCAATGTGTCGCACAAGCGTGCATTCGAACTATGGTGAGTCGCAGTACAGTTTTGTCGCATAAGCGTTAAGCGCACATCTATTTGTCGAGCTGGCATAGTACACTCATTTACCAATGCACCACCTCGCACATCTCTATTGAAAAAGCGACCTTTTCCCATTCGTTTTTGGTTGAGATCATTTATCGAAATCATTTGCATGTTGTACTTACCTATCTACGTTGGGACTTCGAGACAATTATCTTTACTTCTTTTTGTCGTTGTTCGTCAAGGGTAAGCAGTGTTTTTTTTTTTATTAAGTATATCGGATAAAATAAATTTCTATACAAGAATATTTCTGATTCAGTTAGGCTGTGCGCGCACTGCCTTGCGGTGAATTGCGGTAGTTCTACCGCACCGGTAGAATGACCGGGGCCACCGGTGACTCTACCGCACGCGTTTATTCTACCGCAGTGCGCGCACTTCTATGACACTCCATACTTCACAGATTTTGCGTTTCCAAAACGCAACGCAGTGCACGCATGGTCTTAAATTCATACTAGTGCATGTAGTTTCTACACCTACTATAACACGACCCTTATATATACCGTAATAAACAGCGCAAATTGGCCCAGTTTTTATCTATGGAAAATTTGCAAAGAAATCATTATACCTACGTACAAAATATTCCCCTCCAACTTGCATATAAATTATCCAAACATCAAGTGTTTACTTGATCACCTTATGCTATTAGTTGTTTAAAAGATTATGTAGATATGGAAGCATTTATAGTTTTCTGGTAAGAAGCCTAAATATAACCATAGTATTTGGATACCAGGCTAAAAGTTACTTAGTAAGTCTGTAGAGCCATTATCTCGTACAGTTCAGGTACAAGGTTGTATCGCGGATGTGTGTCAAGCGACTGCTCTCGACGTGGCGCCCAATTACAGAGAGGGGGATCGACGCGGAACTAGTCAGTTTGTTGTGAGAGATTCGGATCATTTCATACATACTCAACTGCAAACAGTCTGGTACTTCAAACCGTTCAAGTCTGAAGATGTAGAAGGTAATTTGTAAAAAGTATAATTTTAATTGTTTTGCGCGGCAACCTAATCCCTTTTCTGAAATGAAGAAGGTGGCTTAAATAAATACTTCTCTTTATATCTGCTAGTAAACGTCTGATCGAAATCAGTGAAGCTATTTCAGAGATGAGCTTACAACGTAAGACAGATCATCATAAAAATATAGACGGATACAAATTAATTCATGTTTGTTTATTACCACGTTATTTTTACCTAAAAAACTAATCTAGTTTAGTTTTATTTATTTAAATAAAAGATAGAATAGTATATACAGAGATGTAATGTTTAGTTTTTTGCTAGTGAGAATTCATCGACGACCATCTTTTTTTTAGCGATGGGAAATCATCCAATGACTGCCTCCCGATCTGGGCGAAGCGGGAGGGTGTGTCAGACTTTTACTGACTAAAACCCATCCGTGTTCCATTATATGCCATTCGTGTTCCGAGAACACGACGCGCCATCGGGCCTGGTTTCAGTCGGGCAGCGAGCTACCCATTGCTCGCAGCCCGCAGGCCCACTCCTACGGTAGCTGGGAGTCATCCTGTGACTCCCAACGCCCGGAGCGTCTCCTGCGGCGGCTGGGTCGCAAGGACTGTGAGGGCCTTGAGACCCGCCTCTCCCTCGCGCGTCCCACCACCTCCTTGGCTTGCATAACTGCTTCGTAGAAAGAGGTGACTGCTTCCTATGCCTCCTCGCTCCGGACCATGGATTAAACCAGGGCCAGGAGCGAGAGCTCTCCGCCTATCGCCCCTACGAGGACACGGCGGAGCTCTGCCCAAGCGGGACAAACCTCCACTGTGTGTTCCACCGTGTCCTCAGGGCGATCCTCGCAGTAGTGACACCCGGGCGTTTCCTCCCGCTGAATCCAACACAAGTAACTTCCGTAACAACTGTGTCCGGTGAGCACCGGCGTCAGGCGAAAGGTGAGGATGCCATGACGCCTTGTTAGCCACTCTTCAAAGAGGGGACTTACCTAGCGGCTGTGGCTAGCCCAATCGACGACCATCTGGAAATAGGTGCTTTTAATGAGACAGAAATCTCACAATTCTTGGGCTTACTCCCGAAGATCGAGCGTGTTTTGAAGTTGTCCCTCGATAGTAAAAATGTTTGATATCTGAAGCTGATAAATATTATTTAAAAATATCCTAATTAATAAACTGGATGTAATAGTAACCGATATATTATAAAGTAACAATATCTCGCTGTTTAAGGGAAGGCGTTAGGTAAATGGTAACTGCATGATTTCAGATGTGTACAAAAATTACTTACAGCATTGGTTTTGTCCTGCGATCTATGCCAAGAAAATTTCTTCTATCTGACGGTTCTCTACTTAGCCAAATATGACCCAAACGACGTAAGAAGCCCGAAGTTTTAATAACAAGATTATTGCTATTTCAATCTTAACAGTCTTTCATTATTTGCGACTTTGGAATACAAAAAGTAAGCTTCAGATGAGAAGTTTTCTGACTTGTGTTGAGCTTGAGAACCAATTTGTGAATTATATTTTTCTGTTGAGAGTCTCACGTTTGAACATTTAATCACATTATGGTAAGGGATAATGGGTCGAAGACGAATGACGCTGGTTCTTATTTTTACAGGAAATTTTCTTCAATTGAACGATATACAACGTGTAATTTAAAGGGTATATACATACCAAGTGCACGGCTTCTTTGGATGATAATAATCGATATGGCAAGGGTTTTCTAATCCTATGTGCTATAGGAGCATATTAGAAATGTCAATACATTGATACCAGAGACCGAATTTTTTAAATTAAGAAAAATGTAGAGAATTATCGTTTTATTGGCAAGTGACGTAGAAAGTGATGACTCTCATAGTGCTGTGACACGTTTGTTATTACTGGTATTCAAGAAACATATGAAACCAATAATTTGGGGTCAATTCTGTGAGTCACTTATTTTGAGCTGAAACTTTGCATAGAGACTCCATACCAGATGTTGTCTTCAGCCCTTTTGGATAGATATGGGGTTTCCGTTACACGTTGTATATACTTTCATTTTGGTAGGTATATAAAGTTGAAAAAGTAGTTCATGCCTAAATTAAACAAGCAGGTAGCCCAGGTTGCAGATGACAGATATTTCATCACATTTATACAATACAAAAGAAGATGATAGTCGCTCACACTATATTTGATATGTTTGTTAATTTATATTGTAATATTATTTTATGAACTGCGTCCTGATATACAGGCTTGGCATAACTCAGGTGCAGTTGCAAATATTTTCAAACACCTACTTCAATTAAAACTTAAATAATAATAATTCAGCACAGTCCCACATGTGTTGGGGTACAGACCGCCTGTCTATGAGAGGGGACAGAGCAAATTCGTGAATGTCCTCGTTGGTCTAGTGATCACAAGTGCGACTGCTGAACAAGAGGTCTCGGCCTCGATTCGCGGGTTGGGTGAAAGTGCTTTTGGGTTTTTCTAATAGAACTTCCATATTAGTAGCGGAGTTTGGAAGTTGATAGTGTGATAACGCCGTACCTCGTAAGCCACATCAAGCCTTCGTTTCTGCGCCTCATCTTCCTCCGGTCGTTTCGAATTGCCATATGAGAGTAATTCAAAGTGTAGGTACACTCGCTGAACCTGTGTACATATGTATTTGTGCACTATTATATCTCCTGTGCCGTTGGCCAAGCGTGTCTTCGAATTTTGTTTTCACCGATTTGAGAGCAGTAGTAATTTTGTAAATTACACAAAGTAATGTGCCAGACTGGGATCGAACACACGTAAAGAGAATGGTAAAAAGTGGAATACATATATAAAATACATGATTTACCATCGATACGAAGAAGAATGCATATATAGCTATAATCATTATATAACTATGTATTATATTAATATATAAGGTTGGGGAAAAAGTGTTTTCGTATTATAGTATGTATGAACTTGTAATAAAATCTCTTTGGCTATACTATTTTTATCTGGCTGGTTTTGATATCATTGAAAGTCTAAATTTTAAAGAACATAATTCCAAATTCAAATTAGGAAAATGTGTAATTGTCATTTGTTTTTCGTACTGTCAAGATGAGTGAATCTAATGAAGAAATTCGATACATTTTAAAATTTTTAAAGAATGCAATGCAAGCCACGAAAACAATTTGCGATGTTTATGGACCTAGTGCAGTGGCTATGAGAGTAGCACTTTGGTTTAAGCGTTTTCAATCCGGAAATTTTGATGTCAAAGATGCACGTCGCTCTGGTCGCCCTATTACGGATAAAATGGATGCCATTTTTGAAAAAGTGGAGCAAGATGTAGTTACGACGTAGCTGAAGAACTGGGAATTGACCACAAAACAGTTTTGGCGCATTTGAAAAAAACTGGGTACACAAAAAAGCTCTATATGTGGGTACCTCACGAGCTCACTGAAAGAAACCTAATGAACCGTGTACTCATTTGTGATTCTTTACTACGACGTAATGAAACCGAAACATTTTTGAAGAAGCTGATAACTGGTGATGAAAAGTGGATTATGTACGACAAGAACGTGCGAAAAAGGTCGTGGTCAAAGGCCAGTCAGGCTTCACATACTGTGGCGAAACCCGGGTTAACTCGCAACAAGGTGATGCTGTGTGTGTGGTGGGATTGGAAGGGCATTATTCATTATGAGCTGTTACCACCAGGCAGGACCATCGATTCTGAACTCTACTGCGAACAACTAATGAGATTAAAGCAAGAAGTTGAGAGAAAGCGACCGGAATTAATCAACAGAAGGGGTGTGGTTTTTCATCATGATAACGCTAGACCTCACACATCTTTAGCCACTCAGCAAAAATTAAGAGAGATTGGCTGGGAGGTGTTAATGCATCCGCCGTATAGTCCTGACCTTGCACCTTAAGATTTCCACCTGTTTCGGTCTCTTCAGAATACTTTAGGCAGTGTCGGGTTAACATCACGGGAGGACTGCCAAAACCACTTGTCGCGGTATTTTGATCAGAAGTCCCAAAATTTATATAGCAATGGGATTATGTCCCTACCTGCAAGGTGGCAAAAAGTTATCGAACAAAATTGTACCTACATACTTTAGTTAAATGTAAATAAACTATATTAAAAAATGTTTTGAATTTTCTTAAAAAATGCGAAGAAACTTTTTCCCCAACCTATTATAAACATGTCGAGATTCCTCCATGCCTTTCAGAAGCAATTACTAATTTTATAATTAAAAATACAGGAGGTCTTCCGGCTGAAACAATGTTTTTTTAAAAGAAAAATAAAAAAGATACGATCCTAAAAAAGTTATTAAGTTTATCTTATTCTTATTTATCAGACCAAAATTGTATATATGCCTACATTTATATCTGTTTATCCAATTAATTTCTATACTTACATTGTACAAGAATCTTTTCAGTTTATTCATACAAGAAAATGAATATAATCTTGGTACGAAGGGTCATCACACAATACAAAATATCTGAATACGCAAAACGTGAGTCCATCTGAACGTTATCGGAGACTTATCTCTGATTTCCTCAGAATCTATTATGTCTGCATTATATCGTATATTGGATTGTCAATGTGATCGGATTTATCGCATTATATATTAGCTATTTACGAGAAGTATTGTATGTAATAACGATTTTAAGTTAAATAAACATCTTACTAAGTCAGTTTTTGTAATAATTTCACTCATTAATTTTAATTAGACCAAGAATGTAAATGTTGTTGTTCAAGAATGTTTTAAATGGTTTAATAACGAGAAAACTAACAAAAAGTAAGATTATAGTGAATGAAGTTGTTTGTCCATTTACAAATAAAATATTTTGTTCGGGAAAAATGGACGCAGCTTCCTCAGGTTATTTTCAACGGCACTGCTATTCCATTAAGCGAGAAAGTTAAGAACCTTGGGGTTTGGGATGACAAACATCTTTCTTGGGGTCCCCAATTACAAGAAGTCAGTCGTAAATTATTTGCTTCTGCCCATTCCCTAAGACGGTTGCGTAACTTTCTGCCAACTGCTACTAAAATTGCGCTAGCACAGTCTCTTTTACTCCCCATCCTAGACTACGCTGATGTCAGTTATCTTGATCTTACTGAGGCACAATTTGATAAACTTGAGCGACTCCAAAATGTTTGCATTAGATTTATATTTGGATTTCGCAAATATGATCACGTATCCGAATTTCGTACGAAACTCAAGTGGCTTCCAATACGTCTTCACCGGAACTTACACATTTTGTCTCTGCTTTACAGTGTGCTGTTTAATCCTAAAACCCCCACTTATCTTAATGAATGATTTAAGTTCCTTCATGACACACATGCAAAATCTCTGAGGTCATCAGAAAACTTAAGGCTTGCGGTACCGAGTCACGCCACCAATTTCTATGGTAAGTCGTTCGCAGCTCAAGCAGTACGGCTGTGGAATGCTTTACCCGTGTCAGTAAGACAAGCACAAACACTATCTTCTTTCAAAAACGTAGTAAAAGATCTTTATCTCTCTCCTTAAATTGTTACTATGTATGTCTTTGTTTCTTTCTTTTTTTTTTAATATTTGTATGTATATATATGTTTTGAGAACGTTATTTATTGTTTTGTATTTTATATAGATAATTAGTACACCGTGGACTACCCGCGTATTTATTTTCTCCTTCTGTGTCAAATCCATCCAAAGGTTGTCTGTAAAAGATCGCTTTTAGCGATAAGACCGTCCATTGTATCACCCTTTTTAATTGTTAAGTCCATAATTTTGTTTTTACTGTTATGGTGTACAATAAAGAATATATCTATCTATCTATCTATCCTTTTTGCTATTTTTTGCTGTAATCAAAGTAATAATCATCGTTCAACAACTGCGCTACTACATCTTTGACAGACAACAAAGTGGTATCGTGTTAGGTACCCAGTTACTGGGTTGTGGAGGTTAGATAGTCGCTCGATGCACTGACAAGACATTAGTACTCATCTTCATCCGGATAAACTAGATTGAAAGGCTGAGCAGATTATGATGATGCTATAATAATCGGATCCTTTTAGTTACACTTGACACAGGTTGTATTTAAAATAATCAAGCCTTTGACCTGCTAATCTATGATGGTTTAATTAATTAAGCTTATTCTCACATCCTTATGAAATAAATTTTGAAAAGGTTGGTTGACAGTTCTCGTGACTGGCTTTTACTTTGGCCTGAGTCTTGCTATATAGCATGACTCCTGAGTACATTTATACCAGTCGATAGCATTAAGGATGAATTTTTTCACTTTTTTCTCGTTTGTAACTGTTTATACAATGTGTAATTTAAAGGGTATATACCAAGTGCACGGCTTCTTTGGATGATAACAAATGATGTAGCAAGGGTTTTGTAATCCTATGTCTCATGTTTGAAACCTATAGAAATTTCAAAACATTGATACCAGAGACCGAATTTTACAAATTAAGAAGAACGAAGAGAATTATCGTGTTATCGGCAAGTGACGTGGAAACTTATTGACACTCGTAGTACTGGGACACGTTTGTTATGATTGGTATTCAAGAAACATATGAAACCGATAATTGGGTTTCAACTCTTTGAGTCACTTATTTTGAGCTGAAATTATGCATAGAGACTCCATACCAGATGTTGTCTTTAGCCCTTTTGGCTAGATATGGGATATCCGTTACACGTTGTATAAACGAAAAACATAATTAAACCAATAAAGAAACTGATAATTGTAAATAACTCATATGCATGCACCATTACACTGAATTGTATGTAGCTCTCAGTTCAGTTTAGGTAGCTCCAATTAGTCCCCGAGGTATTGTATGTAACAAGGCAAAGACTACAGAGGTCAGGCTGCTAGGGTTTCTAGTAATACCATTTAGTAGCTGAGAATAACAAGCTATATTTGTTATTAAATCGGGATTTGAATTCAGTCTGGAACATGAAAGTAAGACGTGCGCTGCTTTACGAAGATCCATCTTAACTTAGAACACTATAAGAGAAGAAATTAATTTAACAGCATGATAAATCTTTTAAGCGTCAACAGCCTAAGGTCAATAGGCTATGGTGTCGGTCTTGTGATTGAGAGGCTGCGGGCTCGAACCTCACCCATTATTGCCATGAACTCACTACAGACACAAGAATATTTACCTTAGTTAGAGGGGTTAACATGATTCCTAGTAATTTAAATATAAGAGAACAAAATTTTAATTAATATATAAGAGATGTGCACCCCTATAAGTGACAAATTCACTCTAGACCTTAAGTTTGATTGTTACAGTACCTCATAAAATGTATTAGTGAATAAGTCGTTGGAGTGCCTTAAATAAATAAATAATGTGAATTCTACCCACATTGCTAGTATTCTTTATAAAAAAATATGTCCTTATGCTCCTGAATCTTGAAATTAGTAACGATGTCTTCTTTCAAATCTTGATATAACTACCTCCTCAGACGTTTTTGAGCTCGTTCCATAGTAGACCTCATCAATTGTTTATATACGGTATTAATGCTTCAGGGTTAATTGAAGTCAGCATTTCTGTAATTTGCGGTCGTTAATAAAATAAAAATAAATATTTTTCTTTTTATTACGGTTGAGCTTACTCCATTTTTTACTTCTTTTTCAAGTATGACCTTCTTTTTTAAAGGCCTTAAAGAGTAAAAAAAAAAACAAGCCTAAAGTAAATTTTAAGCCATAAAGCGACCAAAGCGTTTTTTAAAACAATTTTTTTCGGGTAGAAAATCAAATGTATACTCCCGTTCTAGATAGAGTGTCAGATTCCTGCTAACTAAGAACCCACCCGGCCTGTTCCCTTGCGTTTCGGGGTAAGATTTCGTTAGAATTTTCCCGCATCTCCCTCCAGTAGTTACACCACCCTCTGGGATTTAAAATGCAGCAGCCATACAGCATTATTATAAATCAACTCCATTTTAAAATAAGCTCTTCTCCGCATGATACCAACATTGCGTTACGTACCTTTCCCAGTTCAAGTGGCATTTTGCGTGCCTCTCAAAGGATGACGCAACACTATAACAAACGAGGATCTAGATACTCGTAAACTTTGCATCTATGTGTTCCTGTTCAAAGGAAGTCGCTTGTTATAGTCATTGGCTTTAACCAAGAACTCACTGATGGTGTTAACATGTAAGTTCTTTGTGACTCATCCTACAAAAGGCTAGAGAAACATGTATTCAAATACACAGTCTTACGTAAACTACAACACAAAGTTACAAACATTATAAAAATAATGTTAGCTATAACCTAGGGGTCTTTAAGTCAAGAGTGAATAGATTATTTTTAGGTAAGTGTGCTCCATCTTCGACCACATCATCACTTACCATCAGGTGAGAGGATGGTCAAACGCGAAACTATTAAAAAAAAAAAATTGCTCTAAACGAATGGGCTTTGAACACCGACGACGAGTTGCAAGTCTATCGGTTTTCTATCGATTATATTTCGGGGAGTGTGCGATGTAATTACACAATCTAGTTCCGCCAAGCCCGTTCCATCATCGGACTACGAGACAAACAGCGAAGCGCCATCGTTACATGGTGGACATTCCACCCATACGCACAAAACGTTTTGGGAATACCTTCATTGTGCGTACGGCTAAGGAGTGGAATTCCCCGCCGGAGTCTGTGTTTCCCGACAGTTACAACCTAGGAGTCTTTAAGTCAAGAGTGAATAGGTTAATTTTAGGTAAGCGTGCTCCATCTTCGATCACATCATCACTTACCATCAGGTGAGATAGTAGTCAAACGCGAACCTATTTAAAAAAAAAAAAAGATGGGTTACCTATTCCGAATTTGCTGGGTGAAAAACACCTAGCACTGATTTCAGTCGGCATCCTTCAGTGATACACGGACGATCGTCTGCCTAGCCTGTTCCCAACTATATTAAGGCGGCTTCCAGTGTAACCATGTACAGCTGAATACTAATATTTTACAAATGGAGCGACCGCCTACGTAAGTCGTAATTTCCATAACTTAGGTAACACGATACACTTACCCCTTGGCAAGAGAGTCAGATTTTTAGGATTCTGAATAACATCCGGGACCAAATTATAGATTAATGTGTTTTTAAAAGACGGAGGAATTTATATATTTTAAGGTGGTTACCCATCCAAGATTCGTCCTCGACAAGCATTGCTTAACCTTGAAGATTGACCCATGCATCTGTTATTATTTAGCCACAAGCTTCTAAGTTTGCTGTACCTATGAAAGCCAAATTCATGTACAATACCAATACACAGTAAATCAGTAAGTTTTAGCGTCCAAGAAAAGATCATGCAACGATAAATTCAGATTGAACAGGCTTCTAAGTCTAAATCCTTATCGATATTTCTAGTGTAGCTACTGACTGGGATTTGTTTTTAAAACTAAGCTCAAAACATTGGCTGAAAAATCGTAAAATCCAGGCAGCGGAACGGTGCAGACAAGGCGAGATTGATTCACGGCGAGGTGTTAAACTACCCAACGAGCTGTCATTGTCTAAGGTAACAGTAACACTTACTAGAGTACGTGTAGTATTCAAACGTTCAGGAATTTAATAATCTTGTGTTTCATCACTGTTTAACCTGATCGTAAGATTTATTGTACTTAAGCAAAGACACATAAGAAAAACAGTTGGTTCTACAACAATTTTTATATTAGTATCAGATTTCCGGCCCGTAAATTGGGTCCGTAGACCTGTGTCTTATAAGTCGGAGATATTTCGGCATAGTCAATAAATGATGGCAAGTCTAAATCTTTATCATTCCTCCATCATGTTAAGGGTACTCACGACTTAAATACCCCAAAAAGGTTATTCAAGTCATTAGACGAACGCTAAAAGTTGAAGCATTAGTCTTGAGTGCTAATCCTAAGATTTTGTTGCTTCTTTATCTCTCAAATCAGACTATTTTCGTCTCGTAGATACACGACCTTACAAACGGTCACCTGGTGGTCGTATTATTTTTAAAGAGAGCGTTTTATAGGATGTTTATAGTCGCATTTTATTATTTTTCTAAAATTAATTTGACAATAGATTTAGACGTAACAGCAAGCTGTAATAGTTTTATCGAGATCTACTTATTACGTTACAACTAAGTGTTAAATGATTCATTATTAACTCGAAAAAAGTGTGTGATTTTCAACTTTGGTTTCTACTGGATTCTCATCTTAGTGCGGTACAAGGTAACTGACTGTGCTATAGCTATGCAAACGATTGGTTTGCAATCTGTCAGCGTGTATGTATTATTCATAGTTTCAATGCACTTAGTGGCTCTCCCTTAGGTCTGGACGCCTGGTACCTACGCAAGGGAATATAAGGTGTTGACGTGTGATTTTACTTGTAAGCTTTAAGTACCGTGTAAATAATTTAACAATGGGAACCATAAAAATATACGATTTAATGGCAGTTTCGATACAAAAATATGTTAACAACGATTTGTAAATTTACTTTTCGCCACCGATAGGTTATAATAATCTTATCATCGGCTTGAATAACTTGACTAGCCAAAGTTTACGGTAGCATTTCTGGCATATGATTAGAATATCTCTTGTCTGGTTACCTGTATCTATGCGGGAAACAGTTCTTTTTGCACCAACAACACAATTCTCCTCATAAAATATTCCCTCCGATTTTCAAGACTACAACAGATAATATAAGCACCTACATTCTCTTTTACTCAAAGATAGATCCGCATTTTAAATGCTTGAAATAGCGCCCCAATTCTATATTTTAGGTCGCTAAAGGAAAATGTGATTCACCGACAATCTCTCGGAAGTAAAGCTTTTACAATTTAAAGTGCCGAAGCGATTTCAGTCGTTGACACGCTACAAAATGGCTAGAGGGATGGGAACTCGATCAAATCTCTTTTAAACTGTATCCCCGACTCGGGACGATATGCATGCAAAATGTAAGTTATATACACACAATAGATTCTATTCTGAGAATACAAAGACTTTCTTGACTGTGCTGGTAATCAGAGATTAGCAAACCCTGGGGAATAGGTAAGGAAACTAGGAATAATAAGGTTGGTAAAATTATACAATGTACGCTTCGGTCTATCGTCATGAACATAAGCACTATTTGAAATCTAAAATTAGTAGAAAAGGATTGATTTTCCTAAATAATAAATGTTTTCAAATGAAGGAAATTTATTTTGTGTAAGTTCAGTCTGTCTATTTATATACTGAGCTGTTAGCTATACATGTTTTATTTTAAAGCTATAAGAACTGGGAAAAACTGTTTATATAACGTAAATTTTATTTAAACGCTTGACAAAAACTGACTTAATAAACAGCAAGTAGCTGCAAAACCGAATAAGTTAGGTTCAATCAATCGTGTACTTGATTAAAGCCAAATTTTATCCTCGAACTCCGGACAGCACGCACGTGCTTTACTCGTGACGAGTATTTTATTTTGTTCCGATTGATATTTAATTTTGGTATAAAACTTATCCTAATACAGTCCACTATTTTGTTCATTAAGTCCCAACAGAACGTCTGAACCCCATTCCAGCAATAACTGGTAACACACAGATAAACGTTACCCTTTCTTCCCAAAAGAGCATAAGGTGACGAAGAAATTAAGTGTCATGTGCAACGTTGGCAAGAGGTGTTCCCGAATCGGTTATGTTTGAAACTTTGTATGCAGCACAGATCACGGTGATGCTTCGTCGTCCACTGCTACTGATGCCAAACGTTTCATATAAATGCCGCCAAATAATTCATATTTATTAATTTCCTGCGACCAGTCTTACCTTGGCAAATAAAAAAAAAACTTTTTAAGCACTATATGCAACAGCAATTATAATTATGTATTTTTAAACAGTATGAACTCTTGGATGCTGTTGAGTACTGGTATTTTATATGAAATGGAATCATCCATTACCAACTAAATTACCAGTTTAGTTGACAACCCAACAAGAAAATCTGCCACAGGTCTTGCCTACTAAAACCAAATTCTCAGGATTCAAAGTATTTTTAATTTCTTTTCAGCAGCTCAGATACTATATACCATCCGTTTACGGACTACAATTGGCAAACGTAGCTTAAACTCTTATTACTTAGATGCGGGCACTTCTAGAAACCGCTGTCAACGACACGATCTTTGCTCTGTGGTACGGTCTGTCGTCGGAGAGAAGTAATTGGACTTTAAAATTAGGATCTTGGTGTACGGAAATCTGGGACATGTATGCGGGTGTTTGGAGCAGGAGGTTGCGTTGCGTTAGAAATTTTTGGCGTTGTTTGCATGAGGTGTGGTTGACACTTTATACGGTGGCATACTTTAGCTAATAGAGATTTCATTATATATATATTTCTTGAGAAAAATCATCTTCAAAGGCCCAGGTCTTCAAGGGACCGAAGATAATTCGCTGAGGCCTTGTTTAGTGAAGATAATTATGAACAGATGAGTATGTATCGCAAGTTTTTGCAACATATGAAGACAACATTTCCGGCTACTATGCGTTTAGATGGTACAATGAACTGATTTTGATGTATTATGGAATAAATATTGGCTCCTGCGGCCTGCCTGAACAACGTTAAAATATAGGGCTGCAGTCATTCTTTTAATCAAATTAATTAAATTTACTTCCTTACTTGATATATATTTTTTTACATTATAAATATTTTGCTTTGTATACGTTGTCACATCATAATATTATAATTAATTCGTTACTTAAATTCATAATATTTGCACGCCATATTATGTGGAAACATGATTGTACCTACCTGATTTTGTTCATGTTAAATATCTTGCATGCATGTTTTTTTTAATTCTTGTATACACATGTTTAAAGCAAATAAATAAATCTAACCTAATGTAATCTAAAGAGTTAACTTCTAATGTGTTAAAGTCATTATGTTACTTACTTACATAACATATAGGCCTCGTTTCATACATAACATATAAAGCTAAAACTCTACATAATCTTTCATCACTTCCTACTCCCAATTATTCTCCTTTTATTTTTAATCAATTTACTAGTTGTGATGTTAAGAAGAACTTGCTATCTATAACCTCAAATGCTGTTGGTAGTGACTGTATTAGTCGTAAGATAATTCTCCCTATCCTGGATGAAATTCTTCCTATCATTTCCCATATCCTCAATTATTCCATATCCTCAGGTGTTTTCCCATCTTTGTGGAAAGAAGCTCAGATAACTCCTCTCCCTAAAAAGTGTAATCCTGTTTCTTTCTCTGAATTTCGCCCTATTTCCATTTTACCATTCCTATCCAAAGTCCTCGAGCGCCTTATCCAGTCAGCTTAGTGCCTTCCTTTGTAAAAACCAACTCCTAAATTTATACCAATCCGGGTTTCGTTCAGGACATAGCACTACCACAGCTCTTGTTAAAATTACTGATGATATCAGATCAGGTATGGATAATGGGAAGTTGACGGTCCTTTCGTTACTGGACTTCAGCAACGCTTTTAATACTGTCGATTTCGATGTCCTGCTCAGTATACTCCGCTCTCTTAACATATCTCCAACAGCAATTGATTGGTTTCGAAGTTACCTGTGTGGCCGCCGACAACGTATTCGCATTGAAGATTCATCATCTTCTTGGTGCAATACCACTGCCGGCGTTCCACAGGGGGGCGTTATCTCTCCTCTTCTTTTCGCTGTATTTATAAATTCTATTTCTAATGAACTTCTCTCATCCTACCACCTTTATGCTGACGATTTGCAAATTTATTCGCAAGCTCCCGTATATGAACTGTCTGAGGCAGTGATCATTGTGAATAATGACTTAGCACGTATTTCTCAGTGGAGCTTGGATCATGGTTTGAAGGTTAATCCTGCGAAGACCCAAGTCATTGTGGTTGGCAGCTCTAGAATGCGATCCAAAATTGACTGGATGAACCTTCCCCAAATTGTTTTTGATGGTGCAGTAATACCTTATAGTGATGTAGTGAAAGACTTGGGTATTTACATAGATAAGGACTTGTCTTGGGGTCCCCAGTTACAAGAAGTGAGTCGCAAACTGTTTGCATCTGCGGGGTCTTTGCGTAGACTGCGCAATTTCCTGCCAACTGCCACTAAAACTGCGCTCGCCCAATCTCTCCTTCTTCCTATTCTTGACTATGCTGATGCAAGTTTTCCAGACCTCACTGAAGTGCAGCTAGATAAGCTTGAGCGACTCCAAAATTTCTGTATCAGATTCATATTTGGTTTGCGCAAATACGATCATGTTTCTGAGTTTCATATTAAGCTCAAGTGGCTGCCTATCCGTCTTCGCCGGAATGCGCATTTTATCATTACTTTACAATATTCTGTTCAATCCAAGAATTCCCTTTTACCTCAAAGAACGTTTTAAGTTCCTTCATGACACACATACTAGAGATTTGAGATCATCGGTAAATTTGACACTTTCAATGCCTGCGCATTCCACAAAATTTTATGATTCATCGTATACGGTGCAGGCTACTCGTCTGTGGAACGCATTGCCGTTGTCAGTTAGACAAGCGCAGTCACTTGCTGCTTTTAAAAGCTCTGTTGTCAATCATTTTTATACACTCCTATGATTTTACCTTGTATTTCTTTCCTTATGACATATTTATATATATGAAACACATGTATTTATTTATACTTATTTATGTATTGTATTGTATTATATATACCTATATATATAGTTATATTAACTACTTTAGTTATTTTTTGTGTATGTTATATATTTGAAGTAAGTACACTGACTTTCTCCTCCCCTCTTTGTTTTATGTTCTTAAAGTCCATCCAAAGGTTGTCTGGAAGATATCGCTATCAGCGATAAGACCGCCATTGTAACCATTTTTTTTTGCATTATTGTAAATCAAGTGCTTGTTTAAATTATTGGTGTACAATAAAGAGTATTCTATCTATCTATCTATCTATAGGCCTCGTTTCGTAATAAATTATCAAGGCAAATATTTTAGGTCTATGTATAAGATTTTATACACTGAATCATCTCTAACACTCAAAGGTTTGCTGGGAAATAGCTTAATTTTTGGTTAAGCTCACCTTTCTAGGCAAACATGTGTATACAAGAATTAAAAAAAAAAACATGCATATTTTTTTTTAAAATTCTTGTTTACACATGTTTAAAGCAAATAAATAAATCTAACCTAATGTAATCTAAAAAGTTAACTTCTAATGTGTTAAAGTCATTATGTTACTTACTTACATAACATATAGGCCTCGTTTCGTAATAAATTATCAAGGCAAATATTTTAGGTCTATGTATAAGATTTTATACACTGAATCATCTCCAACACTCAAAGGTTTGCTGGGAAATAGCTTAATTTTTGGTCAAGCTCACCTTAATAGGCATATTTGTTACGTAGTGACTGTGAAATGTGTTTTTACCCGACTGCAAAGGAAGGGTTATGTTTTTCGCGCGTATCTTGTATGTATGTATGTAATATTCTTTATTACCTCATATCTCCAGAACCGCTGAACGGATTTACATAATTAAGGTATCGTTAGATTCACCTTAGCAGCCCAAGTGTTCTTAGACAGGTGACATTTGAAAAAATCAAACATGGCTGCTGTGCGAAGACATTGTACATAGTGAAAATTTTTTTTTTTTCGAATACCACAATATGAGTATCAAATTAAAGGGCTTATCACAAGTATTTAAAAAAGGTATATCATATTTATCATTAGTGTAATACTAGCAAAATAATACACTGAGAAAGTTTAAAAATATGGACTTCATTTTTTGAATCCGGTGGAGTGCCAATGTGACACGACCGGGAAAACTAAAAAATTGTTAATTAATATTTTAACTAAAAAGATGAAACAAAAAGTTATTTAAAAAATCTAAAAAACCCGACTGCTCAACTGAAATGCAAGAAACAAGCAGATTTTTATTTTCAAAAGTGATAAGCAGGCGGACCCATCCCATTAAAAAAAAATATGTTCAATTGGGTCCCGCCTTCTTATCACTTTTTAAAATAAAAATCTGCTTGTTTCTTGCATTTCAGTTGAGCAGTCAGGTTTTTTAGATTTTTTAAATAACTTTTTTTGCCTCTAGTAGCAGTAGTTCGGTTGTTAGTCCGGTTGACCGAACTACTGAATCCTTCAGTTCGGTTCTAACGAAGCACCGAACTACTGAAACTTAAATATGTACACCTTTAGTTCGGCAAATAAACTATGCATATAATGTAAACAAACTATATCTTCTTATTCTTTGGGCAAAGAACGAGCCAGCTCTCTGGTCTTGCATGGTATCAGGTGACGAGACATATCGAATACAACTTCATAAGAACCGCATGTGATTTTATTAAAAGTACGAGTACACTCAAGCAATTAACTAATTTTTCACTCTAACATATGGTATATATATAATTCTGCTCCTTGGATTACTGCTGAAAGTCCTTTGATGTCTAGAAATGTCTAAAGTCAGTTGGCATCGGCAAATCACCCACTAATACTTGTGCAGATGTTGACACATGTGATCTTAATAAACACTTTTCTTTTCCTCCTGTGTCTCTTGAACCTAATGTCAAAATTTCAACTTTGGCAAGAGCTCACTGATTTGTCTTTACCAAATTGCCCAACTTTTAATTTGACTTCTGTTTCTGAAGACGATGTTAAAAAATCTCTACTTTCTATTTCCTCTCCGGCTGTTGGTCATGATAATGTGTGTTCAAAGATGATAATACCTATTCTTACTCAATTGCTCCCCATTTTAACTCGCATTGCTAACTATTCTTTATTCTCTGGCTCATTTCCTAGTGCCTGGAAACAGGCACATATAATACCTATTTCCAAAATAAACAATCCATTATTCTTATCTCACTTCAGACCCATCTCCATTTTACCTTTCCTTTCTAAAGTTCTCGAACATATTGTTCATGCCCAAGTTTCTAGATAACTTACAGCACACAACCTAATTTCCCCTTTCCAATCTGGATTCCGTACTGGTCACAGCACAGTAACTGCACTTCTGAAAGTCACCGACGATATCCGCTGGGCTATGGACAATAAATCACTTACCGTATTAGTCCTGCTTGACTTCAGTTGCGCGTTCAACTCAGTGGATTTTGACATAATTCTTGGAGTCTTTCGTTCATTTAACTTCTCTCCTTCTGCATTATCCTGGTTTGACTTTTATCTTCGGGGTCAATCTCAGTGTGTCCGCCTTGATGAAAAATTTTGTGATTGGTGTGATCTCACTGCTGGTGTGCCTCAGGGTGGCATTCTTTCTCTTCTTCTCTTCTCTCTCTTTATTAATACAGGTACTCAGATTATCACCTCGAATTTACATCTCTATGCAGAATATTTGCAGCTTTACTGACACTTCTGGCTGGCTGACGCGGACTTGGCGATTAGTGCTATGAATTATGACTTGGAGAATATTAGTCAGTGAGCTGAATCATACGGATTACAGATTAATTCGTCCAAGTCCCAGGCAGGCGATACTGTCGCTCTGCACTTGACGCTTCCTCTTTGAGGCTATTATCCCTTAACGGCTTGGTCATTGCGTACACGGATAATTATGGCAAAGTGTCTTGGTGTATTACTTTACAGCAATCTTTCTTGGCGAGCGCAAGTAAATGAGGTTAGTCGAAAGGTGTACAGGTTTCCTTCCACTCTTTAAAATCCCTTTAAAGCTTCTTGCCTTTCAAAACTAAAATCTCTTTAGCTCAAACTTTAATCCATCCGATTATGCCGATGCCTGCTATTTGGATGCCACTGAGGAGCTCTCAAGTAAGCTTGAGCGCTTGCAAAACTTATGTATTCGCTTTGTTTTTGGTCTGAGAAAATACGATCATGTTTCTCAGTTTCGCAAGGATCTCAAGTGGCTCCTTATCCGTATTCGCAGGAACACTCGAGTATTATTTCTTTTGTACAACATCCTTTTCAACCCTGCATATTCTAGCTTCCTGCGTGATCGTTTTTCGTTCACTCGTCCTACTGATGCCCTTTGTAGATCCCACCTTAAACTCCATCTCAATTTCCCATCCCATTAAACCCGTTTCTATTCCCACTCCTTCTCCTTTCATGCAGTATGACTGTGGAACTCACTTCCCGCTAAAATCCGCGAAGCTAAATCCATTAGTATTTTCAAAAAGCTGGTCAAAGATCATTACCTATCTAACATCCCGTAATTTTATATATTTATTGTAGGGTACTATATTTTTATAGCATTAATACAAATATGTATTTTAACTCTATGTATGTATATACTTGTTTATTAAATCATTATAATTTAGTTTATTAGCTAAGTATGTTTTATTTATCGTAATTAGTATTTATACACACTGTGTCTATCTCTTCTTCAACTTTCTTGTCGCAGGTCTGCCGGAAGATATTTCTTAGGAAATAAGCAGCACCTTTGTACTCTTTTATCTGTATTTATATATTTTTTTTTGTGTCATGTATGTACAGTCGCCAGCACATCAAACTAACCGAATCTGTCAAATTTACCCAATTGAATTTGAACCTTATCATGTTGCAATAAAGTTGTAAATCTATTAAATTATTTTGACAGATTGGAGTAGTTTGATGTGCCTCCGTACATAAGTAAATAAATAAGTAAATAAAAAACATTCTTTAATCCTCACATCCTTACATATATTATAAATGCAAAAGTAACTACGTCTGTCTGTGTGTTACGCAATCACGCCTAAACTACTGAACCAATTTTAATGAAATTTGGTACGGACATAGTCTAAAGCCTGAGAAAGGAATAGGCTTTTTAATGCGAAAAAAAGGCTGTAAGGGGTTGAAATAGGGGATGAAAGTTTGTATGGAAATTAGGTCATGTTTAAAGCGAGAACGTTGAAACTAATTTTTAGACTTTTGATTAGATATGAATAAATATGACATTCAAATTATGTATTTTCAAATAATTAGCCTAAAAAATTAAAAATGCTGCCGAAAGTCACTATTCCGCGCAGACGACGTCGCGGGCACAGCTAGTAAAGTATATTTGAAAGCGGTCTACTTGTAGTGTTTTACATGGAACGACTGCCGGACTGCCTATCTGACCTCCACAAATCAGTAGCTGGGCAACACAGTACCCCTTGGTAAGATTAGTGACTACCCGTAACGACTGTCAAAGATGTGCAAATGACCACTGCGACCCAGAGCCAGATTAACCCTGTCAGAGGCCCTAAGGCAATGGCATTCTCGGGGCCCCTTTTTTTACTTTGACTGACCAAATCGTGTGTGAACTGAGGAAACGCACATTAAGGACTGTGGTTTTTCAACCGACGACCAAAAGAGGAGAAGAGGAGGATTACTCGAAGACGGCTGAACCGATTTGGAAAATTCTTTTTTGTTTGAAAGGGTATACTTTGAAATTGGTCCCATTGTCACCAGGTCAGGATCTGATGATGGGATCCTGGAGAAATCGAGGGAACTCTTCAAATATTATAGGCACACCTATGGCGTTTTGAGTATTTAGTATAGTAACTTGTGCCGTTGCTCTCAAAAAATACCATTTGGGGAAGTGGAACTGATGATGAAGACCACAGATGGCCGCCGAACCTACTCAATAATAAGTATTTTGTGGATTGCGATTCGAATACTTGAATATGGATGTTAAGCACTGTATGTTCGTCACAATGTATATGGTGATGTAGAGCTGATGGTGAAGTACCAGGAGAACTCCTCAAAAATTAAACCGACTCCCAAAAACACTGCAAAGTGAAAAATAACTAATTTCGGAAGTCGGTGCCAAAAACGAAAATACAAAACTAATAAAGACACCGACTACCGAAATTAGTTATTTTTCACTCTGCAGTGTTTTTGGGAGTCGGTTTAATTTTTTGGTAAAAAGTTTTTATAATATATTTGTTTACTTATTCCCAGATCTGTTCCAAATTTTTTTTAATTCTATTACTAAATCTAGCGATTTGTATTTTGTGAGATAACAGTGAGGTCAATAAGTTCACAAGCACATCAAATTCTCGTTCGAAGAAACATGTTTTCTTGTTGCGTGCATTGGGCCTGGGCCCCTAGTTGATGCGGGGCCCCTAGGCAGTTGCCTACTCCGCCTAATCGTTAATCCGGCCTTGCTGCGACCAACAGCTTAACTTGTTTTCTCAACCACATGGCTGAAGATGTTCCCATCTCCATCCCACCTCCGAGTCCTTGAAGATACGGATATCTTACGGCTTAACAGCTAAACATATTGTATACTTGTATTAAGTATACTTGAAAGCTGTTTATTTGCTTCTACTACAGATTGTATGTGAGCCAAGAATATTTACTTCACTCCGGAGTAAAAAATTCATTCAGCTTGCATCGAAGAGCTACGGAAAGTCGAAACAACTTTTGACTTAGTTACTCAGGCAACTTGAGAACTGACAAATGTATTTATTTTTGCAATATACATTTACTGTTTCTAGAATAAAGTGTGGATTTACGTTATTTTGAGCCGATATGTATTGTTGCCGATTGCGACTTCGAAAGTTTGTTAGATTTGTTTTAATTTTTGCCGATTCAATTAAAACTGTCTGTTTAATTTTAAGGCATAGCGTACAAAAATACAATCATTGGTTTATATTTATAAAGATAGGTAGATGATATAAATTAATTTTGGCGTCAATTTTGCACACTTGGATTCTCGTATCATAAAAAAACTTTTTTACAAAAAATTTAACCGACTTCAAAACTTACAAAAAAGATCTGCACTACAAAGAGAAATAACCTTAAGATTATTTTATTAGATGTCTAATTCCGTTTAAAATAAGGGCTAGTTAGGTATTTACTCACATGGCTGATGTCGGTGCCAAGCCAACGAATAGTTTTGATAAGAGAAGTACGTCGCATTCTGGGGCACACCCAAGGTGATCAAACCTTTTCATTTATATTGGCACCGACTTCAGCCATGTGAATAGATACCTAATTAGCCCTTATTTTAAATGGAATTAGATATCTAATAAAATAATCTTTAAGGTTATTTCTCTCTTTGTAGTGCAGATCTTTTTTGTAAGATTTGAAGTCGGTTAATTTTTTTGTAAAAAAGTTTATATTTTATGCTTTTTAGTTTGTGTTACTTGAGATCTACATACCGTTCGCACTTAATTTTATTAAATCTGCTGCATATGTCTTTTTTACCCACTTGTGGTAAAAAAGTATGTCAGACGTGATTTTATGTTATGCAAAGTTTTAAACAATACTCGAGGAGCTCGATGGCAAAATCAGCTTAGCGTATTCGGCCATGATTTGATGAGTTAAGCAGTTTTTGCAGTGGCAGCGGTCTTTGGAGAGGTGTTCAAAAACTTATTATCTTGAGTTTTTATGTGCTTCGGAAGGCAGGTTAATGTATTAATCCTGGCTATATCCATAGCCATTAGCATCCAGTTAGTCACTTTGGGCTTGTTTAATGGGTTCTGTCTAGCCCATTTTCTTTATGTAACTACGGTGTTTATCCCTAAGGATAGTCTGCGCCTCAGCAGTCGTGATATTAATAGGCTGATTATGCTAAACATTACATAGATGTACGAGGACCGCAATCGCAGGAGAGTTGCTGTTTTAAATTGAAGAGTTCCATAACTTATCTCCGAAGGTGTTCATCAGAACCTGATGTGTTATATACTAAAACCTTCCTTGTAAAATATGATTTCAAACAACGAAAACGCGATTGAAATCGAATCAGGAGTTTCTGAGAACATCGCGGATATAAAAACATACATATATACATACATACTGGTCGAATACAGAACCTCCTTTTTTGAAGTCGGTTAAAAATTAATTTGCCTCTCAGTCTATAAGAATAACGCCTAAAAGGCTGGCAGTATTGTTGCATGAAATGGTAAGGCTGATTATTTTCATGTCCAAAAATAATGGTACCTAATTGAATGTAGGCCTGGCTAGCATCTTGATTTTGTTTTCCAAATTACACGCGGGTCGAGTCACGGGAACTACTAGTCAATCCCAGTGATCACAATGCAACAAGCGAACTTATACTTTCTTTTATGCCAACAATAGAATTACAAAGTATGCCAAACTTGAAGACAATGAGAGACGACAATCTTTTGTTTCGTCATCTTATTCTGATATCCCGTTACTTTACGACTTTTTGCTTAATTTCTGAATTGGGTATTCTTAATGTGTTTTTTAATAAATTAGTTTTTTGTTTATCGGCTGTCATTATTTTAATGGAATAATTTATTTTGTTTTATTTAAATTATGATATAGGTTAATACAAATATTAAAAAAAAAAAACAAAACAGTGTAACGTACCTAGTAAAAAATTCAACCAATAAACATCTCGGTGGCAAGATTTTATTCAATTTTGCGTGATGTAAATCGCTAAATTAATAATCTTAGTATTCATTCAGAATCGCTTGAATGAATGAAGGGAGGGAATGGAAAGTAAGTAATCTAATTGGCTGTCAAAATGTATACAACCAATCACAATCAGTCACATTTATTCTCCGAAAATTTTATTTTCAGAATCGATTCTTGGCTTGTCACATTATACACAAATTATTCTGAGCATCTCTCTTAAGGGAAATAATGTATTCAAAACGAATGAAACCTATCTCAAAGAACAGCCATCACAAACAATCTCCGTACCCCTTCAGTTCACAGAGCTACCTCAATTGAACCTTCACTAACAGGTACCTACTCCATTCTAGCTCCTCGAAACCAGGACTTGACTACCCATGCATTACAATTAGGGCAGCCAATGGTAGCGTCTAATTCTAGCTCTATACTCCCGAGCCCATTTATTAGAGGCTAATTGGAACCACGGGTCGAAATTAGACCTGCTTTGCTATTCAGTTGGATGTCGCCTATGTTTATAATGCTGGTGTATGCGATGGGATATTGCAATAACGTCGATTTGTAATGAAGTGGTTTGAGTGTTTGTGTTTGTTTTTAATTTGTTAACGTTCTGGAAATAAAATCGGTGAAGAGCATATCGGAAGAAAATATGGATAAAAAGGCATTTTGGAGTTTGACGGAGGACTCTTCTTGCTCGTGGTGGAGTGTAAGGAACTAGCACTAAAAACCAACCCTGTTTCTTCAGTTACCTTTGTGTTCCGGGGCTGCGGTATCTTAGAACATTCCCGCAACTCCGACAGGGCGATTGGGAAGCCTACGTCAAGGAGTGTAAGTCTTTTGGCTGAAATAATTAATCCTGTCATGGAAACTTCATTGCCTGAATATTACAACAACAATGGAACAAGGCCAAAGACATTATCATATCATCACAATTCACAGCATTTTTTTTTAAACGTTGTATCCAGAGATTTTTTCTACCTCGTGGGTCTAAAAATATTTAAATTTACTCCCAGACCTAGAATAACTTTGTGTAGATTGCACTACCATGTCATATTTGTCTCGTTTATTTCAGTTTCTCTATTACATGAGAAACATGATGGTTTTAAGACGTCATAATAGGTACTCATATTCTCATATTGTTTCAGATTTAATCAATGTTCAGTTTCAGCATAAGTAAACATAAGCATAAAAGAAATATTACGGTTTAACAGCTTTAGTAGTGTTAAAAATATGTAATTATATTTCGTAATTATTTCTACATACTTTATATAACAATCAAATAATAAAGAAGACGAAAAGAAATACATAATACAATCATATTTATTATGAACAGACACACAAAATTAATTAATACTCTATTGTC
Organism: Tholera decimalis; assembly: GCA_943138885.2. Classification (NCBI taxonomy): domain Eukaryota; kingdom Metazoa; phylum Arthropoda; class Insecta; order Lepidoptera; family Noctuidae; genus Tholera; species Tholera decimalis. The sequence goes on from OW964563.2 coordinate 12,018,323, forward strand.
ATGAAACAAAAAACGTCAGAGAAAAAAAAAACATAGACTTCTGTTTCTGTCACAGATACAAAAGCAACATGTAACGTAATTATTGACACGTCATCTGTTCACATTCCTATTCTAGCAATTAGTGGTAAAGAAGCGATACCTACATATTTTATTGAGATGGTAAAAGGTAATACCGAAGGTATTTACCGCGTATCAGATGTGGTATCATGTATCCTTTACCATGACTTCGGTATCTCGTTGCTTTTCTCCCGATTTTGGGCGAGTGTGGACGAGTCTTATCTGCTTCACCTACCTAGCTACATTTACTTATTCATCTTTCGCACTGAAAGACATCCACAACTAACCTATAAGCATCGTCATATTTGCTGCCACTTTGCAACAAGTGGACTTATTATGCAGACTTCGGTTGAAATTATCTTAAGTAATGCATCGAGTACTGAACTAGTATCTAGTCTATTAACACGCCTATGGACCTGATTTTGACAACATTATGTCAGGTCTAAATTAAGCATTTCAGTAGTCAAAGGTACCGTGTATCGCAGAAATGGCCGTGTTAATAAAATTCCTGTAATACTGTATTCACAAAATGTCACATGACAATCATTCGTGAATTTGCAACCTATTTGAAACTAACAGCCAAATGAATAGATTCCAATTTTCTTAATATTATGTTCCTTTTTTGTTTTCGGTGGATACTTTCGAGAGTCTGAGACTTTTACCTCACAGAAGATGGTAGGAAACTTCGGATCCTGGTACCTCTCTAGGGAGACTGCAAAAAGGTCTCTTCTGAGCCTGACTGTGTTCATTAGCATGTCGTCAGTTTAGCCAGCGTCTTCCCTGCAATCACTTGGTGGGCGGTCAGAGTCCCAATGTGAAGCCCTACAACTGCAAGTTGTGCCTGTTTTAATTTATAGCACAGTCGGGGTCTTTTTGTGTGAGGCATGTGCACCTTGGCAATAACCACCTCGATGCATTCATCTCCGAGAAGGATCAGTCCTCTCACAATCCCCTTAGCCTTCTTCTGGACCATTGGGGACTCATAGAAGGTTGCTTAACTCAATCAGGACTTCAGAGTAAATTATACAGCATTTAAAAATTCCGTTGCAGAAGTAATTTAATATTAAGTATGATTCACGGCTGCGGTTTTCAAAGAATAATTACAAAACATACTAGCCATATTTCATCTCTTAGAAAAAATTAACTTTGCTCGGACGGAGCATACTCCATGCGGTATTTTCAGGCTCTTACTGGGACTTGGAAATATACAGCAAGTATTTATAGTGGTGCAGGTCTTAAAATATGCTTCAAAAACCTTTATAAAAAGAGTATTAACTTGAATCACGCAAAATAAACATGTATTTATCTTGGCATCTTTAATTTATACCTACACTCATAGAAAAAGATGAGAGATTATGTCTATATATATACCTAGTTTTTTTTTTTTAACTTGCCCCACTGCTTGGCAAAAGATCTACTTATGAACCTGTTTCCAAATTCTGTTATCTTTCGTCATCTCGAAGCAGCTGCCTTGGTCCAGGATTTCTTGTCACCGCTGTCTGAGCTAGCCTGAGTGACACTTTTTATCATCGAGCGTCCATCCATTCATTATATACAACGTCCATTTACTAGCACCCTTGCATGGAGACTTTTAAAAGTATTTACCAATCTGAAGTTTTATTTATGTAATATAAGTGGAAAGCCAATTTTATTGGCACTTAATATATATAACATGCAATACCGTATCCTTGGGAGAAAAAATAAGAACATGTGTGAGAAAAACCGTGGCAAAGCTAACTTATCACACGACTAATTAATTGCATATTCCTACCATAATAACTTTGAAACAAAAGCATTCGACGATCATATAAAACTCCAGGCACAGTTAAGTTGATTACAGAAAAATATCAACAATATTTCGGAGCGAAATCATGTTTATTCACCGCAAGAACTTCGTATATTCTCAGTTACAAATAAGTGCAAATAAATTACAAATAAGTGCGACTGCCAATGATATATGGGCGGCTCTTAGATTAACTATGATAGATTCACTACTCCCTGAAGTGTTTACCTATTGGTTAAAAATTATGTATAAATTTTAGTATTAGATATATGAGTAAGACTTACTAATTTTATGATTAATAAGTAATGTTGTACTCGTGCTCACATTTTCAATTAATATAACATGTGGATAACGTTGTTAGTTACGCACTAGTATACCTAGATTATAAGCTAATGTTAACAATGTACGTAATTGTGGGTTTTCCCTAATAAATAAAATAAAAGGTTTTATTTACATGGTATTTTCTGGTTTTAAGTTTTTTTATGAGCCCAAGTCAATTCATACCGATAAAATTAGAGCATACTAGAACTTCGTCCGTGTAGATTTCGGAATAATTTATAATATTATTTTTTGCACTCACAAATAATGTACATTATTACCAAAGAATAAAGTCTTAGAATTGGTCTATTAGTGCCGGAGATTACCCCCTACATACAAACTTACAAACAAATTTTACCTCTTTATGATTGTTGCGGCGCAGCGCCTCACAATTATCTAATACTACATTCACACGTGAATAGGTCTACGCACTATCGTGATTTTAGTAGGCGTTTATTTTAGCTTCTTCCTATAATTTTGTATTATAATGTACCAGTCTACCTATCACTCTACTACTGTACGCACGATATTTTTTATGAAACCTTTAAATCGTAATTGGACTTTAATTAGCCCCAGTGTATAGTCAAAGTATATAATAATATTATAATGCTCTTACAAGCAACGAAATTTTCTTTTGAATTTGATCATTGATTGCGCGTTAAAGTTGCGGAGTAATCTCCGCAACTTCAACGCGCAATCAAAATACCCGGACACACCAACTTACAAACAAATTTTACTTCTTTATAATATTAGTACGGATTAGGATAATTTCCTTTCTCCCTCTTCTCTTTCATAGAGAGAAAGCCTTTTTTTAATTTTTTGAAAGCCCGTGTCCCAAAAGTGGGAAAATAAAAATTGTTTATCGGCACATATAAATACATTCAGTCTTGTTGTAGTGAACTGACTCATTCAAATGTATTAATTCAAAACTACTGATACTGATTTCCAAACTAAACTAGAGTTTGTGTTTTGGGAGACAGTGTCAGTCATTATGAGTATACAAAATGAGTGAATATCGAATTGATTGTGACTGCGGTTTACATTGAATATACTATAACTAATAATGATAAGTTTAAACATTATAACTTTTTCCAAAATAAGTAGTGGTAAGGTACGTGTTTGTATGTAAGTAGTGAAGGAGTGTATGAGTAGTGTGAAGCTGAATTGTTATTATTACTGGGATTAAAAACTATTAAACGTACGAGAAATGAAAGAAGCCGTATTGTGGGGTCAGTTCGCATGAAACAAGACGAGGTGTTCATCTATACTAATAATACTATAAAGTGGAAAAGTTTGTTTGTTTATTTGAACGCGCTAATCTTCGAAAGTACTGGGTGGATTTCAAAAATTCTTTCTAATTATGATAAGCAGTTTTGTGAGGAAGGCTATAAGCTATCTAACATTACGCTACTGCTCTCGGTTTTCCTAAAATAAGGGTATTAGTCACATGTGTATTTTTGTATCTATACATTTGAATATTTTTATTTTACTTTCTGTTTTGTTGAATAAGTCACTTTGATAGGTTGTTGTTGCGTTTATCCCAGTTTTAGGGTTCCGTAGCCGAATGGCAAAATACGGTACCCTTATAGTTTCGTCATGTCTGTCTGTCTGTCTATCCGTCCATCCGTAAGTCACAGCCATTTTATTCCGAAACTATTGGGAATATACATGTGAAACGTAGAAGGTAGATGTATTCTGTGAACTGCTTTCCGTATTTAATAAAAAAAAGAAAAAAAAATAGTTAATATTAGGGGGGCTCCCCATACGTGGAACTGAATCTGAAAATATTTTTTTTCATGAAACCTATGCGTGTGTAGTATCTATAGACAGGTCTTTAAAAGACATCGAGGTTTCTAAACCCACTTTTTCATAAAGTCAATCGTTTAAAAGATATACGCTTCCAAAGTGGTAAAATGTATGTACCCCCTCTAACTTCTATACAATGGAGTCAAAAATATCAAAAAAATATATGGTGTAGATTTTAATGTTATCTTTCAACGAAAATGTGGTTTGAACGAGATCGGGTCAGTGGTTTTTGAGATATAGCATATTTTCTAAAACAGCAAATATGACTTTGTAATTCATACAAACACTATGAAAAATGTTTATAGGTAGTTAGTTTATTCATTTTGTTTTATATTAGTTCCATTGATGTACCTATACAGTTAAAAATGCGTATTTGTAGTCTATATTTTACGATTCTTAATGTCGTGTGCACCTATAATAGGAATTCAATTCTTATTTATTGTAGGTTATGTAGGTATAGGGTATTTTTATTGAAATACCTTCGAAGCAATAGCGCCCTCCACACGTAAAGTTCGGACCGCGGGAAACAGCACGCACCGTTCAATCCCTCGCTCCGAACTGTACGTGTAGATGTGCGGGTTTAACAGTCCGATCTGGCATATTGACGCGAGCGCATGTCTCACAGTTTTACGCGCGCATCACGTATAAACGTAAATTACAAAAATGGCGGTTTGGAGCGTCCAAGCTATCACAGAGTTCATTCGTTTGTTCCGTGAACATCCGTGTCTCTGGAAACAAAAAGTAAGGAGTATAGTAACAGGAATATGAGAAACAAAGCATATGACGAGCTCGTTGATTTTTGCAAGTCAGTAGGTTTTGTTTCAGCTGATCGCGATTTCGTCAGCAATGAATGAAAAAAGTCATAAATGTCCATATCTTTGTCTGTATTCCTTTACCCACACTCGTCGTTTTTTTCGGTTGTTTAAACTAACTATAAATCCAGCTAACGCAATGACCAATCGATCGTCCATTTTTCTTACTACTGCGTAAAAAACTTTTAAAAGTTATAACGTTCCACGCGCCAGTCCAAACTGCAGTCCAAACTCTTGAAAATCAATTTACACGCACAGTTCGGAACGTTTGTCTAGATTATGTAAGTTTCGTCGGCAATCCAAACCGTGAATGCATTTTTAATCGTAATCAGCATAACAGTTTGATCCGCAGTCCAAACTGTACAGATCTAACTGCGGTTTGGAACGCAATCCAAGATGCGCGGTCCGAACTGTACGTGTGGAGGGCGCTAATGTCAATGTCAAATGTATCTTACGAAATCACAATAAAGTGCCGGAGTTGCAGGAATGTGCTAACGAGATACCGCAACCCCGGAACGCAAGGGCAGCTGAAGGGACAGGGTGGGTTCTTTGTCAGTAGAAATCTGACATTCCTTCCTGCTCCACCTAGATCGAGAGAAGTTATTCGATGATTGCGATGTTTCTAGATTTCCATAGCCGAATGGCAAAAACGGAACCCTTAAGGCTTGTATTCATGCCAATAACCTTGACTATTTGGGCGGAGCTAACGACCCCACTCCGCGCGCCACTCCGCGCAGCTCTCCGCTACCCGCATGCAACAGAAAAGAGAGGCGCGCTCGGCCCGCGCCTGCGCCGCCAGCATGCGTCGTCGCTTCGCCTAGTCTCGGCACAGAGTATCGAAATCACAGAAGGTCAAGTCATCGTGAAAGTTAAATTCATTTTTATTTGTACCGCATCAAAAGTGGTCAAATTTTGTTTTTATTTATTATCTATTGATATAGATGCACTTTGAGTATGTACTGTAGAAACTATACCTCTATTATAGATCAGCCTGGCTCGAAACATGAGGTAAATAACTTGATGTATCTTTTTAACTAAATTATATATAAATAAAAATTAATGGCTAAATGTGTTGCTAAGCGCAAAACTCAGGAATGGCTGGACCAATACGGATTTTTTTTCGAATATTCGTTATAGTCTGAGGAAGGTTTCTATTAAAAATGGTAGGTAGGTAGGTAAGGTAGGTATGTAGGTAGGAACTTACAGTAAGGTAGATAGGTAGTATAATTATTACTAGTGTATGTCATATTATTTGTTACATTTTTTATAAACAAATAGATTATAACTGAAATTCACTGAAATTTAACTTTCTTTCACCAAGTATTTTTATTCTTTTGGTTGGTTGAACTTCTTCATCCTCATTTATTTCTCCGTGTTCACATATATTTATTTTTAGAAATTTTGATAGCCATATAAAATCTTGTTCTGTTTTCTTTTCGTCCTTCTTCGTTCTCGTTTTCTTCATTTTTCTCATCAATCTATTTTTCTTTCCTTAGTTCTATTTCCTTCTCTTTGTCGTTTTCTTCTTTCTCTTGTACATTATCTTAACTCTGTCTCTCTATCTCAACTGGCGGCTTCGTCCGTACGAAGAGAAACCGGTGCATATCGGCTCAAGCCAGGCCTCGCTCAGACGAAGCGCACACACGCGCCTTGCTTGTAGTAGTGTACCTATCATAGCGCAGTTGTATGAAGCTTACCCTCTGTCCGTTTACTCTGTGCTATCTACTTTTATGCGAGGTAAGTAAAGCGATAGTTTATTATGAAATATGTAGATAAAACTTTAAACTTACCTTGATAATAAATGTATACACTTTTGTTTGTAATATTTTTTTAGACCTCTCTTCATTCGTTTCTGCTTATTCCCATGTTTTGCAAACTAAATTTAAACACTACTAAAACTGTAAAATACTATGAGTTTATAACACTAACACTACTTATAGATACATAGAATACTCTTTAACTTATAAACAAGAATCAGAAATAAAACTTTTTGACGAATCGAAAGTCGGTTCTATTTTTTGATAATAAGTTTTATTTCACGCTTTTTAGTGGGTCGGTTTGTAATTTATCTAGTTACAAAAGCAAAAATGTCAACTACTTATCACTTTTTACAAAATATTGCATTTCCCGGTGTAGAGCCGTTAATTTTTGAGGAGTTCTCCTGGTACATCACTATCAGCTCTACTTTACCATATGCATTGTGACGAGCATAAAGTGCTTAACATCTATATTCAAGTAATCTAATCGCAATCCACGAAATACTTATTATTGAGTAGTTTTGATGGCCATCTGGGGTCTTCGTCATCAGTTCTACTTCCTCAAATGGTGCTTTTCAAGAGAAACTAAACAAGGTACTATAAGAAATACCCAAAACGCTATAGGTATGCCTATAATATTTGAAGATTCCTCGATTTCTCCATGATTCCATCATCAGATCCAAACGTAACGACAATGGAACTAACTAGAATGTATACTCTTTCAAACAAAAAAAGAATTTTCCAAATCGGTCCAGCCATCTGCGAGTAATGAAGTAACATCATAAAAAAAAGTTCAAGACGAATTGAGAACCTCCTCCTTTTTCTAAAGTCGGTTAAAAAGTTATTCCACTATTTACAAAATTAATTTTTGCAGTAATATTTTACGATATTATTTCGTAGTGCTTGAGCTCTCGCAACGCGACGTAGGTCCACCTAGCAACACGATGCACCCCGCACTGAATTTGTGGACGAGTGCGGGGGTGATGTAAACGCAGTCTTTAATTGGACGCATTTTTAATTTATTGTAATAAAAATAATACATATTTGTAAAAAGTAACAAAACCAAATCATTTTCATTTGTATTGCAAAGCAGTAGTATATTTTTTGTACTCTTTTGATAAGAAATTAAGGAGTAAAATGGTTTCATCTCAATGATTTGGAGGTGATTTGGCATTTTTTTTTCTTATTATGTGATACCGATAGAAAAATTGTGGCTAAACCAAATTACGGTTCATATCATGTAAATTACTAACAATTTTTTTCAGATGTAATTTCTCTGTAATTGCCGACGAAAAGTTGCTTCATCTGAATGCTTTTTTCAAGCTTTTTTCGAGAGATCAGCCTTAAAGATTCGTCATATCGACAGATACTGATGTCCGAAACTATTAAGAATACCGAGTTGAAATTTGGTATATACTTATATAGATGTAATCTGCAAACCGCTCTCCGATTATTTCATTCCATTTTCTCGTATACCTACCAATATGTGTTTTTTTTTTAACCCAAACGTTGACTGGTAGAGAATGCCTTGCTGCAGTAAGTCCGCCCATGTAACACTATTGTACATAAAGTTTAAATAAATAAATAAATAAATTTAAATAAAACAAATATTAACAAAAAATAAACATTAAGGGGAGGCTTCTCATACATGGAACTGGACCTAAAAAATATTTGGTTCAGCAAACCTGTACGTGCAGGTGTCTATAGGTAGATAGATCTTTAAAAATGAAATTAAGTTTCCTAAATAATTTTTCCTCAAATCCAGTAATTTGGAACATACCTATACACTTCCAAAGTAGTAAAATGTGTCCTCTCTAACTTTTAAAACAATAAAGTCTAAAATCAAAAAGCTATAAATATACTGTATATTTTAATGAAATATTTTAACTAAAATTGGTTTGAACAAGATACAGTCAGTAGTTTTTGAGATATAGAGCATTTTCAGAAAGCGCAACTATATGTATTTCTTTATGTAAACACATAAGACTTAAAAGAGAAAAACAAATACAGACAAAAGAGCACAAAAGTGCTGCTTACTCACAGCAGACCTGCGACAGGAGAGTTGAATAAGAGATGATGGACACAATGTGAATAAATATTAATTACATAAATTACTAAAAAAAACTAACCTAATAAAATAAATTATAAAGATACAATAAACAAATATAAATATACATAGAGGTAAAATACATATTTATATGTTTTGTTAATACTGTAAAAATATGTAAAATATCAAATTACGGGATGATGGAGAAGTAGTGTTCTTTGGCCTAGTTTAATAAAATATGGATCGTTTGAACTTTGTTATTCATACAAACACTATGATTAAACAAAGTTATTTGGCGTAGCCACTACGGTACGCGTCATGGGCGAGTCTGACTCGCTCTTGGCCAATTTTTTTTCACATGTATATGTTGCTTTATCTATGTAGATTCGGCTGTAGAGAAAACCAAAACATACTTATACCACAAGAAAGTAGGACTAAATCCAGTGCGAATTAGATAAGTATACTTAAATTTTAACATCTATTCATTAATTTAAATTTATTAGTTGTTTGCGAGTCCTATGCTGCTACACATGGGCTCACTTATAATGTTAAAAAAAAGTGAGTTTATGGTTTTTAAACGTGGGTCTAGCACATTGGATAATGTTCCTTCAGTGACTTTAAACGGAACAATTCTGCAGAGAGTTTCAGAGTTTAAATACTTGGGACATATATGTAGTTACGGAGGACTTATCCGATGATGCGGACATAGAGAGGGAGCGTAGGGCGTTGGCGGTTTGGTGTAATATGGTAGTCCGCAGATTTGCGCGTTATAGTAAGGGTGTTAAAGTTTCGCTTTTTAAAGCATTTTGCCAAACTTTCTACACGTGTAGCACAAGCTACACGTGTAGAAAGTTCGGCAAAATGCTTGGGTGAAATATACGCAGCTGGCCTACAACGTCCTACGCGTACAGTATAATAATGGGTTTAGGATGTTGATGGGGCTTCCGCGCTTCTGTAGCGCTTCGCAGATGTTCGCGGGAGCCCATGTTGACGACTTTCATGCTATTATGAGGAAAAGAGTAGCGTCAATTAGTGGCCGGTTGCGTGGGAGTTCCAACGGCATCCTAGGCACATTAAGTGGCAAAGTGGATAGTCCATTCGTAAAGTACTGGGCGCAAAGGCATGTGCCTGTTTGTAAGAGGCAGCGTGTGTATTGATAATGTATAATTTAAGTTTACTAACTTAGTTTTTTAAGTAATTTTTGCTACTAACACTATGGATTCTTTGTATTTGTTGATCCGAAATAAAGAAAATTATTATTATATTAATATTCAGAAATTATCGAGTTAATAACAGTAGTATGATTATACGCAGGTGAAACCGCGGGGCACAGCTAGTCAAAAATAAATGATGCAGTATACTACATAATATTGAAATCTACAGTAATGTTGCTGTCTTTTTGGGTCTTGTGATATATTTTAAAATACTATGGCAGCATGATGGCAAAGTTTAATTTAATTCCAACATAAAAAAAAAATGTTTTACTAATATCTGTACCATTTTCCAGTAGACTACATTTGCAGCAGATTTTAAACTTAAAATAGAGTTAAAAACTAGTAGGACTTCCTTCGCGAATTACAGGGGTATACAGCAGAGAATGTATAAATGCAGAGTTTAAATAAATAATAATGAAGAAAACGCCCTGTTGAACTAGCTATTATTTCACGAGTTTTAGTTTCATAACATTTCATATTCATATTCATTCAACCGTAATTTATATGCAAAGCGAGGTTTTCTTGCGCATATATTTTCATTAATATTTAAATTGCAGATGAATATGTACCATTTATTTTCAGCCTGTGTTGTAAGTGGAAGCTCAAATATTAATGATAACTTTAATAAACTGCTAAAACAAAATCTTGGAGTCTAACTATTTTGTAAACAAGGACTTTTTGTCTCTTGTGATCAGATGGAATACTATAATCTCTTAAAAATGACATTGAAGTTTGAAATGTCTAACTATGATCTCATCGCAGGTACTCGTAAATAAATATTTTAATGATAATCATACTGCACTAGCTTGTGCCAGCGGCTTCGCCCGCATGGGAAGTTTTTCCCGTGTAAATCCCGATCCCGTGGGAATTTCGCAAAATACTTTCTTAGCGGATGCCTACGTCATAACATCTACCTGCATGCCAAATTTCAGTCCGATCCGTCCAGTGGTTTGGGCTGTGCGTTGATAGATCACTATGTCAGTCAGTCAGTCAGTCACCTTTGAGTTATATATATTTAGATAGATATTTACGAAAATGCTAATGGATGACTGCTACGGTTATCAACTGCTTAGGCTTTTTCCAACCATTTTGAGGTCGGCTTCCAGTCCAACTTCTTCAAGTCCGAGCGACTGCCTATTATTAAACGAATTACGAACGATAACGATTATTTTATTAAACGAAGCAAATAGTTAATATATTAGACTAAACCCACAAACATACTCCAAGGAGGAATGGATGTGTGGACGTGAAAATTGAAGTGCAAACTCGAATGGCCCACTCATCAATCGTCCGACCCGAACGCTCACTTTCAATATAACTTCGCAAATTTACTTGGGGTTTGCTTCGAGCGCTTGCAAGTAAGATTCAATATTGTCTACGTGTTGAAATAGTGCGATTTTGTTGACTTTAAAACTAATGTAGAAGTTCGGAAACTTCGTGTTGGTTGATCTTTGTGGGTTAGGATATGAAGATTATTGGAGGTGTAATTTTAATTGGAATACAAGGTTGTAAAGATGTTCCAAGAGATAACGCAGCCCCGGAACGAAAGGGTAACTGAAGGAACAGGGTCGGTTTTGAGTCAGTAGAAGTCTGACACTCCCTCTAGCTCCACCCAGAGTGCGAAGAGATATTTGAAGATTCCCCCGATGAAAAACATGGAGGTATACGTACCTAAGTCTACTTAATAAAGTTCGCAACTTAAGAAAAAATTCTCTGAAAAATTAGTTATTTCCGGTATTTTATTTCCATTCCACGGCATTTCTAACGCAGTCTTTATCCCACTTTCGTGATTATTGTATCTGAGTTTTATTCCCTGGAGTACTGATTGAATTTCGAGCTGTCAGGAAAAGTTATACCTAGTGGTTGAAAGTAAAAAGTTTTAACTTTATTTACCTATATTACCTTTTATATTATTATTGTTGGATTTACTTTAGACTACTATAGTAAACGATGATCAGCGATCAACAATGGAACACACTTGTCTAGAAGTTGCCTATTCACTATTTACCAAAAAGTCTAAACTAAAATTAAGAATCCTATCAGAAACCGCAGACTGAACATTTACCACAAAGTTAATATAAAAAGGACAACAAAAAATAATCCTTCAGCAGAATCATTTAAATAATTATGATGACAGATTTATTCAGTCACGCATGCTAAATTAAATTGGAGTTCCTTACGATCCTTTTAGCATTTTAATAAAATAAAAAATGTGATGTCATTTTTTGTGCAAGATTTTATTCTCATCTTTTCAGCGTTGCTATATTAACTTTCACATGCTATTATTGTTGAGTGCATTGCTTTATTTGGATAACGTTGAACATTTGTATTTGATGTTTACTTCCCTCATCTCTCTCTCTGGTCGGTTCTTCACGTCTGACAATTGTGATGTTAATGGGTACGAAGTCTGGAATAATCGAACTGTCTCCAACGACTCCGGTCAGATGTAAGTTCAGCGATATTGTAGAATTCTTAGAGCTTGGATTGTTAAGTTGGTCAGACCATCTGATTGGTGAGCGACCTCTGAGTCTTCCCATTTGTGTTGCTGAGGAGCTGCGGGACTGTTCTAACGAGAAACTGCGGCCTGAATCACAAGGAACAGGTTAGGTCCAGTAGAAGTCTAGCACTCCCTTCTGCTCCACACATAGCGGGGGGAGTCATTTCATGATTTTCCCACCGGGGAAAAAAAAGGCTGTCATCTCTGCGTCTCATTATGCCCAGAGTAGCATTTTGTCTTTTATTATAAGCTGTGAGAGGATTGACATATTTGTGCGTGTAATTTTTTTTACACTCATAACAAGAGCTTAATTGATAATGTCATATCATGACTCCTGTCAATAACAGTTCAGAGTCATGATGTGAATGCTACTTACAATTTTGATACTGACACACAATACTGTACTCATAAATTTTCAATATCAAAGTGATTATTCATATTTTGATATGAGCGAAATTTACTGCAGTTTATTGAATTTTATTTATGCATGTTGGGTAATAATCTACGTCTAAATTAATAAATAATACGAATATTATGTTGTTATATAGAAATGTAATACAATAGCAGATACGAAATTGTACACACGGAAGAGAATGGCTTTTGTTATAGTTAAAGTTTATATGGCGAAGAAGTGCAGAAGACATTGTTTTAGGGTTCCGTAGCTGAATCGCAAAAAACGGAACCCTTATAGTTTCGTTATGTCTGTCTGTCTATCTGTCTGTCTGTCTGTCTGTCCGTCCGTCCGTCCGTCCGTATGTCACAGCCATTTTATTCTGAAACTATTTAGACTACACATTTGAAACTTGGGAGGTATATGTATTTTGTAAACCACTTTCGGATTTAAAAACAAAAATAAAAAGATTTATATAATATTAAGGGGGCTCCCCATATATGGAACTGAAACTAAATTTTTTTTTTTCATCAATCCTGTACGTATGTGGTGTTTATAGACAGATCTTTAAAATTAACAATGAGATAGATAGATAGAATATACTTTATTGTACACCATAATTTAAACACACCTATTTAACATTATTTCTTAATTCTATGGTTACAATGGCGGTCTTATACCTAAAAAAACTTTTTAGCAAAAAGTAGAACCGACTTCCATATAAAAACACTACAAAGGCAAAAATAACTTTAATTTCGGAAGGCCGTGTCAAAAACCAAAATATATACAAAACTAAAGACACCGCCTTCCGAAATTAAAGTTATTTTTGCCTTTGTAGTGTTTTTATATGAAAGTCGGTTCTATTTTTTGCTAAAAAGTTTTTTTTTTCACGCTTTTTAGTGGGTCGGTTTGTAATTTATCTAGTTACAAAAGCCAAAATATCAACTACTTATCACCTTTTATAAAATATTGCTTTTCCCGGTGCAGAGCCGTTAATTTTTGAGGAGTTCTCCTGGTATATCACCATCAGCTCTACTTCACCATATGCATTGTGACGAGCATAAAGAGCTTAACATCCATATTCAAGTAATCTAATCGCAATCAACGAAATACTTATTATTGAGTAGTTTCGGTGGCCATCTGGGGTCTTCATCATCAGTTCCACTTCCTCAAATGGTGCTTTTCGAGAGCAACTGCACAAGGTTCTATAAGAAATACCCAAAACGCTATAGGTGTGCCTATAATATTTGAAGAGTTCCCTCAATTTCTCCATGATTTCATCATCAGATCCAAACGTGATGACAATGGGACCAACTAGAAAGTATACCCTTTCAAACAATAAAAGGTTTTTCCAAATCGGTCCAGCCATCTCCGAGTTATGAGGTAACACACATAAAAAAAAAAAAAAATTGAAGTCGGTTAAAAAGTGATATCTTCCAGACAACCTTTTACAACTTTCAAAACTCTGAATAAAGTGGGGAGGGCTAAATTAGTGTGCTCATAAAACAGAAAATAATATTAATACAATACAATACATAAGTAATTATTATGTAAATTCTAAAATATTCTATATAGTTTCTAAAACTATTTTTTCTTTAAGTCAATCGTTTAAAAGTTATACGCTTCCAAAGTGGTAAAATGGGCATCCCCCCTCTAACTTTTATAATAATGGAGTGAAAAATCTAGAAAAAAACAATTTATGATATATAGATCTTAACAAAAACTTCCAAAGAAAATTAGTTTGAACTATATAGATTTAGTAGTTTCTTATAGTACATTTTCTAAAACCGCAAATATAATTTTGTATTTCATACAAACACAATGAAAAACAAAGTTATTTGGCGTGGTTCCTACGGAACCCTTCATGGGCGAGTCTGACTCGCACGTAGCCAATTTTTTATTGTTTGATTTTCGAATACTTTTTTTTTTTATCGTGGTAAAATTATCAAATAAGTCCTCCCACCCCGGGCAGGGTGGGAGGGACTGTCAGACTTTTACTGACTAAAATCCACGGTGTTCCTTCAATAACCCTTTACGTACCGGGGTCACGGTAACGGGATGAGTCCCACGACCCCGGCAGGCTTCGGCCCTCAACGGGGGGCCTCGTCATATTGCTGACGCTCTTTGAGGCGCGCGTGGAACACGACGCGCCGTCGACCCGGGTATGGTCCATGGTCGGACAGCGAGTTGCCCTTTACTCGCTGTCCGCATGCCCGCGCCTACGGTGGCCGGAGATCGTCGGCCGACGTCCGACGCCGTGGGCGTCTACCACTGCGGCTGGGCTGGAGGGAGGACGCCATCCTCTCCCTCTCGCGGCCCGCCTCCTCCTTCGGAAGCATGACTGCTTCGCAGAAGGAGGCGACCGCTTCCCACTCCCTCTCGCCCCGCAGCATGGCCTCGACCAATGCCGGGCGCGAGAGGTCTCCGCCTATTGCCGCCGTGAGGACACGTCGGTGCTCTGCCCAAGCGGGGCAGTCCTGCACCGTGTGCTCGACTGTGTCCTCAGGGCGACCCTCGCAGTGGTGACACCCAGGCGTTTCCGCCTTTCCCATCAGACACAGGTACCTCCCGAAACTTCCGTGTCCGGTGAGGACCTGCGTCATACGGTAGGTCAGGACGCCGTGACGCCGATCTAGCCACTCCTCAAAGAGGGGTCTTACCGCCGCAATTGCGGCGTGCCCGGCCTTCGGTTGCGACAGTCGTTCCCTCCGTACTGCCCTGAGATCACGCCGGAGCTCTTCCCGCCGCGCCTCGACTTCTCGAGGCAGCGGGGATACGCCCCGGCGCTGCGCCTCCACGCGCCATTCATAGACGCGCTGGAGGGCAGTCGCCTCCAGATCCCAGGGCAGCAATCCGGCAAGGAGGTTGGCCGATTCGCCGGCGATCGTGCGGTATCCCCGGATCATTCGGATAGCCATGACCCTCTGGCATGCGACCAACTTTAGTGGTCGCGTCCGGATGCACAGGGCCCACACTGGGGACCCGTAGAGGGCCATGGACCGCACGACGCCGGCGTACAGCCTTCGGCAGGAGGCGTTTGGCCCGCTGAGATTAGGCAGGAGTCGCCTGAAGGCGGCTGCTGCCCGGTTCAGCTTTGGGGCCAAACTCAGGAAATGCTCCCTGAAGTTCCACCAGCTGTCGAGGACGAGTCCCAGGTACTTCATCGTCCTCCCGACGCCGATGCGAACCCCCTCCACCGTTATGTGGGACTCGGACCGTGGCGCGTTCCAACCGCCATGGAAGCACATGGCCTCTGTCTTGTGCAGCGCCACGTCGAGTCCCAACTGCCGGATCCTACGAACGACTGTCGCAACCGCTTGCGTCGCCAGGTCGGCCGCCGCCTGGTGCGACTCTCCCTGCGCCAGGACGAGCGTGTCGTCAGCGTAACATATTACGCTGACGCCGTCAGGGAGGTTGCCGCGCAGCACCCAGTCGTATCCGATGTTCCACAGGGGCGGCCCCAAGACCGATCCCTGTGGGACACCGCACGACATCTCTCGCCGGTTCCACTCTCCCCGGTGACCGGGGTAGATGACGGCTCTGTCCGTCAAGTAGTCCTCGACTATGCGACGGAGGTAGGTCGGCACCCGGTGATACCGGAGTGCCTCCCTGATGCAACTCCAGGGCAGGGTGTTGAAGGCGTTGGTGATGTCCAAAGACACCGCCAAGACGACCCTGCCCCGGGATACCGCGTCCCCCGTCGTGAGGGCTCTCACGCGCATGACGGCATCCACCGTCGAGCGCCCCTTGCGGAAGCCAAACTGGCACTCCGCAAGATCCGGGCCCACCCGATTCAGGTGCCCGAAGAGGCGGTCTGCAATTACTCTTTCCAAGAGCTTGCCCGCCTCGTCGAGCAGCACGATGGGCCGGAATGCGGACGGAGAGTCCGCAGGGCGCCCGGCTTTCTGGATCAGGACCAGCTTTCCTGTCTTCCAGCGAAGCGGAAACTGGCCCCTCTCCAGGCATGCGCTAAAGAGCCCCCCTAGTCGAGGCCCGAGAGTCTCCGAGGCCAGGACCCACGCTTTCCCTGGCAAGCCGTCGGGTCCTGGGGCGGTATTTTTGGCCTTGAGCCGTTGTACCGCCACTCTCAATTCTACCTCGGTCACCTCTGGAGCGTCGTAGACGTCGTCGTCGCTGTGGTCCGCGTTTGCGCCAGCTTCAGGTTCCGTCGGAGACGGAGTCATGGGCGGGGGAGCGTGCTCCCCTCGCGATGGGAACAGGGCGCTCACCACGTCCTCCAAGAACTGAGGCTGGAGACTCTGCGTCAACGGGGGAGCTCAGGGGCGGAGCTTCTCTCGCACCCACTTGTAGGGGCGGCCCCATGGGTCCCCGTCCAGAGTCGCCAGCATTTCTTCCCGGGCCAGTTCCTTGGCCCGCCAGATCTCGTCTCGGAGGACGGCCTTCGCTGCCCTGTAGCCCTCGTACAGCTCCGCCTCTACAGTCGCCGCATCTGAAGGTCGGGTGCGGTGCCTGCGGAACCTGGTGTACCGGCGTCGCGCCGCAACGCACGCTTCGCGCAGCGCTGCTAGCTCGCTCGACCACCAGTACAGCTGACGCCGGGCGCGTCCTTGCCGGACCCGGGGCATGGCCACGTCGCAGATCTCCGACATGGCCTCCCGGAACCACTCCGCCTCGTCGTTTATGTCGGCAGGCCTGTCCGGGGGTGACCCCCAGGCCTGCACGATCGAGGCTTTCAGGAATAGCTCCCGGTCCATCTGCTTCAGCGCCCATCGCGGACCACTCAGGTCCCGTCGGACCGGCGCGTCTGGGGTCTGGGCGGAGACGTCGAACCGGATATACCGGTGGTCGGAATAGGTCTCCACCTCCTCCACAACGCGCCAGTCGGTGACGCGCGGTGACAGGCTGGGGGTGGCGAACGTAGCGTCCACCACCGACTCGCCCGTAAACCGCACGCACGTGGGGACAGAACCCCGGTTCTCGATCACCAGGCCCTGCGCACGGGCCCAGTGCTCGAGCATCCTGCCCCGCCCATGGTCCATGGACCGGGAACCCCAAGCCGGATTTTTGGCGTTGAAGTCCCCGAGGACAAGGGCGGGGAGGGAACCGAGGGCGACGATGACGTCTCCCAGCTCCGTTAGGGAGTTCTGGAACTCGGCGAGAGTTCGGTTCGGGGAGAAATAAACGCCTACCACAGCGATCTCCCCGAACCGTGCTGCGACGATCCAACGCCCTCTCTTGACGCGATCGAGGGGCGGGGTACCGGCGGCGGCCGACGAAACGAGGGTCACCGAGCCGTCCAAGTCCGCCACCCAGTCATTCCTGGGCAAGACAAAATACGGCTCGGCGACCACGGCGACGTTGATCAACCACTGCGCCATGCTCTGGAGCAAAAGTTCCTGAGCAGCGGCGCAGTGGTTGATGTTCGCCTGGAGGAAGCGCAATGGGGCCATTAATCGGGATCCATTGCAGCCTCCTCCTCGCGGGGGTTCGGCCACGACTTCGGCGACGACGGTGGCAGTAGCGACGGCGGCGGCGGCGGCGGTGGTGGCGGTGACGGCGGCGGCAGAGGGCCTACCTCTGCGCCTGGCCTTGGTGGGTGGGGCGCAGGACTTGCCCCCAGCTCGGTGATCGGCCGGCTTGCCAACCGCCTCACATGCAAAGCAGTGAGGCGGGGCGGAGCACGAGCCGGCCTTGTGACCGGGCTGACCGCAGCGGAAGTACCTATCGCTGCGGTCTACCTCCGAGGTGCACACGCATGCCGCATGGTTGCCCACTTGGCAGCGGAAGCACCTCAGGGGTCTGGGGTCCAGGACTTTCACCTGCGCAGACACCCAACCAACCAGGAGCCTTCGGCCCTCCTGCAACTTTTTCGCCGCCGGGACGGGGCAGCTAACCATCATGGTTTGCGACCCCGCGAAGCCAGGACGCAGGGCGCCCGCCCTCACCTGATCGGGAGGGCACTCCCCAGTCCTGGTAACGGCGGCCACCACTTCCTCGGCCGTCACGGAGTCATCCAGACCCAATATGCGCACGTCTGCGCGCTTGCTGGGTCTGGAGACTCGGGCCTCCTCCGCGTTCAAGGACGCTCTGAGCCGTTCGGCCAGAGCGTCAGCGGTAGGGCCACTGGCTGCGCCGGGGACTTCCAACATTCGGGCCCCTGTAGCAGTGACCCTAAACCGTAGTCCATCGGTGGCGCCGAGCTCCTGGAGGTCCACCACCTCCCTCGCCTTTGCGAGGACGTCGCGATAAGTCACGCCCTTCTTCACGGCGTCAGGCTGTAGAGTAATTACTACAGCCGCGCTTTTTGGGGCGCGAAGTTTGGCCGCGACGTTGCGCTCCTTGCGCCGCTGCCTCCTAGCCTTCCTTTTAGCCTTCTTTACTTCTCCGGCTACCTGCCATTCGGCCACAGGCGTCCCTGAGGGCGCGGAATGCGGCGGTGGCGGATGAGATACCATCTCGGCTGAGGCTCCAGCCAGCTGGGTAGCTACCCCACCTCTTTTGCGTCCCATCGCTGCCTTCGCCGTAGTCGGTTTTGCGACCGGCGGTCCAGCCCTGCGGCTGTTCGGCCCAGATGGAGGTTTAGCCGCAGCAGCTGCATATGAGGCCGTCTGGCTCGCCACTAGCGGGGGACGTAGGACCCTGCTTTCCAGCACGTCGAATCGTTGCCGGAAAGCAGCTAACTCCCTTTGCACCAGGCTGAGGATCTGGGCCTCTGGCGTCGGCTGGCGCTCCTCTTGGGACACCTCCCGGGGGCCGGCTGCGAGGAGCTTAGCTAGGTCCGCCTTTAGGGCGAGGTTCTCCTTATGTAACTCCGCGATTTCCATCCGCAACTTGGACAGCTCGTCCGTCGCCGCCGGAGGCCTGAGCTGTTTGGTCACCGCCGCCATAATGGAGGCCGACGCCTGACTGATGGCCTTATCCTTAGAGGATTTTAACCTCTTCAGGGCCACTCCGCGAATCGCGGCCTCCACTTCCGCCTGGAGCCCTGCCCTTCGTTCCTTATCGGAGCCGGCAAAGGAGTTCTCTTCTCCACCGGGAGACTCCATCTCGGAGGACTCTGAGAGTACCCTGCCTTGCTGACTCGCATCCACGTCCCGGTCGCAGAGCCCCCTGCCCTTTCCATTGCCTCTGCCTTTTCCCCGCGCATTCGTGGAGATCTTAGGAGCCGGAGCTTGCTCTTCGGTAGAGGATGGCCTCTGGTCACCCTCCAATCTGGGACTGTCTTCCTCCTTACGGGGGCGTTTCCGGAAGAACTTACTGTTCTTTCCCTCCGCTCCTCCCTTCAGTCTGTAGCGCCCGGAGCCCTCAGAGCTCCTCACGCTCTCCGCCTCAGACGCGGAGTCCGAATCCGACCCCACATCTCTCCTCTCATCGTCTAGTTTTGTGTTTGTTTTTTTATTCTTTCCCATATCTGTTCCCACGAGTATTTACTAAAATCCAACCAACCAACCAAAAAAAATGTGGTTCGCACTAATGGCTCCCCTTAACCCCCCCTGTAGCTACCCATGAGCCAAGCTACCAACCTCCCTCGCCATGCGCCGCTGCTTGGAGGTTTGGGGTAATTTTTTACAGAGGTTTTCTTCCTCGCGGTCCGGGCAATTAAGCCAAGACCCTCGTCTCCCGTCAAAAGTCACGAGACATGACCGCGACAATCAACGGGGCTACGAGACTAGCGGTGGCAGAAGCAGAGCTTCTGCCTGCTCGGCGGCAGGGTGAGTGCACGTCGAGCCCGCTCTACCTCCAACGCTGAGCCTCTCTGCTGCACAGAGGGGCACGCGTAGAAGGGATTCTCCTTCTCCTTTGGCCGCCTCTGGGCCCCTCCAGACAGAATATTAGCATACGGACAACAAGACCCCTTAGGTAACTGATTCCTAAGAAGGAGTTGTTGCCCGTATCCCGGGGTGCACCGGCCCAGAAAACTGGTCTTCCTCCCGGACGTGTCCGAAAAGGAACTCCAGCTCTCGGGCACACGGGGAGGTTTTCTGTCCAGCACCCCTGATTTTCGAATACTTGGTGACCATTAGTAATATTTAAGTCACATTTCTAATTAGACCACGTTAAAGCAAAGCCACGTCAATAAATTTAATGCTAATTGGCAAGCCTGGTCAGTGGTCTTCCATGTCTATGACGTTCTAGACAAAGTTCCACTCTAAGAGTATAAGCGAAGGCGATGGTCGAAGTGCCAAAATAAAAGCAACTAATTACGTGTCACTTTGATAGCGTTTATCAATCTGATAATTTTTTGACAATTGCTTTCTGTCTCGCATTCGCTGTCAGGTGGTCACGTGACTTGAGCCTCACAGCACACAATATCTAAATGTTGTTTTGCCGTATAAATTATTTTAAAAAAAAATTAAGTACAACCTATTCTTAGACCTACCAATTACACACAAAGGTAGCCTCGCAAATGTTGTTTTGCCATATTAATTATTTCAAGTGAAAAATATATGCAGTCTATTTTCAGACCTACTAAACACGCACAAAAGGTCACTAAATACGGTCAAGCTGTTTTGGAAGATGTATAAAAAACACCGTGATACGAGATTTTTTTTTAATATTTTGACTATAAATGTGCGAAAATATGTTTGCCTTCTTTTACGTTAAAATAGAGTGATGAATCGAAGGTGGATAAAGTAGAAGGGCTGAAGAGTAACATAGGCTACCATTTTTCCGCTTAAAAACTTAACATCTTGGTAACAAAGCTGCAGCTAAGCTATTTCTCCAACACTGGTGCTACTGTTGAAGTATTAGTTAAAAATATCAATATTTTATCATATTTTCTACATTGTAATCAGAACTATGTCAAAGATAAATCAAATGGAGTGAAAAAAAAAGAATAACGAACAAAATAAACTTTAAATTTGGAATTAATAACTAAACGCCAGATATTTCGGATCAAAATAGCCAGTTGTACAAAGTGCCAGTTTCATATAAATATAAGTATATTATTCCAGTAAACTATTACTTACGACTGGTATTAATAAACAAGATATAATTATTCACAAAGCAATAAGGTTAATGGCGCGCGCATAGCTTGAACTCATGAATTTTCATCTCGCACTAATCTGTATGCATCTTCGCTATTACCTATTAACAATATCAGCTTCAGTTCTCCGTAATTAAAGTTTGAGTCAATTTAAATTAACAAGATGTTACTTTTAGCTTAGTAGTTTCTACACTCCTTTGCAAAAAAAATGGGCACCTTACAGTCATTGATTTTTCTATGGATATTATTAATATTTTTAGTAAGTCATTAGTATAAATGACTAGAAATTTATTATTATTTGATGTTTTGGTCAATGTAAACAGAGAGTCGTGTTAAAATGGACATTTTTATGGGTATAATGAAATTAAGACTACGAGTATTTTTATGGTATTTTTAATAAAAAAAAGACGTAGAAAAATAAATTAATAACGAGTATGAGCTCCCCTTGCAGCGATTAGGCATGCTTTCCACCAGGCTATTGATGGTGTCCTGTGGAATGTGTTCCCAGCTGAGATCACACGTTTAAGCTCCCTGATGTTTTGTAGAAGTGGTTGGACAGATCGTACTCACTGTTTTAGGAAGTCCCAGACATGCTCAATGGGGTTAAGTTCGGGGCTCCGCGCTGACCAATCCAAACGACGAATACCGATCTCTTGCATATAAGCATCTACGTCGCCAGAACGGTGGGCCCGAGCATTATGATCCATGTAAATGGCATCTTCACCAATTACAGTCAGTGCGGGTTGTGCATGTTGACAAAAGATTTCTTTTGTGTACCTTTGCGCATTTATTGAGCCATTTTCAATGAATACTATCTCGGTACGATAGATGGAAGTTACGCCCGCCCAAAACATAACGGACTTTCCACTATAAGGGGTGATTTCTTCAAACACACGTCGGCGTAGCGTTTCCCTGGTCTTCGTAACACTCGCCAACGTCGGTCCTCATCATTCAGACAAATTCGAGCCTCATCGGAGAAGAGTACTCTACTCCAGTTACCTAGTGTCCAAGATAGGCAATTTCCAGCGAACCTCAATCGAGCAATTCTGTGCTCACGGTGTAACTTGGGGGCCCGCGCTGGTCGTCGACTGCGTATATCAGCCGCTAAAAGCCTGCTCCTCACTGTCCATAGGCTAACTTGTGCTCTTCGTACCTCTTCAAGGTTTCTTTTGAGGTCTATGGTTACATAGACCTTACTGCATTTGCGGTTCCTCAGCGCCTGAATTACTAAATATTCTGTTACTAAAAAGCGGTTGTCTCGTGGTTGTGTGCAACGTTTTCTCCCAGAATCATGCCTTCTCTGAACGGAACCTGTCTCTTGGTATCGAGTCCAGGTTCTTTGGATGGTTGAAGGACTCACGTTTAACCGCTGTAAGACGTAACATTGGCTACAATCCTCTTCCAGCAGCGCTATAATTTTACTAGCTCTTATTGCTATTTCTGTCCTTACAATCGACACAAAGATATCTGTTTTGGTCACAATAAGCCAGGATTATGCGACTAACATAAATCATTCTACTAAAAATAACGAGAAGTTAGTTTTAGTTGCCTGATAACCTTATGACAGCAAACACGCGAAAAGTAAGTAAAAAGTCACAAACTGAAAAAAGGATTATTATTTAAAAAAAAAACGGAAATTCCAAATTTAAGCCAAACTATGTAGCTGGCACTTAATAAAGAGTCTTCTTTATTAAGTGCCAGCTACATAGTTTGGCAATTAAAACCTCTTTAGAACTAAATGATTACCAATAATGTAGAAAAAACAAAACCGACCGTTTTTTTGAAAGGAGTGTAGTAGTGAGTAGTTTAGAGTCTTAGTTGTTTTAAAATAGAGTAGCTATTTTACTTACCAATGTCAGGTAAGTATGGACATTTTGTTTGCATTGACATATTAGCAAAAAGCAAGCTACTAAGCTATTGAACGAAATTCTGTTAATGTAGGTATTTAATACAATTGTTCGAGACATCCGTGTTTTTTGTATAGATTATTTTAATTAATAAATATTAGACATTTTTTCTCAACTAACGCTGACCTAAATCTGGTTTAGTCCGTAACTACTGTGTTTTACTTCAAAAAGAGGGATATGGAAGTGGATGGGACATGCAGATGCCCTTTGTCACTCGTGAATCTGACGCCTCGCGTGTTGCGCCGACGCCCAAGACTAATCCGCGACGTCCGGCGTTGTCACCAGAGACTTTTCTCCTTAGTATTAAGTTCTTAAACAATTGTTTATTTTGTTATTAGCCGGGATATATCTTTATTAATGGGAAGGATATGTTCTGTATGTTAAAATCATGTTTGGATATGTGCGTACCGTGGCTGCGTCCCAGTGAACTAATTTCTTGTTTTGCGAATAAAATGACTAGCGTATTTATACTATGGTTGTTCGTTACTTCCTCATATCTAACAGAAAAATAAGAAACGTGTACTGTGTAGGCATCTATATCTGTATTTAGATAGACAGGAAAAAAAAACTCAATAATAAACCTCCGTAACGGGCAAAATTCGAGTGAATGCATTAAAGATAATAAATATCACATGATTAAATCCTTCGTGTAAAGCAGTGTTCACACCAGCTTTGACAGTCGGCGGAGTGGAACAGTCCGATGAGTCCTTTGTCGCATATTTTCTCCATTGAAACACTGTTTGCCAAATTGACACGAGCGTGAGTAAAACGGAATATTTCATTTGCTCTCGTATCGTCAGCGATTCGAACTATGTGTGTATTGGACACCTACGGTTTTTTATATTCCGAGCTGTGATAAGGGTTTTTACAAGCAAGTTGGTCTAAAATATTTGAGTTGCGTTTCGGTCGATTACTGTTGAGGTTAATTCGTGGATGGGTGCTTTCTGATAAACGGATGGATAGTCATTTATGTGTAAATATAAGAGAAACCGTTAATCGCATTGATTTTTTGACCAAATAACGCTTGCCAAGGGCAGTCCGTTGGATGGTTAACACTTTTACCATTTCAGAAAGCATTTTTAGTAAGTCTTGTATTATAAGGTGGCTGTCATTTGTACATCTTCGTAACTTGTTACGGGTAGTCAAAAAAAAAACCAGAAAAAACAACTATGCAATGACGTATTGTGTTAGCAAGTTACTGGGTTGTGGAGTCAAATAGGCAGTCATTAGTCACCACTTGTGAAATATTGGTTATACTGGAAGCTGATTACAGCATAGTGGGCAAGAAACTTAGCAGTTTTTGATCTAAAATAGTTATTTATTGATTACGCAACTGTTTGTTAAAATTTTCACAAAGGCGGTATTTTCAACATTCGCCTTTTTAACCAACTTCAAAAGAAGGAAGAGGTTCTCAGTTCGGCTTGAACTTTTTTTATGTATGTTACCTTATAACTCGGAGATGGCTGGACCGATTTAGAAAATTCTTTTTTTGTTTTAGAGGGTATACTTTCTAATTGGTCCCATTGTCATGAAGTCAGGATCTAATAATGGAAACCTTGAGAAATCGAGGAAGTTCTTCAAATATTATAGGCAAACCTATAGTGATTTGGGTAGTTTTCATAGTAACTTGTGCAGTTGCTCTTGAAAAGCACCATTTGGTGAAGTGGAACTTATGATGAAGACCACAGATGGCTACTAGAACAACTCAATTATAAGTATTTCATTGGTTGCGATTCGATTACTTGGATATGGTTGTAAAACACTTTATGCTCGTCACAATGCATATGGTGATGAGGAGCTGATGGTGAAGTACCAGGAGTACTCCTCAAAAATTAACAGCTCGGCAAAGGGAAAAATAACTTTAATTTCGGAAGGCGGTGTCAGAAACGAAAATATGTACGAAACTAAAGACACCGACTACCGAATTTAAAGTTATTTTTCCTTTTGCAGTGTTTTTTTTGGGAAGTCTGTTTTATTTTTTGTTAAAAAGTTTTTTTTTACATCAAATTACTGTTTCTGACTTGAAGAATTCTATTTGTTGTATGTATTCTTTTCGCACCACTGACTGCCTCGCGAAGTATTCTTCTTTTATAAATTGTTCTTTTCATAAAATATTGTACAAGTTTCCTCACTTTTCTATTTATCTTAAAAGCTCATTCTTTATACAGCCGTAGACGTGTGTTTCCCGACAGTTCGTTACAGGTTTCCCCCACATCCATTTTAGTTTCATTGATATACTAACACCTGAGACAAAAGAATATTACCGTTTTTCCAAAACAAAAGTGTCGGTTCCCATTCAGTTTCCTCCGCGAAACAATGAATGATTGTACAAAGAAAAATTTTCAAGGTTTTCTTTAAAATCTCGTCAAATACTCTTAAAATATATTTATTGTGACGGGTTACGATAAAATATTTATTCAAAAGTGAACTAGATTGTATTAATTCTAAGTTGAAGTTTAGAATGCGGTGGCGGTAGTTGCAATTGCATTCATTTTAACACAAAGCATTTGCTGGAAGCATAAAGTTATTACATGCAGTAAATATAACTTTGCTTTGTGTCTGCGTCTGTAACAATTCGTTTTAACACTACAAACAATGAAGATTGCTTCTGTATTCGCGTTTAATTTAAAATCTAGAAAGTGACGACATTTGTTTAAATTTATGTTTATAGTTGTGGATCCCGAACCTCAGAATTTATTTATTTTCTTAGTGACACAATGTGTGGGATAAAGTAATGTTGGCGTACAGTTCGAACGTAAGCTCCTCCACTACCTTATTGGCTAATGGCGAATTGTTTATGTGTTCTGCGAGTAGTTAGTTTGTATATTTACTAGCTAAAGGAATTATAAATTAGCCCATTTATTTACCCACGACCTAAAACGTTCAACTCTTCTTTATTTATTGGTAACTTGTTGAGTTCTAATAAATGTGAATTTATCAATGCTCCTAGCATGAATGAGAGGGACTGTTATAATCCACCATGCGCGCCCAGTGAGTGCAGGTTGGTGGATGTTGGAACATGCCTTTTGATTTTTCAGCCGAAGGACATGCCGATTTCCTCACAATGTTATTCACCGTTGATGTCTTTTAATGCAGATGTCCTTCACCGTTTTCAGAGTAGTGGTAATGATGTAAAATTATCCACGACCAAGACTCGTAAGTCATGTCTGTAACTACTGTCATATTTCCAGTCGAAATGTCCATACATAGATGTTATCTACAATTAAAACCGTTCAAGCACTATGTCTCACAAAACCCAAATAGGTAAATGATGAAGCAATCTTTAATTTTTGGTGGCAGAATCATCAAGCGACTCATCCCACTCTGGGTCGAGTGAAAAGGATTGGGAGACTTCTAATGACTAGAAACCAACCCAGTTTTTTCAGTTACTTTTGCGTTACGGGGCAGCTGTTCTCATTAAAAAATCCCACAACTAAATCCAAACACTAAACAAATCTTACTAAGATCTTACTCTACACTCCCTCTAGACTACTATATACATAATATACATACATAAAATAATGAAGAAAGGAAAGAAAATACACATCATATTGAATAAAACTTTACAGCAAACCGTCATTATCACATACGCTTCCACATCTATGAGCAAGAATAACGAGTGTTGCCAGTATGCCCGTCTCTCCTCGCGTGTGTTCGTAATTAGATATCGATTCAAAGCTACTCGATTTTACGAACAAATTACCGAGTAGACCCTATCGAGTGGTTTTGGTTTAATCTTTTTTTCAACCGACGACAAAAAGAGGAGGTTATCAATTCGACGCGTATATTTTTTTTTTTTATGTATGATCATCGAGTACTCGAAGACGGCTAAACCGATTTGGAAAATTCTTTTTTTGTTCGAATGGGTATACTTCGAAATTGGTCCCATTATCACCAAAGTCAGGATCTGATGACAGGATCCTGGAGAAATCGAGGGAACTCTTCAAATATTATAGGCACACCTATGGCGTTTTGGGTATTTCTTATAGTAACTTGTGCAGTTGCTCTCAAAAAGTACCATTTGGGGAAGTGGAACTGATGATGAAGACCACAGATGGCCGCCGAAACTACTCAATAATAAGTATTGAGTGGATTGCGATTCGATTAATTGAATATGGATGTTAAGCACTTTATGCTCGTCACAATGCATATGGTGATGTAGAGCTGATGGTGAAGTACCAGGAGAACTCCTCAACAATTAACGGCCCAGCATTGGGAAAAGCAATATTTTGTAAAAGGTTATAAGTAGTTGACATTTAGGCTCTTGTAACTAGGTAAATTAAAAATCATCCAACTAAAAAGAGTGAAATAAAAACTTTTTAACAAAAAATTAAACTGACCCCCAAAAAACACTGCAAAGTGAAAAATAACTGTAATTTCGGAAGTCGGTGCCAAAACCGAAAAAACAAAACTAAAGACACCGACTACCGAAATTAAAGTTATTTTTCACTTTGCAGTGTTTTTTGGGAGTCGGTTTAATTTTTTGTTAAAAAGTTTTTATTGTGTTTTGTTTATTATTTACAAGCTTAGTACACGATTTTGCTCGTGTTAAAGTCACCCACAACTGCTCAATCTGTGCACTAAAAATCATCAAAATTGATTTGGGAATTTATCGTGAAAGTGTGAGAAAGAAAGAACCAAATTTAAATTAGCATTCGTGGTAAATAATTGAATAACGCGATTATATATTTTGCTTATTGACTGATCTAAGTTTATCTATTAATTGAGCCAGGTTATTAACTAATATTATTTATTGCGTTGGTCCTTTTTATGGATCAACGCTCTTAGCATGTAAGAGAGAAATTGAGAGATAATGAAATATAATGCATTATTTAATTTATTTTACTTTTATATTAATCTCACCTGATGGTAAGCGATAGATGAGGTCTACGATGGAACGAGTGAGACCAGAAGATGCCTATTTACTCTTGATTTGAAGGTTGAAAGGTCAAAAGCAATAATTTCCCTACATAGTTGGGAAAAGGCGAGGAAAATGATGAGTATAATATAATCATACTGAATAACGTCGATTTATTTGCGCTTACTGGAGGCAAGTCCGCTAATGACCCCACAACCTCATAGGTTGACCTACGAGAAACTAATCATAAAAGAAGCCAGTGTTCATCAAAGATTTTCCGGTACCAAGGGCGTCCCTGCGAAAAGAAGACCCAATAGAAAAAAAAAATACCGAGAAATATGGCAGAAATGTTTCGATAATTTTTTCGCTACAATCGGTTCAGATTACTTCGACTAAATCGTTCTGTATTTGAAATCTTCGTTCAAGTGAACCATCTCACCCGTCAAACAGGTACTGGCAGATTGTGTAATGACAATGTCTACCTCGTGTTTAAGCCATTTACGGCTAA
This sequence comes from Tholera decimalis, assembly GCA_943138885.2. Lineage (NCBI taxonomy): Eukaryota > Metazoa > Arthropoda > Insecta > Lepidoptera > Noctuidae > Tholera > Tholera decimalis. The sequence continues at coordinate 12,047,225 of OW964563.2, forward strand.
GCTTTCAAACGTGTGTACAAATTGGGTACATTTATCATTTTGACTTGAATGAAACGTGAAACATTCGGAAATCTTGTTTATATGTTTGGACCAAGTCGGAAATAACCTAAGATATAGTCTGAATTTTATATCATATGTATAAGTATATTGATATTGACTAGCTGTTGTCTGCGACTTTGTTCTCTTTAATAGAAGTATAGATAAATTGTGCATTTCGGCCAGAGAAAATTAAGCTTGTGTGCTCCTTAAAACTTTAATCTTTTTCTGTGCCAAATTACGTCTCATCATTAACAATTTTGTCGTGATTTAGAAACAAATAGACATACATCTAAACTTTTGCATACACATAGTACATACCTAGGCTACTGTATATCCCGGGAAAATAAGTATTCAAAGTTTCCACGCAAATAAAGTCGCAAGCTAGTACGTAATATTTCGCAAACAGATCTCTGAAATATAAAGTTGTTTTGACCAACCCCTAATAATTTTATGGAGCAAAAGCTCCACTGTGGAGCCATATTTATGACGCATGTCACAAGACTAGACCGTATCTGGACATTTAATGTAATCTAAGATTGTGATATTACTTATATATAGCTAATGGTGATCATGTTTTGTATTATGTGAGTCTCGAACGTGCAAATTCCCAATATTACATACCTTCTAATACAATGGCATAAAATATCGATATTGAAGGCTGGTCAAATAGAATCGAACCGTGTACAGACAATGATATCACTTAATTATAAAACCGAACTATAGCCAAACCCAAACAATACCCTTAAAAGCTAGACTCCATTAAAATTCTAAATGAAACCACTTATTAAACATAAGCTTGTAATTCAGACGAATTTATAAATGAAGACCAAGTCCAAATTTGGGAGTAATTTGCAGTGGAACCTTGATAAATGATGTTCTTTTATTTATGATAAATGGACCGTTCATTCAGAAAAAATAAACATCAATCAATATATTCGTTTAGTAATTGAATGTTAGAAATAATGCGAGCTGAGTGTTGACTAATGGAAGGAGTTGTGAGACTGACAATTTGTCGGTAACTTACACATATTGATATACTTTGGCCGGTCAATCAAATATCAAACTATTTATTGATATTTGTGTTTTCACAATAAGTGTGTTTACTCAAACATTTTTACCAGGCTATCAAGAAATGGCAAGCATTTTAAGCAATCTTTTTGGCTAATTCTCTTAAAACTCTTGCTATAGCTTGTGGAAAGTAAAATCGTTGGTATATTATCACTGAATCTAAAACATTAGTTTTTTCCAGAAATAATTGGAACCTTCAGTTCCATTGGACACCACTCACACTAGACCGCGTGTCTTCCGAGTCATTCGCTTTTGTTCCCAACACACGTCACCAACAGATTTTTAGCTAGAAGCAATGAAAACGGCTAAAACAAACACAGTTTTAAATACACGTTGGCAGAAATCGAAAACATTTTTTCAATGGAATAGAAATAAAATTAAAGATTAAAAGCTTTGCTGGGTTCACAAATAAATAGCTTGAATTTCGAAACGAGGTTTAGTAACGGTTATCTTTTAGAGTAGCCTATTTGTGCGAAACGTTAGTGGATTTTAGACTTTTCGATGAATTAGTTGACACGAATAGAATTGTTGTATATCATATTTGTATTGGCTTGGCATTAATTTTATCGATATGTATTTATATCTTCATGCATATGATGGACTAGTACTCACGCGGGGCTTCGCTCCCGTGGATTCTATCACGGTAAAAACATAACTCTCCTTTTTTGCAGTCGGGTAAAAAGTAGCCTATAACCTTCCTCAAGCTTCAAGCTACTTCCATACCAAATTTCATCCAAATCCACCCAGTACTTTCGAAGATTAGCGCGTTCAAGCAAACAAACAAACAAACAAACTTTTCCGCTTTATAATATTAGTATAGATTGTTATTTTTCGTATTCATGGAATGTGTGTTGACAATATTTGAACGTGAATGGCAGATCTGTCTCTTTTCAATATAGTATGTTACAGGAGATAGAACACCCGTTCAATTAGAATTTACTTGTAGATTTTGGAAGAAAAATACTATCTAAATTCTTGCTTGACGGAATCTTAGGCAAATTTGAAAAAGTAATTTATTTTCTTTCCTTCTTATAGGTGAGAGAGCTTTACCCTTTTAACCTCTACCCTATTTTGTGTAAAGTTTTTATCAGAAACCTCAAACAGGGATGTGCTAAGCCTTCAGTGTTTGAAGAATTTCAGGTGTTCATGAATAAAATATTCATCGTTTCACACTCAGACGGCCTGTGGGAGGATTTACGGTCACTCTAGCGCTTAACACCAGACGGAGGTCGCATATTGAGGGTCTGAGTGATGAGGTTAGTATACGAATGGTGAAGTTTCCGATAATATTTAGGCTATAAGAGCGCGTTCCCACGATGTAACTACTATAAATTTATGGTTGGACGATTGTCGTCACTACCTATTCCCATTATATCGACAGTTTCTGTCCCTATGTAATCAAAATATTTTACCGATTTTCGGCTGTCGTGCCGTTCCCATCAACGTGATAATCTGCAATCGCTCTAAGAAAAAGTTGATAGCATTATCTTCGTTGATTATATGTGAAAACCTCCTTTAAAATACACAACGACTACGACGCATTAAACGACACGATAATACTCGTATTCTGTCAATACGATATAAATGTGGTTACGTGCTTATTACATTTTCAAAAGGTTGAAAGACACTACACTGCCTATGAACTTCTTCGTTCATATAATAGAAAAGTGTGTCATGTTTTTAATAATTGAAAAGAGTATAGCTGAAGAACAAATAGCCAATTAAGACAATAAATATTTATATAAGAGCATAAAATATGTATGAACATTAATGTATAAACAACGCGCGTACATAAGGTCCAATAAAATTTTCAGAAAGTTAGGTTACGATCATGACTCCTAAAAAAACAATAAAGAAAGTCAGGTGTTGCCGATGTAAAAATTATGGCAGTAAAAAAGATAAATAAAATAAATTTGATTATTCCAGCTAATATCTTCTTCAACATCGTAATTCAACTTTGTTTTTAGTGTGTTGTTAAGATATTTTTTGCGCATATTTTAATGTTATAAGTGCCTAAATTAATTTAAAATGGCTGTTTGAATATTGTATATGAGCATGATATGAGCATATTTAGTTGGAGTAGTTAAAAAGATCTCTAGAAATGCGAAAGTTACACCACTTTCTAGTTCCCTTAAAAAATTTGTTGCTTCGCTGCGTATTTGCATGCTGCGCGCTGGATCGATTCTCGTACCGGAATGTCTGGCCTCTCATCATCATCATCTTTGGTTGGTTGATCTAAGTGTGAGTGCTAAATGATTAAATGATATTCAATGCATCCATAATACTGATGAATTTCTTGGTGTGGGGTAATGTTTACGAAATAAGTTAAATAGAAATATATTGTCAGTGCAAGTGATTGTCAACGCATTCATAATACTGCTTAAATTCTTGGTAAAGTTCACGAAATAAATAAAATCAAAATATATCTTTTGAACTTTGTCTTAGTACATAAGTTGACGTGTTGCATTTGTTTTTGTTGTAATGGATTTAGTTTGTGTATATAATTATATCCCATAAAAAACAATACTTGTCAAAAACCCAAGTCTCGCAACTTAGTTGTTCTACCGTAAAAAGTTGTGAGATCCATGTAATACCAAGTCGGTTATTAATTTATTCAATCCCTACTTAAGGGACCTTCTGTCTTAAGTTGTTACGTAATTATCTAACCTAACGACATCTTATAGTGATCATATCAATATTAAAAATCTTTACCGTTTTAAATAAAAAGATTGACTCGGCCATCGCATGAAAACACAATATATCTCACAAGTAATACATATATAAATTAAATTGTTTATTGCGATTGCCAAGTCAATCTAATCTAGTTCAGATATTACATAAAAATCGAATTATAAACAGGATTCTTTGATTGCACATATGGTTACGAATTAATAGCTAAGGTATATATAAGGTTAGCTTGCACAGTTTAAATGTTTTATTCTTATATATTTTTGCACAAGTAAGTTTCCGTAGTCATTAACATGAAAATAGAGATCGAACAAACAACATACTAATTGCCACTCTAACATGAAGTCGTTAAGGGTAGTCATACGCCAAAAATCTAACACGAAGTTCGCCAAGGAGTATTGTGTATCCCAGCTATTGAGGTCAGATAGATAGTCACTTCATGTATAATGTTTTTACTCATATGCATCTAATTCGACAAGATTCTGACATAGTTGTGAAAAGGCTAAGTAGATGATGAGTAGTGTAGTTAGTTATATGTACAGACGCCAGCACGTGAAGCTACCCGAAACTGTCAAATTATCCCAATCAACCTTAAACCTAATTTCTTTAACAATAAAGTTGAAAATCTATTAAAGAAATTTGACAGATTGGTGTAGCTTGATGTGCTGGCATCTGTACTAACTAACTACACTACTCATCATCTACTTAGCCTTTTCACAACTATGTCGGAATCTTGTCTAATTGGATACAGTTGAGTAATAACATTATATATGAAGTTCCTATCTATCTGACGTCAACACCTCAATAGCTGAGATACACGATACTCCTTGGCGAAATTCGTGTTAGATTTTTTGGCGTATGACTACCCTTAACGACTGCCATCAAATATGTACAAATGACAACCGAGACCGTGCTTTTCGAGGCACGAAGGAATCTCGGTATGTTAAGACGGTATGTATGTTACATCTACAGATCAAACTTTTTTATTAAAGAGTAATATGGGTAGAATTCACATGACTAGCAATCTTGTTAACCCCTCCAACTTAGCTAAATATGCAAAACAAAATATAACAAATATAAAGCATTACCCTTAGAAGTGAGGCGTGCTCAAACGCTACCAGCGTTCAAAAGAATGGTTAAGGAGCATTACCTCTCCCTATAAGTTTTCCCCTTCTTAATATTTATTAGTATATGATTTTTGTATTGTATATTATTATGTTCAATTAATAATATTTTTGTAGTTTGTACACTGACAGCCTTTAATCTGGCTCCTTTAATTTTTGTCCATCCAAAGGTTGTCTGTAAGAGATCGCCCTGTGCGATAAGACCGCCCATTGTACACTAGTTTAAATTTTTGTATCCATAGAAATATTGTGAGCTGTACAATAAAGTATATAATAAATAAATAAATAATATGTTTGTGTCTATGAGGTGTGTGTCATGGCAATAGTGTTATAGGTAGTGTTCGAACCCGTGACCTCTCAATCATAAGTTCGACACCTTAGCCACTAGGCTATTGACGCTTATTGACTTATTGACTTGGCAAGAGAGATTGACTTGAGTCTTACAGATCGGCTCGTGCGGCTGTTTATTTAGCCAAGACATAACTCCACAACTACAATCATAAAATTCCGGTAAACCATATACTATGTTAATTTATCTGCCCCACAGGTGTGCGCATTTACCGGCTTCGCAGTTGACTGCGCTGGGTAACAATGGCGATTGGTGATCCACACAGTGGGCGCAGTTATCACCCGGGTCAGATAACGACACAATGCAATATCGCGGTGGATGAGCACCAGAAGAGATAAGGACGAATATAAGTGTATGGGTGGGTTGGCAGAGTTAGGTGGCAGTACTTGTTTTCACTGGTAAACAGATGAAAGAATTGCAGAGGAATTGAGGTTGGTTTATGTTTATCTTTTTATCCGACTTGAAAAAAAGGAGGTTTACAATTCGTCTTGAACTTTTTTTTTTATGTATGTTACCTCATAACTCGGAGATGGCTGGACCGATTTGGAAAATTCTTTTTGCGTTTGAAAGGGTATACTTTCTAGTTGGTCCCATTGTCGTCACGTTTGGATCTGATGATGGGATCATGGAGAAATCGAGGGAACTCTTCAAATATTATAGGCACACCTATAGCGTTTTGGGTATTTCTTATAGTACCTTGTGCAGTTGCTCCCGAAAAGCACCATTTGAGGAAGTGGAACTGATGATGAAGACCCCAGATGGCCACCGAAACTACTCAATAATAAGTATTTCGTTTATTGAGATTAGATTACTTGAATATGGATGTTAAGCACTTTATGCTCGTCACAATGCATATGGTGAAGTAGAGCTGATGGTGATGTACCAGGAGGACTCCTCAAAAAGTAATGGCTCTGCACCGGGAAAAGCAATATTTTGTAAAAGGAGATAAGTAGTTGACATTTTGGCTTTTGTAACTAGATAAAAACTTTTTTGCAAAAAATAAAACCGACTTCAATTTCAAAACACTACAAAGTCAACAATAATTTTAATTTCGGTAGTCGGTGTTATTGGTTTTATTTTCGTGCTTTTTAGTGGGAAGTAATTTTCCAAATCGGTTCGTAAATGACGGCGTTATGCGCGAACAAAAACCGCAATGCAGAGTAAACGAAAAGATCATCAACGTAAATATTTTTTTAGACTTTTGTTGATTTTTCAGAAACGGCTTGTCCGATTTCGATTAAATTGTCATGGGACCATTTGGGAAGTATACCCTTTCTAACAAGATAAGAATTTTTCAAATCGGTTGGCAAGCGACGGATTATGCGCGGACACACCTCCTCCTTTTTTAGAAGTCGGTTAATAAATTACAAACCGACCAACTAAAAATCGTGAAAAAATACTTATTAGCAAAAAATAGAACCGACTTCTATATAAAAATACTACAAAAGCAAAAATAACTTTAATTTCGGAAGGCGGTGTCAAAAAAAAAGAAAATACAAAACGAATGACACCGACTACCGAAATTAAAGTTATTTTTGCCTTTGTAGTTTTTAATAATATTAGAAAACAATAGCCAGAATAAACAACGCTTTCAAAATTTGACGTCATCTGTAATAAATGATATTTATTTCTCAAATTTGTTATTAAATAAGACTCACTCGACAACGTATTTAAAAAAAATATAAATTTCACGCTGGAGTTTCCTAATTGACTACCCTGAAAAGAAACAGACTCAAACTCAGAAGTCAAACTCTCTTTTGAAGTCGTTCAATCAATTCGTACTTGTCAAATCCCATGAGAACCCAGTAGATTAATGCTTGAGGTGATCTTTTGAGGAAAATAGCAAAGATTTGAGTAGACCTATCCAAAAAGCGCAAACGTTTATCAGGTATCCTGGTACCTTGGAACTTTATGGAGCTCAACTATTTGATGAACGTAAAAACCAAAGAAAAGACGTTCGGCTAGACAATCAATAATGTTTTGTATTTTAGCATTTCAATAATCACAATATGTTTAATAATATAACGTTACGTTGCCTCTGGTATATCAACGAGACGTGATTTCAATTTAAATGCTTGGTGTGTTAAGACTGCCTCACTATTCACACTACTAGCAATCTTTTAACCCCTCCAACTGAGCTAAATATGCTTTACAGTGTGCTGTTTAATCCTAAAACCCCCACTTATCTTAAAGAACGATTTAAGTTCCTTCTTGACAAACATGCAAAATCTCTGAGGTCATCAGAAAACTTAAGGCTTGCGGTACCGAGTCACGCCACCAATTTCTATGGTAAGTCGTTCGTAGCTCAAGCAGTACGGCTGTGGAATGCTCTACCCGTGTCAGTAAGACAAGCACAAACACTATCTTCTTTCAAAAACTTAGTAAAAGATCTTTATATCTCTCCTTAAATTGTTTTTATTATGTATATCTTTGTTTCTTTCTTTTTTTTTAAATATATGTATGTTTTGTATATATATGTTTTGAGAACGTTATTTATGGTTTTGTATTTTATATAGATAATTAGTACACCGTGGACTACCCGCGTATTTATTTTCTCCGTCTGTGTCAAATACATCCAAAGGTTGTCTGTAAAAGATCGCTTTTAGCGATAAGACCGCCCATTGTATCACCCTTTTGAATTGTTAAGTCCATAATTTTGTTTTTACTTTTATGGTGTTATGTACAATAAAGAATTTATCTATATATCTATCTAAATATGCTTATTTCTGGAGTGGGTTCCGAACAATAGTGTGATGGGTGTGAACCCGTGACCTCCCGATCACAATCCGCGAGTTGACAGTATGTTTAATAATTTAAAATAACTATTTAATTATGTAAATCTATTGATATGAAGCACAAAATAGTACAAATGAAGAAAAGATTATTAATTATTAATTTTATTTTCCCTTGAGAAAAATGAGTCTTTTTATCTGTGAGTCACGTGATTAGAAACACCAATCAGAAAACGAGACGTCATCGTTCAATATTTTGACAGTTGACTGGTTATCTTTAGTTGGTGCGTAAGACAAAATAAGAAATAACTAACTAACTGCTTGCACTGTCTGGACAGGTCCGCTCAAATTTACGTGGTTATTTCCTCAAAAGAATACCAAAGACCTACATGTTTCTCATATACAAATACAAATTGTTTGGACTTTAAAAGAGACGTTGACGACAAACTCAGAGGGAGTTTGTTTCGGTGTTTCTTCTCAGAGTAGTCAGTTAGAAAATATTGGCCTCATCTAGCTAAACTAAACACGCAAAAAATCATGACGTGTAAAAGTGTTATTATAACCAATTTACAAATAAATATTTCATTTCATTTCATAACTAACTCTCTCTCTCTTCTGGTTCATTTGTCTTATCGTCCTGTAATAGTTCTTCGATGAGTTCCTTCTTTTGTCTTTTTAAAAAAGCAGATAGATAGATATATTATTTATTGTACACCATAACAGTAAAACAAATATGGACTTAACAACTAAAAAGGGTGATACAATGGGCGGTCTTATCGCTAAAAGCGATCTTTTACAGACAACCTTTGGATGGATTTGACACAGAAGTTCTAACCACTTCTTGCGAATATCTCTTTTTAAAGGGACATGAATAAATAGTTTCGTTGGCGTTTTTGTAGTAGTATTCCCACGACAAGGTACTGCACAGCACTGATAATAATTTTTCACGTTCATAATAGAGTAAAATATCATAAAATACCCGAAGTACATTTATGTGCCAAATGCCAGGAAAGTTGTTTTTTGAACGATGACGTCATACATAGTCACGTGACCACAATGCCACGATTTAGACCATAGTTTTTTAATAAATTAAAAAAAATACTTATATTTTAATTGACAGGTTAAGTGATGAATAAAATATTATTTTACGAGTATACATGAAGCGCTTCGAAGCGTTTCAAACAATTTTTACAAAGTTGTCAACTCGCGGATTCGGTCACATTAGCCATTCGGTTATCGACACTTCGATTTGTCTTTAAAATAATGGGTTATTTACCTACTTTAATACGTAAAGACTTTTAATATACTGTGCTTGCGTCTCGCCACCGGACGACCACACAAAGGCTCGTGAAAGGTGACTCTTGAACGCTCCCTTGTCTAAATCAAGATGAAAAGTGGTATTAAAGTACCTACGCTTACAAAAATGGAGGATATTTCTTTACTAGATTTTTAGATACAATTTTTTAGAGTGTCTTTTTAGAAGGTCGATCTTTTATAGAATTAGTCAATTCATTCCAAATATATATTAACGGTCGAGGTCGTAATGATTAGGAGCTCGTCGCTAAATAATCCACACAGGTCGATCTTTTAAGTAAAGCAATGCTTGACGAGGTTGTTCTATAGATGGGTTCAGTTTAACGTATCAAGATTCCACCGTTCCACGTTCAGCTGTTGGTCTCGGCTATCATTTGAACATCTTTGATAGTTGTTACGGTTAGTCAGAAGTATATTTTGGCAAAATAACCATCCTATCGTGCGAGTATACCCGCCCTACCCTCGCCACAGCAATGTGTCGCTACATGTTCAGATTGTGACTAGTATGAGTAAAAAAAAAATTGGAAAGAATAAACAAAGGCAATAACTCTAACGACAACGTGGCACTCGTTGAAGAAGAACACACAGATTCACAAATAAAGGAAAAAGATGTAACATTACAGGAAGAGTTGCAGTTACAGATCCAGCAAGAAGTGGCGTCTTCTTATACCATACAAACTAAAAAAAAATTAACTAAAGGATTTTGATAAAATACTAAAAAAGGAGATGACTGCGTTTGAAAGTGAAGGAGTTAGAGGAGAATACTTGTCTGCTGTTCATGATTATTTGCTGACAATTATACTGACAAGCGTAGAAGCTGAGAGAGCCTTCTCGGCCACAGGTTACATTTGCAGCTCTATTAGAAGTCGGTTAGCAGATGACACAATTAACACCATTTGTTTCTTAAGATCGCTTTAATAATTGTTTTTTTTTTGTTTTTGTTTTTGCTGTATGATTAGGGCTCTTGATTTTTTTTATTCTTTGATTAGGCCATTAATGACATAGTGGTGAATTTTTTATCTCAATTAAGATTAACATTTATGTTATGTTTAGTTTAATGATGTTGATTATTAATATTGATCTTTGATTAATCTTTAAAACTTAATTAAGAAGATAGAACCACTACCAACGTTACGTAGGTAATTAACATAACGACATTTATATTTTTTGAGATTTTAATTACCTTACTTTTTAGTTTCTAGTTTTTGTTTCGACGATGAGAATTTAATAGATTGTTTTATTATTTGATATATTTGATTTCGTATATGCGTATCGTTTTTATTTGACACCTCATTAACGGTCCATGTTGCAATGAAAGCAAGTTATCCTGGGTATATCAATTTATTAAATCCGGTCCGGATCCGGCCGGATTCAAAATGACGCCGGATTGCAATCCCTAGGTCAGATAGACAGTCGCACCATGTAAATCACTAGTATTCAGCTGCATGCGGTTAGACTGGAAGCTGACTCGAACATACTTGGTATAACGGTAAGCAAATAATGGTGATGATGATGGTTTTTAATAGCCATACATAAGAAAAAAAAAAATTAGTGTAAGTGGGTATGCTGAAGGTCAATAATCGTGTGTTACAAATTACTAAGAGACGACGGTAGTAGAAAAAAATAGGTATAATAATTAATTAAAAAAGGAGAAATTAAAATGACTGGATGACATTTTTTTATATTTATTGATAACTAGCTTCTGCCCGCGACTTCGTTCGCGTGGGAGGGTTTCCCATTCCCGTGGGAATTCCGGGATAAAAATTAGCCTATGTGTTATTCCAGGATGTCAATTATCTACTTGCCAAATTTTATTCAGATCCGTTCAGTAGTTTTTGCGTGAAAGAGTAACAAACATCCATCCATCCTCACAAACTTTCGCATTTATAATATTAGTTAGATAGATTAGATAGAAGTTACATTAGATTAGATAGGTTCGCGTTTGACCACCATCTCACCTATTTGCTCCTTGTTAGCTAATATGAAATGAAATGAAATATTTATTTTGTATGCTTTTATATTTTTTATGCTCATAATACAAATAATACAAAACCTTGAGTAGGTCGACGATGGTTAAAAAGACTTTGACTTGACAGTGACACACGAAATGTGCTGAGCGTTAGAGACTGACAAGTAATTACATCTACAAATTAACTGAATATTTATGGTAATGGTCTGTCTGTGATTTTAAAATAGCAATGTTTTCTCAAGTGCTTATTGTTATAAACGCGACTTTACAAAAATACCAAAAAAAAATGTTATGTCTGTCTGTCTTTCGGATTGTCTGGGCTAATGTCTTTTATAGCTGAACTGACTTTAATAGGAATGACACTGGAAGAGATCCTCATCTAGGTTACAAGGCAAAATAAATAAACAAAAATAAAAATGGTAATTATTTTCTTGTTATAATTCAATATAAGGCAACATTAAAGATAAAGATTAAAATGAAGATTTTGACAGTATTGTTTATTTTTCAAATTTTACTAAAAGTTCATGCAAGTTTAAAAACATTGGAAAGCTAAAATTAATGTTTAGCTTTCCAATGTTTTTAAAAGCGCTGAAAGCCACGTTTCTAGTTAAACGTGTAGCACAAACGACGGGGATTTATCGAGTGCCAGCGCTCGCCACATTGACTCACGCGTGATTTACTAGCGATGCTTTAAAATGTTACTAAAATAACTACTTTATTTTTACGGTGATCTAGATAAAAGTTGTTCTTTTATCGTTGCGCGTGATACTTTAATGGATAAGAACTTAGAAGGTTTTGTTTTTCCGCCGGTCAAGAGCGGGCGCTTGACCTCGATCACACCTAATGGTAAGCAATAGATGAGGTCGACGATGGGACGCGCGAGCCCAGAAGATGTCTGTTTTTATTATTTTCTGTCGAGGGCCAACTGCTTTGATTGTATGTTCTTAAAAGCTGGATCTCGAAAATAAGTTTAACTTTTCAAGCGATTAGTCTTAACGAACAGAAAGATTTTTTTTTTTTAATGTGGTAAAATTATCAAATAAGTCCTCCCACTCCTCAGAGATCGTCGGCCGACGTCCGACGCCGTGGGCGTCTACCACTGCGGCTGGGCTGGAGGGAGGACGCCATCCTCTCCCTCACGCGGCCCGCCTCCTCCTTCGGAAGCATGACTGCTTCGCAGAAGGAGGCGACCGCTTCCCACTCCCTCTCGCCCCGCAGCATGGCCTCGACCAATGCCGGGCGCGAGAGGTCTCCGCCTATCGCCACCGTGAGGACACGTCGGTGCTCTGCCCAGGCGGGGCAGTCTTGCACCGTGTGCTCTACGGTGTCCTCAGGGCGACCCTCACAGTGGTGACACCCAGGCGTTTCCTCCTTTCCCATCAGACACAGGTACCTCCCGAAACTTCCGTGTCCGGTGAGGACCTGCGTCATGCGGTAGGTCAGGACGCCGTGATGCCGATCTAGCCACTCCTCAAAGAGGGGTCTTACCGCCGCAATTGCGGCGTGCCCGACGAACAGAAAGATAGACAGAAAAAATAAGTTGTTCGTATTATAAAACCGTGTTAGCTCTATAAGCACTTGAGAGAATAGTTACTTTTAATTACAGACAGACACATATATTTTTAATTCTCCTGTATCGTGAGTGCATTTTTACAAACACCCAGACCCGGGACAAATATTTGTAGGCCATATAAATATTCGTCCAAGTTGGGAAATCAAATCCGCGACACGCAGTATAGCAGTCGATTGCTCAACCACTGCGCCAACCGTGTCGCCATTTGAATGAAATTGGTATGAATGTATATCGATGTGTAGATAAAAACTTTTTATCATGCATATCCAAAATCTTTTAGATGGAATCCCGTTGCACCAACGTCACATTTCCCAATTAAAATAATTATTAATTTAAAACAACAAACTAAAATGGCATTCGGTTCCACCAAACCACACTGAGGTAAAAGCTACTTAACTAATTAAACCACATTTTTGCATTCATTCATCAAGTTACCGAGTCATACTTGGATCCGCATGTATCCAAAACGTGACAATAAAAGATGTCTGCAATATTTTCGGGACCCCAACCAACCTTCTTTATGGGGGTCAAATCTCAACCAGCAATTTATTGCAAGACCTAATGATAACCTGACCGTAATTATTTATCGCTTATATTAACCCTTGAATGTCCAAGTAGACTAATAATTTACTGTCAGAACAGACCATGTTACCGTCTCAAGGTTGTTCTTTGTTAGAACTTGAATATTCTCAAAAGAAATAGATTAAATGCTTTTATCGCTTAGGTCTAGGTTATTGAAAACTGAAAATGGTCTGATATATATTCAAAATAGAACGTCTTGTAATTTATTGGAGCTGATAATGAAAATATTGATGTACCTGAGAATTTAGAATAAATAGCTATGTATATTTAAACAGGGTTCAATAATAAACAAAAAGCATTCCTCTATTCATATTTCATAAGGTTCTGTCTATACCACAACAACATTACCATACCATATGACCTTTCAGCCTTTAAAGCAAAAGTAAGCAGGTATCATCTGAGCTGGCTCGTTTCATCGTAGACCTCATCTATCGCTTACCATCAAACGTGATTGAGGTCAAAGCGGGCCCACCCGTCCCAAAAATGCCTGAAGTAAAAATTTGATGACTGGCTACCAGTGGGAGGGTAAGGAGAAAAATTACAGTTCTTGTGAGGTCTTTAGTGGTTTGATAATTTATATGGTGTTGTATAATTGTTAATTCTTTTTAATTTTATTCATTTGATGTCACTAATTTTTGTTGATTTTTTAAATTGATTTACATTTATTGTTAAATCTTGATTGATGTATTTTAAATGTTTTAAGTTAGACTATTTTATTTTTTACTTGTGTTGTAGTTGTGTTATTTTAATTAGATTGTGTGTTTTTATATTGTGTTGTTATTTTATTTTTTATGTTTTCAGGCAGCAAAATTTTTGCGATGAGCGTACATAATGCCATACTTGTCATGTACCTAACATACATTATTTGAGTGTGAAGTTCTTTTCATAGGTGTATACATACGTAATGAAGGTGTATTTTATTTAAATAAATAAATGGAATCCTAAACATTAAAATCCATGAATAAGATAAAATAAACCGAAGCAATTTCAGCTTAACCCTACCACAGCATAATCCCTATCCCATTAATAGTACCTAATCACACCCATTATAATGGGAGAATTATCGGCAGTTGATATGGGGTGGTACAATAGCCGTGATGTTACCACAAGATGTGACCGCTTGCCATTGTGGATACAACACCCGTACGATATCGACCGCTTCATAATATTGAGTAGTTAGCGGTCTATTGCTGTTATCTATATGGAACATTAATGTTGCGTTAATTAAGTGGGGTTATTGACGATTGAAGCAAGAACTCTTCTAAAACTAATTAGTATACCTACTATGTTTTGCAGAGCAAAAGTTAAAACCTTGTTCTCCTTTCCCTCAAGTTTAAAAAAAAAAAAGTGAATCGGCAGTGTGAGTAGAATTCATATTACTAGCAATGTAACTCATAACTTATTTAGCTAAAACGAAGTTAAGGAAATGAATTTCGCTTTTCCCGAAAGGAAAGAGACGCCTTAGCACAGGCGTAGAAGATAACGAGTTTTTTTCTTATAATAAAAGATAGCTAGCAATCTGGGTAGAATTCACATTACTTGCAATCTTGTTAATACCTCCAACTAAGCTAAATTTGCTTGTGTTTGGAGTGTGTTCACGGCAATAGTGTAATGGGTGGGGTTCGAACCTACGGCCTTACGACTACAAGTCCGAGTCCTTAGCCATTAGGGTATTGACGCTTGAACTGATAATCAGATTGCCAGAAATTATAAAAAAAATGTCGAAATTTCAATATTCCATTTTAGAATACAGAACTCGTAAAATATTTACAGATTTTATATTATATATTATTTTACTGTGTATCGTGTATTGTTTTTAATACATTTTGTTACCAAAATAACGAATAATGAATACGTTCCGCGTATTTGAAATTATAAATAAAAACTTCTTCGTGCGGGCAAAATACGCTGTGCAGTAATTTGAGTAAGGTTACCAAGTGTAATCTGGATCGCATCGCACGGCCTGCGTGATTGATGTCACTGCAAGGCCATGGACTCAAATTAACTGTCACTTGTCAGAGAAATTGAGAAAAGCTTTCAAAATGTGAACTTGTTTGACAAAATTTTACATATAAAACACGGGGTACATTCTAAACGTGGACGCTTTGACAGGGTTAGATTGATGTTGCATTTGTATATGTCAAATTTGTTCCAACCCACTGATATGATACGCGATGCAACTTTGCAATGTGTTATTATTGAGAGTTACCTATAGTTAAAATATTTCAAAATATTTCAAAATAAATTCAAAGAAATAATAAAAAAATATTTTGTATAAATTTTCCAGCTATAGGCTGGAAAATTTATACAAAATATTTATTTATTTATTTGCAGTATCAACTGAAAATTAGAACCATCAAAAGCATTTGGATCATCAAAGAGTAGTGGAACTCATTTATATCCAAGAAGCTCGTTTACAATTGGACTAAATCAACGTCAATATTAATGGCGCAAGTAGATCCTGAACGCAAAGATTGGATACAGTGAACCAAACACTTAATATATTAGTGAGCTAAGATATATTTCAATGAAACACGGCTATTTTACGTTCTAAATCTGTATCACTTCCATTTATCCTATTCTTCTTTGAGTTTGAAACATAGTTTTCCGTTCCATTTTAAGGCTAGAAATACCACCTACGCGGACTTTAAAATAAGATACATATCTAGGAAGGATAAACTACTGTTACAACCCTAAACAATAGCCAATCGACTAACTAAAACTGCAGTCGTCCGTCCTTGGGAATCTTATTCAATATATTAGTAAAGAATACAATTCCTTTAGTCACAGCATTAACACGCACAGTATACAAAAACTGGTATGTTAAAAGTTTAATTCCGCATAATTGAGTTAAATAAGTCCATCTCAGCAATATAACAGACAGACTGTTTCTGTCAAACGCTGATTTTCTATTGGCAGTAAGAATATTCCATTTCGCCAGAAGAAATTCATGGATTCTTCCAAGTTACAACTGGAAGCGTCATTTCAAAATCTATAAAACTGAAATATTCTGAAGATATTCCATATTTTACGAGTTTGGTGTTCCGATCTTTCTGAACTTACGGATGGATTGGCACACTATTTTGGATTGACATAGAAACTGAGGATAACCGTGTAACAGAAACTGAAATTAAATTGATTGTGAAAACTTATTTAACACGAACAATATTTCTTGGTTGTACTTTTTGTAAATGAAAAGAATGGCATGTGAACTGCATCAAAAGTGACGCGTGTTCATATCTGTTGGAAAACGATGATGTGATTAAAGATGGATCACGCTAGCTAAGGAGTAACCACTTCACTATTGACTTGGAGACACCTTATAAAGCCATGATATATTTACAATAAGTAAAAAAAAATTTTTGCATAAAATAGAACCGACTTCCATATCAAAACACTACAAATCCAAAAATAACTTTAATTAATTTTTGAGGAGTTCTCCTGTTACTTGAGCATCAGCTCTACATCACCATATGTATTGTGACGAGCATAAAGTGTTTAACATCCGTACTCAAGTAATCGAATCGCAATCCACGAAATACTTATTATTGAGGAGTTTCAGTGGCCATCTGTGGTCTTCATCATCAGTTCAACTTCCTCAAATGATACTTTTCGGAAGCAACTGCTCAAGGTACTATAAGAAATACCCAAAACGCTATAGTTGTACCTATAATATTGGAAGAATTCCCTCGATTTCTCCAGGATCCCATCATCAGATCCTGATTTCGTAACAATGGGACCAACTAGAAAGTATACCCATTCAAACGCAAAAAGAATTTTTCAAATCGGCCCAGCCGTCTCCGAGTTAAGAGGTAACATAAATAAAAAAAAAAGGTTCAAGACGAATTGAGAACATCCTTTTTTGAAGTCGGTTACAAAGGAAAAAAGGCATGTTCAGTTGATTCCAAGAAATGTATGGAAGAATAATTCAAAACTAAGAAGTTTGATGTTGTTACTACTCACTCAGTTCTGTAAACGTTATCTACAGCATTGAAATAAACTCCAATAGATTACCAAAAATCTCTGTTGAAAAGCATAATACTGTTAAACTAAACATCAAGGCAAACCAAAATCACGGCCATTATTATTTATAGAAACAAAACAATAATCTGTACATACCGTATCGATGAAACACCACCACAAATCGATTACTAAGCTAAAATATCCCGAGCGATATAACTGAACCGATTCGAAGATCCCTGTAGTAAGAACTGTAGACTCGACCGAAGAAATCGGTATAAAAATCGAGATGTATCGTTTCCGTTTGTTTATTGCATTTGGAACTGTGGATAGTTGTTAAAATGTGTATGTGTGTTTGTGTGATGTGCTCTTTGTGTGCTATGACAGCTGTTATGGCCGTTCTATAAATGTGTCGTAGTTTTGTTTTGATGGAATGCTTATCTGTGGTCTTACATTGTGTTTTACGGTTGCTATTTTGAGAGTGTTCTACCATGCAGTCTTGATACATCAAGAAACTTAGAAAAATAAACTAATAGACGTTTCAGCGTTCCATCTCTAAAATTCAGAAAAAAACTAGAGCCTGACTGAGATAAAAAAAAGTACACGTTTTATTGATTATAGGGTTGAAAATTTATTCAGACAGCAAGGTTAAATATAAGCAAAGCGACCGAGAAAAACAAAGTAATAATAATGAATTAATGACATTTAAAAAAGTAAGAAGCCAATAAATTAATAGCAGATATCAACTTTACTGTGAGCAGGAACAAAGAATTCTAATCTGGATTTATCGACGCAGCGGTCGGCCGCGAATCGAGCCGATCGGAAGACTTAAAGGATTTGCCCAGTCCCGAAGATTAATGTACAAATACCTATTGTCTAAGCTTTGGATCTGCTTCGGCTTTTAACTCAGGAATGTTCCATTCTTTTTGCAAGATTATAATTGCTTGGTTATTTTGTAATTTTCTAATCAAAAATCATTTGTGTTTACTTCAGAAGTATGAAATATACAGTAAAAATAATAACAAATATAATAATAATTACGCAGTTGGCTCCTGCGCTACGTGTTATGGGTTTGATTCCCACGGTAGCACAAATGTATGTCTATGCCTACAAGTGGTTTTGGGAATTGGGGATCACGATACTTACAGGTGTCATTCCTAGTATAGAGCATTTTTTTAATGGTGAAGATAATCTGTTTGTCAGTCATATCCTAAGTCATTTCAATATTCCATTTAGCCTCTTAACATTAAGTATATTTTCGGTTGTATTGTTGACAGAGTCGAGAGGAAATTTCCTTCAAATGAACTAAAATATATTAAGTATTAGCTCTGGTTGGATATGGCTTTGTTATAAATTGTCGGTCGTATGGTCTACGTGGGGTATGGTGGTACGAACTGGAAGTGTATTTCCAAGACGTGGATTAGTGATTGTTTACGAGCACTTGCGATTTCCTTTCGTGTAGGAATGTTATCGGTGTACTTTAACACTAGTTTTGGCCGCAAGGCTTGCGAGAATGGCCGACAATTTAAGACCCAAGTTGACTCTTAAACTTGTTGAAATACTATGTCCAGAAAATGTAGGAATGTACTATGCAACGTACGAAATTATTACTATGAGGTTTTCATACAGTTTTATGATTTTACGACTGTTGTTTTACGTATATTTTTAAGTATTTTCTTTTATGTAGTTAATACAATGTATTTATTAATAATGCAGTTTTTATTACAAATACATATTTTTTACACATTTTGAAACAACGGACTGTAATAGAGTTCCTAATAATGCATGTACGTCCATCGTCCATCCGCCCATAAACCTGTTACTTGAAATGGTTATGATATTAATTAGTAGTTCAAGCGTCAATAGCCTATTGGCTAAGGTGTCAGACTTGTGATCGAGAGGTCGCAGGTTCAAACCCACCTAATACACTGTTACCGTGAACCCACTAAAGACACAAGCATATTTCGCTTAGTTGGAGGTGTTAACAAGATTGCTAGTAATGTGAATTCTTTTCACATTGCAAATTCTCTTTTAAAGTAAATTAAAACTTTATTTTTCAATTTACAGGTTACGGTAGGAGAAGGACTTACAGATGAAGCGTGACAGACAGGCAGACAGATTCGTATTTATAATATTATTACCTATAGATTTAGACTTTTAAATTTCGATTTAGATCCTGCATCTGTTATTGAACATACGTCTTAAAGAGTATTCTACTCTAGTCTTTTTAATTATCATAACTATAAAGACCATGACTTATGAATAAACCACGTTAACCTTCAAAAACTAAAAACTTGCGAGCTAACGTAGCCCATGCTTTTGTTTTAAAAGGAATCTATAGAAAAATATACCTTCAAATGAGTACAAATTTAATTAGAGCCCGATTGTGGAAGGCGGTGAATGGCGAATCTGCGAAACCACCCGATTTTCACAAGGTTAGGTTAGCTACATTGACACTCTTTGACCAAACAGCTTTTGTAAATTCAGCTGTCTCAAAGTCGGTTTAAAAATTTTCTTTCTGCGGATTATCTGCTTGGAGTTAACTGACTGTAATGTTTATTTTGCTCTGAATGATTGAAATGTTTTTAGTCCAATTATGAAGATTTTAATTTACTGGCATATCTTTTGAAGTGTTTTATTCTGTACTAGCTTTTGCCCGCAACTTCGTTCGCGTGGGTGGTTTTTCCCACGTAAATCCCGATTCCATGGGAATTCCGGGATAAAAATGTCTTATGTCCGTCTCCTGGTCTTAAGCTACCTCCCTACTTATTTTCAGCTAAATCGGTTCAGCCGTTCTTGAGTTATAAATAGTATAACTAACACGACTTTCTTTTTTATATATAGATTTGTGTGTTTATTTTTGTTTATGTGTAAATGTATGGAATTTGGTCTGAAAATAAAATATTTTATGTATGGTAATCGGACGGGGTAGCTGAAGAAGCTCGCGCTCGGATGATCCCCCTTTTTATACCTTCGGCCGCGAGACGCGTCGAGCGTGGCGACCGATACTCAAAAATAATTCTTATAGCATGATTCAGTATTCACGCGCGATGGCTTATTATTAGCGTATTTCATGTATAACTTTGGTGTTTCTATACCGATTTATATGATTCTCTTTTATGGAATAGTTAATAATGTTAACTTTTTCAATTAGGGGTGACTGAGAGTGTTATAAACGTAAGAGTAGACAAATATTATAATCAGAAAGCTTCGAACTGCTAAGCTATCGGGAGTTACACGTGTTATTGTGAGTCAACCATAAAAGTTAGACATATGCTGTCGTGGGATATTTTTTATATAATTTTAAGGAGAACATTTCCGTCATGAAATGATTTGTGTAGCTTTAACCATTAAGGTTGCACACGCGACGGAAGCTTAAAAAATGGAGTAACTTCTCCCGTTTTCCCAACATTTCCCTTCACTGCTCTGCTCCTATTGATTGTAGCGTGATGAAAAGTATACTATAACCCGCTCAGGAGTATGAAAAATAATTGTACCAGGTTTCGTTAAAATCCGTCGAGTAGTTTTTGTTTCTATAACGGTTATACAGACAGACAGACAGACAGACAGACAAAAATTTAACTGATTGCATTTTTGGCATGAGTATCGATCCTTAATCACCCCCTGATAGTTATTTTGGAAATATATTTCATGTACAGAATTGACCTCTCTACAGATTTATTATAAGTATAGATTAGCTTCTGCCCGCGACTTCATCCGCGTGGTGACATTTTTGCAGGAAAAATCTACTCGATCCCTCGGGAGTATTGGGATAAGAAGCCAGTATATGTTGCCATATAACCTCCTTTATCGTCCAGTAAAAACCCAATTAAAATAATTTCAGCCGTTCCGGAAATTAGCGAGATAATAACATAATTTTCTAATTAGGGTGTTTGAGTGTGTGCGTTAATTACGATACATGTTGTATAATTGGACGTAGTTATGCAAACTAGAACCAACCCACAAAAAGTAATTTTCGAGATTATTAGGTTTTTGTTAAAAATGTGTGTAGAAACAAATGTGTAAGTTATTTGTGATAAATAACTTTACAATGTTACATACTTTATTGACGAAGACATAGGAAAACTAAATAATTATATTTTTTTTATTGTTTAGTATTTGTTTATGATCAAAAACCTGATGGTTCCTTATTGCAAAATTACTGTTTTGTGGGTTGGTTCTTTGTAGCAAAACGTTTAAGGTGTACAAATAGATAGAAACTTAAAATAACTTTCAGATACTTATATTTTAATAACATTTTTATTTTGACTTTAACAACATCTTAAAGAATATTAATAAACGAAGGATACAAACATAAAAATAGCGGGAGATTCAACCGTTGAAGTGATGAACAAGTGTGTGCTTACTTACACAAGCAAATCATTGTTCATCACATAGAAGAAGTAGAAGATGGTAATTAGGTAATACCTAATCATCATCTTCAACTTCTAAATCAATTGCACCAGAAAACCCGTCTATGTCATCTTCAACGGTTGAATATCCCGTAAATTTTTTTGTAGAATTCTTGGGCATCGTTCGGTATGAGATGCATCAAACTTTTCAAATCATTCAGCTTTGGTTCGGAAATGGGTTTTCCGTTATGCCAAAGCGGGTTCATCAGTTCTTTAGTTAATGGGGTTGTATTTCCCGTAAATTTTTCTTTAAATTTACTTCTACATGTTCATCATCTAGGTTTGGTCGCATAAAAATCGAAAACTCATTTTCTTTGTTGATCATTATCTTTTTTGTAAGCAGTCATGACACTTTCGATCCATTAGTAGCTTTCTTTCTGTTGGTTTTTTTTCTAGGTTAGCACTGGACAAAAAATCTTCTGCTTTCATTATGTGAACTTGCAGTGGTTTGTTTTTTTTTTTTGCATGTCTGCATTATCCGCATATAGTCCTCTGGCATGTATAATCTTTTCTGTAATTTTAGAGCACATTCGATTCGGCCAAAATCAGTATAATTTGGCAGAAAACTGTGACCGGATTCCAAAAAGCGTTTCCTGATTGTCTCAAGTGT
The DNA here is from genome assembly GCA_943138885.2 of Tholera decimalis. Taxonomy (NCBI): domain Eukaryota; kingdom Metazoa; phylum Arthropoda; class Insecta; order Lepidoptera; family Noctuidae; genus Tholera; species Tholera decimalis. The sequence goes on from OW964563.2 coordinate 12,069,645, forward strand.
TGGATGATCGTGTAATAAAGATTTGAGCATCAAGGTTAGTTTAATATTTCGGTTTTGACCACCGCAAGAGTCACTCCAAAGTATTAAGTTTTTCACGCCGTCATTGCCAAGTTTTTCCGTTACATGCTTAATAAGACAGGAACCTACTTCCTGGGATCCCCTACCTGCTTCGCCTTCCACCCAAACATTGCAATGGGCCTGGTCGTCGCTTCCTGAGTGGATTCCTAAATTGTAAACCCATAGCTGTCTTTTATAAAATACGACATTAGTTGGTATACGCGGAAGGGGTAGGGTTTTTTGCAGGTTGAATGTGATTGTTTTAGTGTATTGATCTTCTTTAGCTAATTGCATATCATTTTTCAGTTGCTGTTGCAATGCTTTTGCTTTTGTAAGTGTTCTCTGTTAGCTTCTTCCACCAGCGCCTTTTCTTCTTCAGATGCTTGTAACTTTTTACTAGAATAGTAGTCGCATTTGTTGCATGTATGCTTTTTTAGAGGTTTTGTGCGAAGATTAAACTTAGTTAGAGTAAAATAGTTTCTCAATAAACAAAGGCAAAGCACGATTGTAGATACGTAAATAATCATTATTATGTATTACTGACATAGGTAGATTTTACTATTCATAACAAACATTCTACTTTGTCAAACGCAAAACAAACACAAGCTTCTTAGTTATTTTTTTTACTTCTGATTTTACAAAATGTAATTACTATATGTAACTTGGTTATTTTTCAAACTAATTTATTTGATACGCGAAAAAGAACCAAACCACATGGTTCTCTTCAAAGAAAACAAAACACAAATATAATTTGTCTTTTCATTTTCTAGTGAGAACCATGTAGCTTGATTCTATTTTGCGTAACAAAAATGGTAAAGATCTACAAGTACCACGCCACATGAGTCCGTTTAGCTTTTAAAAAGTGACTCTAACTCGGGTTGGTACCTTAGGCGGCTGTTCATATTATGACCATTGCTTGGTATATTGGCCAGGATCTTTTCTGAGGAGATACAAAACATCGTTAGATATCTAACTAATATGTTATTCAATTTTCACTCGATGTGTGGGTTGGTTCTAGTTTGCATAACTACGTCCAATTGTATATTTATTTAATTTTTGTTTTCTGTTTTTACGAGTACATGTAGTAAGTACACTAATTTAGCCCTCCCCACTTTAATTAAAGTAAGTTCCAAAGATTGTCTGGAAGTTATCGCTTTCAGCGATAAGACAGCCATTGTAAGCACAGAATAAGCAATATTGTTAAATAGGTGTGTTTAAATTTTGGTGTACAATAAAGTATAATTATTCTATCTATCTATAATTAGAGTAGACAGATATAGATTAAAGACGTATGAATTATAAACGTTATCATGGTCTAAATTTTCAATGAATAAGTCGGAAAAAAGTTACCTAATTAGACCAAAAAGCGTAACTGTCATCAAAAACTTATCCAAATTAGAGAACTTAACTTATTGAATGAAAACGAACATTAAAGTTGAAGACACTTGAATACTTTCATTTTCAGGAGCCAATTAGCGCGCTTCCTAAAGTTAATTTATATTAATATGAGCTAAGTAAATCTTAGCTCGTTTTAAAGCTTCCGCAATATTTAATGAAGCTATTATGAGAACGATATTGATTGCTCTTACGAGTATCAAAATAAAGATATATTAGGCAATATTTTAATTTTTCATAGAATTGTGTTGTGCGTATGTGTGCTAAAAAGAAAAAATCTTGCTAAGACAATTCAATACAAAAGTATATATAAAAAAAATGGCCAAGTGCGAGTCAGACTCGCCCATGAAGGGTTCCGTAGTAACTATAATAATATAATATAATATGTATATTTATTTGACGAAATAAAATTTCTTAAAACTACCTTATTTACATTTTTAACAACTACGCCAAATAACTTTTTTTCATAGTGTTTGTATGAATTATAAAGTTATATTTGCGATTTTAGAAAATATGTTGTATCACAAAAACTGCTGACCCGATCTCGTTCAAACCAATTTTGGTTGTGTATTTAAGAAGTGTATTTTTTTTTTAGATTTTTGTCTCCATTATTATAGAAGTTAGAGGGGGATGGATACATTTTACTAATTTGGAAGCGTATATCTTTTAAACGATCGACTTTATAAAAAAGTGGTTTAAGAAATACTATAAATACTACACACGCATAAGTTTCATGAAAAAAAGAAAAATTTTCAGTTTAAGTTCCATGTATAAAGAGCCCCCTTTTTTTAATGTTTTTCTTAAAATACGAAAGCGGTTTACAGAATACAAGTTTCATATGTATAGTCCTAATAGTTTCGGAATAAAATGGCTGTGACATACGGACGGACGGACGGACGCACTGACAGACAGACAGACAGACAGATAAACGGACAGACGTGACGCAACTATAAGGGTTCCGTTTTTTGCCATTCGGCTACGGAACCCTAAAAAGTATAGTTAGTATATAACAGTATACAACGTGTAATTTAAAGGGTACATACATACCAAGTGCACGGCTTCTTTGGATGATAACAAACGATTTGGCCAGGTTTTTCTAATCCTATGTCTACATGTGTGGAACTTATTACAAATTTCAATACATTGATACCAAAGACCGATTTTTTTAAAAGGAGAACGAAGAGAATTGTCGTTTTATTGGCAAGTGACGTGGAAAGTGATGACCCTCATAGTGATGTGACACGTTTATTATTATTAGTATTCAAGAAACATATGAAACCGATAATTTCGGGTCAATTCTGTGAGACACTTATTTTGAGCTGAAACTTTACATAGAGACTCCATACCAGATGTTGTCTTCAGTCCTTTTGGATATATATGGGGTTTCCGTTACACGTTGTATATCAACAATTTATAGGCACGTGTTTGAACACCATCTCACTTGATGGTAAGTAATGATGTGGTCGACGATTAAGTACGCTTACCTAGAGTTACCTATTCACTCTTTAATTAATGACCCCCATTGCTGTCAGGAAACACAGACTGGCAGGAAGTTTCACGTCTTAGCACAGTGAAAGCATTTTCAAAACATTTTGTGCGTATTGGAAAAACAAGATTTAAATCAAGGTAATGATGACTGATACTGATATACTGATACTGCGTAGTATGTATATTGCGTTTAAAAACAGTTTCATACTGGAAACATCAAAACAATGTCTTTTCAGCTGTCTGTTTTCATGATTTTTATTAGTGTGCCATTTTGCATGCCACCCCTAATCACAAGACCGTCACTCTATTCCATCCAATATTTTAATGTCTTATGTTAAACATACGAAAACATGTCTCTTCTTAATTTAAGATAATTTACATCAGGGTCACATTTAAAAATACGAACCGCGTGGATTTAACAGCCCTTTGTTCTGGAGGCATTTTAAATAAGAATATTTTGTGGAAAATTTTAATATTTTCGTATTTTACTTTGAAATAACAAAATGGTTTTAACAGAGCCTTAGGCTGTCACATAAATAAATTAGTATGTAAATTAAAGTAGCGATAATTTTAGTTTTTACGTAATTATTTTGCGTGAAATTGGCTTTAAAAATTGGATTGTCATCGTGATGGACATTGTAATAAGATTTTAGGTTTAAAGAATCTTTATTTCTCAAAAAGAACATTGTACAGTTCACTTATATGAGATTTATGTTTTAACAATAATTTCATCGTCGTCTAATGACGCAGCATGCAATAGTAATAATAAAAAAAGTACATTAAATTTACGTTTAAACATAAGATGGAGAAAAAAACAATTGTAAAACATTAGAAGGGTAGGTCTATCTAAGGTTTGAACTCATAGCTGGCCAGTTAGAAACCAAGTACCCTCAAAACTACGTTCTAACTATTTAAAACGTCAGGCCAAATGTGTCATGTTTGTGTGCGTAAACCAGTATAGTCTCGGAGATCAGCAACCATTTATTTTTCTCATGTGTTTTATTAATTTTAATTTAGTGTAGATAAAATACATATTACATAAAATAAGTATGCAGTAACTACAATGTAAACAAATAAATATAAGTTTATTGATCCACAATACAGTCAGCACACGCACGTTCTCCCAAATAATTACATACAATATTATGCTTGTATAATTACATTCATGAGGTGTATATAATTATGTAATGTTAATACATGTATAGTTAATAATGTATGTATTCTTTATCATTTATATACATGTATATATACATATATATAAGTATATATACATATATTTATATATATAAGTATTTAAGTAAGTGTATGTATTCATTGGGTATGCAATATAATATAATCCTTTAGTTTTCTTTTGTAAATTTCAATACTTTTGCATTCTTTGATTTCATTTGGCAATTTATTGTATAATTGGACACCTTCATATAGAAAGTTCTTTTTACCATATTTTACTGTCCTAGGGAAACGCAGAACTAAGTCATTTCTGTTTCTTAGGTTATGTGTATATATTTTTTTTGTTAGTTTAATATTGCTTTGTGTACTTTCATCCAATATTTTTTTCACTAATATACATATATAGTAATTATATAGCTGTAATAAATTAAAAAGTTTAGTTTTTTCATATATTTGTTTGGTAGGTGTTAAAAAGTCATAACAGTATAATCGTTTTATTATTTTATTTTGGGTCCTCTGTAAGTAGTTGAGGTTAGTTTTAGATGCCGATCCCCATATCTCAATAAGATATTCAAGATTAGCTTTTACTAATGAATTGTAGATGGTGCGTTTAATCTTAGGAGGTAAGCAGTTTCCCATTTTGCGAAGAGCTCCAGAAAGTGATACAAGTTTGGCTCTAACATGATCGATATGAGGTTTCCAGGACAGTTTGTCATCTAACAGCAGGCCGAGATATTTTTCTATGCTAGACTGTTTAATATTTAGACTATTAACGACCAATGGTGCGTGAGTTGGTATCCTTTTATTTTTGGCCGCAAATATCATGTAGGAAGTTTTTGAAGTATTAATGGTAAGCAAGTTGTGTAGAAACCATTCATTAATTATGTGTAAATCATTTTGTGCTTCACTAATGATATCGTGTATGGATGGCCCGAAGTAGAAAAGACAAGTATCATCTGCATACAATGTTAGATACCCTGTTAGCCCTATTTGATTTATGTTGTTTACATAAATAAGGAATAACGGAGGTCCCAGAATAGATCCTTGTGGAACGCCATATACAATTTTTTGCGGAGTACTCTCGTAATTACCAATTTTAACTATTTGGTACCTGTTTGATAGATAAGATTCAAATAACTTGTATGCCGTTCCAGTGATACCTAAGTTAGAAAGTTTTTGTAAGAGCTTTAAATGGGAAACCGTATCAAATGCCTTTTTTAAATCAATAAAAATGCCTAAGCCTATATTTTTGTTATCTATATTTGTTTTTATTGTTGTTATTAAGTCGATTGTTGCTGATAGGGTGTTCGATTGCGATCTAAAGCCATATTGTTGTTTTATCAAAAAGTTTTTCTCGTTTAGGTAATCAATTAAGCGGTTGTAAATAATTTTTTCAAAGATTTTAGATATCACTGGAAGCACAGAAATTGGCCTGTAGTTACTGGGGTCTGTTTTTGTGCCTGATTTGAAGATAGGAGATACTTTCGCCAACTTTAGGCTATCAGGGAATACACCATGATCGAGACATTTATTAATGCAACTAACCAGGGGTATAATTATAGCACTTTTTATACATTTTAGTGTTTTTGTGCTTATTCCATCTACGCCTGTGCTGGTATCAATATCCAAGTTTTCGATAATTTTATCTACTTCGTCAACCGAGCAAGGTTTTAATTGAGTAAGTGTTTTTGTGTGCTTGTGTCCGTCTGTGTACATTAGTGTGTTACCTGAGTTTAAGTGATATTCCAATGGTATTCCATTGGCCAGCTCTGAACCAATAGTAGCAAAATAAACATTGAATATATTACAGATTTCTTCACCATCTGTTACATTTTGCGAATTAATTATGAGTTTAGGAGGTGACGTATTCATTTTGGTCGTATTCATTGTTAGAAAATTAATAGTTTTCCACATCTTCTTGGGATTTTTACAATTTTGAAATTTGTTGTAGTAATAACTGGTTTTACAATGATTTATTTTCTTCCGTACATTATTACGTTCCGCTAAGAACTTTGTCTTCACATCTATATTTGCTTCACCATCCTTTAACCGTTTCCATGAGGTGTTTCTGCTTTCTATCATCTGAATAACTTCTTTGTTTATCCAGTCATCCTTTGGTAAGTTCATTATTTTAGTTTTTTGCTTCTTGTTTTGTAGTATGTGTGACTTAATAAATTCTTCTAGATATTTGTAATCTTCATTCTTGCTTATGTATCCAGCTTCACTTATACTTTTATATAAATTTTGAAAATCTATCGCTTCATATTGAACCTTCTGTTTAGTTTTTGGCTTGTATTTGAACATTTCTAAATAAATTTGTTTATGGTCAGACATGGCCGACTCTAAAATGACAAAATGGAAGGATTGTTTCTGAAGGTCCGTTGCAACATGATCTAAAATGGTGTTTGTTGTCTGAGTCTGTCTCGTTGAGTAATCCTTATCTATTTTATTTAAGATGTCGTAGCCACTTTCTTCGAGTTCTGATAAGTATTGAATGACACATGTGTTCTTGGAATCCAGTAGGTCTAGGTTGAAGTCACCAAACACTATCGATCTCTTTCTAGCTTCCAGTTGCAAGGTATATTTTTCGAAGAAATCTTTTATGTTAGTGTTCCCTGGTTTGTATATACCACCGACATGCAGTGCATATTTAGGAAGATATATCCATAGGTAGTGGTTGTTATCTTTATAGGTGTTTTCAGTTATTTCGAAGGGAATACCGTCATAAATGTAGATTGATACGCCCCCACCCTTACTGTCATGTCTGTAGTTGTAAATATGTTTATAGTTAGGTAGATCGTATAATTTTGCGTCTTGTTCTGATGTTATCCAGGTCTCTGTAAGTATTATGACATGTACTGTGGAGGGAATAGCTTTAAGGATGCATTGTAGTTCTTCAAATTTTCCTGTAGCGCGGATACTTCGCACATTTGCGTAGAAGAATTTGAGAAAGGATGATTGTGAGGGTAAGTCTGTATACTTATGTACTACTTGGTATGTAATGTTTCCTTGGCTTAGATTATTGGAACATGTGGGGTTAGGCCTGTCTCGTTTTTTGAGTTCTTGATAATAGTAGGTATTCCTTTGACATATTTAATTATTAAGTTGTTTTCCCCTTTACTCTCACGTTCTTTAAGCTCAATTTGGAGATTTTGCATATATGATCTCTGAGCCGGTGTTTGGTCCGAATATATTTTTATAGTCTTGGGCAGTTTTGAGCGATTCTTTAGTAATGATTTTGTTGTATTAGGAGAGTTAAATATAAGTTTTATTGGTCGGGTCTTATCCGCATTATATTTACCTAATCTAATAGATATTAGGGGTTTAGGACAATCTGGGTAGGCTTGTTTTAATATCTCGTGAACTTTCTCAATTTCACATATGTTTCCTGTCGAGAGGTTGTCATTTTTCTCATCACTCAGACCCACTAATATAATGTTTTTGTCCCTTTGAAGTCTGTCTTGTATTTCGACAAAAAACTCATGTTGTGTTCCAAAATTTAAGTCTTGCTTTGTGTTCTCAATTTTAAGTTGGCGTAGCTGATCCTCAATTGTAATAATTTTATTTTGAGTTATTTTATATTCAGTGGTAATGTTTTTTACTGACGTATGCAGCTTTTTATATTCCTGGGTAAGGTTAGCAGTCGTCGTTTTCAGATCCTGAATTTCTTGCTTAATTTCGTTCCGCATTTCTGTTATATTTTCAATTTGGTTTTTCATAGATTCTCTTAAGCAGTCCATTATTTCGCTACGAAATTGAGCTAAATCTCTTTTAAAATCATATTCCAAGGAGTGCGGTTTTCTCTTTCTAGAGTCTTTGTTGACTCGACCTTCATCATCCTCGTAATTTGACAAATTGGAGGTGGATCCACCACTCGCACTCCCGCTAAACATTAGTGACTTTGGTGGAGTTCGCGGAAAACTCATGTTACCTAGCTCTCGGACTAGGCGCACAAAACCAGTTGTGACGGCTTATCTTTGTCGACCGTAGATACACTATTCGTGCAATTAACGTAGTTTTTTAAAAATACACTTTGTTTGTTATTACACAGAAGTTAATTTAGTATAGCAATATTATTTATATTTCAAACTTTAAATATAGTTGACTTAAAAAGGTTTAAGAACACGTCCGCACACTTCGCCACTCGACAACGCACACATTTTGTTATTATGATCAGAATAAAATTGTTACAAATGGCTACAGTGTACGTTGTTAATATATATTTATATAATTATATAGGTAGGTAATAGCAATACTATAGACAAAAGTAATTCTGTCTATAATATTTTACTTTCACCACATTTGGTGGATGGATTTTGACAAACCGGTATCCATGTCTTACAATTAGACATAGAATACATTTTATGCTAGAAGTGTATTTATTATCTTGGAATTATTTTCAACTTTTATGTGGAAAAAGCTACTGGAATATATTTCTTTTCTTGAAAGAAATGATTCAAAAGGTTCAGAATAAGAAGAGACAAACTACCTCGATCGACTCCTGTCTGTAGCAGATGCTTCATAGACAAATAACGTAACGGCAATAAGATATCTCCCCTTTCGTAAAAACCTATAAAACACTTCCTTAAGATAAAATATGTGTTCGAATCGAAGTGAACGTGTAATCTTTATCTCAAAATCGGAGACTTGGAGGTTTCAACCAAAGAGCAAATTTGTTGCAACTGCCGAGATTATGTTTTCAATCGACGCGGTACTCCAGTAATTTCACACCATCGATTGCAGATTACATCGAGCCCTCATTTGCCATCTAACTGAATCCTGTAGGCGCACGTGACGTGAATCTCGATAGGCTCCTATCGAGATCTTACCAACTACGAGTAACTTTTTCAATATATTCGTTAGTACCCTTTTATCTGTTTTTATTACTTTTACCCCAAATTTGTTTTTATAGAAGTGTAGTAGGGGTGAATAAGTACTTATAAAGTCACTTTTATGGCTATCTTAAATTTTATGGGTTTCATTGTGGTCGGGTGAGAGAATGGGAAGTGAGGTTCCGTGTTGGTCAGTTCTGGTTATGTTCGTGCTGTTTTGTTTAATTTGTTTTCTTCATAAAATTATCGTTCCTTTTCTTCATATCCATTAAGAAGAAACGCACTTGGAGAACTTCCGGATTTTAGATCGATTTTGTTACTAAAATTTTTGTGGTTATGCAGAAATTTACCAAAATTTTTAATATTTGTGTTATGATATTTCTAACGCAAGAATTTTCTTTCATAGCTCTTTCATTTACTATTTAGGCGAAGAAAATAATTCCGACAAAGTTAATCTTTAATGTCATCTCTTTAATTTCCTCCCTGTCAGTCTTCATCATCTTTATAGTCGTTAATGAATCAAAGCTCAGCTAAAATAGTACCGCCAGTAACATCATTTTGGAAATCCGAGGTTTAATTATCGTTTCAATTAAATTAACGAAGCGTTATTACAGAAATAACGTCAAAATGGAAAGACGTGGTAATGCTGGCAAAAGCTGGAGATAGGAAAACGTATACAGGGTGAATCAGATCTCATAATTATTTCCCTTTATTTATTACACAGTAAATATATATATATGTTTATTTATTTATCAGACAAAAAATATCCATGAAATTGTTAGTAGGTGCACTTAGAATTAAATGTTAGTACCTTAAATTTAAATCACACACAACGCAACACAAAATTATTTTACACGAATTAATCATAATAAGCCTAGTCGATATAGTAGTCGCAAACAACCAACGCTGAGAGTGAAGTCCTGGGTTCAAATCGGGTCGGGCAAAGTGTTATTGTATTTTTCTTTTAGGTATATTTCAGGCAGCCAGGAGATTAGAAATATGTGACTAAAATACATTGCCAAGTGCGAGTCAGACTCGCCAATGAAGGGTTCCGTAGTAACTACGCCAAATAACTTTGTTTTTCATAGTAATTGTATGAATTACAAAGTTATATTTGCGGTTTTAGAAAATATGCTATATCTCAAAAACTGCTGAACCGATCTCGTTCAATCTAATATGTTTTTTGAAAATTTTTATTAAGATCTACAACACATATTTACTTTAATTTTTTAACTCCTTTAAATTAGAAGTTAGAGGGGACACACACATTTTACCACTTTGGAAGTGTATATCTTTTAAACGATTGACTTTATGAAAAAGTTGTATTTAGAAATCTCAATATAATTTTTAAAGACCTGTCTATAGATACCACATAAGCATAGCTTTAATGAAAAAATAAATATTTTCAGTTTCAGATCCATGTATGGAGAGTCCCACTTAATTTTAAATATTTTATTTTCTTAAAATCGGAAAGCGGCTCACAGAATACATCTACCTACCAAGTTTCACATGTGTAGTCCTAATAGATTCGGAATAAAATGGCTTTGACACACGGACGGATGGACAAGCAGACATGACAAAACTGTAATGGTTCCGTGTTTTGCCATTCGGATACGGAACCCTAAAAACATCTTCTTCCTTCAGTTGTCTTTGCGTTTTGGGGCCTCGGTATCTAATGAGATCATCCTCTTTAAAAATTTTGTTCTCATGTATGGAAATAGAACGTCACCCTTAACCATGACTGCGCAGTTCTGAATCCTCCTGTGTAATGTATGTTTGTATATTTATACATATAAAGGGGGACATGTAACGAGCGCTAATGAAATATTTGACGACACCGCGCCGCGTCAATATTTCATCCCAGCGCGAGAAAATGCAGAGTTCGAAACTTTTAGACTTCTTGCGACATTATTGATATGGATAAAAATATAATTTTTCTATTTAACTTTACGTGTCCTTTAAATGTGAAGGTGCTGATGTCAACAACACATCTACTTAATACATTCATCATCTCCCTAACTCTTTTCCAACTAAGTCGAGGTCAGCGTCTAGTTTAGCGGGATGCAAGAGAATGGTTTTACTTGTACGATGCGCCTTGGCAAGACTGATGGCATATTTTCTGGCTCCTGACTACACACATCAAAAGTGTCTAGGGATCAAGCATTTTTATGCGGATTTCTTGAGATTGAGATGTGGCTTTGTAATAAATTTATGATTTTATAAATTTATATGGATCCTTTTTGGTGCGTTTCATAATTTGAAACAAGAACTGTTAATCAAATTCGAGTAAAAGTTGAAAATCAGCTGTCAATATTTTCCCTATAAAAACATACAACGCATTGAAGACATTATTAGTGCTACTGTTTCCCTACTACTGATTAAAACCAACGTTATTATGGAGCGGCGACGTCATTTAAGCAGGGAAGAAATGCTCAGAGCCGTGGGAATGATAGAAGCTGGTTCCCGGCAACGTACTGTGTCTTTAGCTCTGAATACAAGTCAGAGTGTTATCAGTCGACTTTGGACACGTTACCGAAGCACTGGTACCGTGGCTGAGCGCCATGGAGGACGGTATCGCTGCACCACACGGAGACAAGACCGATACATTCAAATCTTAACTCGAAGAGCTCCAACAATAACCGCCATGATGTTAGCCGTGAGGCTTCATCACTCTTCAGGGAACTTAATTAGCGACCAAACAGTCAGAAACCGCTTGCATGAAGTGAACCTTCATTCCCGAAGACCGCTACGGGTACCACCTATAGCAATGCACAATCGTAGGATTCGATATCAATGGGCTCTTGAACACAGAAATTGGGCAGAAGAACAATGGCGTTTCGTGTGCTTTTCTGATGAGTCTCGTTTTGGTATGAGACCGGATACAAGACATATACGACACTGGAGAATCCCTGGACGCCAACAGCGATTAAAATCCTGCCAGGAAGTCCATCCTTATAGTGGTGGAACCATCATGGTATGGGCGGGTATTTGGATCGGCGGAAGAACTGAGTTGATTTGGATCAGAGGCAACCTCAACGCTCAAATTTATGCTGAGACGATTGTATCTGACGTCATCGTTCCTCTACAAGTGCAAATCGGTCCCTTATTTCAGTTAATGCATGATAATGCACGACCGCACACCGCAAGAGTTGTAAGACAGACTCTCGCCGCAGCTAACATCAATGTCCTGCTCTGGCCTGCTCAGTCGCCAGACTTGAACCCGATTGAGCATGCATGGGATATGCTACAGAGAAGAGCTCTGCCGAATATGGAGGGTATCCAGTCGCAAGAAGACCTTTTTTTGTCGTTGCAACGAACATGGGCGGCCATTCCACAGCGTGATTTGGATGAACTCATTTTGAGTATGCCAAACCGATGTTCTTGTGTTGTTAGTGTTCGCGGTAGAAACACGGATTATTAATTGTTTAAGTTACTCAATAAAATTTTAAAGAAAACTGTTATTTCAGTCTTTTTTTCGAACTTTAATGTTAGTGGTTCAAATGTCAAAAATCCCTTTATTAGGAAAATGGCAAATTTCTTTATTAATGCAAAGGTGACTTGGTTTATCGTTACTGTGACAAACGAAAACACTTTATTTGATGAATCCTTAAAGAAAATTTTAATTAATATCAATCAGGAGAAAAGTTATTGCAAAAATATATGTTGATCCCTAGACACTTTTGATGTGTGTATATATAACAACTTTCAAAGATTAACAAATGACTTCCGGGGCACGGAGGAAAGGATCGACCTCGAAAATCGTTGCTATACCTTGAAAATCGACTGTCAAAGATCGGTCATTATTATTTAGCCACCAACTCATCCACACAATAGCTTGTGATGTAATAATTTGCTCATGCAAACTAAAATCGTCAATACAAAACATAGGGCAGAAAATTAGTTAGGAAAAGGCATGAAACTGAGTGTTGTCAAATAGTTATATAAATTTTTGTCTACAACTTTCGATATAAGTATAAAAATACTTGAACCAACATGTGTATGTTCTGTACAAGGTGTAACAGATTAAGCGCAATACCTCAGACACCTCAACTAGAATATTATACTATATAAAGCTAGATTTTATCTATACTAATATTATAAAGCGGAAAAGTTTGTTTGTTTGTTTGTTTGTTTGTTTGCTTGAACGCGCTAATCTTCGAAAGTACTGGGTGGATTTGGATGAAATTTGGTATGGAAGTAGCTTGAAGCTTGAGGAAGGTTATAGGCTACTTTTTACCCGACTGCAAAAAAGGAGAGTTATGTTTTTACCGTGATAGAATCTACGGGAGCGAAGCCCCGCGAGAGTATACTATATAAAGCTAAATTACCACTCACTCACTGACTGACTGACTGACTGACTAATTGACATAATTGTTCTCCCAGATGGTGGATGGGGAGGTGGGTATATTTTGACAGATTCGTAAACAAGTAACTCTCAAACCTACGGGAAAAGTGCCAAACCTCCCCTTTTCACCCCCCTTCTCCCCCCTCCCTATCGTATCTCGGAAACTACGAGACCCGTATTTTTTTTTTTTAGGGATTCGAATAGAGGAGGCTCGGTAAGGTAAAAACCATTTTTCAAAGTCGCCCCCCTTGCCCCCCTTCTCACCCCCTTTAGGCGGATCTCGGAAATTAAGAGACTTGGATTTTTTTTTTTCAGATTCATTTAGAGGAGCAATGCTTTAGTCGAAATAATTGTGCAACTCCCCCCATCACCCCCCATTTTTTTTTTTCACAAGCACGCAAGGTGCTTGCACCTCGCGCAACACGCAAATACTAGTTATATTATATAAAGCTCGATTACCACTCACTCACTGACTGACTGACTGACTGACTAATTGACATAATTGTTCTCCCAGATGGTGGATGGGGAGGTGGGTATATTTTGACAGATTCGTAAACAAGTAACTCTGAAACCTACGGGAAAAGTGCCATACCTCCCCTTTCCCCCCCCCCTTCTCCCCCCCCCTTCTCCCCCCCCCTTCTCCCCCCTCCCTATCGTATCTCGGAAACTACGAGACCCGTATTTTTTTTTTACGGATTGGTGTAGAGGAGGCTCGGTAAAGTAAAAACCATTTTTCAATTCCCCCCCCCCCCCCCCCCCGCCCCCCTTCTCACCCCCTTTAGGCGGATCTCGGAAATTAAGAGACTTGGAAGCAAGCACGTAAGGTGCTTGCACCTCGCGCAACACGCAAATACTAGTTCTATTATATAAAGCTAAATTACCACTGACTCACTGACTGACTCATTGACATAATTGTTCTCCCAGATGGTGGATGGGGAGGTGGGTATATTTTGACAGATTCGTAAACAAGTAACTCTCAAACCTACGGGAAAAGTGCCAAACCTCCCCTTTTCACCCCCCTTCTCCCCCCTCCCTATCGTATCTCGGAAACTACGAGACCCGTATTTCTTTTTTTTACGGATTCGTATAGAGGAGGCTCGGTAAGGTAAAAACCATTTTTCAAAGTCGCCTCCCTTGCCCCCCTTCTCACCCCTTTTAGGCGGATCTCGGAAATTAAGAGACTTGGAACATTTTTTTTTTTTCAGATTTATTTAGAGGCGCAATGCTTTAGTCTAAATAATTGTGCAAACCCCCCCATCACCCCCCCCTCCTATTTTTTTTTTCTTAAAGAAAGCACGCGAGGTGCCTCGCGCAACACGCAAATACTAGTTAATAATAGTAATAGTAAATAAAATAGTTATCCCTACTAAATGCAAAACGTATGTGCGTCATACAATATCCTTACGCAGACGCATACACTCATGGAGTGTTAGCGGCCGACACGCACAAGAGCGCATTTCCTTGAATTAAGGATTGTATTAATTTGTCATGATACTGTGTTTGCATTTTAAGTTGAATGAAAGAGTTTTCCGTCAAGATGTAACACCTATTTTTTATGACGGAAATCGATTCAGAAGCCGATTCTGAACCTATTCTGTTACATATTGCAACAGAATAAACGCAATTTCTGAAAGTAGTTGGTTCTAAATCGGCTTCTGAATCGATTTCTGTATTTTATTTCCGTATATTTATATATAAATAATTGTAAAGTTTATGAAGGTGGATGAATGGATGTTTGTTACTCTTTCACTGAAAAATAGCTGCAGCTGAATGAAATTTTGTATGTAGATAGTTGAAATCTTGGAATAGTATATAAGATTTTATCTCGAAATTCCCACGGGGTCGGAATTTGCACGGGAAAATCCTCCCACGTGAACGAAGACGCGGGCAACAGCTAGTATTATATAAAAATTGAAGATCCTTTACTTTTGTTGTGCGTACGGCCAAGGTTTGGAATTCTCTGCCGGCTTCCGTGTTCCCTTCCACATACGACTCTTCTGCTTTCAAAGCAAGAGTGAAAAGTACCTTCTGGGCTCGCTCGTCCCATCATAGACAGACCTCATCTTTCGCTTACCATCAGGCGTGATTGAGGTCAAGAGCGAGCTCATCAGTAATAAAAAAGAGTTACAATAATTCAAATATTACGATCTAAAAAGTTACATTCCGATATTAAAATAAAATTTTATGACACTCTAAAAATTTATCATTTTCTGTAAAATGTTGTATGGAAATCAAAATTTCATTTACATAATATCTACATTGTTGAATGACACAAAATATATATGTCTATATTGTGTTTAGATAATACATACAAAAGTCCAGTGAAATATTAATATTTATACTAATATTATAAAGCGGAAAAGTTTGTTTGTTTGTTTGTTTGCTTGAACGCGCTAATCTTCGAAAGTACTGGGTGGATTTGGATGAAATTTGGTATGGAAGTAGCTTGAAGCTTGAGGAAGGTTATAGGCTACTTTTTACCCGACTGCAAAAAAGGAGAGTTATGTTTTTACCGTGATAGAATCCACGGGAGCGAAGCCCCGCGTGAGTACTAGTTAAAAAAATAATCCGTTTGGAAAACAAATAATTATAATAGAAAATCACAATTACTATGCAGGTTTTGTTATAAGGATATAACTCAAATTGTACTTTTATTTGATATAATTCTGAAATTTCAATAAATAGCATCCAGTCTGTGAGATTTCTTGCTCTACATCGAGACAGGCGACATTTTTTCTTTACAGTTGATACCAAAGGCTTTTAATTCCTGGCGCATGACGTGTTTTCTGAAGCGTAACATTTATCATTTTACCCTTACTTAGGGTAATTAACTTAGTATAAAAAGCTACAACATTAATTTAAAAAAAGGAAATACAAAAAATAATTTTATGAAGGCAATTGGGACATTAAGGCCCTTTATACATAGGGCTTAAAAGAGTCAACTAGGCGTTTCAGACTTGTAAAAGGAATTTCGCTGTAGGGTTTATTTCAGCCGACCGTTTATAAACAAGCCTGCTATAAGGTACAAGTTTTAATTTATTCGTTACTCTGGAATCTCGACGCCGAAGTATGTCGTTGTAACATATGTATTCTAAAATTAGGCAAACAATCTGTTACTGGATTTTATTACTTACTTTCTCGCTTGTTAATTTTGTTTGAAATGTTTGTGTTTTGTTAACTTTTGTGATTGTACCTTTTATATGAATCTGGTAAATTTATTTTTTATTGATAATAGGCTCGCGTTTGACCACCATCTCACGTGATGGTAAGCGATGATGTGGTCGAAGATGAAACATGCTTACCTAGAAGTAACCTATTTGCTTTTTACTTAAATACCGCTTGGTTATAACTATCAGGAAACACAGACAGCGGGAGGTTAGAGGGAAGTTATTATACCATTGTTATACCAATTGTATATGACAATGACAGTGACAATAAATGTATTTTTTTTTTTAATTGACGGGATTCAGTTGTTGTGAAAACACTTTAAAAATACAAGGATTGTTCCCTTATTTGACCCAAAACATTCTCTCACCTGGAGTGCCACAAGCGTCGTGTCGCCAGTCGAGAGATCGATCAAGGGTGTGGATACTTAATATTTTTTTGTGATCAGTAGTGTGGCGATGGCAATTGTTGGAAAGTCTAAATGTGTGATGCACAAACGATGTACGTAATCCTTCCCTTATATTCTGGCATTTTAAAAATCGCTTTCGCTAATTGATGACCCCGGTCTGTAGTCTTTATTCTTCATCCAGCGGACACTTGTGGCCCTAATTGTTTACCTTGTGGGACGCCATTCAATGCAATATCTCCCGGTACACGATTGCCAATGCGGAACTTCACATTGCATGCCCAGATAGAATTATGTTTTATAAAACGATGTAGGTATAATTGCTTCAATAGATTTCTATTTCTATTTAAGTCACGTCCTCGACTTAGCATAATAGGTTCACACTGCTAGGGCTTCAGTTTTGCATGTTGCACGTGAAATCTTTAGCGCTAGGTTAATCTGACAGCATCATTGTTTATGCTAATAAACCTAATCCGTATAAACTGTACTTAAGTACAGAAGAAATAAATGGCTTTATTGCGTTCGGTGGTTGTGAAAATTACCTGTGTAATTAATGATAATGTCACCACCCGTTATTTATAGGCGACAGCAGGCATACTGAAATAGTGAAATACTTTACTGAAATAATGTAACTTACGTACTATTATACGAGAGTTCGGAACTTGCTTTTTAAAAAAAAAACTATTTTATAACTGGAAACAGAGTTTTATTATATTATTAATATAATATAGAATTAGCACAGAAATAGGAATTGGATATAGTAGAGTTTTAACAGACTTCCGACCCGTACCGAGATTCAGACCGAACTGAGGCTGCAAGCCACTGAATGAAACGTCTAAGTTGCTTAAATGCTGATCATCCAGATTGAAGTGATGGTCAGCCATTGTGCTAGCAAGGGTAAGGTATAACAGCCCCCCCCAGAAGACTGAAATTCGGGGATTAAAGGGCGAAATTTCAGTAAGTTATACAATTTCTCGTAATCTAGGTAGTGGGATTGAAATGTTTTCAGGTTCGACGTTATTGACGTCATCAATCGCGTCATCGGTATGGGTCGTCGTTTTACAAAATTTAGATTTGTATTTAAGAATTACTTTACATAACTTAAATAGTATAAAAGAACTTACAACTATTAAAATACACAAAGTTAATACAGAGTAGTGTGTCCCATATTTTACTAGGAACGGTTTTTCGTCAATAATTTGATTTAAGTCTGAAAGCATCTTATCATTACGTTTACTTAAAGTTAAATCATCTAGATCGATGTTTCGAAATAGAACAGAGGGTATATTATTATCTGAAATAGTTTTAGTAGCTATTTTACAGCATGAATCATTAATGATGCTAAAATCTAAATTAGGGCTAGGAATATCTATATTTATTTCATCCTTAGATGATACAAGTCTCGCACTTTTAGTGTAAACAGTACATCGTTTCGGAGTCTGTAAGATACCAGTTCCGGATACTATTATTTCGCGTAATTCAGAGTTTTCACAATCAATTGACACTTTGTTTGAATGGGATTGCACGAAAATCCATTGGTTATTCACAAGTGGTTTCCAAATGTCTAATTCACCACCAAAAGTTTTAGTCTCACATTGCACGGGGATAGCACTGATTGTTTTGGTTAATAATTCACTTTCACACGTAGGGTTTCCGTTTGTCAATAATACCATAGGTATCTCACACAGAAAGAACTCAGAGCTTATCGTTCTACACTTGTCTAAATTATCTAGGTTACAGAAACTTAACTTATCCTTAGAGATAGCAATATAAGAATTAGAGGGTAAGATCAAACTAAACATATTCGGATTACTTGATCCGTGAGGAATAGGTAATGCTAGATTATGATATAAATTAAATTCGTCATTAGTAACTAAAGGGATTTGTAAAACAAATACAAGCTTATTCTTATAATAATAACATGCGACCTTGGAAATACTTAAAATTAGATGTATATTATCAAGACTTAGTGTTATAGGAATTTCAGTGTTTCCGGGTAAGAAACGGTCATTGTCAACGAGTTCTTTATATAACTGACCCGGGCTCAGGATGTTTGGATGTAGAATGTTTTGACTACTTATTATAATAGCATTAGTTAAGTCTTCGAGCTGAAACGACAATGTTAGTAAAGAGCTTTCAAGGCTGGCTAAAGGTGAATGAATTTGCGTTTCAGATATTAAAATTGTGGAAGTTTGCGTGATATTATTTATTTGTAATACAAGTTGACTTAATGCACTTTTAAGTGAGTCTTCATAAGTTTTTAGTTTATTAATTGTTTGTTTGTATGATTCTAGAGAAGAAGTCGTGATTAAAATATTTTCTTTCACTAATTCCGCGAGCTTTTTCTCGTGATTTTGAATGGCTTCTATTGCGGAATCGTATTTTGATGCATCGTCTTCATCTAAGGTACCGAAGACATGTTTGAAAACAGTGCCAATTCCACCGAACCATGCTGAACGTTTACTTCGTTTTAATAATAAGTGTGAGATTGAATCGTACTCGCGTTTGATATCGTTGTAACGAACCGTAAGGGGAGATAGTATGTTTTCACATTGAAGGTTGCTTGCCTTTTGGCATGTTATCTTAGTAATATTTAATATTTCATCGATATTAACAAGATGAGGCTTTACAAAGGAAATATCTACGTGACTAACAATATTTAATTGCCCTTTGATTATTTTAAGTTTTCCTAGACTATCGAAGTATATGCCGGAGCTAGAAGGAAGTGGCTTGATAAAGTCTTGATGCGCATTGATTGAAGCGCTGAAATAAAATGAATAAAATTAATTAGACTATGCTAGTGACTTATTAGTAAGTATTTAATCTAAAATGATTTTACTCTTAACCTGGAGTTATATGGATTTTTATAATATAGGATGACTGACTTCAGCGGGTTTCATTTGGTCAAAATGATGAGCCACGTGACGTCTATTAATAAGGAGCGTGGCAGTATGGTTATCATGGACCTTAATTATTTTATAGGGCCCCTTCCAGATGGGCGATAGTGCCTTTTTAAGCCTATGGTGTGCTTTTAGATAGACGTAATCACCTACTTTGTATTGAGGTGGTGATTTGGTATGTGAGTCGTAGTAAGATTTGGAAGATTCCTTAGACTTTAGTATATTTTCTAGGGCTTTTTCTCTCGTATATTTGAATTTGTGTTGTAGCATTTTAATATAATCGGAATATGTAGTACTAGATTCTCTTTCATATATAGAGTTAGGAATGAAGGGTTTGTGTCCGAATATTTTGTCCAAGTCCAAGGAAAGATTTTACATCTTTTGGGCATTTGGGTATTGGAAAGTCAACTACGCATTTCACTTTATTAGGATTTGGTTGCACACCGTCTTTACTGATAAGGTGACCAAGATAAGCGACTTCTTTGCATAGAAACTCGCATTTATCAGGTTGGAGTTTTAGATTGTATTTTCTGAGTCTGTCAAATACAGCAGATAGGTTTTGCATATGGCTAGATAGGTCTGGAGAGTAAACTACTATGTCATCTAAATAAACGAAACAGCGCGATCCTTGTAGTCCACACAGGCATGTGTTCATTAGTTTTTGAAAGGTAGAAGGGGCGTTTTTCAGCCCAAATGGCATTCTTGTGAATTGGAAGTGACCTTGGGGTACAGAAAACGCGGTTTTAGCGGCGTCTTCTTTGGATACTCGAATTTGATGGAAACCTGAGGCTAAGTCTAACGTTGTGAAGTACTGGCTTTTCCCAAGTTGGTCTAGAATTTCTGTTATTTGAGGAATAGGGTAGGTTTCTCCAATAGTGATATCATTGAGTTTTCTGTAGTCGATGACAATTCTCCATTTTCGTTGTCCCGAGGCGTCTTGTTTTTTAGGGACAACCCAAATGGGTGAGGACCAGGGTGAATTTGAAGGAACTACTATCTTTTGTTCTAACATTTTGTTAACTTGATCTTCGACTTCCTTTTTGTGGCATTCCGGAAATCTATAAGACTTAGTTTGAATAGGGATATCTGAATTTGTTCTAATATTATGTTCGGCGGCTGTAGTATAAGAAAGTTGGTCATCCGGGAGATAGAAGATATCGGAAAAGTCTGTACAGACTTGCAATAGGGCATTGGATTCCTCTTCGTTAAGGTGAGAGATTCTAAGTTGCTTAAGAACTTTATTAGTTCTTATAGAGGCATTAGAAGGAGACAGTGATTCATGAGGGTTTAGATAAGCTTCAGTGTCTAGAGGTTCTATAGTAAGATTAAGGTTGGATTGAAGTATGACGGGCTCTTCAGAGATATTGACAACTGTAATATTGATACGATTATTTTGTTTCACAGTAACAATGCAATTTGCGATTAATAATGCAGGAGAGATGCGTTGATCTAGTATTATTCCTTCTTTAAGGTTAGGGTTATTAACAGTGCATTCAATTACGGTTTCGGAGCGAGGTGGAATATTATATAATGGTTCAGCGAATTCTAAGTTGATGCGATCTTTACCCATTAGCAACACTTCCTGCTCATAGTCAATTTGACAGTTAAATTTTTTGAGGAAGTCATTACCTAATATACCGTCGAAACTAAGACTGATATTGTTTTTGACAACATGGAATTCGTGTTTATAGGGTTCATTTGGTTTGGATTTTTGGAATACTTCCATGTCGAAACTGCCTAGGGTTGGTGTTGTTTTGTTTCCAGGGTCAATTCCCTTGATGATTATTATGTTATCGCTTAACTCTGGGATTCTGGACATGCACTCTAGTTTCAGCAGGCTTATACTAGAGCCGGTGTCGACTAAGAGTGACAATGGTTTATCTGCGAGGGTGGTTTGTATTGTTACATGAGGTAAGTATCTTTTTTCTGCATTTTTGTTTATTGTATGTATCTTAATATTTTCTTTATGTTGCAGGTTTTGCAGGTTATCTCGAGCTAAGATACGTGAGTTTGCAGCTGAATTAGAATCAATGGATTTTGTACTGAATTTTAGAAATTCACAGGGTTTAGTATGTAGTTTTGTAGAATCAGTATTTGATTTAGTGGATATAGTATTTGATTTCGTTGATGTAGGAGATTTAGTAGAAATAGGAGATTTTGTAGATGTAGTAGATTTAGTAGATATAGGAGATTTAGTAAATAATGTATTTGATTTTGTCGATATAGTAGGTTTAGGAGATTTTATTGGTATAGGAGATTTAGTAGGTATGGTATTTGATTTCGTAGATATAGTAGATTTAGTAGACATATTATTTGATTTTGTAGATATAGTAGATTTAGTAGACATAGGAGATTTAGTAGATATAGTAATTGTTTTTATTTTTTGATTGATTGATTTAGGAGATTTTGTTGATATAGGAGATTTAGTAGGTATATTATTTGATTTTTTTGATATAGTAGATATAGGAGATTTAGTAGGAGGTTTTGTCGATATAGTAGATTTAGTAGATATGGTAGATTTAGTAGATATAGTATTTGATTTTGTCAATATAGTAGATTTAGGAGATTTAGTCGATATAGGAGATTTAGTAGATATAGTATTTGATTTTGTAGATATAGTAGATTTAGGAGATTTAGTAGATTTAGGAGATTTAGTAGATATATTACGTGATTCAGGGGAAACAGTGAGGACAGGGGCATCGGCTTTGATATAGTAGGGATAATTTCCCGGGCGACGCCGATCGGGAAATTTTACTCGTTTAAATCGTTATGGTCGACTTCATCGACTCCTTCGTCATCCTGGTTTATAGTAAAAACCTTCCGGGCTGGATTAGTAGGAGGTGTTTGTGTAGGATATAGTTGACGTCCATATGAATTAGAAGCGATATGTTGGTTTCTGCTGTTGTTGTATTGCCTTTTGCGGCAATTTTCGATAGTGTGACCGATGTTTTTGCAATATCGACATATCATATTATTGGTATTTACTGTGTTAGGACGATCGAGGCGATAATTTCGTGGACTTGTTTGGAATTCGCGACGATAGTTCAAATTTTTGGATCTATCATAAGTATTAGGTGTTGATTTTCTATTGATGCTGGAAATTATTTTTTGTTCTTCGACTGCAAAGCTTATAGCGGAATTTAGCGAATCTGGATTGCGACATCTAACGACTTGCGATATTCGCGGCTGCAGCCCTATAATAAAAGTGTGAAGGGCAAGGTCTTGCATTGCAGCAACACGTCCTGCAAGTTCCATCTTCTTTCTTGTCGGGATCGAAATATTTATTTCCGTAAGTAGTTTCGCTAAGCATGTTTCGATTCTTAATGAAAATTGGTCAACTGTTTCAGAGAAGCCCTGCTTACAGTCTTGGAGTTCAGTGAGCAGGTGAGCGT
Organism: Tholera decimalis; assembly: GCA_943138885.2. Classification (NCBI taxonomy): domain Eukaryota; kingdom Metazoa; phylum Arthropoda; class Insecta; order Lepidoptera; family Noctuidae; genus Tholera; species Tholera decimalis. The sequence continues at coordinate 12,092,795 of OW964563.2, forward strand.
AATGTTTCCTTTCACCAAACTGTTGCTTAAGGAAATCGATAAATTGTTCAAAGGATTCGAACTCTTTGAGGCTACATGTAGTTTCAGCTCTGTCAGTTAATTGGCTTTGGATATAATGAAAAAGAATAGGTTTTTGATTTTTGGAAGCTAAATTGTAAGCATTCTGACAATGTGTGATAAAGGGATTTAATTTATCCCTAGAGCCGTCGAATGGTTTGATGAATTTGAATAGAACACCGAGTTCTATTTTTTCTTCGACTTCGAACTTAGTATCTGCTTTGGAAGTCATGATGAACTTTTACAATAATAATTAATATTCAATTTTAATACAATTTACAGTTCAAATAAAACTATACCGAAATTAAACTATGACTACAACACAGGCTTAAGTATGAAACGGCGACAATCACTTATTGTTATCGCGTCCGGGACGCGTAGTCTAAACAATATTACAATGTATGAACATATACAGAGACGACGATAAGTAGGAATGGAATGCGGCTCTGAGTTAATTCTGGTATTCGTTTATAGTAGTTTTTACTCACAGGAACGCCGTAATTATCAGGATGCTCAGCGTCATAGTGACCGCTTTATCAGCGATATCAGCGATGGATGTGGATGTAGTGGAACAGCAGGTCCACTGGAGTAGCTGGTCTCGCTTTGCAACATACGAGACAGGAACAGAGACAGGAACAGGCACTTGTATTCACAATTTAATACACTTTTGGCACTTTTATAGCTTTAGCGTTATGATTTTAGCACTTCTGAAGACGTATTCGGGTAGGGGATTTTCGTATCCCACCGCTGCCACCAAATATTATACGAGAGTTCGGAACTTGCTTTTTAAAAAAAAAACTATTTTATAACTGGAAACAGAGTTTTATTATATTATTAATATAATATAGAATTAGCACAGAAATAGGAATTGGATATAGTAGAGTTTTAACAGACTTCCGACCCGTACCGAGATTCAGACCGAACTGAGGCTGCAAGCCACTGAATGAAACGTCTAAGTTGCTTAAATGCTGATCATCCAGATTGAAGTGATGGTCAGCCATTGTGCTAGCAAGGGTAAGGTATAACAGTACGTATAAGTATGAAGCTGTTGGTGCTTAGAACATGCCCGAAAAGTAATTAAAAAGGAAAGAATAGAATTAAAAAGAAGAAAGTAAGTATTAAATCTTAGTTTAGAGTGGTTTAGAGTGTTTACTCTTACTGTACTTTAATCAAACTAGCAAGTTCCTAAACCTTGGAAATTAAAATCAATTAATTTCCAAGGTTTAGGTGTAGGTTAGGTTTAATTTAGGTTCCTACCGAGTGGTAGGAACCTAATCTAGATCGACCGCACATTATGTTTCCCACCCGCCTCAAATGTAGACAGCACGAGTGACGGGCCCGGATAGGAGCATGTCCTACCGGGTTGCGGGAATATTCAAACAAGATACCGAAATGCAGGAGAAACTGAAAGAATACGAGTAATTTAGGTTATTAGTCCGTAGAAGTCTGACAAATTACTCCTCCTAAATAATACTAGAATGTTTGGAATACTATCTACCATAGTATAGTAGCCGATAGTAATATAAGAACCATTAACGATATTCTTTATGCGGAATATTTCTACAAAAAACTAGAATGTATTTTGCATAACTAATACGAGTAGGTAGAAAATGCTAAACAAGCCCCGTTCTGCAGAAAACCGATAATATTGGAAACCAGATAATGCTGCGGCCATTCGCAAATGAATCAAACAGATATGAAAATGTACTTCAATTCATGAATTTAATAAACTGTAAAGCTAAGCTAAATGTATACATTTTGTGGAACTACTTTATTTTTAATGTATCGTTTCATTATTAGGTAAAACGTTGTATTATTAGGTATTTATGTACTTACCGAGTAAGTTCTTATTTAGCAACTATGATCACGTTGGATTAATTATACAATCGAAATCTTGAGAAACACATACTGTGTACACTGCATGCTCTAGTATGCAGTAAGAAAAGTATAGCAGAAGAAAATACTTGCAATGTTCGTTTAATTGATTGCGATGGTTTGATATTGAGAGCGGGTCATGTCATGTCACCGTGTCATGGAGAGGAAGACTGTCTCCTCAGCAGTGGGCACGTTAATTATGTTATTAAGTTTTGGGGTTGACCATGAAACAAGGTGGTACAGGTATCTTTTCACTTTTGTAAAATGCTCTAGGTTTTTACCATTGAATAGTACAATGAAGATACGCTACGCTATGCTTAAAAGGAGACGCCACCAACTGTACAGCATGACTGTATAATGTAATAATGAAAATAAAGCGGTTTTTTTTTAAATACTATTGGTATCATCACCTGCTTAGCCTTCGGTTTTAAATCTAACCGGATGCAGCTGAGTACACTAATACTAAGCCACAAAATAGGCAAGCCGGTTTAATATGTAGCCGCGCCATGTAAAACTAGTGTTGTGGAGCGGCTGCATCCTCCACAACCCAGAAGCTGGTTAACTCGATACCCCTTGTCCAGACCAATGTCAGATTTTCTGGCTTCTGACTAACCGTAATGATTGTCAAAGATGTCTAAATGTCAGCCAGGAGCAACGGCTTAATTAGAACTAACGGGTATTACACCGCCAACTTCCAAACTCTGGGCTACTACAGAGATATTTCTTGTCGAAAAGCCCAATAGTACTTTTGCCCAACCCGAGAATCGACGAAGGAGGAGGCGGGCCGCATGAGGGAGAGGATAGCGTCCTCCCTCCAGCCCAGCCGCAGTGGTAGACGCCCACGGCGTCGGACGTCGCCGACGATCTCCGGCCACCGTAGGCGCGGGCATGCGGACAGCGAGTAAAGGGCAACTCGCTGTCCGACCATGGACCATGCCGGGGTCGACGGCGCGTTGTGTTCCACGCCCGCCTCAAAGAGCGTCAGCAAGATGACGAGGTAGAGGACCGAAGCCTGCCGGGGTCCTGGGACTTATCTCATTACCGTGACCCAGGAACGTAAAGGGCTATTGAAGGAATACCGTGGATTTTAGTCAGTACAAGTCTGACAGTCCCTCTGGCCCTGCCCGGGGTGGGAGGACTCATCTGATGATTTTACCACGAAAAAAAACCCGAGAATCGAACCCAAGATTTCATGCGTTGCGTCCAGTTGCGCTTGCGACCACTCGACCAAAGAGGCAATCTTAGAGACCTATTACTATGACCAGAAGTAGTATGAAATGATTTTAGCTTTTAGGTATAATTTTATCGTTGATAACCTGTAAAAAGCTTTGATTCGACTGGTCTACTCCGATTAATATGTAAACTTGGTTCTGAAGTTTTCGCTTAACTTTCAATTTGCCAATGCCTGTAAGAATATAACTGTAAGAATAACTGTAAGAATAAAATGATTTCGTATAATTTTTTAATCTTTTTGTTATGTAAATGAAGAAGAGGAAGGGTATAAATGTACTTGTGTACTTTTTCACAGACGTCAGTCCTCAACTACGCAAGTTAGTTGTTCCAGGAAGAGTTCTATTCATTTCTGAAACTTCGTTTTAGTTTTCAGGGATGTCGTATAGCATATAATGAAATAACTTTTTGTTTCAACTCTCTACTCACATAACCAGACATAATACGTCCCAGTACTACTTACCTAAGTGTAAAAACCGTCCGGTTAACATCTGCCATTTTAGTGTCGGTGTATTTCATGGTCTGCCATTAAAAAGGGGTTTTTCCTAGACATATGATACCATTAAGGCGAGAATATTCACCTAGTTAATTGTCCGTCTACTACTGCTAGCGGTCACACTAATACGCCTTTAATGTTCCTTCGAAATTCAAAAGGTGACAGGCTAGTGATGGACCTCCCATTTGAGCCCGTATTAAATAACGGCGCGCCTTTGCATTAGAGGTGCGGCTGTAACAAAGGAGGAATAAATATCAGTATGATGTCAGTGTGATGGGTGACAGGTTTGACTTTGAGCTATTTTGTTTGTAGGCTTTGTCTGGGGTGCTGATGAAAAATGAGAAAAAGGTAGAACATGTCTTAACCAAGACCAGATCTATGTGACTATAGTAGCGTCAAAAATTAAAAATACATTCTAAAACGAAGTGTGTTTGTAAAATAAACTAAAATAGTCCACGTTTTGCTATTCATTTCAACTTGCAACGGAATTTATTGATGCATAACAGAAAAATACATAGCCATAAACTTATTCAAGTTTATGAGGCTCCTTGAAAGGTATCAACAACAAGGTAATAAAAATACAGGTGTTTAAATTATTCAAATCTTTTCTATAGATCCACGAAAAGGGATAGTGTACAACAGTGGTGTCGCGTTGAATGACATGCAACAGTGTAAGCGTGTCACCCATTTTTATATTTTTGCCGTATCATGTGTTCTGTGCTTTATTTTTCTATTGTCCTCTATGACAAATGGTTGTCAAATGAATTCGGGGTTCGCAGTGTTGAGTTTTTGTACTCAGAAGTTCCATTTCAATATTTGTATATGAGAAGCATGAACCTACATGTTTCTCATATACAAATACAAAAGACTTTAAAACCTCTGAGTTTGTTTCGGTTTTTCTTCTCAGAGTAATCAGTTAGGAAATATCGGCCTCATCTAGCTAAACTAAACTTAACACGCAAAAAAACATGATGTGTAAAATCGTTACTTATAAATAACCAATTTACAAAATAAATATTTTATTTCTTTTCATTTTCACTTCATTTCAATAATGTCAATTCTAGTTCCAGATTTAACAATTGTAAAAAATAAATCGAATATTATATGTTACTAACTAGCTTCAGCCCGTGACTTTGCTTGCGTTCTTACTTAGTTTTCGTATCGGTTAAAAAAAATCTTATTTATTATATACTAGTACTCACGCGGGGCTTCGCTCCCGTGGATTCTATCACGGTAAAAACATAACTCTCCTTTTTTGCAGTCGCGTAAAAAGTAGTCTATAACCTTCCTCAAGCTTCAAGCTACTTCCATACCAAATTGCATCCAAATCCACCCAGTACTTTCGAAGATTAGCGCGTTCAAGCAAACAAACAAACAAACTTTTCCGCTTTATAATGTTAGTGTAGATTATTATACAACCCTTTTCTTGACATGATTTTAATTCATATACATTATGTGGCTCAGTGGCAACAGTCCCAACTTGTTAGTCACATATCGTGGGTTCGAACCCATTAAGGCACATTACTTTGATCGGTGAAGGAAAACATCATGAGGAAACCGGCACGTCTGAGGGCCTAAAATCCAAAGAGTGAGATCCGCCAACCCGCACTAGCCCCTGTGGCGGAATACAGCTTATTCCCTCTCATAGAGAGGAAGCCTATGTCCCAGAAATGGGAACGAAATAGGCTGAATTAGTTTTTCTATATTATTGGTTAGTAAAGGTTTCAACTCCATTGCTTTTCGTTACACTTTTTAGGGTTCCGTAGCCGAAAGGCAAAAAACCCTTATAGTTTCGTCATGTCTGTCTGTCTGTCTGTCTGTCCGTCCGTCCGTATGTCACAGCCATTTTATTCCGAAACTATTAGGACTATACACATGGAACTTGGTACGTAGATGTATTCAGCGAACCGCTTTCCGATTTTAAGAAAAAAAAAAATATATATTTAAAATTAAGGGGGCTTCTCATACATTGAATTTTTTTTTTTTCATGAAACTTATGCTTATGTGGTATCTATAGAAAGGTCTTCAAAAATGACATTGAGGTTTTTAAAACCACTTTTTCATAAAGTCAATCGTTTAAAAGATATACACTTCCAAAGTGCTAAAATGTGTGTGAGATTTTTCTACAGCATATATTTTTGTTAGATTTTTCCCTCCATTATTATAGAAGTTAGAGCCCCCCGCCCCCTCTAACTTCTATAATAATGGAGGGAAAAATCTAACAAAAATATATGCTGTAGATCTTAATGTAAATTTTGAACCAAAATTGGTTTGAACTAGATCAAGTTAGCAGTTTTTGAGAAATAGCTTTGTAATTCATACAAATATAACTTTGTAATTCATACAAATACTATGAAAATCAAAGTTATTTGTCATAGGTACTACGGAACCCTTCATGGGAGAGTCTGACTCGCCCTTGGCCAATTTTTATATTTGGCAAGATGGCGCAGTGCTAAAAGGCTTATAGGCGATGAGGCGCTATCGGGCAAGCTTCATAACCTGGCTCATCGGCGAACCGTTGCTTGCCTGTCGGTTTTCTACAGATTGTACTTCGGGGAGTGTGCGCAGGAGTTCCATGACCTGATCTCTCTATCTCCCTTTCACTACCGGTCTACCAGACGCACGGCTGGATACCATCCACAATTGGTTGATATACCGTCTTGTCGTACCAAGCGCTTCTCCTCCACATTTATTGTGTGCACTTCCAAGCTGTGGAATTCACTGCCGGCTTCTGTGTTCCCTGCCACTTATGACCTTTCAACCTTTAAAGCAAGAGAAAACAGGCATCATCTGGGCTCGCTCGTTCCATCTTAGACCTCATCTATTGCTTACCATCAGGCGAGATCGTGGTCAAGAGTGAGCTCATTCTGAATAAAAAATAAAAAAAACCATCTACTTTACACAGCTGACTGATGACGAGTAGAAATATACTATTAAAATAAGACGTCTAATACCTAAAGCATAAAAGAATATCATCCAGTCTTCTAAAGTCATACGTAATACCGACCATCTGACATCGTATTTTTGCTTCAACCCCACATAAAGGAAGATTCAGCTCAGCGAATAAAAAGTAACGTTCCTTTACCAGCCATTCACAAGAACTGTTTAGGTATTGAGAAGTCAATTCTTCAGTCAGCCTTTTAGTTTTTCGAAGCGGTTCTTAATTAAGTCATATTTTGAACCGTATAAAATTTGAGATGGAGCTTTGCAATGTAGGTACCGAAATTATAACGTAATTATGTATCAAATGTGTTACTAGGGCTGTTGATTCTTTAAAATCTGGAGATATTACTCTGAATGACGAAATGTTAAATTAAAAAGAGAGGAGTGGGTGGTTGATTTAATATTGTATTTGTTTTATGACATGGTTTGAAAAAAAAACCACAGCTAATTACTGTTGAACACATAGTAATTAACACGTTTTAGATAGGTGAAATATCTTTTCCCAGCCTATTATAGTAATATCGAGCCCTTACTATCCGTAAGAAATCTTTCTTCACACGAAGTTATGGAAAGGTGTGATCATCGTATAAAAACTGCTTCTGCAAACAGTATTCGAAAAAGGCCAAATATAATTTTCCATATTTTGTAAAGTAATTCAACAGATCAGCTTTGTGAGGATCAGAACTTGTTTTGAGAATTATTAAGCTACTGTATAGCTTTTATCACGGGCTTTGAGCGCGGCGACCGAATCAAGAAATTCCGTAACGAAAATAAACCTAACACCCCCCACTCCGACCGCCACAGCGGTGCGGCGTTGAAAGCCGTGCATCGTCTAACGTCGTTTCAGTTCGGCAGACTTCGCACGGTGTTTGTGTGCGTGCAACTAGACGTATGCGTGTATATTAGCTGCTATGAGCAGTTAGCAGCTAGTCTACACGCATACGTCTATAAGATAATAAAAATATTTTAAACAATAACTTCTCATTTATTCAATAAAAAAAATCTTTTCTTATCGGTCAACACACTCAAAAAGTGTAACTTGAATTAATATCAAAGAAAAAAAATATTGCATAAATAAAATAAATAAATAATTATAATTGCATAAGTTGATAAAAAATGCTATGCAATAGCTTTACCGCGGCAGTCCCCGAGTGACACACTCATTTTTTTTTAAATCGATTATAGGTTGCGTTTGACCGCCATCTCACGTGATGTCAAATGATGATGTGATTGAAGATGGAGCACGCTTATCTAGAAGTAATCTATTCACTCTTGATTTAAAGCTTAAATCAAGACTTTGTAAGCAATGATGTGATTGAAGATGAAGCACGCTTGCTTAAAAGTAACCTTTTTACTTAAAGATCTCCCGGTTATAGCTATCAGAAAACACAGAATTCGCCAGAAAATTTCACTCCATAACCATACGAACAATGAAAGTATTCCCAAAACGCTTTGTGCGTATGGATGGGGTGTCCACCATTTACCATGGAAAAATACCATTTTGTGTAATTATAAATTATATATTTCGTGTATTATATATTTCTTTACATAAAAGGCACCCATGGTAACATATTCATAAATGAAACCTATCACTTACATAGCTACCACAAGACCAATCAATTACTCAAGCTAATTAATTTCATAATATCAGTACTGCCTACATCTTTAATTAAAACCAAATTATTCAAAAATATCTTAAATAAGTACAGCTCTTGAGTAAAGTTTTGAAACGATTGTGAAGTAAATTTGAATTAGGCCATTATTGACCTTTGCGATAGGTCACGGTGAGAAACGATATTAAAAGTCAACACCGCAGCTCGAAGAGGCTTTAAGGTTATTACAGACAACTGAGACGCGACAGTGCGACAAGAACACTTCGATGTGTCTTCATAATTTCATAGATGAATAAGTAAAGAAAAAAATATGTTTAAGTTTTTACATGAAAAGTGCTGTCACTTCGTTTTAACACTGTCGCGTCGCGCTTGTCTGAGGGAGTCTTTACTTGTAGCATTTAGAAATAATTAGTTTTGTAAACGTCTTGTAGACCCTTGAGTTATGGCCGCTTTTTCAGTTGCTACTTACTTTAATGTTTTTACGTATAGTTAATAGTTTTCTTGTTAAACGTTAGTTAGATATTAAGACTAACTGTAATGAACTACGACAAACAAACATTAGTACCAATTATGAGACCCTTTGGAATGATGAATGTTAGATTAATTTTGTTATCATATTACTTATTAGACTGTTAGGTATTAGAAATCTATTTTTAATCAGCTCTTCTTGTGACTTCATTTTCGTGGGAGGATTTCCCGCGTAAATCTTGATCCCGCGATTCAGCTGTTCCAGAGACTGGCCCGGACAAACAGTAAGATAGACGGACAAAATCTAAAAATTAATAAAAATGTGTTTGTGCTTTCTTATCGTGTAAATAACAAAAATTGGCCAAGTGCGAGTCAGGCTCTTCCATGAAGGGTTCCGTAGTAACTATAATAATATATATTTATTGGACACAAAAACCTTACTAACTTCTTAAAACTAGCTTATTTACAATATTTACAACTAAGCCAAATAACTTTGTTTTTCATAGTGTTTGTATGAATTACAAAGTTATATTTGCGGTTTTAGAAAATATGCTGTATCTCAAAAACTGCTGACCCGATCTCATTCAAACTAATTTTGGTTGAAAATGTACATTAAGATCTACATTATATATATTTTTTAGATTTTTCACTCCGTTATTATAGAAGTTAGAGGGGGGACACATATTTTACCACTTTGGAAGCGTATATCTTTTAAACTATTAACTTTATGAAAAAGTGGTTTTAGAAATCTCAATATTATTTTTAAAGACCTGTCTATAGATACCACACACGCATAGGTTTCATGAAAAAATAAAAAATATTTTCTGTTTCAGTTCCATGTATGGGGTTCCATGTATAAAAAATTAAAAAGTATTCATAATAAAGGGGGGCTCCCTTTATTATAAATACTTTTTTCATCCCCCCATCTCGGAAAGAGTATTTTTGCTCTTCGATATCTGAGTGCAAAAGCCGTTTTTATCCGCTAGAGGATAAAGTAAATTTAGAACATCGTGTGTACTAAGTTTGTGAATTCAAAACATCATTAAACCTATTTACTTCTACCTCCATGGGGCCGAATTTATCATACAACTTTTTTAATTTGTTAAAAACTCAGACTCTGTAACCTTCTTGGTGTACTTACTTTTTTTAATTTGCTTTGCGCGCCATTTTTTTTTGCATTTATTCATTTCCTCGCTGAGGTGGGATGAAAAGTTACGTGTTGCACTCGAGTGCAAAGATTTTTCACCTCGTGCTCTTTTGATTCCCTCGCTAACGCTCAGGATTCTAATGTTTGAATCACTCGCTGCACTCGTGATTCAATTTTAGAATCCTTCGCTTGCTCGGTCATCAAAATTGAGCACGCGGTTAAAAAGCAACTTTGCAATCTTGTAAAACAAATAACTATTAATTTTTTTCTTAAAATCCGAAAGCGGTTCACAGAATACATCTACATACCAAGTTTCACAAGTATAGTCTTAATAGTTTCGGAAAAACTTTTTTGCAAAAAAATAAAACCGACTTCCATATCAAAACACTACAAAGCCAAAAATAATTTTAATTTCGGTAGTCGGTGTTATTGGTTTTGTATTTTCTTTTTTTTTCACACTGCCTTCCGAAATTAAAATTATTTTTGGCTTTGTAGTGTTTTGATATGGAAGTCGGTTTTATTTTTTTGCAAAAAAGTTTTATTTCGCGCTTTTTAGTGAGTTAATTTGTAATTAATCTAGTTATAAAAGCCAAAATGTCAACTACAAAAAACTAAAAACGCGCGAACAAAAAAAAACAATGCAGAGTAAACGAAAAGATCATCAATGTAAATATCTTTTTTAGACTTTTGTTGATTTTTCAGAAATGGCTTGTCCGATTTCGATAAAATTTTCATGGGACCATTTGGGAAGTATACCCTTTCCAACAAAAAAAATATTTTTTCAAATCGGTTGGCAAGCGACGGAGTTATGCGTGGACAAACATAAAAAAAAAAAATACAAACATCCGAATTGAGAACCTCCTCCTTTTTCAGAAGTCGGTTAATAAATTGGCTGTGACATACGAACGGACGGACAGACAGACAGACAGACAGACAGGCGGACAGACATGACGCAACTATAAGGGTTCCATTTTTTGCCATTCGACTACGGAACTCTATAAAGCACTCGAGAAAACATAGCTATTTTGGCATCACAGACTTTAACTTCATATTTAAATAAACTTAATATTGTAATGAATATAATTTCAATATTAATAATTGCATCTAGTATTACCGTTTCAATCTTGAACTTGAAAGTTTTTGTAAAAACTATCAAGTTCTTAATTCTGTAAATGTTTGAACGGATCTTGTGAAACCTAATATACATACGTGTACATACGCAAGAAAGAACTATAATGAGAACTTTTTAAAATAAGATTACAATAAATACAGAGAGAACATTTTAAGATTAAAATAGGGAGTAACAAATCACTCTCCGTTCATTCATTTTCAAGATAATGGATCTGAAAGTTTTGTATTCAACCCCATAACTAGTCTTACTGTTAAATAAAGTGCCTTTTTATATAGTCTAGGAAAGCTTACCACAACCCAACAGCACCTCTTATAACATCATTTTTAAACCACTCTAATACCTTAGATAGTTATTCTACCTTATCCCTATTACACCTCTATTAAGAACACTGTCTAACTCCTCTCACAGTTCAGAAACTAATTCTAAAACTTTCTCAGCTCTAGTAAAAGTAGCCGGTAGAAAAAACTTAATTTTATAACTAGTGGAGTGAATTACATAGGTAAAGTTTGTGGCAAACTTCGTCTCAATGTATGGTAACTTTTAACGATCGTATCTCCGATCTGATAGTGTAGAAGCTACTTAATTTATTAACCGACTTCTAAAAAAGGAGGAGGTTCTCAATTCGGATGTTTGTATTTTTTTTTTTTTCTTTTTTTATGTTTGTCCACGCATAACTCCGTCGTTTGCCAACCGATTTGAAAAATTCTGATCTTGTTAGAAAGGGTATACTTCCCAAATGGTCCCATGAAAATTTTATCGAAATTGGACAAGCCGTTTCTGAAAAATCAACAAAAGTCTAAAAAAATGTTTACGTTGATGATCTTTTCGTTCACGCTGCATTACGTTTTTTGTTCGGGCATAACTCCGTCATTTACGAACCGACCCACTAAAAAGCACGAAAATAAAAACTTTTTTGCAAAAAAATAGAACCGACTTCCATATCAAAACACTACAAAGCCAAAAATAATTTTAATTTCGGAAGGCGGTGTGAAAAAAAAAGAAAATACAAAACCAATAACACCGACTACCGAAATTAAAATTATTTTTGGCTTTGTAGTGTTTTGATATGGAAGTCGGTTCTATTTTTTTGCAAAAAAGTTTTTATTTGTTTGTGTTTTCAAGTTCAGTGAAATAATGGCCTATTCAGACACGATTGCCGAGTTTTAGTTCGAGTTCTAGGTTAAAACATAGGCACGCATTTTACCCAGTGTAATTTTCATCATCACCACTGCTTACAGAACAGTGAAAAAAATCTTCGTGAGAAAACTGTCATGTCAGAGATCAATGATTTAGTGACACTCGGGCTCCCATATTCGTCCTGCGTAGGGAATGGATTGTACCATTTTCTCGCATAGGAGACATATAATCGGCCTCTATTAGAGCCCAGCACAGCAGCGACAACGTTATAAATCTTATTTTGATATATTTTCAATAACGTTAGTATCTGGAACTAATATTATTAATAAAATGGTAATGATAAATTTTAACAAACACACGTCTATCTGTGTTCCTTTGAAGGAGTCAACTGACAATGGCATCACTTGGATATTAGATATTAAGTATTCATTTGCTTATCCATTTTAGTATGGTAAATTAAGTATAGGAAATATATTAAGGCCAGTAATTACCGAAGGAAATGTAATTACAGACGATGGCAATACAATATAATCACTTCAGTGTATGAACTAATTAAATGTACTAGAGGCCGCCTTGTGGTCGAATTTCGACCAATAAATTTAAATTTAAAGTGTGGACGTTTTATTTTAACTCCATAGTAACGTCCTTGTCCATAACTAGTTATAAGCAAGACATGTTGATCTCATATTTATAATAACAACTTGGATACCATGTTTTATGCAAATAAAATATATCTTATCTTATCTTAACGTTGATTCTTATAATGCGGTACATGACTTACAAAAGTCTAACACCGAATACCACATCCCCGTAAGTTTACTTTTATTTACTTAGTACAAAACGAAATCTTCCCTTCTACTAAATTAAATACTCCGTAAACACACGTTTGAATTGCGTCATAGCTCATTAGAACTTTAAACGGAATATTTACCATATATATTTATTTTCCACGTATCGTCCACACGCAATAACTTCAGTTCATCCGTGATCATGGCGCTTGCAACACTGCCGAAATATCGGAAACTCCAAGCAATAAATGGACATGGTAAATATCCCGTTTACTTAACTTAGATATATGTAATAGTTGTCATAACTCAAAGGTTCAGACGGACACAAAAAAAAATATTAAAAAAATATATGTATAATTATGATAATAATCTATCATGGGTTAACTAAATAATAGAAGTTAAAACGAAACCTTACGAAAGATTTTTTCCTGTATTACTATCAAACAAAGATGAATCCTGATAGTAAGATACTATTGAAAAAATGTTAATTGGTATTGTTATTTAGCATTTGTGCAAAGATTGCTCATTTCTGCAAAGATAAAATACATTGCATTATGCATTAAACTTCAAACATTAAACATTGCTTATTTATGCAAAGACGTTACCTTGTGCATTTAACTGTGAAATATTTAGCTGTTCATAAGTAGCAAATTATAGAGAGCCGCAAGCTGTGAGTTTGACTTAGGCACATATAGAATCCAACTTAATGGCGGTTTGAAACTGCGCAGTAGCAATTTCATTTGGCAATATAAATAACAATTAGCTTCCCCTGTGTAGTAAATACTCCACCTTTCTCAGTTCTGGTCCACAGTGGTAAGCAAACTTCTTAGTCGACATTCTGTTTGAATCGAGCTATAGGTACTTTAGCAGTTTCAAAGCAAACGTATCGCTTTAAATATTCACCCTTCATACAAATTGTAGGCGTAAATTTACATGTATGAATATGTATGATAGCCATGCAATCAGAATTGCTCATAAAATTATTGAAAATTTTCATCCCAGCCCGTCTATGTAACTTTCAGGGCGGAGCACTCTAACGTTATTCTGAATTTCTGCATAAAAGGAGTATGCTATATTCATTAAAACTTTTTAATTGTGTTTTTAATTTAGTGGAAATAGTGCATGGAGTGAAGGCACTGCGTATATTGAGCTACCTGGCCAGGTCATCACTAAAGGATAAATGAACAAGGATCTTAGTTCAACAAACTTTGCGATGGATCACAGATTTGTTGGACAAAAATGTGAAATATATAATCACATTTTTTTTCGTATATTATTTCGTATACTATCGTAGTAATTTATTGGAAATTAAACACAGTTATTATATTTGATGTATTTTTCAAGTTCTACCTTCAATGATTGTATTCAATGTAATTAATATTGTCTTGGTCTAGCGTTACTTACAATCACAATAAAAAGGTTTTTGCATTAGTATGTAATCATACTTAAAGGTTCTGTAATTGTACAAAAGATAAAAATAAAAACTATGAGTAAACTATAACACTTCATAAAATTTTCTTGCAGTCTCATTTTCTTATACAAACCATTTTATTCGATATTGCCACTAATGATTTTATTTCCACGCACCGTTATTTAACCTATTTTCTTTCATAATTTGTTATATCTAGGAAAATATTTACTTAAATATTTATAATACTTCACTTTTTTTCGACAAAGAAAAAATATTCTCCCGATTACAGTCAATTTTTTCGTCTGTTCTTCCACTTAGCGCCAAAATGGTTTCTTTCAATTAAAACTCGGCTACTTTTGCTACTTTGGCAAGTATTTTTCTTAATTTAGAATCTTGCTCTGCTATTGGAAAAGTTAATGGAGTATTTTTCCGGTTAATCGGAATGGGGCGAATATAAACCTTTAGCACATTTATTACGGTTAGAGGTATATTCGGGAGCCGGAACAGATGTTATGGTGTGCTTAGTTCAATTGACTGGGAGATTATAATCATTTCTGATTGGATATTGAATGGATTATTATCTGGAGAAACGGGCAAAGATTTTCAATCATTTCCGATCTTATTAATCCTTCTGTTATTAGAAATGTGTGTTTCTGAAGATATACCGATTGATATATCTTCATGTAATGAATTTGTCTGGGCATAAGTTTTAATTATAATTGTGATTAACTTATAGAATCATATAAATTGCACTTCTAGATCTAAACTGAATCAACTCAAAGTTTTCGATTTTAGGTTAGTTTAGCAACTTTGTTTTAATATTATATTCACTCCTTAAAAATTCTGTTGTTAGATATGACCCCTCGTTCTATCAACCTTAAGTTATACTGGTTAGGTTCGAACGTACAGTCACGGATCATTTAAAGATAGGATAGCAAAATAACTTAATTAAGTTAAAGAAAATAATCATCTTTTGGTCAGCTTTCAATCTAAATAAAAGCAACTGCTTTTACTCTCAATTGTGTGATGTATTACCATGGTGTATATAGTTGGTAGGGAAATAATTATTATGTTAGTAACCGTTATAAGTGGAAAATGTTGCTTGTGGCATATTTCAGCGTTCAATATTGTTTTGTATTCGACTTAGTATTACGTGTGACTGTTTGTCTTTTCCTACCCTACTAATATTTTAAATGCAAAACTTTGTAACGATGAATGGATATTTGTTACTCTATCACATAATATCTACTATACTGAAATAATAATAATAATATACTGAATGGATCTGTTTGAATTTTTGTTTTAAAATAATTTTTTTTTTTTAATTTATTTATTTAGCTGAAATCAAAAGTTTCTTTTTGTCTCGGAATTACCTCGGGATTTGCTCGGGAAAAACTCTCACGCGAGTGCAATCACGGGCAAAATCTAGTAAATAAATAAAATTATAAGTCTTGTCAGGCTCAGACTATATAGTATCTGATTTCTGGCTTCTGACTACCGTAACAATTGTTAAAGATACAAAAGACACCCGGGATCAAAGATGTAACGTGCTTAGAGCTTCGATATTATGTTGAAATGGTCACACAATGGTCTACGGTGGCCGGAGATCGGCTCGCGATCCAGGATCCAGGACACGGCGGTGCTCCGCCCAAGCGGGGCACACATCCACTGTATGCTCCACCGTGTCCCAGAGGACACGGTGTCGTGTCGTCATTATGGGGACCACCCAGAGGTGGTCCCCATAATGACGACACCCGGGCGTGTCCTCCCGCTTTTAAAATGACTGTCCCTAGATTTATTATTACTACTTATTACATATAATACTGCCACTTCAGAGAAAGACAATGCCCTACACGACGTTATTACATACAAAGAACATTCATCATAATGTCATGAAGAGGAAATATAAAAGGTTTGTTCAATAAATCCGCAATATGAAACGAACAAAAAGACGAAGCATCAGGCTTTTAATGAACATGTCGGTTGTGGTAGCAGTAGATTGGTTTTACATGAGTGTCTTCAAGTGGCATGTCGAAGATAGCATAAGCAGAAGATTAGTGGTTGCAGCTCAGACTCAGATCGGGACATTTTCCATGTAACAAATTCGCTTTCTTGATGAAAAAGATAACTTCTCCCAACTGTGAGTTGTGTGGAGTTGTAGAAGATATGCATCATTTGCTAATGGAATGTGTTCAGTATGAGACTGATAGGAGTAAGTTATTCAGGGCTTTGAAGTTGAACAAGAACAATATAGGTACATTCCACCTAATATTAAGTCAGCCGACTTCCGATGATGCGAGAAAGTTGTTCGGCTTTATGGCCCTGATCCATTTATCTCGTTTGTTAAGTAATAATTGTCTTAGGATACGATGGGACTGACATACGCTGTGCTTTATAAAAGTCTCTAAATTTTAAAGAAATAAAAAAAGTATCTAATCAAAAGTGTCACATCATGAAAACCCTTACATAATGAAAAAACATTTTTTTTCATTTTTCATTAAAGTAAAATTCTGTGTAATTATATTCCTTTGACATTTCACGAATTTCCAGTCGTTCACGGTACGATTACTGATATACCAACTGGAGACGTTCTTAAAGGAATATGATATGTATTCGTTTATATATAGTTTAGTTATGGTTTACGATGTATTTTATGTGTTTGGTCCAAGTTGTCTACAATAAATTGTTTAATTGTGAAAGGCCATTATTTGAGTCAATTATACACAGAGTTTATATTATTATTATAAAATGTGTTAGTTAGTAATGCTACTTAACTGCTTGAGAATGCTGAAAAAGTAATTTTGATGGTTTATTTTTGGAATTGAATTATAAGCAACATAATTGTGACGACACATTGATTTCCTATTAATCTCATTTCAGGAAATCAATCAGCAATAATCTTTTGCTTTGTAAACTTTCATCTGGTCTAATATCAGGCAACCCACTGCCTGTCATAAGTACATAATTATATTAGCTAGCCAAACGTTGCTCATGCCCACACTAATAAATACTCCAGTATCACAAAAGTATCTAGAATCATATATATTAACTTTCACAAACACCCAGCTTTTTCTTACTAGCTAAAACTGTAGCTAATAGTGTCGGGCGGACGTTTTTAAGGACTGTGCTTAGGTAAATTATTAACATTCAATACGTGCTGACTTTCAGTCTAGTTTTAATGAATGATTTTGGTTTTCATCCCGGGAAAACTTGCGAGAGATCCATGCAAAAGAAGTCGCAAGCAACAGCTAATATTTCAATAAATTATTTTCTCTTACAGTATCCATCACTAACTTTAGCACATCAGAATATCTGTTTTCATCCAGTTCATATCGTGATGAGTCATTCACATGATATCGAGGTCGCCACGGTGCTAATATGAATGTACCAGTTAATTCCCAGTCCTATTGTGTGCGCATACAATAACACACGACTTACATATATATATTACTTTCGGGTCAGTTGTAATGAAGCGACCTTATTACTTTAATTAAGCATTTTATATGGATCGTTGAGATTTTGTTACAAGCTTTCGGGATAGTATTTTGTTTTGTTTCTGCGGTGATACTAAACCTTTATTCTTGTGTAGGATATTACTTTGTTGACCGTTGTCTGACTTATATAGGGTTCATGATGGAATTAAAAGTTCAATAAATGTCTCTTATTGCAATTATCAAAATTTTCACGAGGCTTCGCACTAAAGTGAGTGTTTCCAGACTAATAGAAATATTTCTGTTTAGAAACCAGGATTATTAAAGATTAGGTACCTCTTTTTAAATTTCAACCCGTAGGAAATTGTAGGTAGTCATATTTAATTAGCAATAAAAGAATGCAGTTGTGATATGAAATGAAGCGAAATATTTGTAAATTGGTTTTAAATAATACTTTTGCACATCATGTTTTTGCCGTTAAAAGTTTAGCTAGATGAATGATGGTCTTTTCTAACTGACTAGTTTGAGAAGAAACATCGAAACAAACTTAGAGGTCAACATCTCTTTAAAAGACCATTCAATTCCTATTGGTCAAATCTTATGGAATGTATGTTTATGTCTGTGAAGCAATTTTGAGGAAAGCAGCACACAAATTTGTGCGGACAATTTTGAAACGGTGCAATTTTGAAATTAAGGTATAAATAATATGATAGTGAAAAAAAGCAACTACTCAGAAAAAAAAGATTACTTAAATTATCAAAAACTATGTTTCCGCCCGGGATCGAACCGGGGGCCTTCTGCGTGTTAGGCAGATGTGATAACCGCTACACCACGGAAACCTAACTACATGTGCCAAAAGTTACGTTCAATCGAAGTCTTCACATGTGAAAGTAATCCAGTTTATATTAGTTACGAGATAATTAGCTACCCGCGCTTACTCAAAACTTGTATCAGAAGCCATCAGTGCTACACAATTATAGACCTTATCACAATACCGATAAGTCCGTAATTATTATGTCTAAATAAAAACGGCATGATATAATTTCTGATAAGTCATAACTTATCAGAACAACAACCTAACATAACCTTGTTACGTTTTTATACATTGACATTGAATAAAAATGACGAGCAAAAGTGTTATATATAACCAACTAGCTTTTGCCCGCGACTTCGTTCGCGTGGGAGGTTTTATCCGCGTAATTCCTGATCCCGTGGGGATTCCGGGTTAAAAAAGTTAGCCTGTATGTTATTCCAGGATGTCAACTATCTACTTGCCAAATTTAATTGAGATTGCTCTTTCACATAAAAAGCGTGAAAAAGCAACAAACACATACATCCTCAAAAACTTTTGCATTTAAAATATTGGTAGGTACCTACTAGGATAGTAGGATTTTATACCGCAGAAAACAGAACAAAACGGCGGAATATAGACCAGAAGAAAGTGTTACATGGAGAATACGAGCCTCAACATTGAGGACAATAATGTAAAGTGAAGAAGGCCTTGGATTTTAAAAACAACGTATTTAGACGAGGATACTTACTAACATAATTTATATGAGACGAGTATTTAACAAAATGGGTTAGTAACATAAATGAAGTGCCCATATATGTTATCCACATAGTTAATCTAAATATGTTATTAATTTTAATACTGTCTGATATACTTGACTGAGTACACAATTCATACATAGGTATATTATACACTTACAATAGTAATGTACATTATTGTGTTATGCCCGCTCAAGGTTACTCTGCCAAATTTAATAACGTTTCTGTTCCTAATAGTGTCTCAATTTGAATGTGTCTCATATATTTCAAACTATATACATAATATAAGTGCCACAGTTTCATTACATTGTAAGGATAATGGGAATATCCAGTCCAATTCTACAATTTTCGAATACGGATATTAATAATATTCGTATAACATTTATTTCTATATGTTCTAGGCTCATAATTATTATTGTTTAATTTTGTTTTACAGTATTTTAACTAACAGAGGGCGTTCCCGTTAACCCGCAATAGTATAGCATCCATACATGCTAAAAAATATTACCATTCGAAAACAAAATGTTTTTATTTTTTTAATATTAAAATATTCACTAAAAATGTTAAATTGATACGTAAAAGAAACACCCTGTACACGCGTACTTGAAGGACGGCAACGTCGCAATTTATTTATGAATGACGGCGTATACGGCGATCTATTTGATGTACAGTCGGCCAAGAAAGTGGTGTACCACCCTAAGGTTGAATATCGCTTGCAGATTCATAGGTGATAAAGATTAGTTTCGCTTGCAGATCGATCTGACAACTTCTATTGCTGTCTTTATCTGATTATTGATAACGACTATTACTGTTTGTAACGTGACAGCTGTTCTTAGTTTGAACTTGATGGAACCAATGACGTCGTAAAATCAACGGCGGGGGGCTGTAGATTTTGATGACAAAATTGTATCTACAAATTCAGAATTGTAATCAACAAGTTACATAAAATTGTAAAGGCACAAGGCGAGTCCACAAACCTACAATTTCTGTAAACTTGTAATTACAATATCAATAAAAAACAAGCTAAAAATAGATTTATCCTTTTATTAAATTTCTACAATCAATTTTAAAATACTTATAACAAACAAAAACATAGCATATATAGTAATATTTAGAAGATATTGAAAATTTTTAAAAATTAGAAACGGGTGTAACCGCCGTTGGCCTCTATAACCTCTAAAAGACGAGACCTCATTGAACCAACAAGCCGTGAGCAAATATCGGTTCCCCGCATTTCCTCCCAGATATAATTACAGTGACTAATAAGAGCTTGTTTGGTTCTTTCATTTTGATGCGACCATCGTTGGACCATAAGGCCCCAAAGATTTTCTATCGGGTTGAGGTCCGGCGATCTTGAGGGCCACTGAATTACCCTTACGTCAGTGTGTGAACGAAACCAGGCTCTTACGATCCTCGCATTATGAATTGAACAATTATCTTGAACAAAATCAAATTGTGGCACTTCGTTCTCCGGGTAAACATTACGGACTGTCGGTAGCATTGCATTCTGAAGCACGTCGATATAATTTACAGCCGTCGCTCGAGGAGGTAGAGAACACAATTCTCCTACACCATCCGTACTCATCCAGCCCCAAATATTTACGGAAATTCGACCTGATTCTCTATTTGGGATTACATGATCATCTTTATACCGTGTTGAATTATATCGCCAAAGGTGAAGACGTCCATGCTGACTGGATTTAAACGTTTTTTCATCACAAAACACTGTATTAGACCAATCAAACTCTAAGTGCTCTCTGGCGAAGTTCAGACGAGCAAGTCTGTGAGCATCCGTCAAATATATTTTCTTGGCGTAATGCCTGTGGTGCAACCCCATGTAATGTAGATGATTCCTTATTGTTTGGGCACTCACATCGAACATCTCCGCAAAATGTTTTGTGGGCTTAAAACCATTGATTTCATATTCCCGTCTCATGAATTCTCTATCGTTATTGGAGAGTGCAGGCCGGCGACCACTTCTTCTGTGATCCAACAAACTTCCCTCCTCTCCTTCACGACGAATCCAAAAGCGGACAGAACGCCTCGATATATTCAAATTCCGGGATATCGCACTGATACTGCTTCCCTCATTAAATTGGGCAATTATTTGTGCTCTTTCGGCAATGGTCAAGTTGGCAGGCATTGAGATGATTTTATATGCAGTTGATTGAAAAATAACACGGAAAATATATCGATTTTTTGCATATATTTGACAAAATGTCAATTGTCAGTTTTCTTTTTCAAATGGAATTCGGTTGTCTAAATAGTTTTTATTACTTTTGTTTGGAAACATTTCAATTGCTTTGTAGAAACTAATGTCCTTTTCATTTATACTAAAGGTTAAAATGTCATGTGACATATGACGTATGAATACTAAATACATAGGTTTACGTCATGATAATGTTGTCTCTTTCAGTAATATCTTTTTATAACGAACCTTGTTGTAATTTTCGATGACCGGGAAACTAAATCAAAACTGGTACACCACTTTCTTGGCCGACCGTACCTAGAACCGCCCCCTCCCCGAATGTCCACCTAATTTTATTCGGAACTAATCTCACGCACTGGCCGGATGCGCATTAATTTCGCATCGCATCATATTGCGTCATTCTTGTGTGAAAAATGTCACGTTATCAGTTCAGTGCTCAGGAGTATCTGAACATGGTGCTCATTTATGCTGAGTGTAATTATGATGGTGCACGTGCTCTGAGGATGTATGCTGAGAGGTACTCCTATGCACATTAACAGCGGAATTCTCGTGTTATTGTGAGTGCCCTGGTGCGTATTCGTAACAATGAACCGGTAGTGCCGCGTCGTTCTGGTGGCTCCCGACCCGTGATCTCTGTGCGGCAGGACACACAGCACAGCATTCCGTGTTATCAGGAACTGCATACGCAAGGACCCGGTTTTAATGCGACGAGTGCACCAAAATAACCGTCGGCGATTGCAACAATGTGTAGACAGAGGAATTCAGCATATTGAGCAGTTCAAAATCTAGGTAAGTTTTTAACATTATTTAAATGTATCATAATACCTAAAACATTTCGAAAATATTAAAATAAAAAATAACACTAAACGACTATGCCACAAAATTAATAAGTTCAAAAGGCCCACTCTTTCCTAAAACTGCTTTTATACTCAGGGAGTACCCTGTTCAACGAACGTGTTACTACTGTGACGTTACACGATTGCTATGAATTAACACAAGTACTTAGGTATTACGAGGGGAACTGCATAAAGTAAAAGTTTTTATATTTCTGTTATTGGAGAAAACATTCACTTGCTACTCCTTTGGTTTCTTAATGAAAGTTTACATTTAATAAGCTTACATGTGCTAAAACATGGTTAAAACACATAAAAAACAAATTAAGGATAATATTAACTTGACTGTAATTGAATATTCGTCACTCATGTCAAATTGTAAACTTATCAGTCCGAGAACAACAAGGATTACAGTAAAAAACAATAAATTATTACATTAAACTCGAAGCGAAGCTCAATTTGGAATTACTAAAATTGAAAATAATTCTTTGGAAGATGAATAAAACAGATGCGTTACCAGATAGGTTTAGTGTGCCTACATAGCAATAAAATGTAGATATTATGTAAATAATATTCTGTGTATTGTTCTTCTTTTGATGGAATTAATCTACATTAATTAAATACAATTTGCCCAGGTACGCTACTTACTGTATTTATTGTAGATACTTAATAATTACTAGAGTACGGTAGAAGTTGATAAACCTACAATGCTAATCTCAATTTTTAGATGTGTGTGATTTTAAAACACAAAATGCGCGACGTGACGTCACTCATTTGAATAGTATTGTAGACAATTTTTACACACAAGTATTTACAATATGTCTCAAATGGGAGCGCGGCGCGGTGGCAACGATTGTATGCGATATCAATAGAAGCCACCTGCTCAAGCACAGAGCAGTACATTTCACAATAAATAGCACAACGAGGTGTGGCGAAAGGCTGTCCCCAAGGGGGCGTCCTCTCACCACTGCTATGGAACATGGTTGCAGACAGCCTCATCAGGAGACTCAACGATAAAGGATACTTTGCCGTTGGCTACGCTGATGACATAAACATAATAATAAATGGAAGCCATGAGAACACCATATGCAACCTCATGCGCGAAGCCCTAAAGATAGTAGAGGACTGATGCCGAGAGTATCAACTCTGAGTGAACTCCACAAAAACCAAACTAATACTTTTTACCAAAAAGAGAAAGCTAGCGAAGCTGGAGCTGCCAAGTTTCTTTGGCATCACTTTAAGCCTTTCAGCTGACACCAAATATTTGGGCATCTTTTTGGACAAGCAACTGAATTGGGCAAAACACACTGAACACATTACCAAGAAAGCTAGTATCTGCATGTGGCAGTGCAAACGCATGCTGAGCATGAATTGGGTTATCAACCCCAAAACAACCCACTGGCTATATATGACAGTTATAAGACCAATCATGACGTATGGCTCCCTTGTCTGGTAGTCCAGAACAGACTTAGGTACAGCACAAAAAGACCTCGAGAAGCTGCAACGACTTGCATGTGTGGCAATCACCAGCAGCATGAGAACTGCACCCACTGCCACTCTACAGGCCATGCTGGGACTACCACCATTGCATCTCATAGTACAAGAAGAGGCTGCCCTGGCAGTCTTCAGACTCGCCATATCCGGAGCACTGTTGAGAGACTCCAGGATCAAGCACACACGCATCATGGAGGACTCGGTCAAACGACAACCTGATGACTGCACCCTATGATAAGACTACAAAGACACACCACTTCCAAAAAAACTACCAAATACAGCTCTTGCCAGAGCCAGAGGACAACTCAGGACCCAAGGAGCTTAGGATCTACACCGACGGCTCAAAGACAAACACTGGAACTGGAGTTGGAGTCTTCTCCAGCGATCTCAACATAAAGATATCCAGACCACTAGGCAAGCTCAACACCGTCTACCAGGTGGAATGTGTGGGTATTATCCAAGCGATCCATGCCTCGGAACCAGGAGAGTTACGGATAGTCACATCCGTATACTTTCCGACAGTGCCTCAGTACTACAATCCCTAGGGAAAAACTATATCGCATCCAAACTCATACTAGGATGTCACAAGTCACAACGCGCTGCAACGCTCGGTGGTCGAGAACCGCAACACCGTGACACTACAATGGATAAAGGGGCACAGCGGATCACTCGGCAATGATGCAGTGGACGAACTGGCCAGGTCCAACACAACGGTTTTCGGACCAGAGCTCATTGTGCCGCTCCCCTCCACCCTGCTGCGCACATGGTTAAAAGAAGACACACACGATCAAGCCCAGAAATGTTGGTCCTCGGCACCAGGCTGCAGGCAGTCTAAGGAGGCGATGCCAAATCCAGACAAAAAACTAACCAGGCGCCTCCTACACGTGGACAGAAGAAGCCTGCGAATGGTGGCGGGGACCGCTCACTGAACAAATCGCACCTTTAAAGTAAAACGAAAAATTATCAAATTTTACAGGAGAGCCAATATTTGAAACAGTTCAAGTACTTTATGATTTCTTATGAGTTTATATGATAGATATCTGTTTACTGTATACATGTGCTTTAAAATAGTTTTTCTTTATTTACTTACAAATATATTTTTTAGATTTATATTTTGTTTGGTAACGATAAGATTTAACGCTAGATGGCGAAAAAGACGATATTTTGAAATAATTACAAGTTTAACCTGCAGTTTACGTATATTTTAGATTGATGGTATAAATAACTCAATTCGTGAAAATTTTCGTTTTGTAACGGTTTTACTTTAAAGGTGCGAAATACTACCACACAATAGGTATAACGGACAGTCCCCTGTGCAGGGCATGCATGGGGACGGTGGAAACGGTGGGACACGTGCTCCTAGAGTGCACGGAAATCACCGACATACGAAAGCAAACCCTCGGGTCAATGAATTACCTTACAGACATCCTGAATAGACCGAGAGACCTGATCTGCTTCTGGAGGGAGGTTGGCTGGATGGAGTGACGGCCGACACAGCTCACGCACAATGGTCTCGTGCAGAGACTAAGTGCGGAAACCTGACCAAAGAAGAAGAAGACCCAACTTTCAATGGCGACATTCACTAGGGATGCACTCTTTTTCTTTTAATCGATATTTTGTAAAATGTATGTTTATGTTATTGTTCGTAACGCGCATAAGTCGATATCGTACAAATAATACACACTCGTACAAATAAAACAATACCACATGACAAAATATAAAAACATTTTGTACTAAAATCTAATGAAAACTGTGAAACAACAATAGTGACTTATTTAATGCAGACCAGATAAAAGTATCAGTATCTGTATTTAGTTTAATTATTGAGAAAATTAATTGTTATTAATACTTAAGTACTAATATTAACGACAAAAAAAATTAGATAGTTTGATGTATATGATTACATTTTAACATTTTGATGCACTGATACCTACGCTTTAAAACTGCATAAATTAATCGATACAAAAAATCCTGTCCCTAGGCAAAGGCACCGTCGCTGGCATGGCAGCTATCCTGACCTTAATTGAATATAAGGTACTAGAAACCACTTCAAAATTTTAAATTAAGTTGTAAAATATTAAGTTAGCTTAACTACTAAATATTAGCCAATCGTTTGATGACAAAAGATTCCAAAATATTAGAAAGATTTATCCGACAGTTAAAAAAAAGGGGTTGATTAGTATCAACCCTTTTTTTAACTGTCGGATAAATCTTTAGTGGTCACTGATTAGTATCAGTGACCACAATCTAGGTATGAAGGATATTTGCTATCCCAAACCATAAAAACACGGACAGCAAAAGTGACACAAAATGGAATAGGTATTCTGCAGATTAAGACAATGTGTTTATATTTCACCGTAGTGTCTAAGGTAACAATGCAAATCAGTGACGTGAGCCAATCAGAATTCGAGGAACAGGCAATTATATTGACCGCACGTTAACTTTGTTTCTCTGACATTTTTCTAACCGTATTCACTTCTCAGATAGATTATGAACGACATCCATATCCACTATGTTTATGCCTAAACCTATAGTTTTAAAATTCAAACGGATTATCTAGGAAAATTTCAAGTATTTTTAATACTTGTATTTTTTATTTAAGTTAATCACTAACAAATTGATAACTGAAAACTTACCATAGTCACTAACAACAGAAGTTCAAACGAAAAAGGAAAATATTTTTTTTTTGTAATATTATTTCATCTCCATTGAGGTAATATGTACTTTCATCCCCTTTCATTCCGTTACGCGAATTTAAAAACGCTCCTTCATGTATATAAATAAAGATATTTGACAATAAATCAATGAATCGTCTGTCCTTAGAATAAAACTAGTTTATGCACAAATAATATTGTTTTGTTTTTCTACACAGTGACTTGTAGATTCTTGGAAAGCCGTTTAGAAACCTTTCTTGAATTAGTTTGAGTACCGGGCCCGTATCGTCTTTAAAGTGCACCAAGGGTTTTGTGGTACTGACATTTGATCCCTTTTTAGAAGCGTAGAACACGTTCTGTTTATTTGGGTTGAAAGTGCTGGGATTTATGTGATACTAGATACCCGTACTTTACTCCGGGGTGGGCTTTTAAGGCTCCGGAGTGATCTTTTAAGAGGTAACGGGATCCCGTTCTATGTGTTGATGGTGATCACCGGTCTTAGGTAGGTAAAAATTTCACACTCCCTTTTCTATTCCCTTAAAGTTCAGGCGCCCTTTCAAAGGTTTCCTTCCGCTAGCAAAAAAATAGGTACTCGTACTTTACTGTTATCAAGAATAGCATTTTACCGCGGCTTCGCTCACGTGGGTTAGCCTATGAGATGGGTTAATTTTTTGTGAGCTTGGGCATACAGAATATATACTTTGACTTTTAACTATGTTTTTATTTATTATATTTTAATCGGTAATGACTTCACAAATTACCGTATGGGCGTAAAAAAACAGCAGAGTCGGAGTAGGACTTTAGCGTTTTGTGTTCCTATTAAACCAAAGATATCTTATAGGTTTTCCTGTGAGCTATGTCAAGCTTTAGTTTTTGTATACAAGATGTAACAGATTAAGCGCAATACCTCAGAAACCCCAATTAAAATATTAAATTTTAAGTCTAAAACAACATCCTAAATAAATTAAAACCAAACCTATACATTTTTTATTAAATAGTTATCCTTACGAAACGCAAAACGTATGTGCGTCATATACTATCCTTACGCAGACGCATACACTCGTGCAATGTTAGGGGCCGACACGCACACGAGCGCATTTCCTTGAATTAAGGATTGTATTAATTTGTCATGACACTGATACTGTTTCCATTTTCAACCGACGACAAAAAAAGGAGGAGGGTAGGTATCAATTCGACGCGTATATATTTTTTTATTATGTATGATAACCGATTACTCGAAGACGGCTGAACCGATTTGGAAAATTCTTTTTTTGTTTGATAGGGTATACTTCGAAATTGGTACCATTTGTCACCAAGTCAGGATCTGTTGATGGGATCCTGGAGAAATCGAGGGAACTCTTCAAATATTATAGGCACACCTATGGCGTTTTCAGTATTTCTTATAGTAACTTGTGCAGTTGCTCTCAAAAAGTACCATTTGGGGAAGTGGAACTGATGATGAAGACCACAGATGGCCGCCGAAACTACTCAATAATAAGTATTTCGTGGATTGCGATTCGATTACTTGAATATGGATGTTAAGCACTTTATGCTCGTCACAATACATATGGTGATGTATAGCTGATGGTGAAGTACCAGGAGAACGCCTCAAAAATTAACGGCCCAAAATTGGGAAAAGCAATATTTTGTAAAATGTTATAAGTAGTTGACATTTAGGCTCTTGTAACTAGGTAAATTAAAAATCAACCAACTAAAAAGAGTGAAATAAAAACTTTTTACCAAAAAATTAAACCGACTCCCAAAAAACACTGCAAAGTGAAAAATAACTTTAATTTCGGAAGTCGGTGCCAAAAACGAAAATACAAAACTAAAGACACCGACTACCAAAATTAAAGTTATTTTTCACTTTGCAGTGTTTTTTGGGAGTCGGTTTAATTTTTTGGTAAAAAGTTTTTATAAGTTAAATGAAAGATTTTTCCGTCAAACATTAACACCTATTTTTTATGACGGAAATCGATTCAGAAGCAGATTCTGAACCAACTATTTCCAGGAATTGCGTTTATTCTGTTACATGTTGTATAGTATTTTAGTACGAGAGTAAACTTACATCTATTTTCTAAAATTACTGATAAATACTTTGATACTATTAAGTTAATGATATAATAAAATGTTTAAGATTGTCTCAATAACTACTTTCATTAGAAATGTCGCACAGTACAAGTTTGAGAAAAAGTTTTTGTTTTGTGTTTGCCAAAATAGAACTCGTTACACAATATTCGTTTATTTACCTTAAACGTCTATATTTGGCAATCACGAGTTAAGAATATTAGTGCCAAATTTGATCTGAATCGATCCTGTAGATTCAGAAGAAATTGGCTGTAACAGACAGACAGATACGAGACAGAGAGTTTTCTCTTAAGGAAGTTCATAACTCTTAAAAAGTTATACCATTTTTTTCGAACGCATAATCATCCAATGCTGAGCCCCGCTCTAATAGAGCAGAAGAAAGTGTCAGATTTCTACTGACTAAAAATCAGACTGAAACCCGGAATGCAACCCAGGAAGAGTTGCATTCCAGGGCCGCGCGTGGTATCTTGTTAGAACATTTCCGCAACCCTGACAGCTAAATACAGTTATGCTTTTCTTTTATATAAGAACGTTGGCTAGGTCTTGTGTAGAAGGAATTTCTCTTTGTATGCTCTCCTCACATATTTACCCTACATCATATCCCTGGCATCAAAATGACTTATTTAAGCCGTTTCCTAACTATTGGCGAATCCTCGCATCCCTTGTTACGCCTTTCTGCCAATAAATTTGCGATAAGACAAATCGTTTCAGGTCTTAGAAGCTTACGTACGAATTCAGGGTTCTTTTATCAATTTACGTACCGTAAAAGCTTCTACAAAACCTTGTTGGTACTGAGAAAATGGAGTATGATATTTAAATGAAATACTTTGTTCTTGGAAAAACAAAATGGGGATCGCTAAATTAAATGATATTAAACTTTGTCGGGTCTGTATTGTGTTTCTATTACTCTATAACTGTTGGGGCGTAGTTCGGTAGATGGATGAAGTTGTACCATTTGATGAAGTGAATGAACTTTGAGAGAAAGAGGCTGAAAGAAAATTTTGTGAGAAATTTTGAATAATTATTATATTAAGAGGTATTCTAAAATGGTTTCAGACCTGTCTGTAATGATTAACCGTGGTGGATAGCAGTGGTTACAGGGCACGAGTTGCGAGTTATATACAACGTGTAACGGAAACCCCATATCTATCCAAAAGCGCTGAAGACAACACCTGGTATGGAGTCTCTATGCACAGTTTCAGCACAAAATAACTGACTCAAAGAATTGATACCAAATTATTCGTTTCATATATGTCTTGAATACCAATCATAACAAACGTATCACAGCACTACGAGGGTCAATAACTTTCCACGTCACTTGCCAATAACACGATAATTCTCTTCGTTCTTCTTAATTTGAAAAATTCGGTCTCTGGTATCAGTGTATTGGAATTTGTAATAAGTTCTACACACGTAGACTTAGGTTTACAAAACCGTTGCCATATCGTTTGTTATCATCCAAAGAAGTTATGCAGTTACACGTTGTATAGGTCTTGGGTTTGAAATCAGACAAGCAAACATTATCATGTGCTGTTTGCATCATCACTTTTGCCTTCAAAGCAGTGAAGGAAAACGTCGTGAGGAAACCAGTATGTATAGGAAGTATATATAGGACCGCAGACCCGAAGACATGCGACATCCAGCAAACCACCACTAGGCTGCATGGTGAATTACGGGTCATTCTCTCTGATAGAAAGAACACCTGTGTCGAAAATAGTGTAGAATTTAAAATATTAATTACCGTGCCTTTTTTTTAAGGATGAGAAATCACCCATTGACTGCCCCCCTATTTGGGCGAAGTGGGAGGGTGTGTCAGACTTTAACTGACTAAAACCCATCCATGTTCCATCTTTTGCCCTTCGTGTTCTGAGGTCGCGGTAACTCTTTCGAACAATTCCGCAACCCCGGCAGGCGAAGGCCCCCTTGTCGGCCCCGACTATTTTGTTGACACTCTTTGAGGCGCGCGTGGAACACGACGCGTCGTCTACATGGGCCTGGTTTCAGTCGGGAGGCGAGCTACCCATTGCTCGCAGCCCGCAGGCCCACAATTACCATGCCTGTGTTGATAACTGTGAAGTTATTGCATGCATATGACTTGTACGCCGTACTTATTTATGTACTTATAAAAAATCACTAAATTATAAAGCTTTCCTTTGGTGCAGCAATAACGCCGCAACTGTAGAGAGTTGGTGGAGGTTAGTCCCAAAAATCCACTTATTCGAGGTGCCGAAATGCTTCGCTGCAGACGTAGATAAGCTTATTAGGGGCTATTCTGGCGTCGACTGGATTTAACGCCGGCTTCTTGTTTTATCAACTCTCCTCAGATCCTTCAACAGCAGTTAGTTTCTTTGCAAAATTATATTTCCAAAATACGTGTTTTATAACGCCAATATTTCAGCATAAATGGGATATAAAAATTCCTGTTACTAAGGCAGTTAGGCTGGCCAGTAAAGCTTAAAATATCAAGCAAAACTTTTCTGAGCAAAAGTTGCGTTAAATTGACTAAAGTTGGTGTTTGCCGGCTCTTTTTTAATTATGTTTATGTTTTCAATATGGTTTTTATAGACTCTCAAGTTAAAGATTTTGATTTTAAAATTCGATTAAAGGGTTTATACTGCAGCGTCCAGTTAGTCAATTTACCTCATAGACTTATCTAAGTACTGTCATGATCTCACATGTTAGTATTTTGTATTATCTTCTATATACAGACATATTATGCCAAGTAAATGTATAGGTCGGGCACGCCGCAATTGCGGCGGTAAGACCCCTCTTTGAGGAGTGGCTAGATCGGCGTCACGTCGCCTGACCTACCGCATGACGCAGGTCCTCACCGGACACGGAAGTTTCGGGAGGTAGACGCCCACGGCGTCGGACCATGCCAGGGTCGACGCCTCAAAGAACGTCAGCAAGATGACGAGGCCCCCCCTGTAGAGGTCCGAAGCCTGCCGGGGTCGTGGGACTTATCTCATTACCGTGACCCCGGAACGTAAAGGGCTATTGAAGGAATACCGTGGTAGTCAGTACAAGTCTGACAGTCCCTCCGGCCCTGCCCGGGGTGGGAGGACTTACCTGATGATTTTACCACGAAAAAAAAAATAAGTAAATTAATATCCTACCGTTATCTTGCAACTGTGTCTGATGGGTAAGGAAGAGACGCCTGGGTGTCACCACTGCGAGGGTCGCCCTGAGGACACAGTCGAGCACATGGTGCAGGACTGCCCAGCTTGGGCAGAGCACCGACGTGTCCTCACGGCGACAATAGGCGGAGACCTCTCGCGCCCGGCCTTGGTCGAGGCCATGCTGCGGGGCGAGAGGGAGTGGGAAGCGGTCGCCTCCTTCTGCGAAGCAGTCATGCTTCCGAAGGAGGAGGCGGGCCGCGTGAGGGAGAGGATGGCGTCCTCCCTCCAGCCCAGCCGCAGTGGTAGACGCCCACGGCGTCGGACGTCAGCCGACGATCTCCGGCCACCATAGGCGCGGGCATGCGGACAGCGAGTAAAGGGCAACTCGCTGTTCGACCATGGACCATGCCCGGGTCGACGGCGCGTCGTGTTCCACGCGCGCCTCAAAGAGCGTCAGCAACATGACGAGGCCCCCTCTGCAGAGGGCCGAAGCCTGCCGGGGTCGTGGGACTCATCCCGTTACCGTGGCCCCGGTACGTAAAGGGCTATTGAAGGAACACCGTGGATTTTAGTCAGTAAAAGTCTGACAGTCCCTCCCACCCTGCCCGGAGTGGGAGGACTTATTTGATAATTTTACCACGTTAAAAAAAAAAAAAACGTTATCTTGCAAAGAAACACTAAGGATAAATTATCACTTATGGCCCACGCATAAAGTTTGTTCTTACTACATGTAAATAGATGACCTTCCTCATTGGTCGCAAGGGACGACTGCTGATCAAGAAGTCTCAGGTTTGATTACCGGTTCGGGTAAAAGTGCTTTTGGGTTTTTGTCCTGTGCTTAATCTCTCTCCAGTCATGTCGTGTCATCCCATCGGCGTACGAGAGTAACGAAACTAAGAGTAAACATAATCTCTGCGCAGATTTCTCATCTCCGTTGACATTGAGTGCCGCCGTGGTTAAAATCGGTCAGGAGAACGATTATTATTGCGTTTTGTTTTCTACACAACCTTTGTGATAAATTTGAGTGAAGTTCAATACCCTGAGGTGTCGTAGTTGTAGACTTCGTGACTGATATTGATTAAACGACATTAGTAACTAAACGTTCCGAACTTGCCACTTTTCCTTATAAAAACTCCATCCTCATTTGTTACAACTAACTCAATTGCCAACGTAATAGTAGTACTTAATAAATGTTTTCACGGTCTCACATTTATGGAACTAAGTAAATGAGCTCCGGGTTATAGACAATGGTTATAAATTGTGATTGCGACGGTTTTATTAGTACCCTAATAAATTACATTAGCGAATTCTACGCAGCCGTCACAGACGTAGTCCAAAACGGTCAGCAATTCAGCCTTTGGACGAATGCCCCCGATAAACTTCGGTCGCTATCGGTTTGACCGTAGTTCCTATGTATTGTGGATATTGGATGGCCATGAATATTTTCGCACTCTTCATTTCTTTCTTATCTATCGGCGAATCTGCTTCGAGAGTTATTACGTTATCTTTATAGAAATCGGGGTTCGTG
Source organism: Tholera decimalis (assembly GCA_943138885.2). Classification (NCBI taxonomy): domain Eukaryota; kingdom Metazoa; phylum Arthropoda; class Insecta; order Lepidoptera; family Noctuidae; genus Tholera; species Tholera decimalis. Next base: position 12,125,996 of record OW964563.2, read on the forward strand.
TTTAGTAAATTATTTTTAAAGGTATTTTTTGTAAAGTAAAAGTTTTAAGTATATTATTTTGCCTAACAGGCGCTACTGGCGGGTTTACTTAGCTGACACTAGAAGCTTATAGATAAAAGAAAACATCAGTTTTATAATGTAGAAAGATTTACTCATATCTTTTTATACTAGAAAAAAATCATAATCTTCCGATATTATTGACGTATTTTTTCCTGTTAAAAGGTTGTTTTTCCTTTTTTATTGAATTTATACAATAACAACTTTAATTATAATATACATAGATTCCTTGTCATCATTGTAATCGTTAATTGTTCTAATTATTTATTTTAGTTTTTCATGAATACGAGTTAAGTTTTCAACAAAATGATTTCAGATACAATAATTTAATTTACTTGAGTAGACAAATCAAATCATATGGTAGGAAGATTCTATTTATTTTACATAAACAAATCATTACATTTTCTAAACTTTTAATTAAAATATCAAAATCGCAAACAAGCAATGTCTTCTGTGCTGAATGAAGCTATCGCGTAACGTGCTGTTTCATAGGTATTATTATTCAATTTAAGTAAATAAAAGCTAAATTTTATTAACATGATATCAATAGTCATTAGTATGTAAAGAGGGATAATTATTTCCCTGCTTTAGTAAGCAGTGAAATAATTATCCCTCTTTGAGGAGTGGCTTGAGAGACGCCATGGCGTCCTCTCCTTCTGCCTGGTGCAGGTGCTGACCGGACTTGGCTGTTTCGGGAGGTACCTGTTTCGAATACAGCGGGAGGACACGCCTGGTGGTCCTCATTATGAGGACCACCCGGAGGACACGGTGGAGCATACGGTCGAGGTATGCCCTGCTTGGGTGGAGCACCGCCGTGTCCTCATGGAGGTGATTGGCGGCGGCGACCTCTCGCGACCGGCTCTGGTTCAGAACATGATGCGGGGCGAGAGGAAATGGGATGCAGTCGCCTCCTTCTGCGAAGCAGTCATGCTAGCGAAAGAGGAGGCTGAACGCGCGAGGGAAAGGCAACTCAAAGGAAAGGCCTCGCGCCCCAGCCACTGCGGGAGACGCCCTGGGCTTCGGGGATCGCAAACCGATCTCCGGCTACCGTAGGTGCGGGCTTGCGGACGGCGAGCAGGGGTAGCTCACCGTCCGGTAAGGACCAGGCCCGGGTCGGCGGCGCGTCGTGTTCCACGCCCGCCTTAAAGAGTTGTCAGCACTAGTGATGGAGCCCCATAGGGCTATTACTTACCGGGGTTATGGGAATGTTATAACGAGATACCGCGGCCCCGGAAGTTAAGGGCAGCTGAAGGAACAGGGTGGGTTTTTATTCAGCAGAAGTGTGACACTCCCTTCACTCCGCTCCACCCAGAGCGGAAGAAGTCATTCGATGATTTTCCCATCCGGTAAAAAAAGGGAAATAATTATGACAGCCTTTTCATATAGTATCAAATCGACTATGATTTTTTCTGCAAACCAGCGGACTTTTACGAAACCTATATACACAAGGTACATGTGTTTTTATGATTTATGACAATAGCCGGATATACTCATTGCCCCTTGATACATTTATAGGCTTGAATAGAGAATTAATCTTTTTAAGCACACTCACCATAATCGAGTCTTCATGACGTAGCATCCCTTGTGGATTCTAATTACCTGTGAACATGAAATAAGTAACATTAGTTAACTATGTATGTTTAGTAGTTACAGCGTGTGTTGGGTAACATTTAGGTACTTTTAGTAGATTAATTTGGGTACTGTTGGTAGATTTAGGGGCGCGTTGAAGAGTATTTAATTGCTCCCGCAGTCACCAGCGCAAGTAATTACCAGCCCTGACTCTTACATGAGCCAGCCCGCGACGTTGAGCCAGTAGCTTTAAATTTGTCCCGTAATAATAATAATGATCCCATTCACCTTGACCTTAGCTGCCTACTCCAACGACGCCCTATGCCGAGCTCCGTACCCCATAGGGGGTGCCCCTACGGTACGGATCTTAGCGTACAGTCACCTAGTTTGTGAGTTGTTTAAAAAGCCCTAGCTGGAGGCTTTAATTATAATAAATTAAAGCAGCGACAAGCAAGCTGGCTAAGCAGCCAGCAAAAACACCAGCGCAAGTGTGAGAAGTACAAGAAGGTTTTCGTCAGTTACAGTGACAAAATTCGCCCACCCTGGGGCGGAAAACATCCATAAGAATCAAGTCACTGAAGTTATTTGTTTAGATTTGTTATAGCGTTTATTTGCAGTTGACATTTTTTTTAAACTTAACGTTGAAATTTTATTAAATATATGCAACGTAATCCTTATATTTTTAAGAAAGCTAAATTTAGCTGAACGTTATCCAATAAAAATAAACTAAAATGGAAACGATATTGAGCCGACGCTAGATGACGACGTTAAAAGTAAAGTCTGCTTACTCTATTATTTATATAACCCATCCATTCTCACAATATCGAACATGGAATTGTATCAGAAATGTACGTAACAAACAGCAAATGTGTGAAAATCAAATCTTGCTCTTCTGGCCCGGTGCCAAAGGATCATGTCGGGCTTGCTTGTCGGCTAACCGCAGCTCCGGCCTAATATCCGATTTAAGTCTGGTTACCCACAAGGACGCGGGAATCCTTCGACCAATATACTGCGCTGAGCGCGACATATATTTTGGTAGATGCGTTTTGCTGTAATGTAGTTTGTGGGATGCTTGGGATGATTTTAGAAATCGGGAAAGCAATGGTGATGATCTTGATTTGGAATGGGTTAATTGAGAGGGTATTGTAATTTTTGTATACACAACTGATACATATTGTTAAAGTAACATTTTACAAAAATCTAATTAATTTGCGCATGTGGTGTTTATATTTAAGTGGTTATTACGCTATTATTCCTGTATACCGAAAGTTTTTAAGTATATTTATTAGTGTAAGCAGTCTTTTTGAAATCAATAAATAAAATATATATATATTTTTTATAAAGATTACTAGCTATATGGGTAGAGTTCACATTACTAGCAATCCTGTTAACCCCTCCAATTAAGCTAAATATGCTTGTGTCTGGAGTGGGTTCACTATAATAGTGTAATAGGTGGGGTTCGAACCCGCGACCTTTTGATTACAAGTCCGACACCTTAGCCATTAGGCTATTGACGCTTTCCCAATAATGTGCAGTTTTCTCATGCAACCTCGACCCCGGAACGTAAGAGCAAGTGAAGGAACAGGATGGGTTAGTCCTTTCCGCTCGGTGGGAAAATCATCGAATAACCCCGATTTTCCCACCGGAAAAAAACGGTAATGAAAACAGTGAAATAATTATGTTATAGCAAGCGAATTAAATCCAAACAAAAATAAAATTTCAGCAATGGAAAAACCAGAAAAATATTAACAGTAGGCACACAAGAGAAACACTGTTACTGCTAACAAAATGTATTGTAACTACTGAAAAAAACCTGTTGGACAAAAAGTCTTTACAAACTTTATTCATTTGTGCACAACGTCAGTTTGTAACGACGAAAACATAACTCCCCTTATCTATATGCTTTAAACCGGGCTAATTAGGCTCCAAAACCCAGACTACGTGATGTTACATACATTTTTTAAATTCGCCCACTTGGCTAGCAGGCGAGCGGATAAAAAATACCGATCTTGCAAATTTTAAATAACTTTGTGGATAGTAAATTATGGTAAACAATTTAACATTTTTAGTGGAGAGGAAAACTTGAAAAATATCGTGAATAGTGTCTTTTGTGATTGTGACAGTCGGTCACTTTAATGAGCTTTTAGTTATGCAGCCAACCGTTAGTATTTATTATGGACAGTATTTGGCTGTTAGTACATCGTAAGAAAGCTCTTGAGAAACTGATAGTGACCGCAAAGATTGAAGTAAAAAGACCGCAGGGCCGCATTTCGATGCGCTGGTCCAACCAGGTCCACCGTGCTTTCGAACCCGGCAATCTTTACGATACCTTGCATGCTGCCGAAAATAGAAACCTATGACAAGACATTGTCCATTGCAAGGTGCACCACGGACGTGGTCACGACCCACAGCAATGAGGAACACGACGCAAGGAAGAGGATTTAGCTGTAAAATCCATACTAATGTTATAAATGCGAAAGTGTGTTCGTTTTGTTCTTTGTTTGTCCTTCATTAATATTCAAAAGGAGAAAAAAATCGATTTGAATTTGTTTTGGAGAGAAGGGCAATAAGTGAAATAGCTTGTTTTTCGCTAAAAATAACTTTTCACTAGACCGAAGCCGCGTGCAAAAGCTAGTCAGAAAATAAAGTATATATATAGTAGTACTATGTCAAACATATTAACATATTTTCAACTAGCTAGCAATTACTTTAGCCCCATGTAATTAATTCTTACCCTCTTCATATCTTGTGGGTTTAACTTGTGTGTTTATCTGATAAATAAAATGTATTACTAAACAGCTTTTTGTAAAAGAGTTGTATTCGTCCCTTACTCGTATAAACTTTTATCTTCTAACAATAAAGTAGAATAGAATAGGATTGGATTACATGCAACCAAAATAATAATAATAGGATTATAGCTGGTTCAATCATACTCTGTAAAACTTTGTCCTAACTTTCATAGCCTTTTGATTCTATTCTTCTATTAAATGCACTTCGTATTGGCTACTAGTCTGTATGCATTTAATTGAAAGTTGCGGAATCATTTCAAATAAAAAACCTCTTTCTATAACACTGTATAATTATATTTATAACATAGATGTGTTTTGAGATTAATGAGCATGTAAGTTTATTTTAGTTTTATAATTATGTTTTCGTAAAAATATAGCCAAAATATATTTTCAAATTTTATTATTTTTATGCACCTGGCATGTATAATAAAATCACTACAGCTATGTCTATATATGAATACGTGCGTAAAATAAACAGTTCCTAATTTAAAAAAGTAGGTTTTAAAAAGTTTTTCTAGAACGTGCGTTGTTCTATTCTATTATTCTTTCCGTAGGGAACAAAGAAACCTTGCAATTAATTGGCCGTGAAATACATTGCGCACAGAGGCGCGACGCGTCGTCTGTTGAAAACCAAGTGTTAGAAACCATCATCATATACATATAAAAAGTGCCAAAAGTTACTCCTAATTTATTTTAGACGTTTTTTATGTATATACGAGCGTGATGTTGATTTAAGGTCTTCAGGGAAATAAGAATAAATAATTCTGTCCCTTCCCTTGAAATCTAATTTTGGAAAATAATGAAAATGTCAGATATTACTTTGATACTAAGAAAAATGGTTGCGTTTCTATTCTAGTGAATCTAGCTTTATTTGTTCTAGTCCAGAAGTAATTTAGAATTCTATTAGACACAATTTCTTAGCTTAGGTTTTTACTGATGGGTAATGTTCCCAAATATTCTACCTTCTACTGTAATAAAGTTTAAAAATATGTCTACATATTAATACGCACTGAGGGAGTAATACGACGTTTTGCACCATTAAAGTTTATATGGAGAAAGATTGCAAACAGAAAATATTTTTCCATAATGCTAAAAATTGAAATTGAAAGTCTACCACGGAATGAATACTAGTCTTAGTAGTAACTTATTCTCAGTAGTTGCGAATATGTAGAAAAACATAAAGAGTTGTTATATAGTTGTATTATATACTTATATAGTAATAAATATGCATCAACGGGCTTGTTTGTATAGGGTAGTTTCCTAAAATATTTTATTTAGTCCGTCACGTAGTTTAACAAAAAACATTGGACACGTATTTTTTTATTTTTTCACGTTATTGAAAAATTAACACGATACAGTGAGTTGAAATTTCGCGTTACCTCACACCTCGGTATAATTCTTAGCAAAGTGTAACGTCAGCAGCCCCCTCTCCTGTACTTTTAAGCTTTCCATCTTTGTGAATTTTTCTTGACTTAAACAAGCAAAAAAAAATAAGTGACCATTATTTTTTGAAAATCTACCTAATGGACTAAATAAAATAATTATTTTGTAACACAGGAAACTACCCTATAGTCTGTCTGTCTATAAAAGAGTTTTGAACCATTCAGTTTTCATTACACTTTTGAAAGAAAGTTTACTTTCTTAAAGCGTATGTCACATCATAGAGTTAAAATATTGTTTCTGCAACATAGTATTTTACCTCTGAATCCCCAAGACGTGGTCTTAGAAAGTTATATTAAGTAAATAAGCTGCTAACTAAATTACACGCTCATTTCATAAGTTTCCAAGAAACCTGTTACATTTTCATCGTAACAGCTAAGTCCGTTTACTGAAAGACATTTTTATATCCACATAGATAACTTGCTCAGACGAGGGAGCTCTAGGGATATATGTGTTCCTATTCCCGGGGTCTTATAACGTGCAAGATATTCTACAGTTCAATTAACACAAACCGGTTGTTTTAAAAGGTATACCGTGTTGAGAAAGAGCACCTACAAGAGGTTTTTATTACTCTTATACCAATTTCTGAAAAGGAAGTTGTTTCTTCATTCAGTTGTTTTTTCTTTTCTTTCGCTGTTGTACAATATATGCATAGTATTTTGGCATATCGCGTTCTTAAATCTCATGAAAAAATAATATTGATAAATACATTTACCGTGAGAAGCATTTTAAAACCTTCGGCATTACGCAGAAATTGGATAAAATATGTATACGCGTATAAAGTATTCCGTTTTCAATCACTAATAGCTTATATTTGCAGATTTTGCTGTTGACGATAGACGGTAAAAAATAACCAGCAAGCATAGATTCGTGAATTGTAAAGGGTTGACGCACGAACTTCGGCCAGCTATCGATAGTTGATAGTGTTTTAAAAATGTGTAGTTTATATAAAAAGTAAAAAAACTAAAACCCGACTACGACAAAAAAATCGATGCTAAAAAGGATGAAACAAGATTTTCAGGATGCTGAAATAAACAAGGTTACTGGAAAAACAAGAACAGAACAAAAATAAAAGCCGTAGTCACACGTCACGTTATTAATTGTCTTGTTACGGTTGATATCCTATATAAGGTGTCACTACGGCTTTTATTTTTTTTCTGTTCTTGTTTTTCCAGTAACCTTATTTATTTCAGCATCCTGAAAATCTTGTTTCATCCTTTTTAGCATCGATTTTTTTGTCGTGGTCGGGTTTTAGTTTTTTTACTTTTTATTATTTAACCTATTTTGGTGTTAAATCACTGTGCTTCTATACTATTTACTTTATTTTTTATAAGTTCAAGTGAAGCCCTTTCAAATGATACCAAACACGGTATATCTATCATACTTTTATTTTTTACACATGACTTTTTGACCGCTAGAGGGCGCCACGTTAAATTTAAGTAATATTTTTGATAAGTACAAGTGAAGCCCTATCAAATGATACCAAACACGGTGTATCTATCTTATTTTTATTTTTTTACACTGATTTTTTGTCCACTAGAGGGCACCACTTTAAATTTAAGCAATGTTTTGAAAATGTGCATGTGACGCCCTTTCAAATGATACCAAACACGGTGTGTTTATCTTATTTTTATTTTTTAACACAACACTTTTTGGGCCCTAGAGGGCGCCACATTGAGTTTTGTGCACGTCACGTAGCCTATGTTCAGCGGACGGTCAAGACGGTTCTAACGATACCTCATTTGTCGAGTTCCGATAAGCAGCTTTGGAGCTATGAGGGAACAGATGAACATACACACATACATACATACATACACACATACATACATACATACATACATACATAGCCTGTCAAAATCATAACCCTCCTTTGGCTTTGCCGTAGTCGGGTAAAAATTAAATATAAAAACTTTTTAACAAAAAATTAAACCGACTCCCAAAACACACTGCAAAGTGAAAAATAACTTTAATTTCGGTAGTCGGTGTCTTTAGTTTTGTTTTTTCGTTTTTGGCACCGACTTCCAAAATTAAAGTTATTTTTCACTTTGCAGTGTGTTTTGGGAGTCGGTTTAATTTTTTGTTAAAAAGTTTTTATTTCACTCTTTTTAGTTGGTCGATTTTTAATTTACCTAGTTAAAAGAGCCTACATGTCAACTACTTATAACCTTTTACAAAATATTGCTTTTCCCAATGCTGGGCCGTTAATTGTTGAGGAGTTCTCCTGGTACTTCACCATCAGCTCTACATCACCATATGCATTGTGACGAACATAAAGTGCTTAACATCCATATTCAAGTAATCGAATCGCAATCCACACAATACTTATTATTGAATAGTTTCGGCGGCCATCTGTGGTCTTCATCATCAGTTCCACTTCCCCAAATGGTACTTTTTGAGAGCAACTGCACAAGTTACTATAAGAAATACCCAAAACGCCATAGGTGTGCCTATAATATTTGAAGAGTTCCCTCGATTTCTCCAAGATCCCATCATCAGATCCTGACTTTGGTGATAATGGTACCAATTTCGAAGTATACCCATTCGAACAAAAAAAGAATTTTCCAAATCGGTTCAGCCGTCTTCGAGTACTCGATGATCATACATAAAAAAAAAAAAAAAAAAAAAATATACGCGTCGAATTGATAACCTCCTCTTTTGGTCGTCGGTTGAAAAGGACCCTCGTTTTCGGGAGGAAAACCACGAAATGACCCCACTCCGAGTGGACCACAAGGAAATGTCAAAGATTTTTACTGACTAAAAGCCCTGTTTCTTCAGTTGCTGTTTTGGGCCGCGGTAACTCGTTAGAATAATTCCGCAATCCCGAGCATTCCCCGGTATTAAAGGAGAGACCCTTGATTATTGATCAGGTCATAAAATTTAGATACGTATGCCTCGATACCTGATACCTCGGAACCTGAATCGCAATAATCGGCATTGCTCGCATAACTGATATTCAATATCGGCGAGGACTTTTCCGCGGATTCGAATGTTTGTGCCCCTTTCAACTTGGGTGAAATATATGAGGGAGACATTTCACTAAACGAGCATTGTGGATTAGTGGAGGTCGCTAGCGGAGGCGATCTTTTTTGTATTTTTCCACGACAAATAAATTTGCTTTAATTTGGCGGGTCGTCTTTATTGGTGGAATTGACACTTAATTACCATTTTTGAAGTGGGATGAATTCAATGAACAAGCTAGTAATAGACAGAAAAAGTGACATCCTCGCTTGGAGAAAATAGATGTACTTATAGAAAGTTTTTTTATTCATGATAGGCGCGCGTTTGATCACTATCTCAACTGATGATAAGCGATGATGTGGTTGAAGATGAAGCACGCTTGCCTAAAAGTAGCCTTTTTACTTAAAAATCTCCCGGTTATAGCTATCAGGAAATACAGACTTTGGTAGGGAATTCCACTCCATAGCTGTACGCACCGTGAAAGTATTCCCAAAACTTTTTGGTGCGTATGGGAACTTAACAAAATCGAGAGAAATTAACTAACAACTAGTAAATAAAGAACAAAAACACTCAAACTTACACTAAATCATCAAATAAATACTCCTGCTCCGGGTTGAGCAAAAAGGAGTGGCGGACTTTTTACCCTACTACCCTACCATACCCTTGTATTACCCTTGCATGCCAGGGCCGTATCTTGGAGAACATTAACACAACCCCATCAGGACTCCGGAACCCACTTTGTGCAACGCCTGTTAGTGCAAATCCCGGGGGGAGGAGGGGGACTGTAAAATGGTCTCCCTTGATCCTCCCACATGTTCACTGTACCACCGATTTTTTGAGGTCACTCGGTTACACAGAGTCCCCGCCCTGAGCGCCAACAATACCGTAGTACGGTCGGCCAAGAAAGTGGTGTACCAGTTTTGATTTAGTTTCCCGGTCATCGAAAATTACAACAAGGTTCGTTATAAAAAGATATTACTGAAAGAGACAACATTATCATGACGTAAACCTATGTATTTAGTATTCATACGTCATATGTCACATGACATTTTAACCTTTAGTATAAATGAAAAGGACATTAGTTTCTACAAAGCAATTGAAATGTTTCCAAACAAAAGTAATAAAAACTATTTAGACAACCGAATTCCATTTGAAAAAGAAAACTGACAATTGACATTTTGTCAAATATATGCAAAAAATCGATATATTTTCCGTGTTATTTTTCAATCAACTGCATATAAAATCATCTCAATGCCTGCCAACTTGACCATTGCCGAAAGAGCACAAATAATTGCCCAATTTAATGAGGGAAGCAGTATCAGTGCGATATCCCGGAATTTGAATATATCGAGGCGTTCTGTCCGCTTTTGGATTCGTCGTGAAGGAGAGGAGGGAAGTTTGTTGGATCACAGAAGAAGTGGTCGCCGGCCTGCACTCTCCAATAACGATAGAGAATTCATGAGACGGGAATATGAAATCAATGGTTTTAAGCCCACAAAACATTTTGCGGAGATGTTCGATGTGAGTGCCCAAACAATAAGGAATCATCTACATTACATGGGGTTGCACCACAGGCATTACGCCAAGAAAATATATTTGACGGATGCTCACAGACTTGCTCGTCTGAACTTCGCCAGAGAGCACTTAGAGTTTGATTGGTCTAATACAGTGTTTTGTGATGAAAAAACGTTTAAATCCAGTCAGCATGGACGTCTTCACCTTTGGCGATATAATTCAACACGGTATAAAGATGATCATGTAATCCCAAATAGAGAATCAGGTCGAATTTCCGTAAATATTTGGGGCTGGATGAGTACGGATGGTGTAGGAGAATTGTGTTCTCTACCTCCTCGAGCGACGGCTGTAAATTATATCGACGTGCTTCAGAATGCAATGCTACCGACAGTCCGTAATGTTTACCCGGAGAACGAAGTGCCACAATTTGATTTTGTTCAAGATAATTGTTCAATTCATAATGCGAGGATCGTAAGAGCCTGGTTTCGTTCACACACTGACGTAAGGGTAATTCAGTGGCCCTCAAGATCGCCGGACCTCAACCCGATAGAAAATCTTTGGGGCCTTATGGTCCAACGATGGTCGCATCAAAATGAAAGAACCAAACAAGCTCTTATTAGTCACTGTAATTATATCTGGGAGGAAATGCGGGGAACCGATATTTGCTCACGGCTTGTTGGTTCAATGAGGTCTCGTCTTTTAGAGGTTATAGAGGCCAACGGCGGTTACACCCGTTTCTAATTTTTAAAAATTTTCAATATCTTCTAAATATTACTATATATGCTATGTTTTTGTTTGTTATAAGTATTTTAAAATTGATTGTAGAAATTTAATAAAAGGATAAATCTATTTTTAGCTTGTTTTTTATTGATATTGTAATTACAAGTTTACAGAAATTGTAGGTTTGTGGACTCGCCTTGTGCCTTTACAATTTTATGTAACTTGTTGATTACAATTCTGAATTTGTAGATACAATTTTGTCATCAAAATCTACAGCCCCCCGCCGTTGATTTTACGACGTCATTGGTTCCATCAAGTTCAAACTAAGAACAGCTGTCACGTTACAAACAGTAATAGTCGTTATCAATAATCAGATAAAGACAGCAATAGAAGTTGTCAGATCGATCTGCAAGCGAAACTAATCTTTATCACCTATGAATCTGCAAGCGATATTCAACCTTAGGGTGGTACACCACTTTCTTGGCCGACTGTACTAGGTAAGTAAGTGCTATAAAAATACTATTCATAGGTACCTACCAGGGATGTTGCGAATATTCGCATCCGCATCCGCAAATGCGGAGCTTCCGTATGGATTTGGACATCTGCATCCGCATCCGCATCCGCAATAATCAATGTGAAGTTGAAACCAGAAAGAAATTGGGCGGGACCGGTGAATGGCACGTGCCGTTCGCACGTGTCATTAACCAATGGGAGCGAAAAATTAGTGACAAGATCCGATGCGTTTGTTGTGGTGCATCATTTGTGTCTTGTAAATAAATCATTACGTGTTTGTTTGCGCTGTGGAATACATATCGTAGAGATATGTAGCCTATCTACCCTTCGCTTTGGAGAAGCTGCCGATCATAAACAACGTCTGAGACACGCGCACCTAGAACCTTACATACAATGCACAAAGGAATATTATTATAAATACTATAAATTAAATTGAAATTGAAATTGAAAACCATTTATTCGGTTATAAACACACACAACAACAGAAAATTACAAACATAAAAATAAAAAAATAATAAAAAATTACATTAAGAATTTCGCTGAGCATGTCTACACCGAAAGGGTTACCAACTCAGCATTTGCTGGGCGAAAGACACCCAGCGCTGGTTTTCAGTTGGCACCCCGCAGTGACACACGGACGAGGGTAAATAAACTAATATTAATTAATGTGTAGTGTATTAAATACATAAATAAAACAAAAATTGTAACGTTTAATATCGTGCTACGTGCTAAAAATAAAAAATAAAAACCTTTAAATTGTAATTTGAAACTCGCCACCAAAAAGCGCGTTAGTTGCCTAGTATCAAACTGCCCGCCAAAGGAAAAAAATAAATAATAACAAAAAAGTGACAAGAAAAGTTATTAATGAAATACGATTTTTTATTAAAACTAGATAAAATAAAATTGATCAAATAAATTTTACAACAGGTGTTGAGATTTCAAATAACTGCCCTAATACTAAGTTTGTCAAATAAAATTGAGTAATAAATATAAATAATAAATATAATGTAAACAAACATACGACACGCGTGCCCTGAGAGCGCGCGATTACAGAATGACCACTGTTAAACTTTTGTAAACACTACTATTATAGTGTTTACAAAAGTGACGTTTCCGATTCTCTTAATGCCAATTCCGAAGGGGCTAAAAGAATGAGAATCACAGATTCCACGGAAAAGGATATGGGACAACTAGGATCAGGGACGTCAGGTTCCCTCAGAAAGCCATGCTTAAAAAAGGATCTTGCCATCATGTTAGATTCGTCAAGTGAAGATGAGAGTCAAGAAATACCAGAAAATGGTAGCACTGAAGCTGTACTCAAAAAAGAATTACTTTCTTATCGCACTAACAAAAGAGTCAATGTGGATGAGAATCCTCTTAAATGGTGGAGTGTTCATCGAGAGGAATTTAACATATTATCACCGATAGCACGAAGATTTTTATCCACTCCACCAGGCAGTGTTCCTAGCCAACAATTATTTAGTAGCGCGGGTTTAATTTACGAACCTCTGCGTAACCGGCTTGAATCAGAGAAAGCGGCAATATTACTTTTTATTACGTATAATGCTCCTATTTTTAACTTCACATACCTACTAATTCTAATTAATAAAAAAATTATGATTACTATATCGTTAATTTAATTCTTCATTCATATACTTTTTTTACATGGTCTCAAACATCCGCATCCGCATCCGCGGATGCGAGCTTTCAGAAATCCGCATCCGCATTCACATCCGCGGATGTGAAAAAATCGGCATCCGCAACATCCCTGGTACATAATATACGAATATTTCAGGGTAATCTATACTTTGTTATTTTAAATAATACAAGTACAGACTGAAAAGTAATTATAAGGGATAGGTAGCCTAGTGTTTAAAACTCTTGGTTGAATATAATTTAGTATTTTCAGGCTGGAAATACAGCAATTTGGTAGGTATTTAAAACGTTTCAATGGCTACATTTAATTATAGTTGGACTTAATTTAGTTTCAGATTGCCTGTTTTACATTTTATTTAAATTGTATATTTATAATATGTTCTTCGGTATTTTAATTACATTAATTGGTCAAAATACTCAATACTCAACCATTTATTGTATTCAGTATGTGTTACATGGGTGGTTACAAATAATTTCGATAAATATGGATCTTGTCGGACACAGCAAAAATTAACAAACATTTTTAAATAACATTTTATACATTTTTGTTTCAATGTAAATAGAAGGCAGATATTTCTTAACTGACTACTCTGAGTCTCATACATAATGTCTTGTGGGTTTTTTTTTCAAGAAAACACTACACAAACTTAAGTTAATCTATTCAGACAATGTTTCAGCTGATGCTTTTTTGATGCATCAAAGTTTAAGGAGCTCGAAAAGCATACAAGGACGCTAAATCTCGAAATTATCTGTGTGTCAATGTATCCTGATTCCTGAGATTACTCCATGCAAGGTCTAAACACGTGTCAAGTCTAAGTTTGACTTATCTGATGCAATGAGTCAACGTCTACATATTAATAAGCAGCATAAAATTATTTCGGAATTAAAACTAAATATTATCCTAAAGTATGATATGGATTGCCGAAAATAGTACTTAATTATATTTAGGCTGAAAATCTAGTACTTAATTAAACTCATCTACTTTCAAATATCTATAAATGTTATCTTGCGACCCCAGCCTTATAACTATAAAACATTCAATTACAATATAGCCTGGTCTCCAAGGTATGTTCCACGAAGTCGCTGGCAATTTAATTTCGATGCTGACCGTACGGTACTCGGTAATAATGAGCGAGTTAACTAACGCTACCACGTATCCATTAATAGGTCGGCAGTCTCAGAAGTGTGCCCTATTATTTTGTCGTACTTGTGCCTTCCTGGAACGTGAAAATGTTCTGAATGTGCTGCATGGGCATTTTATTTTGAATTAGGTGTTTGCTCTCTAGGTATGTGTTGTTTTTATTTTATTTTTTTATTGATAATAGGTTCACGTTTGACCACCATCTCACTTGATGGTAAGTGATGATGTGGTCGAAGATGGAGCATGCTTACCTAGAAGTAACCTATTCACTCTTGACTTGAAGACCTAGGTTATAGCTATCGGGAAACACAGAATAATATTTTTGGAACAACTTAATATTTAACGTTAAATTACTCGTATGTCTACAATGAACATGATAGGTACACATTCTGCAATTATAATGTTTTAGTTAGAGTTTGTCCACCATCTCACTATGCGATTACTCTCAAGTATATAAAGTGAAATAAACCATGATAAAATGCAAATTTCATAATTTTCAAGAAAATATCGTGATTTTTCTGTAAGGAAGTCACCTGTCATGCTATGGATATGTGATGAGGCATGAGACACTCATGTGCCATCACTGTTTAAGTCACATATGTATCATCCATATGTGACTTAAAGAGTTTTGAATGTTGATAGATGGAAAGGAAGAGGCTGGTCAAAGAAAAGATGAATGGATTGTGCGAGGAATGATTTGACAGACAAAAGGAGCATAATATGATGCCGTGACGTCTGAGAGAGGAGAATGGAAGAAGCAAACTTCTTGCACCAACCACAAGTAAATGAGATAAGGGCAAAAAGATGATGTAAATGATCAGATTTTTTAAAATCTTCTATCATTCAAATGTAAATTAGACCTGAAGAAAAGGACTAATCTATGTAAATTGATGAATATTTTAAGGTTTCAGTTTTGAATTCTTTATGCAATCTACGGGTGGCATGACCGCTTATGCATATTGCATTTTATAGTGTCAATAAAGTGAAATGTTTATAAAGTGAAATTTATTCTTAGATTGTGTGTTCATTCCCCAACAAAATGGAAAATTATACAAATGAATATACCAAAAAAAAAAACTCAACACTATCCAATAAAGATTACTTCTTAGATTTCCGAACATTACGTTGCACATTAGAATCTTACTGTAAAATCGTAAATCTACCAAATTCAACCTTTAATTTTGTTGTAAATGAAAATGAAAAGTGAAAATATATTTTATTTACACCAAGAACTTCATGTACAAAGGATCTGTGTTTGGGGCCTCCTTTTAGACAAACAATGCCTGTGTTAGGAGACTCCGCCTTTCCATATCTAAGCAACTAAATTATTATACTTAAAATATATATATATATATACATATTTATAGATAGTACAGTTATATGAAAAGGTTACATCACATCTTATCTTAGTTTGCTATGTTGTTTATGGCGTGTGTGTAAGATGTAGTGTAGTTTGATGTGATGAGATATGGGGCGGTGTGTATTGTAATTAATATTGACTTTTATAGTTTACTTGAGATACATAAATATGCTAATAAATAATCATATAAATGGCACTGAATGATATCAAACTATACATAAAGGAATCAAAAGGTAAACGAAGGTATTTTTTGCATTTCAGCGCACTTTTAAGATAAGTAATAACAAAATTGACGAAAAGGTGGAAGCTGTTCACTAACTTGTTACTTTGGGTTCTAAAAGCTGTAAAACTATAATAACTGACGATGAAATAGCGACATTATCTATAATAGATCACAAAGATTTACAGCTGCACTCAAGTAACATTCAAATTAATTCTGTTGTAGTCTGTTTAGCCTTTGCCAACCCGAGTGGGCTCCACTTCCAATCTACAGAACTAACAGAATGCAGATAAGGTATCAGTATATTACATGGGCTGACTGGCGGTCTGACCTCTTTAGCCTAGTAGTCTGTTTCGTAAAACTAATCTCAAATGTCCTATCTAGTCTGTTGTAGTGAATGAATGACTTCAACTACTTTTCGAGGCATGGAGGAGTCTGGGTTTGCAGCAAACCCATCCATGATATGAAACCGGTAAGCGATGCTTGACTCTCAGAGATTGCCCCGTGAGCTTGTTATCATTTAGCCACGAGCCTCTCCTATGTTTATAAAACAAGCGAGACTGTAATTAAAGCTGCAATGTAACCGTAGCATGTAGTATTCCCCGCAGGCTATACGCTGCTCGCTAATTTTCTATACAGTTAGTGGCTCGTCGAAAGTGCGCGCTATTTGTATAATAGCTGTAATAGAGCGTCAGAAATGAAGCTTATTTTTGTTTCAATATTATAATTCTCTTTTAAGCATAAAATGAGAAACCACTACATAAAAGCCTGTAATTCTTAGTTTGGTTCTCGCCATAAATATATTTATTGTGAGTTCTCTTAGTCAGAAAGATTACTATAAAGCACAGTATTTATTAGTCTATTATTTTAGCATTGTTATGTATAATTAGTAGTAAGTGAGGGTAGATTCATACATGCTTTTTTTTAACGTGGTAATATTATCAATTAAGTCCTCCCACCCTGCCCGGGGTGGGAGGACTGTCAGAATTTTACTGACTAAAATCTACGGTATTCCTTCAATAACCCTTTACGTACCGGGGTCACGATAATGCGATAAGTCCCACGACCCCGGCAGGCTTCGGCCCTCTACAGGGGGGGCCTCGTCATATTGCTGACGCTCTTTGAGGCGCGCGTGGAACACAACGCGCCGTCGACCCGGGCATGGTCCATGGTCGGACAGCGAGTTGCCCTTTACTCGCTGTCCGCATGCCCGCGCCTACGGTGGCCGGAGATCGTCGGCCGACGTCCGACGCCGTGGGCGTCTACCACTGCGACTGGGCTGGAGGGAGGACGCCATCCTCTCCCTCACGCGGCCCACCTCCTCCTTCGGAAGCATGACTGCTGCGCAGAAGGAGGCGACCGCTTCCCACTCCCTCTCGCCCCGCAGCATGGCCTCGACCAATGCCGGGCGCGAGAGGTCTCCGCCTATCGCCACCGTGAGGACACGTCGGTGCTCTGCCCAAGCGGGGCAGTCTTGCACCGTATGCTCTACTGTGCCCTCAGGGCGACCCTCGCAGTGGTGACACCCAGGCGTTTCTTCCTTTCCCATCAGATACAGGTACCTCCCGAAACTTCCGTGTCCGGTGAGGACCTGTGTCATGCGGTAGGTCAGGACGCCGTGACGCCGATCTAGCCACTCCTCAAAGAGGGGTCTTACCGCCATACACGCTATAATAAGTTGTGTCATCTAGTGCTAAAATAAGTTTAACTTTGTAATTATCGATATCGTATTCAGATGTTAAAGTTAACAGCACAGATTTTTACGATAAAAATACAAAGGGAAAGAAAGGGATAAAAGAATTAGAATTTCATAATGAAAGATAGAGACTTTACCAAAAGACATCAACGCACGACTCAACCGTGGGCTTGCTCACCTAAACCACCATTTTAAATAGTAATAAATCCCTGCGGTGGCTTATAATTTGATTAATTAAAAAATAATTTTCGTAGTATTTCATTACTGATAAATAGTTATTATTTTTTTTTTTTTAATTCTTTATTTTTTTTTAATTAGGGGTTTTTATCCACAAGGATACGTCAACCCCATTGTACCTTATCCTATATTTTTACAATACTATAATACACACACTATACTTATAACTATACTATATTTTTACTACAATCTACAATTAACTTACAGCTATTAATAAACGGGAAAGGGAACTACAATCTACAATAAACTTACAGCTATTAATAAAAGGGAAAGGGAATCACTAGCTAGGATTCTGTACTAAGCCACAAATTATGCGTTGAGTTCTTTCTGTTTTTGGGTATGCCAAAATATCTATAATAAGTCCAACATCCCACATGTTTAATTTAAACTCTTTAACCAATGATTCCCTTTCATTTTTGTTCTTTACACATTCCATCAGCAAATGTTGCACATCTTCGATTTTATTGCAAGCTTCACAATTAGGCGAAACAGCCTTTCGCATTAAGAAGGCAAATTTTGCTGATGGAAAGTGGCCAGAACGAAGCCTTAGCGCTAATTTAACATAACTTCTAGGTAAACATTTATCATCAAACCAAGGCTCACGAGGGAGTTCGTTTTGAATGGCTTTATACCAAATGCCTTTTTCTTTGGATATTTCATTGAAGTATTTCTTCCATTGGTCGAAACAAACATTCTTAAATCTAGAGAAATATTCCCAGTAATCAGCCTTATATGAAATAACATTGCCCGTCACAACTGCCCGTTTAGACAGTCGGTCAGCTTCTTCATTGCCCCGTAACCCTATGTGCGCTGGAACCCATTGCAAGACAATTCTTTTGTCATCTTTGTTGTAGCAATGAATTAGTTTAAGAGTGTCATAGGCTATCGATGTACCTCTGCAATCAGAGGCGCATCGAGCCATATGTTGTAAAGCACTCTTGCTATCTGTAAATATAACTACTTTATTTAGATCTTGACTAATTGAATAAGTAACAGCGTGATGTATTGCAATGAGTTCCAGAGACATAATACATATATTTTCATTAATTTTGTACATAGCTTTATAACCTGTATTTTGACAGAAAAAACCAGCTCCACACCCATCTATACTCTTTGATCCATCTGTGAAAATTTTATACCAACCACTATATTTGGAAGCCAATTCTGATACCACTTCGTGTATCAAGGCATTGTGATTATAACATATTTTTGGGAGAGTTACACATTCTAAATCACTTTTAATAATATCTTTAATTTGTAAAGCTGATACCCAAATGTCTATAGAAAACATTTTAAGACTATCCCATGTGTTAATTTGCAGCTGGTCTAAATCTTTAAAGCAAGTAGCCAGTAGTGGTTTTCTTTTCTTTGCCCAATAGCTATTACTGGTTAGGGAGTATAATTCTGATACTGTATTTATAGTTATATTATGAGACCATGACAGTGATTTTAAGATTATCTTATATGCGAGATATTTTCTCCTTAAAAATAATGGTGGTATGTTCAGTTCACTCTCCATTACATGGATAGGGGAGCTTCTTATGAAACCTCCTACTATTCTGAGTGCTTGGTTTTGTAATTTATCTAGCTTGCTTGTATGTGTTTTTGCACTAGAATCATACAAGTAACAGGCATAATCAAGTCGACTTCTTATTAGCGATAAATATATTCTACGGATATGTTTAGTATGGACCCCCCAAGAAGAGCCTGCCAATACCTTTAATACATTAAGGTATTTTCCACATTTACTGACAATTTCATTGATGTGTTTCCTCCAGTGTAAACTTCTATCCACCCAAACGCCTAAATACTTAACACATTGTACCTCTGCTAACGGCTGACCATACGCTTTTAATGTAGGCAATATTCGCCTTTGTCCTCTACTAAATATACAATAACTGGATTTGGTTTGTGACAAAGTCAATCCAATCTCACCCAGTAATATAATTATGCCATTTAAGGCATCCTGTAAGTATTGCTCACATTTATTTATTTGCTTGTCACTAAAATAAATAACAAAATCATCTGCGTATTGCGATATCATAACAGTTTTTATTTGACGACAAATTTGATGCGTAACCTTGTGCGTAACTAAATTGAATAATAGAGGTGACAACGGGTCACCCTGTGCCAACCCCCTGTTAGTAAATCTTGTGTCAAAAATTTCATTATTAAACGATTTAATTTTTAATTGTCTCTCGTTCATAAAATACCACAGATAAACACAAATTCGAGACCCGACCTGAATTTCATCCAATACTTTTGTAACAGAATCAATTGATACTTCATTGTATGCATTTTCGATATCCAAAAAGCACGCAACTGTAGGGATGTTTTTCGAAAATCCAACTTGAATATAGGAAACAAGTCGGGATAATGCATCCAAACATGATTGAGCCTTTCGAAATCCTACTGTGTATGGAGACAGGAGTTTATTTTTTTCCGCAAACCATTCTAACCTCTTACAAATCATAAGATGAAAGATTTTACACACACACGATATCAGAGAAATGGGCCTTAATTTAATCTCACCATTAACATTGTTTGTACTTTTGGGTATGGGAATAATTTGAATATTTCGCCATTGGTGAGGAACAATACCGAATTTAAATATGTAATTGTATATTTTCAGTAGAAGTAACTTTCCTGAGTTCGGTAGATTATACAACATTGAATAAGATATATCATCCTGCCCTGGGGCCGAATCCTTTTTTTTAGACAATTTTCTAGTTCTTGACTCGTAAATTCGGATTCTAAAATTTCATTTCGGGACTTAAAGCATGGCATTAAATTAGGAACATAGTCTGGAGTCAGGGAGCGTAGAAGCTCGAATTGCTTGTCAATGGGAGGGCACCACCTTGGTTGTTTAAGGCCTTTCATCCATTTCATACGGCGCCACATTTCTTGTGATGACGTAGCTTCGTCTATAGAATCACAAAATTTTTGCCATCCTTGATACTTAGCCTTCTTAATTAATTTTTGGGATTCTAAAATTTTGGATTCTAATTTATTTAAATTATCGGGGGTAGGATTTTTACGGAAATTTGACAAAGCCAATCTTCGCTGTGCAACGATTTCAGATAATTTAGGGGTCCAGTAATTCTTTTGTTTAAATTTTTCGTTTGGCTTTAAACTGAATTTGAAATAAGGTATATGCTTACTAGCCGCATATTCAATGTAGGTTATAAAAGAGTCATACATTTGTTGCACATTACCATTATATGATCCTTCATTAAACGTTTTAATATTTTCAGATATCGTCTGACGATATTCATTCCAATTAGCTTTTTTAAAATTGCGTTTTTTAACAATATGTACATTACAAGATAAGTTAGCTGTCATTTTAATAATTAGGTGATCACTACCTAAATTTTCGTTAAATACCTTCCAATAAAATTTTATTGCAACGTCAGAGGAGACAAACGATATATCCGGGGACGTCTGTTGTAAATTACCGTTTACCAACTTAACTCGAGTTGCGATGCCATTGTTAAGCGATATATAGTCATTTTCTAAAGATGAATCCATAATCTGAGTACCCCTCACATCCGATTTAACCGACCAATTAGTGTGATGACCGTTGAAGTCCCCAGCTATAATAGTTTTACTAGAAAATTTACCAAAAATATCATTCCAATCGGAAGGCTGAGTTTGAACAGTTGAGGGACAGTATAGTGATACAATATATTCTAAGTCTTTGCAATTTAATAATTTAACACATATTAATTCGATACCTACATTATTACTATTAAATGACACTGGGTGAGACTGAATTGATTTGTGGACCAGAATAGCCACACCGCCATAACCATCGTATCTATCATTTCTATATATATTAAATCCATGAATATTAACATTAACCTCGCGATCAAACCACGTTTCGCTAATTATTGCGACATGTATATTCTCTTTTATTAGCAAATCCGAAAAGGATACTAATTTAGGACTAAGACTCTGTGAATTCCATTGGAGTATGTTTATTTTTATTACTTCTTGTGTATTATCCATTACTGAGGCAACCTAAATATCCCAACATATTTTCTCCTAATATAATACTAACCAACAATTTCTTAAGCTCATCCCAAATGATTTTCAACATAGATAATATTTTTTCTTCTAATTTAAGGTCAGACTTATATATACCTGTTATTTTTGTCCATATCTTCCTCCATTCAAAACTATTTAACAATTGGGCACTTTGCTTAAATTCTTCTTTTTCTTTCTGTGAACTACTTCTATCTTCGTTTGTTTTCTGCTCCTCTGAAATATCACTTTTCTTTTGACTTATTTTCTTTTTCGTTTTCTGTTTTATACTTATAGTATTTTCTTTTGTTACCAAATTTGTATGATTTTCTTCTTCTTCTTCATATTCTTCATCCTGTTCCATATCCGATATCGATTGTCGATGTACTGTAGCTCTGGTCAATACATCTTTATACGTTTCTTTTCCAATGTTGATTGTGGTCATAGGTAGACTGTTATCAACACGCTGTGAGAACTCATCTGTGTTCAAATCTTCTTTCTTCTCCATAAACATTTGTAGAGCTCTACGGTACGTAACTTGTTTTTCGCTCATGATAATCCGAATACTTTTTTCTTTCAAGAAAACGGGACAAGACTTGTCCAAGACGAAGTGATTTCCCTTGCAGTTTAAACATTTGAAGTCTTTCATGGTACAATTTTCGTGATTACCCCCACATTTCGGACACATAACCTTCTTAGTAGGACAATATTTAATTATATGGCCAAATCTCCAACAACCCGAACACTGTGTTACGGGGAACACGTATGGTTCAACTTTAAACCGGCAGTCATAGGCATAAATATATTGTGGTAGCAGATTACCTTTAAAGCTCACTCTTACTGACTCACAATCAATCCAGTTTCCTTCTGACTGCAAGCGTTTTAATCTTTTTACGGTTAACACTTCGATATTCGCTTCTAAAATATTAGTAAGCTCTTCTTCACTCAATTCAAGGTCGATACCCTTCACTATTCCATACGATGTTGACATGTCTTGCACTAATTGACATCTTAAGCCCATGTCCTTGAATCTTTTACATTCGATCAATTTTATAGCATCGTCTTTATTCTGGAATTGAATCAGCATTTTGTATGCGCTTTTATATTTTATCCTAAGAATATCCTTAATGTTTTCCAAACGTAATAATTTGGCCATGGCAACTGGTTTCGGTAAGTTATCCAATGAGGTCACACATACTTCATGAATCTCTGTTGTCACACATGTACTAGTACCTCCCTTATTTTTCTCAGTATCCACGTCCACCGAATTACTTCTTATTAAACGTTTGGGTCTTCTTCTAATGACAGTAATGAAGTCATCATCGCTTTGTTCGTCTTCCCGTTGTTTTCTTTTCTCTGGTAATCTTAATTCTCCTTCATTTATCCCTTTTCCCATCTCCCGATTTACTTCTTCCATATTTCCCATCATATTTAATTGTTGTTCACATTTCTCTAAAATAACTGAATCACTTAAATCTTTGCCACTTAAATCTTCGTCCATTTTAACAAAATATGTACCGTGGGTATACGTAAAACAATGTGTCACTAGATACGAAAGGCACAAATGCGTGCGCACGGCCGAACGTCTCGCGCTGACTCTGATGAATAGTTATGTCATCCATTTAGTATCTAGATGTCTGAGAATGTTTTCCACACCACTTCAACGTGCATGAAGGCATTATTAGCCCATGGTTAATTAATAACAGATGCAAGGCATACCTATAAGTTTGCATGATATGTATCCTTAGCAAAACATGTACGCACTTATTTTGATGTAACAACTGTAATACCATGTTTGATACAAATAAAATGAATTTGAATTTGAAAGGTCCATCTTAAGTTCCGGGGCAGCAGTATATTTTTAGTCGGTAGAAGTCTGACACTCGCTTTTGCACCACCCAGAGCGGGAGAAGTCATTCAATAATTCCCCCCCCCCCCCCAGAAAAAAAAACGTGTGCAATTCACACGTGGTAGAAGTGAAATCTTTAAAATAAAATTGTGTCTGTCTCTTTTTACTTTCGCTTTTTCGACTCCCCATGAGACCCTTCTCCCCCCGCCCACCCCTTCTCAGGGCATCTCACCCCCCCGCGACCAAAACTTCGTTCCCGTGGTTGCAAGATAGCCGAGTTTGGGCTCATTTTAAAAGGCATCAAAAGTTCTACCACTTGGCCCCAACAGAATTCCAAAATTCGGCAATTTATGTGTCTGTCTCTTTTTACTGTCGCTTTTTCGTTTCATAAACTTTCAAATCACAACGATGCTAAAGACGTTTTCACTTCAAAAAGGTTCGATCTCCAATGTTAAGCGCTTACCGATGTCGATCCTTGCATATGATCTATCTTAACATATCGAAATTTATCCGCGGCACGAAAACACGTTAAACTGTTGGCCGGCTTTCACGGTCGTTACGGCTAGTCAGAAGCCAGAAAATCTGACACTAAGTACCTATTGTCAAGAGGTATCGTCTTACCCAGCTACTCTACCAGAGTTGTGGAGGGCAGAAAGGTAGATGATCCATGTGGTAAGACAGGACACCAACCCCAACATATTTGAGATAAAGATTTCCTATTTTTGATAGATAGATAGATTATACTTTATTGTACACCAAAATTTAAACACACCTATTTAACAATATTGCTTATTCTATGGTAACAATGGCGGTCTTATCGCTGAAAGCGATATCTTCCAGACAACCTTTGGAAGGGCTTTAAAACTTTAGTTAAAGTGGGGAGGGCAAAATTAGTGTACTTACTACATCTAAATATATATAACTCAAAGGTGACTGACAGAATGACTGACATAGTGATCTATCAACGCACAGCCCAAACCACTGGACGGATCGGGCTGAAATTTAGCATGCAGGTAGATGTTATGACGTAGGCATCCGCTAGGAAAGGATTTTGTGAAATTCCCACGGGATCGGGATTTACACGGGAAAAACTTCCCACGCGGGCGAAGCCGCTGGCACAAGCTAGTTACTCATAAAAACAGAGAAAAAAAATAAATATATGCAGATATATACTTATATATAAATACAATATAATACATAGGTAATTAAATAATACAATACATATAATGTGTTCTTTAACATCATGTGGAGAGAAAACAAAAGAATAATCAAGAATTGGAAAAAAAAATTAGCAACCGAGCTTTTAAAAGTAGCGAGTGACTGAGCTTATCTTCCTGACACCGGCAATGCATTCCACAAACGAATAGCTTGTACCGTAAACGATGAGCCATAGAATTCAGTGAAATGTGCAGGCATTGAAAGTCTCGAATTCTCCGGTGATCTCAGATCTCTAACGGATTTGATTTTTTTTCTTATTTAGTCGAAAATGAGCAATGCTGAAAAAAGAATATTATTCGTTGTTAACATACAAATAATCAACTGGTGCTGATTTTATAGTAAGTATTTTCCTCATGTCATCAAAATTTGACTTGCACGTAACAAACTACATTTTCTCTCATTTCCTTCTCACGTGGCGCGC
The DNA here is from genome assembly GCA_943138885.2 of Tholera decimalis. Lineage (NCBI taxonomy): Eukaryota > Metazoa > Arthropoda > Insecta > Lepidoptera > Noctuidae > Tholera > Tholera decimalis. Next base: position 12,151,378 of record OW964563.2, read on the forward strand.
AAATCATAGTAATTGTTTTTCCTGTGAACAGCTCGCTACAGCGAACTGGATATCGTGGTGTTTTTGTTACAAACTCCCACACGTATAAACCCCAGTCCCTATTGAACACACACAGGTATATAGTATACCTTCAACGTTGCACACACACATAAATAAACAATCTCGAATAAAACATGTTGCAAGAATAACAAAATGTTGACCTAGTTTTTTTTAAAGTTTACGCGTGTTAGTTGACTGTCAGTTCAGAAACTTATGAATATTTTATGGTTTTATACAAAAAATATTTTGAATAGTCTTTTGAGAATTGTGTGAACAAGTTTAGACTTTTTATACTAAAATAAGCTAAAACAGTAAGTAACTCAAGAACAGCACGTGTAAAAACACTTCACCGAAACATAATATAATTTCTTCTTACAATAATTTTTTCAGGGTTCAGATCTAACACAACAAAGAATTCCAATTTTTTAAAGAGTTTCCTAGTTGAAATTGTACTAACAATACATGGTTTCTTACATAGCGAACTGATGACCTTGGCACAAGATTTATAGGACTGGTTGATGAGTTTAAGGTTGTTACTCAGCATAAACACCATGATTATATGGTTATATGATTACATGTATATGGCGTTGATTTAATTAAACAATTTCATCTCAAACATAGTCAAAGCTTACTTCTCATACCTAAAATATATTTGACGTTTTCTTATATCTTAAGAACGCCTGTCACAGAAATCTTAATGAACTTCAACCGAAGACCACAATAACGGACTATTGGTAGTCGGCTAGTGGATGCTTCGCATCGACAATAATTGCCAAACTACTGTAGTGTAGCGTAGGCTGGCAGACACGTGCTTTGAATGCCAACATGACGAATTGTGTGGGGCTATAGCTAGATGAAAATTACATGGTCTAAGCATTAAGGTATCGACACATTACCTTTGCCCATAATACGAGCATGGTGACATTGATGCATGAATACATATTGTGTCTTTTCGAAATATCTTGACAATATGATGACTTCTCAGAGGTGAAATGTATCTGACTTTAGTTTTATTGTTACTGAGATGCAATAATGACTTGAATTTCAGGGCATTTTGAGTACGCCACGACGTTTGGTCTAGTGATGAAAAAATAAGGCGCTCGAAAAAAAGTTCTATGTTATTCTATCAGTAAACGTGATTGCCGAAATACTAAAATGTGAGACTATTTTGCTATTAAGACAATCTTTTCTATTCTATTTGATGACTACAATTTCATTCTGCCTATTATGCCAAATACAACCGTGCTACCGTGACGCACGGGCAATTGGAGAAACACTGGGTTTTTTTAGTCAGTAGAAGCCTATAGAAAATTGACCAAGTAAAAGGCTGTTTAAAGGTTTGCACAGACTAGTCTGAAGGGGCAATGCGATAACCCTTTTCGTTGAAAGTGTTCAAAGACTCAAACATACTCCAAAAATGTAACCGATGTCAGTTTATAAAGCAACCTATATTTGCTTGATAAACTGACATCGGTTAAATTTATAGAGTATGTTTGAGTCTTTGAATATTAATAATTATAATGACATAAGTACAAAGGTGGCCTTAATACCCTAGGCATTCTGGATCATTCAAACAAGATTGAATCACTAATAGGACGTCATGTGCATTGATTGTTACCTAATCAGTAACAAGCGACAGAAAAGGAAATTTACACAAAAAAAAATCTGCTTGAAATTTTCTAATTTGAATATATAAATGTATAAAAAAATCTCATGCACGTTCTCACACATAAGAAAATTATGCATATTTTATACTCCGTATGTATATTACTGTGAAATAACATTTTAATATTGCTGGCTTGAAACAACCCATTATTTTACCTTAAAAAATTTCGCTAAAACAAACCCAGAACGTAATTACAAAAAAGAAAACAAACTACGGAACTTGAATAACAAGCACTTTGTTGTTTTAAATTCTTTGTCGGAAATTCGTTTCCAATATTTACGGCACTAAATGAATCTAATGACAGGCTCTGTTCTAATGTCGGTAAAGTAATTTTGGAGTTTTCGCTTTTCACAACCATATCAGGTAAAGAGATCTATAATTTATTATTATAAGTAGGTTTGCGTAAATAATAGGGACAATTAACACCCTTGGACAAATGCAAACATTTGTTATATTAGTTAAAAATGCAGCCTTAATCCACTTCTTGAGCACAGGCCTCGACCACCACGCTGCCTCACAAAATCGGCACCTTCATAAAATTGTGTAAGTAAAAGATTGCATAGTCATGGGATGCAGGAATAACATAGCGTTATCCGTATGTCATTCCTGCATCCATTGGTTCATAACAATTTGCTTAAAATTGTCTATTAATTCAACGTAAAATATGCAAAGAATCAAATCAAATAATTTATTTCAATTTTCTAACAACTAGATGTGTACTTACAGTCTTACTTAGCTTAAGGTAAATAAATACGTCATTCGCCTGAACTTTTAGTTCGATATGTGTTAATATTATCTTAAATAAGAATAAAATTCTAATGTCAAAATACAGCTAATTTTTACCACATGTATTTAAAATACCACAAACGATTATTGATAGCTAATTCTTAAATAAGAATACAATTCTAATTTCAAAATACAGCAATTTTTACCAATATATTTAAAATCCCACAAACGATTATTGATAGCTAAGTCTTAAATAAGAATACAATTCTAATGTCAAAATACAGAATTTTTTTACCAATGTATTTAAAATCCCACAAACGATTATTGATAGTTAAGTCTTAAATAAGAATACAATTCTAATGTCAAAATACAGCAATCCCACAAACGATTATTTATAGCTAAGTCTTTTTATTTCATTTTATTTTCGCGGGAAAAAAACTTTAAATTATTTCTCCAACTTTGGTTGAAGTGTATGGCAGTGGCGGACTTTTCCTGACTAAATCTTTCCTACCCTGTTTCGTCGGCTACCCGTGTGTTTCGAGCCACGATATCTTGTCAGAACTTTCCCGCAACCCCGGCTGGCAATGGCCCTATCGGGCCCCGTAATAACTGCCGACTGCGACGGCGCGTCGTGGGAATCTAAGCCTTGAGTAATTATTTAATATTTCTTTGGGATTATCCGGTACCTACTATTTAATAGCTAAAGGCATGTCCAGTACTATCTCTTCCAATAAACGCGCATCTGAAATAGGAAGACTTATCTGATCCGATCATACGCTTACATTTTCTATCTGACCCATGAGAGATTTTGCAATCTGATTTTATCGATATCTAGTTAAATCACATTTATATAAGAGTATGATTTATAGTTTAGTTACCAATTTAAATCCTAGATTCTGACTTACATGAATTCAATTGTATGTTATGTAACGGTAACAGGGCTTAGGTAACTATGTCCGCCGGGATTGCGGTAATGTTCTAATGAGATACCGCGACCCTGAAATAAAAGGGCAACTGAATTGACAGAGCGGAGTTTTAGTCAGTGAAAGTCTGTCACTCTCCTCCGCTTCACGGAGGGTAGGAAGAGCTGTTTGATGACTTTTCCTCCTAAAATGTAATCTGAAAAAATGAGCCCATGAAATGATACGTTCTAGAATAAGGTTAATTTTCTTTTCCTCTTGCCTGCGGCGCAAGTAGGTCCTTTTTTATAATCTATGCGTGCAAAAGTACATCACTTTCTAATTGTGCAGTTTAAGTGTTTTAAAGTACTAGGCATGACACATGACAACATGTTACAAGAAGCTGAATCATAACTCGTGCAATTACGAGGTAGAAAAGACGGCATTTGTGATGTTTACTACTAGAAAAATAATATTTGAAAATAAATGTGAAAAGAAAATACATACCTACCTTGCAATTTCTATATGTTTTTATTTTTAATTAATTAATATACCAACCAAAAATGGTATGGTACCAACGGCCAAAAATATAAAAACAAACGTAAAATAATCATTAAATAGTTTACCCTTCTCTTTTTTACTGAGCGACTACAATCTTTAAAGCACTTGCTTGGACGTCCCGTTTTTGCAGTAACATGGTCTCCTAATTGATCGAGCACACATTCAAAAGTCAAATAACTATCCAACCACTCCTTGTTATGTAGCAAAAAAGTATTTTTTTCTCCATTTTAAAGCAAATTGTCCACATAAGTTTTTTATTACTTTGCAAAATTGTAATTTGGATACCTCGTCTAACTCGTCATAATTCGTCGTGTCCTTAAAATGTTTCAGTACTGTATCGGTTTTTCGACCAGCGACTTTTCATTACGCCAAAGGTTAAAAACCTCAATACGTTTTACACCGACCGCCATATCTAAAAAAATCAAAATAAATACTTACGGCGGATAACGGCACAAAAAATGGCAATCTTGGTAGCTTGATAAACTAAGGTAATAGATAAAACATATTTCACGACCAATCCACTTCAATCACAATAGTACTTCTCTGGTGTAAACGAATTTAATTCTACGTTTTAGTACTATTTACAAATATTTTTAACCGACTTCAAAAAAAGGAGGTTTACAATTCGTCTTGAACTTTTTTTTTTTTTATGTATGTTACCTCATAACTCGGAGATAGCTAGACCGATTTGGAAAATTCTTTTTTTGTTTGAAAGGGTATACTTTCCAGTTGGTCCCATTGTCGTCACGTTTGGATCTGATGTTGGGATCATGGAGAAATCGAGGGAACTCTTCAAATATTATAGGCATACCTATAGCGTTTTGGGTATTTCTTATAGTACCTTCTGCAGTTGCTCTCGAAAAGCACCATTTGAGGAAGTGGAACTGATGATGAAGACCCCAGATGGCCACCGAAACTACTCAATAATAAGTATTTCGTTGATTGCGATTAGATTACTTGAATATGGATGTTAAGCACTTTATGCTCGTCACAGTGCATATGGTGAAGTAGAGCTGATGGTGATGTACCAGGAGAACTCCTTAAAAACTAACGGCTCTGAACCGGGAAAAGCAATATTTTGTAAAAGGTGATAAGTAGTTGACATTTTGGCTTTTGTAACTAGATAAATTACAAACCGACCCACTAAAAAGCGTGAAAAAAAATTTTTAGCAAAAAATAGAACCGACTTCCATATAAAAACACTACAAAGGCAAAAATAACTTTAATTTCGGAAGGCGGTGTCTTTAGTTTTGTATATATTTTCGTTTTTGACACCGCCTTCCCAAATGAAAGTTATTTTTGCCTTTCTAGTGTTTTTATATGGAAGTTGGTTCTATTTTTTGCTAAAAAGTTTTTTATTACATCAATATCTCGACAGTAAAAAATTTGGTATCGAAATAAATACGAAATAATAAATCCATACCTGTCCTCTCAAGTTCCATATTATATCTATTAAACAAATTCCCTTATAGACAAACGTATGTGCCTTGAAACTTAGTCGCTGACTGGCAGACACACGATGTGCGCTCGGACGCGGGGGTGAGTTGTAACTTGTACACTTATTGGTACGTTCCACATTACGCGATTTGCTTAGACAACGAGTGTTTTGATTTGCCTGGCTATCTGAGTATTTATTAAAATAGAATTCATTCCATTTGTATCGCCTAAAGTTTATAGCTTTTGCATGCATAGATTACCAAAAGGACCTACGTGCGGCGTCGTCTGCGTGGGAAACTTGGGTAAAAAGGTATAGCCAAACTTGCATAAAGCTATCTAAATCATCAACTTTTGTATGAAAACCCTCATTAATTATACTCGTGCATCGTCCTCGAGATTAGTAACCTGAAAACGTTGAAATATATGTAGTAACACGCTAGTGACACCACTCTTACACTGTATGTTCAGAGTCCTGCGCTCTTTTTTTTTTTCTTTTGCTGGCAACCCCAGCGTCTCAGTCTTTCATTCACGTCACAGTGCGCCACCACTCGCACGTTTTATTTTAGGAAAAAACAAAAGTGATAAGTTTTATAGTGAAAATACCCAAGCAAAAATGCCAAAAAGGAAATTCGAAATAGAGTACATAATGTGGAAGATCAAAAAACTGAAAAAGAAACAATAGCAAACAAAAAAGCGGCACGCCGTCGGCGCCAACCGACCGCCAATTCTACAGGGACTATTTCGGAAAAGGATGATAAAGATCAAGGTATGTACATATATAATATATTTATTATAATATAATAGTAAAGTGATCAAGTGCTATTATTATAACAAAAACAAGCCCTTATTAGTAAATTTACCAAAATAACCTCGTATGTTTGCCTTCGTGCATAACATTTTCCACGAAATTGTGTGCAAAACATATTCCACGAAATTGTGTGCAATCTGATCTGTCAAAACGAATTGCTGCAAAAGATATTTATACAAGATCCTTGCTGCAAACACACGAACTTTTACGTAAAGTTGATAGACGCTAATAATTATATATTTTACGTGGCATTATGATCAGTATTTCTGGAAAACAAATGAAAAACAAGCAACTGCCTGCATACCGATAGATTTACCCTAACTAAAGTTATTACCGATCAGTGCGGCTTCTGGGGCCGTATCGCCAGGTAAAACAAAATAAGTGTACTGTAACAATCAACACCTAATACCTATCAGAGCGGCTTTTGGGGCCGTACCGCCAGGTTACACAAAATAAGTATACTGAAATAGCCAACACCTATCAGAGCGGCTTATGGGACCATATCGCCAGGTAACACAACATAAGTATATTGAAGTAACCAACACCTGTCACCTATCAGAGTGATTTTTGGGGCCGTATCGCCAGGTTTCACAAAATAAGTATACGGAAATAACCAATACCTATCAGAGCGGCTTATGGGGCCGTATCGCCAGGTAACACAAAATAAGTATACTGAAGTAACCAACACCTGTCACCTATCAGAGCGGTATTTGGGGCCGTATCGCCAGGTTACAAAAAATAAGTTACATACTGAAATAACCAACACCTATCAAAGCGGTTTTTGGGGGCCGTATCGCCAGGTTACACAAAATAAGTATACTGAAATAACCAATACTTATCAGAGCGGCTTATGGGGCTGTATCGCCAGATAAAATAAAATAAGTGTACTGAAGTAACCAACACCTGTCACCTATCAGAGCGGCTTTTTGGGCCGTACCGCCAGGTTACACAAAATAAGTATACTGAAATAGCCAACACCTATCAGAGCGGCTTATGGGACCGTATCGCCAGGTAACACAACATAAGTATATTGAAGTAACCAACACCTGTCACCTATCAGAGTGGTTTTTGGGGCCGTATCGCCAGGTTTCACAAAATAAGTATACGGAAATAACCAATACCTATCAGAGCGGCTTATGGGGCCGTATCGCCAGGTAACACAAAATAAGTATACTGAAGTAACCAACACCTGTCACCTATCAGAGCGGTATTTGGGGCCGTATCGCCAGGTTACAAAAAATAAGTTACATACTGAAATAACCAACACCTATCAAAGCGGTTTTTGGGGGCCGTATCGCCAGGTTACACAAAATAAGTATACTGAAATAACCAATACTTATCAGAGCGGTTTTTGGGGCCGTATCGCCAGGTTACACAAAATAAGTTACATACTAAAATAACCAACACCTATCAGAGCGGTTTTTGGGGCCGTATCGCCAGGTTACACAAAATAAGTTACATACTAAAATAACCAACACATATCAGAGCGGCTTATGGGGCCGTATCGCCAGGTAATACAAAATAAGTATACTGAAGTAACCACACATATCAGAGCAGCTTATGGGGCTGTATCGCCAGGTTACACAAAATAAGTATACTGAAGTAACCACACCTATACGAGCGGTTTATGGGGCCGTATCGCAAGGTTACACAAAATAAGTTTACTAAAGTACCCAACACCTATTAGAGCGACTTTGGGTTGTCAGTTTGCCTCAGGGTAACTTATTCAAGACGGTTGTGAGACCAATATAGATTAGTTTTTGGGATGGTTTCATTGGCTCAATTTTCATAGTGCATCAGTAAAACCTTTGAATGGTTTTACTAACACCTGCCTCATTTGTCTACTGACATACAATCATGGTAACAAACACCCATCAGAGCAGCTCCTGGGGATGTATCGCCAGGTTGCTTACTATACCACACTAATTCACAGACAATAACTACAGTTTATTTCTTGGGACTGCATAGGCATATCATATGGGTAGTTGCTGAAACTACACCATAACTGATGTAATAAAAATTCCTTACTAGGATAATCTGGTTTCAATTGGGGTGTCATTGGACAGCCAACGGACGATACAACTTATAGAGGTTTTACCGTCAAATAAGTGCGTCAAACCTATTGAAGAGGTCACACAGCCATCCACCTCAGAAAACTTCCCGCAGCAGACGTTGGTTAAGGACAAAGTCTTGGAAGTAAACCATAGTGAAGAACTAGCTGACCCGAAATATCCCGCTCTTAAGCACAGGAATCCAGAAGTGCTGGATATTCTGGGAACTGATCCCTCTGCTGTTGTTAAATATGGGATTGACATACACAAAGTTTTAGCAACAAGACTACAACACATAGACACTCTGGGACATAGCAAGGAAACCCGCGAAGAGCTTACAGAATGGTACCTCATCCCAGCTAACAGTATCTTGATTGGAGCACCCTACTAAATGTGGAAATAAAAGCAGCTGTAACAGAAACCGTATTAAAGCGAGACAAGGGCATCAAAGAGCGCCAAAGCCAGCTCACAATGGCAATTTCTGGGCTAGCGAGCCTCACCCAAGAACATGAGAACAAAAACAAAAATAAAGAGGGCCTCAAACAACTCATGGACGTATACTGGATCTTGTGTGACACACAACATGCAGAGTCAGTCACTAAGCGAAACTTCACCATATTCTCCATAAACAAACATCTGAATGACACAAAAATTTACAAATAGTGAAAACCTAGCAAAAACAGAACCCAAAACTTTTTCCTCAACTTAATAACAAGTTAAGAACAATTTAAGGTGGAGAAAAAGGGTCCCAGTGCGCAGGAGTACAACGAGGTTGTGAAACATTTCCCCCGCCGATGCCGGGTCCCTCAGCGTGAGACAGTCGCATCAAGTCGCCGCGAAAGCATCGTGACGTCCGTCGAACTGCAACCATCGCCGATAAATACGGTAAAATACAATGGTCGGTAATCACTGAAGACCAAACTATGTTGTCATAAGTTAACGTGTATAAACTAGCAATGTTTTTCTTTTTATGTTCAATGGCTTCTAAACACCGAAGACTAAACTATGTTGTCATGGGTTTAATGTATATAAACTGGCAATTATTTCCTTTTTTATGCTCCACTATCTCTAATCAATGAAGATCAAACTATATTGTCATAGGTTTAATGGATGTAAACTAAAATTAAAAAAAAAGAAAAAGAAACCTAATTAGATTACCTAACGAAAAACTGTCAAACATAAAGTCTGAACTAATAAGATGTATTGCATAAGGTGTAAAATTTGCGAATTTCTTTAGACTACTTGCATGGATGAATATGAGATACTTTACACTTAAGAAAGAGTAAATACATGAATAGACCTAACTCTATGCAAGATTCTTTTAATAATGATGAGACGCATACTGCTAAGAAATATAGACTGACGCCTCAACTATGGGGGGGAGTAGCCACATGTGGGGGTGAACGAGCCAGCGGAAGATAGTCGTGAGATGACAGAAAAATCCATATAAATAGCTCGAGCTGCTGGTAGCTTATTTTGGCCTTAAAGTATTTGCCTAAAACTTCAGAAACTGTGAATTCTTCTTCACATAGATAACTCCATAGCCATTACTTACATAAACCGCAAGGGGAGCATCCAATACCTACATCTATTTTTTTATATATTTCATATATTACAGATAACAAAATTGCGGATGCAGACTCTCGTCGAGTACACCCAGATATAGATTGGATACTGGCTGGATTGGATTCGGCCGGCGAACCTCTTCACAAGTAGAGTAAATGCAATCCAAACGCTTTGGCAGTTAATGCATTCATAATCAAATGGACAACAATTATTTTTTAGGCCTCTTGGTCCTTTCATAATAATGTTAATAACCTTGAGAAAAATTGTCACTAAGAAGGCAAGGCAATCATGGTAGCCTAAATAGCCCATACAACCGTGGTTGCTCATATTCCAACTTTAACCTAACAACATAATTATTTTACAAGACAACCTCAAACTGGTTGCCGGATCATTGTGCGCTGCGGCGACGCAGGGTATCGATCATCCACAGCGGACACCATGATAGGCTCGTTGTCGGAAAATCCTTACCAGCAATATGACGTACCTAGCACTTGAAAAATTAAATTTTGTGCACGGAACAATATAATTTTGAGATATATGAAGCGTCAATCCCAAATATTTTATATTTTCTCACAGGTTTACTCAATCAGAGAAACCAGTACGGCACCTTGAATTCATGTAGGTTCTCATTACAAGGTTTTTTTCAGGGGAGCTTATCGGCTCAATCACGGCCTAAATATAATACCACGTGGTATACTTCGCTTGTACTAGAAATTCCAAAGGAAAATTTGCCGTTAAAAATTAAATTAAAATGATGATAACGTATACAAAAATTATTATAAAATAAATAGTTTTCAAATAAATAAATAATAAATATACCCGACCAGTGACGATTTTAAAACTTCCAGGGCGGGCTCAAAACAACCAACCTTGAGCCAACAATTAAAAATAAAATAATAATAATAAAACCTTACTTTTTAATATTAGTACAAAACCAAGCCAGGTCTTTTTGTGGGAGACACATATAGCCGTTCAATGGTTTTAAGAAACCGCATAAACGGTAAAAATACAATCCTTACGTCCGTCGGTGGATTAATTATAGCCGTCCTTAAAGATAGCGGGATTGACACCTCTGAGTGCACACGACACAAGGCACGCTGCTACGTCTAAACCTAACCAATGCGACTTCTCATCGATCTTATCCGCGACAGGGCAAGCTAGAGCGGAAGCTCTAACGTTTTTGGAAAATTCTATAACAGAGCAATGATTAACTCTAACGAAACGTAACTGCCACGACAGTGCTAACTGATTTATAATTAGTTCATTACCCTGAGATATAAAACTAGATTTTTAAGGAGAACAAAATTGAATTACAACTAAAACAAAAAATAAAATGTGATACTAATTAAGTAGTTTTAGAAATAAACCAATTGATTAATACACAGGTATTTTTTGGTAGTTGACATTTCCTCAGCTATCTCTCAAGGTCTACATATATTTCAACGTTTTCAGGTTACTAATCTCGAGGACGATGCACGAGTATATTATTAATAATTAAACGAACTTACCTGTACGTGAAGTTCTATCATAATTATACAAAGTGCATCGTTCGAAGAGATTAGTAACACCCACCCAACCCAAAGTGTCTCCCAGTTTGCTGCAGAAATGTCAAAGCTGAACATGGTGGCTTCAAACTCTAAACTTAATGAAAGACCGAGACGCTGGGGCTGCCAGCAAAAGAAAAAAAAAACAAAAAAATCCGGGTTGCACTCCGGGAGTGCCGGCAGAAGTGAAAACTTGAATATTAACGTTGTGCATTTTTGATATTTTGGAATGGTTAGGGAATAATTTTGCACGATTTGCTTTAATTATCAGTATAAAAGTACTATCATTTATGTGAGAGAATACAATATTTATTTATTGCGCTATCGTACACAAACATGACAATTTATATTACATTAAAAAGTTTATCTCTTAGAAAAATCAACTTTCATGTTAACACACACGAACGCAAGCGTCCTGCGCCGCCTAAACAAAACAGCAGGCGCAGGCATACATTTTCGCCGCGCCGTAGAATGAGAGGGGGATACTTCCTCTCCTACGCCGCGCCGGCTGTCTACTCTCCGTCCGTCTTACGAATTTTCGAGCAGGTCACGTGTCTTGACGCGAGTTTAACATTATTTACCCATTACAAAAAAGTGCACAACGCCGCTAAAGAAGGTTTCACTTCAAAAAAATTCCTTCAAAAATTTACGAAATTTCAAAGGTATACGTTTGCCATGGTTTGCCCATATAAAATTTCCACGACAAAAAAAAACACTGTATAATGCTCCCTATCTCATTTTCTCCCACGTTAAATCTTATGAATTAATATGTCTGTCTCTTTTTACTGTTGCTTTTTCGTTTATTAAAATTTCAAATCACAATGACGCTAAAGAAGTTTTCACTTCAAAAAACCCTGTTTCTTGCTGCAATTCAAGGCTAATATTTAAATGAGTTTCCCGTTTTATTAAGGTAAATAAAATATAACTTAATTTTAATTACTTTTGTAATAGAATTTACTTAATTAACAATCCACATTATCAATTATTTTAAATAAATCGCTTAAATCCCGACTTGGCGTTTCATTTGAAATTTCGGAATTCTTAAAGTCATACATGTTTACATTATATAATTGTAACATTTTTGGAGATGGAGACAGATGGAGTAAACGTAACGCAAGATCCATCATCACGTTTCGTGTCATCATCAAACTTAACAGCATTTCAAGGAACAATCGGTGTCGTAATTTGTTTTTCAGCATATGATATATCGAAAAAGCGCGTTCAATTTTAAAATGGTACAGTCATGAATGCAAGTGCAAGTTTGGAAATATTTTCAAGACGCTTATTAAATGCCTACTAGCGTCACAATCATCAAATACTTCCGAATACTTCCTAGTACTAGTACCTACATAGATATACTACTTCCTAGTACTAGTACATAGATAATCTGTAATGTAGTAGTACTAGGCCGCCTACGGCCGCGCGCCCCGCGGTCATATATGTGATGCGTGTAAATGTATGTATGCCCCTAAAAATAGCCCTACTTATTTTTGGGTCCAAAAAAATCCCAGTAAGCATTATTTTACCCTAAATTTGAGACTAATAGCCCTAAAAAAATTAATCCTGGATAAAAAATCCCCCTCAACTCACCCCTCAACTCGCCCCTCAACTCGCCCCTCAACTCACCCCTCAACTCATCCCTCAACTCACCCCTCAACTCATCCCGCACCTCATCTCGCACCTCATCCCTCAACTCATTCTTCAACTCATCCCTAATCTCATCCCTAATCTCATCCCTCAACTCATCCCGCAACTCATCCCTCAACTCACCCCTCAAATCACCTCTCAACTCACCCCTCAACTCACCCCTCAACTCACCTCTCAACTCAACCCTCAACTCACCCCTCAACTCACACCTCAACTCACCCCTCAACTCACCCCTCAACTCATCCCTCAACTCATCCCTCAACTCATTCCTCAACTCATCACTCAACTCATCCCGCAACTCATACAGCACCTCATCACGCAACTCATCCCGCAACTCATCCCACAAACCATCCCTCAACTCACCCCTCAACTCACCCCTAAACTCACCCCTAAACTCACCCCTCAACTCACCCCTCAACTCATCCCGCACCTCATCCCGCACCTCATCCCGCACCTGATCCCTCAACTCATCCCTCAACTCATCCCTAATTTCATCCCTCAACTCACCCTTCAACTCACCTCTCAACTCACCCCTCAACTCACCCCTCAACTAACCCCTCAACTCACCCCTCAACTCACCCCTCTACTCACCCCTCAACTCACCCCTCAACTCACCCCTCAACTCACCCCTCAACTCACCCCTCAACTCACCCCTCAACTCACCCCTCAACTCACCCCTCAACTCCTCCCTCAACTCACCCCTCAACTCATCCCGCACCTCATCCCGCACCTGATCCCTCAACTCACCCCTGAACTCACCCCTAAACTCAACCCTCAACTCAACCCTCAACTCACCTCTCAACTCACCCCTCAACTCACCCCTCAACTCACCCCTCAACTCACCCCTCAACTCACCCCCCAACTCACCCCCCAACTCACCACTCAACTCAACCCTCAACTCAACCCTCAACTCACCCCTCAACTACTCCCTCAACTCCCCCCTCAACTCCCCCCTCATCTCCCTCTCAACTCACCCCTCAACTCACACCTCAACTCACCCCTCAACTCACCCCTCCACTCACCCCTCAACTCACCCCTCAACTCAACCCTCAACTCACCCCTCAACTCACACATCAACTCACCCCTCAACTCACCCCTCAACTCACTCCTCAACTCACCCGTCTACTCACCCGTCAACTCACCCATCAATTCACTCCTCAACTCACCCCTCAACTCACCCCTAAACTCACCCCTCAACTCACCCCTCAACTCACCCCTCAACTCACCCCTCAACTCACCCCTCAACTCACCCCTCAACTCACCCCTCAACTCACCCCTCAATTCACCACTCAACTCACCCCACAACTCCTCCCTCAACTCACCCCTCAACTCACCACTCAACTCACCACTCAACTCACCACTCAACTCACCCCTCAACTCACCCCTCAACTCACCCCTCAACTCACCCCTCAACACACCCCTCAACTCACCCCTCAACTCACCCCTCAACTCACCCCTCAACTCAACCCGCACCTCATCCCGCACCTGATCCCTCAACTCATCCCTCAACTCATCCCTCAACTCATCCCTCAACTCATCCCTCAACTCACCCCTCAACTCACCCCTCAATCACCCCTCAACTCACCCCTCAACTCACCCCTCGACTCTCCCCTCAACACACCCCTCAAATCACCCCTCAACTCACCCCTCTACTCACCCCTCAACTCACCCCTCAACTCACCCCTCAACTCACCCCTCAACCCACCCCTCAACTCACGCCTCAACTCACCCCTCAACTCTCCCCTCAACTCACCCCTCAACCCACCCCTCAACTCACCCCTCAACTCACCCCTCAACTCACCCCTCAACTCACCCCTCAACTCCTCCCTCAACTCCTCCCTCAACTCCTCCCTCAACGCCTCCCTCAACTCCTCCCTCAACTCACCCCTCAACTCACCACTCAACTCACCCCTCAACTCACCCCTCAACTCACCACTCAACTCACCCCTTAACTCACCACTCAACTCACCCCTCAACTCACCCATCAACTCCCCCCTCAACTCCCCCCTCAACTCCCCCTCAACTCCCCCCTCATCTCCGCCCTCAACTCCCCCTCTACTCCCCCCTCAACACGCGACGAGACCCCTCTCCCCCCACCCCGCCCCCACACGGGACCCCTCTTACCCCTCACCTCACTGAACTCCCCACGAAACCTCCCCCCCCCCCCCGTGCGGGATACCTTAACCCCTGCGACCTAACTCCTAGGTCCCAACAGATAGATACTGTCTCTTTTTCGTTTCATTAACTTTCAAATCACAACGATGCTAAAGAAGTTTTCACTTAAAAAAAAGTCTTACGCTTTTCAATCGGTCACGTGACCCTGACGCGAGTTTAACAGTTTTTACCCATACAAAAAGTGCTCAGCGCCGCTAAAGAAGCTTTCACTTCAAAAAAGAGCGCAGGACTCTCAACACACAGTGTAAGAGTGGTGTCACTAGCGTGTTACTACATATATTTCAACGTTTTCAGGTTACTAACCTCTTCGGACGATGCACTTTGTATAATTATGATAGAACTTCACGTACAGGTAAGTTCGTTTAATCATTAATTATGTGTGATATTTATTTTAAAAACAAGTTAAAATAACATTTTAACACGACATTTTTTACCGTTCTTTAAAAGTCCATACAATTGTCACTAATTATATCACATGAGAAACCTGCAAGTAGGGTTTTGGCACATTTGTGAGTGGCCAGAAAGTGCAAGCATTTGTAAGTAATATCGTTTCACTCGACTACGAACTTTAATCAATTTAATGAACGTATTATTCATCAAACTGATCCCGTTCATTAAAGTTATTTTTACTTTATTTGTCAATAAATTACTCTTTTTTTTAGGAAATTTAAGCCCACACAAAATTGTCTCCGAAATCACAATAAGTTCTTACTCTCAATATCTACTACTACAGTAGCCGGTGGTATAACCAACCATTTTTGTCTTACTTTCAGGAGAGACATCAGCAAACTAGCAAACTGAAAAGTGTCAATAGCCTAGTGGTTAAGGTGTCGGAATTGTGATCGAGAGGTCGCGTGTTCGATTCCCACCCATTACACTATTGCCGTGAACCCACTCCAGACACAAGCATATTTAGCTTAGTTGGAGAGGTTAACAAGATTGCTAGTAATGTGAATTCTACCTATATTGCTAGTTCTCTTTTGAAGAAAAAAACATAAGCAGACAAACTATGGTTGACACATACAACAGTAATTTTGTCGAAATTGATATCTTTAATTGCACAATAAGTAAGTTTAATAGACTCATTCGTTGTACTCTATTGAACACAATTAGTGATAATAACTGATGTTATATTGTATTATTTTATAATTTTATCTTGTACTTTATAATTTGTCTTATTTTTTTCTATATTCATTATAGTTAGTTACATTTATATAAATATTTGACTACTTGTTATAAATTGATATAAACGTTGCACTTAACGCTACCTAGCGATTAGGTATTCTCTTTTACTAAACTCTAATGTTTATCTGTGGGCAGGCGTAGTGGGTTCCATTATAGTCAAAACTTCATTTTTTTGTTATACTAGTAGTAAGTTCTTATAATGTAACTGTTTGTTGTTCCATGTAATAAAAATAAAATAAAAAATAAAAAAAAACAAAATGGAGGTAGGCCCCACTCAGTTTGCTGCTGTCTCCCAATTTATCACGAAGCACGTTCGGTCTGCTTCATATCGCCATCTCTGTCTGAGTATTCCACGACCTCATTACTGTCATCTTACTGCCACATATCAGACCCAAACATAATATATCTATACGGCATAGTTTCATTGCTTTCTATAAAAAGAACCCATACAATTTTTCCTTGCAAAACGTACAAAAGTTTAAGTGGCAGTAACTTGGTATGCTCGTAACAGTTCAAAAGTGACCATAATGCGCTACGGGCAACTTAAAAGTGCATTTTAAAGCGGTTGTATGGTATGATATTCATAGTTTTAATCTTAACTAGGTACTTGGTTCTAGACTATAACAGCGGTCCAATTACTAAAACTACCAATAAATAACATCCATGTTATCCGAAAAATAACAAGCCTCAAATTAATTTACAAAAAAGATTTTTTTGTGTACACTATTGATAGTTCTTTTTCGGGGAAAATCATCAAATGACTCCTCCCGTTCAACATTATACCCTGTTCAGTTTCGTTCCCGCAACCCAGGGCCTACTACGGTAACGTATATTTTTGGTAAAAGCAGGTAGGTATTCCATAAAAAAATAGGTACTCTCTACTTCCTTGGCTTTAATTAACATTAACCTCCTTGTTGTCAAACCAGTTAAAAAGCTACTCCACATTGCAATGTGTACAACCAAGGTGTCGAACTCTCTGCCGGCTTCTGTGTTTCCTACCACATATGACCTGACCCATCAGCCGTTTATGCACTAGTAAATAACACAGCCCTAAGCATCTTTTACCAGTCGACTAAAAAAAAAAAAAAAAAAAAAAAAAAAAAAAAAAAAAAAAAAAAAAAAAAAAAAAAGGGTGGCTTAAGGACAGAACATGGCAGCTGCAACTGAATGGAAAGATAGAAAAAAGAAATTCGCAAATTATTACAAATACATCTATTATTAATATGTAATGCAAATTCATAGTAATATTTATGTTTATATAGGCTATTATACTTACAAATTTTTGAAATTGGTACAGTAGTTTTTGAGATTACGTACAAACAAAAAAAGCAAATCTTTCCTTTTTACAATACCAGTAGTTAGTATAGGAATAGGCATATACAGAAAGTAATCTTGTTTGTATCCATATAGTGTCTCATAAAATCCATTAATAGCTTTTCCAGATAATCATTTAAAAAAATTGGCCAAGTGCGAGTCGGACTCGCGCATGAAGGGTTCCGTAGTAGCTACACAAAATAACTTTGTTTTTCATAGTGTTACAAAGAAATATTTGCGGTTTTTGAAAATGTGCTATATCTCAAAAAGTGACTGTATCTCATTGTACCAATTTTCATTGACAGTTTTCATTGAAATCTACAGCATATTTATTTTATATTTTTTCAGACACTTCCAAAGTGGTAAAATATGTCCCTCCAAATATTTTACAACTTTGGAAGTGTCTATTTTACAAACCAGTGTCTGAGAAAAAATGGTTTTAGAAACCTCAGTGTAATTTTTAAAGATCTATAGACACCCCGCACGTGTAGGTTTGATGAAAAAAATATAGTTCCAGTTTCATGTAGGGGGAGCCTTAATGTATTTTTTTAATAAAAATTGTTAAGCGATTCAAAGATCTACCTACCAAGTTTGAACGGTGTAGTCTTAATGGTTTCAGAATAAAAGGGCGGTGACATACGGGCGGACAAACAGACCGACAAAAGAATCTATAACGGTTCTGTTTTTTCTATTCGGCAACAGAACACTGAAAAGAATCTATTTTCTTACCCTAAAAATATACCTCAGCCAGTCTGCGTCAAGTTTAACAAAACCGCCTTATCTAAACAAGGCTTTAGTTTTTATCTAAACAACTAAAACATTGATGAGATTCAGGACAGAGTTTAGATCGTCTTTATCGCCTGTGTAATGAAAGGCTAAGGGCCTGTTTTATCCACTTTTTGTTGAACTCGCTAGATAAAAAGGGCAATTCCGTTTAAGAATAGACGCTGTTTTATGACGTACGTTTTTTTAGAGCATTTATGGTACTTGCAAGGGTATTCCATACGCGCTCGGTAACAGAGAAGGTCGATTTTTTCTACAGATTTTTAGTAACAAAAATATCAGGGATTTTATAATTATTGTCAAGATCGGTCAGCCAAAGAATTGGAACTAGTCGCAAGTTCCAAAACTATGAGAATATGAGATATATTAAAGAATATGAGAGAAACTTCACGGATATTCTATTATAATAATAATAATATAATAATTCAGCCTATTACGTTCCTACTGCAGGGACACAGACTTCCTCTCTATGAGAGGGAATGGGCCATAATCCACCACGAGAGTCTAGTGTAGGTTGGTGGATGTCGCACCTTCGAACTTTTGGTCCTAGGAGAGACAAAGCTCCAGAGCCTTGACCATCGGCGACGTGTTGCAAGCCTATCAGTTTTCTATAGGTTACATTTCGAGGAGTGTACGATGGAATTTCACAATCTAATTCCACCAAGCCCATTCCATCATCGGACTACAAGACAAACGTCGACACGCCATCGTTACATGGTAGACATCCCACACAAACGCACAAAACGTTTTGGGAACAGTTTCACTGAGCGTACAGCTAAGGAGTGGAATTCTCTGCCGGAGTCTGTGTTTCCTGATAGCTATAACCTGGGAGTCTTTAAGTCAAGAGTGAATAGGTTACTTCTAGGCAAACGTGCTTCATCTTCGACCTCATCATTGCTTAACATCAGGAGAGATTGTGGTCAAACGCAAGCCTTTCAGCAATAAAAAATAAAAAAACCGTTTCCTCACTATAAAACATAGTGAGGAAACGGTTTTTTTATTTTTTATTGCTTTTCCGTTTCCTCACTATGTTTTCCTTCACCGATTTAAGAGCAGTGGTGATGAAATAAATTACACAAAGTAATGTGTCTTATGGGGCTCGAACTCACGACCTGTGCAATTCACAAGTCGGTCTCGCAAATACTGGGCCAACACTGCTCTATTTCTTTGTTTTTGTTCTGGATATTCTATTTAATCGTATTATTTTGGTACACTGTGTCAACACTGAGCTCCCAAACGATAATTTTTGTGACTCAAATGGCTGCTTAACTTTAATGGAACTGGGTAAGACATGTCTGCTGAATGCCAGGCAAGTTGTGGTGTGCCCGTAAGAGATTGGCGCCCTGAGACGTCAAAAGTTGGGCTGCGGCAGACTGCGAAGTAGATGGTGGAATGACCTGTATGGCTTCCTTAAGTATTGGAAGGCTGAGACGTAGAATCTTAATGGCTGGAAGGCCTTTGGCCAACAGTGGAATAATACAGAAAGAGAGTAATAACAATAGACAACAATGTTAAGGCAAAAATCCTGATTGTATTACTTTGTCACATTAATACGTATTCGAGGATAATGATAATTTCTTCGTATCTTTAAAGATTGCAATTATTTACTTAATTTTATTTTGCGTATACATATTATTAAACTTCTTCAAAATGAATAAATTAATTTAAAATATAACATACGGTATGGATAAGATATGCGTGGTGTTTAAATGTTATAGGGAAATAATATTTATTAAAATTTGAATGGATGTATGTATTAAAGTTTGATCAATAGTATAATCATCATATTTTCGAAGATAAACTATTTTAAAATTCTACCAAGTTTTTTAATTTTCGATATGAGAAGCAATTTCCTAAGGTTTTAGGCAAATAATTCAAAGTTTTGACATAATCTAATACAGTTATTTTGTACAGTCAGCTTATTAAAACATCTCTACATTCTCGAACAAATTGTTACATGAAATATATTAGGGACCTATCAGTTTTAATACCCTTTGTTACATTGATTCAATTAAGAAATACTAAACATCCATATGTAACGTTTTAAACACAACTGCCGCACTAACATGTTAACAAATTAACAAAACGGTATTAAAATAATTGAAATTATGTAATTTCCGACCACACGCTACAATACTAATTAACGGAGTGGTGGATTCTCGTTGCAATTGTACTAACACGAGCATTAATAAGTACGTACTCACATCATTTAGAACATTTGGAAGGTTAGATTTATAGAAAAAAGTTTGAAACATTAATAAAATGTGGTCTCAAAATTTGTATTTATAACAAAATCCACATATCTTAATAAATTTTTTTACAGTATCTAATATCTTTTTTTTTATAATAGGCTCACGTTTGACCAACATGTCACCTGATGGTAAGTGATGATGTGGTCGAAGATGGAGCACACTAGAAATAACCCATTCATTCTTGACTTAAAGACCCCAGGTTATAGCTATCAGGAAACATGGACTCCGGCAGGGAATTCCACTCCTTAGCCGTACGCACGATGAAAGTATTCCCAAAACGTTTTGTGCGTATGGGTTTGTGATATCTAATCTTATAGCCAACTACGGATTAACAATTAGGTAATTCACTAGATAGTAACAAACCTGTAGGTGAGTATTAGGGAATAATAAATGTTAACATTATTAATACAACATTCAGGAGTGTGCATGGGGAGTATTAAATGAGTGTGTCTGCGTGTGTCAGTGTAAGCTATATCGGTGTATAATATAATGTAGTAGTTAATTGGGGTTAACTAAAACCTATCTGCATTATGCTCGACTCACGTCTGCCCAAATAGTACACAAAATATTGTCCTGAGTCAGTGAGATGAGGTCACGTCAGGCTATAAGCGGGATGGCGTGTTATACTGGACAAGCTTCTTCCAAATTGAAAGGTTGTGAAGCGTAAAAAAGGCGTCGGCTCACAGAAGATAGATAGATACATAGAATACTCTTTATTGTACATCAATAATTTAAACAAACACTTGATTTACAATAATGCAAAATATGGTTACAATGGCGGTCTTTTCGCTAATAGCGATATCTTCCAGACAATCCTTTAAGAATATAAAACAAAGAAGGGAGGGGAAAGTCAGTGTACTGACTTCAAATATATAACATACACAAAAAGTAACTAAAGTAGTTAATATAAGTACATATATAGGTATATATAATACAATAGAATACATAAATAAGTATAAATAAATATATGTGTTTTGTATACGATATAGAAGATAGAACGTGCTGGAGAAGAATGCTTATAGGTTAAGTTTTGATAGATTTTTTTTAAAGAGAATTAGCATTGTGGGTAGAATTCACGTTACTGACAATCTTGTTAACCTCTCCAACTAAGCTAAATATGCTTGTGTCTGGAGTGGGTTAACGGCAATAGTGTAATGGGTGGGGTTAGAACCCGCGACCTCTCGATCACAAATCCGACACCTTAGCCATTAGATAAGATAAGATAAGATAAGATAATTTTATTGGAACAAAAATACATTTTACAAAATATTTGTGTACGAAAATAGCTACATTAGTTAATAACTGTGTCGCAGCTATTAACGCCCACCTCCAAGAGGGAGACGACAGCGTTCCATTTTATTATTATTCGAGGGAAACAATTTAACATGAAATAATAACTATTGAAATAACATGAAATAATAACTATTGAAAACTAACTACTTATAAACTAAAACTAAAAACAAATTTAATATAATAATAAGAATGAATAAAACTAGGTGAGTGTAATATTGTTGTGCATGTGGGTGTGATAAGTGTATGTGTAGTGCGTGTTCGTCGGGTGTTAGTATAGAGTGCGTTTGTATGGCATCCCCACACAAGCGCACTCTACGCCACATGTATTTGGTATGCATGTCTACGGAAGGAAGATTATTAGGGCTTTACTAAATTCTCCAATTCTTCATACGAGAGCGTGTGGAGCCATTCGTCTAGCAATCTTTTGCATTCTCTGGAGGTACATGGATAAATATTGAGAACATCGTTTACTCTATTATAAAGCACGGGACTGCAGAAGAGGAACTGCCGGCGTACAACTTTAAGTTTACTTCTAGCTGTAGAGCAGACTCTGTCAAGTCTACGCTTACGTTTACTCAACTCAGAGTTAAAGAATAGATTCGAGTGCTTCCGCAACACTGTTCTTAAAACAAAAGAGTGCCTTACTGTTGGTAGTTTCCATAGAGCATAAAGTTCGCTGGTAGGGAAACGAATGGGCTTATGGGCCATGACCTTAAGGACAGCCCTCTGTGCTCTCTCCAAGCGCAACATAAGACATTTA
Source organism: Tholera decimalis (assembly GCA_943138885.2). NCBI lineage: Eukaryota > Metazoa > Arthropoda > Insecta > Lepidoptera > Noctuidae > Tholera > Tholera decimalis. The sequence goes on from OW964563.2 coordinate 12,174,084, forward strand.
CCAGCACCGCCCCAGGCTGAAATGCAATACGTTAGAATAGAATGTCCAAGAGCGAAGTAAACTGTTTTTAGGGTAGAGGAATGTGCGGAAGATCTAAGGTTTTTAAAAACAAAGATTAACTTTCTTACTCTAGAAACTAGTGAATTTATTTGCTCACTCCATGTCAACGTACTGTCAACCCAAACTCCGAGATATTTTAACGAATCCGTGCGCATAACTTCGGGACAGCCACAAGTGGCAGCCCTCATTGTAGGGCACGTATGAGCTCTCAAACGGAAGGGTGGCGCTGGTTGTGACGCTTTCTTTGGACTAAATGTTATGAATTTTGTTTTATCCACATTGAGGGTGAGCAAATTCTGAGTGAGCCATCTCATAGTTATCTGTAAGGCTGCCTCTGCCTGAATACGAACTTCGTTCCAGTCACTGCCTCGAACCAGAATAACTGTGTCATCAGCGTAAGCAAATACTTTGGAGTTTGTGAGATCAAGTTTACAGAGCTCGTTTATGTAAACTAGGAAAAGGGTAGGTCCTAAGACACTACCTTGCGGCACTCCATAGGTGAGATATGCTTCATTACTGTACTGGTTATCTATTTTAGTGATTTGCGAACGACGACTAAGATAACTTTTAAACATGTTGAGCGGAAGGCCTCTTATACCAATTTTTTCTAGCTTAGTGAGAAGGAGCGGAACAGAGACAGTGTCAAACGCTTTTGAAAGATCAAGGAAGATAGCCATAGACTTATATTTGTTGTTTAGATTTTGAGCTACTGAGTCAAGGAATTCTATTATGGCATCTTCCGTGCTTTTACCAGATCTAAACCCATATTGGTTATTGGCGAGTATATTCTGTGAGCTAAGGTAATCCAGCAAACGCCTGTTCAATATTTTTTCAAGAAGTTTAGAAAAGATAGATAACACAGATATAGGTCTGTAGTTGTTGACACTGTCTCTATTTCCACTCTTGTAAATAGGGTGCACAATGGCCTTTTTGAAAACAGCCGGAAATATTCCAGATGCAAGAGCAACGTTAAAAACGTGGCAAATCACAGGTACAATGGTGCTTCTAGCTCGATAGATCACAGTTGCGGGAATACCATCCCAACCCGTAGCACCATTTAGTCGTAGTCCACGTATAAGACAATCTATCTCATCGTTGTCCGTGCCAAATAGAGCCATCGAGTTAGGGTGTGCTTCTAGGGCACCAGGGTCAGAAATATTTGAAGATATATAATTTTGGGAGTTCATGATTTTGGATGCCATTTTTGTTCCCACGTTTGCGAAGAAGTCGTTCACAGAATCAAGTGATTGAGTTGGATCTGGAGTTATGGACAACAACTCGCTGGCGGAGGCCTTACTTTTCTGAAGATTTGAGATAGTTTTAATAAGATTCCAGGTGGCTCTCGGATTCTTACGATGTTTTTCAAATTCTTTACGTTCGTATTCGCGTTTTAATTTCTTCAGTAAGTTATTGCAAAAGGTTTTATAACGATTGTATGTGATTTTCAGGGATTCGTTATCAGCATCTGTTCTCATTTTGCGATACATTTTGTCTCGGTTTCGAATACACCTAAGGAGCCCGGGGGTGATCCACGGCTTTAGGATTCGTTTTCTGCTCGGGACAGCAAAGTTATGACTATTTTCTTTAACAACTGTAGACACAAGATGGACCATGGCAGAAGCAGCAGTTTCAGCATCTTGACAGTTCATAACAGAAGAAAAGTCAAGATTTTCAAGAGCTACTACACAGGCTGCTATATCCACATGGTGTCGACAAGAAGGTGATTTAGGGACGTGTAAATTCAGGTCACAAAATAACACAAGAGGAGCATGGTCAGTAATTAACGAGTCAAGAACTAGGGTAATAGCTGGTTTGTTTGACTTTAGAATAATGTGGTCAATGCAGCTATCATTGCGTGTCGGGAAAAAATGAGCGGGTAACATGGCATGTGACGCAACAGTATTGAGATACATGTCAGAATTCGGGTCAATACAACTCTGGACAATATTAATATTGATGTCTCCAACCAAAATGATGGTTCTGTAAGTAGCAAGTGAACTTAGAATTACATCTAGACTGGTTATAAAATTCTGAATATTTCCTTCCATTGGGCTATTGACGCGTTTTTCGTGCGTTGAAGAGTATTATATTACTTCTGCAGCCCCCGGTGCAAAAGTGCGAGAGTGTGGTTTTAGTCAGTTGACCCATCCACTCGCCCCAGAGCGTAGAACATCTTTGAGGATGTCCACTTCGAGACAAAGAAGAAAAAGAGTAGTTTTTATTTCCCCAGCCTTCTTTGTGTCTCAACTCTAGAGTATGCTGAAACAAGCCAATTGTACATTCGCGTCCGTTACGTTATTAACTTTCCCTCGACACTGAAACACAAAACTGCTCTTAAATATTTTGCTGTGTGCAACTACTGATGGTAGTGACTGTACCTACAACATAGCTTCGACTTCTGGGATGTAAAGTTCCGGGCTTACTTTAATGACTTTACTTAAATAGGCTTTTGTAATAATCCGGAGCAAGCTTAATAGAAATTTATTAGAAAGCCTAGTTAGTTTAATTGATATTTTTAGTTAGACATTAACTGACGTTTGCCATACTTTAAACATCTGCAAAACACGTTTTAATTCCGCAGGCCACTTAAATGAATAATTATTGTAACGTAATTATAAGTTCCAATACCTCCGAAGTTATTTGAAGATTCTGTGAACTATATGAAATATTTAGATAGACAGATAAAACATTTATTGGCGAACAGAAAACACAACACTCAAAAGTACAGTAGCTACCCAACGAGCACATTAGTGGAAATTGCAGCCTATTTTGTTACTTTCGGCTGTAAAATAGCGGTTTAAGGGTTCAAAAAGCAGTTCAAAGTTGCATATCTGCATCCGTAAACGTCTATAGCTATAAAAGTTACTTAAGGTGCTATAAGCTGAATCAAATACTACTCTAGCCTTCACAGTAGTCCACGGTAGAACTCATTTACCACTTACACCTTTATATGAGAGTTACGAAGGTCATTCTGCCACTCACAGCTGTACAGTGGTTTCCATTGTAACTTTTATAGGTTATAGTTATAGTAACCACTATTATACTACTATAAGTTTCATTATAGAAATAATAGAAACTCTTATGCATACTATAGTTACAAAAAAATCATCAGTGTAACTAAGGCCTTTAGTAGCAATAGTCATTCCTTGCAGGCTCAATCCATTCGCCATTTTACAGCCGCTTTTGTAACTATTATAAAACATTTAATAAAAATGGATGCTAAACGAATAAGTACGTAACTACATCTTATAACCTCAAAAACAAGAAAATAGGAGCTTTTTGTGGCTGTGAGTTGCACTAGGGGAACAAAAATCACTGGAAGCGTTAGAAGGATGAAAATTAGCGCTATGATTCTCAAAAGGGAGTTATTAGAGCTAAAACTGCAGGTTATAGCTACATTACAATGACGCCATGATTTTTTAAGAAAACTTATAATTCACTTGCAAAATTGAGTTGATATACATTGGTTTTTCAGTTAAATGTGCATTAAATGTACCGGTAAACAATCGGCCACTTGCAAATAGTAAGTTATCGACACGTAAAAATACGGAAGTAAAATTTATTCTGTATAACAAATAAAAAATATCACATATCTTTTGTTATTTTTTAAAATATCATAAAAGCGCGTTAAAATTACTCGAAAATTATCTTATATATCTACAGTAAACTGGACAGCGTTTTAAGTATCTTTATATATCTTGCTAATACAGAATACAAACTTTTACTTCTTTTTGTTTTATTTTCATGATGGCGACGAAAACACTTTACCAAAATATTACAAATAATGTCAACTGAAGATATACAATAAAGAACTATAATCAATTCATTCGTTCAAAGTAGTTCAAAATCATTCAAAAGTAGCGCTATGAGAGCTTTAGTATAGCGTTAATAAATCGTTATAGCTATTAAGGAACCTTTATGCAACCATTGTGCAGGTTAAATGGAACTTTAGGCTGCATAAAATGGCGCCCAAATAGCGCTAAAGCGGCTGCTTTAGTCTGTAGTAGACGCTCTAGCACTTACGTCTATTACCATAAGTAATAATCGGATACGCTCCAAAGCCCTAATGCAGCCCATTTGTGCTAGTTGGGTAACACATAATTTTACACAAAAATTAAAGTAAAAAAAAAATATATCATAAAATCGATCATGTGCGCTCTATCAACAGTTGTATTTTATTTTTCCTGCTCACACGCCTTACCAGTGCTCAAGTTATTATCATAATTTACCCAAAACTGGAATCAGCCATGATAACAGAACTTCACGAATGACAGCCATATTTTTACTTGATTCAAAGTAAGCCACATTAAGATGCCTACAAATATTAAAAAAGTAATCCAATATTTAAGCTATAAAGTAATTTCTTGTAATTGAAGTAAATTACCGGTGAATAATTGAATTGACAATCTATCAATTCTACGTATAGATTACATAACATAACATAAGTAAGTATAATACACGTAAGAATAAATCGGATTACACTCACGCACCTAAATTTAATCACGTCGCTTTGGAAAGGGAATATAATATTCCATTTTCATTCCTATTGCTAGGACTCAGACCTCTTTACTGTGAAAAGAATGGGCTGTAAACTTCCACAGGAGTTCAGGATTTTTGGTCCCAAAACGTGCTGGTTTCCTCGAGGTGTTTTTCTTCACCATTTTGTTATTTAAAATATTATTTTTTAATTTCGGGAAATAAAATCCATAAAGTGCTAGTAACTTATACCTGACAGCTTATTATCTAGTGTAAGCACCCATCATACTCCGCAAAAACTGCTTCATAATCGGAGAGCACACACTTTCATCTACCGTTCTCAGGATGCTGTTGCAACTGTCCCTCAGTCTCCTCAGAAGTGAAACTATTTTCTTATGTATAATCGCGTGAAAAGTGTCCCTAATGAACTTGGGTACTTTATTTATTATTGCGACAAGTCATATCTCTTTTCCTAACCAGAACTCAACAGTCTTGACCGACACAAAAAAAACCGTTTGTGTAAATCTCGTCCACTCCTAGACGATTCTAAGCTATCCCGCAACAAAATTAATCAGGCAGAAGTAAAAAATCTCCTTCACTGTCTTACATAGTGGAATATCCAACTAATATTGGAAAGTACCGATTTTTCCACTACACCGCTTCTAACAAAAGTAAGCTTTTACTAGACCGAGTTCCAAGCAACTTAATATTATATACTTACATTAAGCTTTTGTTATAAGCGTGATAGTAAATTCCTGGCCATTGTTATCGGTAGTCACATAAACGTTTATTAGCGTTAGAGAATAAAAGTAACGTTCATAGGTTTTATGTAAATAGGTTTAGCAATTCTAGGAGAATTTTCTCCAGGAATATTGAAAGGGTGAGGTCGATGTTTATTAAGCTTCTATGTTATAGAGGTGCCAATTAGTTTGGTCCAGACAGTAATTAGTTCTAGAAGTTTCTTAGCTTTTTAACTTAGATGCTGTTTTGTTTTGTGTTGTAACTTATTTTCACAAAGAACAAAATCTTCTTTTGTTCTTTGTGCCAGCATTATGATGTCGTCTTATTGATTCAACGGTGGAAAAATACTCTTATGTATGTGTAAAAACAACAATAAAACATAAACCGGGTGGTTTATGTTTGTACAAATATTTTAATTATTATTTATTAAAATTTTATATAACTAATTTTATTGGAAACAAACATACTCAATGTTTACAAAACATGAATTTGTATATGCTAAATTAGTATTCAAACTGCGCTAACGGTTAGAAAGTTTTAGTCAGTCCGCTGGTTAACAATATATTCTGTATCCATACGATATAAAACAAATTGATGTAAATTATTACGTAGTCATTTTTTAACCCAATTTTTTTTTTAAACTTTAAGTTGTCAGTAAACATCACGAATCACGATGTAAAGAAGTACAAAAGTAACAAAAACTCAAGAGAATCCCGCCAATTTAAAAGCTGTCAAAGTTTCAAAACTTTTTTGTGGCATCCCAAATGTTTGCAGCCACTCCTAGCGCCAGCGATAACAAGATTATTTCTTTTCATAACGTAAAAACCTTCTTGAATAAAATAAGGAGGAAGCATTTTTGAATTGTCACCCCCTAAGGTTGGGACCGCTGAATTGTCGTTTTCCGTCACGTCCTTTTTGGGTCGCTTACGAACCAAAGTTACTGTACGTGTCTGAAAAATCCCTAGGTTAAGGTTCAAATACAGCCGTTGTTAGCCTTAACATTATTTATCCTTTGATTAACCTGATTCCAAATTTGATTTAATGCTTAAATGGTAGGATGAGTTTCGGGTTGAAAATAAAGAAGGGTTTATATCGTACATCACTATAACATTAGAAAAAGGTTGAAGGGTCTTTTACCATTTAACCCACCGTATTTCATTGTGAAAAGAAGGTTGTCTCAAAACACTTACACTACAAAATTATTAACCCATTTCAATTTGTTAAGATTTGGGTTCTGGGCGTTTTATGAGATTTTTTGTTATACTATACGTGCTTAGCTTTCACATGACATGTTAGAAAACTTAATGTTACGATAAAAACATTCTTACTAGGTACAATGAGTCCTTTTAAACCAAATACTGAAATTTCACAGCTGTATAAACTCAGCTTTCCATCAGTCGTAAGCTTGAGGTCTAGATTTATAGACCGCTTTAAATAATCACAAGTTTAAACGGAGTGTTTGTTAATTGAATTAACTGGAATGATAAGGTCAAGGGTGTACCGAAATAACACTCGAAACTTAACAAATGGGTTCAATTTTGAAACTTAAGTGGGCTGTTAAGAGCTGATGAGAAAATTGTATAAGACATTCGGGATCATAGTGCATCGACAGAGCTACCTCTGTTTTGTTTAGAGACCGTATGCCATGGGTTCGAACACGGGCTTTGCTTTGTGAGAGCAATCACTGCAGTGTGGTTTCTAAATGAATCGGTATACGTTAGTAATTATAATATTTGAATGTATTACATGCGAATAAAGTTGTATGCATATATCAAAAACTCACTCATCAGGTAATAGTAGAATCCGTTTATATTAAACTAGTACTCACGCGGGGCTTCGCTCCCGTGGATTCTATCACGGTAAAAACATAACTCTCCTTTTTTGCAGTTGCGTAAAAAGTAGCCTATAACCTTCCTCAAGCTTCAAGCTACTTCTATACCAAATTGCATCCAAATGCACCTAGTAATTTCGAAGATTAGCGCGTTCAAGCAAACAAACAAACAAACTTTTCCGCTGTATAATATTATATAGTATAGATGGTATGAAAGGGAAGTTTCAAACACAACATGCAAAAGTCTTATAAAGCACTAGCAGTCACGTGGGGCTTCACTTCCGTGGACTTTATTATGATGAAAACATAACGGTCCTTCTTTTGCTGTTGGGAAATATTTAACCTGAAGCTTCTAGCTACTTGCATACTAAATTTCATCAAAATCCACGCAGTACTTTCGAAGATTAGCGCATTTAAACAAACAAAATTTGCTGCTTTGTAACATTAGCTCAATTTTCTAAGAATCAATATTTGTAATATAGATTTTTAGAAAATTTTGTATTCAATAAATTAGTAGTTATGTACCAAGTACTGATGACGTCAGCGGTAAGGACAGCTAATAGGCGGTCAAAAGAGCACTTCACAGTCGTTATTAAGATTAAAACATTACCTAATTAAAACCATAGTGATGTAAGAATAGAGTGCAGAAACGATTAAATATAACGATAGAAGCGAAGAGAGAGACAAATGCTGACTTTCATCTGTCTCTATCTTTCAGAGTACTGTGACTGGCTAATGAGCAGTGTTTACAGTGTACACACACACACACCATCTTCATTAAGGCCAATCACAACGCTCTGCAAGAGAGAGATGGATGAATAGTCTGCATCTGTCTCTCTCCTCGCTTCTATCGTTCCCACTTACAGGCTAGTGTAGCACTTCTGCACTCTATTCTTATATCTCTATGATTAAAACAAATATTCTCAGAACTGACCCAAACATAAAATATAACATGAGCACACTTTTTTAATGTCACCATCATCTGTTTAGCCTCTTCCCAACTATGTCAGGATCTGCTTCCCGTCTACCTGAATACAGCTGAGGACTAGTATTTTACACTGTCTATCTGAACTCTACAACCAAGTAGCACGACACCCTTTGGCAAGATTGGTGTCTGATTTTCTGGCTTCTTACTTCCCGTAACTACTATCAAATATAATGTAGGTACAATTGATAGCCGGGACTAACGGCTTAATGTGCTTTCCAAAGCCCATATGAATCTCGATAGTGCTAAGATCCACCCATCCACGATCCGACCTCGGCAAGAGGTGCTTTACCTTAAAGATTGTCCCGTGCCGCTTTTATTGTTTAGCCACGAGGTCTACTTTATGTAAAACCACAGAACAGATAAAAGAGGTTAGAAAGGAAAAAGTTCCTGATTTGTATGAGAACGCGTGTCGTCGCTTGTCTCCCACTCCCACAGCTCAACTACAAGCAAGAGGCTCGTTACGTATGCGAATTACGCACACAAATAAATTACACACACTTAAATCGAGAGCTTGCTACTGATTGTAATCGATAAACATGCGCCGTGCATCACGGCCAATCAGGGCAAAGGACGAAACGTCAATGGTTGAAGTGTGGAGAACGCAACGCATGCAGTACATTGTAAGCGGACTTGGTAATTGCGTTGATTACACATCGGGCAATGTATATTTTTTATAACTTGTTGGAATAATGTTGTTAATTTTTGGAATTTCATAGTGATCAGAATATTTATATGTTTTTTACAAATAAAATTGTAATTAAATGTTATTTTCGACTAACTGATGGGAAGATATACCTCCTCACTCTATACTTGCGGTCTAACTTTTTGTTTTACAGGTTATAATTGCACAACACGGCATCTTAAGGCAGAGCTCTGTGTTTCGAAGTATTCCGAAGTGCACTAAACGCGGTGAATGAATTAATCGATCGAGCTATGATTTTCGTATCATAAATGTGGCGCGCTCGCCACGTCCACATTACCATTCCAACCTTATTCATCTATTCCGTGTGTAAAACTAATCTAATCAATCTAAAACATGCATACACATGCCTGACATAGCCATAATTCGATATTAATAAGTTTGGTGATCAATGGGCCACATTAAACGGTTCATTAATATGTTGGCAGGGTTCCATTCCGGTTAGTGCTTCAAATTGTTTATGTAATACATTGCTGTTGCAAAACAAATTGTGTTCAAACGCTTGTTGGTTACAACTTCATTAAGTGGTTTATCTCATACTCGACTGGATATCTCATACCAAAGGCAGACAGAGAAATTTTGGATGGAGAATGAAAACGATCTGAAGATTTTGCGATGGGCAGCGGGAGTGGCCAGACTCGAAAAAGTACGCAATGAGTACATCATAGGCTCTTTAAAATCACTCCTAACCCACTATAGGCTATCCCAAAGAGGAGAAAGGGCAGAGGTAAACTGCCAGCCACGTGGTGGACAACCGCTACCAAAGATATGGAGTGAGCTCAGCTGAAGGCTCATACAACCCAGGATAGAGTATCCTGGCGCCTGAAAATGAGGAGAGGCAACCCTAAGTAAAGGGAGCGGGCGTGGAAGAAGAAGAAGAAAAGATTACATAAAATACATAAATTTTGTAATTCAAAACGTCATTATTTTTCGTTAAAAACTAAAAGAGGCCGGCGTTTCTTAGCTAACCTCAAAAGAAACACCGAAACAAACTTAGAGATCAAAGTTCATACAAGTCAAATCATATGAGACCCATGTCGGCTTTAAAGTTACATCGGGCTATGCTAGAACAACTACTGTGGGTGCAGAAAACTTAAAAGGGAGGCAATATAACCACTCTGTAACTATAACTCATTGATAGTTACGGTGTAGGAGCGAAGATCCAGCGCTGTCTACTGACATTTTATTTAATCAAAAATTCAATTTTGCCACTCATCGTGCCTACGCTACAAATCAAAGTTATAAAGTTATTTAGTCATTATAGTATTGTTATAGAAGCGCAATACGGGTTTTCTGAAAAATAAATCCAACCATTTTCTTGGCTCAAGTATAGAGTAGCAGAACCAACATTTTAATCAAAATCCCTATAGAAACTTTAAATTTAGAATCAGCTATTTATACTTAGCATAAGGTTAATAAATCTTAATTAAGATCTAAGTTAACAATAGTGCGTCAACAAATTTTATACTTTTTGAGTTTCCTTTTTTAAAATAATTCCTTGGCTGCCAGCCAGTATAAGTAGCCTATCTTCAGGCGAGTAAGCCAAAACATGTGACTTGAGATTAAACGTATTTTACGCGGTAAGTTGGCAGCATCATCGAAGCCGGGGTCTGATCCTGACCTTACAAACACGAAGGAGATAAAACGCCAGTACCAATCTCTGTAGATTCATTGTAGATCATAACAGCTGAAACCTGGTTTTCAAAATATGTTTCGAAGAAGACTAAATTCTGCTAACTTCAATCAAGCACACAATATTTATTTCTATACAAGAACCAGGCAAATGATAAATGATCTTTATTGTGAAAATTGGTTATTAAATAACACTTTTACACGTCATTTTTTTTTCGCAATTTGAAACTAGATGAGGCCGGTGTTTTCTTACTAACAACCCTGAGAAGAAACACGAAACAAACTCAGGCGTCCATCTCTGTCCATACAATCTATACTGGTTAAAAATATATGGGAACCTTATAGGTTACCGTCTGAGGCGATCTTTTGAGGAAAAATGCTCACAGATTTGAGGGGGCCGGTCCATACAGTGCAAGAATTTGTCAGATGACGTAGGTATAGCTCAACTTAGAACAAGGAGTTTTACGATTTGACGAACAATACCAAGGTAAGAACGTTTGGGTAGGCCGCAAAAAGCACTCAAACTGCCAGACAATCACGTTTAACTCGAATAAAAACAACCTACATAGTTCACATATTCACAATAGTTTATGAGGATTATGTAGATTAGTCTGAAATGGCCTTTTGAGGAAATAACCACACAGATTTGAGTAGACTCGTCCTGTCAGTGCAAGCCTTTGTCAGTTAGTCTGTTAGCTCAACTTTGGAATGAAAATTACTAATATTTAAGTTATCATTAATATTATTAAATAATTGCTTCCGCCCACCGCTTCGCTCCCGTAAGTAGTTCTTATTCATTCTTATTCAGCCAGGAAGCCTATGTCCTTTTCCAGCGTCTAAATTTTCCGAGGTTTTAATAGTTTTAGACATGAAAGTCTGATAGACAGACAAAGTTACTTTCGCATTTATGATGTTAGTTGGGATTTATTTTTAAGCTATGGCCTGCCTTTAAAGTTCTTGTCTTTAAAAGTCTTAAAGTCAACTTAAATAATGCGTAAGCTTCTTACCAAAACTTAATTCTGGTTAGGCCTTGGTCCAAGATTGTTATTAGAATTTAAAGTTTTTAAGTAGAAACGAAATTTATACATTTTGTTATGTACAGGAACAGGTTTCTGTAAAATAACTACATTATTATTTATAAAAAAAAAATGAAATATCATCTCATTACGATATTCAAGTAGACGGTATTGAGGTCTATTATGAGATGGTATGGAATTGTAATCCAAAAAGCCTAGAAATATCTTAATTAGCCTCTTAATCTGCCTAGTCTAATACCAATTATTTTGTATTGAAATAGGCGACCCTACTCAACTGCAATTGAATACAAGAATTTTCACGGAGCTACTATAAAGTCCTCCAAAACCTAGGTAGGCTACATTAAAAATTGAAAGATTTCTTATTCAAACATTGTCCACGGAGCTACTTAAGTAATAAACGTTTTCAAAACCACACCATCATACAAACATCCTACCCTTAAATGTAATAATCTCCACCAATTATTCCCCTCTCAACACACATACTCTTCCACTACTTCATACCATGTAACATACCTGCACACTCTCCGTAAGCGTCTCGTCTGGTTTAATTAAAGTCTCAACTCCATACGAAGGTAACACAACTGTAATTAGATCGCTGCTACTTAGCATTTCAATTACGCCGCCACTATGATTTTATATGAATACTGAGCTTAGTAGTTCAGTAGGAATATTGTAATTCAAATTTTATATTGTCTTGGTGCATTGCTAGCAGAACGTGAAGGGTGTTGACTGCACACAGGAAAGCACAACATAAGAAGGCCTCAGCACCTGTAGGACGGCCCATCTGGTGAGCCATAATGCCAAAAAGGCCAGAAAATCTGAAAATGCTTAGACATTGAATCATTTTCCAGTTTTTCTGGCTTTTGACTTCCCATAACGTAAGGTAATAATAGCTTATTTATTTATAATTAATTTGCTTTTCAGATGCTCCACTTTTGTTTTCTAACTTGCTACACTGGACTCGATCGAGCGCAGAGCCAAAAAGCTTATAGGTGACGAAGCGCTAGTGGGCATGCTTCACAGCCTGACTCATCGGCGAAACGTTGCTTGCCTGTCGGTCTTCTACATATTGTACTACGGGAGTATGCGCAGGAGCTCCATGATCTGATTCCTCCATCCTCCTTTCAATATCGGACTACGAGACGCAAGGCTGGGTACCATCCACACTTGGTTAATATACCATCTTGTTGCACCAACCGCTTTTGGAAATGTGGAAGCACATTTATTGTACATACAGCCAAGCTGTGGAACTCTTTGACGGGTTTTGTGTTCCCGGCCACTTATTACCTTTCAGCCTATAAAGTAAGAGTGAATAGGCATCTTCTGGGCTCGCTCGTTCTATCGTAGACCTCATCTATCGCTTACCATCAGGCGAGATTGAGGTCAAGAGTGGGCTCATCACGAATAAAAAAAACACTATATTTATTTCCGAAATAAAAGCTTAAAATATTTAACAATGGTGTAGAATTATCAATGGAGCAAGTCAGGTCTGTTTAATTGTTCATCTTTTAAATACATAAACAATGCTAGAAACAACTTAATCATAATAGTTTCGATTCATTTTCAACCGACGACAAAAAGAGGAGGTTATCAATTCGACGCTTATATTTTTTTCTTTTTTTTTATGTATGATCATCGAGTACTCGAAGACGGCTGAACCGATTTGGAAAATACTTTTTTGGTTCGAATGGGTATACTTCGAAATTGGTCCCATTATCACCAAAGTCAGGATCTGATGATGGGATCCTGGAGAAATCGAGGGAACTCTTCAATTATTATAGGTACACCTATAGCGTTTTGGGTATTTCTTATAGTAACTTGTGCAGTTTCTCTCAAAAAGTACCATTTGGGGAAGTGGAACTGATGATGAAGACCACAGATGGCCGCCGAAACTACTCAATAATTGTATTGAGTGGATTGCGATTCGATTACTTGAATATGGATGTTAAGCACTTTATGCTCTTCACAATGCATATGGTGATGTAGAGCTGATGGTGAAGTACCAGGAGAACTCCTCAACAATTAACGGCCCAGCATTGGGAAAAGCAATATTTTGTAAAAGGTTATAAGTAGTTGACATTTAGGCTCTTGTAACTAGGTAAATTAAAAATCATCCAACTAAAAAGAGTGAAATAAAAACTTTTTAACAAAAAATTAAACCGACTCCCAAAAAATACTGCAAAATGAAGTTAAAAAGTTTTTCAATAGAAAAATTGACATCTCAATATATGTATCGTAGGTACCAATGCTACCAATGACATTCTAGTTACATCCTTACGGGTAGAATACTTGACAAACAAAACAACAAAATCAAATAGCATAAAGCTACTGAATAAAACAGAAAAACATGTTATTGTGCAATGTGCCAATATCAAGGTAGGTATCCCGTAGTATATTGCCACTAAAAGATCAAAACACTATTACCTAAAGTCATATTGGAACTCAGTGTGAGTAATTGTATAGTTGCTGGAAAATATCTATAGCATACTATGCTTAATCGATATTAAATTTTAATTACGCATACTGAAAATACATGGATTACTACTACAATACATTTTTATTTATAATAGGCTACTTAATCACTCGAAAATTGCTATAATCTGGTAGGCTACTCCTAATTCAAGTCCTGTTTGCATAAAAGGAGGCTACTAATAACTAATATTTATTTACTTTAGTAAGAGTATGATAAATAACAATTTTATGTACGTTTTTTTTTCTGTTTCAATTTGCAAAATTTCCACATGGACAATATCCCAGTATTATAGTTACGAAGCTCTGTCTGTTTGTTATGTTTTCACTTCTTAGTGGTTCTTTGTTGATCTGTCACAGAGATTACTTTTATCCCGGTTGTTGGAGCAGCATTTTCGAAGATGAACTTCATTATTAAGAATAAATTCGATCTCGACTTACTGATAAACATGTTCAGGATAGCTTGCACCAAATTTACTCCAAACTTCAGGCAGATACTTAGTCCGCAACAAAAAAGGTAATTTTTCTCATTGACAAAATACCTTTATTATTTTTTCCGTAATTACATCACTTAGTTTTACTCAGACTTCCATATCAAAACACTACAAAGCCAAAAATAACTTTAAATTTTTGGCTTTGTAGTGTTTTGATATGGAAGTCGGTTCTATTCTTTGCTAAATTTTTTTTATATTATAAAGAGGTCCAAAAGGAGGTCGGCGAAATTAGGCCCACTAGCAGTGATAGCGGACACAAATGAAATATATAGTTAAAAAAACTTTTATTTAATAGTTATTTATCGTAATTTTTATACGAATTTAAATCATGGGGTAATGAAAATCACAATAAAAAAAAGATATAGCAGAAGTCATTGTGAATAAATTATCTGTCATCCATGACATCTGCATTTCCTAATTCCAGGGTTGCCAAGGGGTTAAATAGTATAATGTTGTATGTAGAGGGGTCATGATTTCTCATTATTTTGTGTATTATTATTAAAAATAGATCCATTTTGAAAGTCTAAATATATCAGTTAAAGCATTACGTAAATATTTTTGTTAATTACAACGTTTTTGGTCCATAACAAATTTGTGTTGATTTCGATAGTGGATAAAAATGCTTTTTTTTTATCGTGGTAAAATTATCAAATAAGTCCTCCCACCCCGGGCAGGGCGGGAGGGACTGTCAGACTTTTACTGACTAAAATCCACGGTGTTCCTTCAATAACCCTTTACGTACCGGGGTCACGGTAATGGGATAAGTCCCACGACCCCGGCAGGCTTTGGCCCTCTACAGGGAGGCCCTCGTCATGTTGCTGACGCTCTTTGAGGCGCGCGTGGAACACAACGCGCCGTCGACCCGGGCATGGTCCATGGTCGGACAGCGAGTTGCCCTTTACTCGCTGTCCGCATGCCCGCGCCTACGGTGGCCGGAGATCGTCGGCCGACGTCCGACGCCGTGGGCGTCTGCCACTGCGGCTGGGCTGGAGGGAGGACGCCATCCTCTCCTTCACACGGCCCGCCTCCTCCTTCGGAAGCATGACTGCTTCGCGGAAGGAGGCGACCGCTTCCCACTCCCTCTCGCCCCGCAGCATGGCCTCGACCAATGCCGGGCGCGAGAGGTCTCCGCCTATCGCTGCCGTGAGGACACGTCGGTGATCTGCCCAGGCGGGGCAGTCTTGCACCGTATGCTCTACTGTGTCCTCAGGGCGACCCTCGCAGTGGTGACACCCAGGCGTTTCTTCCTTTCCCATCAGACACAGGTACCTCCCGACACTTCCGTGTCCGGTGAGAACCTGTGTCATGCGGTAGGTCAGGACGCCGTGACGCCGATCTAGCCAGTCCTCAAAGAGGGGTCTTACCGCCGCAATTGCGGCGTGCCCGGGATAAAAATGCTAGAAGCCAAATTATAAAAACTCAAGAAACGTCAAATGAGCTGAAAAAAACAATCAAAGTCATTCACTCTGCGAAGGCGCGAGCTCGTACAGACTCATGCGTTTTTACTCTTACGCCGCTGTGAATACTTCTACTTTTTAGATGATTTATTAATTATTTATGGAAATGAATAAAAAAAAAGAAGAAGTTAATTCAAACTACTTTTAGTTTGAATTCAGTTCTTATTTGTTAATTTTAGGTTTTATTTCTCAATGACCTTAAATGTTTTTACTTTTCATAACCTAAGAAACGTTTTTGTTATCTCGTTATTCCCATGATCAATATTAATATTGATGTTTTTATAGTAAATAGTGTTTATTATCAGTCAATTTAATATTCATATTATTATTGTCTGTTGAGTTGAAAAAGTAGGCTGGATGAAGTATGGGCCGTTGCAAGAGTCCTTTGTTCTAAGGGCTTCTAAGGTTCTTAGGTTCTTCAGGCTAATTCTAAAACGAATGATCCAATTCTAAACATGTTTTCATTGATAGTAAGATTCACTATTTGTGAGTGCTACAGAATATAAATTATATTTCGAAATCCACGCAGACAAAGTCATAGGCGAAGTGCTAGTATTTCATAAAATTACACTTTACGTTAGTTTTGATGACGGTGATTACTAGCTGACTAAGCGAAACAAAAAAAAATATCTCATTGCAAATTAAATACAGTTAAAATTTAATTTAACTAAGGTTTCCTTATTTTTCCTTTCCCTCTTTCTTATTAGAAGATAGAGATAGAAAGCTGAATCATTATTATTAGATCCTGATCGAGTTCTGATAGAGGAAAACGTCAAATAAGACAGATTTTATCGAAGCTAAGTATAACGTAAACATTTCGTGGTGAGAATAAGTATAAATTAATCAATGCGTATACTAAAAAATAAAAAAGTGTATCTGTATATAGCATATATGTACAAAAATAAATAAATAAGGAGGTTAAGAAACAGTAATAGAGCAAGAATTAAAAAATGAGTGTGGCACTCGGGGACTGCCGCGGTAAAGCTATTGCATAGCATTTTTTATCAACTTATGCAATTATAATTATTTATTTATTTTATTTATGCAGTATCTTTTCATCACTTTCTTCATTAATAAATGCACTTTGTTTATTCATATTTAAAACACTTTATACATAATTTTACGCCTATATACCTATACCTATACACCTATATACTTTCTCACAAACAGTTGCTTACGTATTCGTTCGATTTCGGAGCAGCTCGTCTCGATCCGTGCCATATGCATACACGTTAAGGGTTAACTAGTCGCGGGCTCGAACTCACTCGTGGACTCAGTTATGAGGAGTCAGCAGCTAGTCTACACGCATACGTCTAGTCGAAAGCACACAAACACCGTGCCGAAGTCTGCCGAACTGAAATGACGTTAGACGATGCACGGCTTTCAACGCCGCACCGCGCTGTGCCAGTCGGAGTGTTAGGTTTATTTTCGTTATGGAATTTCTTGATTTGGTCGCCGCGTTCAAAGCCCGCGATAAAAGCTATGCAATAGCTTAAAAGAAATTTTCTGTTTATACACGCTAATTTCTGTAAACTAATAGATGGATTTGAGTGAAACTTTTTGTGTTGTAGCTATTAAGCTAGAGGTAAGTTAGCAGTCGATTCATTTAAAACACTGATAGGTACTCAGCTACAACCTGTTACAACATGTTAGACTACAGATACGTCTCTCCAAAAATTTTCCTAACAAGGGAATTTATTTTAGGGAATTTATAAATTATCTATACTAATATTATAAAGCGGAAAAGTTTGTTAGTTTGTTTGTTTGTTTGTTTGTTTGCTTGAACGCGCTAATCTTCGAAAGTACTGGGTGGATTTGGATGAAATTTGGTATGGAAGTAGCTTGAAGCTTGAGGAAGGTTATAGGCTACTTTTTACCCGACTGCAAAAAAGGAGAGTTATGTTTTTACCGTGATAGAATCCACGGGAGCGAAGCCCCGCGAGAGTACTAGTTAGATATATTCCTGGTATAAAAAATCTTGGACTACAAGAACCTTAGACTATCGCTATTGTAATGTAAGTATTCAAAGGTCGGACTTGTTTTGTTTAGGTTATACCCTAAAGGACAATACAAGATTAAGAAAAAAACTAAAATCAGGTAGACATAAATGTAAAACAAGCTGATATGAGAAAAAATAAAAGGTTAAATATTTAAGTTACATACACATAAATTACTTTATCTAAAACTCATGGATGTTCTCTGCCCTTTTTACCGGTAGGAAAAACTTCAAAGGTCACATCCCACTCTGGGTGGAGTGGAAGAGAGTGTTAGACTTCTCCTTACTAAAAACCGAGCCTGTTCTTTCAATTGCCCTTATGTTCCGAGGCATCTTAGAACTATCCCGCAATTTCCTCTTTCCAGGGCCGGACGAAGGGGTCTGTCAGATTCTGACTGATTAAAACTACTCCTCGTTTCCACACTTACTTGTAACAGGCCCTTTTTCCTCGGCGTAGAAATTGTTATGGATATTCTCCGCTGCAATGGGGATTCCCGAGGGGTCTCTCAGACTCGTACTGACTAAAATTACACCCCGTTTGCTTGCATCCGAAGCTGTGGAGGTCTGCTATGCGAGCGGTCAGCCTATCGCACTGGCTGGCATAGTTTGAAATATTTGAATTTAGATCGCAATGTTGGACATGCGAAGGAATTATTTTAACAAACGACAGATTATTTTAACCACGCCGGGCCGCCCGCAGAATAGAATAATCTTCCATAAAAATGTGAACATAATATTATACAAAGTATAAAACATATCGCGTTTATATTGAAAAATCCCGAGTACACACACGTCCTCGTTACAGTACGGATATGAATTCACTGTCCCGGGCTAGCGTTGGCCTGCAATACTTTAACACTCTTCATTCTTATTGCCCCGCTTTAGCAGTGTGATAGCCCTGTGCCAGGTCGTGTTCTGTAGCCTTCCCATGGGACTATGAGAGTAAAGGAACAGAGAGTATGTACATGTACCTGCACACATATTTGTGCACTACATTTCTCCTGCACAGTTGGCTAATCTCCTCTTAGATCCGCTTCCGTAGCCGAAATCAGTCAGCGGAACTTATGAAAATTATATACTCTTCAAGACCTGAATGGCGATTCGTAGAGATCCGCAAGTTTAATAATAGCATTTTATGGTTGTGATTGGTTAAAATTAAACGGTTAGCAGTTTATAAGTTTTCGATACATTATATACACACGATGTTTTATTTGAAAAATGAAACAATTGGACAATTTTTTTAATGGAGTACTTTTCTTAAATCAAGATATTAAGTTCCTCCTTGAATAATGTTTAACTTAGTATTTACGCTAAACTATTGTCTTATTCAAGAATACCTTATATATTCAGAACCCATTCAAACTGTTACAACAAGAGTTCCCGTGACAGTTTTGTAGATAGCAATGGCGGAATTGTGATAGGTTGTCGATCTAGGATATTGACTGACCTAGAAACCCAATCAAGTAACATTCGGTAATATTCTAAAAAAATTGCTGTCAGCCCTCAGCTATAAATAGAACTGTGCTTAAGCTCTAGACAAAGAGGCAATCTATAAGTGAAAGCGATTTTCTAACCAAAATATAAGGCATTAAAAATGTCATGAAATATTAGATTGATTACGTAACCCAGACAGAATGTTATTCGTCTACAAATAGATTAGAATTCTTAATAGATTACGTGCTATTTTGATAGTGTCGACATCATACTATCACTGATAGAAGTCCTAACCTAGACCCTTTGAGCTTTCTAGAACTGCCATTACTAAAAAGTATTTGTCAACATTTCAGTCGATATTTTTTTTTGCTTTTAATGGCGGGCAGAAATCATAGCAAGCATGTTTATTGCTGCGTATAGTGTTGCCCAAATGCAAGACCAAGACGAGACTTAGCCAATCTTGGTCTTGGGCTTGCTCATCCCATCGTAGACCTCATCTATCGCTTTACCATCAGGCGAGATCGAGGTTAAGAGTGGGCTCATCAGTAATAAAATAAAAATAAACTTCTTAAGTTAACTTAACTAAAACAACTTAATATTTTTCGCTAATTTCTTATTAAAAAACAACCATGGATCGAATACTGTGTGTGCTAATCTTGTGCGATGTTGCCGGACCTGTATCCCTGTTGGTGGTAGTAACTTTAAGCAGCACCTTCGTTAGAGCCAGCGCATTAACGTTCTCATCGAATAATCCGGCTCTGGACAACCATCCAAACTCGAAGAACACATAAATAGTTCTTTTAAGAGCTGCCTAAGTTTCATTGTTTCCCCCGCATCGCCTGCCCTTCCCCTGTGTTTTTGCAATGTAAGTTTTCTCATTTTAATAATAATAACACAAAGAAAACGACAGTCTGAACTAACTGCAAGACGCAAGAGTCTCATAGGCTTAGTTTTGTTCTTGCGTAAATCTTGCAGGGTAAGTCTTGGTTTTGGTTTTGCTAAAATTAGGCGGTCTTGGTCTTCCAAAAATGCAAGAACAAGACCAAGACTGCAAGACCAAGACTGATTTTGGGCAACACTAGCTGCGTACCTATTATAAGAAACGTAATACGTCTGGTAACACAATTAAAACCATAGATTACAAATATTGATCGTCTTAGTAGTAACCATTTAGTGTTATTAGTCAAACATGTGATAACCTCATTTCTATTAAATTGACATGAAAATAAATCCTGTGTCATATCTTATAAATCGATCAAATTTGAGAGAACACTTTTCTACTTTTCATGGAGCGACTGTGACTAATGAGACCTCCACAGTCCAGAAACTGGGTAACACGATAGTCCTTGGCAAGACTGATGTAAGATTTTCTGGCTCCTATCTTTTTTTTTAAGGATGGGAAGTATCTAATGACTGCCTCTCGATCTGTGCGAAGCGGGAGGGTGTATCAGACTTTTACTGAACCTAAAACCCATCCGTGTTGCATCATATGCCCTTCGTGTAACGAGGCCGCGGTAACTCTTTCTAACAATTTCGCAACCTGGCAGGCAACGGCCCCTTGTGGGCCCCGACAATTTTGTTCTTTGAGGCGCGCGTAGAACACGACGCGCCGTCTACACGGGCCTGGTTTCAGTCGGGGGACCCATTGCTCGCAGCCCGCAGGCCCACGCCTACGTGGCTGGGAGTCACCCTGCGACTCCCGACGCCCGGAGCGTGTCCTGCGGTGGCTGGGGCGCGAGGGCTGTGAGACCCGCCTCTCCCTCGCGCGTCCAGCCATCTCCTTCATTTGCATAACTGCTTCGCAGAAAGAGGTGACTGCTTCCCATGCCTCCTCGCTCCGGACCATGGATTGAACCAGGGCCGGGAGCGAGAGGTCGCTGCCTATCGCCCCTACGAGGACTCAGTGGAGCTCTGTCCAAGTGGGGCAAACCTCGACTGTGTGTTCCACCGTGTCCTCAGGGCGATCCTCGCAGTGGTGACACCCGGGCGTTTCCTTTCCTCGAATCCGACACAAGTTACCCCCAAAACAACCGTGTTCGGTGAGCATCTGCGTTAGGCGGAAGCTGAGGACACCATGACGCCTCGTTAGCCACACCTCAAAGAAAGGACTTTCCGCCGCTATTGTGGCGTGCCCATGGATCCTATCTGGAAGGACTGTTTACGATGGATAAATATCAGAACGGAGACAGTTTAATGTGCTTCCTCAGGGATATCTCAATATGTTAAGAGGCAAGCTATGCTTAACCTTGATTATAAAGTCAATATTTTTTCTGTTAAAAATGGTGACTAATTCAAATTAAGAGCTACAAACCGCAGCGATATAACAAAATTAATCAACGTCGTTTCGATCGAGCTATTCGAGCGTCGGGCAGCACCGTGTTATTGCTACAAGATGAGACAGATATTGGCCTATATTTAGACTCAATTTCCGACTATAAATGTACATATTATTATACTAGGCTTTCAACGCGTTTACGAAGTTAATTGAATCGGTTATGTATACGTAAGTCACACTGGGAACGCTCAATAGAACCATGAGTGAATTCTAGAAAACAGATCGAATTAGTATAGTTTACATTCGAAGTTAGTTTCACTGTAGATTGGTGTAAAGTTCCGTAATTTAGAAATTTATGGCTACAGTTATATCTTTCTTAATTGTAACAAATAACTTATTGGGTTTTGTATAACTTTTTAAACCAGAAACGGAACTCGTTAGAATCACTCGTGTATCTTTCTGTCCGTTTGTCACAGACAAATAAATCCAAATCTACTGGCCTGATTCATATATTTGATATGATATAATTTTGGTATACATAACAACTTCTGTAATTGAAATAATACCAACTGAACGCGCTTGAGTCTATCGAGAAGCAGGCCAAGAGACTCATTGGCAACCATGCACTGGTCGAGTCAAAGCTCCAGAACTTGAACACCGACGACGAGTTGCAAGTCTATCCGTTTTCTATCGGTTACATTTGGGGAGTGTGCGATGGAATTACACAATCTAATTCCGCCAAGCCCGTTCCATTATCGGACTACGAGACAAACGGCGAAGCACCATCGTTACATGGTGGACATCCCACCCATACGCACAAAACGTTTTGGGAATACCTTCATTGTCCGGACGGCTAAGGAGTGGAATTCCCTGCCGGAGTCTGTGTTTCCGGACAGCTACAACCTAGGAGTCTTTAAGTCCATAGTGAATAGGTTACTTTTAGGTAAGCGTGCTCCATCTTCGATCACATCATCACTTACCATCAGGTGAGATAGTGGTCAAACGCGAACCTATTTTCAAAAATAAAAAAAATATGGAAATATGGCAACCAAATAAATTAGAAATGTTTTTGAAACTGCATAATTGTACATGTCACATTAAAAAGGTCTATGCGCATTGTGCGTGTCCCAAATACAATTTCACAATTGTAAAATAACTATTTCTGTGTTATTTAAAAAAAAACATTTTCCATTTTTCTTTAAGAAGTTGAAATAAACGATAAATGAAATTACTTCGTCATCACCATCATCTGCTAAGTGTTTTCGCAACTATATTGGGGTTGGCTTTCAGTCTAAACTGCTGAATATTTTTGTGTTTTACATGTACGACCCAGAAAATACTTAATAGATAAAACATCTTAAAAGAAGTCCACAGTTTTAATAGCTTTATCCACGAATTCAACTAGCTTTTTATCGATTTTCTTCTTATTTTTTTTTGAAGTTAAAACTTCTTTAGCGGCTTTGTGCACTTTTTTGTAATGGGTAAAAAATGTTAAACTCGCGTCAGGACACGTGGCCTGATCGAAAATTCGTAAGACGGACGGAGAGTAGACAGCCGGCGCGGCGTAGGAGAGGAAGTATTCCCCTCTCTTTCTACAGCGCGGCGAAAATGTATGCCTGCGCAAACATTTTAATGTAATATAAATTGTCATGTTTGTGTACGATAGCGCAATAAATAAATATTGTATTCTACCACATAAATGATAGTACTTTTGTACTGATAAAGCAATTTGTGCAAAATTATTCCCTAACCATTCCAAAATATCAAAAATGCACAACGTTAATATTCAAGTTTTCACTTCTGCCGGCACTCCCGGAGTGCAACCCGTTTTTTAGGGTTCCGTAGTCAACAAGGAACCCTTATAGTTTCGCCATGCCCGTCTGTCTGTCCGTCTGTCCGCGGTTTAACTCAAAAACTATTGGTACTAGAAAGTTGTACTTTGGCATGAGTATACACGTTAATGACGCCGAAAAAGTGGTAAAATAAAATTTTGAAAAAAACAATTATTTAGGGTACCTCCCATACATGTAAAGTGGGATGATCATTTTTTTTTTCGTTCTTCCCATAGTGTGGGAAATCGTTGGATAGGTCTTTAAAAAATATTAGGGGTTTGGTAAGACCGTTTTTTGATTAAGTAAACCGTTCGTTACTTATCAAGCTTTAAAGTACCAATTTTCGTTAGAGTCAAGTGTCCCCCCCCTCTATCAACTAAACGGTTATAGTTAGAAATTCAAATGTCAAGGCAGTAGTACCTATATATAACGAAATTTGAAGGAAAACTATCACACATAAGTGGGCTTTACAAGTTTACGAGTAATAGTCGACCAATTGTATTTGACTCGAAAATTTCTAACAACTCTATAGAAATGTCAATAGATGGCGCTAAGCGCCAGTTGTATCGTGCTAGCTTCTTGTGACGATTGAGTAGTACAGCTCTGTGTCCGTATTTAAATTCAAAACACCGGCTATGACAAGTTTTATACAAATCTCTAAAAAAAAATTGAAACTTTCCGTGCAAAATTGTCGGATCAGGTGAGGATTTGTATAGGAAGTCAAATTAATTAGGTAGTCATGTTTGACTTTTAGTTAGAGCATGGTACGAAACGATCAGTCAGCGAATACGACACGCACTTGGCTGTTATAAAAACTACGGAACCCTACACTGCACTTGACCGGTTTTTTTTATTGATAATAGGCTCGCGTTTGACCAACATCTCACCTGATGGTTAGTGATGATGTGGTCGAAGATGGAGCACGTTTACCTAAAAGTAACCTATTCACTCTTGACTTAAAGACCCCTAGGTTATAGCTATCGGGAAACAGACTCCGGTAGGGAATTCCACTCCTTATCAAAAACTTCACACGTTTAAGACTATTAATAGCCCTATTAAATTTCTCGGGATAATATTATCGATATTCTCAGCGACTGGGGAGAAAGGTTACATATATCCTTAGTATGGTGGAAGGGTATAATTCGATACTAAGTCATTTCAAATTCCTTTGTTGTACCTATATGGAGTTCGTAAAGATGACATGGTTGGTAGTAATATTATCTTATACTAGCTTCTGCCCGCGACTTCGTACGCGTGGCAAGGTTATGCCGCGCAAATCCTGATCCCGTGGGAATTTCGGGATAAAAAGTAGCCTATGTGTTATTCCAGAATGACAACTATCTACTTACCAAATTTCATTTAGATCCATTGAGTAGTTTTTGCGTGAAAGAGTAACAAACATCCATCCATCCTCACAAACTTTCGCATTTATAATATTAGTAAGAAGTAAGATAAGAAGTAAGATAGTAAGATGGATGAAACTGGAAATCTTTGTTACGTTTTCACGAAAAATTACTTATTGATTGGGATGTAATTTGCATAGTTAAAACCTAAAGTTAACTCAAGTCGCATACTTTTACATTACGGGTGAAATGAGAAACATGGTGAGCTTTGACGAGGGCTATTCCCAAAATAAACAAGCGAATTAGCTAATTCTGCACTAAAAATTCTTGCAAAGTCAAAGTTAAATTTAATTTATTTATTTCTAGTAGGCCATTAAGTTTCCTTTTGACGTCAGTCACTGTAAAAAAAGATGTATAATCATGTATAATGGATTAATTTGCTTTGTTGTCACTAAACTAGACATTTCCACTACAAGGACATAGGCGTTCTCCCAATGATAGGGGAATGGGCCGAAATCCCCCAAGCGCGGCCAGTGCGTGTTTGGTGGTAGTCACACGTATTCACTTTCAGAGTTTTCAGTCATTGAACATAACTGCCGATTTCCTTACGATGCTTTGCTTCACCGTTTTTCTAGCAATAATGATGATTTAAATTACATAAAGTAATATTGTCACGCCAGTCGCTTAGGAAGTAAGTCGAGAAACTTCGACATAAATCTAGAATGTTCGAGACACTAACGCCATCTAGCGGCGAATAGCGGTACTGTGTATATCTAGTCAAGACACTAACGCCACCTAGCGGCGAATAGCAGTACTGTGTATCTCGAGTAGCTTCCTGGAATATTCTGGGCAGTATAAACAGTGAGTCGATTTCATAAGAATGTTCTAGAATTCATAGACCGGGGTATAAATAGATCGCAAAGGAACGCGGACAGTCAGTCTTATTAAGAGGATAATACGCAATCTAATCGAAGCTTTACTAGTGAATTTTAGTGCGATTTAAGTAATAAGTGACAAGTTAGTGTCGTGATGCGAATAATTGTTAATATAATTGTTGTGTTAAATTTTTATTTTGTATTTAATTAATTAAAGTGTTAATTTTGGTTTAATTGGCGTTAATTATTTCTATCCCGAACCCCAGCTCGTAACAATATGAATGACTTCTTTTCGGTGGGGAAAATATCTAATGACTCCTTCCGCTCTGAGTGGTGCGTAACGGAGGATCAGTCTTCTGCTGACTAAAGCCGTTGCTAGTTGAGCAGTTGAATTAACAGGGTGGATCCCTGTTCATTTAACTGATTTTACGTTCCGGCGTCAAAGAATCTCGTCAGAACATTCCTGCAACCCTGAAGGTTGTTCCTTATTCTAAAACCCACTGGGCCATCGTTGCTCTCGGCGTACATAACTTGACATAACGTCGAAATTGAAATTCATAAATATCAAATTATAAAGTTTCAGTTCCCGTGCCGGATTAGTGTGAGTTTCAAGGCTTAGGTGTAGTATCTAAAAGGCCTGGGGCCTCCCAGATATGCGGCTGGGTTCGCATGCAAATTTAAAGTAGCCCATTAAATATACATGCTGTTGTTTCTGATGTCCTATTACTTTGAGCATTACGTTGTTTTAAATGCTAAATTGCGAACGTGTTTCTAATTAAAATATCGCATACATCTAAATATAAATTAGTTTTGAATTGAAATAGTTTTGTACGTGCATGGAGTTTTAATAGAAAATGCATACGTTTTTTGTTAAATATTTAACTCATCGTGGTTTTATGTGCTTTACATATGGAAGTTAAATGGAGCGAAGATATGTAGACCACGTGTTTTTTCCCTGAATTCTCCGGTTCCCGGGCAAAGTTATCTTTTTTTCTTATCGAATCTTTAAGAAGCCAAAAAAGGCATCTCGATATCATCTAATTGGTCTGCCGCGAATTCATCTGGCTATGACCATAAAATATTTGTATTTTTCTTTGAGCAGAAACACTGCAACTAAACCAGTAGTAACATTCTCTTTGAGGGTCTAGCCAGTAACCATTTAAATTAGTATCTGAGAGATAAGATCATCTTTCAATATTTCCTTTCAACATGATTTATTATTTTGGTAAGAAGAAAAATATCTTTGATTTATGTATCAGGCATATCTTTCAGTAAGCATGCAATATAAAACTTATTTTCCCTACGGTAAATAGCATACGGTAATTATATTAAGCATCTATTTCGCAGTAACTGTTATATTTTTAAACTGACCGTTATATTAATTCAGACCATTTTATGCATTGCTGTTCAAACGCGATTAAAGGCAGTAAAATAGGCTTAAAAATTTCATTCGGGGTTTTGTGACTAATAAATCAGAATATAGCCGAATGAATGCATCCACACAACGGGCTGGCATTTAACAATTATTCAAATGACTTACAAAATGAGTATGATATGCAAATTGTGCAAAATATACCATTCATTCACGCGTATTAGGGCAAATTCGAATTATTGCGGTTCGAATAAAACATAGTCATAAAGTAATAGTATTTTTTTTCTTTTCTTTTTTTTTTAAAGATTACCTGCAATGTGGGTAGAATTCACATTACTAGCATTCCTGTTAACCCCTCCAACTGAGCTAAATATGCTTGTGTCTGGAGTGGGTTCACGGCAATAATGTAATGGGTGGGGTTATAATTATTGATTATGATTGTTGAATGTTTGTAGCTTTTTTTATCTACACTTAACAAATATTTAATTACATTTTTATAATATTGATAATTTATTTTGACATTGTTTATATTTAGACTGAATTAATTTAAATCGAAAATGTATTATATTAATAATTTGATTCTTATTTTAGTTGACAATTGTATCATATTTTTATCTTTATTCAAATACGTCTTCGTAATTAATTTTCTTGTATATTTGTATGCCACGAAGGCCAAACATGACGGATTTTATTTTCTTATTGTGAACAACCTACATGCCTTGTATGTATACTCATGTTTCGACAAATAAATGAATCTTGAATCTTAAATGATGTTAGTTACAATACCTGTACTAGTTGGTGTTAAATAGGGATAAAATTAATACCAATTATTGTGAATCGGTTTCGAAAAACTCAAAAATGTTCATCTAAATACGTCACGTTGATTAGGAACAGAGTAGGAAAACATCGTGAGGAAGTCGGCATGCCTTAAGATCAAATTCTGAGATGTTTTCGAGAGCGCTTGTTTGTATCCATACCACTCAGGCCCTCGGAGTCACAATTAAATTCACTAATTTTCTTACGTGGTCAGTCTGTGTCCCACTAGTGCGTCTTGATAGGCTATTAAGACACACCAGTGGGATATAACAATGCTACGAAAGCGAGTTTGTTTGTTTGATCTATTTATTTATTAAAACGTCATAGCATTATCAAGCAATTGGTCACTGGCAAGTGCATAAAGTATAAACTAAGTAAATAATATATTTAAGGGTTTAATAAATTATCTTTGTCTAGTATCGACAAAGAAACTTCACTCAATGGCTTCAGAACAAGAGAAATGGTGATGGATTGTGAAGCTTGCCGCCAACCATTTCGTTTTCGGAGAAAAAATCATCAAATGACTACCCCCACTATGGGTAGAGCGGAAGGGAGTGTCTGACTGTCTGTTCCTTTAGGTGTCCTTCCAGGGCCACCGTATCTCGTTAGAACATTCCCGCAAGCTGCAGACTGCTGCCGCCTCTGACGTGATAACCATGACCAATCGATGACTAAGAATAAGAAAAAAACGAGATGCTAAATAAAAGATTTTAAAACTAGTTGTACTAATTCCTATCAGATCTTAAGAAAAATGTTTCTAGCTGGAAAAAACCTTATGGAACAGTTGTCGGAAAATGAGATACAATCTTACATGGAAGACGGTCTCGTGAAATGCAAAACTAAAAATTAGCCGTGCAATTTAACTTAAATTTGAGCTTCAACTCCAAATTCTAGCAAAAGGAAACCAGCGCATTTTGTATCTGGAATTGAATTGGCACGACACACGTTTTCAGTAGTTATAAGGGTTCCGTAATCAAAAATTAAAACGGGGATCTACTACTAAACATACATATATTATTACAAGTGGACTGAACCGATTTTGATAAAACATGTCTAATTGTAATATACTTGTCGTGTTCTTTCATTTGATACCCCACTTGAGTATATTTGACAATATTGTATTATTCATCCCCACTCTCACACCCCATATCTAATAAATGGCTTAACCGATTTTGACAAAACATATTTAAGAACCACCGCCGGGAAACTTACTTTGTAATAAAAATCCTCATTGAAATCAGTTCATCCGCTTAGAAGCTACGGTGCCACAGACAGATACACAGATACACACGTTAAACTTATAACACCCCTCTTTTTCCGTCGGTGGTTAAAAATCGGTTCAGCCATTTATTAGATATGGGGAGTGAAAGTGGGGATGAATAATAATTGAATTCTGTCAAATATACCCAAGTGGCATCAAATGAAAGGGGTCCACGGGTACTATATTGCAAAAACTATCCATTCCATTTTGGTCAAACTGACAAAAACTATGGTACCTAGGTGAAAAGTTTAAAAAGCATAAAATAAAAATTAAATGAAAAGTAGTTTTTTAAATTTTTAATTTAATATATTTTATGCTTTTAATTATAATGGGCTGCTTGTTAAAGCTTTTACAACATGATTGTATATAACCATGGCCTCCATGAAAGCAAATAATAAAAAAAAAATTATTTTATGTTTTTCACATTTTTTATTTTAAAAAGTGACAAGCAGGCGGACCCATCCCATTAAAAAAGAAATCAATTGGGTCTCACCTGCTTGTCACTTTTTAAAATAAAAATGTGCTTGTTTCTTGCATTTCAATTGAACGGTCGGGTTTTTTAGATTTTTTAATTAACTGTTTTTTTTTCAACTTTTTAGTTAAAATATTAATTAACATTTTATAGATTTCCCGGTCGTATCACAATGGCACCCCACCGGATTCAGAAAGTGAACGAGCTAAGTCCATATT
Source organism: Tholera decimalis (assembly GCA_943138885.2). NCBI lineage: Eukaryota > Metazoa > Arthropoda > Insecta > Lepidoptera > Noctuidae > Tholera > Tholera decimalis. The sequence continues at coordinate 12,203,863 of OW964563.2, forward strand.
TTAAAATATTCTCTTTGTATTATTTTTGCTAGTATTACACTAATGATAAACATGATATACCTTTTTGAAATCCTTGTGTTAAGCCCTTTAATTTGATACCCATATTGCAGTATTCGAAAAAAAAATTTTTTCATTATGTATAATGACTTCGCACAGCCGCCATGTTTGATTTTTTCAAATGTCACCTATCTAAGAACACTTGGACTGCTAAGAGAAATCTAACGATACCTCAATTATGTGAATCCGTTCAGCGATATTGGAGATATGAGGTAATAAAGAATATTACAAACATACATACATACATACAAGATACGCGCGAAAAACATAACCCTTCCTTTGCAGTCATGTAAAAATAAGTTATACTAGATTAGTTGGACAGTGGCCCAGTTGTTACCTGGTATGACTTACGATTAGTAGGTGGTGAGTTCAAACCCACGCAGGTTTATTACTTCGTGTAATTATCATCGTCACCATCCACATCATCACTTAACATCAGGTGAGAAGTCCATAATCTTATAATCACAAAAAAAAAACCCAGGAGTGGGATAGTTGTGAAAAGTAATTGTTTTTGTGATACGGGACCCTTAGCGTGCAAGTCTAACTGGTTCTTGGTTTGTTTTTTAAAAGGAATTTAATTAAAATGCGCGCGCGGATCTAGGAATGTAGGCACTGCTGAGGTTCTCATTATCATATTAATGAGAGAACTCTGTTTATTTGTATGTAGGATCGTGTGCGGAAAATGCCGAGATTTCTCAGTAAAAGCGATCTAGTGTATCTTCATGGATATGGTAAGTATATTTATATGTGTGCTCAAGTTAAATTGTATTATTTAATACAATAAACTTCTTTATTTAGTTGTTTTTTTTTTTCTTCTTAATAATTAATCAGTTACAGGTTGCTTGTTGGAGTTGCAGGAATATTCTAGTGAGGTAGTCCGTGATAGTCTGAAACCACCTTCCGACACTCCCAGAGCGGGAGAAGTCATTTGATGATTTTCCCCCCGAATAGAAATGTAAAATATTTAAAAAAATATTTAAAAAATCTAAAAAACCCGACTGCTCAACCGCAATGCAAGAAACAAGCACATTTTTATTTTAAAAAGTGACAAGCAAGCGGGACCCAATTGAACATATTTTTTTTTAAATTTGACGTGTCCACCTGCTTGTCACTTTTTAAAATAAAAATGCATTGTAAAACTTGCATTGCAGTTGAGCAGTCGGGTTTTTTAGATATTATTAAATAATTTTTTTTGGACTTTTCAGTTAAAATATTAATTATTATTTTGTTAATTTTCGCGGTCATGTCACATTGGCACCCCACCGGAATAAGAAAGTGAAAAACATAACCCTTCCTTTGCAGTCGGGTAAAAAGCTCTAAGTCCATATTTTTAAACTTTCTCTTTGTATTATTTTTGCTAGTATTACACTAGTGATAAATATGATATACCTTTTTGAAATCCTTGCGATAAGCCCTTTAATTTGATACCCATATTGTGGTATTCGAAACAAAACATTTTTTTTTTTCACTATGTATAATGGCTTCACACAGCCGCCATGTTTGATTTTTTCAAATGTCACCTATCTAAGAACACTTGGACTGCTAAGACAAATCTAACGATACCTCAATTATGTGAATCCGTTCAGCGGTTCTGGAGATATGAGGTAATAAAGAATATTACAAACATACAAGATACGCGCGAAAAACATAACCCTTCCTTTGCAGTCGGGTAAAAATAGGGTTGTGTATGTATAAGCTTATTTGATTTATTTATTTATAAATAAATCCTAATAAATATTTATTTAATTAACCAAATGAATGAATTTAAGTTTCATCTACAAACAATAGAGCTGTTTTATCAAACTGTAGGTATTTAAATTGCCCGGGTCGTCACTGGTATTGACAGCTGTTTGAGGCGCGTCGTGTTCCACGCGCGCCTCAAAGAGCTGTCAACACCAGTGACGGGGCCTCATAGGGCCATTGCCTGCCGGGGTTTGCGGGAAAGTTCTATCGAGATACCGAAGCCCCGGAACTTAAGGGCAGCTGAAGAAACAGGGTGGGTTTTTAGTCAGTAGAAGTCTGACACACCCTTCCACTTAACCCAGAGTGGAAGAAGTCATTCAATGATTTTTCCACCCAGAACAAAAAAAAAGGTATTTAAATTAAATAAATAGTAAGACTTGTACCGATCAGATGAATATCTCAAAACTTAATAGTTGACGAAATGGAGGATCTCCTAGCTAAATAATTGCAGCTGCACGTGTTGGTCATCGAAGTTAAGAAACGCTTGCCGAGGTCAGTCTGTGGATGGGTGACTGTTTAAATTAAAAAAAAAACGGGTTGCACTCCGGGAGTGCCGGCAGAAGTGAAAACTTGAATATTAACGTTGTGCATTTTTGATATTTTGGAATGGTTAGGGAATAATTTTGCACGAATTGCTTTAATTATCAGTATAAAAGTACTATCATTTATGTGGTCGAATACAATATTTCGACACGTTAACTTCAATCACAACGCCATCTAGACAGTTTTCTTATAACTATTGTAACGAAGTAATTAATGCACGCTTGTAGCTTTGACTGTGGCAAACAAAGTCATTTGGGGCTGTATTAGTTTCAATAAAGTCACATAGATGTCACTGTAGTAAAAAGTGCCCGTCTTACGAATTTTCGATCAGGGTCACGTGTCTCTGACGCGAGTTTAACATTTTTTACCCATTACAAAAAAGTGCACAGCGCCGCTAAAGAAGTTTTCACTTCAAAAATTTATTTTATGAATATCGATATTCATAGATATAATAATCTTTTTTATATTTCTATGTCGATATTCCTCCGTGTCTTGCCGTTGGTGCCGACTATCATTTGTACGACTATCTTTGACAGTCGCTATCGGTAGTCAGAAGTCAGAAAATCTGACAATGGTCATGTCAGAGGTTATCGTGTTACCCAGCTGCTGGATTGTGGCAGTCAGATAGCAGTCGTTTTATGTAAATACTAATTCTCAGCTGCATCCAGTTAGACTGGAACCCCAATGTAGTTGAAAAAGGCTAAATAGGTGGTGATGGGACATTAGATTAAAATTTGGTTGTTTTAATGAGTTTTTATCCATAATAAACAGAGTTGATACGACAAAGGGGCATTAAATTACGCTATGTATACTATACGTGTTTAGTGTTAATTTGATACAGTTAAAAAATATAAAAAGAGCCAAAAAAATTTCTTTTTTCAAACAAACCAAATAGCTTACAAATCAGAGTAAAACGCAGCCACCCTTTGTAAATAAATGTGACTGACCTTAAATACCTAGGTAACAAAGTGGCAACGTAGCGCGGCGTGTGTTATCTCTTGTCTTGGTCAGATTTATCACTTTAAGGTGCATCTCATCAAAATCATTGCGACTAAACTACTTTGCCTATTTAATTGATTTTTGGTGCAAAGCTTGAAAATGGTACCTAGTATACGCAGTTTAAAGGAAAGCCCCTCGGTCATATCAACTCTGTATACTATTCATACTTATAATAATATAAATACGATAGTAACACTGTCTGTCTGTCTGTCTGTTACCTTTTCACGCCTAAACCGCTGAACCGATTTTGATGAAATTTGGCATGGGAATAGTTTAGGACCCTGGGAAGGACATAGGATTTCCCACGGAATCCCGGGAAATACCTCCCACGCAGTCGCAGGCAAAAGCTAGTAAGAAATATATATAACTCCTACCCAATTCAATTGTATAAGCTAATACTGTCGTTGGTCATTTGCATTCTGTTAAGCTGGAAGTTAACTCCAATATAGTTGGAAAAAGTCTAAGCCGATGATAATGAAGTCAACAATTAAGAAAAAAGCTAACCACACTTAATCTTAATACCCAAGAAGCCTGAAAATGTTATAGTGATTGCGTTGTCACTAACATTTGAGATGGCTAGGTTAAATCCAGCACACTGTGCGTTTGCATTGTCATGACATATTTGCGAGTAGACAACCGCTAGTGTGCTGTGTGCATAGTGGCTGCGGGTTGGTGATGCGGTTGAATCGCCCACATGGTTCAATATGGTAGCAGCATATTGTCATACAAATAACTGCCAGCACATGTGTAGTAATTGTCTTGTAATTGCGTTCAACGATACCAAAGTATTTGTTATTGGTTCTAATATACAACGTGTAATTTAAAGGGTATATCCATTCCAAGTGCACGGCTTCTTTGGATGAAAACAAACGATAGGACAAGGGTTTGGTAATCCTATGTCCTCATGAGTGGAACTAATTATAAATTTCAATAAAGGAAATCTGAGGATTCTTTGCTTGCTAGATTTTAGCAACGCTTTTAATACCGTTGATTACGAAATCATGCTCAACATACTTTGCTCTATTAACAAATCTCCAACAGCGATTGACTAGTTTCGTAGTTACCTGTTTGGCCGCCGGCAACGTATTTGCAGAGATGAGTCTTGCTCTTCTTGGTGTAGTACTTCAGCCGGTGTTCCTAAGGGTGGCGTTTTATCTCCTTTACTCTTCGCAATATTCATAAATTCTATTTCTAAAAAACTTCAGTCCTCCTACCATCTTTATGCTGATGATTTGCAGATTTACAGACAAGCTCCCAATACAGATTTGCATACTGCTATTGATATCATGAACCAGGACTTGTTTGCAGGTTAACCCGTCAAAGACCCAGATCATTGTGGTTGGTAGTTCCAGGTTGGCACCTAAGGTAAAATGGACGCAGCTTCCTCAGGTTATTTTCAACGGCACTGCTATTCCATTAAGCGAGAAAGTTAAGAGCCTTGGGGTTTGGGTTGACAAACATCTATCTTGGGGTCCCCAATTACAAGAAGTCAGTCGCAAATTATTTCCTTCTGTCCATTTTCTAAGACGGTTGCGTAACTTTCTGCCAACTGCTACTAAAATTGCGCTAGCACAGTCCCTTTTACTCCCCATCCTAGACTACGCTGATGTCAGTTATCTTGATCTTACTGAGGCACAATTTGATAAACTTGAGCGACTCCAAAATGTTTGCATTAGATTTATATTTGGCTTGCGCAAATATGATCACGTATCCGAATTTCGTACGAAACTCAAATGGCTTTCAATACGTCTTCGTCGGAACTTACACATTTTGTCTCTGCTTTAAAGTGTGCTGTTTAATCCTTAAACCCCCACTTATCTTAAAGAACGATTTAAGTTCCTTCATGACACACATGCAAAATTTCTGAGGTCACCAGAAAACTTAGGGTTGCGGTACCGAGTCACGCCACCAATTTCTATGGTAAGTCGTTCGCAGCTCAAACGGTACGGCTGTGGAATGCTCTACCCGTGTCAGTAAGACAAGCACAAACCCTATCTTCTTTCAAAAACTTAGTAAAAGATCTTTATCTCTCTCCTTAAATTGTTGTTATTAGGTATGTCTTTGTTTCTTTCTTTTTTAAATATTTATATGTATATATATGTTTTGAGAACGTTATTTATTGTTTTGTATTTTATATAGATAAATAGTACACATCTATCTTGGGGTCCCCAATTACAAGAAGTGAGTCGCAAATTATTTTCTTCTGTCCATTTTCTAAGACGGTTGCGTAACTTTCTGCCAACTGCTACTAAAATTGCGCTAGCACAGTCCCTTTTACTCCCCATCCTAGACTACGCTGATGTCAGTTATCTTGATCTTACTGAGGCACAATTTGATAAACTTGAGCGACTCCAAAATATTTGCATTAGATTTATATTTGGCTTGCGCAAATATGATCACGTATCCGAATTTCGTACGAAACTCAAATGGCTTTCAATACGTCTTCGTCGGAACTTACACATTTTGTCTCTGCTTTAAAGTGTGCTGTTTAATCCTAAAACCCCCACTTATCTTAAAGAACGATTTAAGTTCCTTCATGACACACATGCAAAATTTCTGAGGTCACCAGAAAACTTAGGGTTGCGGTACCGAGTCACGCCACCAATTTCTATGGTAAGTCGTTCGCAGCTCAAATGGTACGGCTGTGGAATGCTCTACCCGTGTCAGTAAGACAAGCACAAACCCTATCTTCTTTCAAAAACTTAGTAAAAGATCTTTATCTCTCTCCTTAAATTGTTGTTATTAGGTATGTCTTTGTTTCTTTCTTTTTTAAATATTTATATGTATATATATGTTTTGAGAACGTTATTTATTGTTTTGTATTTTATATAGATAAATAGTACACCGTAGACTACCCGCGTATTTCCCCGTCCACAGCTGTTTCGTGTTTTTCCCAGCATCTCTAATTTCCTTTCTGTCGTGTTTAATTCAAAATTATATAAGTTGTTTGTAAAAGATCGCTTTTAGCGATAAGACCGCCCCTTGTATCACCCTTTTTAATTGTTAAGTCTATAATTTTATTTTACTGTTATGGTGTACAATAAAGAATATATCTATCTATCTATCTACATTGATAAATAAATAAATAAATCTTTATTTCAGACCATTATCCATAATTATTACAAATATTTTTATAGCATCTGAATACGAATAAATGTTTTCAGGATATTTGAGTCCTGTTTATCCGCAATGACCTGTAGGATGCTGTGCTAGCACTACTAGCCCGGACTCTGCTTAATAATGATGCGAACCGCTTGCGTATGATGGCATGGAAGCCATGACCCTGGCGTCCGCAAACATACCGGAGGCACTACAAACCAGAGACTGAATTTTTCAAATTAAGAAGATTGAAGAGAATTTTCGTGTTATAGGCAAGTGACTTGGAAAGTTATTGACCCTCGTAGTGCTGTGACACAGATCATTGACTCGTATGACCCGATATAAAGCCTCAAACAAATCTTAATTCAATGTAAAAATACTCAATACTTTATTGCATTCCATATTATGTACATGTATGGTATAAAATATTGTCAAGATCAACAATATGTGGACCTTGTCGGGCACAGCAAAGTTAGGAGAGAGGATGAACGCTAAGTAAAATTCATGGAATTAATTATTATTATAGGTAGATCTAATAAATGTATATGTATATTATTGTTTGTTAAATTATGTTAGATATTTTAAGTTATTTTTTTATCATTGTTATTATTAATTGATGTACCTATATATTTAAATTAAATTGTGTATGCATGTTATTTATTATGTATATGTACAAGTATTGGTAATAAATAAATAAAATAGTAAGTCACGTGCATAGAATTGTATCAAGTAGATAGATATCCGAAAATTTTACAGCTGATCTTGCCAAGTGCTTACATAAGCAGAGTTACCAAGTGTGACTTGGAGGTCAGATAGGCATTACCAATCATCTTCTATTAGACTGAAAACAGATCTCAAATTAGATACTTGATTATCACTATAATTAATAATCAATGGCTGCACATATTCAATGTGCCTAGAGTCACCAATTGCTATGGTGACAGAACTTTCAAGAAACTAATAGGTTTCCTATTTAATAATCAGTGTGCTGAAATGAAATCAAGAAAATAGTTTTTAATTTTAATATAATTCTTTATTGGCATAAACTAAATTACAAAGATGTGAGACCCTGCCTCCAGAGCTAGGTTTGAAAACCTGTATTTCAGGAGCCAGTGACTTCTTCCAATGATGTTACAATATAACAAGTCTTATGCAACATGGATACATTTAGAATTCATTGGTTAAAAATTATACATAATAAAAAAAGATAAAATAGATGCGTTAAAACAAATCAAAATAAAATAAAAACTAAATGAGGATTAGGTTATATTAACATTATTGTGAAACCAAAATTATGTACATAAAATTGAATTAAATAAAATTAAATTTAAAATCCGAATAAAATAATTGTAAATGTTGTGTGTTGATGTAAGGGGTGTGGGTGCTTAGTGTGTGTGAGATTGTGAATGTGTGGTATTGTGTGAGCGCGTGCGTGGGGATACCAATGTAATGTGTCATATTATATTATTTTAGATTCGATTGTAATAGCTTTTCAGTTTCAGTGTAGTCCAAAGCTAGTAGCCAGATCTTAAGTTTCTTTTTCACATCACGAGTCTTGAGGGGATAAATGTTGAGGATTTTGTTTAATTTATTGTAGAGGAAAGTGGCAAGGTTTACCCGCTGTCGCTTAGCAGACACCGTACGGCAGCGAAGAAGTAGGCAGACATTTGCAACGTTGCGTTTTTTTCCAGTTGGTGGGAGATATGGCGTAATACTGTGTTGCTTGGTGACTTGTAGAATATAATTCTGTCTGACTGTTAATATTTCACACTTCTCATGTAACACCTTAGTGGGGAATCGAAACGGTTTGAAGGTCATGACTTTAAGTATCTTTGAGCCCTCTCAAGGTATATCAGCAAAGTTTTGCATCCCCCACCCCATACAGCAACACAATATTCCAAAACTGACTACGCAAGTGCATAGTATACTGTGCGCAGAAGTTTAAAATCAGCTACATATCTCAGTTTTTTAACAGACCAAATAAGTTTCCTAACACGCGTTGTTGTTAGATTTATGTGCTGGCGCCAATCTAGCCTATCATCTACTATCACACCAAGGTATTTCACATGTGAAGATTTAGTAAGCGCTGTGCAAGAGCATTCAGTAGAAGAGATTAAGTCGCACATATGAAATTTTATATCTAAATTAACCGGTTTAATTTTAGAAAAGGATAATTGTAGACAAATAGATTTAGCAATATTTAGCGTGCAATAGCAATGGCTAACCTTATGCAGTCCTATTTCAGCACTTCGTTTAACCTCATCCCAAGTCTCTCCATGAAATACTAATGCCGTATCGTCAGCATAAGTGACAATCTTACCGTTCATGAGTGGCAGCTGGCAGAGGTCATTTATGTAAATCAAGAAGAGACTCGGGCCAAGAATGCTACCTTGGGGAACGCCGTAAGTGACCCAGGCATCAGAGCTAACGTTGTCTTTAATTTTGACTCTTAGAGTCCGGTCACAAAGAAAATCTCTAAAAATGCTTAGAACAGTACCACGAATACCGATCTTCTCCAGCTTATCCAAAAGTAAGGAAATCATGACGGTGTCGAAAGCTTTGGCTAGGTCTAGAAATATGCCAATACATTTCTGTTTTTGATCTAGTTTTAGCGTGACGTGATCTACTAATTGGCTTATGGCATCTTCAGTGCTTTTTCCTGACCTGAATCCAAATTGGGCATCTGACAGTATTTCATTGTGCTGCAAATAGTTTGTGAGTCTGTTATTCAGAACCTTTTCTAATATTTTGGAAAGTGTCGTAAGAACTGAGATGGGCCTGTAGTTTCCGATATCGTCCTTTTTCCCTACCTTGTGGACAGTAGTAATAAGAGACTTCTTGAATGCTCTTGGAAAAACCCCTTGAGTAAGGCACATTTCGATTAGTTTAGTCAGATGGGGAACAATATAATATAAATTATTAATATGTAATGTAAATTTTTAGTTATATTTACGTTTGAAATGATTCAATCGATCCCACAGCCAAACCAATAAAACATTTTTGTGAGACTTAGTTCTGTTGTAAAGCTCAACATTACTCAATTAAATGGTGCAATGCATTGATAATGATAATTAAACAAAAATATATAAGCCGTTTTATTTAATTTGTATATACTAATCTAAAGCGGCAATAGTATAATGGCTAAGGCATCGGTCGGCCTTCTGATGGAGGGGTCGCGGGTTCGAGCCCCACCTATAAAGCGTCATTGACGGTCAGTTTTTCGCGTCAGTTTAGACGTAAAACTGTGGCGTCACTCCAAATTGTTTAGGCCAAGTAGTTTTCCCCACTCACTGGTGTCACTCCGGCTCTTCAGTTGTTCGTCACTCGGCAGAAGAGGTGTACTACCTATATGCGCCAAAAAAAAAAACAATTCTGATTCCGAAGAAGAAACATTTATTCTTATCATTCCAGAAACATGTAAAGCAATACTCATTGTATTAAAGGATTGGACATGAAGGTACTAATATACTATTCAACGCCATTGGAATGATGATCACACACTTACGGGCAGTTTGGCGCGATGCGCCAGGTTGGATTATGGTAGTCACGGAAAATTTCATGGCGCATCGTCAGTTAAAACTCTGGAGTGATGATTCGACGCTCACGATCAAATTTAGGATGGACGTCAGTTCAACTGACACGAAAAACTGACCGTCAATGCCCAACTATTGCCGTGAACCCATTCCAGACATAAGCATAACCTGAGTTGGAGGGGTAACAAGATTACTAGTAATATGAATTCTACCCACATTGCTAGTTATCCCTTAAGAAAATTGGTAATGCCACTGGTATTTTCATTACGTTACCAGGGAACAGCGATGCGTATGAATCTCCTAGGTCATTATTATTTTTGGTGGTTTTAGTATTTTTTTTATTGGAAGTTTTAATAGTGTTCACAGTTCTTTTAATTTAATTAATATAAATTTACTTGGTTAACAAATCAAGCAAACAAAATTTGTATCGTCACAGTCTAGTAATATCTCTGTTATAATTTTCTTCTCTTACTAAGGTTTTTTGAAAAATAAACTCACTTGTTGTTTCATTTTTCTTTGTGCCTGGTTAGAAAGAAAACAAACGAGCAGCGCAAATGTTTTATAGAACTAAAAAAGAGCAAAAACTTTTAACAAAGTATAATGAATTTGAATAAGAAAAATATGCGGTACTAACACTGAACATTATAAATAAGGAAATTCTGAAGCTTTGAAACTCTTTCTTGAAACGTTAAACGCTAAACAAACTTAGTATAAAGAAAAATAGAAGGAAGTTAACCTCTCAAGGACCGCCATTATTACGTCAACCATCCGTCAAGCACCGCGGGCGGGCTCTTATCGTGTGCCAGCGGGGCTCAACTGATACTTGTTTACTGGCACGTTTTTGTGCCGCTGGGGCTCTAGAGGTTAAAGTAGAAAAATTATACCAGTGTAAGTACTGCGAACAACAGTACCTATAGCCCGAAGAATCGCCTTACGTAGAAACGGGTAATGTTGGGTACATTACCCGTTGCTCGTAAAACAGATTGTCGGTGAGGCCAAGGAAATAGGTTCTGGTCTAGCCATGCGAGAGCAGTAGCGTTGGAAGACCTCTAAAATGGGGACCTATGGCCTTGTTTAGGTCTCGGGAGTCCGCTGGATGCAAAGGAACAGTCGGTCATGCAATGAACGTCTTTCGGCTGAAATGATAGTGATGATGGAAGTTAGGATTGGATTACATGGTAGGCAAAGTGGCTGATTGGCTCCTGCATTTCGTGTCACCAATTTGGTTCTCGCACCGGAACAAATGTTTGTATTTTTTAAATGTTTCTAAAAGCATCCACAATACTGGAGAAATTCCTAGCGTGCGGCAACGATTTTATTATAATACGTGCTAATTTTCCAAACCATTTTTATAGCGAACTTCTAGCGACAATCTGAAGAAAGAGCAAAGTGCAGGAAGCTATTTTAAAAATTTCCGATATCAATATCTGACATTTGTCGAACACCCTGTTAACGGATGTCGAAACCGACAGGATATGGGTACGCTTGTATGACTGGGGTTGCTCTCTCTAGCAAATTATGTGTTAAAATGTTTTTTTATTGTATTATCAATGTGACCTACTTTCCATTTTGCCGACAAATGACTCTTATTCCGATCAGAACTTACTAATCTAATTTCGAGTTCACTTGTGAAAATCATCTCCCTGAATAATTATTATGAATGTAAAGAAACTATTTGTCAGTCTGTTACGTTTTCGTGGCTACACTATTCAACTATATTATTATCAGTGTGCGAGTTCTAGTCATTGGAATGCTTGATATTTATCGAAGTATTTTTTTTTGAAAGGGCATTCTTCGAAATTGGTCCTATTGTCACCAAGTCAGGATCTAATCTAAATATTATAGACACACCTATAGTAATTTGAGTATTTTTTATAGTAACTTGTGTAGTTGCATTCGAAAAGCATCATTTGTGAAGTAGACCTGATGACGAAGACCACAGGTGGCCACTGGAACTACTCAATATATAAGTAGGAATAATAAGTTTTTCATGTGTTCCGCTTCGATTACTTGAGTGTGGTTATTAAGCACAATATGCTCGTCAGAATGCATATGGTGAAGTAAAGCTGATGGTGAAGTACCAGGGGAACTCCTCAACAATTAACGGCCCAACATTGGGAAAAGTAATATTTTGTAAATGATTATAAGTAGTTAATATTTAGGCTTTTGTAGGTAAATTAAAAATTGACCTACTAAAAAGAGTGAAATAAAAACATTTTACCAAAAAATTAAACCGACTCCCAAAAAACACTGCAAAGAGAAAAATAACTTTAATTTCGGAAGTCGATGCCAAAAACGAAAATACAAAACTGAAGACACTGCCTACCGAAATTAAAGTTATTTTTCACTTTGCAGTGTTTTTCGGAGTCCGTTTAATTGAACCCATAAAACTTAAGTCTGTAAGGCTGAGGGTATGCACCTGGCATACCCGGATAAGTCCTATAAGAGAACGGGGTATATCCTAATAGTGATGTTAGGGTGAAAACGCCAGTAATTATAGTGGACTGTATTCTAACGTCAACGGTTATAACACGCAGATTTATATTAAATAGAGAAATTAGATGGCGAAATGACAAGAATGCGCCTAGTAAGGTGGACGATGACGCAGTGGTTGTGCCGGCTGGCGCTCGCTCGTCGTTGCTCCGCCCCGCGCGCTCGCAACTCCGCTGCGGTCGCCCCGAGCGTAGTGATGTTTTCAACAGTCCTGATTTTAAATATAATGTTTTAACTTGTCTAGTCTATTGTAATGGTATGAACAAATCGCTCTTGCCACATTGATACAAAGCTGCTTTCAGTATAAAATTGCTATACTATCTGTGTAAAGCAAATCTGAATTGTAACTCCTGTCGCCTCACAATCCTCCGCTGTGTAAAAAACACATCTATGCGTAACCATTAAAAGATAAGAATCAATGTGTTTTAAACAATAAAGAAAAACCAGTACTATTTCATGCCATAAAAAACTTTTTTGCAAAAAATAAAACCGACTTCCATATCAAAACACTACAAAGCCAAAAATAATTTTAATTTCAGTAGTCTGTGTTATTGGTTTTGTATTTTCTTTTTTTCACACCGCCTTCCGAAATTAAAATTATTTTTGGCTTTGTAGTGTTTTGATATGGAAGTCGGTTTTATTTTTTGCAAATAGTTTTATTTTCGTGCTTTTTAGTGGGTCAGTGAATTTTCCAAATCGGTTCGTAAATGACGGAGTTAGGCGCGAACAAAAAACGCAATGCAGAGTAAACGAAAAGATCATCAACGTAAATATATTTTTTAGACTTTTGTTGATTTTTCAGAAACGGCTTGTCCGATTTCGATAAAATTTTGATGGGACCATTTGGAAAGTATACCCTTTCTAACAAGATAAGAATTTTTCAAATCGGTTTGCAAGCGACGGAGTTATGCGCGGACAAACATTAAAAAAAATACAAACATCCGAATTGAGAACCTCCTCCTTTTTAGAAGTCGGTTAAAAATACAACCAAATTGGAAATAGAACCCAAAGTGCAATGTCAGACACATTTCAATTTTTAGATGCTATTTCGTGCCAATATGAGGTATTTAATACCCGAGACAGTACATGGGAACTACTTTGAAGAAGTTTACACGTATGCACATATTTGAGGTGAGAACCGGTGTGAATCGAGTTCATATTGTTTCAAAGTCGATGTTACATGGTTAGGACTTAGATTAGATTCATTATTTTATTTGAAGTGTTAAGGAGAAAAGATGGTTATCAAGACCGTTACCGGTCCGGTTTATGCAATTTTTGCATATATCCTTTTTACATGCAAAACCTACGCATTGGTTTATAGGCAACTAATGCATTGCTTTTACGCGCCTATTACAATACAATAATTTATTTCTTCAAATAATAAACCTATTACTAGTTTTCAAAATTATAGTTTGTTAGTGTATAAATTTCAAAAACGGATATAGCTTTTATAATCGTACTAGGCAATGCCTTTGTTTCGGTTATCAATGCCATTTCCCGCCTTCATGCACCTAATACCCTTTTATATAGCGAACAACCAGATGAGGCACTCGAACGTCTAGTGAAACCAAAAAAAGTCATCTCCACTTACAGCACCTTACTTTAATCCATATTATTATTTCTTTATTTTACACGCTAAAAATGCACACACAACAGCAAAAACCAAATTTTATTTCGATACTTTTTTTACAGAACCGGATCCTGTGTGACACATACTTCAAATCCAGATAATTATTATTTCTATGCGAAATAATAGCTGCAAAGCGTATATAGTCACTAAAAGGTTTCTTTATTTTACTAGGGAACCCTAAAAATATTATTGGTCACTGACTCAATTTTCTACTCACATAAGAATTTAATAAAAAAAAAACAGCACCAAGCTGTGGTGACTGGTGTACCTGCATATGTTCAGCCTAAGCGTAAAAGGGTGTACGTCGAATATAATTCCGAAAATATATATTAACTATGATTAAGCGCACATAATTCTTTGTTAGAGGCGTACCGGGAATGGGAAAGTTATGTATTTCGTTTTTATATAGCGTTTATTAACATGTTTGGTAAAACCGTTTTTGTGTAGATGTGTGAAGTTTTCTTTACGATCAACATTAAAAATACATAATATTTTTCATTTTAAGTACAATTGTGAAACAATTCATACAAAGATGTATAGATAAATATTTGATAATGTATCTAACTAAAACTATGAAATATATTCCGTTTAATTTTATATGGAATTAAAACCGTATAGGTATAAAAGTATTTATTCTTGGACAACGTTCCCATGAAATTGTTAGCCGCCGCGGCGTGGAAGTAGGCGGGTCAGTGGAGTCGTAGACTGGACCTAGTCTCTGTAAAATTTAATATTAGTTACTTTCAACCAATAAATCATAATTTCATCACAGTTTATCCTAACTATAAAATAGGTTTGATATACCTCGTAGTACTATGGAATGGGACGCACAATCAGCAATCAAGTTTCTGGAAATGATTAACTTTACGCCAATTAGTGGACGCAAAATTAAGAAAAAAATCATGTATCTCATAAAAGGATTTAGATGAAATTTAGCATATGTGCCATGTCTTATAATAATAGGACATTTAAGGGTACATCACCATCCTGCTTAGCCTTTTTCCAACTATTACGGGTTAGGCTTCCAGTTTCATAGGTACTATTACGGGCTTGGCTTCCAGTTTCATACTATTACGGGTTCAGCTTCCAGTTTCATAGGATGCAAGTGAGTGTTTTACATGGAGCGTCTGCCAATCTTAACTCCACAACACTGTAGTAGCTGGGTAACATGATACCTCGTGGCAAGACTGATGTCGGATTTCCTTGCTTACTGACTAAACGTAACGACTGTCAAAGATGTGCAAATGACATCTGGAATGAACCAATTTTATTACCGTTTTGTTTTCGTATTTGTTTTCCAAAGCACGGAAGAATCTCATTATGTATGTTAGGATGGTCACCTATCCAGTGAGCGGCCGCAGCAAGCATTTGTCATCAGACCTTCTTTCAATGAGATCTTCAGACCCGTGTGACTGTTATTATTCAGCCGCGAGCTCCTCAAATATGTACGTTTTACGTTACAGTTTCCTTGCAAAAATCTTAAAACTGCTGCCAGAAGCTACTTAACCATATTGCAGCGTCATTAGCCTATAATGTTTAAGGTGTCAGACTTGTGATCGAGAGGTCACGGGTTCGTACCTCACCCATTACCTACACTATTGCCGTGAACTCACTCCAGATACAAGCATATTTAGCGTAGTTGGAGGGGTTAACAAGATAGATAGTAATGTGAATTATACCCATATTACTAGTTCTCTTTTAAAGAAAAAAGAAATCAAATGACACAATCTATTAGGTACTTATAGATATTACCAAAAATCTATGAAATAATTCTTTTGTTCCGGATGTCCCACTCTTGACCTCAATCTCGCCTGGTGGTAAGCGATAAATGAGGTCTACGATGGAACGAGCGAGCCCAGAAGATGCCTGTTTACTCTTGTTTTAAATTATACTTTCCCTTCCCAAGCCAATCCCTACCGAACGTTACAAAGTATCAATAACCAAAGTTTAATGAACGTCGCAACTTTCGCTACCGCAGTTTATGGCTCATTCTACCGACACGTGTCCGGCAGTCCGGTATTCCGGTCGCCATCTGTCCCGTATTGAGGCCAAAAATTTGTAATGTATTATAATACCCTTGGTTTTATGAGGTTAATTTTGTTATTGGCAGTAGTACCTGTATTAAATTTACAACGATAATTTTAAAATATGAAAATAATTTAATATGTAATTGTTCTCCGCGACTACCATCGCGTTGCAATTTCACATATTTTCCCGGGATAAAAAGGAGGTTACTTATTAATTTATTTGTGAGCCATTTTGGCGTGATTATCAAACGTCCTTACATATAGGTAAACTTTCGCTTTGTAATGTGGCTTGATAAATAAGAAGTGACCTTAGAAAAAGAACGCATAGAAAGGGTGTCAAGAACAAAACACGAGCGATTTCGTTTGTCCACTTTATTTTCTTTGTGTGCGTAAGTCGAATGTGTCTACGTTCCTCAAACGCACGCAAATATAGCTTTCTGTGATACCATTACCAGATCATTACCCACAAAAATGGGAAAACGCACTATTATGTTGCTGGATCAAATCTAGTATTTTATGTTATGAAACTGGATAAGATGATGTTTTTTATGTAATATGACTTATACGACATATTTTTACGGAAGGTAAACGAAATGAGATATCGTTCATTGCGTTTAGAATGTTTGATGTGGAATGTGTAATAATAATATTATAGAAATGTATTAATTGCTTGAAAAATCTCGTTTGATAACAATTAAAAGTATGTGTTGTATTTATGAAATAGAAAAATATTATTAAGAACATTACTTAAATGAAAAAAAAATCTTAATCAATAAAATTGTCATCTTTATGGTGCCAATCTTCGAACTAACAGTAACTTTTAGTTATAAAACACTGTAGGTAGTAGCTGTAAATAAATATAGTTTAGTTTGACGCATACATAATTGCCGCCAAAACTATATTATTTTGAAACAAAAATAAGCACAAAAGAAATCAATATGGGTATTTTTTTTCCTCACGGATAGCAACATTGAATTGTGATAAGTTAGGTTATTAGAATTTTTGTTTGATGATCGATTTACGTAAATATAATGTATAAAATGTAAGTATTTACTTGTGAAATGTAATTTGATTACACGTGTTTTGTTTTCCTGAAGGACTATGGCATCCCTTTACGCTACAAACGATCATTTTAAATTATTTACTCGCGAGCTCTGTTCGGCAGAATGTGACCTTGAGTACTAACGGCTCGTCGAGCAAAGTTAGCCAAAATGGCTAAGTTTTAGTTGCCTCACTTTTTGCACTCATACTATCCTTCTATGCGTTCTTTTTCTAAGGAAGTGACGTTTATTCTGCATATTGCTTATTAAATAACACTTTAACATATCTCTTTTTCAGTTTATACAAGATGAGTCCAGTCTTGTCTAATGATGGAAATTATATCCTACAAAAACAATGAAAGCGCGTATTCCCGCAAGTAGACTGTCGCGTTAGTAAAATAATATACTTTCTACAAGTAGTAAACAGGCTAAATGGTTTTGTTTTCTGTTACAGACAGATTTATCTAAACTGCAGAGATCGGAGATTCCAACGAATTATGAATCTTTGAAGCTTATTTTTACATGAAATATGTTCATTTCCTGTAAGCTTGTATAAAAGTTACAGGTTCGTTATTTTTATGTAATCTGGCCGTTTGTTTCTATTTGTTATAATAGTTTGAATATTAATAAATAAAATATAAGCGTGTTTATTGTGCCACTTTTTTAAGGATGGAAAGTCATCCAATGACTGTCTCCCGATCTGTACGACGCGGGAGGGTGTGACAGGTGTTGTGCCACTAATAAGCAAACTCGTAATTAAAATTGTATAAAAATAATTTCGTTTGTATCTCAAAGATTTTAAATGAAGGACCCATAAACACGAATGTTTGAAAATCGAATATGGGCAAATAGGTATTTTAATTTTTAAATCATACAATATCAAAATCTATCGAACATTTTCACCAAGAAGTTTTTATATCATGTCGACTACTTACTGTAGTGTAGTAGCTCAGTTCTCAGCTCTTTTACAAAACCTAAGCAGTTTCCGGCTAGCCTTGTGAATTGCTTTGTTTGCGAATGTCCCCGTTCTTTGTAGCTACAAGTCTTGTTTTGTCTTTTAGAATTCCGATTGTCTAGAGGAAATTGGAAAATGCTTTGCCTATGCCTCTTGCTTTTCTTTTGAATGCACTGTTTAAAGATTCATTGGCTTATTTTTAGTAGGCAGTTCATTCTTTTTTGTTGACAATGTTAATTAATGTTGTTTGAAGATATCAGGTCAAGCATTAGAATCGTTAGTAATTTGGAGATTTTTCTATAATGCATCGAGCTTGCAAGATTAGATACTGCCAAAAAAAAAATGTATTTCATACATTTTAGCTGTAATCAAATATTATAGGTTTTTGTATGATGTAGACCTATGCTAGTTTAGTGATGATATGATTTCCTATGTATATCTGTTATAAGAATATTCATTTGACTTGGAGGATTCCAAACTACGTCTGTAAAGCATGTAGCTGTGCCTAGACACTTCTTACGGTGGTTCAATTACTGGTGGTATAGAGCTCCAAATGAGGATAAGGTCCGCCAAATCTCTTTTCATATAAAATTATATATCTATTATATAATTATGTGGGATTTTAAGGCAAAATAAACGAATATAACACTTAAGAAAACTATTTATTTCTCGCAAAATAAAATGCTCAATCTCCCCCGTCCGTCGTGAATCGCCATATATATCCTTTTTTTATTCCCTCTCTCACTAGCGCACATACTTCCCTTTTTATTCATTCGCTACATTCCGTTTTAACAAGGTTTAGCTGCGTTCATACTTTAACAACAAGTCGGCCATCCTGATCCATGTCTGTCCTCAGGCATTCACACAAACATTCATCACTAGTTTTCAACTTAAATTTAACTTAACAACTAGTACAACCTTACAACATCAAAGTAACAGTATAACATTATCAATATTCCTCTATAAATGTTTACACACTGACATTTAAAATTACAATAGGTATATTACAGATCTCTTAATTATAATAAACTATACTAATACTGTAGCAATACATGGTGTAAACGAAACATTGCACACAACCACTCACACACAAATCTGCAACACGACAAGTTAATACAACAACTCTCACCTTTTAGGTTTTGTAGTTGGCACCTGGCCACACCTTCATATAATCTGCTGAAGTAGAGGTTACCCCAGGGCCTTCAGTATTAGGATCGAGCTTTCTCACATCATATCTGTCGTTCCTCTTTACTTTTACAACTTGATAGGGTCCGAGATATTTGGCTTTCAACTTCATTCCCGTGCCAAACTGCGTGCGTTTTATTGCCACCAAGTCTCCTTCATTGTACTTCGTACTTTCTTTTCGCTTCCTATTGAAATTTCTTATGTTTTCTTCTTGAACTTGCAGAATTTGTTCTTAATCTCTCTCTCTAAGCTTTTCTCTCTCCCCTGAATAGCTTTCTCTTTCTTCTTCTAAAAGTAAATCATAAATCTCGATATCTTCCTTCATTCTCATCTTAGTCCCAACCAATAGTTGATAGGGAACCAATAGTATTTATGCTTCGCTGAAAAGTACTGTTCAGAGAACTCTGTAATCTACTTACATGCCTGTACCACAGAGCAGGGTTTTCTATACACATCTTTGTTAGTACGGAGATTATAGTACGATGAACCCTTTCCACTTGCCCATTTCCTCTAGGCACTCCCGTTGTAATTTTAATGTGTTGTATGTTTTTGTCTTTACAATACTCTTGAAACTCATTGCTCGTATAAGCCTTTCCTCGATCAGTTATAAATCGGGTTGGATTGCCAAAATGTTGTTGGTGAATTTTCAACTTATCAATAGTTTCTTTACTTGTAGTACTTTTAGTGGGAAATATCCAAGTAAACTTCGTAAATGCGTCTACAATCGTGAAAATGTGATTATATTGCTTCTTCATCTCAGTCATTGGACCAATGTGATCCAAATGAAGTGTATGCAAGGGTGACTCTTCCTTTCCAATCGGAGTTAGGAATCCTTCTTGTTTTCCTTCTTTACGCGTAGCTAATAAACATGGAATGCAACTTGTGATAAACTCTTCAATTTTCTTATCAAGGTTCTTGATAAAATAATCTTTACTTATTAGTTCAATCATCTTTCTTTTTGAAAAATGTCCATTTGCATGAGCCCCTTTTATGATCTCATTTTCCATAGACTTTGGGATCACTAAATGCTTTTCCATTCCTTTGTACAGCAATCCATTATCAATATAATAATCGCCATAAGTTTTCTCCTGTAAAATCTCTAATATAGCTTTTAAACCATCACCTAACTGTTGTGCTTGTTTGATCTTATCGTGCAGAGTTACTACTGCTACATATGGATTTCGGCTTAATGCATCAGTATGCTTCATCCTCGTTCCTGGCCGATGTTCAACTACAAAGTCAAACTCCTGCAGAAGCAATGCCCATCTTGCAACCCTCGTACTCAAATCCTTTTTCTTAAGTGTCATCTGGAATGCTTGGCAATCAGTTACAATTTTAAATCTTATACCATACAAGTAGTGTCTAAATTTTTTTACCCCTTCTATAATAGCCAGATTTTCCAGTTCATAACTGGTTTACTTTTTTTCTGCATCATTTGTTTTACGACTCATGAAATATACTGGATGTAGCCCACCGTCATCATTAGCTCTCTGCATGAGTATAGCAGCATATGCAAGAATTGATGCATCTGTATGCATTTCTGTCTCCAATCTTGGATTAAATATTCATAAAACTGGTTTAGTAGTCAAACGTTCCTTCAAAAAATGGAATGCACACCGTTGCTCATCATTGAATTCAAAATTGACATCTTTCTTAAGTAAATCTGTAAGTGGCCGTGCTATAGATGCAAAATTCTGGATATACTTACTAAAATATGACGCCAATCCAATAAAGCTTTGCAATTGCTTAACTGTTTTGGATTCTGGAAACTTTGTAACAGCATCAATCTTTTCGCTGGCAGGTCTTACTTGTCCATTCTCAATCGTGTGACCTAAATAAGTAATGCTTCGACATATCAGTTGTGCCTTCCTCCAATTTATTTGCAAGCCATATTCAGTAGCAACTCTTAAAACTTCTCTTAATCTATCAACATCTTCGTGTTCATCTTTCGCTGGAATAAGAATATCATCGACAAATATTAGAACAATCCCTTTAGATATTAATTCTCTGAAGATTATGGTCACAAATCTCATGAAATAGTTTGGGCAAACAGACAAGCCGAATGGAGCTTTTAAAAACTCAAACTGACCGTGGTGTGTAACAAATGCAGTGTACTTCACCGACTCACTGCTGACGTTCAGATGGAAAAATCCATCTTTTAAGTCCAGTACACTAAATATTTTGCCTCAGCCAACTTGTCAATGTAATCCTCAATAATTGGCAACGGAAACTCATCCTTTATAATTTTACTATTTAACTTTCTATAGTCAACACACACCCTTATAGCACCATCTTTTTTGCGAACAAGAACTAATGGACTAGCATATTCAGAATAACTTACGCGTACAATTCCTTGCTCCAGCCACTCTGCAACTTGTTCTTCTACTACCACCTGCTCCTTCAGTGATATACGTCGTGGACGTTGCACCACTGGGATATCGTCTTTCACTATAATTTTCAGCTGGATAGGAGCTTCTTTAGTTTGGCATGGTTGATAACTCTCAACCATTTGAGCAACCACTTCTTTAAGGTAAGCATTACTTACATGACCAATCTCGACACTGCAACCAAAACAACTGATCTCGTTCATCCAATCCACAGGTTTCATCCAATCAGCACTACCATTCATAACCGTTATAACATTTAAAAAAAATTCGTGACCTATGATTACATCAAAAGGCATACAATCTTTAGGCACCACGTAGAATAACACATCGTCGTATTTCGTACTGTCAATCACTACATTTGTTGTTATACAACCTAATGACTCCACTTTAGCAAAACCAATTCCAGACAGTGTTATGTTATTGTTCATCACTTTACTGACATTAGCACAGAACTCAGCCGATACCAAGTTTGCATCACTGCCCGAATCAATAAGCGCACTTGTCGTTTTTGCACATAATTCTACGATCTTCAAAGGTTTTTCCCGTTGCGTTTGTTTGTTTACATCGTAAATGTCATACTCAATTTGACTTTGACGTTTGTCGTCATCTGTCATCTTGTCACTGTCATTCTGTGAGTGTGACGTATGATCCGCATTGTTGAACGATGATTGACCGAACATTGCTTGTTTGCTCACTCGTTCGCTGCTTCTGCTCCCGCTTGTCAATGCGCCGTTGTGATCTTGTCTATCGCCAGAAGTTCTCGAACTACGCCATCTTGATGAATTATTGCGACTCGAAACCTCCTTACGGCCGCCTACCGCCATGTTTTTTCTATGTGGGAATTTCGGTGAAATATGACCATATTCGTTGCAGTTAAAGCACTTTGGACCTTGTGCCTTCTGCGGACAGCCTTCCGACATATGATCGCCGTCACCACAGTTATAGCACCTCTTCAATATTTTTTCGTGACGTACGGTGACGCGTTTTTCGTTTTTGTAGATACACCTAGAATGTTCCAGTTTCGTCTTTTCCTTAACGGTCTCGTAGATTTTAAACTTCTCTTTAAGATCAGGATACGTATTTACACCGTATAACATGATTTTATTGGTCTCGTGGTCGACTATGCCATCTAAGATACTAATAGCCACGTAATCGGGTATCTTTCCTCGTTTCCCCAATTCCTTCACCGACCATCATATAGTCGATGCAACTCTCGTCACGTTTTTTCTTTCGCTTGCTCATAAGCTCGTGTATGGTTTTGATGTCGACGGTGTCAGGGAACACTTTACTCAGGGCCGCCTTGAGTTCTTCTCATGTTTTATGAGGGCGTTCAGCTTGCATCCAAAGTTGTGCGGTGCCCGATAGGGATCTCCGTGCCATCAGCAGCTGTTGTAACGGTGTCCAACCACATATTTCTCCATTTTCTTCCACGTCTTGTATCCATCGCGCCACTGGATACGTTCTATCTTGACCAGTGAAATTAGGTATCAGATCAGAAGTTAGGTACAAAATTGAGCTTAGGCCCGTACGTGATTCGTCTTTCGTCATTTTTGTATTCATATCTTAGCCTCAGCTCACCGTTTGCCGATATCGTCGTAATTTTCTTCGCCGTTGATTTTTAAATACCGCCGTTCACTCGCCACATGCCGGTCTCCGTCGTCTGTCGTTAGCCACTTTGTAAAACTCGAACTGATGTCGTTAGTTTGCCAATCCCGGACGAGCCCCCAATTTTGTGGGATTTTAAGGCAAAATAAACGAATATAACACTTAAGAAATCTATTTATTTCTCGCAAAATATAATGCTCAATCTCCCCCGTCCGTCGTGAATCGCCATATATATCCTTTTTTATCCCCTCTCTCACTAGCGCACATACTTCCCTTTTTTTCATTCGCTACATTCCGTTTTAACAAGGTTTAGCTGCGTTCATACTTTAACAACAATGTTTATTTAAATTATACAATATTTTTATCCCACAATTATATAAACATCGTTTTATGGATTTTATCAAACCTATCTACTGACATTTACAGTTTTTTAAATCGAAGTTGCTACATGATTTTACTGTTTAAATGTGTTACTTGAACATCGTCAACGCCTCACAATATCCTTTTAAATTAATAATTTATGAATTGAATTGGATCATTAATTAAAATGGACTTTCTTATTCTAAATTTATATTAATTACCTACCTACGTCTTTTATTAATATAAAATCTATAAACACCATGCAGTTGATTTTTATTTGCGGACTAGTGTGGTATTATTATTAATTTCTTCGTCAGTGACTTTCATAAACGATTCTGGAAAGTAAGCATACCTAGTAGTACTCTAAATGGTTATCGTTTGTAGGTACTAACGTCACGAGGAGCTACGTCTGAAAGGGTTTTCAGTTCAATAGGGCTTGGCTGGAGCTCTAATGGTCTAGTAAATATTACACCACGGGCTACCTGCGTATTTTTTCACCTTCTGTGTCAAATCTATCCAAAGGTTGTCTGCGAAATGTTGCTTATAGCGATACGCCGAAGACAGCCCATTGTTACAACCGTTTTATTTAAAAAGTCCTTAGTGATTAGTTTTATAAAATAAAATATAGAGTGATACACTTTATATTTTATCTATTCATCGCTGTGATTTTGAATATTGTTCTACACCAGGATATGAGAGAGCAAAGATCAAATATTGCCTCGCACTTGGCATTTTTCCTGCATCATGGATTCCTTTACATTTTTTTTTATGAACATGTACCCAACACCGGCGTTATAATTATCTGAATATGATAGCCGAATGACGAAAAACGGAATCCTTATAGATTTGTCATTTGTGTCTGTCGGTCTGTCCATTCAAGATAATTTTGTCATAATTATATACAAACACTATGAAAAACTAAGTTATTTTTCGCTAATCTATTCTTGCTACTACGGTATCCTTCATGAGCGGGTCCGACTTGCAATTGACTACTTTTTCTTTATCACTAGCTACAAACGTAAGTTTGTGTTAAAAGCTAACTTTTGTAGTTATATAAATAAAACCCTAGTTGTATGGTAACTGCAACAATGTTTTCTGACCATTCTCTTTACTCAAAAACTCAAAATACTAAATATTAGGTATTTATTTACTTGAAAATTATTAAAGTATGTCGCATATTTTGCCATGTTTTATTGCGTTGCCTTTGACTTAGATGTGTGATTATTTTAGAGTTCCTAATAAGTATAGACTTGCGTATTTGATATTATTTCTACTAAGAACTTTCTCGTGTTCCTGAGAAAAATACAGAGAGACATGCAGAAGTATAACGAAAAGATCCTATAAGGGTTTCGATTCTACCTTTTAAGCTACTGAACCCTACGGATTCCCGAAAAAAGCCCACATTGTTCTGTAAATTTTCAGTTACGTAATTTATCTATTTCAGTACTAGCGTTATTAGAATATAATGAGCATTGGTGAGGCTTTCGTACATTTGGGAAACAATATACGGCCGCGCGTAGGCTGACATTGCAAATACAGCAGGAGTATTAAATGTCAACGTGACCTTTTGCTACCTAGTGTCGGGAGTATACCTACCAATTATGTTACGTCGTCATTTTTTGTGACTATCGAGCAGAATGTTTTAAAGGAAATGTAATGTGCCAGTATAAAAGTGAGACTGTTACAGTATGTCAGATTTCTTGTTTTTGGTGGTACCTTTTTATCTGTATGTCCTTTTGCTTGTACGTAGTAATCTCTGGAATTACTAATCCATTTTAATAGGATTTTTAATGGAAAAGGTAGTCTACTTTTTATCCTAAATTCCCACGGGATCGGGATTTACGAGGGAAAACTATTCCACGCAAACGATGGCGTGGGCAAATGCTAGTAGGATATCATTGTATATTTGACTTATTTCAGTTACTACATTTTTAGATTAACATTGTAACATTGTACCAAAATAATATATATAAACTCAATTCCCACATCCAGTATACACGTGACTACCACCCATCCATTCTATTCTAAACGCCAGTATATTTGTTACATAGCCGGTAATTTCATTCGGTAGGCGGCCGCTAACTGAATTTGTTCACGGTTCGATCCCAAACAACCTGTTGGTGATTTTTGTAGCTTAAACATTCATGACTGAAAATGGGCTAATTCTTGAACTGGAGTAATGTGTGGAAGTTTCAAATTAAATGCGGTTTTCTGGTTTAAGTGCAGGTATTTGAATTGCAGAAGGAAAGGCGAAATTGGTTTTTGTTGTGTGTCAGTTAGCAATGCTAATATAACAGTGAGAACAATTAACCTATTTAAAATGGCGAAGTATTCGCAAATATTTTAACTTTTTATATTTTCGTTCTTTAGTCGTTAGCTCAATGACTTTATTTGGATATGAAGGGAAAAAGGTGCATGCTAGAGCTAAACTTAAAATTGTTTATCGTACGTACATCAGTTACGTGCTTCGGGTCCAGAGCTTAAATTTAAAACTCCGGGTTATTTATTTTTCTGTAGAATATACAGCTAATAAATAAACCCGTTTCGTCTTCTAAGGCAGGATAAAGGGAACCAGACCGCGCGGACAATCGCCGATTCATTGAACTGACCAAATATTGACCATGGTAGGCGGGCACTAGAGACCTACACCACAAACTATGGGAGGACCATGGTGAGTGCAGGCAGGCCAAAGAGGATCTTCCGACCCTTGAAGGCCGCTTGTTAAAACAGGTCCTTAGACTATCTAAACCGCAATTGCGGCTGGTGACAGCCGCCCTTACCGGTCATGAATCATTTAATAATCTCCTCTATGCAATAGGAGTCACAGACAGCCCACTCTGCAGAGCCTGCATGGAGGAGGACGAAACAGCAGCACACCTGCTACTGAGCTGCCCAGTAGTCGTGGATTACAGGACTAAATACTTCGGCAACACAGGTACTCTCCGAGAAATGGTAAGCAAAACAAGGGCCTTGCTCGCCTTCCTGGAGGAACTGGCATGGATTGAGTGAAAAGAAATCCTACCCTTACGCAAAATACACGCTTGGTCGTGGAGTTGCGGATACCTGCCCGACATACATATATGGTAGGCGGGCCTTTGCATGTGTGCACCAAAATATCTATAAATAAGGAAAAATGGTGGGACATCGTGAGGCGAGCTACATCGACCAGACCAGCATTAACTACGTTTTACGACCACTTCTGTAAGTGTGATACGACTAAGAAGAAGATATTGACACGGGTTGTGGCAATGTTCGAAGTTTGCATGTTCCAACTAGATACCGAAGCTCTGAAACGAAGGGTAACTGAAGGTACAATATGGAAATGATATGAAATAAAATATTTATTTTGTAAATTCTTTATAAATAACACTTTTACACGTCATTTTTAGGGTTCCGTACCCAAAGGTTAAAACGGGACCCTATTACTAAGACTCTGCATTCCATCCGTCTGTCACCAGGCTGTATCTCATGAACCGTGATAGTTAGACAGTTGAAATTTCCACAGATGATGTATTTCTATTGCCGCTATAACAACAAATACTAAAAAACAGAAGAAAATAAATATTTAAGGGGTTCCCATACAACAAACGTGATTTTTTTTGCTCATTTTTGCTCGGTGTTAATAACGGCAATAGGTAGACACTTTATATATTCACAGCATAATCATTTAGTTAAAATAAAACAAATATAAAAGGGGGCTCCCATACAACAGACATTATTATTTTGCCGTTTTTATAGATAATGAAAAAACCCTTCGTGCCCGAGTTCGACTCGCACTTGGCCAGTTTTTATGCGTTTTAAGTTAAGCTAGATTAGGCCGCTGTTTCCTAACACCGTAGTTAGTAGAAATCTCACAATCCTTTTCCCTCTACCCGGAGCGGTAGGAGTACCTAATTTGAAGATTTTACCACCGCAAAAAAAAAAACAAATGTACTATAGTTTAAATTTGACGCAGTAAGCTGACGTAAGCTAATGTCACTTACTAAAATAATGATACCCTCTTAGAATAACAACGCATAGAAGGATAGTACGAGTACAAAAAGTGAGGCAACTAAAACTTAGCCATTTTTGGCTAACTTTGCTCGACGAGACGTCAGTATTCAAGGTCACATTCTGTCGAACAGAGCTCGCGAGTAAATAATTTAAAACGACCGTTTGTAGCGTAAGGGATGTCATAGTCCTTCAGGAAAACAAAAAACGTGTAATCAAATTACATTTCACAAGTAAATAGTTACATTTTATACATTATATTTAAGTAAATCGACCATCAAACAAAAATTCTAATAACCTAACTTATCACAATTCAATGTTGCTATCCGTGAGGAAAAAAATACCCATATTGATTTCTTTTGTGCTTATTTTTGTTTAAAAAAATATAGTTTTGGCGGCAATTATGTATGCGTCAAACTAAAGTATATTTATTTACAGCTACTACCTACAGTGTTTTATAACTAAAAGTTACTGTTAGTTCGAAGAGTGGCATCATAAAGATGACAATTTTATTGATTAAGATTTTTTTTATTTAAATAATGTTCTCAATAATATTTGTCTATTTCATAAATACAACACATACTTTTAATTGATATCAAACGAGATTTTTCAAGCAATTAATACATTTCTATAATATCATTATAACACATTACACATCAAACATTCTAAACGTAATAAACAATATCTCATTTCGTTTACCTTCCGTAAATATATGTCATATAAGTCATATTACATGAAAAAACAACTTATTTAGTTTCATAACATAAAATACTTGATTTGATCCAGCATCATAATAGTGCGTTTTCCCATTTTTGTGGTAATGGTACTGGTAATGGTATCACTGAAACCTATATTTGTGTGCGTTTGAAGAACGTAGACACATTCGGCTCACGCACACAAAGAAAATAAAGTGGACACACGAAATCGCTCGTGTTTTGTTCTAGACGCCTCTTCTATGCGTTGTTATTCTAAGGATACCCTATTTAACCTAATAGTGATGGATTCAATCAATCGAATAATAAATAAGCGATTTTAGTATCACTGGCGGGTGTACACTATATTAATTGCAATAAATCAGAACGTAATAAAAAACGTGATATTAAAACCTACAATATGCAGTCATTATTGCTAAAATCAATCTTTTATCAAAATAAAAAACAAACAAAAAGTAGGGTGCACTGGGGTAATTCCGATGGGATTTTTTACGAGATGACTAGAGGTCTACAGTTCGGTTAGATATATAAAGTAGTATCATATTTACTGCCAATTGTATGCGGTTTCTGTTATCTTTTCGAAAAGATTTAACCTATGGATGTATTCGATTCTTATATATATAGTTGGATTCGCTAAATAGAGTATTTTGAATTATTGAGTAAAATTTTTTGATAAAGGGGAAATTACGAACTATCTTGGGGCTATTCCGAAATTATCCAAAACTTGATTTTATTGCACTTTGACCAAAGGTTTACATTTCTTTTTGAATCGTATTTACCCCTTACACAAAATATCATGAGTTTTTGTAATAGTATCGCTAATATCATTTCTCATAATATTGTATTTCCGAATTACCCCAAGAAGAGATTGTGGTTCTCAACATTTCAGTCTAAATAAGTGGGGTTTTTCGGTTTATTCCTAGTAATTGTCACGCAGTTTAATCCCAGTAATTTTGTTTCTACTGGTGACAAGTGAGAAAAATTATCAAAGTTGCCTTATAAGTGAGCTGACACTTGACAGTTCTGACAGATCTCTTGTTAGAGTGTGTAACGCGCACCGTTTCCAAACGACTCAAAGCAATAGATGTGGCCATAGATAACATCATAGCGCCGTTAAGTTGCTAGTATGTAGGCGTCGTCAGGACGCCAACATAACAATTCCCCGCACCTCGTACCTCAGACCTCGCTCGGCAACATGAGACACGCGTCGACGCGCTAGAACGCGCCCTGAGTTCTCTTTGTTTTATTTTGTTAACTTCCTGCTACCTATGTAATGTACTACTGTGTGATTAATATTAAACCAGTTTCAACGAATGTGCGGACAATCTTATTAAAACGAACCCCTACAAGTGGCGCCCAACGTGGGGCGAGTGTTAATAAGTGCTCGTTTGAACTCAATAGACTCAATACTCTGTTGTTAACGGTTATTCGCGTGTGTTCACCATCACCATGCCGCGGACACGCGGAGATACGGCGGCAGCGCTCTCAGGCGATGAGGCCGAGATCGACGGCGACAATGAAAACGTTGCAAGTTTCTCATCAGGACAAGTGGCCGCCATGATGGCGGCTATGCAGCAATCCCAAACGGAAGCGTTCGAGCGCCTGTTGGAGAAAGTTATTCGTCGCCAACCGCCATCTCCAGTTCCAAACTCTACGTCTGCGTCACAGGCCGTCGGCAGCGGCACCTTCACGCACTGCACCGCCCGTTACGGCGGTGACGCCGACGAGTCCGTAGACGCCTTCATAGACGCCATTCAGAGCTACAAGGACTGCGCTAATGTCTCGGAGGAAAATGCCCTCAGGGGCCTCTCAATGGTGCTCACGAATAACGCCGCAATTTGGTACCAGGGAGTGAAAAAGGAGATTCACACATGGGATGACGCCATAGAATTATTAACCAACACCTACGGTGATAAAAGACCTCCGCACCGTATATATATTGAATTATTTGAACAAAGACAAGGCGATCAAAATACGGACGTGTTCGTCGCTATATGCCGTGCATTATTATCAAAGATTCCCGCCAACGAAATATCCGAAAAAGCACAAGTCGACATGGTGTACGGCCTACTTGACGCACGGATACGAAAACACCTTAGGAGGGAAGACTTTACGAACTTCTCGGGTATGCTTCGCCTCGCCCGTTCCATTGACATCGAAGTTTCCGATACGCCTACTCAGACGCAGCCGCAGCCCGGCCCGCCATCCAGCGGCCGCTTCACAAAGTCGACAAGCCCCGGCGCCGGCCCCGCCAACCGCAACGGCAGCATGGCGCGGGCGCCCGCGTCGCAGCCGCGCCGCTCCGCAGTGCCAACGACGTCGAGCGCGGGCAGCGCAGCGCCAACAGCGTCGTCGAATACGGATTATAACGATGATATGTCAAAACAACGTGCGAAATCTAGATGTGTGTATTGTAAACAATATGGACACGTGCGTTACGAGTGTAATAAATTAATTCATAAAAGCAGTGGTAATGATAAGTTCCTCAGTTGTTATGGTTGCGGAGCGAAAGGAGTTATGAGGTCGCAATGTGCTAAATGTAACAATAATCTGTCATTTTCATCTGTTACGGTCGAAACTTATTCGTCAGATTTGGTAAGTGACAAACACGTTATTCCTCCTACATTCTCCGTTAACACTCCAAGTCATAATATTGCCCGTAGTCGTAGTATTATGGTTCATGTAAATAACCAAAAACGCGAGGCTCACTCTAAAAGTTATCGTTCAACGCCGTGTTTACAATCGCAACCATGCGAATGCATAACAAATAATAATAGTTCATGTTGCGATTGTCGAACATTTGTTAGTTCATGTAAGTCAGTTGGTTTTATGGACTCATATGATAGGGTAAATGCGCCGGTTACCGTTTCTAATAATAGTGACTCATCTGATAGGGTAAACTTACCTGTTAGTGTCAATTATGATAGTCACTCACCTGTTAGGGTAAACTTACCTGTTAGTGTCAATTATGATAATCACTCACCTGTTAGATTAAACTCACCTGTTATCGTCTCGACTCGTGGACTGTGCGGCTCAAACATTGACCAGTTTAAAACGCATCCAGTAGTTTCTTCAATTTGCGCCGACACTACGGCGACTACTACCTGTGGTGGTGTTACCTCAACGGTCCCTCTCTCTACGTCACATGTTCTGCTGACCACAACCGCAGGTTCTAAGCAGCAGAGGCCAGTGCTTAGTATTCAGGTTCTTGGTTTACGGGGTATGGCTCTCATTGATACAGCGGCTAAGTGCTCCATAGCGGGACATACACTTTATAAAATATTTAAAGAAAAGGGACTTACCTTTGGTTCCAAGCAGGTTAATGTGAAGCTAGCTGACGGTGTTGTTTGTTCACAAGAAGTTCTAGTGGCAAGCGTCGACGTCATCATCTCTGTGGACAAGAGTGTTCGAGTGGACTTCGTGATTTTTCCGGATGCTGATAACAATGATACTCTCCTCGGTATCGACTTCCTCAATGCTACAGGTATGGTTATTGATTTTTCTACTTCTTCCTGGCACTTCTCTGGGTGCATGCAGACCTATCCGCTCGAGTATGAGGGTGAACCAACGTCACAGCCCAACCCAATCTCTGTGTCTTCTACGAGTATGTCGTTGAGGGCTGACGAAGGTTTGTTGCTTACCTGTGATAAACGCCAGCTGCTCACTAATTTACTTCAATGCCATGAAGATGTCTTCCGTCTAGGAGGAGAGGCTACTCGCTATGCCGAGCATCATATTGATACGGAAGGTCACGCGCCTATTGCCGTGCCACCTTACCGCCTTACGCCCGCGAAGAGGGCCGCAATGGAGGCCGAGATCAACAAGATGCTGAAGGATGGTATTATTGAGGAGTGTGAGTCAGCGTGGGCTGCACCTGCTCTCCTCGTCCCTAAGAAGGATGGCTCGACTAGGTTTTGCGTCGACTATCGTCGACTTAATGCTGTCACTAAAAGTGACACTTACCCTTTGCCGGTCATCGAGGACCTTCTTCACGCTACCAAGAGGGAAGGGTACATGAGTACCATAGATCTACGGTCAGGCTACTGGCAAGTGATCGTATCACCGGCAGACCGGGACAAGACAGCATTTGTGTCACCGTTTGGTACGTACCGTTTTATTCGAATGCCGTTCGGCCTTAAGAACGCTCCCGCCACTTTCCAGAGGTTAATGGACCGATTTCGATCTGGAAGTGCTTTGAAGGACATAACATTATTAGTCTTTTTAGATGATCTGCTGGTCCTGTCGGATGGGCCGTTCCAGAAGCACCTGGAAGACCTGGACGCTGTGTTCAACCGCCTACGTGTTTTTGGGTTGCGTGCAAACAGGGACAAGTGCAACTTTGCCTGTAACCAAGTTAAGTACTTAGGCCATCTTATTACTCCCAAAGGTATAATGCCCGATGAGTCCAAGGTGCAGGCTATCCAGCAGATGAATGAACCAACCAACCTCAAACACCTGAAATCTTTCTTACAAACCTGTTCGTGGTTTAGGAAGTTTGTGCCAGGGTTTTCTGAAATAGCTCAACCGCTCACCAAGCTAACTAAGAAAAATGAACCGTGGGCTTGGACTGAAGACCAGCGGCGGGCCTTCAATGAATTAAAGAAGAGACTCATTTCAGCACCAGTCCTCGTACAAGCAGACCACAGTAAACCTTTTATCATTCATACAGATGCCAGTAATTATGCATTGGGTGCCGTTCTCCTCCAAGGTGAAGGTAACGACATGCACCCCATTGAGTACTCCAGTCGTTTGCTGACTTCTGCGGAACGTAAGTACTCCACTACTGAGCGAGAAGCTCTCGCTGTAGTCTGGGCCGTAGAAAAGTATCGCCCATACATTGAAGGTCACCCAGTAATCCTACGTAGTGACCATCAACCACTGAGGTGGTTACTGACCTTAAAGTCTCCCAGTGGCAGGTTAATGCGCTGGGCCCTTAAATTACAAGCTTTTGACATAAAATACGAGTATACTCCTGGTAAGGTAAATGTCATTGCCGATGCACTTAGCCGACCGATCTGCAATGAGTCATCTCAAGAAAGTTGTGGGGTCTGTTCGGTGATCATAGATGTACCACGCAAGAGTCCAACTGAGTTGCGATCTGCTCAGCTGGATGACCCCGAGGTGAGTAAGATCATCAATGACATAGAAAACACTGCTGACCTTCTGTCTTCGACTCGCTGGCTAGAGCGCGGCTACATTATGGACCAGGGTGTCCTCTATCGTCTCGCCCCTGACTCGGATTCCGAGGAACCGCAATTGGTAATTCCTGTATCCATGCTTAATGATGTTATGAATGAGTTCCATAACGCTCCTACTGCTGGCCACCAAGGAGTGGATCGTACACTTGATCGAATCAAACAGCGATACTACTTCACAGGTATGCGTAAGTACGTTACAGACTATTTAAAGAATTGTGTCGACTGCCAACGGTACAAGTTCTCCAATCAAAAGCCCGCCGGTCTTTTGCAGACACCTATTCTACAGCAAAGAGGTGAAGTACTGGCTGTTGATCTGTTCGGTCCCTTACCAGAAGCCGAAACAGGAGAAAAGTGGGTATTTCTTGTCGAGGATACTGCCACTCGATGGGTGGAGTTATACGCCCTCAAGGAGGCTACAGCTGAGGTATGTGCCAAAATAATGATCGAAGAGTATTTTCTTCGATATGGTTTTCCCAGGCGTGTCATTTCTGACAATGGGGTGCAGTTCATATCTGCTGTGATGCAACAATGCATGTTTCTATTTGGTGTCAAGCAGAGCCTGATACCACTCTATCATCCTGAGGCCAACCCGGCCGAAAGGAAGAACCGGGACCTGAAGATCCAACTGGCAATGCTGGTCAAGAATGAACATCGCGTTTGGCCCCAATTCTTATCACAGGTACGGTTTGCCCTCAACACTGCTACTTGTTCGACCACAGGACTAACACCAGCGTACATGACGTATGGCCGAGAGATGCGGACACCATTTGATGCACAGCATGATATGCGTGCAATTCTGGATAAGGAAACGTATGTACCCCAGGCTACGCCATACTTGTCAAAATTTATCGACTCTTTGAAGGAAATACGAGACCGGGTCGAAAGACGCCAAGACCTTAGAAAAGAGTACGCTGACGCTTCCCGACGCCAATCTCCAGTTTTCCAGGTTGGTGACCAGGTATTGCTAACCACTCATTCTCTTAGTAATGCGCCGAAAGGTTTAACCCGAAAGTTTATGCCTCAGAGAGATGGACCGTACACTGTTAATAAAGCCATTAGTCCCACGACCTACGAGTTGGTCGATAGTCAGGGTCAGTTATTAGGCCGTTACCATGTTTCCGACCTTATACCACTTATTAGTAACACGACTGACACTATAGAGCCGATCCAACCTCGCCGTCTACGAGGTCGGCCGCCTAAAGGAAAAGGAAAGGCGCACTCTTAGTTTTATGCCAAATCACTCTCGGGCCGATGTCGTGACTTGGAGGAGGAGGATGTAACGCGCACCGTTTCCAAACGACTCAAAGCAATAGATGTGGCCATAGATAACATCATAGCGCCGTTAAGTTGCTAGTATGTAGGCGTCGTCAGGACGCCAACATAACAATTCCCCGCACCTCGTACCTCAGACCTCGCTCGGCAACATGAGACACGCGTCGACGCGCTAGAACGCGCCCTGAGTTCTCTTTGTTTTATTTTGTTAACTTCCTGCTACCTATGTAATGTACTACTGTGTGATTAATATTAAACCAGTTTCAACGAATGTGCGGACAATCTTATTAAAACGAACCCCTACAAGTGACAAATCTCTTGCTCGAATACTTGTTAGAGAGTATATTTCCGACGGTTAAATTTTCACAATTTTTAACATCATATTTAACATCATTTATTTTATTTTGTGACCTTAGTTCTTCGTTAAATATTTCCGTCAATGCTTCTAAATCAACCCATTCAATATCAGAATCACTATGTTAGCTTATGATGTCGGATACACTAGTTATGCTGTCAAGTGAAGACTAGCGTTTTCGTTTTTTTTATTTTATTTCTTATGCTTGAAGGGCCTGGCTGATTGATTTCAGAATTTTCCTCTTGTTTTACTCTTGTTGTTCTTTTTTTGTAAATTTTACTGGTTTTTTAGCTATCGCTTTCAAACCTTGAGCTTTTTTTCGTTTCTTCTAAAATTTTATAACCCGTTTTTGCAGTTATTACTTCAGCGCCTTTAGTGATACGTTTCTTTTTGTTCGTTTATTTTCTTTTTTATCCTGTTGTATTTTTCTTAAAAGAAATTCTTCGAATGTGCATGATGGCTCGGGTAGTGGTTAGGCTTGAAGGAACTGTTGAGGTGCTTTTTTGATGATAACGTTCGAGATTTTTTTTGTATTTTTTTTTATTGATAATAGGCTCGCGTTTGACCACCATCTCACCTGATGGTAAGTGATGATGTGGTCGAAGATGGAGCACGCTTACCTGAAAGTAACCTATTCACGCTTGACTTACAGACCCCTAGGTTATAGCTATCGGGAAACACAGACTCCGGCAGGGAATTCCACTCCTTAGCCGTACGCACAATGAAGGTATTCCCAAAACGTTTAGTGCTTATAAGTGGGATGTCCACCATGTAACGATGGCGCATCGCCGTTTGTCTTGTAGTCCAATGATGGAACGAGCTTGGCGGAATTAGATTGTGTAATTCCATCGCACACTCCCCGAAATTTAACCGATAGAAAACCGATAGACTAGCAACTCGTCGTCGATGTTCAAGGCTCTGGAGCTTTGATTCGACGAGTGTATCGTTGCCAATGAGTCTTTTGGCCCGTTTCTCAATAGACTCAAGCGCATCCAGCTGGTATTTGGCAGATCCATCCCAAAGATGAGTGCAGTACTCCATACACGACCGAACCTGGGCTTGATAGAGATTGAGCAGCTGTTCGGGTGTGAAGTACCGTCTCACCTTTGCTAGGATTCCCAAAACAAAACGCTATTAAAAATAACGCAATAATGTAATGTGTGAAAGTAGATGCCACTTATTTGATTTACGTGATCAGTAATATAAAATCACTATCAAACACAAGTTTTCCTAGAAAGACCGTAATAATAATTTAATTTTGCACACTTCGTGTAATATCTGATTGAAACATCTGATTGAACAGATTGAGAATCACTGTCAATTTCTATGGAAAAATTAAGTGGGGTTATTGTGTAATGATTATACATCGGAATCACCCCAGAGGGGTTATTACGAAAAAAAATTGAAAACACAGCTAGGACGTTGTTTTCCTCTCACGAATTCGCTAAAAAGTATAACGTATCGTAAAAACAAGCACCTATTCAAATAACTTACCAGAATTCCGAGAAAATGATGTTGGGGTTATTGCGAATCAACAAAAATGGTGCGAAAAACACTCTTTTGATAAAAGTTGACGCTACGCACACAATGTTGACACTAGCTCCTCACGATGACTGACGCGGTAAGGACAATAAAGATCTCGTCTAAATCAATGTTGTCAATAGGAAAATATGGCTACGATAAGTAGAATTTTTGAACTTTCAGAAT
Source organism: Tholera decimalis (assembly GCA_943138885.2). Taxonomy (NCBI): domain Eukaryota; kingdom Metazoa; phylum Arthropoda; class Insecta; order Lepidoptera; family Noctuidae; genus Tholera; species Tholera decimalis. The sequence continues at coordinate 12,240,754 of OW964563.2, forward strand.
ATACCCATTTTCTGAATTACCCCAGTGCACCTTATTTTTGTTCTGTGACCCTTACTACGTCCTCAATAAATACAAAAAACTTCTTGTTCCACGTGTAGCGAAACTTTCCGAAGACCACATTATCCGTGTATTTACCTTAAAAAGCTGATATTTGGTGCTGAGAACATAAAAATGTATAAAATAAACGCAACATAAAAATATTTAGTTGGAAATAATAAAAATACTTAGTACAATGGCAAAATGTACTGGAGGAGTTAACTACTCCACAATCGCAATTAATATGCTTTTATAAAGGAAGGCACTTTCTTCTCATATAGGCACATTTTTTCTAAATTCCGCATTCGCCCCTTGACATTCCGTTTTCACACATCTCTCTTTCGACCTAAATTTACATTTCATCTTTATAAAAATAAATAAAAAAACTTTCCAAAGTTCTTCGCAAACGTTCCTGTATTCGTAATCCAAGGGCAACAAAACCTAAGTTTCTGTTACTTATATCTTCTGGAGAACCCTTAATCCATCATTACATAATTCTTAGTAAATATCTGCGACCTGCCCAAAGTTTGGTTACACGTGGACTGGAGAGTAGAGAGAGAGAATTCAGAATAGGATGAGATTTTGTAAGGACGTCTTAGACAAGAGTGTCTACACCAGGTGTCTTTCCATGAGCAAAATAAACATAGATTTTGTGTTTTTTTTTTTTAATAAATCATGTATTTTATTTAAGAACACAGTACTAATGTTGTGTGACGTCACTCGTATCTCACGCATATGTAAGTTCTAAAACAAATGAAGTTTTGTACTACTAAGTTTAAAACTTTTTACCAAAAAATTAAACCGACTCCCAAAAAATACTGCAAAGTGAAAAATAACTTTAATTTCGGTAGTCGGTGTCTTTAGTTTTGTATTTTCGTTTTTGGCACCGACTTCCGAAATTAAAGTTATTTTTCACTTTGCAGTGTTTTTTGGGAGTCGGTTTAATTTTTTGGTAAAAAGTTTTTATTTCACTCTTTTTAGTTGATCTATTTTTAATTTACCTAGTTACAAGAGCCTAAATGTCAACTACTTATAACCTTTTACAAAATATTGCTTTTCCCAATGCACAAGTTACTATAATAAATACCCAAAACGTCATAGGTGTGCCTATAATATTTGAAGAGTTCCCTCGATTTCTCCTGGATCCCATCATCAGATCCTGACTTTTATAAAAATGGGACCAATTTCGAAGTATACCCTTTCAATCAAAAAAAAGAATTTTCCAAATCGGTTCAGCCGTCTTCGAGTAATCGATGACCATACATAAAAAAAAAATATACGCATCGAATTGATAATCTCCTCTTTTTGTCGTCGGTTGAAAAAGCAACTTCATAAGTGTACTGTTTTACTCATCGTCTGCCTAGCCAACTATGTTGGGGTTATATGGTATTTTACATGAAGCGACTGCCTTACTGAACTTCACAATCTAATTTCAATTGGATTTATGTTCTCATAATTTTAACCACTTTGTACTTACCTTACTTATCGCCTTAATTTATTTTATTGAAATGTACATTAACGATGACGCAACCCCAGCTTCCGAGATACAGGCGCTGCCTAGTTCGGGGACTAGTGCAATTCTATTTTATGCTTATCTTGTTACATAATCCATGTAGGTAATATTAAGTAGCATTAAGAAATGTTGTAACAGTGGTTGAATAAATAAATAAAAACAAATAAATAGCTTGGTAGCAAAGATATCCTTTGGCAGGAATCGTGTAAGATTTTTGGGCTTCTGACTGATGTTGACTGTAAATGATATACAAATAACAACTGTGCTTTCCAAGGCACAGAGGGCTCTTGAAATGTTAAGATCGTCATTAATTCAAGGACCGATCTCGGAGAGCGTTGTTTAACCTTGAAGATCAACCTATGGCTTTTTTATTTAGCGTATAATAAATCCCCACCAACTGTGTCCCCATGTTGTCGTCGTGGTGGGGCTTGCGTGTTTCGATGATCTCTGGGGCCATGCCGGTAGAGACACTCATGCCGGACGGGCCCAGAGGGAGAAACCAGACCAAGAGGGACACACCGGGGGAAATGCGCGCCGTCTGGAGGATCGAGCAGCTAGCTCGAGCTTCTAGGCGGCGCGGGGCCCGGTCTCAGAGATCGGGTCAAGGGGGAGGAAAGGTTCACTTCCGGTATGCGTCTAATCTTTAGACGTAACCGTGAAGTGAACCAGGGGAGGGGAATAGGGGTGTAGGAACAGAGGAACTCACCTCTCTAAAAAAGGAAAAAATATGGCAGACAAAGTTTTTGGAAAAGCTACCCAGGCGGGTCCCAGCTGCTCCGCAGCTGGGGAGTCCCGCACCGGACACGTCCGGTCAGTCCCACCGTACTCTGGGGGGGACAACAAACACTTTTACCCCAGTTTCCCGGCAGTCGCCGCATTGAGCCAGGGAGGCTCACGTGCCCGTGAGGTGGAGTCGCTGGACTTGTCCAGCACGTCCACCTCACCGGCACCGAACATTGAGCGAGCGCAGAGCGCCGCTCCGAGGAGGAAGGGGGCGCTGGTGCTCGGGTCGGAGACCGACTCGGCATCGGACGCCGAGAGCTTCCAGAGTTTGATCTCTGGAAGCGCAGTGAGGAGCGACGAGGGGGGCGCCGACAGGAGGAAGGAGTTCCTCAAGCGCCCCCGCGACGATGAGTCGTCGTCGGAGGAGGGGCTTGTCTCGGCCCGTAAGATCCCCACTAGTGTGCGGGGTAAAGGCCGAGGCAAGACCTCGGGGAGGGGGCCTCCCTCTGGAGAGCCCAACACTGGTCTGGCCCCGAGCGAGGCCAAACTAGAAGAGGCCGTGGCGGCTGCCATCCGTACCATCTCGCGGAAGCGCAACCGGAAGAGTAAGGAGGACGCGATCGGCGAAGCCATGGCCTCCATCAAGGCGGCCGCGCGGACTTACGGCGGGGCTCCGGCTGCAAGGGACGACATGTCCGATCTGCGGCCGGAGGTCACCCGCCTGACTGCCGCCATAGACGCTCTTCAGAGGGAGAACGCCGCCCTCAAGGCGGACCTGGCCGCAATCCGGGGAGCCGGCCAGCGGAATGCGCCGCCGCGGGGCCAAGAGGAGAAAGGCCGGCCCACACCAGCGGAGGACTCGGTTCTCGACCTGGTGCGACAGGAGCTGGCCGCCTTCCAGCAGCGGTTCTCCGTATTGGAGAGCCGCGTGCTGCGACCCCCGCTGGCGGCGACTTCGTACGCGGCTGCGGCCGCGTCCAAGCCTCCCCAGACGACGACGAGGCCGCCTCAGGCGAAGACGGCCACGGTGCGGACGGCACCAGTGACGGCGGCCCCTGCGAGGGCAAAAACGGCCCCGGCCAAGCCGAAATCGGGCCCATCAAAGCCGCCTCCGACCCCGACACCTGCGGGGCCGAAGCAGGCGGCCAGAAAGAAGAAGGCCCAGGCCGGGAACCAGCCGTCCCAGCAGCCTCCTCCAAAGACTCCTCCGGCCGGCGCCGACTGGCAAGTGGCCGGGGAGAAGAGGAAGGCTGCTGGCGCAGCCAGGTCCTCGCGGCGTAGGGAAAGACGGAGGCGGCGAGACGCCGCGGCGCGATTGCGCGCCCCCAAGACCGCGGCTGTGGTGATCACACTGCAGCCGGACGCGGTGAAGAGGGGCGTGTCGTACCGCGACGTGCTCGCGAAGGCGCGGCACGTGATTGACATCACGGAGCTCGGCATCACCGGTGGCCTCCGTCACCGGGTCACTGCGACGGGGGCTCGGATGTTAGAGATCCCCGGCGCGGACAGTGGCCCTACCGCTGACGCTCTGGCCGAACGGCTCAGAGCGTCCTTAAATGCGGAGGAGGCCCGAGTCTCCAGACCCACCAAGCGCGCAGACATGCGCATATTGGGTCTGGATGACTCCGTGACGGCCGAGGAAGTGGTGGCCGCCGTAGCCAGGACTGGGGGGTGCCCTCCCGATCAGGTGAGGGCGGGCGCCCTGCGTCCTGGCTTCACGAGGGGGCAAACCATTACGGTTAGCTGCCCCGTCCCGGCGGCCAAAAAGATCCAGGAGGGCCGAAGGCTCCTGGTTGGTTGGGTGTCTGCGCAGGTGAAAGTCCTGGACCCCAGACCCCTGAGGTGCTTCCGCTGCCAAGTGGGCAACCATGCGGCATGCGTGTGCACCTCGGAGGTAGACCGCAGCGATAGGTGCTTCCGCTGCGGTCAGCCCGGTCACAAGGCCGGCTCGTGCTCCGCCCCGCCTCACTGCTTCGCATGTGAGGCGGTTGGCAAGCCGGCCGATCACCGGGCTGGGGGCAAGTCCTGCGCCCCACCCACCAAAGCCAGGCGCAGAGGTAGGCCCTCTGCCGCCGTCGTCACCGCCACCGCCGCCGCCGCCGTCGCTACTGCCACCGCCGTCGCCGTCGTGGCTGAACCCCCGCGAGGGGCCCTGGAGGAGGCTGCAATGGATCCCGATTAATGGCCCCATTGCGCTTCCTCCAGGCGAACATCAGCCACTGCGCCGCTGCTCAGGAACTTTTGCTCCAGAGCATGGCGCAGTGGTTGATCAACGTCGCCGTGGTCGCCGAGCCGTATTTTGTCCTGCCCAGGAACGACTGGGTGGCGGACTTGGACGGCTCGGTGACCCTCGTTTCGTCGGCCGCCGCCGGTACCCCGCCCCTCGATCGCGTCAAGAGAGGGCGTGGGATCGTCGCAGCACGGTTCGGAGAGATCGCTGTGGTAGGCGTTTATTTCTCCCCGAACCGAACTCTCGCCGAGTTCCAGAACTCCCTAACGGAGCTGGGAGACGTCGTCGTCGCCCTCGGTTCCCTCCCCGCCCTCGTCCTCGGGGACTTCAACGCCAAGAGTCCGGCTTGGGGTTCCCGGTCCACGGACTATAGGCGGGGCAGGATGCTCGAGCACTGGGCCCGTGCGCAGGGCCTGGTGATCGAGAACCGGGGTTCTGTCCCCACGTGCGTGCGGTTTACGGGCGAGTCGGTGGTGGACGTTACGTTCGCCACCCCCAGCCTGTCACCGCGCGTCACCGACTGGCGCGTTATGGAGGAGGTGGAGACCTATTCCGACCACCGGTATATCCGGTTCGACGTCTCCGCCCAGACCCCAGACGCGCCGGTCCGACGGGACCTGAGTGGTCCGCGATGGGCGCTGAAGCAGATGGACCGGGAGCTATTCCTGGAAGCCTCGATCGTGCAGGCCTGGGGGTCACCCCCGGACAGGCCTGCCGACATAAACGACGAGGCGGAGTGGTTCCAGGAGGCCATGTCGGAGATCTGCGACGTGGCCATGCCCCGGGTCCGGCAAGGACGCGCCCGGCGTCAGCTGTACTGGTGGTCGAGCGAGCTAGCAGCGCTGCGCGAAGCGTGCGTTGCGGCACGACGCCGGTACACCAGGTTCCGCAGGCGCCGCACCCGACCTCCGGATGCGGCGACTGTAGAGGCGGAGCTGTACGAGGGTTACAGGGCAGCGAAGGCCGTCCTCCGAGACGAGATCTGGCGGGCCAAGGAACTGGCCCGGGAGGAGATGCTGGCGACTCTGGACGGGGACCCATGGGGCCGCCCCTACAAGTGGGTGCGAGAAAAGCTCCGCCCCTGGGCTCCCCCGTTGACGCAGAGTCTCCAGCCTCAGTTCTTGGAGGACGTGGTGAGCGCCCTGTTCCCATCGCGAGGGGAGCACGCTCCCCCGCCCATGGCTCCGTCTCCGACGGAACCTGAAGCTGGCGCAAACGCGGACCACAGCGACGACGACGTCTACGACGCTCCAGAGGTGACCGAGGTAGACTTGAGAGTGGCGGTACAACGGCTCAAGGCCAAAAATACCGCCCCAGGACCCGACGGCTTGCCAGGGAAAGCGTGGGTCCTGGCCTCGGAGACTCTCGGGCCTCGACTAGGGGGGCTCTTTAGCGCATGCCTGGAGAGGGGCCAGTTTCCGCTTCGCTGGAAGACGGGAAAGCTGGTCCTGATCCAGAAAGCCGGGCGCCCTGCGGACTCTCCGTCCGCATTCCGGCCCATCGTGCTGCTCGACGAGGTGGGCAAGCTCTTGGAAAGAGTGATTGCAGACCGCCTCTTCGGGCACCTGAATCGGGTGGGCCCGGATCTTGCGGAGTGCCAGTTTGGCTTCCGCAGGGGGCGCTCGACGGTGGATGCTGTCATGCGCGTGAGAGCCCTCACGACGGGGGACGCGGTATCCCGGGGCAGGGTCGTCTTGGCGGTGTCTTTGGACATCACCAACGCCTTCAACACCCTGCCCTGGAGTTGCATCAGGAAGGCACTCCGGTATCACCGGGTGCCGACCTACCTCCGTCGCATGGTCGAGGACTACCTGACGGACAGAGCCGTCATCTACCCCGGTCACCGGGGAGAGTGGAACCGGCGAGAGATGTCGTGCGGTGTCCCACAGGGTTCGGTCTTGGGGCCGCCCCTGTGGAACATCGGATACGACTGGGTGCTGCGCGGCGACCTCCCTGACGGCGTCAGCGTAGTATGTTACGCTGACGACACGCTCGTCCTGGCGCAGGGAGAGTCGCACCAGGCGGCGGCCGACCTGGCGACGCAAGCGGTTGCGACAGTCGTTCGTAGGATCCGGCAGTTGGGACTCGACGTGGCGCTGCACAAGACCGAGGCCATGTGCTTCCATGGCGGTCGGAACGCGCCACGGTCCGAGTCCCACATAACGGTGGAGGGGGTTCGCATCGGCGTCGGGAGGACGATGAAGTACCTGGGACTCGTCCTCGACAGCCGGTGGAACTTCAGGGAGCACTTCCTGAGTTTGGCCCCAAAGCTGAACCGGGCAGCAGCCGCCTTCAGGCGACTCCTGCCTAATCTCAGCGGGCCAAACGCCTCCTGCCGAAGGCTGTACGCCGGCGTCGTGCGGTCCATGGCCCTCTACGGGTCCCCAGTGTGGGCCCTGTGCATCCGGACGCGACCACTAAAGTTGGTCGCATGCCAGAGGGTCATGGCTATCCGAATGATCCGGGGATACCGCACGATCGCCGGCGAATCGGCCAACCTCCTTGCCGGATTGCTGCCCTGGGATCTGGAGGCGACTGCCCTCCAGCGCGTCTATGAATGGCGCGTGGAGGCGCAGCGCCGGGGCGTATCCCCGCTGCCTCGAGAAGTCGAGGCGCGGCGGGAAGAGCTCCGGCGCGATCTCAGGGCAGTATGGAGGGAACGACTGTCGCAACCGACGGCCGGGCACGCCGCAATTGCGGCGGTAAGACCCCTCTTTGAGGAGTGGCTAGATCGGCGTCACGGCGTCCTGACCTACCGCATGACGCAGGTCCTCACCGGACACGGAAGTTTCGGGAGGTACCTGTGTCTGATGGGTAAGGAAGAGACGCCTGGGTGTCACCACTGCGAGGGTCGCCCTGAGGACACAGTCGAGCACACGGTGCAGGACTGCCCAGCTTGGGCAGAGCACCGACGTGTCCTCACGGCGACAATAGGCGGAGACCTCTCGCGCCCGGCCTTGGTCGAGGCCATGCTGCGGGGCGAGAGGGAGTGGGAAGCGGTCGCCTCCTTCTGCGAAGCAGTCATGCTTCCGAAGGAGGAGGCGGGCCGCGTGAGGGAGAGGATGGCGTCCTCCCTCCAGCCCAGCCGCAGTGGTAGACGCCCACGGCGTCGGACGTCGGCCGACGATCTCCGGCCACCGTAGGCGCGGGCATGCGGACAGCGAGTAAAGGGCAACTCGCTGTCCGACCATGGACCATGCCCGGGTCGACGGCGCGTCGTGTTCCACGCGCGCCTCAAAGAGCGTCAGCAACATGACGAGGCCCCCTCTGCAGAGGGCCGAAGCCCGCCGGGGTCGTGGGACTCATCCCGTTACCGTGGCCCCGGTATGTAAAGGGTTATTGAAGGAACACCGTGGATTTTAGTCAGTAAAAGTCTGACAGTCCCTCCCACCCTGCCCGGAGTGGGAGGACTTATTCGATAATTTTACCACGCTAAAAAAAAAATAAAAAAAAATAAAAAAGCGTATAATAAATAAATAAAGTATGTAAGTAAATAAATAAATAATAAATGTAGATTTTTATCTGAAATATTCCTTTGTGAAGAGTTAATGGCATTTGTTTTCACAGTCCAACATTTGATGACAAAACTTTCGAAATACAATGTACAACGTTGATAAAAGCGAGAGACATTAAGGCCGTGCGCGCACTGCGTTGCGTTTTGGAAACGCAAAATCTGTGATGTATAGAGTGTTATAGAAGTGCGCGTAGAGTCACCGATGGTCCCTCGCTTCAAAATTACGGTGAATCTACCGCAAATATAATATTTTTGTATCGCATAGGAATGTATGTAGTACCGCGCACTACGGTGAAAACAACGCACGATTTGTCTGAAAATGTTGCCATACATACAGATTTCTTTGTATTTATACATATTTTCGATGTGTAATACAGATTAGCACTCGATACAGATTTTTATATAAATTTCACACTGTATTGATCAAATTAACTGTTACAACTAAAACAGAACTTAGCAAAATGCATTACCTACATCTCATAATTATCGCATTTATTACGTTACACACACCATTGTACGGTTCTATTATTTATAGTTATTTTTCATTTTTCATAAACAACGTTAATTTTTAGGATGGTCAGCATTTTATGTTTCACTCGCTGTGCTAAGGAAATCCCTCATAGATTTTTGCGTGCTATCCAAGACTCTCAAATTAGTCGTGTACTCGTGTCACACGTAGGTAAAATACGTAAATAATTAACACCATAATTACTACAAACTTTAATTTAATATAAATAATAATCTAAAAACCTAGAGTGATGCAAAAGTTTAATCCGAACGGGATGTAAGATTGTTCTTATAAGTCCTGATTGAGACCTCATGATAAAGATGATTATTTTGCTTTCTGTACATCTTGTAATACAGATATTTCAGTTGGAAGTTCTGAGAAGAAAGTTCTCTTTCACACGAAAACAAAATATCAACACCTAAATTGTTTGTTTACCTAATGTTTGAGAGCTAGATCCACCAGCAGTTGGCAGGTGGTTAATACTCATTCCTTGATTTTTAAAAGAAACAATGATGTTGATGATTCATATTCTATTTTGGTTTGTTTGATTATACAGATTTTAAGTTCAAATAGCATACAGATTTAATTCAAATACGAACGTATGTATTATTTTGTAATTTACCTAGCAACAATAGCCAGAATGTCAATTTTTGCATCATTCTGGGTTTTTAGATTAATATTAAATTAAATTAAAGTTTTGTACCTATGATATTAATTATTCACGTATTTTAAGTACGTGCGACACTACAAATGCGAGAGCTTTGGATAGCACGCAACAATCTTTGAGAGATTTCCTGAGCACAGCGAGTGAAACATAAACTGCTGACCAAATTTATTTACGTTGTTAATGAAAAAAATAACTATAAAGAATATAATCATGCAATGGTTTGTGTAAAGTTCTAAATTCGTTATCTAGGTAATTTATTTTGCCAAATTATATTTTTAGTTGAAACTGTTAATTATATCAAGACAGTGTGAAATTTGTATAAAATCTGTATCGATTGCTAATCTGTATCACACACCGAAAATATCTATAAATACGAAGAAATCTGTATGTATGACAACATTGTCAGACAAAAGGTGCGTTTTTCTCGCCACAGTGCGCGCACCCGAGATTGCGTTTATTCTACCGGTGCGGTAGAATAAACGCACCGCGTTCCACCGCAAGGCAGTGCGCGCACGGCCTAAATGAAACCACACTTACCATGTATAATTTTCAGGCTACTAACCAAAAATCAGATCAATAGAAGCAATGGTTTAGTCACAGGAAATGTTTAAGTTTTTTCTGAGTTAAAACACGATGTACACTTTAAAATGAAAAAAAATCACGCTACGATGCCGCTCTACATCACAAGTTTTTACAGAAGCTGTTTACGTTTTATTTTTTTTATTAGTTTCGGATTAACCGTAAGCATGTATAGTATACTTTTATCAACGTTGAATAGTTTTTTTTTTCATTCATTCTACACGCTTATATATATAGAAATATATACACGTCGCGCGTCGGCTTAAAAGGTAAGTTACGCAGTAGAATATTTTAATTTTTGTATATAAAAAATGCTTGTGCGTATCTAAACCTAGGCTGCAAAAAATAATAAAATAGTTACAGAAAATCTAATGTAGCTAAGCAACATTGATGATTGACGTAAATTAATTGCAAGACATTTTATGTTCAAAATTTTTGTGAGGTATGTATTTAGAATAATCTCCTCGAGCCCTTTATTTTAATAATGATTACAACCAAAATGCGGTGAAGATGGTTGCTACAAAACTTTGAACCGTTGTAGATCCAAAAAGGTCATCCAAAATAAAAATGAAACCTAATTGAACATATTTTGTGTAGCACGACTACACAAAATATCTTTAGTACAAGGTTTACGCACAGGGTTTTCAGACACGACTTGCGAATGAAAGGCCGTGGAATTAAACCTCAGCTGGCACATTAGGTAGTTTGTGTAATTTATCTTATCATCTTTGCTCTTAAAACGTTGAAGTAAAACATCACGAGGAAACTGACATGTTCTGAGACTGAACATTCTAACACTTGCATCAGCCTTTAACCCGCACTGGAACCGCGTGGATTACCCTTATCATTCCTTCTCAAAGAGAAGAGGCTTGTGTCTTAGCAGTGGGAATATTATATTCTGATTATGTTATAAATATTTTCTTATTCCTATTCAATGAATGACCAAGAGGACGTATTCCCAGATGATGGGCTGACCTGGTGTCTGAAGTATTGCAAATACCGATGTCCCTGGCTCTTCTTCAAGCTGAATACAGTAGTAGATGGAGGATTCTGTTGCAACGTTTTCGTCGTAGCCAAGATCCTCGGCATTAATCTCCCTAGAGTAGTGTGGTAGGCTACTAAACATGTTATCAAGATTTTTAAAACGTAATATATAATAGACATCACGTCTTTTAAACTATTTACAAGAAATTTATTAAGTTTCTTGACTCTTGACCTAATGTTCTTTTCAATTAGCTTTTATTGAATTTATTTTTATTTTCCTTTCAAATTATCGATGTTAAGTGATGGTTTGACACGAAGGCTTATATAAACTGGTAAGATCTTAATTTTAAAATCAGGCAGGTCTCCACATTAGAATAAGAATTAAATTTTACTTCGATAGAAACTAAAATCATCATTGTATCAATGTTTATACAGGCACTTAGATAACCCTCTTAGAACTATTATAATACTTCTGATCTATCTGTACATTGTTGAAAATATTACTTAAATAACAAAAACAAGTATTTTGGTACAGAGTGGTGTTTCATGAAGCCCTGAAATGGTTTAAAATCAAGGTGAAGGGGAAAGATATATATTAATGTTGGTACTTTGTGAATTACTTCGTAATATTTCATAGGATAAACTATATCAAAACTAGTATACAATTAGCGGTTAACTATTTATTTAATACTAGGCTAGGCTTATGAAATATCGGGTAATCAATATATATAAAACGCTTCCGTTACTGACTGACTGACAGACAAAGCACAGCCGAAACTACTGGGCGCAAAAAGCTGAAATTTGGTATGTATATTTCCTGGGGAGTGTAGGGGAGCAATAGAGAGGATTTTTGGAATTTCCCACGGGATCGGAGTTTATACGGGAAAAACCTCCGACGCGAACAAAGTCGCGGTCAATAGCTAGTACTAGATAGTTTTGTTGTTATTGTTTTAAAAAAAATTAAGTTGGGTCAAATTCTTGGTCAATATTCAAAGAGGATTTTGTGTTTGAAATATAGCCCCTTGTCAATTTTCCACAAAATATAGTTGAGACTATAACTGTCTATTAATTATTAATGGGACCAGCCGACTGATCCATTATTGCCTGTAAGCTACGCAGTATGCCTAAGATCATTAATATTCCGTTTGTGATACGCACCGAACACTTGATGTATTAATAGTTGATGAATTCACTCATTTCTATAATTTTGCTCTTCAAGGACCAAGAATATTTTTTACTCAAGTACGAAACTATAGTCATGTTTTACACTATTTGCCACTAAGCTATGTATTTCAAAAGTTACAATTTGACGGCATGGTAAGCGCAGTCGTTGAGCGCTTGGTTGCTGTGCTGCAAGTCGTGGGTTCGTTTCCCGTACCGGAACAAATGTTAGTTAGGGCTACAGATATTTTTTGCGTTTCTGGATGTTTATGCAAGTCAATTTAAATGTTTGCAAAGCACCCACGATACATGAAAAATCCCAAGTGTATGGCAACATTTAAAAAGTTTCACCTCATAAAGGAAAAAGAGTTGTGTAGAAATGAATTTCTTGCAAACTAGGTTTGGGGCCTGTATTTCAACAAGCACCGTCTCAATTTGTGTAGTGGTTTACAAGTAGGTGCTTAGAAACAAATGGAAACAATAAGTATATGAAACAAAAATAGTGGAAAGGATATTAAAAGTGTGAAGGGTATAGTGCAAGGTGTGGAACTTTTTGCCGGCTTCTGTATTCCCCGCCACATATGACTCGTCAGCCTTTAAAGCAAGAGTTAACAGGCATCTTCTGGGCTAGCTTGTTTCATCGTAGACCTCATCTAACTCTTACCATCAGGTGTGATCGGAGTCGAGAGCGGGCTCTCTCGTAATTAAAAAAAAATAGGTTGAATCCCACAACAACCTTTTTTCTAAGGAAATTGGTTATTATTATCCTATGTATATTTAGCCAAAGACGTCTATTGTCGGATATAGAACTCTATCAATGAAACATGGAAATATCCTATGCTTCATGCACCCTGTGCGTGTCTGAGATCTTTACAAAATCTTCGGTCGATCTTTTAATATTAATAATATTTTTATTCAGACCAGGGCCCACATTAACTATTACACACAAAGTGACGGCGGCGTCGTCATGTTACGCTGCGTAGTATCGCGTAGCCTTCCGCGGAATCACCGATACACGACAACATTTGGCCAAAACTCGTCCTTGAGGAAGGGAGATCTTACTAATAATGATGAGTCAGAATCCGCATCACGAACGTCTTAAAGTTTATGTCTTATTATATATATTATGTAGATATCAATCAACAGAACCTATCGGTTGGGATTTGCTTCTATTTAAAAACAATAAGCTTAATACGCATTAATCTATAATTTATTAAAAGTCGAATGGTTCGTTTATTTAAACGAGCTGATCTTTGAAATTAATGGGTGGATTTAGATGAAATTCGGTATGGCTTAACGCTTGAGGAAGGTTATAGGCTTTTACCCCACAGTAAAAGAAGAAACCAAGATGATGATCGTGGACCGAGCTGAACTGAACCAACCCGATATCCATGTGATTGCCAACTGTGAGGTTGTTCAATCCTACGTGTACCTTGGTTCGACGATCACGAACACTAGGGGTTGTGAGGACGAGATTCGAAGGAGATGTGCTATCACAAGATCTGCGGTTGATAAACTCAAAAGAGTCTGGTGTAATCATAACATCACCAAAGCTACAAAAGTACGACTGATGAGAAGTTTGGTTTTTCCAATAGTTTTGTATGGCGCAGAAACTTTGACGGTTCGCTTCAAAGACCGACGCAAAATCGAATCTCTGCAAATGTGGTGCTGGCGGCGACTGTTGCGGATCCCTTGGACAGCATTTCGGACTAATGTGTCGATCCTGGAGGAGCTCCGAATCAAGCAAAGGTTATCGTCGACTGAGCAATTACAAATCCTCAAATACTTTGGACACATTGTGCGTAATGAACTCTCCATGGAATAATTTGTTGTTCAGGGGCAAGTGGAAAGCAAACGGTCACGCGGCTGGTCCCTTGCGCGTTGGACAGTTTTAATTAAAGCGGCTACAGAGACGACCTTAGTGCAAAACTCCCGAGACGCTGATGACCGCTGGAAATGAGAGGCGCATCGCAAGGGCTGCTTTATCTAGACAAAAAGCATCATCTTTAACCACGACCATTCTGTCAAGAATGCACGACTAAGGAGGAGGAAAAGAAGGAGAATTGTGGTTTTCTCGTGATAACGTACACGTGTGCGTGTACACGGGAACAAAAACCCGTGCAACTGCTAGTCTGTAATAATGATACTTACGAAAGTTTACGTTTTTAGAAAGGTTATTTGAAAATCAGCATTAGATGGCATGAATCTGTCTGACATATTTTTAAAGTTAACCTTTTTGGCGCAGCCGTTAGACACAAACTTAGTTTTTGGTTTGTTGTTTTCGCGAAAAAAATCATCATATGGTTCCTTCTTATCTGAGTATGGAAGGGTGTGTTAGACTTCTACTGACTAAAAACCACCTTGTTCCTTCAACTGCTCTTACGTTCCGGGAGCCGCATTATCTTGTTAGAACAATTCCGTAACCCCAGAAGGCATGGACCCTATCGGCTCCCGTCATTGTGACCGTTATTTGACTGGAATACGACGCGTCGTCGACCCAGGCCTGAAGTTTTTGATATACGTACGATGCGTTTTTCATAAATTGCTTAATTGTTTTTATTTCTTCCTTCGGAGCGGTGCTGACAACCCACGGTTCGTAACATTTATATACATAGATTCACTATTTGAGTGTCATGACGTTTGGAAGTCTCCATAGAATGCATACAATAAATCATTGCAACTATCTGGACTTGAAAAGATAAAACTCGTGTTTAGTGTAACATTATTTTAATGGCAAATTAAAAGGCAAAATACATAAATTTGAGTTGGTACTAATAGTACTCATACTACTAGTAATCATGGTCAGTTGACCTTGTAGGTCGCTGAACCCTTTTAACTAAACAGTTTTGGTAGAATAAACTCAAGTCAAACTATGCAAATCTGCTCTCAAAAGAGCCTCAATTCTCGTAGAGCATTAAAACTTTTGTGGTTCTAAATAAAAGTTTTTAATTCACTTAGATGAAATTATGCCTACAAAAGTAATATGCGTAAATAAACTATGTTGTTACATTCAAGTTGAGTAAACTAATTTATTACTTTAGTAATGGCATGCGTTGACAGGCACTAAACTTAAGTATATTTCTAACACACAGGTATTATATTATTATATTCATTCAATTATCGCATCATATTATATTATAATGCTTTTACTAAGTGTTTCCATTTATGATGCGTTAAGTCTAACTACCTTATTGTTTCTCATTTTCAGGATTCGAGGTTCAACATAACACGGAACAATGGCGTTTCCAAATCTATCAAAGGTGTCACAGAGTGTCACCGTTTACTCATAAAAACTGGGTCCGTAAAAATGTATGACTATGAAAGTTACAAATTATTGTTGCCGCAATTGTGGCGGTAAGACCCCTCTTTGAGGAGTGGCTAGATCGGCGTCACGGCGTCCTGACCTACCGCATGACGCAGGTCCTCACCGGACACGGAAGTTTCGGGAGGTACCTGTGTCTGATGGGAAAGGAGGAAACGCCTGGGTGTCACCACTGCGAGGGTCGCCCTGAGGACACCGTAGAGCACACGGTGCAAGACTGCCCCGTCTGGGCAGAGCACCGACGTGTCCTCACGGCGGCGACAGGCGGAGACCTCTCGCGCCCGGCATTGGTCGAGGCCATGCTGCGGGGCGAGAGGGAGTGGGAAGCGGTCGCCTCCTTCTGCGAAGCAGTCATGCTTCCTAAGGAGGAGGCGGGCCGCGTGAGGGAGAGGATGGCGTCCTCCCTCCAGCCCAGCCGCAGTGGTAGACGCCCACGGCGTCGGACGTCGGCCGACGATCTCCGGCCACCGTAGGCGCGGGCATGCAGACAGCGAGTAAAGGGCAACTCGCTATCCGACCATGGACCATGCCCGGGTCGACGGCGCGTCGTGTTCCACGCGCGCCTCAAAGAGCGTCAGCAACATGACGAGGCCCCCTCTGTAGAGGGCCGAAGCCTGCCGGGATCGTGGGACTCATCCCGTTACCGTGGCCCCGGTACGTAAAGGGCTATTGAAGGAACACCGTGGATTTTAGTCAGTAAAAGTCTGACAGTCCCTCCCACCCTGCCCGGAGTGGGAGGACTTATTTGATAATTTTACCACGTTAAAAAAAAAAAAAAAAGGGCAAACTGCATGCATCGGGCACGCCGCAATTGCGGCGGTAAGACCCCTCTTTGAGGAGTGGCTAGATCAGCGTCACGGCGTCCTGACCTACCGCATGACGCAGGTCCTCACCGGACACGGAAGTTTCGGGAGGTACCTGTGTCTGATGGGAAAGGAGGAAACGCCTGGGTGTCACCACTGCGAGGATCGCCCTGAGGACACAGTCGAGCATACGGTGCAGGACTGCCCCGCTTGGGCAGAGCACCGACGTGTCCTCACGGTGGCAATAGGCGGAAACCTCTCGCGCCCGGCATTGGTCGAGGCCATGCTGCGGGGCGAGAGGGAGTGGGAAGCGGTCGCCTCCTTCTGCGAAGCAGTCATGCTTCCGAAGGAGGAGCGAGTAAAGGGCAACTCGCTGTCCGACCATGGACCATACCCGGGTCGACGGCGCGTCGTGTTCCACGCGCGCCTCAAAGAGCGTCAGCAACATGACGAGGCCCCCTCTGTAGAGGGCCGAAGCCTGCCGGGGTCGTGGGACTCATCCCGTTACCGTGACCCCGATACGTAAAGGGTTATTGAAGGAACACCGTGGATTTTAGTCAGTAAAAGTCTGACAGTCCCTCCCACCCTGCCCGGAGTGGGAGGACTTATTTGATAATTTTACCACGTTAAAAAAAAAAAGAAAAAGGGCAAACTGCATGCATCGGGCACGCCGCAATTGCGGCGGTAAGACCCCTCTTTGAGGAGTGGCTAGATCAGCGTCACGGCGTCCTGACCTACCGCATGACGCAGGTCCTCACCGGACACGGAAGTTTCGGGAGGTACCTGTGTCTGATGGGAAAGGAGGAAACGCCTGGGTGTCACCACTGCGAGGATCGCCCTGAGGACACAGTCGAGCATACGGTGCAGGACTGCCCCGCTTGGGCAGAGCACCGACGTGTCCTCACGGTGGCAATAGGCGGAAACCTCTCGCGCCCGGCATTGGTCGAGGCCATGCTGCGGGGCGAGAGGGAGTGGGAAGCGGTCGCCTCCTTCTGCGAAGCAGTCATGCTTCCGAAGGAGGATCGAGTAAAGGGCAACTCGCTGTCCGACCATGGACCATACCCGGGTCGACGGCGCGTCGTGTTCCACGCGCGCCTCAAAGAGCGTCAGCAACATGACGAGGCCCCCTCTGTAGAGGGCCGAAGCCTGCCGGGGTCGTGGGACTCATCCCGTTACCGTGACCCCGGTACGTAAAGGGTTATTGAAGGAACACCGTGGATTTTAGTCAGTAAAAGTCTGACAGTCCCTCCCACCCTGCCCGGAGTGGGAGGACTTATTTGATAATTTTACCACGTTAAAAAAAAAAAGAAAAAGGGCAAACTGCATGCATCGGGCACGCCGCAATTGCGGCGGTAAGACCCCTCTTTGAGGAGTGGCTAGATCAGCGTCACGGCGTCCTGACCTACCGCATGACGCAGGTCCTCACCGGACACGGAAGTTTCGGGAGGACTTATTTGATAATTTTACCACGCTAAAAAAAAAAGGGCAAACTGCATGTACTAGAATTTCTAGACGCTGCCTACGACACATAATTGTATTGTGTGGCAGAGGTATGTGTATTGTAATTGCTAAGTTTTAATCAATAAGATTCTCGCCTGTTCTTCAGCATAGGAAAGGACAAATTGGAACCGTACATTATGTTTCTGATATTTAAGGCACACACAATTTAATACGTACTTTATACATTTCTTTACTGAGTTTTTGTAGGTAGGAAATCTATATATATAAAAAAAAAATAACAAAAAATAGAACCGACTTCCATATCAAAACACTACAAAGCTAAAAATAACTTTAATTTCGGTAGTCGGTGTTATTGGTTTTGGATTTTCTGTTTTTTTTTTTTCACACCGCCTTCCAAAATTAAAGTTATTTTTAGCTTTGTAGTGTTTTGATATGGAAGTCGGTTCTATTTTCTGTTAAAAAATTTTTTTTCGCGCTTTTTAGTGGGTCGGCTTGTAATTTATCTAATTATAAAAGCCATAATGTCAACAACTTATCACCTTTTACAAAATGTTTCTGTTCCCGATGCATAGCTGTTAATTTTTGAGGAGTTCTCCTGGTACTTGACCATCAGCTCTACATCACCATACTCGTATGTATTCCGACGAGCATAAAGTGTTTAAAATCCGTACTCAAGTAACCGAATCGCAATCCACGAAATACTTATTATTGAGTAGTTTCAGTGGCCATCTGTGGTCTTGATCATCAGTTCAACTTCCCCAAATGGTACTTTTCGAAAGCAACTGCTCAAGGTACTATAAGAAATACCCAAAACGCTATAGGTGTGCCTATAATATTTGAAGAGTTCCCTCGATTTCTCCAGGATCCCATCATCAGATCCTGATTTCGTAACAATGGGACCAACTAGAAAGTATATACTTTCGAACAAGAAAAAAAAAATCTAAATCGGTCCAGCCATCTCCGAGTTATGAGGTAACATACATAAAAATAAAAAAAAAGTTCAAGACGAATTGTAAACCTCCTTTTTTTCAAGTCGGTTAAAAAGCGAAATACCACTCACTGATTAATCACGAAATCTCAGAAACTGCAAGTTGTAGGGCTCTCAATTTTGCATGGGGGTTCCTTTTAGTACGTAGATGCTCGTTAAGATGGGATTTTGCGAAATTGCTACAAGATCGGGATTTACACGGGAAAAACTTCCCACACGAACGAAGTCACGAGCAAGTGCTAGTTAAAAATATAACGTTCAGCATTTAGTCTATTTTTTCACTTAAATTATATTTCTAAAGAAATAAGGTTTACAAGATGGTATAGATACCTAATATAAAAGTTTTACGAAAAACTTTGTACTTAATTTTGTTTCTAAAACCGGGTGCACTGAGAAACACACACTAAGGAAGTGAAATGAAAATTAATAAAATTATGTTGTATGTGTGATTCGGTAGTTTCACAGATAAGGATCCATTGTGCTGTATTAATTGGTCTATACTGTCCTCTCATACCTAATTAACCTGTATTATGGATACATTGTAAGAACGATATTTGAAAAGAGTAACTGTGGAGTTTCTTGCCGGTTCTTCTCCATAGAAAACGATCAATTTCGAACCGTGCCCTGCGCCAAACTGCAGACGTTTTATAAGTGCCCATGTAGGCCTATGTGAAATAAAATATTTTGAGTTGAGTTTGAAGTAGTTCCCCAAGGGAATTCAAAATTGTTAAACAGTTTTTATAAATAATGTTAAAATGCACACACCTATCACAGTTGCTTTGTTAACATTCGAAAGTTAGGAACCGTAAAGATCGTAGATAAATACGTTTTGTTTGTTAAAAATATGTCTAAATCCGGACTTTACGGAATGCATTTCACTGGTCTATCACTGGACTAGCATCTACACTATTGCTAAATCATTGTATTATACTTGTTATCTCAGACTGATAAAAGGCTGCTTTTGAAAACGAACGAAGCCACAAGTTTAAGCTAGTCATTATGATGTTAAGGTTTGTCATCTAACCTTTTAGGTTGAGTTGAAATATTTTATTAAGTGTAAGTGCATCACGTGTAAGTTTCACAGAATCGGAAATATTCTCGTCCATATTAAAATAATGATTGGGATTACTTCCCTTGGGGGAGAAAAGTAATCAGTTTGTCGTCTTCGGGGTGAATATTTTTCAATAATGAGGTCCTGGGGCCCTACGGACAGGACGTGTCAACATGATTTCGATGAGATAAAAAGGAATAGCGCTCTGTGTCTTGTATAGCTCCGTCTCACTCTGACACATAGAAATTCTTTATAGGTTTTGATTACTTTTGCACAATATCCTGCTTTATAATGTACTAATATTACAAATCTGAAAAGCTTGTTTATTTTTTTAAACGCACTAATCTTGAAAGTATTTTTTTATTTGTTTTTTATTGATACTATAATCAATAAAAAAAAAAACTATGTTCGCGTTTGACCACCATTTCACCTGATGGTAAGTGATGATGTGGTCGAAGATGTACTAGAGAAGTAAGAAGAAGAAGATGAAGTAAGTAGGAGAAGTATACTAGTGTAGGTAGAAGTACTGGGTATATGTAATTTTGGTATGAAAATAGCTTGAAGCTCGTTGAAGGATGCAGGCTACTCGACTGCTAATGGATCACATCTTTTTAACGTGATTAAGTCAACGAGAGTGAATCCCCGCGCATCTTCTAGTGATATTATAAACATCAAATCTGTTTTCCTAGCATTTTAATGATTTTTTCATTAAATAATCAAGCTAACTTCATACAAATTATCTTATCAACGTTTGGTATCACTACATTATTATTGTATCGGAATAATAATAATATACTCACGATCATCGGATAACATAAAAATTTTCAGAATATTTCTGATTTATCAATGAAAACATAATATTTAAGAGATTAAAAATCATTGGCTTGTATTATTAGAAGAGGTCGGAATTAGGTACAGTTATTTATGTACTTACACTGATTTCATACAACGAAAGAATAAAGCGGATGTGCCCCAAATCCCGGGATTAATTTTGAAGAGCAGAAAAATCCCGTAATTTACTAAATAAAAAGTTATTTACTTTTACACAATATTTAAACCACTGTATGCGCGATGTTGCCAAATTTACATAATATTGGTGGTTTGTTTACACGGGATTGTCTATTAGAAATCCCGGGAAGATCCATATTCATATCAACATTTCTATGCAAGTACGTAAATAACTCTACGTAACTGCAACCTCTGGTTATTAGTCAAAGTTAGTTAGTATTTATTCATTTGTCATTTTAGTATATATGTATATGCATTCTATTAGCATTATTATATATTTATTATAATTAAATATATTATTTCATTCCATTTTCTCGTATACCTACCACAATGTGTTTTTTTAACCTAAAGGTTGACTGGTAGAGAATGCCTTGCTGCATTAAGTTTGTCTATGTAACAGTATTGTACATAAAGTTTAAATAAATAAATTATCAATGAAAGGAAAGCAAACCCGCTTTGTATAACTCTTAACATGTTGGAATAGTCAAAGGCGAACAAAAGAGTTTCGAACCTTTAATTTATTAAGTATTGGAGGTCACATAGAAAACGCGCTCCATATAAAATATTAATAATCAGCTGCATGTCAAGAAAAACAGATAAAAACGTGTGATTGATTAATGGCGTCTCAAGGTTAAGAAGTAGCTATTTGTACAAAATTGGAAGAGTGACTTTCGCGTTGGACTTGAAATTAATTTATTTTGACATAGAAGGATAAACAGAAATGGAATAACATAAATAACAGCATTCTTCGACACATATACTCGTAAATAAAAATTGCAATGGATCAACTTTTTGCGAATCTTTCTTGAAGTTATGAGGAAACAATAAACTAAAAAAATAAACCGAATTATTACCGTATTACTCAATCGTTGTCTATAAGATCTTCTTCATTAATTTGAAGATGATATTATGGTCATTTCCTAAATAATCACTGTGATCAGATAGGAAGCAGAAGATTATATAGAAAAGGGAATAGGGTAATTAAGACCCTCAGCGAACAGCAATGAGAAACGCCAAGATGAAAAAAAATGCTTATCGATTACATCCATAGTACAATGTTTGATGACACGGTTAGCGCAGTGGTTGGGTGAATGGCTGCTGTGCCATGTGTCGCAGGTTTGATTTCCGCACCGAAACAATGTAAGACCAACAAAAAGTTGTTCCGGTTACCTGGGTGTTTGAAAAAATTCAGGTGTATTTCGATGGCTCCTACGTTAACTATCGTATCCAACAAAATAGCGTTTTTCACGTTTTCATTAATTTATACTATATATTTCCTCACTATCGACCTCGCTAACAAAAATGAAAATAAGTCAAAAACAAATACTTTTTTCCGTAAGCAATGGTATGTAATTTTAGATTGCAGCGTAAACTACTTACTATCAATGACGTATTATAATAGACGCGTCATAATTCCCACAAAACACCTCTCAAAAACGGCACGAAACACAAACATAGAGAATTACTATCTAATACGTGTAAAGAAAGGGACAGAAAATAAATGCCATCTTTAGGTACCCCTGATGTTAGAGAGAGATGAATATACATCTTTAGTTAACAACCTCCCCTAACGTCACGTGACTGACTTCATTCATACGCTAGCCGCCATTAGCCGTATAGAAAAATTAAAATAAAAAAAATGTGTTTCTGTTGATGAAATGACACATTTTGACCTCTCACGGAAGCAGTATAATTAGTGCAACGTTTGAAAACACACAAAGGCATGCTTTTTTCCTAATTTTCTTTTAAAACACATTTTTTCTTAAGATGTGTAGTGTCGCGATCGCGACACAGGTTCGTGCGTAACTAAACAGACACGAGGCACTTACCTTGATTTCAACTTGCCATTTTAGAGCGCGGACAACGTATCTATAGTTTATTATATATCTTTGCTTACTATAATAAATGTGGGCTGCAAGGAAGGAATCGTAGATAGTATGAGCTACTTACGATTCAATAGAGGGAATCAATCAGTGCATGTCCGTTGCGACGAAGTCGTGCGAGTTAATATTCCGGTTCGTAATTAAATATAACCAAAAATATTAAAAGACAATGAGTAACCAGTAAAAAAATATGCAAATTTGCGTTCAAGAGCATGAAAGCTTTTGAAATGTGTGAGTGGATCAAGTTTATGAATAATTTAGATGTAAGTTCAAAAAATGACGGGCACTAGCGACGAAATAGCACGATATACCTTGTCAAGTTTATTTTCACTATACATTTCTGTATTTTGCTCACGTCCAACAGTGGTTAGACAGCTGAAATATTAACCTTTGTCACCCTCACCCAGGGTTAGTGACTGAGGCAGTCCTCTGTCCATACCATTAAGGTGTATCATTTACTATACCATTATCAGTAGGCGTGATGGCGGTTTAAAAGTTGTATATATTATCTTTAGTGTACCTAAATGTGGACAGGGCTTTAATGTTGGATTAATGATGTTTATTTTGTTAGTTTGTCAGAAACAAGACTTTTCAAATTTCTTATTTGGTCAATTTAAGCTAGATATAATTTCTTAGTCCGATTTTAGAAACGCTTTCACTATATTACCTGTTTTTTTATTGCCTGGTAGGAAAATGATCGAATGACTTCTCCCACTCTGAGTTAAGCGGAAGGGTGTGTCAGACTTCTACTGACTAAAAACCCACCCTGTTCCTTCAGCTACCCTTAAGTTCCGGGGCCTAAGTATCTCGTTAGAACATTCCCGCAACCCTAGAACTGACATTGTAACCAAATTTTTTTACAATATTGTTATTTAAGTGTGATTCAATTATTGGTGTACAATAAAGTATATTTTATCTATCTAATAGCTTCCGCCCGCGACTTCATCCGCGTGGAAAAAAATCCCCCGATTTTGATACATTCTTCATTAGTGCTCCGCTCCTATTGGTCTTAGCGTGATGATATATAGCCTATAGCCTTCCTCGATAAATGGGCTATCTAACACTGAAAGAATTTTTCAAATCAGAACCATAGTTCCTAAGATTAGCGCGTTCCAGCAAACAAACAAACAAACTCTTCAGCTTTATAATATTAGTATAGATCTACTTTTGAAACAATTATCATGTCGGTATCGGCTTCAAGTCCAACTGGATGCAGCTGAGTACTAGTTTTAAATGGAGCGACTGCCTATCTGACCTCCACAACCCAGTAACTGGGTAATACGATACCATTTGGCTAGACTAGTGTCAGATTTTCCTGGATACTGACTACCCGTAATGACTGTCAAAGATGTACAAATAACAGCCGGGGTCAACGGCTTAGCGTGGTTTCTGAGGCATGGTGGAATCTATGAATAGCAGGCGCGTGCATAGGATTATGACAGGGCATGCGGCGGAGTAAAAACACACAAAAACTTCTTCTTTTATAGATTTTTAGCATAGCCACAGCCACGCATCGCCACCATGCTACGATGTCATAATCCTATGCACGCCCCTGATGAATAGCATATATATTATACAGTATGTTAACTAACAGAGGGCGTTCCCGTTAACCCGCAATAGTATAGCATCCACACATGCTAAAAAAATATTACCACTCGAAAACTAAATGTTTTTTTTTTTTTTAATATTACAATTTTCACTAAAAATGTTAAATTGATACGTAAAAGAAACACTCTGTACACGCGTACGCATTCATAAATAAATTGCGACGTTGCCGTCCTTCAAGTACGAGTGTACAGAGTGTATCTTTTACGTATCAATTTAATATTTTTAGTGAATATTAATACTTAAAAAAAAAAACATTTTGTATTCGAATGGTAATATTTTTTTAGCATGTATGGATGCTATACTATTGCGGGTTAACGGGAACGCCCTCTGGTAGTTAACATACTGTATATATATATATTATGTTAATATTGTCACCTTTCTAAGGACCAACCTCGGCAAGAGTTGTTTAACCTTGAAGATCAAACCGTTTCGTTTTTATTATTTAGCTACGAGCTCCTCTCAGGCTTGTTTACAAGAGCCAATTAATTTCTCATCCAACAAATAAAATATACAACGTGTAACGGAAACCCCATATCTATCCAAAAGGGCTGAAGACAACATCTGGTATGGAGTCTCTATGCACAGTTTCAGCACAAAATAACTGACTCAAAGAATTGATACCAAATTATTGGTTTCATATACTTCTTGAATACCAATCATAACAAACTTGTCACAGCACTACGAGGGTCAATAACTTTCCACGTCACTTGCCAATAACACGATAATTCTTTTCGTTCTTCTTAATTTGAAAAATTCGGTCTCTGGTATCAATGTATTGAAATTTCTAATAAGCTCCACACATGTAGACATAGGATTACAAAACCCTTGCTATATCGTTTGTTATCATCCAAAGAAGCCGTGCACTCGGTATGTATATACCCTTTAAATTACACGTTGTATACGCAACATATTCCTTTTTAATTTTCGCGAAACATGTGTGAGCAGACTGTATCTATTTTGGTGGTTTAAAATTTGAAAGTAATACTAATATTATGTTTGTATCAGTCCAAATATGCTCTCAGATCCCACACCCAGGGACAAAGGTTCACAATAATAATATGAGTAATAACAACCTAGCTATCACCATTCTTGAAAAGGGAAAGGTATCATTTTCATTGTTATGGAGACAACTATGGAATCCGACACTGTGCGTGGCCCGATACGTACTTGGCTGTTATTTTGATATACCGCGTCTATGATCTACCTAAATAAAGAAAATAGAAAATGATAAAAAGTAATGTGGTATATACAGGGACCAAGTTTCTAGATTGATCTCTTTCTTGGAACCATTAGTAAAATATCATTCCTGGCCTCAAAATACCTCCAAGTTATAATCTCATCTCAGTGACAATCAATATCAAAAACTTGTCAAAAATGCGCGGCATATTAAAATTATTTTCACAGATGGAGATTGAGATTAAAACTGGGAACGCTTCTTAAAAATACGACTTCTACCACTTTGGATATAAAGGTCTGAGAATCGATATTTTGAGAAAGAATAGTAACAGAATCTACATTTTGTTCTTATATCAATCAAAAGTCCCACATTAAGATTTTGTGCTTAGTCCATCCATCACCATGTTTACATTCTTCACATGGATTTATATCACTAGCTTCTGCCCTCGGCTTCGCCCGGGTAATGTTTTATCAGCGAAACTAAATTACGCTATCACATTTTCCAAGGTGTAATCTATTTCTTTACATCATCAAAGTTGGTGAAGTGGTTTTACCGTGAAGGAGTAACAGACAGCCAGAGTTACTTTAGCCTATCTTTAGCCTTTATATTGTTAGTAGGGATAGTTTACTTTATATTAACTATTGTTGGTAACAGTTTATGATTACACTGCCATTAACAGAAATTGCTTTGTTTACATTGCTTGACAATGAAAACTTTATAGCTTCAATTATTGTGTTCAAAATAAACAATTCAGTGTCGAAATGACTCAACCAATGCCCTTGTCTACTTTAAGCGTTGTAATCGTATTGATTTGTCGTTTACAAAAACATACAGTAATGTATGGTTCTGAAAAAAGACTTGGAGGTTTTTAAAGACGCTACTAAAATAGGTGGATATTGCATTGTACACACGAAAAAAAATTCATCAAATAGAGTTTTTAATTATGAAACTACTCGTGCGTTTTATTAATCGATAACAACAAATAGGTTTATGATACTCATACAGTTACCCAAATAGGTTTAACATAGGCAGATATAAGGTATTATATGCCCGTTAGCTCCAAATTAAATAGTGCGTCAGCATCTTAGGGCATAAGGTATTATAATTCCCTGAGAATTGTTATTCTCATACCTTTCCTCACACATATTGGTAGGAAATAATACTATACCTATATGCTGTAAATAGCTTGTGACGTATGAGGCGGTATGACAGACTATGACTAATCCGCCTATACATCATAGTTCATCTCAATTGTGCCCGCACTATGGCAAAAAGCATATACTTATACATACGTACGTAGCTCGTAAGTATATTTACCTCTAGTCTGATAATAGGAATATTGTTACACTGTTGTCTTCGATATTTTTTTTTCAATAAGGTATAATCCACCAAACCTAATTGTTAAATAAGAAGCTTAGATATAATGGAATAATAAATAAGCCATGTAAACGAAAATTTAAATTGAAACCGATGTATTGGAGCAAAAGTAAATTACATCAAGTAATTAATTTTAATTCCACTGGGCGTAACAAATGACGACATTAAACTCGCATACTTAGGTAATTGCGGACGATAAAAAATTATGCGGTGCCTTACTTTGTAAGTAGGCAACGTACGGACGTAATAAATAAAACAGAATACGACAATTTAAGGACAATGCCGATGCTAGAGATAAAAATCCAATCACAAAACTCACCAACTGTCGAAGCAGTTGAAAAGACCTGCAACGGTCCGTCAACTCCGTGGCAGACTTATCTCACGCCGATAATCTCAAATCCATTGCAATAATCACATTAACTGTGGCATAGAGTAATGAGGTACACAGTCAGTAGTATGAATAGCATGAACATTTTGGTTGTCACTGCACTGAAATTTGAATGGAACGTTCGGGTGAGGTTCGTTCAAGTTGAACGGAGTGGAGTGATAGGGAGGGTCGCGCGGGCGTTCTGCGCGGTCGTCGGGAGCACACTGAAAGGGATGCTGCTCGTTGCTACGATACGGCACCCATCGCTACCCCCACGGCCGCCGCCCTACGAGTGGCGCGCAACCTAGTTTTACGTATAACTGCTACTGTCTGCGTAATAGCTCTTCAGCAATTTCCTGATAAAATGCTTTTGATATGCTATTTGTGTGTGATTGAAATGTTATTGGAATCGATCAAAATGGCCGTTTGGATATATATCACGGAGAATTTACGTGTGAGGAATGTATGGAAATTATAATGGGAGCTCAAGGGAGTCAACCAATTTGGTAGTGTGGACTGAATTCGTTCGGTTCGCGTTTTTCAATAACAAGTCCGAGATTTATGTTCCAATGTTGTATTTTATGGACGTCTGTTTTTTACCAATCAAATAAATAATAATCAAATTAATAAAATATGCTCACAACAGGATTATTCGAAAACAAAATAGTATTTACCCCATAGGATGTATTAAGTGTATGTAAAATAAATTTCTATTGACGCAATATCAATGGTTAACAAGTGAGCATCGTTCATCGCCATTGCGATGCGATGGAGCACACTTCGCGGCCAAGATTGCGTCAGGCAAATCGGATTGTACTCGGACGCAAATAAATTGAGAAAAAGGATCTACCTTCAATATTACATTGGTATAGCAAGGTATATACTTAAATAATATCGCTATCCCTGATAAATGCGGTATAGATTGCACAGAAATTTTCATTTGTACTTTTTTGTATTTTTTCCAACGCATTTTCCTTGTGGTTTTGTTAATATAAAAGTCGTTACGAAATTGTCGATCTTATTTTTATATACAGAATGTTTCAAAAGTGCGTGGTCATATTCAAGGGTGATGTTTTGCATTTGACTTCAATGATGGAGCTAAAATAAATGCCTCTATTCTCATCGTTATGTGAGTAGTTACATTTCTTTTTCTTGACTTCAATATTTATTTTAACCTTTTTTAACCAACTTCAAAAAAAGGAGGAGGTTCTCAATTCGTCTTGAACTTTTTCTTAAATGTGTGTTACCTCGTAACTCAAAGACGGTTGGACCGATTTCGAAAATTCTTTTTTCGTTTGAAAGAGTATACTTTCTAGTTGGTCCCATTATACACACAGAAATCGAGGGAAGTCTTCAAATATTATAGGCACATCTATAGCGTTCTGGGTTTTTCTTATAGTACCTTGGGCAGTTGCTGTCAAAAAGCACCATTTGGGGAAGTGGAACTGATGATGAAGACCACAGATGGCCACCGAAACTACTGAATAATAAGTATTTCATGGATTGCGATTCGATTACTTGAATATGGATGTCAAGCACTTTATGCTCGTCACAATGCATATGCAGTAGAGCTGATGGTGAAGTATCAGGAGAACTCAAAAATTAACGGCTCTGCATCGGGAAAAACAGTATTTTGTAAAAGCTGATAAGTAGTTGACATTTTGGCTTTTGTAATTAGATAAATTACAAACCGACCCACTATTTTTTTGTTATTTCGTTATATCAGCTACATGGAACTTTTATAGTTTGATTAACTGTCTTTTAGAGTCGGGTATTCATATTCATTTATTTATCAGATATAAGCTAACCACCAAATCGCTTATATCTATGCTAATTCTACAAAATTACATAAAAAATTAAATTTAAACTGTTAAGACTAAAAAATAAATACAAAATATTATTATAATATATATATATATATATATATATGTTTATATATGTTTATTTCTCTCCACAATATTTACAATACATCATTTAGATTTGTATATTAACAGCTTTATTATTGTGGAAGACTGGTGCCTAAACTAAGCTATAAGCCTGTATTTCAGGACACCAGGACTCCACCTTTTAACATTAAGTATTGAAAACAGATAGTTGAACCTAAACATAATTATTATCAATAAATATTTGTTAGTAAGGTTGTATGTATAAAAGTGTGAGTGTGTGTGCGTGTGTTGTGTATGGGAGTGTGTGTGTTTTTGTGGATGTGGTGTTGGTAAGTGTTTTGGGTGTGATAACAGTGGGTTTGTGTGTATGACTGAGTTTTTACCTTACATTTAAAAGATTACACTATGGTAGCACTGGTAGCGAATAGGTTTTCAGTGTCATCATAATTTAATCCTTGTAGAAAGGAAGTTATTTCCTTTTTACAAATGATCTTAGTAAGATTTAGTATCGGTAGCATTCTATTTATTTTATTATAAAGAAAACCACCTAGATGGCAGTAGAAGCGCTTCGAGAATTGGGTTGAGAGCCGAATTTCTGGGCGATCTACGGGGTTGTAGCGTCTTTTACCTTGTAAAGCCGAAGGATTGTAAGTAAGCAAGGAGTGTTGTTTTAATAGAATGTTTTTGATGAAAAGCTGTCGCACTGTTAGAACTTTTGCGTCTTTATATAATAACTTTGTGGGGTAACGGTAAGGTAGGAACGAAGACACCTTCAGTATGGCTCTTTGTGTCCTCTCCAAAATAAGAAGTGTAGATTTCGGAGCTCCACCCCATACAATGATACAGTAGTTTAACAATGATTGAGCAAGGGCAAAGTATACTGATTTTATTAGCTTCGCGTCTGCTATTTCCCTTGAAATTTTAAAGATGTATATCAACTTGCGTAACCTAGTGTTAAGTGCATCAATATGTTCTCGAAATCTTAGCGTATTATCTATTTGTATACCCAAGTATTTAACAATTTGAGTACTTCGCAGGAGTTTATTTTGTTTTATTATAACAATTACTTTTTAATATTTAAATAAATATACACATGTTTAGCGATTGTCCATTGAGAGTCAAAAAATAAATCTGCCACAGGAATATATTTTAGAAAGTCATTTATTAACTTAATTGCTATGGCAGTGGGAGTGTTGTTGTTTCGGGAAGCACGCCATGTAGGCGGGTAGCAGAGAAGTCTATGTTATCGTCTTACAACGCCACGCATACACTGGTCAGGAATATAAAAATTTATTGACTCTCGTAGAACGGGACTATCTATCTAATCTACTAATATTAGATAATAATAAATTATTTGTGCGGATTCTCGTCTGAATTTGAGTGTGTCTAAACCTACCATTCCTGACACGAACAAAGAAGGATATAGAAAGGGGTAGTATCCGTATTGACGTTTGTATAGGTATCTACAGAATTTACGTTGAATTTTTTCTATCATAAAAATGTACAGTGACTCTTGAGGACTCCAAACTATTGCATTATATTCTAATTTACTACGGACATAGGCATTGTATATTTGTTTTATAACTTGAATATGCTTAAACTGAGATGATAATCTAATGATGAACTCAAGACATTAGCGTCTTTGCAAGTTTTAATAATATGCTCGTGAAAATTAAATTTACTATCCATATACTGTATCTCAAAAACTGCTGACCCAATCTCGTTCAAACCAATTTTGGTTGAAAGTTTACATTAAGATCTACAGCATATATTTTATTAAAATTTTCACTCCATTATTTACACATTAGTATTTTAAGGTTGACTGGTAGAGAATGTCTTGCTGCATTACGTCCGCCCATGTAACACCACTATACATAAAGTTTAAATAAATAAATATAGAAGTTAGAGGGGGAAGGGACACACATTTTACCATTTTAGAAGCGTATATCTTTTAAACGATTAATTATATGAAAAAGTGGTTTCAGAAACCACAATGTCATTTTTAATGACCTGTCTATAGATACCACATACGCATAGGTTTCTTGAAAAAAAATTCCCCCCTTTATTTTAAATATTTTCTTAAAATCGGAAAGCGGTTCACAAAGTATATCTATCTACAAAGTTTCACATGTATAGTCTTAATAGTTTCGGAAAAAAATGGCTGTGACATACGGACGGACGGACGGACAGACAGACAGACAGACGGACAGACATATCGAAACTATAAGGGTTTCTTTTTTGCCATTCAGCTACGGAACCCTAAAAAGAATGAGTAATAGGTATTTAAGTCAAGGGTGAATACATTACTTCTAGGTAAGAGTGGTTGGAGTGACCACATCGCTTACCATCAGGTTAGATGGTGGTCAAATGCGAGCCTATCAATAAAAAAGGATACTGTTGGGGTTGCGGGACTGTTATAATGAGATACCGCGGCCCCGGAACTTAAGTGCAGCTGAAGGAACAGGGTGGGTTTTAGTAGAAGAAAAAAAGATTTCAGAATGAGTTACTACCGAACTCTATATAGTTACTAGCCTGAAACACACTTGATCGATGTTCTATGTACAGTCTACCCAGCGCATACATAAAGAAAATAACAGATTATAGTTGAGTATAAGAAAAAGATTAACGAGTGTATAGACCTCGACAATTTGTCCGATCTTCAATGTGTACATAGATTCATATTCATACATAGGTATTGTAATATCTTCTATATAAGTCGACATTAATATATTATACATAGTGTGTATATATTTAACAAGGGCTTATCAGTACTCCTCAATTGAGTTAGCATATCTTCAGTCTATGTACTGAGACTAATTTGACCTTATGTAATATCTATGTGTTAAGACTAGATTCGTCTTTGTAGAGAGATAATGAACCTTTGTAATTAAGAGAGACTATCTAAAGTCAGTGGTGGTGAAAACTTTGAACTTAAATAAGCGGATAAAACCACTTTCATTCGGTTTTAACCTAGAAACGTGGTACTGAGATAATGTGGGGAAAACTACATAAACAAAATTTACAGTCTATTATGCAAAACTTGATGATAGATAGTACTTATCATCAAAACCCAAATATTTTATTTTATCATTTGAAAAAGACGTACGCTTAAAGGGAAATTTCTGCACATTTGGGGTTGTGTAGAGACTAGAGACTGGTTTGTAGGGTTCCGTAGCCGAATAGCAAAAACTGAACCCTTATAGTTTCGTCATGTCTGTCTGTCTGTCCGTCCGTATGTCACAGCCATTTATTCCGAAACTATTAAGACTATACATGTGAAACATGGTAGGTGAATGTATTCCGTGAACAGCTTTCCGATTTTAAGAAAAAAATTTAAAAAAATATTGAAAATAAAGGGGTTTCCCATATATGGAACTGAAACTGAAAATATTTTTTTTTCATTAAACCTATTCGTGTATGGTATTTATAGACAGGTTTATAAAATGTCATTGAGGTTTTTAAAATTACTTTTTCATAAAGTTAATCGTTTAAAAGATTACGCTTTCAAAGTGGTATAAAAACTTTTTTGCAAAAAAATAAAACCGACTTCCATATCAAAACACTACAAAGCCAAAAATAATTTTAATTTCGGTAGTCGGTGTTATTGGTTTTGTATTTTCTTTTTTTTCACACCGCCTTCCGAAATTAAAATTATTTTTGGCTTTGTAGTGTTTTGATATGGAAGTCGGTTTTATTTTTTTGCAAAAAAGTTTTTATTTTCGCGCTTTTTAGTGGGTCAATTTGTAATTAATCTAGTTATAAAAGCCAAAATGTCAACTACAAAAAACTAAAAACGCGCGAACAAAAAACACAATATAGAGTAACCGAAAAGATCATCAATGTAAATATTTTTTTTAGACTTTTGTTGATTTTTCAGAAACGGCTTGTTCGATGTCGATAAAATTTTCATGGGACCATTTGGGAAGTATACCCTTTCCAACAAAAAAAGAATTTTTCAAATCGGTTGGCGAGCGACGGAGCTATGCCCGAACAAACATAAAAAAAAAAAAAAAAAAAAAAAAAAACAAACAAACATCCGAATTGAGAACCTCCTCCTTTTTCAGAAGTCGGTTAAAAATGTGTGTCCACCCTCTAACTTCTATAATAATAGACTGAAAAATCTAAAAAAATACATGTCTATAGATATTAATGTAAACTTTCAAACAAAATTGGTTTGAACGAGATCGGGTTAGCAGTTTTTGAGTTACAGCATATTTTATAAAACCGCAAATACAACGTATACCGGAAACCCCATATCTATCCAAAAGGGTTGAAGACAACATCTGGTATGGAGTCTCTATGCACAGTTTCAGCACAAAATAACTGACTCAAAGAATTGATACCAAATTATTGGTTTCATATATTTCTTGAATACCAATCATAACAAACGCGTCACAGCACTACGAGGGAAATTTGGTCTCTGGTATCAATGTATTGGAATTTGTAATAAGTTCTACACACGTAGACTTAGGATTACAAAACCCTTGCCATATCGTTTGTTATCATCCAAAGAAGCCATGCACTTGGTATGTATACACCCTTTAAATTACACGTTGTATAACTTTGTAATTCTTACAAACACTATGAAAAACAAAGTTATTTGGCGTAGTTACATGGGCGAGTCCAACTCGTACTTGTCCAATGTGTACGTACGTACGGTCTCTGTTTTAATCTCATTTAACTACCCGTAATGACTGTTTAAGGTGTACAAATTACAGTCGAGACCTTACCTTACCTTACCTTAACGTGCTTTTGGAGAATCTAGATATGTAAAAATGGACACCCATCCGCAAACTGACATTCGCCAAGCATTGTTTAACCTCGAAGATCAATCCGTGCGACTATTATTAACTAGACACAAGCTCCTCAAAAATATTAAACGGCAATGCGCCATCGTTACATGGTGGACATCCAAACCATACGCACAAAACGTTTTGGGAATGCTTTCATTGTGCGTACGGCTAAGGAGTGGAATTCCCTGCCGGAGTCTGTGTTTCCTGATAGCTATAACCTGGGAGACTTTAAGTCAAGAGTGAATAGGTTACTTCTAGGCAAGCGTGCTCCATTTTCAACCACATCACCGCTTAACATCAGGTGAGCCTGTGATATGCATATGAGTATAACTGAGCCTTAGCCTCGATAAACGGGCCAAAAATGAGTGTCGAAGTTAAAGATAGATAGATATACTCTTTATTGTACACCATAACAGAATTAAATAAGGACTTAAAAAACTACAAAGGTTATTACAATGGGCGGTCTTATCGCTGAAAGCGATCTTTTACAGACAACCTATGGATGGATTTGACACAGCAGGAGAAAATAAATACGCGGGTAGTCTATGGTGTACTATTCACTTATATACAATAAACTAGTATTTGCGTGTTGCGCGAGGTGCAAGCACCTCGCGTGCTTGTGGTGTGAATCTGAAAAAAAAAGTGGGGGGGGAGATGGGGGGTTTGCACAATTATTTTGACTAAAGCATTGCCCCTCTAAATGAATCTGATAAAAAAATGTTCCAAGTCTCTTAATTTCCGAGATCTGCCTAAAGGGGGTGAGAAGGGAAGCAATGGGGGCGACTTTGAAAAATGGTTTTTACTCTACCGAGCTTCCTCTATACGAATCCATAAAAAAAAAACGGGTCTCGTAGTTTCCGAGATACGATAGGGAGGGGGGAGAACGGGGGTGAAAAGGGGGGGTTTGGCACTTTTCTCGTAAGTGTGAGAGTTATTTGTTTACGAATCTGTCAAAATATACCTCACCTCCCCATCCACCATCTGGGAGAACAATTATGACAATGAGTGAGTCAGTGAGTCAGTGGTAATTTAGTTTAGCTTTATATAATATGACTAGTATTTGCGTGTTGCGCGAGGTGCAAGCACCTCGCAAGATGTTGAAAAAAAAAAAATGGGGTTGGGGGGGGTGATGGGAAGGGTTGCACAATTATTTCGACTCAAGCATTGCCCCTCTAAATTAATCTGAAAAAACAATGTTCCAAGTCTCTTAATTTCCGAGATCCGCCTAAAGGGGGTGAGAAGGGGGGCAAGGGGGGCGACTTTGAAAAATGGTTTTTACTTTACCGAGCCTCCTCGGAGACTTGGGTTTTCGACAAGTATTGTTTTTTATGGGATATAATATAACTAGTATTTGCGTGTTGCGCGAGGTGCAAGCACCTCGCGTGCTTATGGAAAAAAAAATGGGGGGGGGGGTTGCACAATTATTTCGACTAAAGCATTGCCCCTCTAAATGAATCTGAAAAAAAAAAAATGTTACAAGTCTCTTAATTTCCGAGATCCGCCTAAAGGTGGTGAGAAGGGGGGCAAGGGGGGCGACTTTGAAAAATGGTTTTTACTTTACCGAGCCTCCTCTATACGAATCCGTAAAAGTCAGTCAGTGAGTCTGTGGTAATTTAGCTTTATATAATGTAATATAAGTAATAACCCACATACTCCATACACATATCGTGTAACGGAAACCCCATATCTATCCAAAAGGGTTGAAGACAACATTTGGTATGGAGACTCTATGCAAAGTTTCAGCTCAAAATAAGTGACTCACAGAATTGAACCCAAATTGTTGGTTTTGCATATTTCTTGAATACCAATAATAACAAACGTGTCACATTACTATGAGGGTCATCACTTTCCACGTCACTTGCCAATAAAATGATAATTCTCTTCGTTCTTCTTAATTTAAAAAATTCGGTCTCTGGTATCAATGTATTGAAATTTCTAATAAGTTCCACACATGTAGACATAGGATTACAAAACCCTTGCTATATCGTTTGTTATCATCCAAAGAAACCGTGCACTCGGTATGTATATACCCTTTAAATTTCACGTTGTATATATACATAAAAAGAACAAAGCTGAGTTATATAAAAAATAGTAACAAATTAAAGAGAGAGATAGAGATCTTTTACAATATTTTTGAAAGAAAGAAGGATTTGTGCTTGTCTTACTGACACGGAAAGGGTATTCCACAGTCATACTGCTTGAGCTGCGAACGACTTACCAAAGAAATTGGTGGAGTGACTCGGTAACTCTAGCCTCAAGTTTTCCGATGACCTCAGAAATTTGTCATGTGTGTCATGGAGGAACTTAAAAAGTTCTTTAAGATAAGAGGGGGTCTTAGGATTGAATAGAATACTGTTCCGGCGAAGACGTACAGGCAGCCACTTGAGTTTCGTACGAAATTCGGATACGTGATCATATTTGCGCAAACCAAATATAAATCTTATGCAAAAATTTTGAAGTCGTTCAAGTTTAACAAGTTGTGCCTCTGTGAGATCAAGATAACTAACATCAGCGTAGTCTAGGATGGGATGTAAAAGAGACTGTGCTAGCGCAATTTTAGTGGCAGTTGGCAGAAAGTTACGCAACCGTCTTAGGGAACTGGCAGAAGCAAATAATTTGCGACTCACCTCTTGTAATTGGGGACCCCACGAAAGATATTTGTCCAACCAAACCCCAAGGTTCTTAACTTTTTCGCTTATTGGAATAGTTATGCCGTTGAAAATAACGCGAGGAAGCTGAGTCCAGTTTACCTTAGATGCCAACCTAGAGCTGCCAACTACAATGACCTGGGTCTTTAACGGATTAACCTGCAAACCATGTGCCTCAATCCATTTGTAAACTGAAGCCAAGTCCTGTTTTATTATATTTATTGCAGCATCTAAATCAGTATAAGGCGCTTGTCTGTAAATTTGCAAGTCATCAGCATAAAGGTGGTAGGAGGATTGAAGTTTTTTGGAAATAGAATTTATGAATATTGCGAAGAGTAAAGGAGATAACACGCTACCCTGAGGAACACCGGCTGCAGTACTACACCATGAAGAGCAGGACTCGTCTATGCAAATACGTTGCCGGCGGCCATACAGGTAACTACGAAACCAGTCAATCGCTGTTGGAGATATGTTAATAGAGCGAAGTATGCTGAGCAGAATATCGAAATCGATGGTATTAAAAGTTAAGACGTGATTCCTTTATCCATGCCCATCCATATGTCATCAGTTACATTAACTAACGCGGTAGTAGTACTGTGACCAGGACGAAATCCGGATTGGAAAGGATTCAGCAGACTATTCTTGCAAAGAAAAGCGCTAAGCTGATTGTGGACAAGGCGTTCAAGGACTTTAGAGAGAAAAGGTAGGATGGAAATAGGTCGATATTCTGAAAAAGAGGTAGGATTTGATTTTTTGGGTAAAGAAGTAATTTTGACTTCTTTCCATACCGATGGAAAGACACCATTGGAAATAAAATAGTTAAGGATGTCGGTCAGGATAGGAAGGATTTCATTGAGGACAGGAAGTATCATCTTCCGACTGACACAGTCGCTGCCAACCGCGTTAGATGTAATTAAAAGTATGCTCTTCTTAACATCACAATCAGAAAATTGACTAAAATTAAATGCGGAGTGATCCGGAGTTGGAAGGTTAGAAAGATAATTTGTAGTAGCTGCCTTCAATGTCCCATTGCAGTAGGACGAGGATGAGAAATGTTGATTCAATAGATCAATGTCTAGGTCTTTAGGTATTGATTCTTGGCGTGATTTTCCAACTCCCATTGATTTGAGAAATTTCCAGACTTTAGCTGGATCATCGTTTTCAACAGAATCATGAATATGTCGGCGCATTGCATCCCTACACACCTTATTGCTGCGATTGCATGCATTCACAAACATCTCTCGGTTTAATGGTGAGGGTCGGCTTCTGAATTTTGACTTATATACTACTTTCTTGTGCATGACAGCTCTCACTTCATCTGTCAACCATGGTGCTGGAAGATGCTTTAATTTGACTGCACGAATAGGAGCATGAGTGTCGTAAAGTTTTACTAGATTATCCGTAAGCAGGTTAACTTTGTCATCGACAGATTCAGCAGCGACAAGAGAGGTCCAATTAATGTTGTTTGCATCCGCCTGGAGATTATCAACATTCATACCACTAAAACTGCGTAACAGAAGAGTTTTAGGCTTGGCCTTGGGAGGGCGAATTTTGTAGGAAAGGTATATTAAATCGTGATAGGAAAACATATCAGCCGTGCATTGGCCATGCTTACTGATATGATGTGTAGAGGATACAATTACAAGATCCAAAACAGAGCGATTACAGTTTGGGAAGTGGTGTGTGGCACTTGAAGGAAAGACAGCCATTTTTGACGACTGAAGTAGTGACTGAAATGATAAAGAACGAGAATCATTTTTCAATAAGCAAGTATTGAAATCCCCCATAATTATTGTATGACTGTAAGAAGGAATTAAATCTTCAAGGATCTTTTCAAAGGAGGAAAAGAAATTTACACGTGAAGAAGGACTGTGCCCCAAGGAGCTCAATATGATCGGTTATCGGCATGGTTACACCACGGAAAGTAGGAGCCGGTTCGAATTGGCTCCTTTTTGCGAAGAAGAGACACCTTTAGGTCTCAGCTGCATTAAACCTGACCAAGCTGGCATCGGCCCATTTGGAGACAACCTTCAAGGACAAGTTCAAGCGCCCTACCATGTCCTCATGGAGAGACTGGATTTGTGACCTACCACCTCGCGCGCTGGACACATATCTCTCAAAAACTGTGCTGTCGTCTGCATACCTATACCACAGTATTACGATATTTCCTACAGTAGCGCGACGAATGTACTTATGCAGAGCAACGGAGGGGAACTCGCGGGGTGTCGGGCGTCGCGGGAAGCGTACCGCAAACACGCTTAGTTTGCGGTACCGAGCGCGAAGGGCAAGCGCGGGCGTGTTTTTTGTGTAATAATTTTATTATACTTACATATTCTATAATGGTGCGCACAAACTCTTCTGTGTATGGAAGTTAATCGACATCGAAATCCCAGAAGGACTTAAAGTTTCATAGATTTCCCCGCGACGAGAGGTAGGTTTTTTCATTTGTGTACCATAAACTTATGGAATATTCCAGACGCCGCGCCGCTGCCGCTAAGACAAAACTGACTTGTGCATACAATTTCGGACACTTTACCTTATATTTTTATGTCTGATAATTATAATTGTATAGGTACTTATGTGTTGTTAATTGTTGTTGAATTTATAGGTACCTACTTACTTTCCAGGCGCGAGTTATGGATAGAAGCTTGTCAAAGACCGGACTTGAAAAGTAAAACAGTTGAACAATTACTTGTGTAATATGCACGTATGTGGTTTACACTTTGAAAGATGGATGTATATGAAAACAAAATTAAAAAGCACTGCTATTCCCGTATCAAACTTACCGTCTGCTTCACTACATCCTATGAGTACACAAACTGAGACTACAGAAATAGAGATTATAAAAGATTTAACAAACAGAGGTGTTCAACAACAGATCAACATTGCTTCCGTAGGCGTATCAGTTGTGGCATCCACTAGTGCCCAAGCATCGCAGACTACAAAAAAAAATGACAGATCATACTCCAAGAAAAAGAAAACTTCGAAAACGAGTTACAAGTTGTGTCAAAAAGTTGAAGTTGATGGAAGAAGCTAAGTTGACGGACGTCACCTTTGAACAGTTCTTACAAGGATGTGACAAATTCTTATCACCTAATCTAAGTAAACTTACGTAACCGTGCATACAATACTATGCATGATACCTTTCGTGGACTAGAGATACCTCCAGCTGATTTCGTTGAATACTGTACTAAACTGCAAGCCTGTTTTAGACAAAATTTCCACTCGTTTGTTGGAAACAATATCTAGATAGATTATTTGAAATACTAAGTACTGTAGAATTTAAATCACAGCCATGTTCATGTTTTCTTCATTCTTTTCTTATCAGATTATTCATCCGAATGCGAATACATTACGTAGTTAAATTTTATAATATACAATTAAGAACATCCAAAAATAAAGTGTCACGTATTTAGTGCAACATATGTAAATATATATTTATGAATAAATATATATTTACATAGTGTCATATATATTTACATACATAAGAATAAATATATAATCACAATTATTTTGAATGTACATATGAATAAATGATTACATCATAATAGTAATAATCACAATTTTTTTATTTTATTTCCCATTTGATGACAACCCTAGCATATTTGCATGTAACAGCGTAAGTACCTACACTGGCGGCGGCATCGCGCGACATCAAAGGCGTTGCGCTACTGTAGGAAATATCGTAATACTGTGCCTATACCATTTGGTGAAGTGAAACTGATGATGAAGACCACAGATGGCCAGCGGAGCTTCTCAATATATTTGAATATGGTAGTTAAGCACTTTATGTTCGTCACAATGGATATGGTGAAGTGGAGCTGATGGTGAAGTACTAGGAGAACTCATCAACAATTAACGGCCCTGCATCGGGAAAAACAATATTTTGTAAAAGATGATAAGTAGCTGTCTTTTAGGCTTTCGTAACTAGGTAAATTACAAATAGACCCACTAAAAAGTGAGAAAAAAAATTTTGCTAGCCAAAGAATAGAAACATATTACTTTAATTTGAATACTTTAATTTGAATTTGGCGGGAATTTGGCTAAGATATAGATTATAGCGCAAGACTACTTTTAAACCCAGGAAAATGTAGATGTGGTCCTTTGGGATTGATTTTTCAAAATATCCACGAATAAGAAATCGTTGGCAACAACTACGAAGTAAACCATTGAACACACACTTAAGAACTCAAACCTATAAACAGTATCCGCGACAAGTTGCCGAGCTATTGTAACGTATAGTCTACAAGTGCCATAATAGCGATATTTCTCAACCGTCCCTTATAACTTGTGTGAAATGGCAACTAGCCAACTTGTACGTAATTGAAATACTAATCTGCTTACCGAACGCTATCGGAATAGCTATTTCTTGAGAATTCATTTTAGTATTTCTAACAAGAAATTTGGTATTTTAATTAATTTTATGCCCGTTATGTATTCAAAAAATCAAGGCCAGCGGTAGCCCAGTAGTGATGAGTCCAACTTACAAGGTCGTGAGTTCGAACTCGGTCAGTCACATTACTTTAGGTAATGTATTTATAATCACTACTTATAAATTAACACTGGTACAACATATTCCCTGCTACACTTATATCAGTTTATACCAAGCTTATACACACAGCATTACGTACACACACATACATATTCATATACATGTACACACAATTACTAACTATACTAACACTAGAATAATCTATGTATAAATAATATTCCACTGCAATTTTTTTTTTCCTTATTGTGTATACCTACTACTTTTAACATACTGATCATATTACAGAATTTTTTGGAGCACCTACATTATATTATATAAAGCTAAATTACCACTCACTGACTGACTGACTCACTCATTGACATAATTGTTCTCCCAGATGGT
Source organism: Tholera decimalis (assembly GCA_943138885.2). NCBI lineage: Eukaryota > Metazoa > Arthropoda > Insecta > Lepidoptera > Noctuidae > Tholera > Tholera decimalis. The sequence continues at coordinate 12,281,914 of OW964563.2, forward strand.
GGATGGGGAGGTGGGTATATTTTGACAGATTCGTAAACAAGTAACTCTCAAACCTACGGGAAAAGTGCCAAACCTCCCCTTTTCCCCCCCCTTCTCCCCCCCCCTATCGTATCTCGGAAAGTACGAGACCCGTATTTTTTGTTTTTTACGGATTCGTATAGAGGAGGCTCGGTAAAGTAAAAACCATTTTTCAAAGTCCCCCCCCGCCCCCTTCTCCCTCCCTTTAGGCGGATCTCGGAATCTAAGAGACTTGGAACATTTTTTTTTTCAGATTCATTTAGAGGGGCAATGCTTTAGTCGAAATACTTGTGCAACCCCCCCCATCACCCCCCCCCCTCTTTTTTTTTTTTTTTTTTTTTCACAAGCACGCGAGGTGCTTGCACCTCGCGCAACACGCAAATACTAGTTATTATATAAATGTAACTGTTACCTTAGGGGTGGAGACCTGGTGTCCTGATCTTCCGTCTAGTTTAGGCACCAGTCTACCATAATATTTTATAAACTAAAAAAAAAACTGCTCATTAAATGGTGCATAAAAAACCGTCAGCAAACAGACAAACTGGTTAGGACCAAAAGTTCGAAGACTTCTTGTGACATCCTCGATGGATTAGGATTAGGCCCCATTATTTCTCATAGAAGGGATGCCCGAGTCCCAGCAGTGGGAATATTAAAGGTTGATTATAATATGAATGTTCCATACATTATTATATCAAGGTTATAAGTATATTTATAGTTCATTTTTAGGGTTCCGTGGCCGATTGGCAAAAAACGGAACCCTTATAGTTTCGTCATGTCTGTCTGTCTGTCTACGGTTGACAACATGTATTTTAGTTCCACCACAGATTTTATACCATAAACCCACCTGACAGCCCGAAATTCTCTAGTGGTTTTTAAAATTCGAATTTTCGAAAACGTATTATTTTTGTCTTGAAAAAAAGTTACTTTTAATGCTATCCGCATTGTACCAGATTAATCATCCACAGAAAAATAATATGTTTCAATGAAATTACTGCATCATTTAGGTTTTTGATACATGAAAGAGAAAAAAGATATAACTTCTTCCTGCACTCACAATGAATCCATCTTATTATATAATTAAATATATTAACCCTCTATAATTGAGTAGTGCAGCCTACGCTCTGAAACAGCTTGTAGTAGCTCTCAACACAGATGCGCTAATTACTGCTTACTATGGATTAGCCGAATCAGTTCTTAGATATGGAGTCATCTTTTGGGGGAACAGCACGGAAAATGAAATAGCGTTTCGGGCACAGAAAAGGTGCATTCGATCGATTGCAGTGCAGTTACCGTTAATGGAGCTCGTTACAGGAACATGATCGAGGAATTTTTTCTTCCAAGACTCGAAGAAATGAACGTTAGGAACGTATGGTTTCAGCAAGATGGAGCCACAGCACACACAGCACGAGACTCAATGAATTTGTTGCGACAACATTTCCCCGACCGCCTCATCTCTCTCAGAGGCGATCTCCAATGGCCGCCACGCTCTCCAGATTTGACTCCATGCGATTTCTTTTTATGGGGTTATTTGAAATCTCTGGTTTATGTCGATCGACCACGGACCATAGCACACCTCAAGAACAACATTCGCGACGCCATTGCCAACATACCGATTGATATGCTGCAAAGAGTGGATACGAATTTCAAAAATCGACTTCATCAGTGTATACGCAATGGGGGTCGCCATTTACCCGATGTCATTTTCAAGACTGTATGAAAAAAAAATTAGGATATTGTATTCTCAAATAAAAAAAAAATTAAAACAATAATTGAAGTACTTTTGTTTTTATTGACTTTTCAAATAAGTAAGTTTCTCTGGCGCACCCTGTACATTCAAGAAGTCCCTAGCTCCTGCGCTAGTATTTACTGTACTGCAGGAGCCAGGTTATTCCCCATGACAATAAGTTACAATTTTAAGCCAACAACATGAGATGAATAGAAAATACAAAATGAATTAAAATAAATGATGCTGGAAGAGCTTAAACAGTAATAAAAATAAAATAAAATAAAATAAAAATAAGAAAATTAAAAATAATAAAAGATGATGAATTTAACAAAGTAATTTAGACTTATACAATAATATGATTAACAATGGTGTGTTTGTGTGTGAGGGTGTGTGTGTTTGAGGATGTGTGCGTGTGACGGTGCGTGTGTGTGTGTTTTGTGTGGGCGTGTATATGTTCCCGGTGCATGTCTGTGTTTGCGTGGGTGCTATGGGTTTTTGGGTAAGCGTGGTTTTTATGAGAGTGGGCTACGTGTGTGGCTATTGACTGAGGCTGTCCCTAGGAATAGACGTGATAATTTCAAACTCTGTGTACACGGCACTAAGACACCTCTTATGCGTAAGAGCATTTTGCATGGCTCCAACCATTTTTAATAAATTGCCCAAATCATGGAAAAAATTAAATATATCTGCTCTTAAAAATAAATTAAAGAGTTTTCTTACTCAGAGAGCCTATTACAGTATAACAGAGTCTATGAAAGAGGACAATTTTCTTCATTTTTGAGATGACAATGTTGTATTTTTGACATGTTATTGTAATATATGGTATTATTTTGAATAATTCATAATTTATTAAGTAATTTGCAAACTGACATTTTTGATGACATATTCATAATATTGTGACTGATTTATTTAAATTTTACTAACGTCTTTGACATTGAATTGTAATAAGAGCTAATATTTAATGAATAATGATTCGATGGTCCCACCGAATAAACGTGCAAGAGCTCTTACACGAATTTAGGTTTTTTCTAATTTTCGTTTCTTTTGCCTATCCTGCACCTACTTATTTTTTTTATATATTTTAGACTCAAAATACGCCTATTATTATAGTGAATTTCTTTATTCTAGGGAAATAATTAATTTTAAAGTCATATGAATAATAGTTTATGCTATTATTACTGGCTTTTTGAGTCGCCAAGTACACAAGAATAAACATGCTAAAACTTGAGGAGATTTGTGATTGTTTTCGAATTTCGGTAATGTCTTCTTACATGTTTATTCGTGTAGAAATGTATGCAAATTTTATTACTAATATTTTATTCCACAAAATGGAAGTTTGACTATAAATAGGCTAAAATGCATACGATCTTTCCAATCATATAATCGCAGAACTATGTACTGTAAACAAGCGTGTAAATAGTTATAGCTGGGTCAAAATTAAACTTGATTTACGGAGAATAATACTGTAACATTACAGTATGTTTTATTCGTTGTGCATTATTACACGAATAAACGTATAATGATATATTACTGTGAACTAGTCATGCAAATTTCACAAGAGTAAACACATAGTTCACATTAAATATGTTTTCATGAATTTCCTGAAACTCGTTGAAGTTTTAAAAAAAGTAAATATAAAAATCTATAGTTTATTTTTTTACCTATAATTCGATTAAACATTATTTATACATTTTTACATTGAAAAGAGCGTTATTGAAGTTTAAACGTTTTTATTTTTTGCTGAAAAGTTGTCACTTTTCTCTTACACGTTTATTCGGTGGGGCCATCGATTTAATAAGTGCATACAAAATCTATCTATTGTGTAACTTTGATGAATACGAGTATTAGCATGGTTTATGCACCATCTCTTCGTATCAATTTGTACGCCACGATATGCGGCTGAACATATTAGAACTTTCTGTATCATTTATTATCTTGCATGCAATGTATCATGTACACCATGTTTAAACAAATAAACAAATCTTATCTTATCTTGTAAACAGTACCTCACCTAATAAAAGAAGAATAAAACCTTGCACTTATCTATCAGGATACTGAGACTCCGACGTATCTACCACTACTTACTATATTTATCAAAATTTGTGAGCGTATGTGACGGAAGTCCACTACGAACCGATGGTGCATCGCCGTACGCCTTGTGATAGAAAAATTTAATCGAATTACAATCCTGTACTTTCAAAAGAACAAACATTATGGCCTGATAAATCGAAACGAAATTGAATAATTCCATTTATATCACAATCAGCCAACTCAAGCCAACATAATTTCAATAACAACACTTAACAAAGAAATCAAACTCATTGAGTGATTATTGAATGGAATACAAGTAAAAAGTCTTCAGAAGTGCCGAGCCTGTTTTAATAACCATTCTTTTCAATTCAGATGAGTTTCGCAATTTACATCACACACGTTCTTCGTCAAAATTTGTGGAAGTTTTAAAGTACTATTGGCAAAGTTTGCTTCTGAGTAAAGTATGTTGGTTGATGGGGAAATAGGAGAGGCAGGCGAGGAGTAAATGGCATTGGAGTAAATGGAAATTTCATCTTCTCACTCCTTAGAAATTTGAAAGTACTTATGTATATTTGTTAATCAAAGTGTCACCGGCCTCCTTCCTTCCTATGGGAGGAATTGGGCCGTAATTCAACACGTGAGTCCAGTACGGGTTGTTGGCTGTTACATGTCTTCGGATTTTCAGTCCTAGAACATATAGTGTGTCTCACGCAAGGGCGGATCCAGGGGGGGACCCCTGGGCTGGGTCCAGGACCTAGATGGACCACTAATTAAAATTTTTAAACTTTGTTACTAGATAATACTCCAGTTTCTGTCGTTGTAAACGAATATCGGCAGTGGATGGCCAAGTGGCAGCGGTGTCAGGAAATACAAATTATAACTTCTTGTGTCTTGACCACGAAATGTGACCTTATGTGACCCCCCCTGGCAGCAAAGCTGGATCCGCTCTTGGTCTCACGTCGGACGTCACGGCTCTTATACGTTCGTTTCTACGTTAAAATGTAAATGGCAATAAGAGTTATGAGAGTGGACACGTTACGAGCTTAAGTGCAATGAAGAAAAGTCTATTTAACGAATTCACAAAGGACTATTGGCAGAGAGGCACCAGCGGCAATGGCCATCTGCGTGAATTACTTAAGAGTGCAAAACATTTGTGCATTTGCCGTCCTGATTCGGACAAGTGTCCTGTCACCTTGGACACCCCGTGATTAGGACACAGCTTCTAAATATAAGGTTTAAACAAAAAGTTTGCTTCTAATAAAACAAGTTATATGAGTTATCATTAAATTAGTTCAGATTCTGCCAAAAACATTAAGTATAACTTTGACGAGTTTACGGAACGTTGCCAAATTATTACACTCTAATTTTAGTTATATTTACCATTTTAATTTGTTGAAGTATTCCAAATATACTTCGTATTATTTATTTATTTTATTTTCGGAAGGTAAAACTAATAAACTAACTAATAAAATTATAACAATAATATATAAAAACTAAGTTGCTAATTACAAGCCCTTACAGATAAATACAAAGTTATGTAAAAAGACTATGTTTAAAATAAACTAGCATAATATAAAATAGACTGATGTGTTCTATTCGACTACACAAGTTAACAAAAACAATTAATTTATGTTCAGGTGTGTAGTTCAATTCAAGTGCAGGTAGGTATTCTTATACGTGTAGTATGTACATTTAAAAGCATTATGTAGGTACTTCCAAAGTCGTAAGCTGTTTATTTGAATATCATTGACAGTCATTCCAGGTGTTCAGAAGCCAGATAATCGGACTCCAGTCTTCCATCCGTGTTACTCAATACCCAGCTACTGGGTTCTAGAGGTCAGAGAGGTCGTTGATAGTACGCTCCATGTAAAGCACACTTTCGCATTTATAATATTAGTATGGATTCTGCTAATACTTACCGATAGGTCAGTCTTACAAAACGAAATAAAAAATGAAAATTAAAAGACGTTTAATTACAAAAATCGGCAGACCTTTCAATCTAGCATCTTGTCAAACAGTACCAACATAGTGTAAGCCGAAATTACGCAAGACGGATGGAAGGTTCCACCAAAGTGACGTGTTTAAATGAGATTTTGATTGATCACCTATCGATTGGCTCCCTTTTAGACGAACTCTCCGTGTTTGCGCATGCAAAAATGTGTACCGCGTGGCCTAAATATTGCGTAGATGTGGGTTAAAAACTTTATGGCAAAAGACCAGACAATGTGTCTTTGTTTCCATGGCAGATGGGTAGGAATTAAGTAATGGGGTGGCACAACCTCTGTCAACCCTGTTGCGCCATTCTATGTTGTAGCCCGTTGTATTGTGCTGCCGCTGCCGCTGCAATTGAGAAAAATTTCAAGCAGTGTAAATATATATTAGTAGCTTTATATTCCAACTGTTAGCTATATGTTATACAAATATTTATACAAATACTAGCTTTTGCCCGCGACTTCGTTCGCGTGAAGGTTTTTCCCGCGTAAATCCCGATCCCGTGAGAATTTCAGGATATAAACTATCCTATGTCCTTCCCACGGTCCTAAACTATTCCCATGCCAAATTTCATGTAAATCAGTTCAGCGGTTAAGGCGTGAAAAGGTAACAGACAGACAGACAGACAGAGTTACTTTCGCATTTATAATATTAGTATGGATATAAGTAAAAGTATGGAAAGTATGGATTTATTGGAACAAAAAACAGTTGTCAAAAGTTTGTGTACGTTAACAATTGCATTAGTATGAAATACTGTGTCGCGACCATTAGCGCCCACCCCCAAGAGGGGAGACTACAGCGTTCCATGAATTAACATAAAGGAAAAGTAAAATAATACATGTTTTAGATTTTGGAATGAATGAGTGTGTGTATGCGTGGAATGTAAGTGTAGTGTATGAAATGTTGGTTGAGGCGCGTGGCTAAATAATAATATCTGCACGTATCGCTATTCAAAGTTAAGCAATGCTTGCCAAGGTCGTTCACTGGATAGGTGTCCATCTTTACATATTTTTAAGCTATTACATAGCTTTTATCGCAGGCTTTGAGCGCGGTGACTGAATCAAGAAATTCCGTAACGAAAATAAAACCTAATCGGTCAGTTATTTCAATGCGAACTACTAATGTTCGATTAGCGTGTTCAGTAAAGAATCAGATTGGTAGCCGTCAGTACTCTGGATCAAACTCAGGGTCTCATCATACCTTTTTGTGATTTCTTTTTTATTGAAAGTACTTTTATATTATATTTAGGTAGATATTTTTGTATTTTTTTTTTTCAATAAAATAAGAAACTTACATTTTTTTTTTATAGGAGAAAGAAATTCGAAAATGTCAACGCCGCGAAAAATAGCTTAAAACTAAAAATGTGGTATAATTGACCCGGTAACTTGAATTAATATCGTAATATAGAGTAAAGTAGCAACGATACTATATTTTCATAATTTTTTTTTTTTTTTTTTTTTTTTTTTTTGTGTGTGGCATCTCGCAGGTCAACCTCTGAGGTTGTCGGCTGCTTAACCGGGCTTGCCTGTGGTTGCCTTAATTAATAAATTAATTAAAGCCTCCAGCCAGGGCTTATTAGAAAACTTACAAACTAGGCGACTACACGCTAAGGGCACCCCCTGTGGGGTACGGACCTCGGCTTAGGGCGTCGCAGTGGGAGGGCAGCTAGGGACAGGCTGGATCATATCATTTTTATTATTAATAAAGGAATTTAAAGCTACTGGCTCAGCGTCGCGGGCTGGCTCTGGCAAGGGTCGGGGTGGACTATTACGGGGACGTCGCGGCGGGCCTCGGCGGCGAGGACGGAAGGACGGTCGGTTTTTGTTTTTGTGTGCCACTGTACTTGTTTCCCTACGGCTCTCTTGGAGCAGGGTGATTGCGTCATCGGGAGTGACAAGGGTATGCCTTGGTCGGCGAATCTTAGAGATACGCGAGGTTTCGTATTGGGCGGCCGATACGATAAGGGGATTCCTATGTTGGATTGCAGTATCAAAGAAACGCTTGGAGACACGTTTCATGAACTGCTGGATGGTGGGCATCTTGAGGTCTACGTGAAGAAGCTCATTTCGAACATAAAAGGGGGCTCCCGTGACTCTACGGAGGAATCGGTTTTGAAGGGTCTGCATCTTGTGGAGGAGGTAGGGCTTTGCGTGTGCGAAAACAACGCAGGCGTAGGTCATGATGGGGCGGATGACCGCGGTGAAAATACGCAGCTTGCACCTGAGTGATAACTTGCTGCGGGAGCTAAGAATGAAGTGGAGCCTACCTAGAGCGAAAGCGGCGCGCGAACGTGCCTGCTTTATGTGCTCAGCGAAGGAAAGGTGTTTATCGAGGACCACGCCTAAGTATTTGGCTTGCTTTTCCCAGGGGATCGGCTTGCCGTACATGGTAATCGGACGGGGGGAGGGTGGGTTTATCCGCGGCTTAGAAAAGAGGACTGCCTGGCTTTTGTCTGGATTGACTTCGATTCTCCATTTCCGGAACCACTTGGCCAGAGTGTTTGCGGAAGTTTGGAGAGTGCGAGCGATGGCATCGGGTTTAAGACCGGTATAATAGATAGCCGTATCGTCGGCAAATAGGGCTAGCTGAGTATTTTTATGCTTGGGGATATCGCTAGTGAATAGCGTGAAAACGAGGGGGGATAGTACGGAGCCTTGAGGAACTCCTGCGCGAATGGGATGGGGGGAGGAAAGCTCCCCCTCAATTCGGTAACGAAAGGTGCGATTCGATAAAAAGTCCCGTAGGATGAGCACGAGACGGTCAGGCACGCCGAGTTGGTATAGCTTATAGATTAAGCCATTGTGCCAGACTTTGTCGAACGCTTTCGCTATGTCGAAGAATAAGGCTCCCGTTATTGCGCCCCGTTGGAAGCCGGCGCTGACGTGTTCTATGATGCGGTGGACTTGTTGGATACATGAGTGTTCGGTTCTAAATCCAAACTGCTCATTGGGTATAAGACTCTTTGCTTCGGCAAAATCTTTGAGCCGCTTATATATAAGCCTTTCATAGATTTTACCAAGGACGTTGAGTAAGCTAATGGGACGGTAGCTAGACGGGTCAGACTTGGGCTTGCCTGGTTTGGGAATACCTATGACGGTGGCCTGTTTCCAGGTTGCGGGGAACATATTATTGCTCAATGCACCATTGAAGATGGCAGTCATTAGCACTATAAGCTGGGCGGGGAAAAGTTTGAAAACCCTATTGGTGATGCCGTCGGAGCCAGGGGCTTTTCGCGGTTGGAGACTTTTAATGATATCCTGGACCTCATCAGGAGTGATGGGGGCCAGTGGATTATCGGGATCTTCGACGGGCGGAAGGGAAGTTCTACGTTCGACTTCGGCGTTCACCATATCGAGGTGGGCTTGGTCTACTGGTTGAGAGCTGGGAGAACACTGGGACTCTAGGCTGTCGGCTAGGCATTCTGCTTTTTCAGAGTTATCGAAGGCGACACTCTTATCGGGACGAATGAGAGGAGGCATTGTGGCCTCTTCAGTGGATCGTAACTTCCTCTGAAGCTGCCAGAAGGCAAGATGGGTGGGCTCAAGTTCGCTCAGCATCTTGTCCCAGCTCGCATTACGCTGCTCGGTAATGCGTTTCCTTACAGCACGCTGTAAGTTGCGCATGTGAGCTTTGTTTGCGGCGCAGGGAAAAGCGCTGTACGCACGGATGGCTGCGTTCTTCTCGGTTATCAGATTCCGTACATCGTCCGGGAGTTTCCAGCGGTGGTCCTCCACTACAGGAACTTCCCTTGAACAATCGTTCAGGACGGATTGTACGTGATTTGTAAGCGAGTCGATCGCCGCCGTCGTGTCAGCGACTGAGACTATGTGGTCAGGAATGGTGTCCAATTGAGGTGACGTGGTGGATTTCAGTTTTTCACTTACTTTCCTCCAGTCAGTGATCAATTGGGTCGGAGGAGGTTGGGTAGGATCATGGTTACCCGAGCGGGAACCTAGGTGTAGGATAACGGGACGGTGATCCGAGTTGAGCTCGTGAAGCGCTTCTATGGAGTGTAAACGGAGGTTTACATTCTTTAGGAGCGCCACATCGAGGACATCGGGGTTATGGTTGGGGTCGTGTGGGTAGTGGGTGGGAGTCATCGGAGCGATGACGTCGTAGTTTAGGGTCGCGCCTAGGTTATACACGATTCTGCCTCTGGCATTTGTCGTGTTGCTGTTCCAAGCGGGGTGTTTGGCGTTGAGATCGCCCGCTAGTAAGACGGAGTCACTCAGGCCGAAGAGAGTCGTGAGATCGCTGGTGAGCGCGATAGGATCGTCTGAAGCAAGAGACGCGACCGATGGTGGGGGATGGTAGGCAGAGATGATGGTTATCGGAGGATGACCAGTCATGCCTAGTCGACAGGCAGAGTACTCTAGGTGAGAGAGAGGCGCGGGTGGGGTCAGAGGGATGCAGTATAACTCCTTTCTATAATAAATAAGGGTACCGCCGCCGTGGCAACGTGTTCTGTCATTGCGAACTAGACGGTAATTCGCAATTTTGGGATCAGCGCGGTGGGGTTTCAAAAGGGTCTCCTGTATAAGGAGGACGTCTAATTGGTGGTCGCGGAGGAATTTAGTTATTTCGGCGCGTTGGTTGAAAATGCCATTGGCGTTGAAAAAACCTAATTTGAGGGATCGAGGCCTAGTGTGGTTTGTGCGTTGGGAATCCATTGGATCAGTCCATCGCATCCATCTGGTCGAGACCTAGCACCACATCACTGTGTGTGCTGAATATTTGGCTGTACATTGCGGTCGTAATTTTGCCGTTATTCTGCTGTTCGGCAGCCAGAAGGGCATCGCGGAGAGATCTGGCTTGGCGGGTCATAAATAACCTATAATGGCGCAGTATAGTCTGGGCGCAAGCCTCGCCGTGCGCGACGGGTGAGGGATTGGGCGGTTGTTTGACTGCAGGAGCAGCAGTGGTTTGAGGCGCGGGTTTGTGACTGGCTGTGGGCTCTGTAGCCACGGCTATAGGCAGGATCTGCGCTGCGATGGGTATATCCATCAGTGCCTGCAAAGGTTTGGCAGGGGCCAAGGAGGGAAAGGCTTTTTCGTGGTTGAGCCTGTTCCACGGGGACGGTCTCTGAGGAGCGAGACGTTGGGGAATTTGAGAAGAAGGTGCCTCTCTCTGTTGGCGGGCGTTGGCGCGCTTCGCTAATTTAGGAGCGAGTTTGGGGGCTTTGGGACAGCCGCGGTAGTTTGCCGGGTGACCGGTCTGGCCGCAGAGAACGCAGCTGGGTGGTTCCGAACAGAGGGTTCGGTCTTTAGGCCGTGGGCAGTCCGCAGTGCTATGCTCGCCCAGACACTTGACGCATCTGGGAGTCGCATAGCAGTTGCTCTGCGCATGGCCATACAGTTGGCAACGGTGGCATTGTCCCACTGTTGCGGTTTTGTAGGGCTTTTCTATTGAGATACCGGATAGGGAGCAAATAGACTTAATCTTAAATATTGGGTGATGACCTTCGGTTGGTTCACAAATGACAAGAACCATGTCGTACAACTCACCGCCTCTCGCTTTATGTAAGCGATGGACGGCGATCACTGGTATACCTTGATCGGCAAGGTCGTCTTTAATATCCTGTACTAGGATTTCTTTAGGGACACGTTTAATAATAACACGAGTGGGCGTGTCCTCGGGGAAGGAGAAAGTGTGAAAGGAAATATTCCTTTCACGGAGGGCGCGATATAATTCCCTATAGTCGTTCGACGTAGGGACGGTGACTTTAATGCCATTTTGGCAGGCACGGGCGTTTGTGTAGTTGATCTTTCGATCAACACACATCTTAGACACATCAGTCCATTTCCCCTTGTCCTGGATGTAAAAGGGGGGCGGAGGGCGTTGCTTCCTTTGGGTTGAGGAAGTTTGGGCTATCGGGCTGGGGGGACGACTATCCTGCGCGCGAGTGGAGTTCGTTGGGACGGGGCTAGCGGGTCGTACGGGCGTTTGAGTTGGGGACGGGGGTGACGCGGTGGTCTTTTTGGCCTTGCTGGCCTGGGAGGTTTTCCCTTTCTTCCTCTTGCCGCCGGTGACGACTTGAAAGTCGTCTTCCGAGGATGAGGGGCATGATGACAAATCATTGTCGGAGTTGTTATTGGACATAGGTTCGGTGATGTCCATTTCACGGAATTCAGGTGCAGCGCACACCTGCGCGGCGTCCATTGTTTTATGAACAATGGGATTAGTAGGTGGGCCGGAAACAATGGGTGATTTCGGGAATCGGGCGATCGGCACGACTTTGTCGGCGGGCGGGGGCAATAGAGGGCTATCTACCTGGAAGTCGTTCGTTGTTTGATGAACAATGGGATCGGAGTTAATAAACACTTCCGTGAATTGACCAACTGGGATGCCTTGATCGGCAAGCGGGGGAGATAATGGGCTGTCAAGCGTGTCACTAAAATCAGCGACGTTGGCTTCGGTAGCCGGAGGACTATTACCGATTTCACGCTGGATTTTTCCGCCATATTTGGCGGAAATAGCAGGGTTTTCCCTAAGGATCTCTAACAATATCTCCAAAATATTGGAGTTCGCCATGATTGGCGAATGGATCAAAAATTTAATGAGGAAATTTTGGAGATTTCTCTCCCGCGGGGGGCCTATTTAAAGCCTAACTGGCCTAACTCCCCGGATGGATGGGTCCGGGGATGTGTAACCCTCCCAGTCGGGTAGAGACTGGGAGGTGAGTACCTAATGGTGAGCCCTAAGCTTGTAACCGGTCGCCAGTCTTATTGTGCGAACCGGGCCCTATTGGGTCTAGTGCGAAGGGGTAGACACACCCAACCGACACTAGGTGAGTAGCTGAAAAGGAAACTCAGTAACTAGGTTTGACTAGGAGATCCCCCAAGGCCAAAACCTAGCACTCGACTCCAATTGACTGCTTCACCCTGAAGGGGATCAGCGGGTGCGTCGGGTCAGCACCCCCTTGGTTTTGTTGACACCGTGAGGTTTCCACCAAGGACCACGAAACTGTGGTTTTACCTTGAAAGGGCCAAACCAAATTGTTTTTGACGATACTCTGTTAAAGAAACAGGAAATCCTTCTCCACCTCGAAAAAGGCGGATCCGGACCAGGCGTCGTAGTCGCCGACTACGAATGACGTCACGGCGAGCGCGACGAAGCGATGACACAGACACAGAACGATCGAGAGCGCGGAGCGGTACGACCGTCGCGGGCGAGCGTCGGAAGCGGAATGATTTTCATAATTTCGGCTTAAGTATGTTTTTATACAAAGACTGATTGTCTTACTGATTGACGTCAATAACACTGCAGAATTTCCAGGCTATTTAACAACTAAGATATTTTCTAGCAGACAGATCCGTCGTTGTCTGAACAAATAACAATTAGTAACCATAGTAAAGTCATTTTATTTGATGCTTTCACGAAAATTACATTTGTATTGTTCGCTGTCTTAAAGGAAATACCTAAGTTTTAAAGTTGTTAAATAGCTTCATTAAACTACGAACTATCGGTAGTTTAAGTACACGTCAACCTCGTTGAAGTGCTGACAGATAAATGTCAATGCCATACTCCTCATTTTTTTATTAACTTTGGGGTTACATAGAAATTGGTTCCGTGGAGTGAGTATGTTAACAAACATTAAAAAATCACTTGTACAAACTCCCCGACTTGCAACAACTATATTATGCTCTTATTTCGGTGCGGGAATTAAACCCAAGACACGCAACGCAGCAGCTAATCGCTCAAGCACTGCGCCAACTATGTTGTCATTTATTACGACACAATAATGCAATATCAAAGCCAAAGTTAATAGGATACATAGGTATGCCCAATAAATTTTAATGGACGTTCCAAAAATAAAACAATACAACTGAAAAAGTCCACCCAATAGTATACGCGTTGTAAAACTTCAATTTAGATTGTAACAATAGAATGAAACGATTTCGGTACTAACTTTTTATTCTCAACGCTGCGCCGTCCGTTCCATTGGATGTCAGTTCTGCGACAGATGTGCGCCACTGTTACTTTAGTGTGCCAATTCAGATAGATATTCCTTTATTTTCAACAGTGAAAGAAATAATTTCTTCTTCACGCTTTTCTAGTTTTTTAATTCTTGCTTCATACTCGTCCAGACGACCGTAGCATTGGGTGAGGTGGTCAGTCAACTGTTTTATATGAGACTTCAGGTCCCCCATGTCACCGCGTAGTAGTATAATTTCGGATGTCAATGTACATAAACTGTCGGCGCTACTGGTGGATCCAACTATAGACAAATCGGTTAAGGTTGGGGGAGTGGGTATACAGTTGGGTGAAATCTGTGACGTATTTGGGGTATTGAATCCCACTTTGCTTGCAATGTTTGTCTGATCTCCAGTTGCCGAGAGCCGAGGACGGGATGAACTTTTCTCATTTTGTATATTGTGACAGAATTGGCATATCCAGCTCCCTTTGGTTTCCTCCGATATTTTGGTTTGCTTTCCACTTTTGGCACAACTAACGTGAAAAAGCTTAGAGCATTTCGTGCATTTCATGTTTGTTGTTCTTAGTGGCTTGACGCACAATGTGCAGTTATTCGCCATAATAATATTCTAATTATTATTTTGTTAGCAATTCAGTCTCCCTGGTTTTATATCGTTTTAATCACTTTATCGACACAAAATAAATATGTAGGTATATATATTATTTGTATACTCTTTCGATAAATTTTGAATTTTTATTTTTATTTTACACCTACCACATTGTGGTCTTTTTATTAACCCAAATGTTGGCTGGTAGAGAATGCCTTATTACATTAAGTCTACCCATCTACAATAAGGCTATTGTACACAAAGTTTAAATCTATACTAATATTATAAAGCGGAAAAGTTTGTTTGTTTGCTTGAACGCGCTAATCTTCGAAAGTGCGGGGTGGATTTGGATGCAATTTGGTATGGAAGTAGCTTGAAGATTGAGGAAGGTTATAGGCTACATTTTACGCGACTGCAAAAAAGGAGAGTTATGTTTTTACCGTGATAGAATCCACGGGAGCGAAGCCCCGCGTGAGTACTAGTAAATAAATAAAACTAATTTCTTTTTAAGCTAACATGGTCACTAACAGTATCATTAGAACTTAAAACGAAATATTTACCATGTGTATTTTTTGTTTTGAGTTTCCGATATTTCGCCACTGTTGCAAGCGCCATGATCACGGATGAACTAAAGTAATTTCGGGTGGAAGTTTATGAGCAGACAAATCGGTCTACCCTCTTTCTCGTTCGTTTTCTGTTAGCGACACCGCTACCACTATCACATGTATCAATAAACACTCGATTCTGTTCCCGATACAAAAAACTCACCGTGTTGACTCGCGAACTTTCTACGGTACTTTTTCGGTGTTTACTCAATTGAAACACTAGATTCCATGCCCTCGGCAGTTGAAACTTATCCTCCCGGTTCCCGTTTTAAGTTCTAATGATATTTTTTTTTTTTTTCAATAAGTAGAACCGACTTCCATATCAAAACACTACAAAGCCAAAAATAACTTTAATTTCGGTAGTTGGTGTTATTGGTTTTAGATTTTCTTTTTTTTTTCACACCGCCTTCGGAAATTAAATTTATTTTTGGCTTTGTAGTGTTTTGATATGGAAGTCAGTTCTATTTATTGCAAAAAAAAAATTTCTCGCTTTTTACTAGTGTTTTTAGTAGTTGAGATCTCAGAACAATGTAACAGAGTCTGTTACATTGTTCTGAGATCTCAACTACCGTTTAATAAATAGCAATAGGATAATCGCTAATTGAAAGACTCTTGCGAGACTCTCGTTTGGGCAACACTACTTTTTACTGGGTCGGTTTGTAATTTATCTAGTTACAAAAGCCATAATGTCAACAACTTATCACCTTTTACAAAATATTGCTTTTCCCGATGCATAGCCGTTAATTTTTGAGGAGTTCTCCTGGTACTTGACCATCAGCTCTACATCACCATAATTATGTATTGTGACGAGCATAAAGGTTTAACATCCGTACTCAAGTAATTTAATCGCAATCCACGAAATACTTATTATTGAGTAGTTTCAGTGGCCATCTGTGGTCTTCATCATCAGTCCAACTTCCCCAAATAGTACTTTTCAAAAGCAACTACTCAAGGTACTATAAGAAATACCCAAAACGCTATACGTGTGCCTATAATATTTGAAGAGTTCCCTCGAATTCTCCAGGATCCCATGATCAGATCCTGATTTCGTAACAATGGGACCAATCAAAAAGTATACCCTTTCAAATGCAAAAAGAATTTTTCAAATCGGTCCAGCCGTCTCCGAGTTATGAGGTAACATACATAAAAAAAAAGTTCTAGACGAATTGAGAACCTCCTTTTTTGAAGTCAGTTAAAAATGAATTTCAACAAAAGGAAATTTATTGTACGTATACTTAATATTTAAGTCCGATTATTAACAGTTAGATAACTTTTATGAAAGAAAAAATATGGTGATATGACTGATTTATTTGAAAATGCCAATTATCTACTAGAGTCTGGCTAACGAAAGCGTGACCTAAGAAAGCGCGGCAAATTCAAAAAATCTTTATGTGGTATTACTGACGACAGAGTAAGTTGGAGAAAAATGTTTTGATACTTGGAAATTTTATGTATTTACGACAATCAATTTATATAATAGTTGTTTACGAACTAATTTCTAATTTAGGGATAATACCACATAATGTTTTTAAAGACTCCGTTTGGTGTCTCGGAGCCTTGACTGTCATGGATTGATTAAAAGTATGATAATTATTTAATCATCGTACTCAAAATCCGAGTCCAAAAATTCAACCTCTAAGGATTCTTCTGTATCAGTGGAGTCGGCACCTTTATTATGATTTTTTCCAATACTTTTTCTGTTTTGTGATCTCTTGGTTTGTATTATTTTATTTTCCACATTTATTACATGATTTGTCATTTTTCTTTCAATCTTCTGCAGCTATTCAGCCAAATGAGGTTTTTATCAGTGTTTTATTTTGTTTTAGGTGCACCACTCGTTGTTAGATCTTGCCATGATATTTTAGGCTTATAATTTTTGTGTACATATGTTTCATCTAAATAGATGATTCGTTTTCCTTCCGTTCGGTTAGCAGCAATTTCTTGTAGATAAAGCAGCAATATCAAAACGTTCGACAAGAACCGTTCGTTCATTTTTATTTTATTTGAACTCATACCCATTAGCAATTAATATTTCACGCAGAGTTTCTCTACATCCACTAAAGCCAATGCTACAATGTAATTTTTCTAGCAATGTTCGCAATGTTGGGACCTCCTGTCTCACAATATAAAATTCATTGATTTTATTTCTTATTGCATCAATATCAAAACTGTCTAAATCCAACACTGAGCTTTTGTGTGGGCGTTTTTTGTCCTGGAGTGCTCCACATCCATTCATTCACAGGTCCTTCCCCTTTTTAGTGTTGTGACACCAACCTCTCCAAAACGAAGTATAAAATGCATATTAAAAAATTAAGGTACCCAAACAATTTGATAATGTCAAATAACACAACTCATCAACAAAACATTCTTAACCGTAACATACCAGTTAATGAAGATATTTCTTCTAAGAACTTAGTCTGAGTTTCTATTAAAGGTTGTTTCTCCAAATTTTTTAACGTTTCAACAAGTCGCAGATTCTTTGAATATCTCCAATATTATCTATAAAGATAAGAAAAAGTATCATAATATCGTAAATAGGTATATCTAATAATCAGCCACCAAGGATCAACATTACAAAGTCGTACTAACCTAAAAAATCCGAAATCACATCTAAACATTGTTGTTTTTCTTGAAAAACAATTTCTTTCTCTTCTTGTTTTTGTTTAAACTTACTGATCATAGTATGTAGTAGCTTTCGCAAGTTACTTTTTATTGTTTTACCCATATTATAGTGATTATTGTTGAATATTAATTGTGTTTACAAATTAATGACAATTGTAATGACAGACTTTGACAGCTTAATAATGTTGCCATATTAAACTTTTAAGAAAACTCCAGGTCACGCTTTCGTTAGCCAGACTCTAGTATTATGACTGTTACTTGCAAAAAGACATATTCCAATCAAAATAAGTTAAGTATTAATTACACAGCTAAATAATATCTGCTCTCCTTAGTTGGATGGTACTCTAAAACCATCTATTTCACATTTCCCACGATATTCCTCACCTCAAACTATACGTCATATACAAACATGTATACGAGTATATACAGAGTGTTTCAGAAGTATGTTGTCATATTGAAGGGAACTGTTCTGCATCTGATATCCAGTAATATTATAAATGCGAAAGCAAAGATTGACGTTTGAATGTTTGTTACTTAAAAACGCCAAAATGCCTGAACAGATCTCAATTAAATATGGTAATTATGTGGATAGAACTCCTAGAATGACACAAGCTACTTTTAATCTCGTTTTTCTATGGTATTGGGATTCATGCAACTCAAGGGCAAAGCTTGACAATGCAAAAAAAAACTTAAAAAAAGTAGGTACTATTAAAGCAGCTTGATGCAGTTAATACCATCAAATCTATAATTGAAGTAAAATAAATACTACCAACTGCATACAACTGCTTGAAAAAGGATTGCCTCGAACTTTTTCATCGTTTCCTTTTTTTGAATGCAATATTTTCTTTGCTTATTGGGTAATATAATGAAGAACTTCTGAATCACCCTGTATATACAATGAAGCAAGGACAAGCAACTGAGTTACCAGGTTTAATTGAATTTCTTGGCGAGGGGATGAGTCCAGCCACCGAGTGTTTGCTTTAGGGGACAAATTGGAGGCCTCCGTCGATCTAATTAGGCCTTCTAGCAGATATAGCCGTGTGACCTGGAGTGATGATGTTTGAAAACCATTGGTATGTAATGATTTTTGATTGGGCACGTTTGAGAGTAGAGATGACAAAAGAGCAGTAGTGATGATATAATGAACCTGACGCTCCTATCCATACTAATATTATAAATGCGAAAGTAACTCTGTCTGTCTGTATGTTACCTTTTCACGCCTAAACCTCTAATTTGATTTAGATGAAATTTGGCATGGGAATAGTTTAGGATCTTGGAAAGGACATAGGATAGTTTTTATCCGGGAATTCCCACGGGATCGGAAATTACGCGGGAAAAACCTCCCATGCGAGCGCGGTCGCGGGCAAAAGCTAGTATCTATATATATGTATAGGAGCGTCAATAGCCTAATGGCTAAGGTGTCGGACTTATGATCGAAAGGTCGTGGGTTCGAACCCCAACCATTGCACTACTGCCGTGAACCCAGCCCAGATACAATCATATTTAATAGCTTAAATGGACGGGTTAACAAGATTGCTAGTGTTGTGAACTCTACCCATATGGCTAGTTCTCTTGTGTATCTTCCTTTATTATATTAGGTTTATATTAGATACTGCATGGCATAATATTACTTATACATAAACTACACTCTACACTGTGTTATACCTATCATGGTATCAAAGAGTAAAGCATGGTATAAAGATACTCTGAACTCGTTGTACGACAAAGTAATAATAGTTAAAATATAAATTAGTTTTATTATAGTAACAAAATAAAGAAAACGTGCAATAGTACTTACATCCAAAAGTGCCTCTCAGCAATAAAATCAACATAAAATTATAATCGATCGTAAATACATTTTGACCTTTACGTTTTATATCACACGGTTGATATTTTACGACACACGGATAATGAGACAAACAAGTTACACTCATATATACATGTAGAAGAACTAGCCTCTTCCCGCGGATTCGTCCTATGAAAAGTGTTTTATTATTAAAAAAAAAATCATTAATGTTTTTAAATAGCATTGCCCTAGACATAGAATTTATCCTGTATTGTGAGTGCAATTTTACAACAAAATCAAGTAGTTTATTAAAAATAGGCTAAGTACAATAAATTCAATCAGCAGTGAGTGAACGCCAAAAATTAACATGTACACAGTCCTCTAAAAGGCCTGGACATCACTAGTTCCTAGTCTTTCAACTATGAAGAAGAAATGGCTCAATAAACATCCCAGCAACACATCTGTCTGTTATGTTTCAAGAACTTGAATTGTATGAGATGCCGCATTTTAACACACTTTCTTATACCAACAACTAAATATAAAACAACAAACAAATAAATAGTTTTCCCACTGAAATTTACATATTACTGAAATGAAAAGCATCTTTAAATGTGTTTTGGTGCAACCGCGTGGCACACAATGATTACAGAACCTATTATTATTCTCAGCAAGGCCTTTACCAATTTCCTCGAAGAAGTCATTGACTTCATTTACAGATTGCTTTGGAGTTGTTGAAATGGATAACAATTCTGAAGCGGTTTCTCGCTTCTTGACCCTACCAGTTATGTCATTAATAGCCGACCACAGCTGTTTCGTGTTTTTCCCAGCATCCCTAATTTCCTTTCTGTCGTGTTTAATTCAAAATTATATAAGTTGTTTGTAAAAGATCGCTTTTGGCGATAAGACCGCCCATTGTATCACCCTTTTTCATTATTAAGTCCATATTTGTTTTACTGTTATGGTGTACACTAAAGAATATATCTATGTATCTTATTTTTTACTCATATGTTATTTAGGTGTTCCATTTTAAATGTTTTTTGTAGTTTAGCTTAAATAATTAGTATAAAAATTCAAAATATCAATGAAAATGTAATTAAAATTAAATCTTTAATAGACAGAAGGATACATTTACAAAACTATAAAAAAAAATAGGTAAGGTTTCGAATGGCACGTGAAAACTCGTAAAAATTATTCCGCAAATCGAAAAGGTCTGAAATAATGGCCGACATAAAGTCGAGAAGGTAACTGTTTGTTCTGAACAATTCGGGATTTATTTGTTTACGTCTGAGTCGTCCTTTACGCGATGTCTGTGAACTTGGGCAGGTAAGACGCCTATATATCTTACTTCTAGATCTTGTGCCATGGATGGATGAACTCATATGTTTGCCGATTTTTCACGTGTAAATTTCGGTGATCGAGGTATACGATATGTAACATAATTAATGCACATCCTGAAATTAGTTTGTTTAGAATCGTTTACTGAATTGATTTTTATCGTTATTAATAATAATAAAAATCGAAATTATTATCCCACAGCAATCAAATCTACTTAAATTATAAAAATATCTTTTCGTTGTATAGTAAAAACAAACTAACTATGGACCGTAAATTAAAGTGGTAACTTTTTAAATGCAGATTTATACAATTCCGTCATTCAGTACACATTACAGAAAAATTAAACTCATTTAAAGGAAGTTAAAGTCTTAAAAAAAACTGTTTAACAATTAAAACTAAAAATTCAGAGTATGTATTATGATAATAACATAATTTTTTAATTGGGGTGTTTGAGGGTATGCGTGTTGTTTATATTTTACAGCTCAGTTTGATTTTACTTTTTTAATTAAAATTTTTGACATACATATACATTTGTCCTGTATTGTGGGTATGTTAACTAACACTCGCTTGCGCATGGACGCACAAACATTATATCCGTTCTTGAATCGAAAAAGAAAAAAGAAAAACTACACGGTTTTTTACCAAGGTAAGTTATAAACCGTGTAGTTTTCCCTCTTTCTTGGAAAATTCCACTACTTAGAATAACACTTTTCTTGCATCTTCCGGTAGACATAATAGACGCAAAGAATAACGCACATTTTTCCTCTTTCGTTGTTCCTGTTTCTCACACGTACATACATATAAGAAATGTATACCATAGCTTACATTACCATTTCTTTGCTGTGCAAAACATTCGCACTCAATCCCGAAATATAGATCGACTTTGACATAGCTTAGTACAACAGCCAATACAAATGAAATATTTGCAAGTATGATCTTCGAAAATAAAGGGGAATCACTTGGAATTTTTTTTTTTTTTTATTGATGATAGGCTCATGTTTGACCAGTATCTTACCTAAGTACGTAAGTGATGATGTGGTCGAAGATGAAACACGCTTATCTAGAAGTGATTTAAAATACCTCCAGGTTTATAGCTATCAGGAAACACATACTCCGACAGAGAATTCCACTCCTTAACTGTACGTATAATGATAATATTCCTAAAACATTATGTGAGAATGGGTAGGTAACACTTTAACGTTAAAATGAGGGCGCATTGCCAATCATTCGTATTTGTTCAGAAAATAGGTTTGATAAATGATATTTATTTTGCGAATTGGTTATTAAATAACACTTTACATGTCTCTATTTGCCGTAAATTTTAACTAGATGAGGCCAGTGCTTCCTAAGCCTAACTGATTACCCTGATAAAAAGCACCGAAACAAAATCAGAGGTCAGTCTCTTTTGAAGTCCATACAATCTGTACCGATCAAATTATATGAGAACTTTGTAGGTCAATGTCTGAGCCGATCTTTTTAGGAAACATGCACACTGATTTGAGTGGGCCTGTCCAGACAGTGCAAACATTTGTCAGATAACGTATAGCTCAACTTTAAGAAGTTTTTCGAAGTTCCAACGTTAGATAGGCACTTTTAGTCGCTACTTTAGGTAGTCGAATGTAGACGCTTAACCTAAAAGAAATTATTAAAACTTTGTCTCGAAACAAAACCGCAATTGTGATCCTATTGCGAAACTTTGTATCAAAGTCATGTCAAATTTTTCAACCGAACGTCTGCTGTGCAAACAAAAACCTAACCCTTTGGGAAATCAATTATTTAACTTAGACTTTTAGTAGACCAGTACATCTTCTATTATTAAGTTATGGGTTTGAAAGATGGATAAAAGAACTTTTGTTTTTGTTAATAAAGACCAACTAGGTATCCTCTTTTGTGGTAAATTTGATTAGAAATCATGTTGAATGTTTATGTCATTGAGTCTGCTTTTATACACAAATAATAATAATATAATAATAATAATAATAAGCAGCACCTTTGTGCTCTTTTGTTTGTATTTAATTTTTTTTTTTGTAAGTGTCATGTGTGTACATAAATAAATAAATAATTTTGTTTGACAAAAAATTGTTAGTAAATAATCTATGTTTCAAATACGGATCTCTGTCTGCCTATCTGTCTGTCTGTTACACTTTCACGCCTAGACCACTTTACCAATTTTGATGCAATTTTGTTCAAATGTAGATTAGACCTTGGAGGAGGACATAAGCAACTTTTATTTCACACTAAATAGGAAAATATCTGTTTGTAACTACATAGCTTGACATACATATTTTGTGGACTTTGGGCCAAGAGAAAGCGGGATACTGGTGATTTAAGGAGGATAGGTACCTTGTAGGTAATTCTTTTAATTTCTGATATTCAGGCAAGCTCACTCTCACTTTTGCCTATGACTAGAACAAAAGTGAGACTTAAATAAAAAAAAATTAATCCAGTATTCACGTGATATGAAGAAAAGAATACATCAATAACCATTAACCAAATAATGGCACCACTACCACAATGTATTCCTACACAGTTATCCTACATTAAAATTGATAGAACTAACGCAGTTCACTTATCAAGCTAAGTCCGTCCAGTGAACAAATTGCACGGTAGACTACTGGCGTAATTACAATGCGGATTAGGCGAAATGTTGGGACCCTGCCAGCGACGCGAGTTTAACAGATTACTGGCTACCGTGACTCGTGTGCGTCTTTGACGGAAGAGGGTTCAAAAACGATAAATAACCACCAACCAAAATAAAGTCAACAAGTTATACAACATGGTTGACTGTTAATTCCCAACTTGTGTTAGTCAAACATTACTCAAAATAAAAACTTCCAGCTACAGGCCTCTATGAGAGAGAATGGGCCATAATCCACCACGTTAACTTAATTTTTTTTATTTCAGTCTTGAGAAGTTAGATCGCCCATTGGAAATGTAAGAATATCTGAAAAACGTTGCCGATCGCCATCTTCAAACATGACAGACACAAAACACGAAGTTTGCCGCATCAAAATTCATAATAAATAGTAGTAGCAGTATCTCGAGTAGCTTCCTGGAATATTCTTGGCAGTATAAACAGTGAGCCGATTTTATAAGAATATTCTAGAACTCATAGACCGGGGTATAAATAGCTCGCAGAGGAACGCAGATGGCAGTCTTATTTGAAGATCCGAGGCGATATAATCGAAGCTATACAAGTGAATTTCAGTACGATTTAAGTGTTGAGTGACAAGTATTGTACTGTGAATAACTGTGTTAATTTTTATTGTGTGTTTACTTAATTAAAGTGTTAATTTTGGATTAATTGGTGTAAATTATTTGTATCCCGAACCCCAGTTCGTAACAATATTATAGCCATTTTTATTCCGATTGCAAGTTATCTTACGACATAATATCTGCCAACGCATGGCGTGGCCTAACGGACTACTTTAAAAGAACATGCTAGGTACCAACCACAATAACTTTCGAAGTCGAAAGTCTTGTTCCCCGGATATTTTTTTCTTATTTATTTAATTTTATTAACATACAGAGGTATCACTAAAATCGAAACACGCCAAACTTTTACGTTTGATGGCGAGAGGTGCTCTTTATATAACAAGAAACCACTTATAAAACGAAATAAAACAATTCCAAGCAATATAATATCGCAAAATACCTAAACTTATATCTCACAGCAACAATGTGCTAATTATCTGACCAGCATTCTGATACATTTTTAATTTTTTATTAAGTGATCCTTTACTCATTTTTACTTTTTCTCTTAAAAATTCAATTTTGTTAAACACTTGAGGGACCAAATACTTTGCTGTTCTCTTACCAAAATAATTATTCATTTTAGGTTGAAAACCAGTTTGTTCTCTTAATTAAGGGTAGCTGAGGTAACAGGGTGGGTTATTAGTCAGTAGAAGTCTGACACTCTCTTCCGCTCCACCCAGAGCAGGAGAAGTACTTCGATGACTTTCCCACCCGGAAAAAAAGGTAGTAGGTATAATAAGCCCAGTTTTTTTTTGTCAAATTGAATATAAAGTTTTTTTTTTTCACGTGCTATAAGATTTAGAAAATTATCTTTTCATGTATCAGTTACATTATACTATTCGAGAGCATATACATCATATATCGTCTAATTTTGCTATTTAGAGATACACCACGCAGCAAAGCACATTACACGGGTAATCTATTGCCAACTTAATGGCCCTCACTTGTATTTGTTACGTGCTCTTTGATAGATATTGTATCCTATTAATACATCTGTATAAAATCAATTGCAGTTCGTTAGTCTCTAAAATTCGCAAACGACGAACAAAAGTTGTTGATTATGATGTTAGTAACATAGTTCTGAGAGGTTTCCGGTGTTTTACAATTAACCCTGTATACTACCCTGATAAGCCAAAAAGCGCTAACTCAATCAGAGTAAGTATGAAGAAAAATGACTTTTTGTAAATTGATTCTTCCCACCTTCAAACGGGGATTAAAACAAATCTTTTTAACCTTTAAGTATGGACATCGTTTTTTCTTAACACTAATGTGGACGTGTGTCACAAGCTCCTATATGCACACACTTTTTTTGGGGAATTTGATATAAGATCGCTTTAAACTGATTGAATATTAAAGTTATTGGATTTAGCAATAAAATAAAGTGCTTATATAATCAAATTTAATTTAAAAGTTTTAGAAATTTTAAAAATAAAAAATGATGGCATTTTTCGGTCTAAATCTACTTAGGTTACATTTTTATGTATTAAAACCAGCCGAACTTATTCATATAACAAAATGAGTGTTTTTTTCTCAAAATATAATATATAAGAAACCAAAAATATAAAACACCTACTTCGGGTAACAAATATAAAAAAATGACAACAGTGTAATAACGTAAATTTATTTAAAGGCTATTCGTGCTATTTATAATTCAAGTCCTAAACACTCCTTAAGAGACAAAATTAAGAGACTAAGTCAGTTTGTTTACGAGAATCTTTTGTATGCACACAAAAATATAAATCTGTTTAAAAAATACAGTGATATTCATAATGCAAATACAAGGAAAAAAGATAATTATGTTATTCCTAAAACAAGGCTAAAAAAATGGTGGTTCGTTTAGATGCCAATGTATACGTTTTGATAATAAAATTCCTAGCCACATTCAAGAACTAAGCATTAATAAATTCAAATTATTTATAAAACGTAAGCTATGTCAGAAAGCTTTTTACACAGTCAAAGATTATATTGAGGACAAAAAGGCTTGGAAATGAGCTGCTCCAATGATATACCTACTTATTGCCGAGTTATTATTGCTGCTTTATTGCTTTATACTTTGCCAAGTTAATTATTGACTTTCTAAAGTATTGTATATACTTTTTAATTCATTATTACTTTTTTCGTTGTGCGTTCATACAATATTTAGTCATCTTAAAGCTTAAAGTCATTTATAATTGCTCTTTGGTGAACGGTTTTAGGGTTCCGTAGCCGAATGGCAAAATACGGAACCCTTATAGTTTCGTCATGTCTGTCTTTTTGTCGTCTGTCTGTTCGTCCATCCGTATGTCACAGACATTATATTCCAAAATGATTAGGACTATATATGTGAAACTTGGTAGGTAGATGTATTCTGTAAACCCTTTCCGATTTTAAGACAAAAATATAAAAAAATATTCAAAATAAACTCCCCATACATGAAACTGAAAATATTTTTTTCATGAAACCTATGCGTGTGTAGTATGTATAGACGTAGTATGTATAGTGTTTAAAAATGACATTGAGCTTTCTAAAACCACTTCTTCATAAAGTCAAATGTTTAAAAGATATACGCTTCTAAAGTGGTAAAATATACCCCCCTCTAACTTCTATAATAATAAAGTGAAAAATAATAAAAAATAAATGTTGTAGATCTTAATATAAACTTTCAACGAAAATTGGTTTGAACGAGATCAGTTCAGTAGTTTTTAAGATATAGCATATTTTCTAAAACCGCAGTTATATTTGCGGTTTTAATTTTTTTCATAAAAATACTATGTGAAAACAAAGTTATTTTGCGCAGTTACTACGGAACCCTTCATGGGCGAGTCTGTCTCGCACTTGGCCTATTTTTTTGATGATGTACAATATTGATATCATACAAATCACAATGAAAACACAATCTATTATAAAAACTAAAACTGCTGCCTGTCTCCCACAGAAACTATTTTCTACGTACCAACATATGTAGGATAGGGAAAAACTGGTATTTCTCCGGCACAATACAAGTGTTTCTAAAAGTTTTCCAATCTTGATACAGAGTAACAGGTGACGGCCATGCCTCTAAGTTGTTGTGAAAAAGAACTTTTATGTGAAGATGTAATGTAGACGTGTAAATAAGTTCCGAAGTGTAATTTAAAATATTGCATTCCCTGCCGGAGATTGTGTTTCCATATAATAATAACCTGGGTGTTTTTAAGTCAAGAGTTAATAGGTCACTTCTAGGGAAGCGTGTTTCATCTTGTGATCAACCACATCATCGCTTATCATCACGAAGACATAAAATAAATTATAAGTGATCTAATTTGAACCATGGGGTCGCGATGTCTCCTCAGAATACGCCCGCAACCCCAGTACAACCCGTGCGCATTAACATGGCACCTGGCTCGAATGAACGACGTTTAAAGTACTGAGTGCAAAAAATTTTTGAATTCTATTTTAGTTTTTTGAATATCAACATTTAATTTTATTTTGTGCTAAATAGTTTCTCATAACATACTACTTTACGATGCTTTAAACGTGACAATAAAAACTATTTAGACACAATTTTGTTCTTGCCATATTTATTTATTTGTTTGGGCTTGAATGAGATTATATTATTCTCGCAAGCATATTCTCGGAAAGGATGAATACTTTTTGTTGGGTCCACAGGAATTATAAAATGGCTGACTTCTTTCTCGCGTTCAAAAAAAGCCAATACCTTGAGTATAGGGGCTCTTTCTTTACTATGTATAGTTTTTCCCACCATCTTTGTTTGTTTTCATCAGTGTTGTGTTTGTTTTTTGCAAACAAATACAACACTGATGAAAACGTCCAAACGTAACTATTATATCAAAAACTAATAACAAATAAAACGTCCTAACGTAAAAATAACAAAAACTCAACAAAAATCCGACAACAAATTACTCCGAAACTCAAACAGAAGAATACGTGCAACGGTAACCGTGATGCTAACGCTACTGGTATGGCCCAGCGCGGGGAAGCAGGAGGAGGGTTGTTTTCGAGCCAGGTGCCATGTTAATGCGCACGGGTTGTAATGCCTGTGATGATTTTTTTGTTGGGAATGGTATGGCAGTTTTGGTTTTGTAGTGCGTCCGGCATCTTTGCTGACGTGATTGCAGCACTGCGTACGCGCCAGCCCCAACACTATTCTGAGAAAGCTATCTGATAGGTGGGACTCTCCGATCTTGGGGCGATGGATACGACAGCATACAGTCAAGTAAACATACCCCAGGGTCGGCGTGTCCCACGCAGCTTAGATTTATTGGGCTATTACTAACACTAGATTATAAGTTCACATGTTAGTAACAAATAAATATCGAATCATCCGTAATAAAATATATTGAATTGAAAGTGTTAAGTTATAGTGGATTGAGAGGAATTAAAACATAAAAAAACAATTAACAAAAAATAGAACCGACTTCCATATCAAAACACTACAAAGCCAAAAACATTTTTAACAAAAAATAGAACCGACTTACATATCAAAACACTACAAAGGCAAAATAACTTTAATTTCGGAAGGCGGTGTCAAAAAAAAAGAAAATACAAAACAAATGACACCGACTACCGAAATTAAAGTTATTTTTGCCTTTGTAGGTAAGTAGTAGGTTTTATTGGTAAATCTCGAGTCTTTGTTCTTTCATGACACTTTCAAACAATATTTTAATTTATTGGCAAACGACTTTTTCCCATTCGAAGATCCCTACTAACTATAAATAAATACAATTGAAATTTCTCTTTGTGATTTCAAAATAACTGTTTTTTCATGTGCTAATAGCTATTTCCTTGATACTAAATCATACATTTTTGTTTCTTTCTGGTTGTCCAGTTTAATCTCTGGAACGGTTGAACCAATTTAAATGGGATTTTTACTGAAAGACCTCTATCACTCCCCTAAGTGATAGAGGAGAAGAAAAAGAGGTAAGGCAACATGTCGGGAAAAACCTCCCATTACGACGACAATAGAAAACATTAAAACAATCATGGCAGAAAACCTGGTCTCGTTTTATTCTCAGCTCTTTTATCGAACGATACTCTCAAGAAAATTAATACAACCATAAAATTAAACTCTGCAGCCGTTCCCAATAAATTTTGTTGTTGAAAAAAAAAAACATTTTTTTTCTTGCACTAAAGCAACGCTATTTTTATTTAAAAAATTTTCAGCCTGGTCTGTGTTTCCCTGCCGAGGTTGCGGAAAATATTCTAAAAAGGTAACGTGGCCTCGGAACACAATGGCAACTGAAAGATCAAGGTGGGTTTTTAGTCAGTAGAAGTCTGACACTCCTTTACGCTCCACCACACAAATCGGAAAGAGACATTGGATGATTATCCCCCAAAAATATATTTTTTCCAGGAATTGTAAAAATATTGTAGGGGTAGGGGAACCACATACATCAGCATTGGTTTGGGCGATTAAGAGTCATGAAGGATTAAATAAACTAATAAAAATTTTTTTTGCAAAAAATAGAACCGACTTCCATATCAAAGTACTACAAAGCCAAAAATAACTTTAATTTCGGAAGTCGGTGTTATTGGTTTTGGAAGTTCTTTTTTTTTCACACCGCCTTCCGAAATTAAAGTTATTTTTGGCTTTGTAGTGCTTTGATATGGAAGTCGGTTCTATTTTTTGCAAAAAAAATTTTTTTCACGCTGTTTTGTGGGTCGGTTTGTAATTTATACATATAGTTACAAAAGCCATAATGTCAACAACTTATCACCTTTTATTTTTTTTTCGAAAGCAACTGCTCAAGGTACTATAAGAAATACCCAAAACGCTATAGGTGTGCCTATAATATTTGAAGAGTTCCCTCGATTGCTCCAGGATCCCATCATCAGATCCTGATTTCGTAACAATGGGACCAACTAGAAAGTGTACCCTTTCAAACGCAAAAAGAGTTTTCCAAATTGGTCCAGCCGTCTCCGAGTAATAAGGTAACACACATAAAAAAAAAGTTCAAGACGAATTGAGAACCTCCTTTTTTTTAAGTCGGTTAAAAATGTTAAATTGATACGTAAAAGAAACACTCTGTACACGCGTACTTGAAAGATGGCAACGTCGCAATTTATTTATGAATGACGGGCCGCGTGTGCGGCGATCTAATTGATGTGCTTATACTATTGCGGGTTAACGGGAACGCTCTCTGTTAGTTAAAATACTGTATATCAAGATTACTTCGTGACTCAAAAAGCATGTTTGGCTGCGTTTCCACCAGAGAAGTGCGATGGAAATGTGTCGTGCGAGGATGTCTAGCTGTGCTGTGAAAATGTGTGGGGGTTTCCACCAAAAGCTGGCGATGAAAATGTGCCTACGAGGATGTGTAGCGGAGCTGTGAAAATGCGCATTAATGTGTGGTGCGAGGATGCGCAAACCTCGTAACACATCCTTCTCAACACACATTCCTCGCAACACATCCCTCGCAACACATCTCTCGCACACATCCCTCGCACACATCCCTCGCTTGTTTTGTATGCTCAAAAATCTAGCTCCGCTGAGTCGTTTCCACCAGAGCTGTGCTGACTGAGGCGAGGTAAATGAAGTGAATCTATTGGTTCTTTACAAACACATCCCTCGCTACGCATCCTCGCACATCTCTGGTGGAAACGCAGCCTTAAACTGTTTTTGCGACTGTCATGTGTACATCTTTGACCGTAGTTAGAAGCCAGAAAATCTGACACGAGTCTTGCCAAGGGGTATCATGTTACCCAGTGACTGGATTATGGAGGTCTTCCTATCTGGTAGTCGCTATACTTTAAACACTAGAACTAGATATCTGGTTAAACAAGAAACCGATTCTGAACTGATGCTGAAAAAGCTCCGCAGAAGATGATGAGGCACGAGGATACATGACCATATATGTGTTAGTATATAGTATATTATAGTATGTGTGTGTGAAAATATGTGTTAGTATATAGTTTATTGTGTAATAGAATGTATTTATTTTTGAAAGAATTAGAAAAATATGTATTAGTCTATTGTTACTTATTATGTATGTATGTTTTCTATGGGCCTTAGAAGCCTGAAATAAATAAATTTACTGTACCTACTTAAGTGCGTCAAGCTAGTGAATTTAAATATTGTAGGTATTTTATTGTATTTCGTAAACGTTTATATTAATAATATACTCGTTTCAATACAAATTCGTTTCAAAATAAATTATAATGATAAAATTCCGTACAAGGTGTTGTTCTATTATGCCTGTACATATGTGAGAAATTCTATATTTATTTTTGATTCCTCCTGAGTTCCTTCGTTCATTTAACAGTTAACGCTTTTTAATTTTAATTTATTCAGATGGATCTGAAGACTCTGTTCTTGTTTTGTTGTTTTTCTTGCAATTTTTTCTTCATTGGCATAGCGAACATTATAAATAATTAACGTAAATATATAAATAGGATAACGATGCCGTGACGCCAGCGCTATGTAGAAACACCTCTATTGCAGGACAACTGATACCAGTAACCGCCAGTGGCCTGTAATTGAAAGCAGTCTGTATCAACAATAAAGTCACATAAGCAAAGACTCAGCGACTTTAATCCCACCCATCACCGTTGAGGCTGATACCGTAATTAAGCGTGCTCCGGTTAAACCTCGAACCTATACTTATTGTACAGACGGACGACTTTCAATATAAAAAAAGGAAAAAGAAACTCATTTTATCTAGCCTTTGGTATAAAATGTTTGACAGTAATTAACGGGTTACTTTTACAGGGACTAGTCGATTTTGTCATATTGTTTTTATAATTCACAGCATAACTCTCCACTACACTTTTCTCGAATCGGTTACAATATGTTAAGACTCGTACCTGTATGTGAACAACTATTATAGCTAAAGTAGCTCTCTGTTAACTACCATCATTGCACGCGTAGCACTTTTCTGAATGTACATCGTAGCACTTGTAGTACTTTTGTGATTCTACGGCGTAGCACTTGTAGTACTTTTGTTATTCTACGGCGTAGCACTTCTAGTATTGAGTGAACAATATTTCAAATATCTCGTAGCACAATTTGAACCTGAATCCAAGCACTATACTTTTATATTTGCAAGTAACAGTTATTGTTTTTTTTTTTGGGCAAATATACACTAAGAAAATGTTATTAAGAATACTAGAATTTTTAATAACTTCCTGGACAAGATTCTTGGGTGATGGTAGTTGATGGATACAAGGTTCCATTCGCAATGTGTAACAAAATTACCGTAATTGTTGGGGATTTTACTAAAACACAGACAATTGTCGCCTCCAGCTCGTCAGCTGCTACAACAAGCATCCATGTTGGTCAATGTGTTTTGAAAACTGATTCATCAACTGAGGCAGATTTTATTGAATTCTTCTTACGGCAAAAGGAAGCAATACAAAATGAACATTTAAAATCAGTCGTCTGTACCGCTCGTAGGGTACACCCCAGTGTCACGTTTAAGTAAACTTGTTGTCTTATCTCAGTTTACTCGCGCGTAAACTTTACTACTTCTCTGTTATGGAACGAACTTGTATATTGTATAGGGTATAAATTCGCTCCAACTATTATAGGGTTGTTAAAAGTTATGCGCTCATCTCACGCTTAGCGAAACTCTAGACTATGATCTAAAGTTCAAACTGTTTTATAGCTGTATTATTTATGGTTTAAAAGTCAGTATTTTAAGACATCTATGAAATAATTTTGAGCTGTGCCTGTCATAATTATTTAATTATAATAAAAGTTGGCATTACCGTATTACGTACTGAAATATTTTTTATTGATAGCCTCGCATTTTACCACCTTTCGTTTGACCATGATATCATCCGACAAAAAATTTGTTGCTATTTAATGTAGGAACTCTTGTGTATAAATGATAAATAAAAGGGTAATAGTTGTTTCAAAATGACGTTTTTAAGCTTGTAAAAATAAGTACATTTACATGTTGATCTGGGAAAACAGAACACTATTGAAATATCGAAGCTAGCATTTGCGCTCAAAAATAAAATACGCCAAATTGGTGTCACTCAAGGCGCCTAAGATAACAAATTCAAAAAGAAAATATTTAAGAAACATATTTTTGTGTGACATACACAGCTGTGCACGCATGCCAATATCCAACATAATTTTATGTCATACGAGGCGAGCAAACAGAAGCACTCACAAAGAAAATTGAACACATTTGAGACGACTGAAGGTTCGAAATAAGTTTTTTGGTTATTGTTACTACCGTTACCATAGCAACAAGTGGTTCCCTCACCGCTAGCTACCCTCCCTCTATATTCTCAAGCCAAGCTAAGCCTGAGTTATTGCCTAGATCGCTTAATACGAGAGGTTACTTGATATTCTTATGTATTTCTTATTTACTTTTTAAATAGCCCTTCATTAATTTTCAGTGTCATTAAAAAGTATTAACATTAAGACTACAATGAAGTCTTGATAGGCTGTTTTATTTATGACTGATATCTTTATTAAATGTAGTGTACTAAAAAAACGATGAAAACTTCATAAGATTATTGTATTGTTCCACCACAACCAGGCAGCAAGTAGTCTGTATTTCCTGCTAGATATTACCTGGGGTCTTTAATTTAAGAGTAAAAATTAGTGCGGCACTCGGGGAGTATAATTATTTATTTATTTTATTTGTGCAGTTTTTTTTTCATCACTTTCTTCATTAATAAATGCACTTTGTTTATTCATATTTAAAACACTTTATACACTAATTTTACGCGTACAGCTATTCACTGTTGTACATAGATGATACCTATACACCTATAAACTTTCTAACAAACAGCTGCTTACGTATTCGTCCGATTTCGGAGCAGCTCGTCTACACGCATACGTCTGGTTGCACGCACACAAACACCATGCCAAAGTCTGCCGTACTGAGACGACGTTAGACGATGCACGGCTTTCAACGCCGCACCGCTGTGCCGGTCGGAGTGGGGGTGTTAGGTTTATTTTCGTTACGGAATTTTTTGATTCGGTCGCTGCGCTCAAAGCCCGCGATAAAAGCTATGCATTAGCTTAAAAAGTTACTTCTAGGCAAGCGTGCTTCATCTTCGACCACATCATTGCTTACCATTCGATGAGATAGTTGTCAAACGCTTATCACGAATAAAAAAGCATTTAACATCGAAAATTAACCATCCGCTAAATAACTATTTCTTATTGCATAAGAAACCTATATGTTCCTTTGTGTAAATAATGACAAAAATGCTATAAAATATACAGGACAGTTCTACAAAAATAAGATCCAAAATCCACGGATTTTTTTTATTTGATCACGAAATCTGTTTTGCATTTTAAACTCCGCTAAGCGCCTATTTATTATGTGCCTTGTACACAACCCGTGCCAAAAATATAAATAAACTGCAGTATACTAAGTGGGCAGTCCGACAGCGGAATATTGAATGGTATTCAAAAAATCCGATGGATTTGAGCTATGCGGTTAGACCGCAGTGCGGATATAGCTGTAAGGTAAGTGGGCCCACCCCTTTACAAACTAAAAGAGAGTTTGAAAATAGAATGATGGTTTTGTTTGAAACTGCTTAGGTATTCGTTGGAATTTAATTGGACTCTGTGTTCAACTTTCAATAACCAGCGTGAGTTATTGAGATCGATGGGTGAAATTTAAACTGGCTAGTATGTTGTAATGGTGAGGTATGTATGTTGCTGCGGTGTATTTTTGAATGACACAACATAAAATACTCTAATTAAATAAACCTCTTGATTAGACTTATTCAGCCGTAATTATCGCTGATAGAATATCACTTTGACATGATAATTATTTGTGACCGGACAAGTGTGACTTGACTAAACCGTGAAATGGTACATGTGGAATGGCACAAGTGAATTAAATATTTACGGCAGAGGTGACTTTACAAGGAAAATATTTAATTGGGCACTAAAAAATTATTCAATATAGGCTGTCCAAAAAAATTTGATTTGTTTATAAATTTCAGTTCCGTCTTGTCAATTCTAAACATGATTTATACAATATATAAATATATATTATAAATGCAATTTTTTTGGATGTATGTACGTCTGTCATTCAATCATGGCGTGACTGAATGACAATGAAAAGCTGAACGGATGTGAATAAAATTTAACACGCAAACGAATTTGCGGGCTACATAGTAAAATAATTATTTAAAAAATCCAGATTTATTATTAGATAAAAAAAAAAAAACAGCAATAAAAAGAAACTCAAAGTGCAAAAACATAAATGGAAGTGAGCATAGTGGCGAAATGGCTCCCTCACTCAATGGCTCTCGTTTTTAAATGAAAGTCAATTAATTTGATTTTAGTCGAATATTTTACTGAGTTCGACCGACTGTTGAATACCAAATCGAATGAAAGTTTTAAATATGGAGTGGTAAATCTAATTTTCCTTAGCAAATTAATTCCGCAGACCCATTTTACATTTTTATTTTAACCCGTTAATATAACTTTCAATTAGCTTGAATATTAAAAAACTGTTAACTCTTTGTTATGCAAAACTTGGAAAAATTTACATTATGTTTTAATTGAAAGTTAAACTATGAAGACTATGGAGACTTGATATTAAATGTTTATTTTTATGGAAACAAATTGTACTTAGTGCTCACACGAAAGTGTGTCGAGAAGAAAAATACCTTGTTCTAAGTAATATTCTTGAAAAAGATACATAATAGCAATAAAACTCGCACAAACTTACACTTCATCACACATGGACATAGCACACTGAATGTTAAGTGGAATTATTTACCTTCCAGTTGTTAACCTCATGCTTTACATCATCACAGAATACAATAGTCCCATTCGTAGTTCTACTAAGTGTAGACTTTTTGACTTACAGCCTAGCCTTTTTTCTCCAAATACCCGATCGATATCGAATATCAAACAGCAATACGTAGAAAACTACAAGCAACAAATAAAAAGGTTTATAACATCATTAATTATCATAGCTTAGATAAAAAGTATATAAAAAAAAGTAATTAAAAAAATTAAAAAACCCGACTGCAACCTTATACTTAAACTAACTGAAAAGCTA
The DNA here is from genome assembly GCA_943138885.2 of Tholera decimalis. Lineage (NCBI taxonomy): Eukaryota > Metazoa > Arthropoda > Insecta > Lepidoptera > Noctuidae > Tholera > Tholera decimalis. The sequence goes on from OW964563.2 coordinate 12,317,769, forward strand.
ATAAAAACAAGCCCATTTTAAATTAAATAAAAGTTGGAAGCAGGCGGGACCCATACCATTATTATAGTTTCAAACTCAAATGGGTCCCACCTGCTTTCAACTTTTATTTAATTTAAAATGGGCTTGTGGTTATTAGCTTTTCAGTTAGTTTTATTATAAGGTTGCAGTCGGGTTTTTTAATTTTTTTAATTACTTTTTTTATTTCCAGCTTTTTAGTTTACAAATGTGAAAGATTTCGCAGACGATTTAGTTCTTGATACGTGTTTTTTACGATTTGTCACTTTGAATTACTTTTAACCATATTAGTTGTATATATGTTGGTGGTAATCACCTTTTAAAACCCTTTATTTTGATACCCCACTCGATAGGTTTTGAAAAAAAAAAACTTTTCTGAAGGCATAATATTATGGCGCCAAAATTCCGGCAGTTTGGTTTTTTTTCTATTTTGATATACCCAGTGTCACTTTCACAGTACGAATCTAACGATACCTCTCAAGCTAAAATCCGTCGAGCCGTTCAAGCCACAGAGCGTGCCAAACAATTATACATACATACATACTCTCGAAAAACATAACCCTCCTTCTGGCGCAGTCGGGTAAAAATGAGTGTGTCACTCGGGGACTGCCGCGGTAAAGCTATTGCATAGCATTTTTTATCAACTTATGCAATAAATGCACATGCACAATGCAAAACACTTTATACACTAATTTTACGCGTACAGCTATTCACTGTTGTACATAGATGATAGATACCTATACACCGATATACTTTCTCACAAACAGCCGCTTACGTATTCGTCCGATTTCGGAGCAGCTCGTCTCGATCTGTGCGAGCTTCGTACAGTCGTACCATATAAATGTACGTCATACACGTTAAGGTTCAACTAGTCGCGGGCTCGAACTCACTCGTGGACTCAGTTATGAGCAGTTAGCAGCTAGTATACACGCATACGTGTAGTCGCACGCACACAAACACCGTGCCGAAGTTTGCCGAACTGAAACGACGTTAGACGATGCACGGCTTTCAACGCCGCACCGCTGTGCCGGTCGGAGTGGGGGGTGTTAGGTTTATTTTCGTTACGGAATTTCTTGATACGGTCGCCGCGCTCAAAGCCCGCGATAAAAGCTATGCAATAGCTTAAAAAACTCATGGGCCCAAGGTGGAATACACCCCTCAATAACAAATCTTTTTTTTTTTGTGTTAATAAACCTTTTTACCAGTCGTCAGAAAATTGCACTGCAATATGTATACGCAAGATACATTTTCTTGCGCGTTGCAACTTTGACCTTTTACTGGCTGATTTACCTATAGGCAACAATGATAGAAAATTACTCTCTTCACTTAAGGCATAATGTGAAAAGTTATAGTTAAGCTATAATTTGCCCTTTGAATTTGATGTAATGTAATTTGACCTACCTAGCTTATTTTTACTTTTAATCTGTATTGATAATAATTTAATTTGTATAATAGAAAAATTATCGTTTATATTTTTCATTGGCATTATGTTCTGAGAGATACGTATTTATTGTATTTTAATTTAAGTGGTTGACATTCCATTGTTATGTTTAATTAATTAATTTGAATGTATTTTTTTATCTCTTTTCAATGTAATTTAAATTAATGTAATCATGATCTCTAATTTGCTTAATATATATTTTTTAATTACTTATACAAGTGCTGTGCACACCTATAAGTGATGAATTCACTACAGTATTAGTATTTGTAACAATCTTATATGTATTCGATTTAGTGAATAAGTCGTTGGTGTGTCATTTAATAAATAAATAAATAATTAAATAAATAAATAAAAGTTGAAAGAAGTGAAAGAGTTCTCAAAAGATTGTTGCATTGACACAGTCACAGTTAGGTTAATATTTCAGTGCTTTTACAGCCCCCGAAGCAAATGTGCGAGGGAAGACAGGATGAGACGGTCAGAGTCTGACGCAGCGTAGAGAACAACCATGAGGATTTCCTCAAAACAGGCTATAAACATGCGATACTTACCACTTACTATCAGGTGTGATCGGGGTCAAGAGCGGGCTCATCTATACTAATATTATAAAGCGGAAAAGTTTGTTTGTTTGTTTGTTTGCTTGAACGCGCTAATCTTCGAAAGTACAGGGTGGATTTGGATGAAATTTGGTACGGAAGTAGCTTGAAGCTTGAGGAATGTTATAGGCTACTTTTTACGCGACTACAAAAAAGGAGAGTTATGTTTTTACCATGATAGAATCCACGGGAGCGAAGCCCCGCGTGAGTACTAGTTCGTAATAAAATTTAAATAAAAAACGATTTCTAATTTAGAAGTACGCCATAAAACCTAAACCTGTTTGTCTAGGTACACTGTAGCATGATTGAATAGCACGAAAACAAAGTATTTTCTACCTACCCTTGTTTGTAACGTTGATAAAACGGGACGTTTGATTAATCGTCAAACTCTGCGTGTTCCGCGCCTTTCAGCTGAAACCTGAACAAATTACCTTTGTTAAGATATTTTTGTGACGACACAATCATGTTTTGGCGAAGCTGAAAAGTAATTATTAAGAAGAACGGGAATAAAACTATTAAAATAAATTTCAAAATAATATATTCATTTAGATATATTTTAATATTTCATTTTAAACATGTTCAATTCCTGACCTACATAATAATTGTTAACAAAATCATTATTGTAATATTTTTTTATTACAAAACTCCAAAACTATTTATTTTCCCAGTGAAAATAGCAGAAAGTATGGGTGTTAAACAAACTTAATTATTTCAGTCTAACAGGCAAGTTGCAAAAAAAAAAAAAAAAAAACAAAATTACTGCAACAGATTTTTGAAATAAAATTACAATTAGTAATTATATTTAAATTTGGTTACAATGTTTTTTTTAATTGATAATAGGCTCGCGTTTGACCACTATCTCACCTGATGGTAAGTGATGATGTGGTTGAAGATGGTGCACGCTTGCCTAGAAGTAACCTATTCACTCTTGACTTAAAGACCCCCAGACTATAGCGATCAGGAAAGACAGACTCCGGCAGGGAATTCCACTCCTTAGCCGTACGCACAATATATTGGAAATAAAAGAAAGGTATGCCTTGAAATTGAGGCCATCGTCCGATCGCAGCCGTGCGTCGCGGTGAGGCGATTCAGCATTTCCACGCTCGTCGCTAGGCTTCTTCTTCGTATCGATGGTAAATCGCGTACTTTATACATATGTATAGGGAATAGTAGGTAGCTACGCTGATCGCGTTTTCAATGGCGTTTATTAAGTCTTCTAATGTACACGTTCTTAGACATATTGTTTGTTCAGGAACTCAGGAACACCGCAATCGCATTGGGTGTCAGTTTGGCATATAATGCCCCACTTTGCTAAATTGTACTTACACCGGCCTACATGGGTTCGCAGGTCGCCAGGCTGGTGCAATATTTAAGCACAACGAAATAATTTATAATAGTTTTCATCTTTCGTAGATAATTAGTACATTTTGTCTGTATTTTGAGCTTCAATTAGTGATGTCTAGCCTATTCAATTTAATTACTTTTTATTTCGAATCTAAAACAAACATAGTCACTGCATTTAATTTAAATTTTCAGTAAACGCATTAACCCGTCCACAATTTTATAGTAGTATAGAATTCTTTAAATTATGAATAATGAATATTCTGTTAGTGTATCAAAATGATACATGTTTTCATTAACTATTTTTATTGTCAAATAGCCTTGTCACTTGTAGTTCAATGAACCAAACTGGCGTAGCCGTGACGTCAAGAACCGCTACGTCGTAGACATTCGTAGCACATTCTAACCACATTTTATCTATTACAGCATATCTAAATAGTTATTTTTACTTTTATTTCTAGGCCAGCATATTCCATATGTACAGTGGATAAACGTGAAAATGAATAATGAAAAAAAAAACTTTTTATCGGCTGTGTAAAAAAATACGAAATTGATTATTCCCAATTGATCATCAGATATCACCGCTAAACTACACTACATACATGTACTTACATGTATCGCAAGTAAAAACTTACCAAGGGATATGGATTTTGCCCATCTTTTGGGTATATTTTCAATGAACAGCGCTGCGTATACATTTTTGACGCCATATTTTGCATTAATTTAGTTTTTTTGTTTGGTAATTTTCATTTAAAATTGTTACCAAATAATGAAAAGTGAAATACACAACAGCCACAAGAAATAAACACTATAACTGATTCCTAAGTAAATAAGAAGCAGCTCTCCACTCTAAATGAAAAATAATAAAAATAAACTTTCAAAGCAACGGACAACAAAATAAAACTTCTCTTAGTTCGCAAAAGAGAGGTGAAAGTCAAAACCATTTATTTAGTGGAAGCTTAATACAAATGGCTGCCTTCACCTTAACTCAGAAAAAAGATTCATAGTATCAAATTACTTTGTTTGTGAGAAACAGTCTTAGGGCACAGTCAGATGAGATGGGACAACAAGGGTGCAAGACATTTTACTAGTTACCCCGGTCAGCCCAACTCTAGTGTCAAAGTACTCTGAGGAAAGTAATAAAATGTTCAATATATCTATTAACTTTTGTTTGCTTTTATCGAAGCAATTAGATTTTGCTTGCAAAAAACTGGCAAAAACGCTTAATGTTAAATTCCTTTTTCTCATCGGGCGCAAAATTCTCACATACATGAGCCCGGCATTGAATGGAGCAGTAGGAAGTGGCAACCTCTTATTGTTTAAAAACCCTGTTCAGTCAGATGCCCTTGCCTTCCAAGCCACTTTATCTCGTTAGAAAATTCTCACAACACCGGCAGGTACTGGACCTATCTAGCCTGTCATTCGTGCTGGCTGCTCTTCGAGGCGTGTGGGGAACATGACGCGCCGTTGACTCGGGAATATAACATTTCTGTTGTGTTTGTCATAACTTCGTCACGCATCGTGTTTTGTCTTGGATGCAAATACACCTCACCAACGGGAAACCTCACGATGGACTGACACTGCAGGCTTAGTGTATACTTCAAGAAATTCTTTTATAATGTATGCAGTTCAAAAAATCAAAAATATTTTTATTTCACACAGACCTACCTATAGTACCTATGTACATATAAAACTTCAGAAGTTAGTGCACGGTTCTAATTTGGTCGTTTCCTATGGAAAAGAACCGGCAAGAAACTTCAAGGTTATTATTATTATATTTATTTATTTTATAAATTACAAGTTCCTTATATACAAATTATATACAAAGCACTCAATTAGACCTCTAGGGTCTGTCTTAGCATGCCCTGAAATGAGATTTAATCAACGCGCTATTAACAGTTATGTTATAACTAGCTTCCGCCCGCGACTTCGTCCGCGTGGAAATTAAATCCCCCGATTTTGAAACATTCTTCATTAGTGCTCCGCTCCTATTGGTCTTAGCGTGATGATATATAGCCTATAGCCTTCCTCGATAAATGGGCTATCTAACACTGAAATAATTTTTCAAATCAGAACCGTAGTTCCTGAGATTAGCGCGTTCAAGCAAACAAACAAACAAACAAACAAACAAACAAACAAACTCTTCAGCTTTATAATATTAGTATAGATTGAGTTGATGTAATGTTCTTTCAGTTTACGCTTTATGTTTTTACTATCCATTGAGTCTCTAATGTCTACAGGTAAATTGAGTATTGTGAAAGAAGCGGTACGTCTGCCATAAAAGCTATGTTTGCGTGGCACTTGAAATGATTTTGATTTGGCTTGTCGTGTATTAACGTCATAATTTAACTGGGATTTGAATCTCACTGTTATCAAAATGTTCTATGAGGAAAAAATACCCAGCGCGCACTAGAACAGGTACCTATACTTTGCAATGTTTAAATAACCCTGTGTTATTGTCTTGGTATTTATTTTTTACATAGTTTGGTGTTTGCATAGCAAACGTGTTTGCAAATTATTTATTTTATCTAGGTAGATTTTAAATGCGAGTCCATAACTAGTGAATCCATAGGAGATTATCGACTCAGTAAGAGCTGTGTACATTTGAAGGGTTCTATACGGTATATTACGCTTTATAATGGAAAACTTGGTTAGTATCGCACGTAACTTGCCGCAAATAGATTCCCCAGGGTAACTCCAGTTCAATCGGTCATCAATTAATTAATAATCCAAGATAAGTATGATATGAGCCTTGCTCTATAAGCAAGCAGTGGTAGTCCGTTTACCTTTATACGTTTTATATCACGCCTTTTTACTGAAATCGAAGTTTAAAACTTGTTCTAAACCTAAGTACAGTATCTATTTATTTTGTGGGCTGTAATAAGTTTTTAAAGCAAAGGTGGCGCTGCAGATCGCATTGCATATGGCACTAAAATCGAAAAGCCTGAAAAGCAATAGTGAAACAGGCAGATTCCCCAGCTTATGTAAAAAGGCAGAAAATGAGTTATGGTAGATCTAGTACACCGCAATAGAATTGCAACTTAATCGCGGCGTTCCCAACGCTATCAATTCATGCGGTTGAACGTCGCATCTGAGTGAAGCCTAACCTGAATTATAAAGAAACAATTTTCTCGGAAATGTACTATTTTGGCTAATACAATGAAAATGGATACTTCATGTTTGTCGACGGACATAGCTATTTGTATAAGTGCTTCGTAGTTATTTGGTTTGTATAGAATTGGTGAGAAGTTCGGCAACATTGCCTATTAGCTTAGTACTGCTCTGGATGTGAATTTATATGTACACCTAAAAAAACTTTATGTACGTTGATACCTAAAATAAATAGAATATGTCTTCGGACTTCAAATAATACCTGAAATAAAAATAACTATGAACTCGTAATCGTTTTCGAAACATGGTGGACTTCTCACTCCTGGACCCATATGGTGGACGTACACAAACCTTATAGGGAAATATAAGTAGCTATAACTAATATAAATATAAGATCGCCGTTCTTAACGCATACGTTCTTTTTAATGTTTTGCATAGTTTACTCATAAGTTTGTTTTTCTTTACATAATAACTCACATAAAAATATCATAATTATGCATTCTTTAAATTTTGTACTTGGCTGACATGGCAGTACAAAGTAAATATGACCTAGTTTTTATGTTATACATTAGACATAATTTTATAATTTAGCTGTGTGTAGTTCATAAGTTATATACTAAGTAATTGTTTAAGAAATTTTAGATAATATTTATGTCAGCACTAGAGTGATTTAACCTAGTTTAGGTAGAATATATTTATTATATACCTTTAGTTCTAAGGCCCTAATATAAATACTTAGTACATCAATTATTTCAATAAACAATTTCAATTTCAGTTACACTGCCGAATTCCATATTTCCTTATATGCATTCACTAGTTTAGTGAATAATTAAGTAACTTCGGTTTAAAATATTGTTGAATATATTAAAATTATAAAAACAAATCGCACTTATAAGACCAATAAATGAAAACAACAGGATGAAAATAATTATTGTTTAATGTTTAATTATAATAGCAACGTGAAATTCCAAACAACTACTTCAAAAGTTACTACTTCTAATAAAATTAGCCAGTTATGCTAGCGCTAAAGTAGACTAAAAACGTCTCTATCTCGGTACCAAAATTCATCAATATTAATTCAGCAATTAAGTATAAAAGCATAACAATCAAATTTACTCTCTCAATAATAGGCCCTAATTTAAATCATTTCATTTAATTTAAATCAATTGAGCGTAATTTGATATAAAATCGTATTTTATCGTATCGTATCGTAATTTATTACACACCTTTAAGCGTAAACAACACATATCAGCTATACTAAAAATAACATAATATTTCATTTATATTTAGTTCAAACACTGGTTACCTCAGTTTTTATTATACTTTTCTATACATTGGTATGTTTAATGTTGTATTCAATATTGAAACTAAACAATATTATTGTTATATATTTTAGTTACAACTAAGCCTTATACTTTTATAATTTTACTAAACAAATAAGACTTGACTAAGTATCATTAGAACTTAAAACGGGATATGTACCATACATATGTATTTATTGTTTCGAGATTCCGATAGTACGCAATAGTGCAAGCGCCATGATCATAACCACGTTAGCTTAAAATCTTATAAGAATTGACTACTAATATATAAATGAAATGCCCAGAAATAATTCACGTTTCATCATCTTCTTCAGTAAAATCATCATCCAGCAAAGTTGTAGTTGTATTAAACACTGTTTTGATCACTGATCTGAGAGTCTTCCTTGCACTTTGTCGGAGGAGCGTTAGCTTGAACTGCATCAGAACTATCAGGTATGTCGACATGAAGGACACGTTCTGCAAAATGAGAAGTAATTTTTAATAATTAAATTAAAATGCCATAATGAAATGACCCAAAATGAGGCCTATGTCCCAGCAGTAGAAACTTTATAATCTGATTTTGTACGTATATTAAATTAAATGACACCACAAATTTAACCCTTTGCGGTCGCGAGGTGTCAAATTGACAATTTACTTTTAATTAATTTAAATCGATAATGTTCGTTAATTTTATTCACACTACTAGTCACAAGTATGCATCATTTTCAGAAACTTGTCATTACTTCTCTAAATTAGAAAACTACTATAAATAGGTAGAATAGAATGCATGTCTGAAAAGACTACCTACATGCGCCTGACTGTTTATATTTATCATGCTCATGACGAGGGATCTTGAAATAAACCAGAACTAGATCAATACCAAATATTCTTTGTTTGAACTCATAATTATAGCAAAAAAAAAACAAGACTTCCAAACGAACAAATTTTTGGTTTGCCGCACATACTTACTCGGTTTTTAATCCCAAGAAAGTTGTTTTTTGTTCAAATAAATTATTATTAACCATGAATAATAAGGGTTTTTTCAGTCACTCTTGCGTTATGGGGCCGCGATATCTTGTTAGAACATTCCCGCGACCCTGGACGGGCAACCGTTACTGTTAGAAATGAATACGTGCCTGCTAGGGAGTTAAAAAGCTAAACAAAATATTTATCTATACATAAATATGCCCGCCTCCAATGAGATCAAACTGAAAACCAACCTTAAAATGCTTTAGTAAACATGCGAGTATGGAATAATTTCTTATTCAATTAATTAAGATCAACAACAATTCTTAGAAATTTGTTTTGCAGTCACAAACAAACCTTAAATAAACGGGAATTCAAATATAACATTTGACTATCAATATTTATTTATCGCTAAATTCATATTGCGACTTGAATTTGTATGAGTTTGTGTATGAGAATTGATTTTCTTATTCCGTATAGCTTAACAATCGATAGATTAAGTAACAACTGAATCTTCAAGATTGAGCAACGATTGCCTAAAGCCGTGAATGAGCTACTATCTTAGCATCAATCAATCCAACCAAAGGTTGTCTGTAAAAGATCGCTTTTAGCGATAAGACAAGACCCTTTTTAGTTGTTAAATCCTTATGTGTTTATGTTATGGTCAATAAAGAGTATACCTTTCTCTAGATATCGAAAATCCTTCGTGCCCCGAAAAGCACGTATTCGAAAAATAAACATGTTTGATAGTCTTTAGATAGTTTGAATCCAGAAAGATTCCAGTCAAGGCGCATGGCACCTATTTTACGAGTTGTGGAAGTCACTCGATAAATGATAAATGATCTTTATTTTGCAAATTGGTTATTAAATAACACTTTTACACGTCATTTTTTTCCATAAATATTAACTAGATGAGGCCGGTACTTCCTAACTGACTACCCTGAGAAGAAACACCGAAACAAACTCAGGGGTCCGTCTCTTTTAAAGTCCATACAATCTACACTGAATTAATTATATGGGAACCTTGTAGGTTTTGGTCTGAGGCGGTCTTTTGAAGAAAGATGCTCACAGATTTGAGTGGGCCTGTCCATACAGTGCAAGCATTTGTCAAATGACGTATAGCTCAACTTAGAACAAGGAGCTTAACGATTTGACGAACAATACCAAGGTAAGGGTAGGGTACCTTTGGGTAGGCCGCAAAAAGCACTCAAACTGCCAGACAATTTATTATGTTTAACTCGAATAAAAAAAAAAAAACCTACATAGTGCACATATTTACAATCGTTTATGAGGATTATGTAGATTAGTCTGAAATGGTCTTTTGAGGAAAGACCAAACATATTTGAGTAGACCCGTCCCGTCAGTGCAAGCCTTTGTCAGTTAGACTGTAAGCTCAACTTTGGACTACTAAGGAGCTCAACGACCTGACGAACAATGCCAAAGACGGCCATTTGAGTAGGTCACTAAAATACTCAAACTGTCAGACAACGTCGTAATAAAGAGAGAGTAAAAAAAAATGTAAATGGAAATTTAAGAAAAAAAAAACCACATAATCCTCGCATTTAAGGTGTCGATGTATAAAATACCTGCTAAAGCTACATCTAGACTGAAATTCGTTCCCTACTTAGTTGAAGGATAGGCAGATGATGAGTAGGAACCGGATTAAAATTTGCTATGTAATATTAATAATCGTCCTCCTCACCGATTTCTACCACAGCGGCCAATCTCAGAGGAGATTAGCGATATGTGCTGAAGAAAGTTATTATAGTGCACAAGTATGAGCGCAAGTACAGGAACACTCTCTGTTCCTTTACTCTCACAGTCCGGTGGGACGGCAATGCGACACGACCGGAGAGAAATCAGGCACAGGTCCAACAAAATAACGTGCTTTTCGAGGCACTGAGGTTATCACACCGCCAACTTCCAAACTTACAACTGTGTTGGCGCGACTACTAACGCCATCTATTGACACACCGGGACACCACATTTTATATCTACGAATAAGGGCTCGCCAACGTCGGTGACCAATCACAGCACGCGTTGTTCCCATGCAATTTTATATATAGAATCTCTGTTCAAAAATATTTTTTACAGACCGGTTAAGTAGACGCACAGCCTTACTGAGCTGATCTACGAGTGGCCCTACCTAAAAAAAAATTAAATAAAAAAAAAAAAATTTTTACTCCCTAATACACACTGCTTGTAAAAGGACGAATTAAAATAAACCGAAATCAAAGCAATAAATCCATCATTGAAGAGCACCTGCCTCCCGTTCCTGTACAAACTGAGAAATTTCTAATAGAAAAACTAATAGAACGTTCACGGGATAGATTTCTAGGTAGCTGTGTGACCTACCTAGAAATCTATCCCGTTACCTCATGCTCAACAGTCGGTGTGTAATATTATTAAGTTTTTTTTTTTAGTAATCCATTAACTATATTCGGTTTCCATCGCGCATAACATGCACTCAACTTTTCCCTTTCCACAAACAAGGAACTAACTCGAAAGGAAACTAAGCGCTGACTAACTGGAATATAATTAATGATCCTCATATTGAATGGATGGAGCATTTGTTCCGGGTCGGCGACTTAACTGATGATACCTTCTTTTATTTGTACTATCGCCAATAAACTTTAACGGTTCTATAAATAGAGATATCTTGTTTTATTGGCCGCTTTAAAGCAGCTTGATCGGGTCGTTGATAGGAAAGGTCTATGTGATGCCATATTTTGCAGAAGATAAACGTGGTCGCCGTTTATTGTACTTATGACTTGAATTTGCTATAGGAATCAAATGCAGAGAAGTAGATCACGGATCAAAGAAAGGGATGTGTTGGATCTTTAGTAATATAACACGGGAAGAAAAATATTCATAAACATATCCCAAATTTACGCATTCTGTACTATACTTATGTAACAATGGTTTAAAATAACGTCTGGGAAAGTTTAGTTTTCTTTTTAATAAAATAAACGACGTTTTCATAGTGCTTAATGTAATGCACCGCCAATGCTAGTTTTTATGCCTGTAAAGGTCACATGACTGATTGAAAGCGGTCGATGGCCTTTGATGTTCATTGGGTTTTATTTTTATTTCAAACGTGATTTTTTTTTAACATTTTTATAATGTTTTAGCAGATTAATAAGTATTAAATCATAATGTGTGATTCTTATTTGACCCTTTCAATACCAAATCTTATTCTGCGCGTAATCGGCTGAATGCTGGCTTTTTTGTGGGACCTCAGTGTTATATATAGTTATGTATGTTCTTTTCGTTTTCTGTTTTATCGTGCTTGTTAGTGCATATCAGATTTAAGTTACGTATGCCATTGAAATTAATGTAGATTAGCTGTTAGTTCTACTTTGTCAATGAATATCGCCAGAATTCAAATAACTCGATGAAAAAATTATGTGATTTTCATTATCATTTGGGGTCTTCTTAGATATAAAATGGAACCAATAAAAATTAAATAACTGCACCAAAATTACCTTGTTATTTTTCAAGTGTCAGTAAAACAATGTCCTTAAATAGAAGAAGCATTCTTTTTTAAACATTAATCAATCTATAAAGGTTTTGGTTGAGGATTGTCTACTTATTTAAAACGAGTATGAGTAATTAATACAAATGATTGTCACTAAAACTCTAACAATACAACCAAAAGTGGCTAACAATGCGGTCCTCCACAGACAAATATTTACTTGAAGAGAAAAGTTTTAAACTACCAGTTGTTCTAGCACTAAAACCGGTGTTTGAATTGCAACACAGTTTAAATTTAAATGTACTTGTGCGTGCCCGTGTAGTCAAAATACGACTATAATTGAAATTATTTGGAATATATTGTAACTAACCCCCCCTTGCAACCCTTGGATTGAAGATTTGATTGGCCAATGATCGTCTCACCTACGTTATGTTTATAAGTAACCCGAGTCTTTTAGAGGAAAGAGACTATTTACAGAAATGGGTAAATGACTTTGGTTAATTTAAATTAATTATTTCTGTGGCTGAATAAAGGTCTTGATCAGATGATTAAACATAATAAAGTTTATTCTTAAATACCTTAAACCTAAGGAAGACAATTCAGTTCTTCCTGAATTAAAGATGCTAACATATATACTTGACTATAAGGAATAAAGGAATTAGGAAATCTGCCTCTACAAATTTTGTATTTTGTAGAAGTTAGTAGGCTCCATACCAAACGCCTCAACTAAAATGAATGCCAACCACTATGTGCATTCCCTTCAGATGGGATATTGGATTCAAAACGGTTTTAAGTCCTATACAGTAATTAGGTACAACCATTCAGTCCAACATTAACCAATAATAATTGAACACTTCAATTAGTATGTTGCTTTTCATTCTTAGTAGAAGGTTAAACCTTAGTATATGATAGGACTAAGCCTATAATTATAATGGTACTGAGACTCTTTTATAAATTATTGAGATGTACTCAAGTCATTAATATATCACAATTATTTCACAACCTCTTTATCCAAGAATTTCACAAGGGGTCAACAGGTAATGTCACACCAGTCTAGTATCAGACAGAGCCAGAATTTACACGAAGGGGTCCCATAAGTGCTCCTACTCCTCATAGGGTATCAACGGAAACACCCATGATATTCCATCAGTGCCGGATGCCTACATACATCGAAATGATGAGAATCATTCCCATATTATTCCTCCCATGGAATTCCAAGAATTAGGTTATTAAATTCATTTATCATAATTAAACTGTTTCAATTATACTAATCATGCTGGAGTGAAATAGTATCACAGAAATATTTCCCTATAATTTGTTTAAAGTTAGAAGGAATGGGAAGGAAATGATTAGTTGAAAAAGAAGGGATTAAGGAAGTGGTAGGGCCTAGCTAATTAACTTGCAATACTAATTTAGTCCCAGTTAACTATGTAAGATTGATGTGGTGAGTTGAATCAATAACACAATGTTTTGTTGGCCTACAAAACATTGCTTACCAATTACAGTTGTAGAGTGTGCATAAAGATCTTTGCTGCATGTGAAGTGTTCCTGCTTGCAGTAGGATATAATCACCAATGAGTATCTTCTTAGGAGGCTACACTTAGAAGGGGTTTGTGAGGTCCCTTAAATTCATAACAACTCCTTGAATAGACACTCGCTTATGAAAATACTACAGATTGTGTAAAGTCAACTGGTGCAAGATTAGTATATTCATGTTCTTGAAATAACTCTAATCTCACGACGAAGTTCCGCGGAACTAACTACACTTATTATCTAAACAACTCTACTATTCAGCTTAAGAAATGAACCTACACAACTTGGTTAAGTATGAATTACTTTCAATAACAAGTTATAACCAGTTTCTGTCTGTTTCAAATCATAAGTGAACTGATTTGGCCTACTATAGATTAACTACGCATATCTGCTTAAGTTTCTAATACTAGGTATATGAAGAAACAACTTAACTCGAAGATCTGAAACTCACACAATATAAAAATAACAAGGAAAATTTACAATAAGTATGGAGGTGTATCTGCTTATATTTCTAATACAACCTGGAAGAAATAATTCATCCTAAATTATGTTAAAATTCACATAGCACTATAAAATATCAAGGAAAACCGAAAAATCACAATAAGAAAAACATCATTAGTTGACATCAAGCAACTGTCAAAAGCTTCCACTGACATTCCATAAACAATTATAAACCATAAAGTGATTAAAGTTTACTCTAGTTATACAATAAGTGACTTTATAAATATCTCTTAATAATTGTGTAAAACATTAGTAATTCCTAAGTGTCACCGATTATATTAACTAGGAAGGCCATGTTGGTTTCAAATACTCCACTCTAATGATATGTCTATTGATAAAAGAATTCATTTTAGGTTTAAATAAAATTCAAAATATAAAATAATTGTTCAAGTAATTAAACCAAAATGGCGAATATAAGAAAATCATGTCACTAACCTTTGGTGTCTTCTTTGGACTGTGAGTTATCATGTAATTAAGCTCCTATAAATATTCCTAATTCCTATCTTTTCATCTTCTCCTACTTTACAAAGGGTACCCTTATTAAATATTGTAGACCTTTTATTCTTCCCAAATTACAAGATTGTATTATAAATTAGCTAACCGGTGTACATGATAACCCACAGTGATGCAGTTCTCTTTCTGGAATTCCTTTGTTCTGTAAGAAGCAAATTTAACCTTCCCCATGCCATATAATAAAGTGTTACGAAGGAATAAATATTAAATATCTTACTAAATCGCGAGGGAGGTGAAGTGGTTCTCATATACGTCCATCACAAGTGGTACACGCTTCTAACTACTATTTATTAAATTAAATCTACTCGTAGAAGCTGAAAGAAAATTCCATATTAACTTATAACTACATGTACCTCCGGTACACGATTATGAGTAACCACAGTATTGATTGTCTTTTGTCGCACTTCCCTTTTTACCATTACCTTAAGGAATACTAATCCTTAAAATTTTGGATATTTTTTAATACACCTAAAGGTAATGATTTCATTTGGTAATAAATTTCGAACAAGATTTTACAATAATATTTTTAGAAGCTAAGTATCTATATTCACGTCCGTGCTCATTTCCAAGGAACAATTAAATATAGTTAAAGAATAATATTATACTACTTAGTACATTCACACATAGAAAGCTTAACACTAGGTTATAGCCTTCTACTTGCAAAGGAGAAAACTTCATTCGAAAAGCTTTCGCCCCTGTTAGTACCTTTTCTTTTTCTCATCAAAGAGTTCCAATGAATTCAAGTATTTAGTATATAGCACAGCCTAACCACCCTAATTCCCCATATTAAAACTAGCTGAAAAGGTGGTATTATTCAGGTTAAATATTTGAAAACAATGCACAGAAGGTGTATTTACTAAATTATTGAGACTTATAAGTCTAGTATTGGTTGAAGTACTCCCTAGCCTTACAGTCTCAGTCAGTCGAGAGATATCTACAAATTATCTCAATACTATGACTCCAACCAATACCTCTGCAAATTCGTGAAATTGAGTTATGTTATAGTGAATGTTCAATATATATATAAACCTATTACTTCCTTATTATTTTCTTTCTTAATTATGTTATGGTATTAATAATTATGACATGTTGAATTTCTATAGACCAGAAACTCACCCCCAGCAGCTGTGAATCACACCAGATCCCATCTAGAAAGTCTCGAATTTAATCGACTAGTCAGGACCAATGGACTCACCTACCCCTTACCATAACCCAATTATATTTTGTTTTATAAATATTTCGTTTCTTATTTGTATGTGTTATGTAATAATTCTTCTATGCATTCATTCTACGTGTCGTGTATATTTGAGGTAGTGATGTGTAGATATTAACTTATAAATAATTGTGTACTTATTTATTTAATGCTGAACCTAACAATCCTCATGATTTATCGTATCTAGCCTGGAGTGATAAATCATTTAATATTGAAAGCGTCCCTGTGATTTTATCGATCGAATCGATAAAATAAACTATCACTGATGTTATCGAGTTTACTTGAATAATACCACATACTACACATGAAAAGACACACACTTTTAAGAACAGTAATATCACATCCTAATATAATTTAGAGATAATTTGCTTACCAAATCTTTAACTTATTAAATACAAAGAACAATTTAATAAACAAATTATCTTACTACTCATAAATCAAACTGAATAGTATTCACATAAAACATTAGTATAGAACCTTCTATGGTGTATTAATTTATCAATCAGTCAATATTAAAAATAATTCTATTGTAATAAAATATATTATTTGGTTTCTTAATTTAATATACTAAATTAAATAGCATAGGTACATCTGCAATGAAAGTAATCTAATTTGTATTAATATGATTTGATTTAACCTTTTCATTTACTCTATTCTACCACTGTCTATTTAAATAGGATTATAACTTAGTAGAATAAAATTAAACTCCAACATAATTTCCAGAAGAATTATTTTGCAAATATAAATGACGAGTTATAGAGTTTATTTCACATAATTAATAACACTTCGAATTAAATACCCAATTCTAATCACCATAATAAGATTCTCAAAAATAAAGAATATTGACTTACCAAATTCTGATGACTCAAACCCACAATCACTGATATTAAATACTAGATCGACTCTCGCCGTCGACTCTCGACAAATTTCTTCTATTTTCTATCTCGAATCCCGCGAACATTAGCTTATATATACTCTAACTTCCCTCTCAACCACCGCCTCCCACGGTCCGGGTCCCAAAGGCCTAGCATGAGTCATTCAATGCGCAGAAGTCCACTTCTAGGGGTCAGCGATTATCAGCGGAATTCGAGGTATGACGCAACGCCGCGGCGCCGTTCCCACAACGCGAGACCGGCACGTCAACAACTCTGGCTCCTCTCAATACTTGAGTACACGAAAGCTGAACCCTTTGTTTTTGTTACGAGGCCCCTTTGTTTGCATTCGCGTTGAATCAGACTAGCCCACTTAAGATTATGTACATTCACCCCCCAAAATTTTAAAAGGTGTATCCGATTAAAATTTTGTAACCTATACCGGGTTGTGCACACAGTAATCTTCATGTCGTTATAATGTCAACCCACGGTATTAGTATAATATTCTCCTATGTTTTATTTTCCTTGACCATCAACCTTGTAATCTGTTCATAATTAGTCATGTAGATTTAATATGGTAAAAAAAAATGAATTAAATCAGACTTACTTTATATAAAACAAAAGAATTACGTTCTCCCATCTTAAACTCTTGTCTCATCTCTCATAACCAATCATAACAAATCACGTCTTCTATCAAAATTTGATGTAAATAAATGACTCTTTTATCAAGTGAGTCAATTCGAAAATAAAGAATATTATCTATCCACTGACAATGTTTATATGGATCAAATGTTGATCCATAACCAATCATAACAAATCACGTCTTCTATCAAAATTTGATGTAAATAAATGACTCTTTTATCAAGTGGGTCAATTTGAAAATAAAGAATATTATCTATCCACTGACAATGTTTATATGGATCAAATGTTGATCCAATCTTCTTTGCGTATTAATAGTTAAATCATCTAGATAATTTATACAAAACTCCCTAACTTCCGGTCCTAGAATAACATCCATGACCCTACTAGAGCTACCAACTGATGTATATAATGTATGATTTCCCATTAGACGTGAATCCTGTAAATTGTTTACTTTCCTCTGTCAATGTACCACAAATAAACGATTTGATTTGATTTGAATGGAATCTGAAAATATGCATTATTCATATCTACTATGTTTATGTAGTTTACCCCATGGAACGAACTCAATATATCATTAATAATTAACGGCTTCTCTGAATCAACTACCATATACTTATTTATTTCTCTAGCATCAAGTAAAACTGTATTGACCCATCTCTTTTTAATGCAAAAGTTAAAGGACTACTATAAGGTGTAGTTCTGCGGCTAATTATTCCTTATTCAACCATTTCATTTCATTTATGTTCCATTTCATCTCGATAAGCGTATGGAATAGGGTAAGGCCTTCTTATGAAAGGAATGTGTTTTACCATTTTTATCTCGTTCATAACAATTAGTACGCCCTAGTTGAGTTGAAAATAAGTTGATATGTTTTTTCAATACAGCTTGTAATTTATTTAACTCTGATTCTCCCAAAATTCCCTTTCTTTTTATGCTTTGTATTTTATCCTCTAAATGTTCATTATTCATATTCAGTAGAAAATTATCAAGGTTTAAGGTATTTATTCTAGTTCCTTCTTTAACCAACAGTACAAAATGTTCCCTTCCCTCGTATTTAATAAGTATGTGTAAGTATTTTCCTTAGCCAACTGTACTATTGTTTCTTATTTTCTTAACCAATCAAATCCTAAAATTAATACCCTGACTAATTTGGGAATAATCAAGAATCCGGTCTCAATTGCTATATTTCCTACTTTCATCGGTAGCATAACCATCTGCTGTACCTTGGAGCCTTTTTGACCTACTGCGCCCTTTATTTGTATTGAGTTTATAGGTAATAATTCTACATTTACATTGTAACTCTTAAGTTTTTGCTAGAAATAATCTGAAATACACGTTATATTACTACCCGTGTCTAATAAACCTCTATTTTGTAAATTAAATATCTTTAAATCAATTTCAGATTTTACAAATCCTAATTGTTGTTCCTCTTGTTCACTTTCATTAAATACTGAATTAACTAAATTTTCTTTTACAAGAATTTGTTCAATTATCATATTTGATTTAAGTTTGAAAAAATTTATAATTCTAGTTGTGTCTAGATCTCTCGAATCAACGTCGCTTGAGTAACCTAAACCACACTTATGTAACCAACAACAACCTGTGTGTTTTCAATTGTACGACGTCCCTGTGGATAATTATATCCTAACTAGCACTCACGCGGGGCCCCACCCCCGCGGACTCCATCACGGCAAAACACAACTCTCCCTTTTTTTTGCAGTCGCGTAAAAAAACAACCTATAACCTTCCCCAAGCTTCAAGCCACTTCCATACCAAATTGCATCCAAATCCACCCAGCACTTTCGAAGACTAGCGCGCTCAAGCAAGCAAACAAACAACCAAATCAACTCCTCCGCTTTATAATATTAGTATAGATAATAACTTTAATTCATTTTATACTTTCTCCTCACCCCCCAAGTCTAATTCCCTTACAAATCTTAAGCAATATAAACAATGTCTTACTCAATTCACCTTTTTCTACATCTTCCTAAAGTTTACCAATAGAACACCTCCTTAATTATAAACTTGAACATCAATGGTATAGTATTAGTACTAAAAAATACTCGAAATATCAATGATACATCATTTATACATAACGTCGCGGCTCGCATTGGACGATGGTATTTTAAGTTTATTAACATCGACAACATGATGTGACTGTATTATTCGAATAATCGATTCATACTTGTCCGGTTTTAGTAAAATTTTAAAGGGTACATCACTATTTTCGTTTATGACTTTTTCGTTTTCAGGTGTTATCAAATACCTAGTTTTTATTATTATTTTTTTTTTTCAGCGTCTAAGCGGATTAATATGTGTTAACATTGCCTACACATTACTGTGCCTATCGTGCGTTCTTTCTTTGTGAATATGTGCGCAAATTCGACCGTAAGTGAAAGTTTCAAAAGTGAAAACAAATCACATCACTGTGAGACAAAGTTAGTCCGATTTGTCCAATGAAGGATACAAGTATTTAAACAAGCTCACAACGAAGCCAGAAAGGTACATTATATATCATGATAATGGTCATAAATTACCAATTTCTCATTTTTTCTGAAGCCTTACCCAAAAATCAAAGTACATACTTTAGAGGTTATAAAACTCAAAATAATCTTGAAATTTAATTCTGATCAGTTGTAATATATGCAACCGAAAGACAGATCCCACTTTCAGATAATAGTCTCTTCAACTCTTTCCATTTCACGAACACCAAATTGTAGGCTATATAAGCCTACATATAAAATAGAATTGATGACCAGATATCCTGGTCACGGCGGCACCATATTGTAACTAACCCCCCCTTGCAACCCTTGGATTGAAGATTTGATTGGCCAATGATCGTCTCACCTACGTTATGTTTATAAGTAACCCGAGTCTTTTAGAGGAAAGAGACTATTTACAGAAATGGGTAAATGACTTTGGTTAATTTAAATTAATTATTTCTGTGGCTGAATAAAGGTCTTGATCAGATGATTAAACATAATAAAGTTTATTCTTAAATACCTTAAACCTAAGGAAGACAATTCAGTTCTTCCTGAATTAAAGATGCTAACATATATACTTGACTATAAGGAATAAAGGAATTAGGAAATCTGCCTCTACAAATTTTGTATTTTGTAGAAGTTAGTAGGCTCCATACCAAACGCCTCAACTAAAATGAATGCCAACCACTATGTGCATTCCCTTCAGATGGGATATTGGATTCAAAACGGTTTTAAGTCCTATACAGTAATTAGGTACAACCATTCAGTCCAACATTAACCAATAATAATTGAACACTTCAATTAGTATGTTGCTTTTCATTCTTAGTAGAAGGTTAAACCTTAGTATATGATAGGACTAAGCCTATAATTATAATGGTACTGAGACTCTTTTATAAATTATTGAGATGTACTCAAGTCATTAATATATCACAATTATTTCACAACCTCTTTATCCAAGAATTTCACAAGGGGTCAACAGGTAATGTCACACCAGTCTAGTATCAGACAGAGCCAGAATTTACACGAAGGGGTCCCATAAGTGCTCCTACTCCTCATAGGGTATCAACGGAAACACCCATGATATTCCATCAGTGCCGGATGCCTACATACATCGAAATGATGAGAATCATTCCCATATTATTCCTCCCATGGAATTCCAAGAATTAGGTTATTAAATTCATTTATCATAATTAAACTGTTTCAATTATACTAATCATGCTGGAGTGAAATAGTATCACAGAAATATTTCCCTATAATTTGTTTAAAGTTAGAAGGAATGGGAAGGAAATGATTAGTTGAAAAAGAAGGGATTAAGGAAGTGGTAGGGCCTAGCTAATTAACTTGCAATACTAATTTAGTCCCAGTTAACTATGTAAGATTGATGTGGTGAGTTGAATCAATAACACAATGTTTTGTTGGCCTACAAAACATTGCTTACCAATTACAGTTGTAGAGTGTGCATAAAGATCTTTGCTGCATGTGAAGTGTTCCTGCTTGCAGTAGGATATAATCACCAATGAGTATCTTCTTAGGAGGCTACACTTAGAAGGGGTTTGTGAGGTCCCTTAAATTCATAACAACTCCTTGAATAGACACTCGCTTATGAAAATACTACAGATTGTGTAAAGTCAACTGGTGCAAGATTAGTATATTCATGTTCTTGAAATAACTCTAATCTCACGACGAAGTTCCGCGGAACTAACTACACTTATTATCTAAACAACTCTACTATTCAGCTTAAGAAATGAACCTACACAACTTGGTTAAGTATGAATTACTTTCAATAACAAGTTATAACCAGTTTCTGTCTGTTTCAAATCATAAGTGAACTGATTTGGCCTACTATAGATTAACTACGCATATCTGCTTAAGTTTCTAATACTAGGTATATGAAGAAACAACTTAACTCGAAGATCTGAAACTCACACAATATAAAAATAACAAGGAAAATTTACAATAAGTATGGAGGTGTATCTGCTTATATTTCTAATACAACCTGGAAGAAATAATTCATCCTAAATTATGTTAAAATTCACATAGCACTATAAAATATCAAGGAAAACCGAAAAATCACAATAAGAAAAACATCATTAGTTGACATCAAGCAACTGTCAAAAGCTTCCACTGACATTCCATAAACAATTATAAACCATAAAGTGATTAAAGTTTACTCTAGTTATACAATAAGTGACTTTATAAATATCTCTTAATAATTGTGTAAAACATTAGTAATTCCTAAGTGTCACCGATTATATTAACTAGGAAGGCCATGTTGGTTTCAAATACTCCACTCTAATGATATGTCTATTGATAAAAGAATTCATTTTAGGTTTAAATAAAATTCAAAATATAAAATAATTGTTCAAGTAATTAAACCAAAATGGCGAATATAAGAAAATCATGTCACTAACCTTTGGTGTCTTCTTTGGACTGTGAGTTATCATGTAATTAAGCTCCTATAAATATTCCTAATTCCTATCTTTTCATCTTCTCCTACTTTACAAAGGGTACCCTTATTAAATATTGTAGACCTTTTATTCTTCCCAAATTACAAGATTGTATTATAAATTAGCTAACCGGTGTACATGATAACCCACAGTGATGCAGTTCTCTTTCTGGAATTCCTTTGTTCTGTAAGAAGCAAATTTAACCTTCCCCATGCCATATAATAAAGTGTTACGAAGGAATAAATATTAAATATCTTACTAAATCGCGAGGGAGGTGAAGTGGTTCTCATATACGTCCATCACAAGTGGTACACGCTTCTAACTACTATTTATTAAATTAAATCTACTCGTAGAAGCTGAAAGAAAATTCCATATTAACTTATAACTACATGTACCTCCGGTACACGATTATGAGTAACCACAGTATTGATTGTCTTTTGTCGCACTTCCCTTTTTACCATTACCTTAAGGAATACTAATCCTTAAAATTTTGGATATTTTTTAATACACCTAAAGGTAATGATTTCATTTGGTAATAAATTTCGAACAAGATTTTACAATAATATTTTTAGAAGCTAAGTATCTATATTCACGTCCGTGCTCATTTCCAAGGAACAATTAAATATAGTTAAAGAATAATATTATACTACTTAGTACATTCACACATAGAAAGCTTAACACTAGGTTATAGCCTTCTACTTGCAAAGGAGAAAACTTCATTCGAAAAGCTTTCGCCCCTGTTAGTACCTTTTCTTTTTCTCATCAAAGAGTTCCAATGAATTCAAGTATTTAGTATATAGCACAGCCTAACCACCCTAATTCCCCATATTAAGGCGCTCCAGACGCGAAAATAGGTTTAAACGCGAGTTTTATAATGCGTTAAAGTATATGATTCACTGCAGTTAACACAATCAGAAAAATATATGATATTCTTCAGGATATAATCTAGTTAAGTAGTGTGTTGAAAACATAATACAACAAATTTTAATTCATAGAAAAAAATCACAAAGATACCTCTAAAAAAATCTTTTAACGAATAAAAACCATATTAAAATACATACGATCATTCTGATTTTTTGACAAATTATTCAACAAGAAACATACTAACGAAATAGTGTTTTATTTTTTTAATCCAATCAATACATTTTCTGTAAATCGCGTATTATTATTTCGCAATATAATACGTACGCATGTGTGCGTAAACGCCTGTGTACCGACAGTGCCGGCCAACGCCTGTTGCTATATGGACGTGTCGCTTTTCTCGCCGATTTATTTCGACTCGGAATTGTTTGTAGTTATTGTAAAGTTTCGTCTGTAAATTCATTATTTTATTTATAAAATTCATTTTTTATATCAATTTTCTATAAATAATCTTCTTTCTTGTAAATATAAAATACTTCAGGTTAAAATAGCGTAACTTGATTTCAATTTTATTTTATAAATATGGGAAATAAAGTGAAGCCAGTTAAAAGGACTAAAAAACGTTCATATAAATCAAACGCCGTACATATGAACGATGTTAAAAGGTAAGAATATTTTAGATTACTAAATTATTTCTAAAATATTATGACACATTATTGGAACCATCTCAGTATTGAGCACTTTATTTTACTCGAATACGGTCAGTTATTTCATTACAATTCCTAAGTTCTATTAGCGTGTATAGTAGTGAATCGGATTGGCAACCGCCAGTGTCCTGGATCAAACCTAGGGTCTTATTTTGTCTTTTTGTCACTTCTATTTTATTGAAAGTACTTTTATATTATATTTAGATATTTTTGTAAATATTTTGTTGAATAAAAAAATAAATGTTTTCATTTTTTTTTATAGGAGAAAGAAAGTCGAAAATGTCAACGCCGAAGTTATTTTCAATGAGTAAGTATCGACACATTATCTAGGCTATAATAAAGAATAAAACAAAGTAAGAAACATTTTGTTTCAAGACCGCGGTTTATTGATATGGGCAGTAATGTGCATGACAAAATATCTGAATGATCTGAAAATTCAGATGTTGCTTATTCTCATACATAACTAAGTAAGAGAATAGGTATGTACCTAACTATGAATGTTAGTTGCCTAATCTTTTATTTGTAGCTCAACAATTTTACGAAATGAATACAAAAAATTGGCCAAGTGCGAGTCAGACTCGCCCATGAAGGGTTCTGTAGTAACTATAATAATATAATATAATATAATATAATATGTATATTTATTTGAAGAATGAAAAAAACCTTAAAAAATTCTTAAAACTAGCTTATTTACATTTTTATAACTACGCTAAATAACTTTGTTTTTCATAGTGTTTGTATGAATTACAAAGTTATATTTGCGGTTTTAGAAAATATGCTGTATCTCAAAAACTGCTGAACCGATTTCGTTCAAACCAATTTTGGTTGAAAGTTTACATTAAGATCTATAGACATATTTTTTTTTAAATTTTTCACTCCATTATCATAGAAGTTAGAGGGGGAGACACACATTTTACCACTTTGGAAGCTTATATCTTTTAAACGATTGACTTTATGAAAAAGCGGTCTTAGAAACCCTCATATCATTTTTAAAGACCTGTCCATAGATACCACACACACATAGGTTTCATAAAAAAAAATATTTTCATTTCTAGTTCCATGTATGGGGTATTTTATTTAGTTTTTTTCTTAATATCGGAAAGCGGTTTACAGAATACATCTACCTACTAAGTTTCACATGTATAGTCTTAATAGTTTCGGAATAAAATGGCTGTGACATACGGACGGACGGACAGACAGACAGACAGACAGACAGACGGACAGACATATCGAAACTATAAGGGTTCCGTTTTTTGCCATTCAGCTACGGAACCCTAAAAAATGAAATCTAAAATGTACCAACTTCTGAACCACAGAACTAGAAAATTTAGAATTGATATTTTCACGCAGTTTTAAAATTGACATGGTCACTAAATCTGTCTTAAAACGGGATATTTACTACTATATTTTGGCACAAGTAATATACAGGGTGGCAGGGACATCGACGCACAAACGCTTACCAGGGATTTGGTACATGATTCTGGACCCCCTGCGTTGGAATCTTTCGTCGTTTTTTTTTAATTTTTCAGGATTTTTCAGTATTTTTTACTGAAAACTGTATAAAATCATTGTTAATTAAAATATAAAATTCACTTGTTTCACTTGAAACAGCAATGTAAATAAAATTCGAAAGAGCTACCTGATCAGCTGTTTTGCTAGGGTTAATTTGCGAGATCAACATAACTAATCAGGTAGCCTTTTCGAGTTTTGTTTACATTACTGTTTGAAATAAGTGAATTTACTGTTTTTTTATTGCGTCGGATTTTTCGTAATTTTATGAAATTAAGAAAAAGCCGACGAAAACTATCCACGCAGGGGGTCCAGAATCATGTACTGAATCCATGGTAAGCGGTTGCGCGTAGATGTCCCTGCCACCCTGTATTTGTTGTTTATAGTTTCATCATGTCTGTCTGTCTGTCTATCTGTTTCTGTCTGTCCGTCCGTCCGTCTTCCGATAAACCGCTTTCCGACTTTGAGAAAAAAAAAAAAAAAATTAAAATACATGGAACCTCCCCATACATGGAAGGCTCCCCATATATGGAACTAAAAACTGAAAATATTTCTTTACATGAAACCCATGCGTGTGTGATATCTATAGACAGGTCTTTAAAAAATGAGATTGAAGTTTCTAAAACCATTTTTTCATAAAGTAAATCGTTTCCAAAGTGGTAAAATTTGTCTCTCCCTCCCCCCCCCCCCCTCTAACTTCTATAACAATGGAGTGAAAAATCTAAAAAAATATATGTCTGTAGATATACACTTTCAACCAAAATCGGTTTGAACGAGATCGGGTAAGCAGTTTTTGTATTACAGCATATTTTCTAAAACCGCAAATAGAACTTTGTGATTCATACAAACACTATGAAAAACAAAGTTATTTGGCGTAGTTGTAAAAGTGTAAATAAGCTAGTTTTAAGGAATTTGTAAGGTCTTTTTTTTGTCAAATTAATATACATGTTATATTATATTATTATAGTTACTACGGAACCCTTCATGGGTGAGTCTGACATGCACTTGGCCAATTTTTTTCAGTTGTTTCACAATCGAAACTCGAAACAAATAACAAACATGGTAAATAATGTCCCGCTTTATTTTGTAATGAATTTCATTACCACAAACTTTTTGTATTTTTAGATTGGAAACTGTGGCATCACAGAATGATCACGGTCGTGAAGTTATTGATAAAAGTACATATTCATCTGAGCAAGTACTAAAAGAAACCTTTAATACACAGGTAACTTCAACCGCACGTTACAGTAACATAATTTTGCGAGTTGTGTAGAATTAGTTTTATAAATAAAAATGGTATAATTCAATTTTAGGTGGCTAGTGCTACTGAAGAAAGTCATTGTGATGTCCAACCTGAAAACCAAGAAACTGATGGGTTAAATTATAGTGCAGAAGTAAGTTATTCCGTGAAAACATACTTATTTAAAATTATTTTAAGTTAAAACAATGTTTTATGGTATAAAAAAAAAATATTCATTTATTTTTACAGACGGAAAACTATACTCCTAAAAAGAACATACAAATTGGACGCAGGATTATTAATGTTTCCTATTTTTTTTTAAAGTTGTGTGAGATCTCAAATCACGGACCATTAGACTGCGGGCTATCTTCTCTTGAGTTAGTTGGTGAAAAGCTTCACGGCTTATCTTCCAAATTTACTTTTTTATGTAAAATGTGTAAACAACAATTTGTTATCATTAACGACAATGATAATTGTTTATCAATAAATACATGTGCTGTAGCTGGTGCAATTTCTATTGGTTGTGGTCATTCTCAGCTACAAGAATTTTCATCAGCCATGAATTTGCCAATGATTTCCCAAAAAACATACCAAAAGAACCACAAATTACTGTCGGAAAACTGGCAGCAACTGACACAACAGTCCATGGATCAAGCAGCTGAGGAAGAGAAAATTATGGCTATAGCAGAAGGCAGGGTCACAAAGAATGGTACGCCTATCATAGATGTGATAGCAGATGGTGTGTACGGTAAAAGGTCGTACAAAAAAAATATTCAGCTTTATCCGGCGCTGCTGCAATCATAGGTAGAAAAACAGGCAAACTTTTATATTTGGGAGTCCGAAATAAATATTGCTACCATTGTGATCGTGCCGAAAAGAAAAAAAAACAACAGTGCCTGAACATTTATGTTCGAAAAACTATTCCGGTCCGTCCACAGGAATGGAGAGCGAAATTATAGTGGAAGGTATTAAGCAGTCATTAGCTACCCACGGTTTGATTTACGGACGACTAATATCTGATGGTGACTCAAGTACTTATTCCAAAATTTTGCAGGCAAGACCTTACCTTGATATTACCGTCGAAAAAGTAGAATGCAGAAATCATTTACTGAGGAATTTTTGTAACAAAATGATGACATTGCAAACTGAAACCAAATATTTAAAAAGTCACAGAAAATTATTGACCATATCGCGAGTTTTGAGCATGAGATCCTGCATAACCAAAGCAATACAAAAAAATAAAAATGATCCCTGCCCAGAAGAGCAAAAATTATTTGAGGACATTTTACAAGCACATCATCACGCTTTTGGAAACCACCTTGAATGCAAAACACATTTCTGCAAAAAAACGGGAGATTTGGAGCAAAATGATGTTCCAAGTGACTTTCAGCTAAGTTCTTTGTGGCAGAGAATTAGTATAATGATACAAAGTATTGCTGGCCATGCTCGAAGTTTACTTCATGACGTGGACAGTAACGTTGTAGAACGCTATCATACATAGCATAATAGCAAAATATGTAGGAGGAAAAAGAGTTAATTTTTCCCTCAAAAACTCATATCAGACGCGATGCATTGCGTCAGCAGTGTCGTTCAATGAAGAAAATGCACTTTCGAAGCTTTATAAAAAAATTACCAATAAGAGCCCAAGAGGCAAACTGAATAAATGAATTTGAATTTGAATTTGAATTTGAAACTGTGGGAAGAAAGAAAGAAGAAACAAAAACTCCCTAGTAAAAGATATATAAAAAGAAAAAGAAGGCTTGTTTTCAGTAAAAAACAAGACGATAAGGATTATGGCCAGTCCTGTGAAAAGCCCGATATGCTGGTAGAAATACTGGATAAACTGAAAAACGAGTTTATGAAAAAAATTAAAAAGTCTGATTTGGAACGAGCAACAATTGAAAGAAAAACTGTTTTACAAAGTGATAGTGGAGAATGGCTAGAGATGAGAAGATCGTTATTGACTGCATCCAATTTCGGCAGAGTTATAAAAAGGCGTATTAATACACCATGTGCTTATTTAGTCAAAGATATTCTTTATCGAAACAAAATTGACCACGTGGAATCTATTAGACATGGCCAATTGAATGAAAAAATCGCACTTGCACAATTGGCTGTACAAGAGCGCAAAACGATTAGACCCTGTGGTTTATTTATAGACCAAGAACTATGTTTCTTGGGTGCAACGCCTGATGGATTAATTGGAGAAAATACTGTTGTTGAAGTAAAGTGTCCTTTGACAGCCCACAAAATGGGCCTAGCAGCAGCAATTGAAAATAAAAAAGTAAACTTCTGGCAAAAAACAAAAACTAGTGAACTAGCCATCAACAAAAAACATGCTTGGTATTACCAAGTTCAAGGACAGCTACACGTAACCCAAAAAAAATATTGTTTGTTTGCCGTATGGGAGAATGAAAAAGAAAAGCTGAAGACGGAAATCATTCAAAGAGGATACATTTTGGGAAAGAGAAATGAAAGAAAAATTGAAAAAGTTCTATTTAGACTGTATTTTACCTGAGATACTTGATCTCCGAATTTCAAGAAATATGAAAATTCGTGAACCATACGTAAAAAATAGAGATGAAAATACAGATAGAGATAAAAGTGACAAAAAAGACAAAAGCGAAATGGAATGAAAGCAAACTGTTCCGGTGCAGCAGTTTGTTTTTTCTCTGCACGAGCACATACAAGGCAGTATTTGTTTTGGATGCCTAAAAACAAAACTTGTTGTAGTAGAAAACTAAATTTTGAAGATTTGTGAAATGAGTAATTTTTTTCCAAAATTTGTGTATTAACATTGCGCTCCGTATGCGTAAATACGTCAAAAAATCACAAAATAAAATTATAATAATTAGCTTGTTTAATTTTTATGTATCCTTCCTGTTCGTTCACCTGTCCATCCATCCACCCAGTCCGTATCCCACCCTTTCATTCGTCTCTCCTCGCATCCGTAGGTATGTTCACTTCACACGCTGTATTCTTATAAACCGTATATTGCAAAAATAAAAATAACGAAAATAAACTGCTATTTTATACAAAAAGTTTATTCCCTTGGAAAAAAATAATTGAAACAGCTGTTTTAATTGCGATTTCAGAGCTGGTGCCATAGTAAAACTTGTTCATAATTATGAGTACAATAACCTCCTTTGGTATTACTTAAACTCTTTTGTAACACCCTGTATATTATTTTTCTTCAGAATCCACCATCAAACTTTTTGGATGTTTTCGTTTTCATTATATTATTCTTGATTCTGAAATAAAATATCTATAGGAATAAAAATTATTGTTTTTAACCGACTTCAAAAAAAAAAGGAGGAGGTTCTCAATTCGTCTTGAACTCTGCTGGCTGCTGGCTGGACCGGTTTGAAAAATTCTTTTTGCGTTTGAAAGGGTATACGTTCTAGTTGGTCCCATTGTTACGAAATCATGATCTGATGTTGAGATCCTGGAGAAATCGAGGGAACTCTTCAAATTTTTTTCTTCTTATAGTACCTTGAGCAGTTGCTTTTGAAAATTACCATTTGGGGAAGTTGAACTAATGATGAAGACCACAGATGGCCACTGAAACTACTCAATAATAAGTATTTCGTGGATTGCGATTCGATTACTTGAGTACGGATGTTAAGCACTTTATGCTCATCACAATGCATATGGTGATGTAGAGCTGATGGTGATGTACCAGGAGAACTCCTCAAAAATTAACAGCTCTGCACCAGGAAAAGCAATATTTTGTAAAAGGTGATAAGTAGTTGACATTTTGGCTTTTGTAACTAGATAAATTACAAACAGTCCCACTAAAAAGCGTGAAAAAAATTTTTTTGCAAAAAAATAGAACCGACTTCCATATAAAAACACTACAAAGGCAAAAATAACTTTAATTTCGGAAGGCGGTGTCAAAAATATAAAAGAAACTACAAAACAAATGATACCGACTACCGAAATTAAAGTTATTTTTGCCTTTGTAGTGTTTTATATGGAAGTCGGTTCTATTTTTTTGCTAAAAATTTTTTTGATAACCTAATGTATTAAATAAAAAATAAGAGAACAAAACTATGCACATATTTTAAAATAATAACAACACGAAAATATGTAAATATCTATAAATACATAATATTTAATAAATAAGACAACAAAAAGCTATACCGCGAATGAGATCTTGGTGATCGCCGCGGAAACGCGGCGCGAAATCCGAACGGGGACACACTGGACCGCTCGAGCTCTGTAAACTAGCCGCGAAATTACGATGTTAAATGTAATGAAAAACACGCATCGACGAAATTCGCGCGGTGCACCCCGCTGTAGGCGGGACTACTCGTGTCCCACTTCATCTGCTTCACCCCCTCAAATGAGGGGGTGCGCGGGGCATTCTCTGTGATGTGTCTGTGTGCGCCCGTTTGAGCAAGGTCAACGGGATTATATTGCGTCTTAAAACTAGCTGAAAAGGTGGTATTATTCAGGTTAAATATTTGAAAACAATGCACAGAAGGTGTATTTACTAAATTATTGAGACTTATAAGTCTAGTATTGGTTGAAGTACTCCCTAGCCTTACAGTCTCAGTCAGTCGAGAGATATCTACAAATTATCTCAATACTATGACTCCAACCAATACCTCTGCAAATTCGTGAAATTGAGTTATGTTATAGTGAATGTTCAATATATATATAAACCTATTACTTCCTTATTATTTTCTTTCTTAATTATGTTATGGTATTAATAATTATGACATGTTGAATTTCTATAGACCAGAAACTCACCCCCAGCAGCTGTGAATCACACCAGATCCCATCTAGAAAGTCTCGAATTTAATCGACTAGTCAGGACCAATGGACTCACCTACCCCTTACCATAACCCAATTATATTTTGTTTTATAAATATTTCGTTTCTTATTTGTATGTGTTATGTAATAATTCTTCTATGCATTCATTCTACGTGTCGTGTATATTTGAGGTAGTGATGTGTAGATATTAACTTATAAATAATTGTGTACTTATTTATTTAATGCTGAACCTAACAATCCTCATGATTTATCGTATCTAGCCTGGAGTGATAAATCATTTAATATTGAAAGCATCCCTGTGATTTTATCGATCGAATCGATAAAATAAACTATCACTGATGTTATCGAGTTTACTTGAATAATACCACATACTACACATGAAAAGACACACACTTTTAAGAACAGTAATATCACATCCTAATATAATTTAGAGATAATTTGCTTACCAAATCTTTAACTTATTAAATACAAAGAACAATTTAATAAACAAATTATCTTACTACTCATAAATCAAACTGAATAGTATTCACATAAAACATTAGTATAGAACCTTCTATGGTGTATTAATTTATCAATCAGTCAATATTAAAAATAATTCTATTGTAATAAAATATATTATTTGGTTTCTTAATTTAATATACTAAATTAAATAGCATAGGTACATCTGCAATGAAAGTAATCTAATTTGTATTAATATGATTTGATTTAACCTTTTCATTTACTCTATTCTACCACTGTCTATTTAAATAGGATTATAACTTAGTAGAATAAAATTAAACTCCAACATAATTTCCAGAAGAATTATTTTGCAAATATAAATGACGAGTTATAGAGTTTATTTCACATAATTAATAACACTTCGAATTAAATACCCAATTCTAATCACCATAATAAGATTCTCAAAAATAAAGAATATTGACTTACCAAATTCTGATGACTCAAACCCACAATCACTGATATTAAATACTAGATCGACTCTCGCCGTCCACTCTCGACAAATTTCTTCTATTTTCTATCTCGAATCCCGCGAACATTAGCTTATATATACTCTAACTTCCCTCTCAACCACCGCCTCCCACGGTCCGGGTCCCAAAGGCCTAGCATGAGTCATTCAATGCGCAGAAGTCCACTTCTAGGGGTCAGCGATTATCAGCGGAATTCGAGGTATGACGCAACGCCGCGGCGCCGTTCCCACAACGCGAGACCGGCACGTCAACAACTCTGGCTCCTCTCAATACTTGAGTACACGAAAGCTGAACCCTTTGTTTTTGTTACGAGGCCCCTTTGTTTGCATTCGCGTTGAATCAGACTAGCCCACTTAAGATTATGTACAATATGTACACTCTTTTGCAAAAAAAACGGGCGCCTAAGGAAATTTACGTTCTACGGTCGATTTGAGTTAATTAAATGAAATTTATTGCTTTGACGTAGTCTGTATACTTATAATCGTGTAAATTAATGCGCGTGAAGTGAATTCGGGCAATTAAAAGAAAAAAAAAACGACGGATTATTTAAAACCGATGTACACGCCCAAACAATAAGAAGTGGTCGGCAATAAAGACAAGATTTTTTTTTTACAGTTTTTATTAAATAAAGTTACAAATGTAAAAACCTAATAACGAGTGTGACCCCCTCTTGCCAAAATCACAGCTTGAATCTTTCTGGGCATGCTTTCCACGATATTTTTAATAACGTTTTGAGGAATACGTT
The DNA here is from genome assembly GCA_943138885.2 of Tholera decimalis. NCBI lineage: Eukaryota > Metazoa > Arthropoda > Insecta > Lepidoptera > Noctuidae > Tholera > Tholera decimalis. The sequence continues at coordinate 12,351,022 of OW964563.2, forward strand.
CCCACTCTTCTGCAATGACTCTTTTTAGCTCCCTGATGTTTTGTGGAGCAGGTTGCACTGATCTTACCCGTCTCTTTAGAACATCCCAGACATGCTCAATTGGATTGAGGTTAGGACTTCAAGCTGGCCAATCTAAACGATGGATCACAACTTCTTGCATGTACGCTTCCACGTCGCCAGAACGGTGCGGGCGAGCCAGCGTCCATAAAAATGGAATCTTCCCCAAGTGCAGTCAATGTGGGTTGTGCATATGGAATTAGGACTTCCATTATGTACCGGTGTGCATTTAATGTTCCATTTTCTATGAAAACTAACTCCGTACGCTCCGTCGAATTAATTGCTGCCCAAAACATAACGGAGCCTCCGCCATAAGGAGTGATTTCTTCGAAACATACTTCCGCATAGCATTCCCGTGGTCTTCGCAGCACTCGCTGGCGTCGGTCCTCTCCATACAAAGAGATTCTAGCTTCATCAGAAAACAATACTTTATTCCAGTCCTCCAGAGTCCATGAAGCACAGTTCCGAGCAAACTGAAGTCGAGCAACACGGTGCTCACGGAGTAATTTAGGGCCCCGAGCTGGGCGGTAACTCCTGATATTGGCAGCCAAAAGCCTCCTCCTGACCGTCCACAAGCTAACTTCTACTCCTCTTACTTCTTCAAGGCTCTTATTCAGGTCGACACTTGACGCTTTACGATTCCGCAACGCCTGACTCACCAAAAAGCGGTCATCTCTTGGTTCTGTGCATCGTTTTCTTCCCGAACCGGGTCTTCTTTTGACCGAACCGGTCTCTTGATACCGTTGCCAAGTCCTCTGGACAGTTGAACGACTCACATTTAGCCGCTGAGACACGTAAGTTTGCGAACAACCTTCTTCAAGTAGGGCTATAATTTTACCGGCCCTTATCGCTTTATCACTCATATCAAAAAGTGGTATTTAATGTAAAAAGAAAGATTAAATTGTTTAATTTGCAGAAAATATCCAAAAATTTTTAAAATATCGTAATCAGTTAAAAATCGTTTCAGCAATTCGCGCCATTAGTAAAGCAATTTTAGAATAATCCAAAATAATTATTATTTACCTTTTATTAATTTCAAATTTTAAATTTGGCACGTAAAGAATCATGCCAGGATGCTTCAAATAACATGCCAATACATCGTCAAATTATTAAAACCTATTTCTTGTTCTTCTTCATTGAAGTAGAGAAAAAAATCTAAAGTGCCCGTTTTTTTTTGCAAAAGAGTTTAGTAATGTAATTTTATGAACATAATTATCAGCTTTCCGCATTTTTTCCCTACATACATTTTCGCAAAAAAGGGGTAAAAAAAAATTCACTTTATGTATTAATATAGGTATAGATTGCAAAGTGTACTAAAAGGCTACAGACTGCTTTGCGGCGAAAATTATGCTTGTATAGGAAATATTCGTAGAGTTAAAGAAACAGCGTAGTAGGCTATTCCATCGGTACACATAAGATAAGATAAGATTTATTTCAAGCAAGGTCAATAACTTAATATCTAGGATACATTAATAACATTTTCAGATACAGCTTAATAAATAAAATTCAGTGAATATCTGAGTCCGAACTAGATAACTGAACATCTGTGTTTTAGATGGCAGCAATCTTCTTTAATGGTTATACAACGCTGGATACAAGACAAACCGCTAGTTATTAAAATATATGTTAAAGTTGTAATGATTCCGCTTTTTTTTTTCATTAGTCTGACCTGTCCCTCTCCTGGGACAGAGTTCTTCCCTCCATTTCTGACGGAACCTATCTAGTTTGTCCCGCCATCTCCTTCGTGGTCTGCCGCGACTCTGCTTCCCTATTTCAGGGCTCCAGTTTTGTGTTAGTTTTGCCCATAGTTTGTCCGATGATTCCACTTAGAACTTTTTGAAGACTTGTGCGTGTGCAAGAGGTTGGAAGTACATAATTCAATAGTAAAATAATAGTTTTGATTAAGTTCAATATCTAAGCGAACAGTTGCTAAGTTGTGTGCTGCAGCTTGATCCCCGTATGCTACAAATCCGAGTCTGGCTGTTTGTGAATGTGAGTGTGAATATTTATAAAATCCCCCAAAAAAACAGTAAAACGTGAATTGAATGTAAACAAAAACTTAGCTATAGCGATGGAAAGTAACCAAGACTGATTGTTTAAAATTATCAAAAGCACAAGAAACGTAAGTCTTTGTTTGAGTATGGATTTTATAGAAACAATTATTTGTTTGTTTATTTAAGGTTTTTTTGGTATCTATAGTTCATTTATTGGGATTTAAAACATTAAATTTAAAAAAAAAACACTGCCAAACCTAACTACTTATATACACAAAAAAAATGCTTAGGCGTCAAAGTATTTAAGTTAAAATAAAGTAAAGTAGAAAATAAGTTTAAATAACAATGTGACTAAGATTGACTTGAGTTGACTGTCGATATTTCAACTATCGTAACTTTGGTGTAGAAATATTTATTTCCTCATTCCCACTACATAAATGCAAGGGAGGCCTTTGCCAAATGCTACTGTCAATATTTTAAATTACATGATGTTGTACTTACAGCTGTAAATAGTTCCCGGTTAATATTGGTGAAGCCGTCCAAGTTCATGATGGGTGGGTTCTTGGAGATGGCTACAAGGAACATTTCCACTTCACGCTGCGTACTTCTATCCACTGCTCCGAGGTTCACGTTGAGGAGGCGGACTTGGAACTCTAGACCGACCTAGTAAACGCAATATTTTAATGAACCCAAGATTTCGGTGTGCTGAATAAGACCGTAAGAAACAATTATAAACCTTATTTGCGATTTAGTACACCTAAAATGAACGTTCTCTTGTAACATTCTTGTTTTCATTTGAATATTGAACTATACTTCTGAGGTTCAGATAACTCAGTTAGTTAGTCAACTGTCTAAAAAAATGACTATCGATATGTGTCATTGATGCAGTATTTAACAAAAACAAATACCAATAAAATGCTTACCAAAATGGATAAAAGCTTATCTTACTGAAACAGTAACATTCGTCCCAAATATAATTGAATTTCATCATCTACCACCGTTAGGTTTATTTTAATTCTTTTTTTGTATACAGTAAGCAGGCCTGTCTCACTCCACGTGTAGGTATCGATAACGCAAGTTCATGCAGCGGCCACGTTGGTGGGACTAGTCTATAAGGAACTCACGCACTCCTACTATAAAAATGGAGAATTATAAAAAAGGCAAAAAAATACTGTGCAGTGTTTAACTGTTTAAACACGGATTACAATCCAAATTTAACTTTTTTACGCTTCCTAAGGACTCTGAAAGGTAAGATCTGCTTTAAAGTGGTTATTATTGTTATGAAATATCATTATTGAAAATTATATTAAGTAGCTAGATAGGTAAGTATTAAATTACTTACGTATTTTTTTTTTATTGATCTTATAATTGGATCTTTTATATTGGCTCGCGTTTGACCACCATCTCACCTGATGGTAAGTGATGATGTGGTCGAAGAAGGAGCACGCTTGCCTAGAAGTAACCTATTCACTCTTATCTTAAAGACTTCCAGGTTAAAGCTATCAGGAAACACAGACTCCGGCAGGGAATTCCACTCCTTAGCCGTACGCAGGATGAAAGTATTCCCAAAACGTTTTGTGCGTAAGGGTGGGATGTCCACCATCTAACGATGGCGCATCGCCGTTTGTCTTGTAGTCCGATGATGGAACGGGTTTGGCAAAATTAGACTGTGTAAAGTTAGTATTAAATTTTGATTTTAGTTATGTATGTAGACTTGGCCAACTACCTACTTATAACAATAAATTCGGAGACTAAACAAAGAAACATATTTAAAACTCTCCAACTAATACGCTTGTGTCTGGAGTGGGTTCATTGCAATAATGTAATGGGTGGGGTTCGAACCCGTGACCTCTCGATCACAAGTTCGATCTTAGCCTAAGGCTATTGGTAGCTCTTTTATCTGTTCTGTGATTGGTAGTGGAATAGGTGATAGGTGTTTAAACAAAAACCAATTTTCAATACTCACTTTCCTAGAAGCATGATAGGCCTCATTACAGATGATGAACAGCAGAGTCATGCAGTATCCCACGATGACGAACAGACCCATCTCCTTATAGCTCAGCCCATGCTCCAGGATCTCTGACAGTGCACCGTACAGGGATATGGTGGTCGTGAAGAAAATCACCATGCAATAGATGCCGTACATGTTGGAGTATGCGCGACCTGGGAATAAAAAAATATGTCTTAGCACTCATACTTTTCAACATAGATAACTTTTTCTCTCAGACCTTATGCAATGCAATAGCGAACTATAATTCTGTAAACTAGTGGCGAGTATTTTTGCGAAATAAATTATGGTTATTGTTGTTATTGTTAATGATAATTAAAAGAAAATGTCCTCCACTCTAAACCACGAAAATGCATAGGGTAGGGCAGGGGTAGTGTAGGGTTTTGGTAGGGTAGGGGTAGGATAGGGGTAGTGGTATCGGTTGGGTAAGGGTAGGATACCACGCGATACAAAGTCGTGGTATACTAATAAATATTACATGCATTTAGGAGTCCATTGCTAAATGTGTTGTGTGTTCTGTAACTATGTTCGTATTGTATTTACTGTCTATATCACTGTAACTTGTGTGTATTAAAGTAAATAAAAATAAATGTATAATTGAGAAAGAAAGGGGAATAGTTATAGGGAGAGGTAATGCTCCTTCACCATTCTTTTTAACGCTGGTAGCGTTTGAGCACGCCCCTCTTCCTATGGGTAATGCATTCCATAAACGAGCTGCTTGTATAGTTAAAGATTTGTCAAAGAAAGAAGTGGAATGCATACGAATACTTAACTCTAGATTTTCCGATGATCTCAAGGATCTAGAATGTGTGTCACAAAGGAACTGAAAACATTCCTTAAGATAAAAAAGGAGTAATAGGATTAAAGAGCACATTATAAGGTAGAGAAAGTAAGTGAAGATTCCGGCGAAACCTAATAGAAAGCCATTTGAGCTGAGCGCGGAAATCAGAAACGTGGTCATACTTGCGCAAACCAAATATAAATCTGATACAGAGATTTTGAAGTCACTCTAGCTTGTCCAATTGGTCTTGGGTCAAGTCAAAATAGCTGGCATCAGCATAGTCCAGAATAGAGAGAAGGAGAGTTTGTGCAATTGCAATTTTAGTGGAGATAGGAAGAAACTTTTTATGAAGTCAATATTGTTCTAAAACTTTTAATGCTGTGCAAGCAACATTTTACGTAAGCTATACTAATGATATATTAATTATGGTCAATATATAAAAAGGTAGGTCGAATATACGTTATTGTACAACAAATTTAAATTCACCTATTTTTAGTTTTACCTGCAATCATGGTATTATCGCTGATTACTACACTCTTTTGCAAAAAAACGGGCACCTAAGGAAATTTACGTTCTAAGGTCGATTTGAGTTCGGGCACGCCGCAATTGCGGCGGTAAGTACCCTCTTTGAGGAGTGGCTAGATCGGCGTCACGGCGTCCTGACCTACCGCATGACGCAGGTCCTCACCGAACACGGAAGTTTCGGGAGGTCTGATGGGAAAGGAGGAAACGCCTGGGTGTCACCACTGCGAGGGTCGCCCTGAGGACACCGTAGAGCACACGGTGCAAGACTGCCCCGCCTGGGCAGAGCACCGACGTGTCCTCATGGCGGCGATAGGCGGAGACCTCTCGCGCCCGGCATTGGTCGAGGCCATGCTGCGGGGCGAGAGGGAGTGGGAAGCGGTCGCCTCCTTCTGCGAAGCAGTCATGCTCCCGAAGGAGGAGGCGGGCCGCGTGAGGGAGAGGATGGCGTCCTCCCTCCAGCCCAGCCGCAGTGGTAGACGCCCACGGCGTCGGACGTCGGCCGACGATCTCCGGCCACCGTAGGCGCGGGCATGAGGACAGCGAGTAAAGGGCAATTCGCTGTCCGACCATGGACCATGCCCGGGTCGACGGCGCGTTGTGTTCCACGCGCGCCTCAAAGAGCGTCAGCAACATGACGAGGCCCTCTCTGCAGAGGGCCGAAGCCTGCCGGGGTCGTGGGACTTATCCCATTACCGTGACCCCGGTACGTAAAGGGTTATTGAAGGAACACCGTGGATTTTAGTCAGTAAAAGTCTGACAGTCCCTTCCACCCTGCCCGGGGTGGGAGGACTTATTTGATAATTTTACCACGTTAAAAAAAAAAGTTCGATTTGAGTTAATTAAATGAAATTTATTGCTTTGACGTAGTCTGTATACTTATAATCGTGTAAATTAATGCGCGTGAAGTGAATTCGAGCAATTAAAAGAAAAAAAACGACGGATTCTTTAAAACCGATGTACACGCCCAAACAATAGGAAGTGGTCGGCAATAATGACAAGATTTCTTTTTTAACCAACTTCTGAAAAAGGAGGAGGTTCTCAATTCGGATATTTGTTTGTTTTTTTTTTTATGTTTGTTCGGGCATAGCTCCGTCGCTTGCCAACCGATTTGAAAAATTATTTTTTTGTTGGAAAGGGTCTACTTTTCAAATGGTCCCATAAAATTTTTATCGAAATCGGACGAGCCGTTTCTGAAAAATCAACAAAAGTAAAAAAAAATATTTACATTGATGATCTTTTCGTTTACTCTGCATTGTGTGTTTTGTTCGCGCGTTTTTAGTTTTTTGTAGTTTTCATTTTGGCTGTTATAACTAGATTAATTACAAATTGACCCACTAAAAAGCGCGAAAATAAAAACTTTTTTGCAAAAAAAATAAAACCGACTTCCATATCAAAACACTACAAAGCCAAAAATAATTTCAATTTCGGAAGGCGGTGTGAAAAAAAAAGAAAATACAAAACCAATAACACCGACTACCGAAATTGAAATTATTTTTGGCTTTGTAGTGTTTTGATATGGAAGTCGGTTTTATTTTTTTTGCAAAAAAGTTTTTTTTATTTTTTTTTTTAATGAAATAAAGTTACAAATGTAAAAACCTAATAACGAGTGTGACCTCCTCTTGCCAAAATCACAGCTTGAATCTTTCTGGGCATGCTTTCCACGATGTTTTTAATAACGTTTTGAGGAATACGTTCCCACTCTTCTGCAATGACTCTTTTTAGCTCCCTGATGTTTTCTGGAGCAGGTTGCACTGATCTTACCCGTCTCTTTAGAACATCCCAGACATGCTCAATTGGATTGAGATCAGGACTTCGAGCTGGCCAATCTAAACGACGGATCACAACTTCTTGCATGTGCAACGGTGCGGGCGAGCATTGTCGTCCATAAAAATGGAATATTCCCCAAGTGGAGTCAATGTGGGGTGTGCATATGGAATTAGGACTTCCATTATGTACCGGTGTGCATTTAATGTTCCATTTTCTATGAAAACTAACTCCGTACGCTCCGTCGAATTAATTGCTGCCCAAAACATAACGGAGCCTCCGCCATAAGGAGTGATTTCTTCGAAACACACTTCCGCATACTGTTCCCGTGGTCTTCGCAGCAATCGCCGGCTTCGGTCCTCTCCACACAAAGAGATTCTAGCTTCATCACAAAACAATACTTTGTTCCAGTCCTCCAGAGTCCATGAAGTACAGTTCCGAGCAAACTGAAGTCGAGCAACACGTTGCTCACGGAGTAATTTATGGCCCCGAGCTGGGCGGTAACTCCTGATATTGGCAGCCAAAAGCCTCCTCCTGACCGTCCACAAGTTAACTTCTACTCCTCTTATTTCTTCAAGGCTCTTCTTCAGGTCCACACTTGACGCTTTACGATTCCGCAACGCTTGACTCACCAAAAAGCGGTCATCTCTTGGTTCTGTGCATCGTTTTCTTCCCGAACCGGATCTTCTTTTGACCGAACCGGTCTCTTGATACCGTTGCCAAGTACTCTGGACAGTTGAACAACTCACATTTAGCCGCTGAGACACGTAAGTTTGCGAACAACCTTCTTCAAGTAGGGCTATAATTTTACCGGCCCTTATCGCTTTATCACTCACTAGCTTTTGCCAGCGGCTTCGCCCGCGTGGGAAGTTTTTCCCGTATAAATCCCGATCCCGTGAGAATTTCGCAAAATCCTTTCTTAGCGGGTGCCTACGTCATAACATCTACCTGCATGCTAAATTTCAGTCCAATTCGTCCAGTGGTTTGGGCTGTGCGTTGATAGATCACTATGTCAGTCAGTCAGTCAGTCAGTCAGTCACCTTTGAGTTATATATATTTAGATATCAAAAAGTGGTATTTAATGTAAAAAGAAAGATTAAATTGTTTAATTTGCAGAAAATATCCAAAAAGTTTTAAAATATCGTAATCAGTTAAAAATCGTTTCAGCAATTCGCGCCATTAGTAAAGCAATTTTAGAATAATCCGCACTAATAATTATTTTTCTTTTATTAATTTCAAATTTTAAATTTGGAACGTAAATAATCATGCCAGGATGCTTCAAATAACATGCCAAGCCAATACATCGTCAAATTAATAAAACCTATTTCTTGTTCTTCTTCATTGAAGTAGAGAAAAAAATCTAAGGTGCCCGTTTTTTTGCAAAAGAGTTTATTATTATTCATCCAGGCTGGCTTTGGATAAATTTCACTGGAACTATAAATAAAGAAGGGAGGGGAATGTATGTGTACTTCAGATACCTATCGTACACAAAGTAAAATTATAAGTTAAATACAATGCATTATCATGGTATCTTGGTGTGAAGGTACACAAATTTTACTTTTTTATGTCTACACTTAAAAGAGAACATTTATAATAGGCTGACAGTTTTACTAACAGCTTTTGAACTCTTTACCTGTAAGTCTTCTATATTATTTAAGTTAATAAATAAATAAATAACAAATAAGATAGATCTGTCAATTTAATTTAGTGTAGTGACTATATATAGGGATTCCAAATAAACATTCCGAACCATAAACAGTAATAAAACAGTGGTGGAGACTCTTTACTTCCGTATTCTGAGGCAATTTGTGGAGTAAATGGCCAGGTAGGAAGCTTATTCCTTGCTTTATTGTTCTCCATACAACCTCTGAAAACTACTTCGTTGTTTGTTTTTATCCTTGTTATGTACTAATAACACAAGTTATAAGGTACTTCCACTAACAAAATGAACTATATTGTTGTCCGAAGATACATAATTATGGATATACATACAATATTATGTAGGTATTTTCATGTATCCCTATATTGATATTGATTCTTGGGCACGTTAAGAAGATGGCTAAAACGCATGTTACTAAAACAGTTATGTGTGAGTATATAAATATGGATGTATTAAGAAGTGTCAGAGTGCTTGCGAGGTCAGTCTATGGATACCTGACTATATAGGGTGTCTCAAAAGAAAGTTTGTATTTGTTTTGCTTACTGTGAGAACGCAATGATTAGGAGGTAAGCGGCAAATATGTTAATCAGTAGCCTGATTGTTGGGAATTCGTCGCTATGGAGCGTTTGCGGAAGAAAATTGCCCATTGTATGTATGCAAATTTTACAAAAATATTATTTCTGCGACTATGACGTGAAGAAATTTTTCCAATTGCGCAAATTATATTTTAAAGGGGTGCAGCTTTAGATCTATGTGAAAAATGAGGTGTAGTTATGATGAGGAGTGTTGAACCAGTTTGCTTAAACTTTTCCCCCATTTCCGAATGAGAGGAATACGTGACAAGGACCTCGAATATTGTTGCAGAATTAATATTTTTGTAAAATTAGCGTATGCACAACACACAATGCACTTCTGAAAAACGCTCCATAGTGTCTAAATTCCCAAAAACCATGCCACCAATTGAAATATTCCCCGCGTCCCTCCTAATCACTGCATTCACACAGTAAGCTAAATAAATATAAGCTTTCTTTTGAGACACCCTGTATAACAAGGATCCTCCGTGCCTCGAGAAGCACGACAGGCCGTTGGTCTCAGCGGTCATTTGTAAATCTGATAGTTGATATTTAGTCAAAAGCCAGAAAAAATGACACAAATCTTGCCAAGAGATATATGTTACAAGGCTACTGGGTTGTGACAGTCAGATAGGCAGATAGGCAATCGGTCTATGTAACACTAGTACTTAGCTGCATTCGATTATACTGGGAGTCGACCCTGACATAGCTGGAAAAAGGCTAAGCAGATAATAAAAAAATAATAAATATTAAATAATAATTATAATATAATAAGTTTTAATTTTTTGTATCAAATGAAATATTGTAAGGTGTACAATAAAGTATATAATAAATAATGACAAGTAGTATTTAATTAGATTTCAAACTGTACTTGTGTGGCCTACCCAAATGTCCGTTGGTATTTTTTGTCAAATTGTTGAGCTCCTTAAGTTCTAAGTTGAGCTACACGATAACTGACAAATGCTTGCACTGTCTGGACAGGTCCGCTCAAATTTGCGTGGTTATTTCCTCAAAAGAATACCACAGACATGAACCTACATGCTTCTCATATAAAAATACAAATTGTCTGGACTTTAAAAGAGACTATGACCTCTGAGTTTGTTTCGGTGTTTCTTCTCAGAGTAGTCAGTTAGGAAATACCGGCCTCATCTAGCTAAACTTAACACGCAAAAAAACATGACGTGTAAAAGTGTTATTTATAACCAATTTACAAAATAAATATTTCATTTCATTTCATTTCAAACCATTTCTTTCATAGTTGACAAAAAATTTGTTGACGTAGTTAAAATACAATTAAACGCGTTATGTACACTTAAACTATTTTTTGTATAAAATTCTCTGTAAAAACATCTTAATAAATACACAAATTGGCTTACTTCAAAGGAATAATTTACTAGCTTTCTAAGCAATTATTAACGAGCCATCAATACCTAAGTCTAAAATGTCGTTATTAAGTAAGAAGTTTCTTTCTCTTAATTGTTTAAGCGTGAAAGGACAAAGTTTCTTTCAAGTCCCAACTCTTTAATCCCCAAAACAGCGTCACCAAAACCATTAATTATGAAATTATCGACAGTTCTCATCGCTTGAAAAACTTTGTCTCCTTAATAAAATACAGTACAATTTGTGGAAAGTAAAACAACAATAATAATGAAATATCTGTTATCCTACTGATCTACTAATCTATGTCGACGAGTATGCTAACACTATTTTAAATGCAAAAATTGAGATGTATATGTATATGGATATTTTTACTTAATCATGCCAAATTGGCTGGATGAAAAGATTAGGATAGATTAAGGTAGATTATTATAATCGGTAATACATACGCTCCTTTTCAGTCCTTTATATGGCTTATCTTTTCACTATAAGACCAGTTTTATAGTCTAGCTTATGCCTAAATCATAAAACTCTAAGATCCTACCTATGGATGCGTAGATTCACTCAACCATACCAAAGTGATTATGAAAATGTACAGTTCCTGTGAAGAAAATTTCACGTCAATTAGGCCTCGGAAAACAGCTTATTAATGTTATAGTTTGGATGTTTTAAGTCAATCACGGCTCTATAGTTGAATGATTTAAATTCAATTTTAAACACAGGTGAATTAAGCCCTCAATTTAGGCACAGAATAAATTGGTACTCCGGCTATACAATCGGAGTAAAGTCGCCAGTTACAATTAGAATTCAACCGAACATATCGCACCCTCATTAATATAAGGAATCAAGTCAAAATTTTTGCAAACTGAGGTTTTAAATGCTAAGGGCACAAAAAGAAATTCGCTACCGGTTAACTAACCGGTTAACTAACTATACCGGTTGGCTAACTTAAATAATAAGCATGTCATATGAAAAAATATTTGTAATTTAGGAATCCAGAATCTTGAAACGCAATTTCTCAAAAATCTACTTTTTTGAGTTGTGCCCTTCTAAGGGTGCGATATATTAATTTAGGAACGCGACGGTCAGAAACAAAAGCTAATATGTCTAAGTAGATGTAGCTGACTACTAGTGTTTTACATGGAGCGACTACCTATTTGACCTCTACAACCCAGTTACTGGGTAATACGATACCAAGTGGTATCGTATTACCCAGTAACTGGGTTAAAAAAATCTGAGATAAGATAAGATCATTTTATTTGTCCAAACATGAGTATACACACAAAAGAAAAGCATGCAAGTTGTTAAGGGATAGTTTACACAGGTCGTCATGTTTGCCATATTTATACAATGGCATACAAATATTTAAGGTGAGTAGGTATATGTAAATTATAATTATTAATAATTTCGTATTAAATTACACAGCTAATAAAGTTATTTAAATAATTAATAAAAACAATTTAATTTTATATAATTCAATAATTAAAATATCACAGTCACAGTTGACTTGTATAACATAGTCAAAACAAGTAAGTAAAGTTATTACAGTCATTTAAAGTAGTCAATTAATAGGTAAAAGTTATAATAGTCATAAATTAAAATTCTTTTCACATAAAAAATCATCAATCGTGTAGTAAGCTCTTTCGGCTAAGAATTTTTTAACTTTCAATTTAAACTGCACATCAGTTAAAAGCTTCCAACTTATTGGCAATTTATTATAAATGATTGGATCTGTCCTGCTAAGTAGCAGGACTGATTTTCTGGCTCCTGACTACTCTTAACGACTGTCACAAAAGTACAAATCATAGCAGGGACCGACGGCTTATCGTGATTTCCGAGTTACAGAGGAATCGATATGTGAAGATGTTCACCCATCAGCGGACCAACCTCGGCAAGTGTTGCTTAACCTTTTAATTAACCTTTTAATTTAGCCACGAGCTCCTTAAAACAAAAGCTAATAGATATTAGTGAAATAAAACAATACTCTCGCAGCATGTACATTGAATAAAATGCCAATAGCTTCGGGAAATGTATGGAAGCTGGTGCCTGGACAAACTACGCTGTTAGTACGGTCGTTGAAACAAAAGAGCAATTCGCGCCAACAGGCATGAAACAATAAGCACTGGGCAATTTGCTAAACTTGTGAATGGATCGCTGATACTTTTATTTGGAGCTACTGATGCGGGCATCACGTACAGATAACGGGTGTTTTTTATGTTGTGTCGATTGCTTAGAGTTGAATTGTAATTGAATTATAAATTTAATGTGCCTGCTGTTTTTAAACGGTTGTTTATTTAAACAGAACGAAAATAGTAAGTACCAGGCTAACGCGTTACACAATCATAATTATTGCACGTAGATTTGATTTTATGTATCGTTCCAGTTAAATGGTTAATTTTTATTTATTTATTTTTAATAATCAAATATTACACAGTTGGTTTTACAGTGATCCCCAAACTAGACGTATGTTTGTATCTTATCTCATAAACTAACAGTCACGCGGAGCTACGCTCGAGTTGATTTTATCAAGATAAAAACATAACGATCCTTCTTTTGCAGCTGGGTAAAAAGTTGCATAAAACCTTTCTCAAGCTTCAAGCTATTATATTTCATCAATAACAAATTTCATCAAAATACACCCTAAAATTTCAAGGATTAAGGCGTTTTCCGCTCTGCAATATTAGTATAGATATTCTAAAGTGATCATTAACAAAAAACAAATAAGAATAAAAGCTTAAAAAATAAATGTTATAACTAGCTTTATATGGCTTATCTTTTCATTATAAGACCAGTTTTATAGTCTAGCTTATGCCTAAATCATAAAACTCTAAGATCCTACTTATAGATGCGTAGATTCACTCAACCATACCAAAGTGATTGGCAGTTGTAGATGAAATTTGGCACATAGATAGATTTCTATCCCGGAAAAATGTGTGAAATTAAATAATAGCTAGCATGGTATAGGCACAAACCGTATCTCAAAAACAGATTTACACACCGAACTATCAGCCACTTTCGTTCAAAAGCAAATCACAACCGGAAAATTAGACAAATACCTATGATATTGGGTTTCAGTTTCAGCTTTCATATTTAGCTTACAAAACCGATAAAACTCTAAAATCACGTACCCAACTGTTGCATCATATGCGATAGATCGACCCACAGATGTCGGTACTGAGCTACTTTGAGCGCAGGTTGCTCAGCCTCTAACGCCTTGTGCAGATTCATGGCCAGACCTCGAGACGCGGTGCCGAATGCGTTGCAGTTTATGTACCTGAGTATAAAGGAAGTTGAAATTTATTAGACTATATTTCAAGAAGGAAAATCTTATTATAGTTTCAGTGATAAACCTAAAAAAATTAAGACATCAAAACAAGTATGAGATAAAAAGGCGGTCTATTTTCAAACATACTCATCTTAATATTTTATTTATGAAAAATTCGAGTTCTAATTTGAGTTTTTCAAACTTAAGCGCTTTTATTCGATAGTCGTAGTCACGCGGGGCTTCGCTTCCGTGGACTAAATCACGATAAAAATAGAACCCTTCTTCTTTTGCAGTCGGGTGAAAAATTCAATAAGTAAAAGCTTCAAGCTACTTCCATACCAAATTTCATCCAAATCCACCATAGATTTTCGAAGCACGTTTCAACAAACAAACTTTTCTGCTTTATAATAATTATCATTATAGATATCACGCACCGCATTTTGACTTTCGAACGCATTTTTGACGATTAACTCGAAAGATGCCTAAGATGATACATTTCAAACTGAACATCATTCAGATACTTACCAAAGTGAACAAAACCCATCCAGCATGGCAATGATATGGTAATAAGCGAACGAATGCCACAGTTCAAAGTCATCCTGCAGGTAATGTTGCGACAGGATCACGGCGAAGCTTAGACCCCAGGAGAAGACGCAGAGACCCCAAGTGAGGAAGTATAGGTTCGGGAATATAATCGGCGTACCTGTGATCTTAAGGTACTTTAGCTGTAAGTGAAAAATAAATATATATTATTATAATGATAAAAAACTTTTTAACAAAAAACTCAACCAACTTCCATATCAAAGCACTACAAAGGCAAAAATAACTAATTTCGGTAGTCGGTGTTATTGGTTTTGTATTTTCTTTTTTTTTGACACCGCCTTCCGAAATTAGTTATTTTTGCCTTTGTAGTGTTTTGATATAGAAGTTGGTTGAAGTTTTTGTTAAAAAGTATTTTTTCACGCTTTTTAGTGGGTTGGTTTGTAATTTACCTAGTTACAAAAGCCTAAATGTCAAATACTTATCACCTTTTACAAAATATTGCTTTTCCCGATACAGAGCCGTTAATTTTTGAGGAGTTCTCCTGGTACTTCACCATCAGCTCTACATCACCATATGCATTATGACGAGCATAAAGTGCTTAGCATCCATATTCAAGTAATCGAATCGCAATCCACAAAATACTTATTATTGAGTAGTTTCGGTGGCCATCTGTGGTCTTCATTATCAGTTCCACTTCCCCAAATGGTGCTTTTCGAAAGCAACTGCACAAGGTACTATAAGAAATACCCAAAACGCTGTAGGTATGCCTATAATATTGGAAGAGTTCCCTCGATTACTCCAGGATCCCATCATCAGATCCTGATTTCATAACAATGGGACCAACTAGAAAGTATATCCTTTCAAACAAAAAAGAATTTTCCAAATCGATCCAGCCGGCTCCAAGTAAAGAGGTAACATACATAAAAAAAAGTTCAAGACGAACTGAGCACCTCCTCCTTTTTATGAAGTCGGTTAATTTTGTTAATGTACGCATTCTGGGATAAGCTAGCCTTTGTTCAGAAGCTGACCTTTTGAAACTTTAAAATTGGATCTATTTACATATTACATGGGTATATTGTTTGAAATACATAGTCAGTACTTTAAATATTTTGTCAGTTCTTACAAAAGAGACCGATACTGCGTGATAACATTCAATACGTAGTTTACAGCTAAAAAAATATTTACCGACCCCACATTCAACGTTTAGGATCCATTATTCATTCTTTTCCGCGCTAGTTAAGTTCTAGGTCGAATTTAATGATTTGGTTAGGTACACGCGAGCTTTTCAAATATTGAATATAAAAATTCGATTTCAATTTCCAATTCGACGATATTATTTTAATAAAAGCTAGCTGATATAATCAATCGTAGCACATATTAATTATATTCTTGCGTTTCAAGAGATGACATTATTTTTATTACTATTTTATTGAACATTTAGAACCCTTAAATACTTAGAGCTAAAAGCTCGTTACTAAGTAATAAAGTCACATGGGTAGTGATGGGCAAACTGATTTGACACACATGCCATAAATATATCAGCTTCTAGGTGAGTGTGTTTCATTTTCTACTAAATCATCGCTTACCATCAGGTGAGATGGTGATCAAACGCAAATAATAATAAAAATAAAACAATCAAAATGTCACCACTTACACTACATTCAATTTTTTTTAATTCAGAATGAGCTCACTCTTGACCTCCATCTCGCCGGATGGTAAGCGATAGATGAGGTCTACGATGGAACGAGCGAGCCCAGAAGATGCCTGTTTACTCTTGGTTTAAAGGTTGAAAGGTCATAAGTGGCAGGAAACACAGAAGCCGGCAGAGAATTCCACAGCTAGGAAGTGCGCACAATAAATGTGGAGGAGAAGCGCTTGGTACGATAAGACGGTAAATCAACCAAGTGTGGATGGTATCCAGCCGTGCGTCTGGTAGACTGGTAGTGAAAGCGAGATGGAGGGATCAGGTCATGGAGCTCCTGCGCACACTCCCCGAAGTACAATCTGTAGAAAACCGACAGGCAAGCAACGGTTCGCCGATGAGCCAGGCTGTGAATCTTGCCTGATAGCGAAAAATTAAGGTAAATAACAACTACAAACTAGCGGTTTCTGTTTATAACAGTTAACAGTTCCTGACCACAAAAATCTTTCTTATATCGCCAGTAATAAGATCAGGAAACTTCTAAACACCCTTCCCATGTATCTAACTTACTTCTCAAAATAACATACTTCTAAAGAAACACATCCCTAAGACCTACTAATGGAAGTATTGTGAAAGAACTGAAACCTAATACCAGTGTTAGTCTAGCTCTCAATACGAGAGAATCCTTTATGTACAATATGGATGGCGATACAAAATGGCTGACCTTATGGTCGTGAACAATAGGCTGACTAATCTATAGATTTAGTGACTGGAATTGTAGCAGCTTCTTGTTATTGACCAAGTTGTGTAAATACATATTATATGGCTATTGTATGGAATAAATTATAAGATTTTTTTTTTACGACTTCAATATTTTAGTATAGAAAGTTATGCGTGATTCAACATAAACAATATCTATACTTGTCAACTAGAGAATCTCTTTCATTTTGTCGTCGGATAAAATTAGATTGACATTTGTTAGGCTCACATTTCTGTTTCTTACCGTGACTTACATTACACGATATAATATTTTTAACTCTGAGATATAAGACAACCATAATAGGGCGGCATAATCGCATGTGCGACAAAGCCCTTTCTTTAAGAATAAATAAAAATAAAAAAAGACAACCATCATCTCCTCAAGACATATGTTACTGCTATTCGTGTGTATACTATACACTCGATTAGCAGTAACATATGTCTTTTATAATATATCATATTTTTAACAATGGGTAAATTAATATCATATTTATATTGTGTTCGAATGTTCATTTTTGTTGAAAGCATTGTAATAATCTTTCTTCTCAGCGCTAAGGACCAGCGGTCTCATTTATTTAAAACTGGCCATAAAAGTTGGACGTGTAAAAGGGTAACTTTCTTCCATTATTTTGAATGGTTAGTGTAGCTAAAAACAACTAAAGCTGTGGACACATGCTTCATGAGCAGAATTTGTGTTCTTATCGTTGATATTAGGTCATCGGTGCATTTGTGAGATTTATGAGCGCTAATGTACTGTTAGTCGGGATAAACACAATCATTTACTATGATGGAATCAACTTCCAGTCTAACTGGATGCAGCTAGGTTAGCGTTTTACATAGACTGACTGCCTATCTGACCTCCGCAACCCAGTAGCTGGGTAACACGTTACCCCTAGGCCTGACCAGTGACAGATTCAGTTTTCTGGCTTCTGACTACCCGTAATGACTGTCAAATGTGTCCAAATAACAACTGGGACCAACGGCTTAACGCGCTTTCCGAAGCACGGGGGAATCATACCGCCAACTTTCAAAGCCTTCTTGGCTCGGGAATCTTTGAGACTATTAGACTGAGATCGAAGACACTATACACCAAATATACGAAACGTGATAGGACCCACGCATTACCTAAGTACACTGTTGCTGACCACTGTTCTGTACTTTGTGTGATAGAGATTTCAAAACCTGTTATTGTTACAGTCGTTAATGTACGCATTCTGGGATAAGCTAGCCTTTGTTCAGAAGCTGACCTTTTGAAACTTTAAAATTGAATCTACATACATATTACATGGGTATATTGTTTGAAATACATAGTCAATACTATAATAATAATAATAAATAAAATATTTAATAATAAATATTTTATAAATTTAATAGTAATATTTTGTCAGTTCTTACAAAAGAGACCGATACTGCGTGATAACATGCAATACGTAGTTTACAGCTAAAAAAATATTTACCGACCCCACATTCAACGTTTAGGATCCATTATTCATTTGTTTCCGCGCTAGTTAAGTTCTAGGTCGAATTTAATGATTTGGTTAGGTACACGCGAGCTTTTCAAATATTGAATATTACATTTCTATTTTAATTTCCAATTCGACGATATTATTTTAATAAAAGCTAGCTGATATAATCGATCGTAGCACATATTAATTATATTCTTGCGTTTCAAGAGATGACATTAATTTTATTACTATTTTATTGAACATTTAGAAACCTTAAATACTTAGAGCTAAATGCTCGTTACTAAGTAATAAAGTCGCAAGCGTAGTGATGGGCAAACTGATTTGACACACATGCCACAAATATATCAGCTTCTAGGTGAGTGTGTTTCATTTTCTACTAAATCATCGCTTACCATCAGGTGAGATGGTGATCAAACGCAAATAATAATAAAAATAAAACAAACAAAATGTCACCACTTACACTACATTCAATTTTATTTTTATTCAGAATGAGCTCACTCTTGACCTCGATCTCGCCGGATGGTAAGCGATAGATGAGATCTACGATGGAACGAGCGAGCCCAGAAGATGCCTGTTTACTCTTGCTTTAAAGGTTGAAAGGTCATAAATGGCAGGGAACACAGAAGCCGGCAGAGAATTCCACAGCTAGGAAGTGCGCACAATAAATGTGGAGGAGAAGCGCTTGGTACGATAAGACGGTAAATCAACCAAGTGTGGATGGTATTCGGGCACGCCGCAATTGCGGCGGTAAGACCCCTCTTTGAGGAGTGGCTAGATCGGCGTCACGGCGTCCTGACCTACCGCATGACGCAGGTCCTCACCGGACACGGAAGTTTCGGGAGGTACCTGTGTCTGATGGGGAAGTAAGAAACGCCTGGGTGTCACCACTGCGAGGATCGCCCTGAGGACACAGTAGAGCATACGGTGCAAGACTGCCCCGCTTGGGCAGAGCACCGACGTGTCCTCACGGCGGCGATAGGCGGAGACCTCTCGCGCCCGGCACTGATCGAGGCCATGCTGCGGGGCGAGACGGAGTGGGAAGCGGTCGCCTCCTTCTGCGAAGCAGTCATGCTATCGAAGGAGGAGGTGGGCCGCGTGAGGGGGAGGATGGCGTCCTCCCTCTAGCCCAGCTGCAGTGGTAGACGCCCACGGCGTCGGACGTCGGCCGACGATCTCCGGCCGCCGTAGGCGCGGGCATGCGGACAGCGAGTAAAAGGCAACTCGCTGTCAGACCATGGAACATGCCCGGGTCGACGGCGCGTTGTGTTCCACGCGCACCTCAAAGAGCGTCAGCAATATGACCAGGCACCCCCTGTAGAAGGCCGAAGCCTGCTGGGGTCGTGGGACTTATCCCATTACCGTGACCCCGGAATGTAAAGGGCTATTGAAGGAACACCGTGGATTTTAGTCAGTACAATTCTGACAGTCCCTTCGGCCCTGCCCGGGGTGGGAGGACTTATTTGATGATATTACCACGAAAAAAAAAAGTGTGGATGGTATCCAGCCGTGCGTCTGGTAGACTGGTAGTGAAAGGGAGATGGAGGGATTAGGTCATGGAGCTCCTGCGCACATTCCCCGAAGTACAATCTGTAGAAAACTGACAGGCAAGCAACGGTTCGCCGATGAGCCAGGCTGTGAATCTTGCCCGATAGCGAAAAATTAAGGTAAATAACAGCTACAAACTAGCGGTTTCTGTTTATAACAGTTAACAGTTCCTGACCACAAAAATCTTTCTTATATCGCCAGTAATAAGATCAGGAAACTTCTAAACACTCTTCCCATGTATCTAACTTACTTCTAAAAATAACATACTTCTAAAGAAACACATCCCTAAGACCTACTAATGGAAGTATTGTGAAAGAACTGAAACCTAATACCAGTGTTAGTCTAGCTCTCAATACGAGAGAATCCTTTATTTACAAGATCGATGGCGATACAAAATGGTTGACCTTACGGTCGTGAATAATAGGCTGACTAATCTATAGATTAAGTGACTGGAATTGTAGCTACTTCTTGTTATTGACCAAGTCGTGTAAATAAATATTATATGGCTATTGTATGGAATAAATTATGAGATTTTTTTTACGACTGCAATTGTAGTATATAAAGTTATGCGTGATTCAACATAAACAATATCTATACTTGTCAACTAGAGAATCTCCTTCATTACATCGTTGGTTAAAATTAAATTAAACTTTATTAGGCTCATAATTCTGTGTCTTAATTTTACTTATATTACAATATACAAGGTGTAACAGATTAAGCGCAATACTTCAGACACCCCAATCAGAATATTAAATTATAAGTCTAAAACTACATCCGTAACTAAATAAATTGAACCAAGCCTATACATTTTTTATAAAATAGTTATCATTACGAAACGCAAAACGTATGTGCGTCATATACTATCCTTACGCCGACGCACACACTCGTGCAATGTTAGCGGCCGACACGCACACGAGCGCATTTCCTTGAATTAAGCATTGTATAAATTTGTCATGACACTGTTACGGTTTCCATTTTAAGTTAAATGAAAGATTTTTCCGTCAAAATGTAACAACACCTATTTTTTATGACGGAGATCGATTCAGAAGCCGATTCTGATCCAACTACATTCTGACATTGCGTTTATTCTGTTACACCTTGTATAATATGTTTAACTCTGAAATATAAGACAGTCATCATCTGCTTAGCCTTTTTCCCAACTATGATGGAATCGACTTCCAATCTAACTGGATGCAGCTGGGTTAGCGTTTTACATAGACTGACTGCCTATCTGACCTCCGCAACCCAGTAGCTGGGTAACACGTTACCCCTAGGCCTGACCAGTGACAGATTCAGTTTTCTGGCTTCTGACTACCCGTAATGACTGTCAAATGTGTCCAAATGAAAACTGGGACCAACGGCTTAACGCGCTTTTCGAAGCACGGGGGAATCATACCGCCAACTTTCAAAGCCTTCTTGGCTCGGGAATCTTTGAAACTATTAGACTGAGATCGAAGACACTATACACCAAATATACGAAACGTGATAGGACCCACGCATTACCTAAATGCACTGTTGCTGACCACTGTTCTGTACTTTGTATGATAGAGATTTCAAAACCTGTTATTGTTACAGTCACCTGAGAGCGCATGAGAGAAAATAAAACTACTCAGTGGGCTTCAATGTGTAAAATTAAATGTATAATAAGGAAGTTTTTATATAATACCCAATGAGCAGTTCGGATTTAGAACCGAACACTCATGTATCCAACAAATCCACCGCATCATAGAACACGTCAGCGCCGGCTTCCAACGGGGCGCAATAACGGGAGCCTTATTCTTCGACATAGCGAAAGCGTTCGACAAAGTCTGGCACAATGGATTAATCTATAAGCTATACCAACTCGGCGTGCCTGACCGTCTCGTGCTCATCTTACGGGACTTTTTTATCGAATCGCACCTTTCGTTATCGAATTGAGGGGGAGCTTTCCTCCCCCATCCCATTCGCGCAGGAGTTCCTCAAGGCTCCGTACTATCCCCCCTCGTTTTCACGCTATTCACTAGCGATATGCCCAAGCATAAAAATACCCAGCTAGCCCTGTTCGCCGACGATACGGCTATCTATTATACCGGTCTTAAACCCGATGCCATC
Organism: Tholera decimalis; assembly: GCA_943138885.2. Classification (NCBI taxonomy): domain Eukaryota; kingdom Metazoa; phylum Arthropoda; class Insecta; order Lepidoptera; family Noctuidae; genus Tholera; species Tholera decimalis. The sequence goes on from OW964563.2 coordinate 12,373,071, forward strand.
GCTCGCACTTTCCAAACACTCTGGCCAAGTGGTTCCGGAAATGGAGAATCGAAGTCAATCCAGACAAAAGCCAGGCAGTCCTCTTTTCTAAACCGCGGATAAACCCACCCTCCCCCCGTCCGATTACCATGTACGGCAAACCGATCCCTTGGAAAAAGCAAGCCAAATACTTAGGCGTGGTCTTCGATAGACACCTCTCCTTCGCTGAGCACATAAAGCAGGCACGTTAGCGAGCCGCTTTCGCCCTAGGTAGGCTCCACTTCATTCTTAGCTCTCGCAGCAAGTTATCACTCAGGTGCAAGCTGCGTATTTTCACCGCGGTCATCCGTCCCATCATGACCTACGCCTGCGTTGTTTTCGCACACGCAAAGCCCTACCTCCTCCACAAGATGCAGACCCTCCAAAACCGATTCCTCCGTAGAGTCACGGGAGTCACTTTTATGTTCGAAATGAGCTTCTTCACGTAAACCTCAGGATGCCCACCATCCAGCAGTTCATGAAACGTGTCTTCAAGCGTTTCTTTGATACTGCAATCCAATATAGGAATCCCCTTATCGCATCTGCCGCCCGATACGAACGATAAGAAGACTAAGATTCGCCGACCAAGGCATACCCTAGTCACTCCCGATGACGCAATCACCCTGCTCCAAGAGAGCCGTAAGGAAACCAGCACAGTTTACAAAAACAAAAATCGACCGTCTTTCCGACCTCGCCGCCGAGGCCCGCCGCGACGTCCCCGTAATTGTCCGCCCCGACCCTTGCCAGAGCTAGCCCACGACGCTGAGCCAATAGCTTTAAATTCCCTTATTAATAATAATAATGATATGATCCAGCCTGTCCCTAGCTGCCCTCCCCCTGCGACGCCCTAAGCCGAGGTCCGTACCCCACAGGGGGTGCCCTTAGCGTGTAGTCGCCTAGTTTGTAAGTTTTTTTAATAAGCCCTGGCTGGAGGCTTTAATTAATTTATTAATTAAGGCAACCACAGGCAAGCCCGGTTAAGCAGCCGACAACCTCAGAGGTTGACCTGCGAGATGCCACTCACAAAAAAAAAAGGAAGTTTTTAGAAATCATTACTGTGTACTTTGACTATGAAGATGATCCTTAATATACTGAAAAGTAATATAGGGACATAAAAATACGTTATAGATATAGGACTGTCCAGGATGCATTATTATTAGTCTCCTATAAATATTTACTTTTAATAAAAACCTGTCTCTTATGTAAATTTTCAAATATATCATTAACAATGTTGCATGATGCATCAATTGTAGATTTGCAATAGTTTGACGTGATTTCTGGGGATGTCGGGCGTCTTGGCGTGCGTGAGTCTGAGGGGTCGAGGTCTGCACCAAGACCTCGATAGTAAGGCACACGTCCTAAACAACGAGTTTTTTTTAAGGTGAGGCCAAGTTGATTTATAAGACAGTAAGTACCTACCTGGTAATGCGTCCACATATTTTTGAATATAGCCACTTGCTGACCATGCCTCCACGACGCAATCGGTAAAAGAAAATGCGGGATCAAAATACTCAGAAATATAATATTGTATATGACTTCGTCAAATCGTTTATTAGCACTGCTTTGAAAATTCGCTAAGCGCTCTCTGCCAACTGAAAAGAGAATTCGGTTATAGAACATCGTTGACTTTACAAAAGCTTTGTGAAGTTCCAGTCGTAATTAGGAGCAATTAAAAGTGATTGCTACATTCAAGATTTGGGGACTTGCTCATACTTACAGATTTGTACAATTTTAGCCTCTCTGATAAAATATATGAAGTTAAGGAATACTCGAGTAAAAGTATAAACTCAAATAATTAATGAGGCTGAGTCAACGGCGACGTGTTTCATGAGCGTCTCAAAGAGCAGTCGGTATTAATGACGTAGCCTAATAAAGCCATTGCCTGTTGGTGTTGAGAGAAATTTCCAACGTGATACTGCGGCCCCGGAATGAAAGGGCAACTGAAGGAATAGGGTGGATTTATAATCACGATGACTTTCTGATGAAGATGATTTAACACCGAAAAAAAAAAACCTATGAGTAAGATAAAATCTATAGCAGCTAAAATGTTTTCTTACCTCTCACTACTATTGTGCATTCCAATCCCCATACAAGATATGCCCACAGCGTTGCCTTTGATATCCAATTGAAAGTAGTCCGCTTAGTTGTTTGTGCATCTGTCACAAACAAACGTGATTATAAGAACTCCTATAGCTATGAACATAGACAGAAATAATAGAATCTTATAAATATTTTCCAGCCAAAGTAGTTTCTTAAAAATATTTCAGTGGCTCACGCTCCAAAACAGCTATAATTTAAACTGGAAGTTTTTCCAGACAACATACATATTAGTATTGCATAAAAACGTACAACAAAATAAATATAAGAGGCCGGTTCGATGGTTTCATTCGACAAAGTTTATTATATTTGAAGGCTTTATGGCTCAGCAAATACAAGTGTGCACTCTAACGATCCCAACATTGTTTCAAAGTTATTGGATTCTGAAAAATTTCAACACATTTTCTTTTGAAAAGTTTGTAAACTTTATGTGTTAAAGTTAAAAACAAAGTTTTACGACCGCATTTTATCTGATGAAGATGAATGCCGACATTTTGAAATTTTTAAACCAAGAATAGTTTTTAAAGTTTTTCAATTCCTTTGTTTTATATTCAGCTCTTATTTTGTGGTGGCACAAACTAAGACTGTTGGTTACCATTGTACAAAAAAAATACCTATAAATGTTAATTACAGCTTCAATAACTCTAAATTGGAAGTAGTTGATAAATTTACCCTCCTAGGCCTAGACATTGACACGAATATAAATTGGAAGTCTCATTTTAATAAATTAAGATCTAAATTATCTACATTCTCCTACGCACTCCGTGAGATAAAAAAAACAACAGATCTCAAAACTGCACTAGTCACGTACTATGCCTATGGCTATGCATGGCTTAAATACGGGGTCATCCTATGGGGAAATAGTCCTGATAGTTGTAGACCACACTTCAAAGAACTAAAAATCCTCACACTACCCTGCCTATATATTTTTGAAATGTGTAAATTTGTACGTAACCACCCGGAATTATATACTAAACGAGAAGAAATACAAACAAAAATTACACTAAGATACAAAAATAGATTAAACATACCTACATCACGACTGAAAATGCATTCCTCTAGTTGTTTTGTTATGTCAATCAAACTATATAATAAGCTACCCGAAGAAATTAAGAACATAAATAACTATAACACTTTTACAAATAAACTAAAACTATTTCTACTGAACAAAGTATACTATAACATAAACGAATATTTAACCGATAAACTATAAATAAATAAAATACAGCAAATAATTACTACCCACATAATCTACACATGTAATACTTTAATTATCATAATTTTCTGCATACCTTATAATATAATTACCATAATTGTTCCTTTTATCTTTATCTAAACATCTACTGTATATACATTGTGGAAAGCAAATAAATGAATATGAATATGAAATATGAATATGAATAGTAAATAAATAAAACTATCGTTTAGTTTGCATGCTCGCACACACAAACACTCGCAAAGTTCTTTACGTCTATGTATCACTTAAAATAATCTGAATTAGTCTCACATAAATAATTAGAGCAAACTGTGTAGAAGGAGGCTGGACATATCATAGGATATCCTACTTTGAATTTCAGTACAGAATTTTGATTTATATCATTCTTTTTTAGAAGTAAAATATAAAAAATTAAACATTACTAAAGTTTGCACATCAAAATGCTTTAAACGTACAACTATGCAAACGTTTTAAAAGTGTGTACATTAAACTAATGGTGTATCCATTCGTTTAATATACAAAGAAACTACAACGAAAACTATTAAATTTAACTTAACTATTAATATTTTAATAGTTAAGTTAAATTGATTTTTCTTTTGTGTGTAGTCATCAGACTACACACAAAAGAAAAATCAATGAACTAATGTATGATCGCACTTAGCACTTCACAACATTTATATGAAAAAGAAAATTCAAGAATATATTTTTAAAAGTGGTCTCGTAAAAGTTACTTGTAGGTACTCTCATAATGGGCATGATTCCCATAATTTGGAACAGGACCAGTAAACTCTTCGTGGTCATGTAGAAGCTGTCATGAGCATCCAGCAGGGCCCCATCCTTATGTGTGATTTCCGGACCATAAAGGTCTTTAGCGTCATACTCTGGAAAAAATAGGAATTAAACAATATAAATAAAAGACTTAGTTTCATGATAGATGCGCGCCATCAATTATAATTATCTTTGTGGTCATAAATTATGACAGAAGGATATTATTTTTAAGGATAAGCTTTTTAAGGTTCCGTAGCCGAATGGCAAAAAACGGAACCCTTATAGTTTCGATATGTCTGTCGATCTGTCTGTCTGTCTGTCTGTCTGTCCGTCCGTCCGTATGTCACAGCCATTTTATTCCGAAACTATTAAGATTATACATGTGAAACTTAGTAGGCAGATGTATTCTGTGAACCGCTTTCCGATTTTCAGAAAAAAATTGAAAAATATTTCAAATAAACGGGGACCCCATACATGGAACTAGACCTGAAAATATTTTTTATCATGAAACCTATGCGTGTGTGGTATCTATAGACAGGTCTTTAAAAATGATATAACAGTTTCTGAAACCACTTTTTCATAAAGTGGTAAAATGTGTGTCCCCCCCTCTAACTTCTATAATAATGGAGTGAAAAATCTAAAAAAAATACATGTATGTAGATCTTAATGTAAACTTTCAACCAAAATTGGTTTGAATGTAATCGGGTCAGCAGTTTTTGAGATACAGCATATTTTCCAAAACCGCAAATATAACTTTGTAATTCATACAAACACTATGAAAAACAAAGTTATTCAGCGTAGTTGTAAAAATGTAAATAAGCTAGTTTTAAGACATTTTTAAGGTTTTTTTTTATTCGTCAAATAAATATACATATTATATTTTATTATTATAGTTACTACGGAACCCTTCATGGGCGAGTCTGACTCGCACTTGGCCAATTTTTGTATAAATATTTTGTTAGGACTTTAAAAATGAGTAGGGTAATTGACAGTGAAGTACATTTAACTGTAACGCTGTTCAGTTTTGAACATAACCAAAAAATATAAAGTACTTGTGTGTACTTAGGTAACTTGTGTAAAATATAAGGTACTTTTTGTCTGTGTTATAATTAAATTATTGAAAACTATTTAGGAAGGTATTTATTTGATTCCTTGAAACAAATTGTATTTTGATATCCTAAGTTTGAACACAAAATAATATTCGAGTAATAAGTATTTCCATTAAATTGCACTGCCATATGAAACATCACTGTATTTTTATAATGTGTGGAAATATTCATGGGTGTCGTCTACACTGGGCGGGCGCAGGTGTCTATCAGATATTGAAAAGTATTTTTTTTACGTTTTTTAATACAATTCCTGAAAGTAGTTGGTTCATAATCGGCTTCTGAATCGATTTCCGTCATAAAAAATAGGTGTTACGTTTTGACTGAAAAATCTTTCATTTAACTTAAAATGGAAACACAGTATCATGACGAATTAATACAAGCCTTAATTCAAGGAAATGCGCTCGTGTGCGTGTCGGCCGCTATTATTGCATGAGTGTATGCGTCTGCGTAAGGATATTGTATGACGCACATACGTTGTGCGTTTAATAAGGATAACTATTTTATAAAAAAAATGTCTAGGTTTGGTTTCAATTTATTTAGTTACGGATGTTGCTATAGACTTATAATTTAATATTATAATTGGGGTGTCTGAGGTATTGCGCTTAATCTCGTATACCTTGTATATTTTATATGTTTCTATAATTTGAGCTTTTTTAGGACTCGTATTAACTAAAACCGCACGGCGTTTACACATTGGACCGGTTCTCTGAATGATGGCGCCCCACAAGCACAGGAACACAATCGGACTTATTTCCTTAGGTGTTCTATGCTGAGGTTGGATGGCAGATTCCAAAAATCAGTAACACTATAGATCAACACAAAATCTACAACGTATTATGGGAATACCAAAAGCGAACTTACTTTTTCACGTTGAATCTCTCACAGCTTATGCAAATACATCCCAACGAGCACATTAGTGGAAATAGCAGCCTATTTTGTTACTTTGGGCTGTAAAATAGCGGTTTAAGGGTTCAAAAAGCAGTTCAAAGTTGCATATCTGCATCCGTAAACGTCTATAGATATAAAATTTACTTAAGGTGCTATAAGCTGAATCAAATACTACCCTAGCCTTCACAGTAGTCCACGGTAGAACTCATTTACCACTTACACCTTTATATGAGAGTTACGAAGGTTATTCTGCCACTCACAGCTGCACAGTGGTTTCCATTGTAACTTTTATAGGTTATAGTTATAGTAACCACTATTATACTACTATAAGTTTCATTATAGAAATAATAGAAACTCTTATGCATACTATAGTTACAAAAAAATCATCTGTGTAACTAAGGCCTTTAGTAGCAATAGTCATTCCTAGCAGGCTCAATCCATTCGCCATTTTACAGCCGCTTTTGTAACTATTATAAAACATTTAATAAAAATGGATGTTAAACGAATAAGTACGTAACTAGATCTTATAACCTCAAAAACAGGATAATAGGAGCTTTTTGTGGCTGTGAGTTGCACTAGGGGAACAAAAATCACTGGAAGCGTTAGAAGGGTGAAAATTAGCGCTATGATTCTCAAAAGGGAGGTATTAGAGCTAAAACTGCAGGTTATGACTACATTACAATGACGCCATGATTTTTTAAGAAAACTTATAATTCACTTGCAAAATTGAGTTGATATACATTGGTTTTTCAGTTAAATGTGCATTAAATGTACCGGTATACAATCGGCCACTTGTGAATAGTAAGTTATCGACACATAAAAATACGGAAATAAAATTTATTCAGTACTAGCTTTTGCCTGCGACTTCGTCCGCGTGGAATAGTTACTTTGGGCTAACGTTAAATTTAACCCCGATTTTGAAGCATTCTTCATTGGCGCTCTGCTCCTATTGGCCTTAGCGTAATGATATATAGCCTTTCTCTATAAATTAACTATTTAGTTAAAAAATATTTTTTCAATTCGAACCAGTAGTTCCTGAGACTATCGCGTTCAAATAAACAAATAAACTCTTCAGCCTTATATTATTAGTATAGATAGCTGTTGCCCGCGATTTCGTCCGAGATTCCGTCGTTTTTCGTAAAAAAAAATTGCCTATGTCCTTCCTCACGGTTCAGTGATTTTGATGTAACAGACAGATTAACTTTCGTAATTTAGTAGGGAAATATAATATGTCAATCTCTAATACTGTTGAAAAATATCGCAATACCGAACCGCATAATATTATTATTAATAGCTGTGCCCGCGACTCCGTCAGTGTGTAACTCCTTGTGTGTTATAAAGTTAATGTATTGGTAATATTGTTTAGATCACGTTCACATGAGGCTTTAGTACCTATAGAACGAAAATACTTCAGCGCAAAGCTTCCGGGTAAACTATGTTGAAAATTGACCCGTCCGGCACGTGAACATAAAGATTTCTAGAACTGCTAACCCGGGAAAGAGTGACGTACAACTGACCAGCAACAAGCAACACGAAAAGTCTGCCTTTGAGCCTTATTAATTGTCATTGCATAACACACCGATACTGGGAATTGCATTCTTTTAAATTGGAATGGAAAATTATTTGGTATTATGGGAATTCTGGGAATAAAGATGGTTTCTCCTGCACCGTAACCTGTTAAAATTTGAGCCTCGATTATATTTTGTTGCGACTGGGTTACTTTTAGCCGAGTTCCATTGCAAAGTTGTGGTGGTTTTAAATTTCGGAGCAGAATAATAATCAGAAAGCTTCGAACTGCTAAGCTATCGGGAGTTACACGTGTTATTGTGAGTCAACCATAAAAGATAGATATATGCTGTCGTGGGATATTTTTTATATAATTTTAAGGAGAACATTTCCGTCTTAAATGATTTCTGTGTAGCTTTAACCATTAAGGTTGCACTCGCGACGGAACCTTAAAAAATGGAGTAACTTCTCCCGTTTTCCCAACATTTCCCTTCACTGCTCTGCTCCGATTGATTGTAGCGTGATGAAAAGTATACTATAACCAGCTCAGGAGTATGAAAAATAATTGTACCAAGTTTCGTTAAAATCCGTCGAGTAGTTTTTGTTTCTATAACGGTTATACAGACAGACAGACAGACAGACAGACAAAAATTTTACTGATTGCATTTTTGGCATCAGTATCGATCCCTAATCACCCCCTGATAGTTATTTTGTAAATATATTTCATGTACAGAATTGACCTCTCTACAGATTTATTATAAGTATAGATAACAAATAAAAAATATCACATATATTTTGTAAATTTTTTAAATATCATAAAAGCGCGTTAAAATTACTCGAAAATTATCTTATATATCCACAGTAAACTGGACAGCGTTTTAAGTATCTTTATATATCTTGCTAATACAGAATACAAACTTTTACTTCTTTTTGTTTTATTTACATGATGCGACGAAAACACTTTACCAAAATATTACAAATAATGTCAACTGAAGATATACGATAAAGAACTATAATCAATTCATTCGTTCAAAGTAGTTCAAAATCATTCAAAAGTAGCGCTACGAGAGCTTTAGTATAGCGTTAATAAATCGTTATATCTATTAAGGAACCTTTATGCAACCGTTGTGCAGGTTAAATGGAACTTTAGGTTGCATAAAATGGCACCCAAATAGCGCTAAAGCGGCTGCTTTAAGTCTGTAGTAGACGCTCTAGCGCTTACATCTATTCCCATAAGTAATAATCGGATACGCTCCAAAGCCCTAATGCAGCCCATTTGTGCTAGTTGGGGCGTTATCACGCTCCCTTGACTTTGGATATCCGCATTGATGCATGCAAATATCGTCACCCTTTTCAGCTGCTCGGCAGTGCACGCACCACCGTCTCAACCCTTTCACTCACTGTTTGGCCAACAGACTCCAAGTCTGTTATCTGTTGACTAGAAATTGCTCTACACCACCCTAAGATTCAATGGTACTTTAGGGTTGTTTTATGCTATTAATACACTAGTAACTTAATATAGAACAAACAAATCAACCCCTCGTCCCACTGTTTCTTCGTTACATCACCACCGTTTAATTAATCAAAAGATAACACAACTAATCACTCTCACCTTTTATACCATCTTTGTCATCGATTCTCTGAAACATTTCCCTCTTACGGGTCTCCTTGTTGTTAACCGAATTGGGATTGTAAATCCGAAACCCATACTCTTCTTTGTTCATAGTGACGCTTTTGTTTCCAAATATAGAAACGGGTAGCCCCGTCGACCACTCAGAATGAGGCTTGTGAAAGCTCTGGCTACAGAATAGGTTACAATCAATCATAAACCCAACCGTCTCAGCTTACTTGGTTATGCCTGTTTGTCAATAAAGTGGGGTGGAGTTGAGTTGTCACAACTAGGGGTTATTTTTACTTTATTCTTTATTTTAATTACTAACATAGTATAAAGTAATTTAACAGTACATATTTAGTACTGTCAAACAGCAAAAGCTCTGGTATATAAAATATAAGTTAAATCTTACCCTAAATACTTATCTAGTTTAGTTTTAGAATAGAATAGAATTTGTTTATTTGTACTGAAAGTAGGTACATAAAATAAGGTGTTAACAAAGTGATCTGAATCCTGTACAATCTGCCTTATTAGGCATGCAAGCATTAGAAATATACGTAAATAACATTTAAAAGATTATAAAACATTAGCAACATTATAAATTATTACAGATAATATGATTACTGATAATAATAAATTAAATTTATACAATCAATTGATTTAAATTACCGAAAAAAAAATAGATGGGTAATGTCACAGAAATTTAAAACTTATTCAAAAAATCATTAATTGAATAATAGCACTTGTCGAGTAAAAATGCAGTCAGTTTCCTTTTAAACATCTGTGATGGGCCATTCTTGATAATGTCCGGTATTTTATTGTAAATAATAGGGCCCATATTAAAGACACTTTTTCTAAGTAAAGCAGTTTTGTGACCACCAACATGTAACAAGTTTTTATATTGGCTTCTAACAGGTCTATTTCCAGTATCTGGGATTGTAAGGAAGTAATGTTTATTTTCTTTGACAAACACTGCCATTTCAAATATGTACAATGAAGGAAAAGTTAATAATTTTAGAGACTTAAACATAGGAACGCAACTATCTGTAATTTTTAAGCCACATATATTGCTCTTATGCAGCGCTTCTGGGCCTTAAATATTTGTTCCCTCAAACTACAATTACTCCAGAATATGATACCGTACCTCAAAATAGATACCACCAAGCCATGGTACGTTACTACTGTTGTGGCTGTATCTACTTTTTTTGCTAAATTAAATAGCATGTATGCAGAAATGCTCAATTTTTTACACACCTCATCAGCTTGCGATTTCCACGATAACTGACTATCTGAAATTTTGTCACATTAACTTTATCAATGCTTTGCCCATTGTATTCAATGGTTAAACGTTGTAAAGTTGAGCGTTGATGAAATTGCATTAAATTCGTCTTCGACAAATTAATGACCAAATTGTTAACGTCTAGCCAATGTATTATATCCCTAAGTGCGCTATTGATGTCATGATTATATTTGTCTATGTCCGTGCATTTTATTAATGCAGTGCTATCATCAGCAAATAATATCATTGGGTGCTGAACGTATCGGGGCAAATCATTAATATAGAGATAAATTTTCATGGATGAATATGTTCAATTTATAGTGTAAGTTAATGTAAGAATTAAATATATATTCAGAAATCCTGGCCGTTTTTGATGGCAAATATTTCTTTTGTGCCATTGCCTTTTGGTAATTTACAGCTATGTTATTTATTAATTGATTAACGTTAACCTTCAGCTTTTGTATGCACACATTTTTAGGGATAAATAACAAAAAAAGCCTTAGACTTGTACAGTCGCCAACGATAGGATAACCAGTACATACATAATACCGTACATAATACCGTACAAAAAGAATTGATATCATAATTATAGTGATACTCAAAACTTACCACTAAACATTATCTAAAAATGGTAAAAGTTGGTATGCTCCACCCCACTTTGTATTCCTCAGACACCTCTTGACGCCGTACACCGATGACGCCGCAGCGTCGCTCCACCGCCATTAATTCATATTTCACTCTAATGGCGACTTTCGAAAACACTTAACGACCCCTTAAGTAAGATGTAAGCAGAACCTTGCGCCGAAGCGTTAAATATTTAAAGTCGAATTAAGGACTTGAGTAAACCGCAACGGTGTGGAATTCACTTTACATTTTAAGGGTTAGTGATTTTTGGGGAGAGATTTCTGATATACACGTATAAATTAGATTTGTTTAAAAATATTTTGACTATTTCTGTTTATTTAAGATAAAAATAATGGCAACCAATTTATTAAAATTTCTCCTTGCGAACACCCCGTGTCCATTAATATTTACAATCGATTCTTCTGTATAATCTTCGCTTGACATGTATGTATGATGCTGATTCATCGTGACTAAGTGTATTAAGGCTTTTATTTGTATAAAAAAAAAACTTCTAAATAGCTTGCAAGTTTTCTGTTTTCTACATCTAAGTACCTATATTCTTTATTCTAGAAGCCCGTAGCTTAATAAATAATTACGTGTCACTCGAGGAGATTTTTATGGTTAGCAACGCTTGCTGATATAGGTACGTTAATGGATGACTATTGATATACAAAGCCTCCGCCGTGCATCAGAAGGTTGTCATTTTTACGGACTTACTAGGTTGTGAAGATCAAAAAAGCAGTCCCTCACTTAAAACTGTGGTACCCAGCTGCATTTGGTAAGTCTTAAACCGTAGGCCGATCTCGATAGAAATTGTGTAAAGGTTGCCAGTAAAAAAAAACGATGGGTTGCACTCTGGTAGTGCCGGCAGAAGTGAAAACTTGAATATTAACGTTGTGCATTTTTGATATTTTGGAATGGTTAGGGAATAATTTTGCACGAATTGCTTTAATTATCAGTATAAAAGTACTATCATTTATGTGGTAGAATACAATATTTATTTATTGAGCTATCGTACACAAACATGACAATTTATATTACATTAAAAAGTCTATCTCTCGAAACAGCAGGCGCAGGCATACATTTTCCCTGCGCCGTAGAAAGAGAGGGGGATACTTCCTCTCTTACGCCGCGCCGGCTGTCTACTCTCCGTCCGTCTTACTAATTTTCAATCAGGTCACGTGTCCTGACGCGAGTTTAACATTTTTTACCCATTACAAAAAGTGCACAACGCCGCTAAAGAAGTTTTCACTTCAAAAATACAACCAATCTGACTAAGATTGGTATTTTTTTTTCGAAACAGGTAGACTATTCTGCCTAAAAATAGTATCGCTCACTAAGCTCGTAAAGTCCTTCCAAAGGTTGTCTAGAAGATATTGCTCTCAGTGATAAGACCGCCATTGTTACCAAATTAGCAATATTTTTATTAAGTGTGTTTTAATTATTGATGTAAAGTATATTTTATCTATCTTTGTAACAAGTAATAGATTTTTACTGTTGTATATAATAATGTGAAAATAATACTAACCTTTGCCCAAGCAATATAGCATAAATATAACCTAATTAGCCTATATCGTTTCCACTTCTGAGAAAGACAATGAGAGGGAATTGGGAGGGAATGTCTACGGATTTTTCAACTATGCCGGTTGCCTCATGATGTTTTAAGACCCAGTAATGGTGAATAAATTAAACAAAGTAAAGTATCAGCCTGTGTTTGAAACCATGGCCTTCAAATAGTAAATGCCCATGCGACAAAGAGATTAAAAGTAAAATCATTTGTCTCAGAAAACAATTGCAATCTATAACTCAATGAGCGTGCACCTTTTAAATGTCATTCATCCACGTCGACCTACATACTCTATAATGCAATAACCCAAGCTGATCATGAGGAACGTAATGAATGAATAATTAATCTTATTACTTACTTACCCTTGTGTTCCGCAATTAATAAGTATTGGTACTGTTTCTGTAATTAAACTGCGGCTTGAAATCACACAGGCTTAAAAAAGACGTAAAGAGGTGCGCTGTGACATCCGAGTGAATATTAATTAAGCGATTCAGGTGACAGGCTTACTTCGCTTGGTACTGAAAAATGTATGAAAGGTGATGATTTTTTTATTTGTCGTGTCGTTGTATCTATTTTATTGTAATAAATATGAGAGAATATTGTAGACTCTGAAGATTTTTTATTTCCATTATATTTATGTGTAATCACTGCGTACTCGGAATATTCTTTTTTTTTTTAAAGAGATCTAGCAATGTGGGTCGAACTACGCTAAATATGGTTGTGTCTGGAGTGGGTTCACGGCAAAAATGTAATTGGTAGGGTCGAATCTACGACCTCTCGATCACAAGTCCGACACCTTAGACAATAGGCTACTGTCGCTAGGTATTGTGGTTAAAGAAGAAAGAAGCAATACTTAAATCAGCGAAAATTTTCAGGCAAGTTTCAAGTGCTAAGCTTACTACCACACACGACAAAATCGATGGTCCCGCTGAACTTCTCTACATCTCAGAAAGCTTAACCACACAAAACAAAAACATCTTCGCAATGGCTCGTAAGTTTGCTGCTGAAAACAACTACAAGTTCTGTTGGTCTTCGCAAGGATTAGTTTACTTACGCAAAGAAGAAGGAGCAAAAGCTGTACGGCTTCCAAATGAAGCGGATCTCAAAAACCTATTTCCCGCAAAGTGACTATACACTCCCTGCAAATTCCTTGGCTGCACCCTATGTAAGAATTTTCCTTTTACCTACCCACTCTTACCATCCGACAAATACTCACTCTTTCCCATACACGCGTGCTCATACATCCCACGACTTACTTTTGCGTACTTACATATTCTCAACAACTATACTCATCCAAGCGCACACTTCTACGCCGACGATACTGAAAGCTATAGTCATGAGAAATACCTAATGCTATTATTACCTTCTAACCTTATATTACTATAATTGTTTCTATTAATCGTACTATTTTATAACTTATCTCACAATGATTCATAGTATAACTAATGTTCAACTTGAATTGGACAAAGGTGAGACGGTACTTCACACCCGAACAGTTGCTCAATCTCTATCAAGCCCAGGTTCGGTCGTGTATGGAGTACTGCTCTCATCTTTGGGATGGATCTGCTAAATACCAACTGGACGCGCTTGAGTCAATCGAGAAGCGGGCCAAGAGACTCATTGGCAACGATGCACTGGTCGAGTCAAAGCTCCAGAGCCTTGAACATCGACGACGAGTTGCAAGTCTATCGGTTTTCTATCGGTTACATTTCGGGGAGTGTGCGATGGAATTACACAATCTAATTCCACCAACCCCGTTCCATCATCGGACTACAAGACAAACGGCGAAGCGCCATCGTTACATGGTGGACATCCCACCCATACGCACAAAGCGTTTTGGGAATACCTTCATTATGCGTACGGCTAAGGAGTGGAATTCCCTGCCGGAGTCTGTGTTTCGTGATAGCTATAACCTAGGAGTCTTTAAGTCAAGAGTGAATAGGTTACTTTTAGGTAAGCGTGCTCCATCTTCGACCACATCATCACTTACCATCAGGTGAGATGGTGGTCAAACGCGAACCTATTTTAAATAAAATAAAAATAAAAAATATAGTTTCCGAGTCCACATCAGTAGACTGACGATTGTGTAAATAAGCTCAAGGTAGGTAAAAATAGTTTAAAAATCATATCACACAACATCAGGAGTATATATCGTAATTTTGATTATTTCTTAGCTTTCTTGGAATATTTAGACACGGAGTGTGACATACTAGTGTTCACAGAATATTGGTTAAATGAGCACAAGCCTCTACCTCAACTTGAGAATTATAAGCTGCATTTCTCCACTGATTGCTATAATCAAAATGATGGTGTCGTGTTTCCATTCTACGACGCAAACTGTTTATTGTTAAAAATGCCCGATATAGCCATTATATGTATCTACAAGTCACCATCCTATAAGTGCATCAATAACTATCTTACGTCATTAGATGCCTTATTAAAATTTACTCATGAATCCAATACAATTGCTGTTGTTGGAGATATCAATATAGATATCCAGCCCTCCAACAATGGCAGCAGAAGTTGTGAATACCTGAATCTTTTTACTGAAAATGGACTTCTACCTGCACATGTCTTATCTACACGTAAATCCAGTTGCTTAGTTCACGTTAACCTAAAAGCAAACCGGAAAGCGTAAACATTTGTTATAAAAACAAATATCACCGATCACTAACCTGTCCTTATAAATTTAACAATTCCAAGAAACCTTGGCCCAAAATATAAACAGCTCATAAATTATGATATGGTGATTAACACTCTTCTGGAGACAGACTTCTCTGATATCTTAAATACTGATGACCCCAATCTTGCCATTGAAAGATAAAACACGCTCTAGAGATAAACACCCCCATTACCGTGACCCCGGTACGTAAACGGTTATTCAAGGAACACTGTGGATTTTAGTCAGTAAGAGTCTGACAGTCCCTCCCACCCTGCCCGGGGTGGGAGGACTTATTTGATAATTTTACCACGTTAAAAAAAAAAAGAGATAAACACCACCCTCTGTAAAGTACCAAACAGAAAAAAGCATTAAACCTTGAATAACTCCAGGCTTACTACGATGCATTACACACCGTGACACACTATACAAAAAATTACAAGAATCGCCATCTAATGTAATACTCAAGTCCTCATTACTCCAGATACCGCAACTTCTGTAACGATCTCTTGACGAAACTTAGAGAAAAATACGAGACTTCACAATTAGACAAATGTACTTACCTTAAACAAACCTGGAATACTATCCGAACTATAACTAATACGTTGCGCAATAAAAATCCTGAAGAAGACCTTCTGAAAATTAATGCTGAGGACCCAACAATAGCGGTAAACACGGCCAATCATTATTTTGATGAAATCGGGCAATCACTTACCAGTCGAATTGACCAGGCTTCGAATGATCCAAATCTACCTGCGACATAAATAGCTCCTCCCATCTAACATCTTTTGTAAAGCTTGAAACTGATTCTGCTGAAGTACGTGCATTAATATCTAACCTCAAAAACGACTCTGCTACAGGATGGGATAATATACCAGTTGCTTTCTTAAAACGTATTAAACATATTATCTGCCCAATTTTAACTAATATCTTTAATCTTTGTTTAAATAAAGGTATTTTTCCTGATAACTTTAAACGTTTCATAATACATCCAGTGCATAAAAGTGGGAGTAGGGACTTTGTCGAGAACTATCGCCCGATCTCTGTGCTTACGGGTTTGTCTAAATTGCTTGAAAAGCTTATTAATACACATCTGATGAAATATTTGGTACAAAAAACATTCTCTCAGGCTCACAATTTGGTTTCCAGCCCAATAAATTAACAGAAGATGTAGTAGTTCAGCTCACCAACCATCTTTCAAGTAATTTGGATCGCAGACGAAAATGCATAGGTGTATTTTTAGATATAGCAAAGGCTTTCGACACAGTCTCTACGCGCCTGCTTCTAAGGAAGCTGGAAATGATAGGTATACGTGGCCTTCCTCTCAAACTCTTTCAAGATGTCCTTACTAATAGAACTTAAACTACCAAAATTGGCAACCTCTTCAGCAGCCCACTTCCAATAACTTGCGGTGTGCCCCAGGGCTCTGTTCTTGGCCCGAGTCTCTTCCTTATTTATGTCAACAAACTCTGCAACTACATCCCATCAAACGGTATAGTTTTCTCTTACGCAGATGATACGGCACTATTATTTCAGGGAGAGACTTGGGCCGAAACGCGCTCTTTTGCTGAAAAGGGCCTCCACCAAATATCAAAATGGCTTAGCTTAAACCTTTTAACTCTTAACGTAATTAAATCCAAATACATAACCTTTTCAATAAATAAATCCACACAACCAAATAATAGTTTCTCCCTTAGAGTTAATAAATGTAAAAATAATAACTCAATGACTTCTTCCGGCCCACCCCTTGACAGAATCAATAATATAAAGTACCTTGGTGTCCAACTTGATAATACACTCTCCTGGAATAATCACCTGGACCTTTTATCAGCAAGAGTACGCAAGACGATTTGGATATTTAAAAAACTCCGAAACGTAGTCAAGTTAGACCTGCTCAAAGTCGTCTATTACTCTCTGGTCCAGTCGATCATACAGTATTGCATACGGGCGTGGGGTGAGGCGTGCAAGAAAAAAAATATACTAGTCGAAAGAGCTCAAAGATCTTTGCTTAAGGTGGGGCACCCAACACACACGCTCTATAAAGAATCCCAAATTTTGGCGGTAAGGCAGTTATTTGTCTTGCACACTACACTCCGTAAACACAGGCAGGTAAAGTATGATCCAAAGTTCAGTTTCTCCTCACGTAGAAGAAACAGGATCTGTGATTCTGTCACACATCACACTGCCTTCTTCAGGAGACAATCGTCTTTTCTAGCGCCTTACCTTTAAAATTATCTCCCTTTTAAATATGTATCCCAAAACTGTCATATCTGTCAAAACTGTCACACACACCCACACACACCCACATATACAGGCATACAAAGTCAATCCCCGTCCACCCCTTTAGTCTGATTAGACACGATAAAATTCTGTTCCGTAGGCGAGTGACCTGGACTGGAGTCTATACTAGTTTAGGCTCCAGTCCACCCTTCGAATACTGTAATATAAGCGAACATTGTAACATTATAATTAGTACATAATTAATTGTAACAAATTGTTAAATCTTATAATTGTGGTGGAAAATAAGCGTTTGATTTATTATTTATTTATTTATTCTGAAATTGTGCTACCTACTTAAAGATTAAACATAGGCGAGATACTTCGTGTTTAAACTACTTTTCTTCATATGGCATAAAATAAATCTAGAAAATACCTATAATAAATATCAAGCAAGTACCCATTAGCAGACATGAAAAACACTACAGTTAATTTGGGGTGTTTCATCGAGTGCGGCGTAGAATAGTACAAATTATCCGCATCCCAACAGATGATCAAACATGCTTACGTCAATTTATATTCAATTAATCCGCCGTAACGATGGTAATGAAAGCGTCACGCTATTAATGTTCATCAGACCTTCGTAATTGGCTTTGTTTGTACTTAATTAAATAATGTCATAGTGTTTATTGACTTAAATGTTGATTTAGTTTTACAAATAGTTAGAAAATGTATTATGTACAATTAATTTTGAACCTATTTTGATTTGTTTTTCATCCTGAACTGTTCTACTCGTGGACAAAGGCTCTTTCCGGTTATTCCTTTTAATTGCTTCTTTTTCACACCAATTCTTAAACATTCTCGGGAGAAAAAGGGTGAGTAAAATAGAGGTAGTAAGATGGAATATCACTAGCAATCAATCTCATCCTACTTGATTGTGATTGTGACATGATAGTATCACCTGATTACTATGCCCCGCTTTTTATTACCGGTGGATATGTGGGTCCTTCTACTGCAAGAATGGAGCTCTGACAAAAAATCTATCTAAATGGGAAATTACGGTGACCTAGCGAGAACAGATGGTCCGACTTTGGCTAGCAAAATCTTAGCCATAACATTCAAAAGCAGGACCAAAAATTTAACTAACTAGCACCCTACAGGTGTACTGGTCAGTTGAAATGTTTTCGAAACGAATCGTTTTCAAGGTTTTCTTCCAACACAGTGATAAATATTTTTAATTGATAATATGCTCGCGTTTGTCCACCATCTCACCTGATGATAATTGATGATGTGGTTGAAACGAATCACGCTTACATAGAACTTACCCATTCATTCTTGACTTGTACTTATACTTTTTGACCCCCAGGTTATAGCTATCAGAAAACACAGACACCGGCAGGGAATTCCACTCTTTAGCCGTACACACAATGAAAGTATTCCCAAAACGTTTTGTGCGTATGAGTGTGATGTCCACCTTAATTGTCATTAGAAGGCCAGTGCTCGTTTATTTTCGGTAAAAGCTACTGAGATGCAAATGCGAATGTTCCATTTTAAATATCAGCTCTCTCATCAGCACTTACAGAGATCACCTTACCTTTTACCAACAAATACGCAAACTAAAAATTATAAATGCCACTCTGATCACTAACAGTCTTATTAATGTAAAAACTTTGAAATCATTGGCTTCAATGAAGTACTGATTAACAGATTTTAAATTCTAATTTCTCATAAAATATTTGAATAAGCCAGATTATATTTTGCTTTCAGCATATTTATAACAGATGATAATAATGAAGTAACAACATATTGCTTCAGTTTCATCCACATTTTATTTCCAATAAACGATAACCAGTAAGTAATCAATGTGTTCCCAATTTTTCATTAATTTACTGAAGTGGTATGAAATTGGATCGTTACATTTAACCCAACTGTTGCATTTAAATTTTGCTGGTCCGATGTTAATTATCATTAATGTAACATAAAGTTTCCAATGTTCGTGGCTAAATCGCGCTGTAATTCGTGGCTAATTACAGTCGCATGAGTCAATTGTCAAGGAACAGCAACGCTTGTTGAGGTGTGCCCATGGATGGGAGATCAACTTACATATCGAGATTTGTCCGTGCCTCGTGGAAAGCACGCTTATTGCGCATTTGTACCTTTTTGACAGTGCTTACGGGTTGTCAGTAGCCAGAATGCCTGACACCAGTCTTTCAGGATAGGCAGTCGCTCTAAGTTAAACACTAGATAGCTAGATAGAATATACTTTATTGTACACCAAAATTTAAACACACCTATTTAACAATATTACTTAATTCTATGGTTACAATGGCGGTCTTATCGCTGACATTTACCTTCCAGACATGATATCTTCCAGACAACCTTTGGAAGGACTTTCAAAACTTTATTTAAAGTGGGGAAGGCTACATTGGTGTACTAAATAAACCCATAAAACAGAGAAAAAAAATTACATAAGTAATTATATATAAAATATAATGAGTTCTTTAACATCATGTAAAGAGCAAACAAAACTAGTACTTATAGATCTGCATCCTATTAGACTAGAGGCCGTTCCCAATGACGATGAAAGTTTGAAATGCTTAATATCATAGAAATATTTTATCTATGTTTAATATAAATGCCGGTTTCTTTTCATGCACCATCTACTATGCACATGCCACTGTTTGACAATGAATCATTTGACATCGCCATTTGATGAGTCACTCACGCAAAATTTGCGGAACTTATATACCTCAATTCCTACTTAATTATTACTACTTTTCATTTCTCATTCAACAAACGCATGTAAACTCAAATATAGAAATAAAAATGATGCTAATTGAATGGAGAGAGAGATTGAAAGAGAAATTTTTTTATCAAAATGTAAATGTAACAAAAGTAAACTAATTGAATCCCATCAGTCAACCAATGAAACTAATTGAAAGTTTCAATTGTAAGACGAAAATTGAAGAGATCCTTATTTCAGATTGTCATTTGTTTGACAACAGCGATTGTTATGCAAACGCTGGCCCCTTCTACCGTCTTCTTAATTATATGTAGAAGTAGTATCGAGTTAAGAAAGTAGCATAATATAGGTGAGATGGTTATGACATAAAAATGATTACTTCAAACATTATTCTCACATGATATTTAGTTTAAAAGTAGATTACGTCTTTGCCTAGCAGTGAGACAGTATAGGCTAGAGAAAAGAGAAAAAAAAATCAACACACAGGAACACAATCGGACTTATTTCCTTAGGTGTTCTATGCTAAGGTTGGATGGCAGATTCCAAAAATCAGTAACACTATAGATCAACACAAAATCTACAACGTATTATGGGAATACCAAAAGCGAACTTACTTTTTCACGTTGAATATCTCACAGCTTATGCAAATACATCCATGTAGTATGGGCCTGCCTTAGGCGTCCAGACGTTGCTCTAACTACGTGCATTTGTATACGTTGTGCCCCCCTTCCGTTCTTATCTCGGCTCTTTGTCATAGGACAAGGCTTCTCAACGCTGAGCATTTATTCCGGGGGCATATATTTCATTATGTTGGTATAAAAATTGCGGAATAGTTGTGTGTTCTTCATTAGAGTTAGTAATGGGTGCATCGTATGAAAATAGGAGGTTGTTTGTTGGTTTACAACGTTTATATGCACATTCGTAAGATCTTGATTAATACTGGCTTGGAATCCTCATTAACGAGGGGAACTGATAGATGCTCTGCGTGCAACAACACCTAGTGCTACGGACGAAGCATCATTCAGTGCAATTTCGGGATAGTGAGCCTGCATGAGTCAGCGTGACACTTCGCGAAGGGTTTGTTTGCGCGTACCAGCGCATTCGCTTGGCCCCATGTCAAGCATTTTGCCCCATAGTTTGCGAGCCCACTCGAAGCGCATTGTCATTGCACATCAAGGCGTTTGCCTGCCTTTCGACCTGGTAGCAGTCGACTATGACTCCATCCCACCGGACTAACGCCTAAGTAATCCTGTTAAGGTTAAATACAGTCTGTTCCTACCGTCCCTAGCTACCCTACAGGGGGTGACCTTAGCGCGTTGTAGTTCAAACTAACATAGGCAAGTTTGATTAAAAAGCGAACAAGTTCCTAATTTGATATGTATAAAAAAAAACTTAATGCGTGTATGGCCAAGATTACTGTGCACCGCACCTTTTACAGATATGTATATCATTCCTTGTACGTTCAAAGACAAAGTATAAGAATTTCACTCATTTCAAAATCATCTAAGAGCACAATCAAATTTAATTCATAGTACAAAGCCGGCCATTTAAGGATATTATTTTTCTGAATTTCCCAAATGTCCCTAAAACTTTCTAATATGATTTATGAAGACTTCGAAACTTTCACAGATTTATTCATGATCCATCCATCCGTTAGCGGTAGAAATTTGATTAAAAATTAGAAAAAGAAAAGAAGATGTCTTAAACTCCTAGTACTGAAAGCCGAAAAATAGATCATTGATGATTATATTACATATTTTAATGAAAATCAATCCCATTTTATTTCCAAAAATTTCAAGATCAATTTTTTTCTTCAATCTAGTTATTAAGTCTGCCTTTTTTGTTCCTTAATTGTATGTTTATTTATATGCCAAATAAAGTTTATTTTTGTTTTCTATTCCTGATATAGTCTACCCATGTACCAAGTTTAAATTAAATTAATTCCACTGACAGGATGTGAAAATAAATTATGTTTATTTTGTAAGCCTATTTTCATGAGCCTGGTTTGTTCAAAACAACGTTGTATTTATTTTCATGAGTCTAGTTTGTTCAAATCAACGTTGTGTTTCTTCGTAATATTTACAAGAAATCGATTTTCATAAATTTACTGTATCTCTGCTTGTGTTGGCCCTAATTTGTCGATACTCGTGGCGCCGCCGTTCAGTGATTGGCTGCTACGCTGTGTGTAACTAGTCCGATTTCTACACATGGCTTCCAGATATTTATTCCAAGTCTAGGTGTGAGCTAAAGTGAACATAAATGTTTTAATTTCACGTTTTTTTTTTATTAAATAAATTGTCTTTTTTTATATCTTTAAAACTTTTGTTTGTAAATTTCTCTATTTGTATTTAAACTCAGCAATTGCTTGAATTTGTATTTTTATTTTATATGGGTCTTCGACCTGAAATAAATTAGTTTTACTGTATTTACTTTTATTTAAATGCACCTTAGATTCATTACAGGCAGATAGACAGACGGAGTTACCTTCAAATCTATACTTAATATTATAAAGCAGAAAAGTTTGTTTGTTTGTTTGAATGCACTAATTTTCGAAAGTACTGGGTGGAATTCGATGAATTGGTGTGGTAGCTTGAAGCTTGAGGAAGGTCTTAGACTTTTTACCCCACTGCAAAAGAAAGAGATTATATTTTATCGTGATAAAGACTGCTAGTTTGTAATATTAAAACGGATTTACAACCTTGGTTAAATATGTATTGAAATGAATAAAGACAGACATTAAATAATATTATCGTATTGTGGGACGAAGCCACAGTATAAATTGTTGTGATACGCTACTGGATAGTTGAGTGAAAAATATATGACATTTGTTGTGTTTTATGAGGTCGAGGTTGTTCTGGCTAGTTTTTTTGTTGAATGGTAGTTTTTCTACTGTGTTATTCGTCTGAACTATTGTAAAATATACGAGAGGTAATAAACTTCAATGAAACTTCAAGTATGTATCGTATTCAACTGCAGATAAAAAAACATAGTAAAACCTATTGATGTATTAAAAAGCTTTTTAAAAAAAAATAGAACCGACTTCCATATAGAAACACAACAAAGGCAAAAATAACTTTAATTTCGGTAGTCGGTGTCTTTTGTTTTGTATTTTCTTTTTTATTGACACCGCCTTACGAAATTAAAGTTATTTTTGCATTTGTAGTGTTTTTATATGGAAGTCGGTTCTATTTTTTGCTAAAAAGTTTTTTTTCAGGCTTTTTAATGGGTCGGTTTGTAATTTTTCTAGTTACCAAAGCCAAAATGTCAACTACTTATCACCTTTTACAAAATATTGCTTTTCCCGGTGCAGAGCCGTTAGTTTTTGAGGAGTTCTCCTGGTACATCACCATCAGTTCTACTTCACCATATGCATGGTGACGAGCATAAAGTACTTAACATCCATATTCAAATAATCTAATCGCAATCCACGAAACACTTATTACTGAGTAGTTTTGGTGGCGATCTGGGGTCTTCATCATCAGTTTCACTTCCTCAAACGGAGCTTATCGAGAGCAACTGCACAAGTTACTATAAGAAATAGCCAAAACGCTATAGGTGTGCCTATAATATTTGAAGAGTTCCCTCGATTTCTCCATGATTACATCATCAAATTCAAACATGATGACAATGAGACCAACTAAAAAGTATACCCTTTCAAACAAAAAAAGAATTTTCCAAATCGGTCCAGCCATCTTCGAGATATGAGGTAACATACTTAAAAAAACATGTTCAAGACGAATTGAGAACATCCTTCTTTTTTTTGAAGTCGGTTAAAAAGGAGGAAGATACAGTACTAGACACAGCTTTTGGTCCTACTAAACTAAGTGATTACCCATAGTTGGCGCTCAGTAGCGCACGGAACGTTGTTGATCACACAACTCGAGGAATTCTCGTCTCTTCGTGTTTTTAAGGATTTTGGATGGGATCACTTACTACTTACTTACCTAATACATGCAATCTCATTTCATTCATAATCGCGAACATTCAGCAGCTAAGGCGATTTCACTCGCACTACAGCGCCGTCTCCTATCTCTGTCCTTATCTATCGGTAACTGTAGGTTTGGGACTGATGATGACACTGAACATAGATGTGTGAGTTTCCGTGCATGTATTCGTGAGCCGAGCCCTGGTTTACTGATTGCGATGTTAGCGCGGAACATATCTTCCTCCTTTTAATACATCAATGGTAAAACCATGGGATATTTTTTTAAATTAATATTACACTAATACTAGGTAATTGGGAGATAATCAATGTTTGTTTTAAGTTTCATCATACTCGATGAGTTTCATTCTATTCGGATGCAGCTGAGTATCAATATTATGGAAGAAGCCAATGCTTGTCTGTCCTCCCCGACCCAGTAATTACGTACAAAGACACCACTACGCACGACTGGTTGTTTTTTTTTCTTTTTTATTCTTCATGATTTAAAGACTCCAGCAGGAAATTCCACTCCTAAGCTGTACGCACAATGAAAATATTCCCAAAAAATTTTGTGGTAATCAGATTTTCTAGCTTCGGACTACTCATAACAACCGTTAAAGATGTACAAATAACGAGTAATATATAGTGATTTCCAAGGCACAGAGGACTCTAGATAAGTAGAGATGGGCGCCCATCCAAGGCTCGACCTCACAAGCTTTACTCTACCTTAAATATCGACTAGATACAGCTGTTAATATTTAAGCTACAAGTTCTGAGTAAGTAATTTATATCGACTTAACTTGTTTACACAGTAGACGTTTGTAAATAACATCTTATTCAAGATAAAGCATCCTGAATCAGAACAATCAGATCGTAATTTCACATTTCCAACCAAAACTCGTACGAAGTACTAACGAGAAAAGTGTCCGTACCGATAAAATTGTTCGAGTTACGCATTTAACTTTGAACGTCTCCAACTTCGGATGTATAAACATTCGTCCTTGCCACCCAAAAGGTGCCTGTCCCTGTGAGGTTGTTTAGCGAAGCGAGGAAGTGTAACAGCGCTGTGAAATGTGTGATTATTTTCACCAAATATACACTACCAGCCAAAAGTTTAAGACCACCTTAATTTAAGTAGAAAAAAGAAATAAAATCCAATAAAACATACTTATGTTTAGACTTGTATAATGTAAGTAGTTTAATGATCAAATTTTAATGAAACATTAATTCACAATTACTATTACTACCAAAATAGTCAAGAAATACTAATCAGTTATTAAAACAATGTTTAGTATGTATAAAATTTACCCACAACATTTGAAAAATCTCATTTAAAAAATCAATTTAGCTTATGTGCTTTTTGAGACTACTTTATCTCAAATTTCATCCAGAGTCGTACAACAATTTTAACCTGACTGATTAACAAGCTACCATACATATTATCTTTCGTATTTATAATAATACTAGCAGTTGCTTGCGACTTCGTTCGCATGGGAAGTTTTTCTCGTATAAATCCCGATCCCGTGGGAATTTCGCAAAATCCCGTCTTAGCGAGCATCTGCGTACTAAAAGGAACCCCCATACAAAATTTGAGAGCCATATTACTTGTAGTTTCTAAGATTTCGTGATTAATCAGCGAGTGGTATTTCGCTTTTATATATATAGGATAGCACTTGCACGCGACTTCGTTCGCGTGGGAAGTTTTTCCCGTGTAAATCCCGACCCCGAGGAAATTTCGCAAAATACCGTCTTAACGAGAATCTATGTACTAGAAGGCAAAATTTGAGAACCCTACTACTTGTAGTTTCTGAGATTTCGTGATTAATCAGTGAGTGGTATTTCGCTTTTATATACAGAGTTGATACGACCGAGGGGCTTTCCTTTAAACTGCGTATGCTAGGTATCATTTTCAAGCTCTGTACCAAAAATCAATCAAATAGGAGAAGTAGTTTAGTCGGAAATGATTTTGATGAGATGCACCTTAAAGCGATAAATCTGATCAAGACAAGAGATAACACACGCCGCGCTATGTTGCCACTTTGTTAACTAGGTATTTAAGGTCAGTCACATTTATTTACAAAGGGTGGTTGCATTTTACTCTGATTTGTAAGCTATTTAGTTTGTTTGAAAAAAAATTTTTTTTGGCGCTTTAATTTTTTAACTGTATCGAATTAACACTAAACACGTACCTATAGAGTATACGTAGTGTAATTTAATGCCCCTCTGTCGTATCAGCTCTGTACCTATATAGATAATCATATTTTTGAAAATACCCAAATAAGCAAATAATACCTATTTATGTTTACAATTGAAAGTTGAATTTATGTTATGTTTTAGAATTAATTGTTTTAAAAAAAAGTTCAAAATGTTAGAAAAGGTAGCTTAATAATTATGTTATAACTTTTTTGTACCTTGACCTATAATAATACAATACCTATAGGTGAAATGAGTTCGAAGGTTTTGTTACATTATAATGTAGCCTGAAAATAAACCGAGTGAGTTCGTTCACAATCGCGCCCTTGGAAAACAAGGCTATTTTCTTATAAAGTAGTCCTGTTTTATAGTTTAAGCTTTACACCATTCAATTCTGCAAATGCTTCCAAAGTCCTAAACCGAACTAAGGTGTAAGAGAGTCACGTACACGATAAAGTAACCTAAGATTATATCCAGTAGAACTATAGAAGATATTATTAGCGCCAGCCTGCTAACCTATAGCCTACGTGGTCCATTTCCTCTCGATTCTAGAAATTTATGGCGAGAACAAGTACACCGGGCGATGGGGTTTATTTATATGGCGGACGGCTTTCTATGAAGGACTGAAAACACCAAGGACTAGGGGCACAGGTCGTTATAAAAAAAATTATGCCAACAAAATTTGACATTGTGCAAACTTATTATACTAATATAGCCCTCCCCACTTTAATTACAGTTTGTAAAGCCCTTCCAAAGGTTGTCTGGAAGATATCGCTCTCAGCAATAAGACCGCCATTGTAACCATAGCTTAATCAATTTCGATAAATAGGTGTGTTTAAACTTTGGTATACAATAAAGTGTATTCTATCTTCTGTTTATCTATTCTTTACATTCATATTTCAATGCTGGGCAAAGATCCCCATAGTTCTCTAATGTTTTGTGTATTATTTTCTCCAGCCAATCTGATAGAACTGAATCTAAATAGTGGCGCTAATGTGTCTTTGGCCTGCCTCGGCGTCAACTCGTATTCTCAGACACTCTAACTATGCGTTTTACTTTTGGGTATTCAAAAAATTGGCCTAGTGCGAGTCAGAATCACCCATGAAGGGTTCCGCGCACAGAAATCTTAATAATAAGGCAATAGAAGTCGCAAAGACGCGTGACCTTGTCGCCGCGCATGTGTTTCGTAAAACACAAGAGCGCGTGGAGCGTTTGTTGCGGTTACTTGTGTTGTTTGGGACGTGGAGAGGTAAACATGGTGTTTTGCAGCTTATCCAACTGCGGAAACTCTTCCAAAATTTGTAACTTTACAAATAAAGGGATAACATTTCATATGTAATTACTTAATTTTTGATATAATGTCGTTTTTGAAAAATATAATCAAATCAAATATTTTCACCACCATTACTACGATTATCACAGAAAACGATTTTTTTTCTCAATTCAATTACCATTAATACTTAAGCTTGTTCATGTCTATTATTACAACTACTAAAAGCAGCAATGAAATATTATAGTCATGCGCAATAAACAATATCGTCGTTTACGTACATTCCAGGAACACGCCGCACGAGTTTGCCGCGAATTAGTGACGTGCCACTACTATTTTGTATCAGTAATTTATTACCTTTAGCTTAATAGTTAATACGTAGTTTTACCGAAATTCGAATGAAATATAATTTTTCGTTCAATATTTCAATACGTATTTTCATTAAGCATGTTTTTTCCTGTTTAAACAGTTTATAAAAAGTCATTTTTCAACGATTATATAGCTGTTAATTCGTACTTTTTCATACAGAAAATTAATAGGACCGGCTTATTATTGTTATGTACGTAGGTAAGTTAAATAACAAACTGCGTTGGGTATCCTTGTATAATTGACGTGTTCAGTATTTATCTATTTTTATGACAAAATAATTACGGATACATATTATTATGTATATTGTAAGTATAATGGATTAAGTTGGATCGGATCGATACGTTTTCATATTATTTATGCATCAATATAATAATAATAATATCATCAATCCATCCTAAGATTGTCTAAAATATTTTTTTTTATTTTTTTTATTTAGAATAGGTTCGCGTTTGACCACCATCTCACCTGATGGTAAGTGATGATGTGGTCGAAGATGGAGCACATCATCACTCATTGTCTAGAATATATCGCTATAAGCGATAAGACCGCCATCGTAACCATGGAATTTACGTAAAACAGTTGTGTAACAATTTATTTTGGTGAACAATAAAGTATATTCTTCATTGTTCGGTATTAAGTTGTGCCATTATTGCTCTATTTGATTTGGTCATTGTTTTTTTTTTGCATAAGATGAAGTATTGGAGAGCCTTTAAGATTTGTATAACTAAATAATAAAAAAATATACTTACACTTAACGTTTTATTGTATTCCCTTTTCTCCTAAATAAATCGTCTAAAAGCGCGTCGAGGAATGAAAAACTTTCAATAAATTAGTTATCTATTGTTACGAGACTCCTTGGCTATTAACGCTCAACAGAAAATTATCGTAATAATATGAGCATTTTTTTCTACGAGCTTTGCCCTGCACTATTCCTAAGTGAGAATGAGCGCGCGATATCTTTCTCTGCTTTTCGGACACGTTACGCCACCTGAGATTATGCGTTTTTAGAAAATATTGCGTAATGTCATCGCTTAAAGTTTAATTTTGTTGTAATAATGCAAAATGCATGTGTAGGCGAAAGTGTGTATCTATTGTTTGTTTATGTGGTGGTAGCTGCGAACCGGCGACACGCGTCCCAGTATTAAATGACAGTAGATAGCATTTCTATTGCCTTATTATTAAGATTTCTGTGGTTCCGCGGTAACTGTAATAATATAATATAACTAGTATTTGCGTGTTGCGCGAGGTGCAAGCACCTCGCGTGCTTGTGAAAAAAGAAATGGGGGTGTGATGGGGGGAGATGGGGGGGTTTAGTATTTGCGTGTTGCGCGAGGTGCAAGCACCTCGCGGGCTTTCTTTAACAAAAAAAAAAAGGGGGGGGGTTGCACAATTATTTCGACTAAAGCATTGCCCCTCTAAAAGAAACTGAAAAAAAAAATTTTCCAAGTCTCTTAATTTCCGAGATCCGCCTAAAGGGGGTGAGAAGGGGGGCAAGGGGGGCGACTTTGAAAAATGGTTTTTACTTTACCGAGCCTCCTCTATACGAATCCGTAAAAAGAAAAAAATACGGGTCTAGTAGTTTCCGAGATACGATAGGGGGGGGGGAGAAGGGGGGGGGAAAGGGGAGGTTTGGCACTTTTCCCGTAGGTTTGAGAGTTACTTGTTTACGAATCTGTCAAAATATACCCACCTCCCCATCCACCATCTGGGAGAACAATTATGTCAATGAGTCAGTGAGTGAGTGAGTGGTAATTTAGCTTTATATAATATAACTAGTATTTGCGTGCTGCGCGAGGTGCAAGCACCTCGCGTGCTTGTGAAAAAAAAAAGTGGGGGGTGATGGGGGGTTTAGTATTTGCGTGTTGCGCGAGGTGCAAGCACCTCGCGTGCTTGTGAAAAAAAAACAAAAAAAAAAGAAGGGGGGGGGTGATGGGGGGTTTAGTATTTGCGTGTTGCGCGAGGTGCAAGCACCTCGAGTCCTTGAGAAAAAAAAAAAAAAAAAGAGGGGGGGGGGTGATGGGGGGGTTGCACAAGTATTTCCACTAAAGCATTGCCCCTCTAAATGAATCTGAAAAAAAAATGTTCCAAGTCTCTTAGATTCCGAGATCCGCCTAAAGAGGGGGAGAAGGGGGGCGGGGGGGGGGACTTTGAAAAATGGTTTTTACCTTACCGAGCCTCCTCTATACGAATCCGTAAAAAACAAAAAATACGGGTCTCGTAGTTTCCGAGATACGATAGGGGGGGGGGGGGGGAGAAGGGGGGGGAAAAGGGGAGGTTTGGCACTTTTCCCGTAGGTTTGAGAGTTACTTGTTTACGAATCTGTCAAAATATACCCACCTCCCCATCCACCATCTGGGAGAACAATTATGTCAGTGAGTCAGTGAGTGAGTGGTAATCTAGCTTTATATAATATAATATGTATATTTATTTGACAAAAAATACCTTACAAATTTCTTAAAACTAGCTTATTTACATTTTTTACAACTATGCCAAATAACTTTGTTTTTCATAGTGTTTGTATGAATTACAAGGTTATATTTGCGGTTTTAGAAAATATGCTTTATCTCAAAAACTGCTGAACCGGTCTCGTTCAAACCAATTTTGGTTGAAATTTTACATTAAGGTCTCTAGATAAATATTTTGTTAGATTTTTCACTCCATTATTATAAAGTTAGAGGGGGGGAGGGACACATTTTACCATTTTGGAAGCGTATATTATCTTTTAAGCGATTAACTTTATGAAAAAGTGGTTTTAAAAACTTCAATGTCATTTTTAAACACCTGTCGATAGATACCACACACGCATAGGTTTCATGAAAAAAATATTTTCAGTTTTAAAAATTATATTAAACGAAGGGAGGCTCTTTATTTTAAATACTTTTTTTCATTTTTTTTTTCTTAAGATCGGAAAGCGGTTCACGGAATACTTCTACCTACCAAGTTACTTATGTATAGTCCTAATGGTTTTGGAATAAAATGGCTGTGACATACGGACGGACGGACAGACAGACAGACAGACAGACAGACATGACGAAACTATAAGGGTTCCGTTTTATACTATTCGGCTACGGAACCCTATAAAAGGGCAGAACAAGCAGACTATGGCCCCGGTTTACTTCTGAGTGCATTTTTTTATACTAAGTTCAATTTATCTATTCGTTTTCATCTTCACTTTTAAAATTTTAAACGAACGTAAAGAAAATGCCGTAGTTACCTTAATTACTTATTTATCATTGTTTCTATCGAACTACATAGTTACCTCCTTCCCTTCAAATTAGAACCACAGCCAGTACTATTATTACCGATACTCAGTACTACATTCGGATGTTTATCAAGCATTGTTACAAGTCAGGGTACTGTGAATAGTTCAAGAGAGTATCAGAAGGTACAACAGACAAAGTTGTGGAACAATCCACAACTAACTGAACTTATCCATTACCGGATCGAGCTTAATCGATCCGCTTGGAACTGGTTCTAGCCGATTATCAACCCGGATTGTGTAGTATCGTTGAAAACTGTGTTCATTGTTCAATGGGCAATGCGATTCATATTTGGAAGGATATAATGAATATGTGTTTTTCTTGATCCGATTTATTTATTGCTAGCACACAGATACATAAGACATTTAAAAAATCTCATTTTAATAATTTACACTCTCACCGCTATGTAGTGCGCCTGCCGCCCACATAAATTTCGGTGCAGCAAGCAACTATAGATTCTTTAATTTTTACAGGCAGGCCATGTGGACTGCCTGCGTATCACAACTAGCTGCAAAAGTTACACGAAATCTAGCGTGGCGTGGTGTAAAAGACATTGCATGGCCCGCGCGCCGCCCACATGGCCTGTTGTTCTAGAAAAACCTTAAATGTGAATGGTGGTGAGAGTGTTAATATTGAGAAGGAAAAAACAAAGAAATAAACCTTTATACTACACCTGCTTGGAAAGTACCTTGATACTTTATCAAAGAACAATGGGTAATTTTGTATGGAGCCTGTACCCACCTTTGTAGCATTTTAGAATAGGTGTAATTTAAAAGAGGCTTAATTGACTAACTCAAAAATAAATGAACGAATGAATGAATGAATGGGAGACCGAAGTTATGATAACTTCTTTATTACATTTTGAATTGTCACGTGTTATAATAATCGCACCTCATTCTGCTCTGTAGACCAAATAAATAACCAGTCGTTTTTTCTGTCTAAAGAGAGACCGACTTAGCTTCCTACCGCTCGTTTTTGGTACGGAAAAATTATTAAATAAAATCCATCAGTCTTAAAAAGCAGAGTTTTATTACAAAAGACAGCAAAAACATCATTTTTAAATCGTGTTGTTACTCTCAATGATTATATCATCCCACGCACTTGCCGGACCTAAGAAGTTATCTAGGTGCCTGCCAACACCTAAGTACCATATTATGCTAACAGTGTGGGCACAGGCACCTAGAGTTCTCATACCCGTCATGCAGGAGCAATAATAGGCTTCGATGGCTTCTCTGCTCTGGACATTCATTTTGATAGCCGTCATTGTAGTGAATACCGCCCGTTGTCTATTCATATTTTCTGCGACTACATAATTGCCCAGTCTATTAGGTTCGATAATTCTTTGAGCTATTATATCTATAAAGGCGTGGGCATGCTCATTGTCTGTCAGACGCTGCCTAAATGCATTTATAAAGGCTCCCGCAATGCGAAAGTCTTCAAATACGTGAGGGAGTGTTTTGTTAATAAGTGTATGCGTAAATATCTTGTAGTCTCTTTTAAATCATCCGTTTATGACTTCAATGACCCATCGCACTATTAGTCGAGATTTATTTGCTTGAATATCTGTGAGCTGTGTGGCATGCCTATCTTTGCTTGGCCTATATGGGCCTATATGGGCAACATAACCAGCAGTTTCTATATCTGGTATAGAGTCTCTAAAACCTCGATCTAATATAAAAACGCTCGGCTCGCGTCAGTATATGCCGGTTTCGGTCACGATCTATATATATGACGAGTATAATTATGCCGGTTTCTTGTACACGTAATACACAATACGCGGCGTTCACCTTCCATTTAGTCGAAGCAGGTGAGTAATATTTAATCCAATCGTTAAGCAATCCGCTGAAGCGCACTGAAATAAACTAAGATAGGTACTAAGAGATACTAATAGATACGAATAAAATAAACTAAGATGACATAAATGCGTGCGCTCAAAGACAGTTCCAAACAGGTACTATGACGGATAAAATCGCAAAAACGTCGAACGTGCGTGGGTCGATTTTACTAAGGATTTTCGGCATTTTCAACGTCGAATATCTTTTTTCCCCCGCAAGCTACAAAGTTGCCCCCATACAATAAATATATATATTTTCAAAGACCTTTCTAGTGGTACCAATTTCAATTTGCTACATGGGTGGGTACGTTTTGTTCCATGTTCTTTACGGTAGAAAGTACGTCATTGCATATCGAACAAATATGCGGGGAGAAAACGCATATGAGCGGGAGAGAAAAGTTTTTCTTTTTTTAATTTTGGGTAGGACTATAATAATAAGTACCAAAAGCTCTCACACAAAGTCTGAATACTCTTCAAATGCCTTCTCATACACTATACACGCTCCAGAAAGCCACCATACTCAATACTTGTCGCATCACTAGAAAGTTTCTGACTTCCTCTACACTGACATCCACATTTTCAATTTAATCATTTCCCTTTACACACTTGGCCCCGGCCCGTGTGTTTAGATGTATGTACTCTCTAAAAAGAGAAGCAAATATGAACAAAAATATAATAATAATAATAATAAATAATAATAACACAGTCTCATTCAACACTCTGCTACCCCTTACTACAAGTACAAACCTCAATCAATTTTAGAAAACGACACACACAAACTATATTTTGATCGCGCCATACTTACAGATAAGACCATCCATTATAATAGACCAGATATAACACTGCAGGATAAAATATTAGAAATTACATATTTCATTGACATTGCCGTTCCTAATACCCACAACCTACAAAAAACAATATCCGAAAAAATTAGCAAATACGCCGAACTTAAAGAAGAGATCACAAGAATATGGAGACAAAATAAAGTTTACATTATTCCTATAGTTCTATCCACGACAGGGGTAATCCCCAACCACCTCCTCAATAGTCTGAAATTAATAGATTTAGAAGAATCCGTTTATATAAACCTCCAGAAAGCAGCCATACTAAATACCTGTAGAATCGTTCGAAAATTCATGCAGTTGGAAGAAGAAAACACACTCTTATAAAAACACACACCACACGTTACATTTATTTGACTTTGGTCCGTAAATGTAGCAGAAACCAGCCTAGAGCTGAGAAAAGAAAACGATTTGTAAATAATAATAATATACGTTAATTTGGACTCGAAAAGCATACACGGACAAACATTTACACACAATTACAATTAGGTGTACACACAATAAAAACCTTAACATAAAACTAATTAATGACATTCATTGAAATGTTTGAGTGAACTCTGGTACCCAAGAAAAGATTTAACTTGTGTTATGGGTGCCAGCATTCTCTAATTAATTAAATTCAAACATATTTGACATTAAATATATTGGTTTAAGTTACTAAATTTTATTTAAATAATCTGCTTAATCATTTTGAATTTTGAAGTGGACGGCTGAGACTGTATGTGAGTGTGTATGCGTGTGCGTTGTAAGGTAGTGTGCGTGTGTGTGGTTGCGTGCTTGTGTGTGCATGCATGCGAGAGTGAGTTCGTCAGTGTTTTAGGCATGTACATGTGTGAGTGTGTAAATAACGTGTAAAAAGGAATGTGTATGATAAAAGTTATATTTTTAGTAGATTTTCGGTGTCCTCGTAATTCTGTGATTGAAGCCATCCAAGAACTTTTCTTTTACATTCACGTAAAGTGGTAGAGTAAATGGGACAGATTTTATTGATTTTATTATATATATGACTCCCAATCCCGTAGAAATGTCGCTTAGCGAGTGCCGTTCTACAGCGTTGGGTAGGGCATACCCTATAACGTTGACGTGTGTCTTGAGAGCTTGGATCATACTGTAGGGACGAATGCTTACGCAACACAGTGTGGAGTATATAAAGCTGCCTTACTGACAAAACTTGACATTCTTTGTACAAACTTGACGTAGGATGTCTGAAGGGTTTGAAGGACATAACCTTCAAGACCGCCCTTTGCACTCGTTCAACTTGAAGAAAGTGAACTTTAGCAGCAGCACCCCATACAGTAACACAGTACATAAGTATTGTCTGACACAGAGCATAATAAACTATTTTTAAGACGTTGCTATCAGCTGAATATCTAAGTTTTTTAAATATATATATGAGTTTTCTGACGCGAACAGTAAGAGCATCTATATGGGATTTCCAGTTCAATAAGCTATCAAACTGGACTCCCAGATATTTAACCGTAGCATATCTTGCTAATAGCGGGCAGGAGCATAGTGAGTCGAATGAAGTTGGAGAGCAAGAGTGTGCTTTTAATATAATGGAGTCAGGAGCGGGTAAAGTGGCAGCTTGCAAAGCAAAAGGTAGGAAAACTGTTTTTGACAGGTTAATGGTAAAAAGGTTGTCATAAAGCCAGTTCATTACGGATGCAAGGGCATTTTCAGCATGCATTGTTGTTTCGGACCAGCTGTCACCATGTATTAGCAGTGCGGTGTCATCAGCATAAGCGAAAATTGAACAATTTGTTAAGGACATCATGCATAGCTGGTTTATATACACTAAGAAAAGCGTTGGGCCCAAAATTGAGCCCTGAGGAACACCAAAACTTATATTATTACTGTCACTGACCACTCCCTCTATCTTGACACACTGCGTTCGGTCTGTCAAATAGTCTAGAAAAATTTTCAGGGTATCACCACGAACACCACTTGCTTCCAACTTTAAAATTAGGTGCGGGACGGACACAGTGTCAAAGGCTTTTGAGAGGTCTAGAAAAATACCTAAGCACTTTTTTTTGCTGTCTAGCTTAGCTACCGTACTATCAATAAACGAGCTAACAGCGTCTTCAGTAGATTTGTATTTCCTGAATCCGTACTGGTTGTTAGCTAAAAGATGGTATGATTCCAGAAAGATAGTTAGTCTATTATTCAATACTTTTTCTATAATTTTCGATAAAGCAGGTAAAACAGATATAGGTCTATAATTATTAACACTGTGTCTGTCCCCACTCTTGAAAATTGGATGCACAAGTGCTATTTTAAAAGCTTTGGGAAAACATCCAGATTTGATGGCGCAGTTGATTACGTGAGTAATGACTGGAATTAGCTTCCGCGAGCATGATTTTATAAGGTGCGCTGGTATTCCTTCCCAACCCATTGCAGCATCTGAACGCAGACCGTTTATAGTTCTTTCGACCTCAGCATCATCAGTTTGTAAAAGAACGAACGAGTTTGTAGGGGTGTTGGACGTGGGAGTAACGGAACGAGAGCGGGGAGTGAATTTTTCAGTTAGGTTTTTGCCAATCGTTGCGAAGAACTTGTTAACATCATTAATAGACTTATTGCTATCAGGAGTCATAGCAAGTAATTCTACGGGGGGGCTTACCGTTTGGTGCTTATCAGTTATTTTTTTGATAACTTTCCAGGTTGCTTTGGGGTCTTTCCCGGCTTTTTGAAATTCAGCTTTTTCGTATGCAATTTTTAAGTTCTTAAGTAGCTTGTTGCAGAAATTGCGATACCTC
The DNA here is from genome assembly GCA_943138885.2 of Tholera decimalis. NCBI lineage: Eukaryota > Metazoa > Arthropoda > Insecta > Lepidoptera > Noctuidae > Tholera > Tholera decimalis. The sequence continues at coordinate 12,409,820 of OW964563.2, forward strand.
GTAACCGTTAGTTTGAGAGTTAGATTTGCAGGATTTGACAACAGTTTTCTCATCATTTGGTCCCTATTTCGAATACAACGAAGTAGCCCTTTTGTAATCCATGGCTTAATAATTCTGTGCTTGGAAGGTATATGAACTGATTTTGTGTGTTTCTTTATAAGTGAGCCAATTCCAGATATCAGAAGGTCAGCCGCTATATTGGCATCGTGGACTTCAAGGATCGGGTGTAACTCCATATCAATAATATCAGATATTACAGACGTGTAATCAACCACTACCCGATTTATGCGCCGGTAACCTAAATTTCAAAAGCCAAAAAGTTTTTACAGTGAGTTTTTATCTCCAAGTTCGCAAAATGACACTGGCCACTAGCTGTGTGTTGGATGGTGTCGGGCTGGCAGTGCGACCATGCGGCGGCAGGATAAACAATTTGAAAAAAGAACATGTGAAAATTGTTTTGTTGAGTGTGTTGTTTGAGGATTCAGTTTTCGTAGAAAGTAAAATAAAACTATCAAAATGATAAGTAGTGATAGTGATGATGAAGATTTTTTAACTCCGCCGCAGTTGAAGGAAACAGCAAAAATACTGATTGAAAACCTTTTACCACAGAAATCAATTAAAAAATATAATAAAACTTATGACGATTTTTTGCAATGGAAAAGTGAAAAATGCGGCATCTTTTTCTGAAACTGTTTTGCTAGCTTATTGCAGTGAAAAAGCGCAAAAATACAAACCAAGTACGTTATGGTCTATGTACTCAATGTTGAAAAGTACTATTTATTTTCCTCGTAGGTGTAGTATAAAGCACTATGTATCACTCGAGAGAAAGTGCGATTCCCGATCTCGGGTGTTTTAAAGCCCTCGCCTACGGCTCGGGCTTAAACGACACCCTCGACGGTAATCGGTCACTTTCTCCTCTCGGTGAACAATGTACTATTTTTATTTAGCACATGCAGACACACACAGTTGTTGCAACAAACAGATGCAGTACAGTAAAATGTCACACAGTGATGGTTTTCAACCGAACCTTACGTTAAGAGTACGAGTGCAAATCAATCTGTATAGTGTACTTAATTAAATTTAACGTTAATTTATGTTTAGATTTATGTGTTTGTATATATAGTTTTTATTTATTACCTATACAGTTTCAATTCACGTCACAATATCATCAATGACGAAAAATGCCATCAAAGAAAATCGGAAAAAATGTTTAGACCAATCTATACATATAATAAAACAGTAAAAAAGTGTGTCTGTACATTTAAATTTTATACGAAACTAATAATTGATGTGGGTTAAGAAACGGTAACACGGCAAAAAAAGGTCTGTCTGTTTGTCTGTTTGTACATGCTAATCTCCGGACCTACTGGATGGATTTAAATAAAATCGGAGGATTTTATTAAACGAATGATGTTACGGGCAGCAGCTAGTTCGAAATAAGAATGTTCTGATGTTCAAAAATAGATATTAACAAGAACAAACCAATATAGTGCAAGCAAGCAAAGCAAAGCAAGGACAAAACTGAACAAAGAAATAATAATCTTAATCAAGCTAAAAACCATAGCTCAGTAAAGCAATGTATTTAAAGAATATCTTTCAGTTCTTTCCAAAACCCAACACCTAAACTTGTAGGACCGTAAACTTAGAATTTAGAATCCGTGTGCGAATCTCGTCGGCCTAAATTTTCCGAGTCGCTAGCGCTTACCATCTGACGCGACAACTGTTACAATGATCCCAAAAATCTTTCATACCTACATTTATCTCTCTCCGGACGCAAATACTATATTTTTGTTCAGGGGAATATGTATTCTTGTTATATTCAGTTTGGAGGTTCTTATGTGCTGTAATTTGGTCGAGGACGAAGAATTGTTTTGTTTGAGGTAAAGATTATATTCTCTGTCTTAAATTCATTTATATGTAGTTGTGTATGATCGACTTGGGTGAGTGGAGATAGAAAATATGCAGCGACTTTCAGAATTGTTTCGTGTTTCACTCCACCACGCGGACACAGTACGGGTTGATAGATATCGCACTGTGATTTAAATTACACGAAGCAATATGCCTGCCTGGGTTTGAACCCACGACTACAACTCATACACACAGAAAGCAAATTCATTTATAGTTCTCGACACTAAAATCAATTTTCAAATGCTAAAACATGTCACCGGAAGATTAACACACAAATAGTCCAATTAATTCGGAGTCCCGTGGCGCTAATTGCATAAAACATCATTATTATTGCATAAAACAGAATTAATTTCTCAAAAGAAATACAACAAAAAACTAAACGATAATAATCACTTTAGGTATGTAAGTACCTTGATATGAAATAGTCTTGGGAAGGCCGCTTCAAATACGCTCACACCACTGTTTGGTGGTCTCTGGCACAGAGGAGGCCGAAGTCGCACGCACCGATCTGCGGACAGTCTAGGGCTGCACAGTGCACTGCGGCGCAGTGCTGACTGACTGATGGTTGCAGCACGGTGCTGGCCCAATCCAGCTAGACCTTGGTAATCTGATGATTGCTGGTTCGTGTCCTGTCACGGTCGCCAATTTTGTCTACTGCGAAACACTGGAGCCTGGCTCCACCAACTTAAATGAGAATTTTACTTGAAAACACACATTTTAATTGTATCTAAACGAATAAATATGTGCAAAGCAATGAATTGGACATTTGATTCCGTACAAATCAATTATCACTAAAGTCAGGTAGAATTTTTTTCTTAGCGAATAATATTTGTTCGTAAGCTACCGTCATTTATGTGCGTCTAATCGAACAATTAGCAGCAACTTGACATGGATTCACTAAAAGTATCACTGAAGTCTTAGACGCAATATTTCTAGACTAATTTATGACTGCGGCTTCGCTTGTGCGTAAAATTGTGCATCAGGAATTGGGAATGGCGCCTGGTGGTGGTTGACGCGCTGTGGCCGAGGTAATAATAAAAATATCAAAAAATCTTTTACAGTATTATGGTTTTGAAATACCTAGTAAAATAAAGACGAATATGGCTGTGTTCGTATGTCTCATGCAAGAATTCATAAATATCTTAGTACCTACTAGTACTCACGCGGGGCTTCGCTCCCGTGGATTCTATCACGGTAAAAACATAACTCTCCTTTTTTGCAGTCGCGTAAAAAGTAGCCTATAACCTTCCTCAAGCTTAAAGCTACTTCCATATCAAATTGCATCCAAATCCACCCAGGACTTTCGAAGATTAGCGCGTTCAAGCAAACAAACAAACAGACAAACTTTTCCGCTTTATAATATTAGTATAGATATTATGAATCATTTGTTTGTGAATCAATAAAGGCGGCGTTAACCGATAATATTCACATTTAAGTATGTTATATTATGTAATAATGCAACTTTTGTGACCATTTTAAGATAATGTTATTAGCTACTTTTTTCTTTCCAGGCTAAGAAAATCCCTATCTGTATTGTACAATTGGGAGATAGACATCACCCTTCATCGAGTTATCGCGTCCCTCTCCTGGGGACAAACTAGCAGGTTGATCTGGCATTTGCTCACACCCAACCAGACAATAAGGTCTGCTACTACACTTCCACTTCCTTACATTTAAACAGTCTTCCGCCACGTCTGTCTATCTGTTCGTTCTCGATAAACTCCAAAACAGATTTTCACGTAGTTTACACCACTGAAGAAAATGAACCAAATCCAACAAATACTCTTAATGAGGTTAAGAGCATATTTTTTGGTTTAAAATGAATTAACAGAATGAAACCGAATACTCAATGTACAGACACACATTTTTACTGTTTTAATACACATGTTTTTATAAGGTATAAGTAATCTAATTTTTTTTTTTTTGTTTTCAATGTAAAGGTTTTTTTTATGAAATTATTGATATAAAAATTAGAGTAATTCAAGGTATGCGATAGTATACTAGCCAATGTACATTTGACATCTCGAGAATACTTTTTCGGTATGTTTATTAGACAAGTTGAGCCTGGTCCATAACGACTGTTAATCCGCATTAGTGATAGTTGGAACCAAAAGCTCAACAAGTTTTCAAAGAAACTGAAGAACACCACGTCGGCAAGTATGGCTTGGCTTTGAAAATCGACGCATGGCTTTTATTTCTTAGTCCTTGAGCTCCGTAAAGTTCTAGGTTGAAGTTATATGTTTCCTGACAAACAGTTGCATCTTTCCTCAAAGGTTTCTCATATGATTATACAGTACAGATTGTATGGGCTTCAAAAGCAAATTAGATCTCTGAGTTTGTTTCGATGTTTCTTCTCAGGGTAGTCAGTTAGGAAACACCGGCCTCATCTAGTTTAAATTTACGGAAAAAGTGACGTGTAAAAGTGTTATTTAATAACCAATTTACAAAATAAAGATCATGTATGATTACCATTTATTTATGAATTCTATCATTTATGATCATCAGTCGACACGACACAAATATTTTAGCACGTCGTAATATATTCTCATAGATGTCAGGAGCAAACCAAAGAACTTCAGTTACGTAACATCGTTTAGAGGACATTAAGTAGCATCTGCAATGCACTTAGTAAGCGTGCTAGCTTCACAAACAGTTGTCCAGTGATGTACGTTCTCACAACACTCGGGCAAGATATGTGGGCATTTCTGGCAGTTGATGTCGTTTGTGAAAAGCTGTAAGGACTTAAATGGTTGTAGTAATATGTTTAGTTTGGGGTACGCTGTTTGTAATATGTTTATAGTACACACATGATGATCTAAAGAAGTTTGTACAGAAGTTGATCAATCTACTTAGCTATTTCTGAACTGTTTTAGTTTCGGCTTTCAGTCTAACAGCTGAGCAGGTACAGTCAGCGTCAAATAGTTACTTAAAGTGTACACTTAATATGGTTGGACACCATTGGCGGGACGACTGTAACCATATTTATAGCAGTTTGTCTGAACCGACCTATATGACATTTTGAACGTCTCGACCTTTTGACCGAATATATTGTTCACAACAATTAGGAAACTTTATTTGTCCCGATATGATTGACTTTTTGGTTGCGTCTATTTATTTGAATACCCTGAGTGTCACTATTTAACGCTGATTGTACTATTATTTTACATGAAGAGACTGCATATCTTTGCAATCGAGTTACTGGGTAATAAGTTAATCCTTGGCAAGATTGATGTTTACTTCTTTGTTTATAAATACGTTGAACTCTGCCGGCTTTTGTGTTCCTTGCCACTTATGACAATTCAGCCTTAAAAGCAAGAGTGAACAGGAATCTTCTGGGCTCGCTCGTTCCATCGTAGACCTCATCTATCGATTACCATCCGGCGAGATCAAGGTCAAGGGTGGGCTCCTCTGGAATAAAAAAGAACCTTTAAGTTTAGTTCAGTATTTCTTCTTACCGGCTTCATCTATTTTCAATTTAAAACGATCGAAAATGACGTGTAAGTTATTTACAACCAATTTGCAAGATAAATATAATTTATTATGGCTTGCTATGTTATGCTGATGATTAAACGTCATTACCATAACACCATTTCATCATAATCTATTTAGTAATTTTTGCGTGATAAATCACCAATCCAACCATCCATCCAGTACAATTTCAGTTTCAAGAAATGTAGGAGTAGAAGTACCATTATTCGACTCAAAACTATAAAACTGCTTACACGAATTTCTTAACACGTTCGCTGACAGTACGTCGTTAGGCGGGAAATTAAAATAGTGCGTTACGACAGTACGTCGAGGGACGGGCCACTTATTTTTAAGAGTACGTCGTCTTACGATAATTTTTCATATAAATATTATGAAGAGCAGTATCCACTGTCATATTATGAGCAATTTCATATTTCTTACTGCCGTAATACGAGTATTTTGTGGGTAGTTTCATATTGCTTGCTTGTGCATGAGTACTACGTTGACTTATCATTTAGTATGGAAAATTCTACTATCGTAATGTGGTGTCAGGGTAAGTGCTCACTGTCAGCGAACGTGTTAAAGAATACACTTTAAAATGTTTTCCTTTGTATAAATCACAGAACCGATAAAAGAGGTTTATTCGATATTCAGGATAGCAGGGTTGAAAGGAAAAGTCTTGAAAACGAGCAAACACTATTTATTCACTTTACAATACTTCACAATCTTCAACAGTAGCACAATGTTCAAGCGAGAGCGTAGGCGTGTGTACAGCGCGGCGATCGGAACGAGACTGATGTGTACACCGCGACGATTGAAACAAGACTGCCGTCCCACGTTTTTTTTTTTTTTTTTTTGTGTGGCATCTCGCAGGTCAACCTCTGAGGTTGTCGGCTGCTTAACCGGACTTGCCTGTGGTTGCCTTAATTAATAAATTAATTAAAGCCTCCAGCCAGGGCTTATTAAAAAACTTACAAACTAGGCGACTACACGCTAAGGGCACCCCCTGTGGGGTACGGACCTCGGCTTAGGGCGTCGCAGGGGAGGGCAGCTAGGGACAGGCTGGATCATATCATTATTATTATTAATAAGGGAATTTAAAGCTACTGGCTCAGCGTCGCGGGCTGGTTCTGGCAAGGGTCGGGGTGGACTATTACGGGGACGTCGCGGCGGGCCTCGGCGGCGAGGACGGCAGGACGGTCGGTTTTTGTGTTTGTGTGCCACTGTACTTGTTTCCCTACGGCTCTCTTGGAGCAAAGTGATTGCGTCATCGGGAGTGACTAGGGTATGCCTTGGTCGGCGAATCTTAGAGATACGCGAGGGTTCGTATTGGGCGGCCGATACGATAAGGGGATTCCTATGTTGGATTGAAGTTTCAAAGAAACGCTTGGAGACACGTTTCATGAACTGCTGGATGGTAGGCATCATGAGATCTACGTGAAGAAGCTCATTTCGAACATAAAAGGGGGCTCCCGTGACTCTACGGAGGAATCGGTTTTGGAGGGTCTGCATCTTGTGGAGGAGGTAGGGCTTTGCGTGTGCGAAAACAACGCAGGCGTAGGTCATGATGGGACGGATGACCGCGGTGAAAATACGAAGCTTGCACCTGAGTGATAACTTGCTGCGAGAGCTAAGAATGAAGTGGAGCCTACCTAGAGCGAAAGCGGCGCGCGAACGTGCCTGCTTTATGTGCTCAGCGAAGGAGAGGTGTCTATCGAGGACCACGCCTAAGTATTTGGCTTGCTTTTCCCAAGGGATCGGCTTGCCGTACATGGTAATCGGACGGGGGGAGGGTGGGTTTATCCGCGGTTTAGAAAAGAGGACTGCCTGGCTTTTATCTGGATTGACTTCGATTCTCCATTTCCGGAACCACTTGGCCAGAGTGTTTGCGGAAGTTTGGAGAGTGCGAGCGATGGCATCGGGTTTAAGACCGGTATAATAGATAGCCGTATCGTCGGCGAATAGGGCTAGCTGGGTATTTTTATGCTTGGGAATATCACTAGTGAATAGCGTGAAAACGAGGGGGGATAGTACGGAGCCTTGAGGAACTCCTGCGCAAATGGGATGGGGGGAGGAAAGCTCCCCCTCAATTCGATAACGAAAGGTGCGATTCGATAAAAAGTCCCGTAGGATGAGCACGAGACGGTCAGGCACGCCGAGTTGGTATAGCTTATATATTAAGCCATTGTGCCAGACTTTGTCGAACGCTTTCGCTATGTCGAAGAATAAGGCTCCCGTTATTGCGCCCCGTTGGAAGCCGGCGCTGACGTGTTCTACGATGCGGTGGACTTGTTGGATACATGAGTGTTCGGTTCTAAATCCGAACTGCTCATTGGGTATTAGACTCTTTGCTTCGGCAAAATCTTTGAGCCGCTTATATATAAGCCTTTCATAGATTTTACCGAGGACGTTGAGTAAGCTAATGGGACGGTAGCTAGACGGGTCAGACTTGGGCTTGCCTGGTTTGGGAATACCTATGACGGCGGCCTGTTTCCAGGTTGCGGGGAACATATTATTGCTCAATGCGCCATTGAAGATGGCAGTCATTAGCACTATAAGCTGGGCGGGGAAAAGTTTGAAAACCCTATTGGTGATGCCGTCGGAGCCAGGGGCTTTTCGCGGTTGGAGACTTTTAATGATATCCTGGACCTCATCAGGAGTGATGGGGGCCAGTGGATTATCGGGATCTTCGACGGGCGGAAGGGAAGTTCTACGTTCGACTTCGGCGTTCACCATATCGAGGTGGGCTTGGTCTACTGGTTGAGAGCTGGGAGAACACTGGGACTCTAGGCTGTCGGCTAGGCGTTCTGCTTTTTCAGAGTTATCGAAGGCGACACTCTTATCGGGACGAATGAGAGGAGGCATTGTGGCCTGTTCAGTGGATCGTAACTTCCTCTGAAGCTGCCAGAAGGCAAGATGGGCGGGCTCAAGTTCGCTCAGCATCTTGTCCCAGCTCGCATTACGCTGCTCGGCAATGCGTTTCCTTACAGCACGCTGTAAGTTGCGCATGTGAGCTTTGTTTGCGGCGCAGGGAAAAGCGCTGTACGCACGGATGGCTGCGTTCTTCTCGGTTATCAGATTCCGTACATCGTCCGGGAGTTTCCAGCGGTGGTCTTCCACTACAGGAACTTCCCTTGAACAATCGTTCAGGACGGATTGTACGTGATCTGTAAGCGAGTCGATCGCCACCGTCGTGTCAGCGACTGAGACTATGTGGTCAGGAATGGTGTCCAATTGAGGCGACGTGGTGGATTTCAGTTTTTCACTTACTTTCCTCCAGTCGGTGATCAGTTGGGTCGGAGGAGGTTGGGTAGGATCATGGTTACCCGAGCGGGAACCTTTTTTTTTTTTTTTTTTTAACGTGGTAAAATTATCAAATAAGTCCTCCCACCCCGGGCAGGGTGGGAGGGACTGTCAGACTTTTACTGACTAAAATCCACGGTGTTCCTTTTTTTTTTTTTTTTTTGACGCTGAGAAATGGCAATTACGCACTTCCGCTCGCTGGGGGGGCGAGACGGGGAGTGTGGGACTCCCTGTCGCATGACGGCGACAGTATACCCACTAAAACTCAGCGGTGTTCCCTCCGGCGCCTTGTTGGGAGGGCTGTGGGAGACGTTCTGCGTCCACGGCCCTCTGGCGCGTGCCCGCCTAGATGGCGGGCCCTACGTGCCCCCCGGGCTGGGGGGCGACGGGAATGGCCGGGAACACCTGGCCACTCCCGTCCGGCGCTGGTGAAGGCGCGTGCAGTGCAGGCAGGGGTGCCCCCGCACCCGTTGCCTGCTGGCCTCCACCAGGGAGGAGTCGGAGGTGCTCGTCATACTGACGTCTTCTCCGACCCCTCCTCCGCCTGCGGAGCGCCGGCGCGAGGGGGTCGTCCTCGCGCGCGCGCTCCGCCGCCTCCTTCTGCGACATGACCTGTTCACAGAAGGAGGCTACCGCCGCCCAGGACCCCTCGTCCCCCAGCATGGCGTTGATCACGCTGGGGAGCGAGAGGTCCGGCCCGATCGCCGCAACGAGGTCGCGGCGCGGCTCCGACCACGACGGGCACCCCTCAAGGGTGTGCTGCGCCGTGTCCACCGCCGCGTCGCAATCGCGGCACGACGGTGTCTCCTCCCGACCGATGCGGTGCAGGTAGGCCCCGAAACATCCGTGGCCGGCCAGCACCTGCGCCAGTCGGAAGGAGACCACCCCGTGCGACCGATCGAGCCACTCTTGCAGGAGCGGCCCGATCGCGTCGAGTGTGCGGCGACCGAATACCGCGGTGGCGAGGTCCGTCGACCAATGCCGGACGACGGCTTCCTTCGCCTCCCGCCGGACGGCCTCCCTCTCACGCGGGGCTGGGCGCTCTCCGCTCGCCCGCCGCCCCGCCGTCCACTCGTACACTCTGGCGAGCACCCACGCCTCGAGTTCCCAAGGCGGGGTGCCCGCCAGAGCGCACGCCGCCGCGAAGCCCACCGTGCGGTAGGTCCGCGCCACCCGCTGGGCTATGGCCCTCTGCGGGGCCCGCAAGGCCGCGGCGTTCTCCCTCCTCCGGAGGGAGTCCTCCCAGATGGGGGCCCCGTAGGTGGCCATACTCCTCAGGATGCCGGCGTAGAGTCGCCGGCATCGGACGCTGGGCCCCCCCACGTTGGGGAGCAGCCACGAGAGGGCGCCCGCGGTCTTCAGCAGGCGCGCCGACAGCCCGCGGAAGTGCGGGCCGAAGCGCCACCTGCTGTCAAGCACGAGGCCCAGATATTTCATCTGGGCCCCGACCGCGATGCGGACGCCCTCCACGTGGATGTGGGCGTCGGGCGGGGGGCGCTGCCGCTGCCGGGGACCGTGGAAGTACACGGCCTCGGTTTTGTGCAGCGCCACCGTCAGGCCGAGGCGGCGGATCCTCCCCGCGATGAGGGAGCCGCCCGCCGAGGCCAAGTTGGCCGCCTCTCCGAAACTCTCCCCCCGGGCGGTGAGGAGAGTGTCGTCCGCGTAGCAGACGACCCTAACGCCCCGGGGGAGAGTTCCCCGCAGGAGCCAATCGTAGCCGACGTTCCAGAGCAGGGGCCCCACGACCGACCCCTGTGGGACGCCGGCTTCGGCGGGATATCGCCGGACTCGGCCAGACCTGTCCACCAGGAGGACCTCCCTGTCCTCCAGGTAGCTGGCCAGCAGACGCCGCAGGTATGGAGGCACTCCGTGGAAGCGGAGCGCCTCCATGATGGTAGAGTGGGGGATCGAGTTGAAGGCGTTGGCTATGTCGAACGACACCGCCAGCAACCCGTCCCCCGCCTGCATCGCCTCCTCCACCTGCCCCTTGAGGCAGGCCAGTGCGTCCACCGTCGAACGCTCAGCCCGAAAGCCGAACTGAGCGTCCGACAAGTCCGGTCCGACATCCCGCAGGTGCATCCACGGTGTTCCTTCAATAACCCTTTACATACCGGGGTCACGGTAACGGGATGAGTCCCACGACCCCGGCAGGCTTCGGCCCTCTGCAGAGGGGGCCTCGTCATGTTGCTGACGCTCTTTGAGGCGCGCGTGGAACACGACGCGCCGTCGACCCGGGCATGGTCCATGGTCGGACAGCGAGTTGACTCGCTGTCCGCATGCCCGCGCCTACGGTGGCCGGAGATCGTCGGCCGACGTCCGACGCCGTGGGCGTCTACCACTGCGGCTGGGCTGGAGGGAGGACGCCATCCTCTCCCTCACGCGGCCCGCCTCCTCCTTCGAAAGCATGACTGCTTCGCAGAAGGATGTAGCGTTGTAGTCGATTAAACTAGAAGTCGACTACCACACTAATCTCTAATGTCTATGGTTTCACGGAGTGACAACACTTATGCAGTGACCGTCTGGCTATAAATTCTAACCTCCGGTTGGCTTAGTTCTTTTCTCGCCGCCTACTGTTGCAAGTAACTTATATAGGAACCCCTCTGTGCCAAGGGTAAGTGCTCATCGTATCTGCCATTTTCTCTCCATCTTGCCAAATTGTAATCCTCTTATTTCACCATAATCTGCAGTGTTTGTAAATTAATATAATTGCCCGGTTGTCAAGATGGCTTCCTGCTGGAACATAACTGTGATATTTCATTGTCATCTGCTTTCCACTAGTGTTCTAAATTTGTGAAGCGTACGCAAGCCGCAGCATTGTTTTCCCGCTGTGCCATAGCAGCTACGAGCTTAAACGCCTTGCACGCGGTTACTTTTTATATAGTTGCACGCGGTATGCGCACGCTTATCTCTATTTAACCTTTGTGAACCGCCGCGATGGTGAGTTTCCCATCCATTTTCCCGGGTACTGTTCCGTGGGGCTTACGGCTGGGAGACGCACGCATCGCTGGCGCTCACGATTCCTGCACCACGCTTACGGAAGCACCCTTTTTGGATTCCAGGGTTTTTTTCTCCTTCTCCTTCGTTTCTACTGCCTTGGATTTCTACTATCAACCACCTCTACGTCCGCCGCTCGACGGGTGTCACGCAGCCTCTGTGACTGTCTGCGTGCTATTGCGTGGCCTGCCCGAATAACCTCTGCGCCCGTCTGCGCGCTATTGTGTGGCCTGCCCGCATAACCTCTGCGCCCGTCTGCGCGCGAGCTGCTTGCTACGGGATCTGCCCGCCGGTCTGCGTGCGTCGCGGCCTGAGCCCAGGGCAGTACCATTCTATACCTTCGACCAGTGAGGGAACCCTGTGTGAACCGAACCCACCCCCCTTTTAAAATAAATGCTGTAACCTGTGGTCTTCTTTTATTATTTACTCCATCTAAACCACTACGCCACAGTGGCGCCCACTCGGTAAGGTTCACAAGGTTTTCTTCACTGGTCGCTATTTACCTGTACTCACACATCGTGGCGGTAAGTAGTGGGTAATTACTATATTTTTCTTCTGTATTTTTTTTAATTTGTTACTTTTATATAATTTGTTAGTCAGCTACTAGGGTTTTGTTATAAATTGTAAAGATCACAATGAGCGCTAGCCCAATCAAATTTATCCACCTAAGAAAGGCCGAAGAATATGAGGTTGTCATTAGAGGCGGTGAGAAGGGCACATTCACTGACTTTAGGAAACAAATTAACAATGCTCTCCTGAGTAAACTCACCCCTAGTACATCACATCTTTCTGCCAGTGGTCAGCAGGCTGAAGCAAGTGCCACAAGAACCCCAATTCTAAATATAATCTAATCTAATAGATATAATAGTAAATATAATCTAATAAATCTAATAAGAAATATAATCTAATAAATCTAATAAATATATTAAATCTAATAAACATAATACAATCTAATAAATATAATATAATCTAATTATAATGAATCTAGGCATTTTTTTTTAAACTTATAAAAGACTAACTCTTCGTTACTACTGGCCAGGAATGCACAGTGAAGTAGTGAAAGCTGTAACTTCATGTAAAATCTGTCTAGCTCATAAACAAGTAAACCATGCCCCACTGGAGGTCATGGGGAAACCTAAAGAATGCTCTCGGCCATTCCAGATGCTCAGTATTGACATTGTTGGCCCTCTGCCTGTCTCTAGACGCCAAAACGCATATCTTTTTGTACTGACATGCTGTTTCTCTAAGTATTGTCTTCTAAATAAGACAATCATAACAGCCATTTCAACCTACAATAATAATGAGCAACACTCTTGGGATCTACATATTCCAGCAGTTCAATTTGCACTAAATAACTCAACTAGTGAAGTTACTGGTTTCACACCAACATTCCTTCGCTCAACTTTCAAGTGAAAGTCCTTGGTCTTCACCTGTACTTCTCACACCTAAATGGGATGGCAAATTGTGGTTCTGCTTAGACAGTCACAAGCTAAATTCAGTAACTAAGAAGGATGCTTATAATTTACCTTATATCTCTGAAATTCTAGATAACCTAAAGGATGCTAAATACCTAACAAGTCTAGATCTTTATAAAAGTTTCTGACAGAGCATCCCGTAGGCCTAGCTAACTACTAGTGTTTGACCCCATACTGGGTCACACGATGCCAAGGGAACACACACCCACGACCGCCTAAGATACTGGTCGTGGAGGGTCGACTAGTACCTAACTACCTAAGTTAACTATAACTCTGGTTATAGCTATCCTAGTATCATATTTCACACCCACCTAAAGTGTGGTAATCCTAATTAAAACCTACTAACTAAAGTTAACAAACTATTATTCTAAAATTAACTATAATTAGTTATCTTTTAACATAACTAAATACCTTGACTGCATGGCTATAAGCCAACATAACTTCAGTTCCATTACCACCTTTCTGCTGACCCCACACACTTACACTACACACCTAATTTCTTTTATTATTTTCCCTTTACGGCGTTACTATGAGAGACTGCATAGTGGGCCTTTAGGGCGATTCTTTAGTATCATGGCAGAGTAGTCTCCATAGTACACTACCTTTAACTTTTATTTATGTTATTATGTCCTCATGGATATCTTAAAGACGGCCCCCTGAAACATGGGTGTCCGCACACTAGTTAATCTACATTAATTCCTAAACCAACTCTTCTGAAAACATAAGCCAACATAACTTTACGGCATGACTATGAGAAACTACATAGTGGGCCCTCAGGGCGATTCTTTAGTATCATGGCAGAGTAGTCTCCATAGTACACTACCTTTAACTTTTATTTATGTTATTATGTCCTCATGGATATCTTAAAGACGGCCCCCTGAAACATGGGTGTCCGCACACTAGTTAATCTACATTAATTCCTAAACCAACTCTTCTGAAAACATAAGCCAACATAACTTTACGGCGTGACTATGAGAAACTACATAGTGGGCCCTCAGGGCGATTCTTTAGTATCATGGCAGAGTAGTCTCCATAGTACACTACCTTTAACTTTTATTTATGTTATTATGTCCTCATGGATGTCTTAAAGACGGCCCCCTGAAACATGGGTGTCCGCACACTAGTTAATTTACATTAATTTCTAAACCTACTGTTCTGAAAACAGCTTCAAGCCGGTAAATTTCTATACAAATACCGTACCTACCCATTAACTACTTGCATAGTAGGCTATAACTTTATAGTTTAATTATAACTGTAAAACTTTCTCACTACTAACCTTAAAACCATTCATAAAACAATATATAGCATAGTCCATTGTATTGTTTTTCTGATTCAAGTAAACTGTTGGTGATCTGCCCCACAGTTAAACTATATTCCAGTCTACCCTAGTAACAAATCTAACCTTAATCTAAGCACTAAACCCGAACCTAACTGGCACATCATCAATCGTTTAATAATAGAATCTACATGAAATATTCTAACAACATTTAGTCTACAAACTTATCTAATTTCTTTTACCTAAACACTAAACTAGAAACCTAACTTTAACTTCATAACACCTTTTAGTATTGAACACGCCTATCCTGAATATTACTTAGATTCAACCTGCCCTAATTAAATTAATTAATTCTCTTAGAAAATATTTCCGCATGTTTCATAACATAACCTATTTAATTTAAGATCATTGACATATTATATTTTTGACGTTTACGTACTGACTTTGACATCTCGACGTAGTTGCCAACCTTGGATACTTGTCTTTTAGAATTTCGTCTATAACGTGCGGATATTCTCGCAACAGTATGAATATGGACTTGATTTATTTTTTATAAATTACACTCACGTTCAGAAACTCACTCGAATGGACTTCTACATATGATGCGTATTCCAGTAATGAAACTTAAACCAATTTGAACATATACATGGACCATCACCAAAAAAAATTTTTTTTTAAATTTAACAAATTTTTTTTTACCTTTTCAAAAATTTTTTTTAAATTTTTCTTTTTAAATACTCTTAGCTTTTAACTATAACAAATTTTTTTTTTTAACTTTTCAAAAAAAAAAAAAATTTTTTTTATTTTTTTTAAATACTCTTAGCTTTGAACTTTAACAAAATTTAATTTTAAAACTAAACATAAAATAGAACCTTAACTTATTATTAAATTGTTGTTAGAACTTTGATGATTTAATATTCAACGATGAACTTACTTCTTGCTTTGAAACCTAACATTACCTATAGCCTGCAACAGTCCACCAAGGTTACCTAACCCTATGGAGATACACTTGCTTTATCTTGCTGTTTTTCCTACTGACTGTCTCGAGTTAAACTACTCTATAATTAGCTTACCTCTCGTATGTAATTGTACGTCACTGACTTAGGACTACTTCCAAGTCAGGGATGGACTTAGAATGGATGGATGAATGATTAATAGTATGGAAGCACATGAATGGGATGTATGAACGTATAGGTAGTCAGTAATAGTGGTTTAGGCCTTCTAGCGGATTTATCCTAGGGAAAATCCTTCGCTAACAGGCGGGGTACTGTAGCGTTGTAGTCGATTAAACTAGAAGTCGACTACCACACTAATCTCTAATGTCTATGGTTTCACGGAGTGACAACACTTATGCAGTGACCGTCTGGCTATAAATTCTAACCTCCGGTTGGCTTAGTTCTTTTCTCGCCGCCTACTGTTGCAAGTAACTTATATAGGAACCCCTCTGTGCCAAGGGTAAGTGCTCATCGTATCTGCCATTTTCTCTCCATCTTGCCAAATTGTAATCCTCTTATTTCACCATAATCTGCAGTGTTTGTAAATTAATATAATTGCCCGGTTGTCAAGATGGCTTCCTGCTGGAACATAACTGTGATATTTCATTGTCATCTGCTTTCCACTAGTGTTCTAAATTTGTGAAGCGTACGCAAGCCGCAGCATTGTTTTCCCGCTGTGCCATAGCAGCTACGAGCTTAAACGCCTTGCACGCGGTTACTTTTTATATAGTTGCACGCGGTATGCGCACGCTTATCTCTATTTAACCTTTGTGAACCGCCGCGATGGTGAGTTTCCCATCCATTTTCCCGGGTACTGTTCCGTGGGGCTTACGGCTGGGAGACGCACACATCGCTGGCGCTCACGATTCCTGCACCACGCTTACGGAAGCACCCTTTTTGGATTCCAGGGTTTTTTTCTCCTTCTCCTTCGTTTCTACTGCCTTGGATTTCTACTATCAACCACCTCTACGTCCGCCGCTCGACGGGTGTCACGCAGCCTCTGTGACTGTCTGCGTGCTATTGCGTGGCCTGCCCGAATAACCTCTGCGCCCGTCTGCGCGCTATTGTGTGGCCTGCCCGCATAACCTCTGCGCCCGTCTGCGCGCGAGCTGCTTGCTACGGGATCTGCCCGCCGGTCTGCGTGCGTCGCGGCCTGAGCCCAGGGCAGTACCATTCTATACCTTCGACCAGTGAGGGAACCCTGTGTGAACCGAACCCACCCCCCTTTTAAAATAAATGCTGTAACCTGTGGTCTTCTTTTATTATTTACTCCATCTAAACCACTACGCCACAAGGAGGCGACCGCTTCCCACTCCCTCTCGCCCCGCAGCATGGCCTCGACCAAGGCCGGGCGCGAGAGGTCTCCGCCTATTGTCGCCGTGAGGACACGTCGGTGCTCTGCCCAAGCTGGGCAGTCCTGCACCGTGTGCTCGACTGTGTCCTCAGGGCGACCCTCGCAGTGGTGATACCCAGGCGTCAGGTGTAGGATAACGGGACGGTGATCCGAGTTGAGCTCGTGAAGCGCTTCTATGGAGTGTAAATGGAGGTTTACATTCTTTAGGAGCGCCACATCGAGGACATCGGGGTTATGGTTGGGGTCGTGTGGGTAGTGGGTGGGAGTCATCGGAGCGATGACGTCATAGTTTAGGGTCGCGCCTAGGTTATACACGATTCTGCCTCTGGCATTTGTCGTGTTGCTGTTCCAAGCGGGGTATTTGGCGTTGAGATCGCCCGCTAGTAAGACGGAGTCACTCAGGCCAAAGAGAGTCGTGAGATCGCTGGTGAGCGCGATAGGATCGTCTGAAGCAAGAGACGCGACCGATGGTGGGGGATGGTAGGCAGAGATGATGGTTATCGGAGGATGACCAGTCATGCCTATTCGACAGGCAGAGTACTCTAGGTGAGAGAGAGGTGCGGGTGGGGTCAGAGGGATGCAGTATAACTCCTTCCTATAATAAATAAGGGTACCGCCGCCGTGGCAGCGTGTTCTGTCATTGCGAACTAGACGGTAATTCGCAATTTTGGGGTCAGCACGGTGGGGTTTCAAAAGGGTCTCCTGTATAAGGAGGACGTCTAATTGGTGGTCGCGGAGGAATTTAGTTATTTCGGCGCGTTGGTTGA
Source organism: Tholera decimalis (assembly GCA_943138885.2). Classification (NCBI taxonomy): domain Eukaryota; kingdom Metazoa; phylum Arthropoda; class Insecta; order Lepidoptera; family Noctuidae; genus Tholera; species Tholera decimalis. Next base: position 12,427,360 of record OW964563.2, read on the forward strand.
AAATGCCATTGGCGTTGAAAAAACCTAATTTGAGGGATCGAGGCCTAGTGTGGTTTGTGCGTTGGGAATCCATTGGATCAGTCCATCGCATCCATCTGGTCGAGGCCTAGCACGACATCACTGTGTGTGCTGAATATTTGGCTGTACATTTCCGTCGTAATTTTGCCGTTATTCTGCTGCTCGGCAGCCAGAAGGGCATCGCGGAGAGACCTGGCTTGGCGGGTCATAAATATTTTATAGTGGCGCAGTAGAGTCTGGGCGCAAGACTCGCCGTTCCCGACGGGTGAGGGTTTGGGCGGTTGTTTGGCTGCAGGAGCAGCAGTGGTTTGAGGCGCGGGTTTGGGACTGGTTGTGGCCTCTGGAGCCACGGCTATAGGCAGGATCTGCGCTGCGATGGGTATATCCATTAGTGCCTGCAAAGGTTTGGCAGGGGCCAAGGAGGGAAAGGCTTTTTCGTGGTTTAGCCTGTTCCACGGGGATGGTCTCTGAGGAGCGAGACGTTGGGGAATTTGAGAGGAAGGTGCCTCTCTTTGTTGGCGGGCGTTGGCGCGCTTCGCTAATTTAGGAGCGAGTTTGGGGGCTTTGAGACAGCCGCGGTAGTTTGCCGGGTGACCGGTCTAGCCGCAGAGAACGCAGCTGGGTGGTTCCGAACAGAGGGTTCGGTCTTTGGGCCGAGGGCAGTCCGCAGTGCTGTGCTCGCCCAGACACTTGACGCATCTGGGAGTCGCATAGCAGTTGCTCTGCGCATGGCCATACAGTTGGCAACGGTGGCATTGTCCCACTGTTGCGGTTTTGTAGGCTTGAAAATCGGGTGATGACCTTCGGTTGGTTCACAAATGACAAGAACCATGTCGTACAATTCACCGCCTCTCGCTTTATGTAAGCGATGGACGGCGATCACTGGTATACCTTGATCGGCAAGGTCGTCTTTAATATCCTGTACTAGGATTTCTTTAGGGACACGTTTAATAATAACACGAGTGGGCGTGTCCTCGGGGAAGGAGAAAGTGTGAAAGGAAATATTCCTTTCACGGAGGGCGCGATATAGTTCCCTATAGTCGTTCGACGTAGGGACGGTGACTTTAATGCCATTTTGGCAGGCACGGGCGTTTGTGTAGTTGATCTTTCGATCAACACACATCTTGGACACATCAGTCCATTTACCCTTGTCCTGGATGTAAAAGGGGGGCGGAGGGCGTTGCTTCCTTTGGGCTGAGGAAGTTTGGGCTATCGGGCTGGGGGGACGACTATTCTGCGCGCGAGCAGAGGTAGTTGGGACGGGGCTAGCGGGTCGAACGGGCGTTTGAGTTAGGGACGGGGGCGACGCGGTGGTCTTTTTGGCTTTGCTGGCCTGGGAGGTTTTCCCTTTCTTTCTCTTGCCACCAGTGACGACTTGAAAGTCGTCTTCCGAGGACGAGGGGCATGGTGACAAATCATTGTCGGAGTTGTTATTGGACACAGGTTCGGTGGTGTCCATTTCACGGAATTCAACTGCAGCGCACACCTGCGCGGCGTCCATTGTTTTATGAACAATGGGATTAATAGGTGGGCCGGAAACAATGGATGATTTCGGGAATTGGGCGGTCGGCACGACATTGTCGGCGGGCGGGAGGGCTATCTACCTGGAAGTCGTTCGTTGTTCGATGAACAATGGGATCGGAGTTGATAAACACTTCCGTGAATTGACCAACCGGAATGCCTTGATCAGCAAGCGGGGGAGATAATGGGCTGTCAAGCGCGTCACTAAAATCAGTAACGTTGGCTTCGGTAGCCGGAGGACAGTTAGCGATTTCACGCTCGATTATTCCGCCATATTTGGCGGAAATAGCAGGGTTTTCCTTAAGGATTTTTAGCAATATCTCCAAAATATTGGAGTTTGCCATGATTAGCGAATGAATCAAAAATTTAATGGGGTAATTTTGGAGATTTCTCTCCCGCGGGGGACCTATTTAAAGCCTAACTGACCTAACTCCCCGGATGGATGGGTCCGGGGATGTGTAACCCTCCCAGTCGGGTAGAGACTGGGAGGTGAGTACCTAATGGTGAGCCCTAAGCTTGTAACCGGTCGCCAGTCTTATTGTGCGTACCGGGCCCTATTGGGTCTAGTGCGAAGGGGTAGACACACCCAACCGACACCAGGTGTGTAGCTGAAAAGGAAACTCAGTAACTAGGTTTGACTAGGAGATCCCCCAAGGCCAAAACCTAGCACTCGACTCCAATTGACTGCTTCACCCTGAAGGGGATCAGCGGGTGCGTCGGGTCAGCACCCCCTTGGTATTGTTGACACCGTGAGGTTTCCAACCAAGGACCACGAAACTGTGGTTTTACCCTGAAGGGGCCAAACCAAATTGTTTTTGACGATACTCTGTTTAGAAACAGGAAATCCTTCACCGCCTCGAAAAAGGCGGATCCGGACCAGGCGTCGTAGTCGGCGACTACGAGTGACGTCACGGCGGGCGTGACGAAGCGGAGCGATGACTCAGGCACGGAACGATCGAGAGCGCGGAGCGGCACGACTGTCGCGGGCGAGCGTCGGAAGCGGAATGACCCCCACTGTGACTGCCGTCCCACGCAGTGGGCGGCCATATTTATATACGCGGTCGTAGGCGGCGCGCGTGGAGAGCGTTCGATTTTTACTTATGCCGCGTCCACCAATCTACGGCCGGCATTTACATGCATATACTATACTATCTTATGTACATTGCCTCTCAAAATGCTATTTACAAACGAAATGATTCTAGATAATAACTAAATGATACAATCAAACTAAATGATTCTACATGATAAAAAACGACTCTACATAAACACAAATATTATATCTACCATGTACAATCTTCGATACTATTCTACGATTATATCTACTTATTATCTATTCTAGGTTGCTGTACTCCCTAACATTCCCACCCCCCGTATGAGGGTTCAACCGACTATACTACCATCTGTCGGGAGTACAACAACCTTTACAACTGGCCTACGTAAAATTCCATTGTTGGTTCTTATATCTACCACACGAATTACAGAGTCCGCACCAGGAAATACACTTGTAATGACCCCTTTGGTCCACTGATTTCGCGGTTTGTTATGGTCCGTTACCACAACCACGTCACCCACTTTGACGTTCGGCACACTTTGTGACCACTTGTCACGACGCTGAAGAGTCGGCAGGTACTCACGCAGCCAACGCCTCCAAAAGAGGTCGGCCAGCGCGTTCGCTCGTCGCCACATGCGGCGTGAGTCCTCGTCGATGGCGTGGCCTCGCGTACACGGAGCATCTCCTGCGGCAGTGCCCAGCAGGAGATGATTGGGGGTCAGCACCACCGGATGCTCGACGTCGCTGCTGATGTAGGTGAGAGGCCGGCTGTTCACAACCAGCTCAGCCTCCGCGAGCAAGGTATATAGCACCTCCTCGCGTTGAGCGCGCTCACGTAGAGTTGCTTTGAGCGCATTCTTGACAGAGCGCACTAGTCGCTCCCAACACCCACCCATGTGTGGGGATGCCGGAGGGTTGAAGTGCCACGCGATACCGCGGCCTGTCGCCTCGCTCTCCACCTGCGCCTGGTCTAGGTCGCGCAGGGCGGCGCGAAGCTCGGCGTGCGCCCCGACGAAGTTGTATGTTGTTGTAAATGCTGAGTTGGTAACCCTTTCGGTGTAGACATGCTCAGCGAAATTCTTAATGTAATTTTTTTTTTATTTTTTTATTTTTATGTTTGTAATTTTCTGTTGTTGTGTGTGTTTATAACCGAATAAATGGTTTTCAATTTCAATTTCAATTCAATTTCAATTTCAATTTCAATTTAAAAAAAAAGTTTGTTCCCCGGTCCGAGTATAAGTCGGAGGGACGCCCGCGGCGCGCAATGAGGTGCCGTAGGGCCATGATGGCTGAGTCGGCCCTTAACGATGACGCCAGCTCCAAGTGGACGGCGCGCGTAGAGAGGCACGTAAATAATACGCCCCACCTCTTCTCCCTTCGTCGTCCAATAGCGACCTCCATGGGGCCGAAGTAGTCGACCCCACAGTGGACGAATGCTCGTCTGGTGATTACTAGTCTTGCGGTCGGAAGGTCGCCCATCTTCGGCGCTGCTGGTCTCGCCTTTTCCAGGCGGCACCGCTGACAAATGGCGGCCACGGCCTTCACTGTGGGCCGCAGATTGGTGATCCAGTAGGCCTCGCGGATTCTGTTCACGACCGCCTCCTGGTTGGCGTGCAGAGCGGCCACGTGATGTTGGTAGACCAGCTTGCGAGTGAGCGCATGCCTACCGTCCAGTATAATCGGGTGACGCTCCCCGAAGCTGAGCTCGTTACAGGCGCCCAGCCTGCCGCGCACTCTTACTAGACCATCTTCGAACAGTATAGGGTCTAGTGCTCGTATTTTGCTGTTGGCGGGTAGAGGGCGGGCCTCCCGCAGTGCTGCGATGTCTGCTGCGTAACTCTCTTCCTGTGCCAGGCGCAACAAGCGCAGCCTGGCCTCGTCGAGATCTTCTGCTGTCACGGCGGTCAATTGGCGCCGCCCGCGGCAGCGTTCCGCGAAGATGAGTATGCGTGCCACTACGTACAGGGCACGTGTCCATGTTGATAGCCGTGCGTAATTCAGCACCGGCTCAGGCGGTGCGGCCGCAATGTGTACTCGCTGCACCCTTTCTAGATCGTCCTCGGTTACATTGTCAAGGTCGTCGTTCTCCGGCCACTGCTCCTGTGGGCAACGAAGGAAAGAGGGACCCGAGAGCCACTCATTGTTGCAGTTGGGCCACTCCAACCGAGTAGCTTTATCAGCCGGGTTCAACGCCGACGGAACCCAGCGCCAGTCTGACCTGTTTGACCTCTTGTCTATTTCTGCTAACCTATGGGATACGAAGCGCTGAAATTCAGTCGCGTCCGAATTTATCCATTTAAGGACTGTTCTACTATCAGTCCAGAAGTACTTATTCCTAATCTTAGCACCTAATTCTTGAGTAACTGTGTCGGCTAATCTACATGCTAACACAGCTGCTTGCAGCTCTAAACGGGGTACGGATATTACTTTCTGAGGCGCGACCCTAGTCTTTCCTATCACTATCGCTACGTCTCTATCACCGTTAGCATTCGTACCTACAATGTACGCTACTGCTGCATATGCGGACTCGCTAGCGTCCCCGAAGACGTGCAGTTCTAGATGGCCTGCGTCCAGCCCGTACCATCTAGGCACTGTTAGGTCTGACAAATACTGTAAGTTATGTAACCATTTGAACCAGGATTGAGCCTCTTTATCTTTGATTTGCTCATCCCATTGGATTCCTGATTGCCAAATCTTTTTCATGAGAATACGTGATTGTATCACACATGGATACAATAACCCTAAGGGATCAAATATTGACATAATAAATCTAAAAAATTCCCTTTTAGTAGGTACTACCTTTCCTTCTACGATGGCTTTGGGCAGCCTTTTGAATGACAGGTCAAATGCTAGCGTATCTGTGCTAGGTGACCAAGTCATACCTAATGTGCGCTCTGTGGAATTTTCTCCTTTGTCTAAAGACACTTTATCGGGCATTTCTAGTCGTAGCCTGTCGCGCAACTCCTGAGAGTTTGTGACCCACCCCCGTATAATAAACCCGCCCTCGGCGTGAATGTGAGTCACGTCCTCGATCAGCTGGTTAGCTTGCTCGACCGACCACGCACTATCTAGGTAGTCATCCATATAGTGTTTATATTGAATCGCGGATACTGCCTCCGGGTGACTATCCCTATACCTAGCCGCGTTCTTATTTAAGATATATATGGCTGATGTGGGCGATGACACGGCTCCGAATATCATTGAGTTCATCCTGTATACTTCAGGTTCCTCACCGCCGGTCGACGACCACAAAAACAACTGTGCCCCTCGGTCTTGTTCTCGGATCTGAACCCGGAGAAACATGTCTGCTATATCTGCTGTGAACGCGACAGGTCCTAATCTGAATTTAAATAGAACACCTAACAATGAATTTAATAGATCGGGTCCAGTTAAAAGGTGATCGTTCAACGCGGTCCCATTATACTTGGCGGCGGCGTCGAATACTAGGCGTAGTTTTCCCGGCTTGTTTGGATTCGTTACTCCAAAATGGGGTAATTACCATATCGGCTCGGTCTGTACACCTCCTTCTACCTTACTGGCGTACCCTTCAGCTAATAATCTATCTATTTGAGCTTTGTATGCTTCCGCGTAGCTAGCGTCTTTTCTAAGGCGACGCTCTATTCCCCATAAGCGTTGACGTGCGTATTCATAGTTGTCGGGCAACTGAGGGTTATCCCGACTCCATAATAAGCCTACCTCCCATTTACCGCTCTCTGTTTGACGGCTGGTGGCCTCTAAAATCTGATTAGCTCGTTCTGTGTCTGAGTGCTTGCGTGGCACTTCTGATATGCCTATGGCTTCTAACTCAAATTGTCTCTTAACGACGTTATGTAAATCAGAATCTGAGAAATTGGGCTCAACAATGCAATTAACTGATTGGTTACTGGAATATACTTTGCCTAAGGGTCCGTGAACAACCCATCCTAGCGAGGTCAAAGAAGCGACTGGCTTACCAGATTTCCCTCGGCGTGTCTCCTGGCTCACAAGCAGCTCCCAGTCGTCTTGTCCCAGCAACAACAAGGGCCTGGCTCCGCTCATTCCTTCGCAACCCAGGTCGCGAAGGTAGGCGTGTTCTCTCATTACAGCTTCGGGCACTGACTGCGCTGGCAAGTCCAAGTTCACTAGTGTACGGCACTTAACTATGTGTTCACGTCACGTCACGTCCGTTGGGGCCACACACTTGTACACTAATCACTCGCGAGGTTTTGTCCGTGATCTCCTGTCCACGAGCACTATGTATCACTAATGGCACTCGTTTGCCCACAACTCCTTCTGCCAACGCGCTATCTATCAACGACACTGTTGCGCCGTCGTCGAGCAGAGCGTAACAGCGCTCTTCCTTCCCGCCGACCGAGACGCGTACCGGTAATATCTTCAATAATGCTTTCCTGGTGTAATCGTTGACGTTGGTCACACTTTCCGATTTCTTCTCCATATGCAGAAGTGTATGATGCGCGTAGTTGCATGAGGTACATTTCTTCTTCCGGCAGAACTTCTTTGAGTGTTTCTCGCTAAGGCAGTTGAAACACAGTTTGTGTTCTTTCACGAACTTCCATCGTTCGTCAGTGTTAAGGTCCGCGAACTTTTTGCAGGCCGAGATTATGTGTTTCTCTCCACACATATTACATAAATCCTCAGGGGTCTGCGTCCGTGTGTTTTCTCCGCTGCTCGAGTGTACATGCAAGCGTTGTATATTTCTCACAACTTTAGCTGGTGGCGCGCTAGTTCTGGGTTTGCCCGTTGACAATGTGGGCTGACTCATATCCATTTGCACATAATAAGACGATGCGCGCGCCAAATGGCTCAAGAACTCGGAGAACATTTCTAGGCTCGATTAGACGCGCATGTCGATCCCTTGACTAGCCGCCATGCCCATGGCAAAGTCTCCGTACTGAGCGCGTTGCACTGTTGTGAGTTTACTAAGTAAATCACTTACCAGCTGAGGATTATTCAGGTAACCAGTCGCACGTACACTTTTTAATAACGAAACACAATTTCTCACTGTCGTGGAGAATCTTCTCAATTCGCGACCACTCTCTGTCACTTTTGGCAGTGCGCGCACTTTCTTTAACGCACACTCAAGCACTAGGTTCGGGTGGCCGAACTCTTCATCTAGCGTTCTTATTATCTCCGCTGGATCGGCTGACGTACGTAGTAAATCTTCCACTGTTAACCTGGCTTCACCCTGTAGCGATGTCTTCAACCGTGCCAGGTTTTCATGATGTTTGAACTGGTACATCGTTGTAGTGTCGTAGTACATGTTCTTGTACGATAGACATTCCGCCGGGTCACCACTGAAATATGGCAGCTCATAAGCCTGCCTAGGTACCGGCCGTGGTCGTGCGATGCTTGCTATTGCGTCGGCCAATTGTTCTATTTTTCTATCTCGCGGTAGCTTGGCTCTGTCAGAGTCTTCGACGAAAACATTGTCCCACTTAATATGTTCGCGGTTCAGCGCGGGCGCTCGTAGTCGCCATCGGCGTGGCTTGGCACATATACTGCGCGGGCACGTGGTCATTTTGCACATTACACATTGTTTCTGTCACGGGTATCCGTGTTGGTGGCCGCGGTGGCTGTTGTTCGCGACTCGACATGACGGGTGCTTGACCGGTCGTGACTGGCGTCGTGTGCGTAATCCATTCTTCAACACGACGTGATGTTCCTTCTTCATCGGAACCCGAGTCCTCTTCGGCGGTGTCTATCTCGGCTAGATCGGCTTCTAGCTTCTTCTGCACTAGTCTCTCCTTCATTTGCACTAACTGTCGTTCGGCCTCGTACTCGGCCCTCCGTCGTAAGTAGTCGGCACTCTTTCGGCCGCTCCTTGATGACGTGTGACTAGCCCCGGATCTAGCTCTTCTGGTTGTCACCGACCGCACTGGCGTAAATATATCCCGGTGGTCCACTACACGACCGCCCGCCAGTGGGATGACTGGTGCTGGATCCGAAAGCATCGTAGGTGCTATCGATGGTGAGCCTGGTGGCAATTCAGACGGCACGCCGGAGTCCGTTTCTAGGATGCGCCGTTTGCGCATATCTTCTTGTAGCTGACGCAGCCGGCTCCTTGTAGTCACTGTGCTCTTCTCGCTCATTTTCACTACTTTTCCACTAGATCCGGCTCGAAGGACCAAAATTATTCGATATTCAGGATAGCAGGGTTGAAAGGAAAAGTCTTGAAAACGAACAAACACTATTTATTCACTTTACAATACTTCACAATCTTCAACAGTAGCACAATGTTCAAGCGAGAGCGTAGGCGTGTGTACAGCGCGGCGATCGGAACGAGACTGATGTGTACACCGTGACGATTGAAACAAGACTGCCGTCCCACGCCTTGGAACAGTCGCTGCACCCCCGCAGGGGGCGCGGCAAGTGGCATCGGGGCATATGCCCCCCGGCCACGGAAGCCAACCTCGACCCGTAACAACGGGCCCGTCATTGGGTTGCCTTATAGGCATGGCCTGTTTGCGTGCGTGCCTTGCCTGCGCGTATTAACGCGCGGCGGCGCGCACACATGTTATGTATTTATGATGTGTGAACTGTAGGCGCGCCACGACGCCGTTATTCGGCGTCGTTTCTTCACGACACCTCGGCGGTCTGCGCCCGCCAGGTGAGACCCCCAGTTGCCTGAGGGAGGCCTAGCGGAGCGCGACCAGCGGCGAAGGTGCCGGCTTAGGCGAGCCTACAGTTGGATGCGTGGCTCCGGCCCGTCCCGCTTCCAGGTCTAGCCGGTTACGTTCCGAGCCGCAGAGCCGTGTTGTGCGTGTGTGAGCGGCATTGTTGTGTGCGTCACCGCTCAGTGCGTCGACGCCGAATAGCAAGCTATCCGGCGCTGTTATGTATACATGTATGTATCGTGGCGCATGTGTGATTCGGTACGTAACGTGCCTATATTAACTTAGCACACGTTACGTATCGTGGTGTAAGTATTATGAATAGTTTCATTGTTTGGATAAGCCGCGTGTAGTGTGGAGGCGACTTACCCAGGCGTCAGTAGGTAGGGAGATATAACATAAATAAATCCCAAGGAGAGGCGGAGTGGGCGACTTGTCCCTGTGGGCCGCGGGCTTCTGTTGGTCGTGCTCGGCGGCCTAGCGACTGCAGTGTTGCCAACTCCGCTAGGCCGTCTAGCACGACTTGCTCTATAGCCTGTCCCTGTCTAAGCGCTCTTATGAGGCCGAGTAATATCCTAATGGCGCAGGATGTGGCTTCGGAATATGCCAACCTCTGGGTGGGCTCGGCTTCGGTGTTGGGTCGTGCATTGGCGAGCGTGCCGGTGCTTTCATGTGCGCCGGCGCGCCGTGTCCGCGTTGCGTGTGTGTTGGATTTGACTTCCTTTTCCTGCGCCATTGTAGGGACAGAGGCGGCCGTGGGGACCTCTTCTTGGGTCGCTGAGGGGGTGGGTAACTGGGGGTTGGGTTTTCTCCCCTTGCCCCCGCGCCCCCGTTTTCTCCGCCGTGAGGAGGTGGTTGCGTCTCTGTTCGTGGGCCCGTTGGCTGCCGCCATCAGCGACGCGCCTTGGGCCTCTTCTGTGGCCTCTGTAGTTGTCGGGTGGGTGAAGTCTTCGGAGCGGCGCGTCACTGTCTTGGTGATGGCGACAGTCCCCGCTCGCTTGTTGAGCATCTCCCGTTGGAAGACGGGGCATCTTACGTGGCATGCTGGATGGGGGCCACCGCAGTTGGCGCAGGTGGCCGGCTCTTCTCTGGGCCTCGGGCAATCCTTGGCCAGATGCCCCTCTCCGCATTTGACGCAAGCGAGCGGCCGGTGGCACTGGTGTGAAGAGTGCCTAAATTTTTAGCACCGGTGGCATTGGGCGGGCCCACGTTTTCTCCGCCACATCTCTATCTTGACGCCACGCATACACATAAATGTCGTGACGTCGAAGATGCTACGCACGTTCGCCGTGCGCTCGAGCACCGCGTGGAACACGCAGCCGGGTCGTCCCTGGCGCGCCCTTATGTGGCGCACGTACTCCGGCTCGTATCCCAGGGTGCGGAGCTCCTCCTCGATCTCCTTGGGATCTGTGTCGGCAGGCAGCCCCCGTATTGCTACCTTCATCTTCAGCTCAGCTGGTGGTGAGTAGGAGAACCAGCTGAGCCCTGTCTCCTCCTCAAGCTTCTTTAAGTAACGCTGGACCAGCCGATACTCGTCTCCAGAAGCCGGCGTAAAGCGGACGCCGGCGCCGTACGGACGAGCGTTCGGTGGCTGGCCCAGCTGAGTGGCGATGGCCCGGAAGTGCTTCGCCCAGTCTGGTAGCCGCTCAACTACCAAAGGCGGGTAGCGCTCCCGTTTTCCTACCTTGTTCCCACTTTGGGCCGCGCTACTCGCGGCTGCGTTCGCGGGGGGGGGCTGCCTTGACACTTGGGGGGGGTAATTAGTAGTACCACTAACCTCTGCTTCATCCTTCGTGGGCGACTCGTCGCTGTCCTGACCCCGCGGCGAACGTACACGTGGAGTACGTGGCGGGTCGAGGCAGTAGCGCTTCGCCTCTTCCTCTTCGTCGGTACTACGCTGACGGCGCTGGGCGCGCGAATTGGACGGGCGCTCCGTCTCCGCCTCGGAGTCGGTGCTAGCAGGCTCTTCGCTGGCGTATGACGCCAGCGACATATTGGACCCCGCGCACGATAATGTGGCCGAATACATCGCCGGCGAGTCGTACGCGGCGGTGCGCGGCGGCGCGGACGAGGTTAGGCTAGGTGGCGTCGGTATCGCGGTCGACCGGCGCAGGCGTGGATCGCGGGACGCGGCCGGCGCTACACTGGTCGGCCGCGGCGGTGCGCTCGCTTGGGTGTGTCGGGCGGGGGCGCTCGAAGCTTCTCGAACCGTCTCGGCGCGCGGCGGAGAGGCGGCGCGCGGGGTGGCGGTAGTGGTCGCGGGCGGCGCGGTAGGTGGGGCGGTGGCCGTCTGCGCGTACGAGCGAGACGGCAACATCGCCTGTTGTGCGGCGAGTTCACGGCGGGGCGCCTGGGGCGCGGTACCGCTCGGTGACCTCGCGACTTGTGCCGGGGTCTTGGTGGGTACTTTATATTGCGGGGTACCCACCTGTGTGTCCGTTATGGCGGCTTGCTGGGGTGATGGTTTCTTCGACGACTTCTGCGGCCAGTTCAACGGCGTCGCAGGCACAACGCGCGCAGGTGCTGGCGGTGCCGGTGGGCTGGTGGCAGGCGACGTCTTCATCTTCTTCTTCTTAGGCTTGGGCTTCGGCGCATCAGGCCATGGGCCGCGTGTCGCGAACTGGACGTTCGGGAGCGACACGGCATGGTCCATCAGCGGCTGGCATTCACGGCATCGGCATTTTTCTTTGTCCTCTTCTGCGTGGGCTTCTTTTTCGGCTAGCGTTGGGACGTCGTCACGACTCTCAGAGTCGCGGGCGCTAGGCTTCGGCATCGCACTGGCAGTTGGAGATTTGAATTTTGTCGTGGCTAACGCGACCGCGTCGGTGGAGGGCCACCGGGCGGCAACTGATAGTCGGTCCGAGCGTTCTGAGTGGGAAAGCACTAGCTAGGCACGTCCACTCATTACAACCACGAGACTTTCCTGCCGTCCCACGTTTTTTTTTTTTTTTTTTTTTTTGTGTGTGGCATCTCGCAGGTCAACCTCTGAGGTTGTCGGCTGCTTAACCGGGCTTGCCTGTGGTTGCCTTAATTAATTAATTAATTAAAGCCTCCAGCCAGGGCTTATTAGAAAACTTACAAACTAGGCGACTACACGCTAAGGGCACCCCCTGTGGGGTACGGACCTCGGCTTAGGGCGTCGCAGTGGGAGGGCAGCTAGGGACAGGCTGGATCATATCATTTTTATTATTAATAAGGGAATTTAAAGCTACTGGCTCAGCGTTGCGGGCTGGCTCTGGCAAGGGTCGGGGCGGACTATTACGGGGACGTCGCGGCGGGCCTCGGCGGCGAGGACGGAAGGACGGTCGGTTTTTGTTTTTGTGTGCCACTGTACTTGTTTCCCTACGGCTCTCTTGGAGCAGGGTGATTGCGTCATCGGGAGTGACAAGGGTGTGCCTTGGTCGGCGAATCTTAGAGATACGCGAGGGTTCGTATTGGGCGGCCGATACGATAAGGGGATTCCTATGTTGGATTGCAGTATCAAAGAAACGCTTGGAGACACGTTTCATGAACTGCTGGATGGTGGGCATCTTGAGGTCTACGTGAAGAAGCTCATTTCGAACATAAAAGGGGGCTCCCGTGACTCTACGGAGGAATCGGTTTTGAAGGGTCTGCATCTTGTGGAGGAGGTAGGGCTTTGCGTGTGCGAAAACAACGCAGGCGTAGGTCATGATGGGACGGATGACCGCGGTGAAAATACGCAGCTTGCACCTGAGTGATAACTTGCTGCGGGAGCTAAGAATGAAGTGGAGCCTACCTAGAGCGAAAGCGGCGCGCGAACGTGCCTGCTTTATGTGCTCAGCGAAGGAAAGGTGTTTATCGAGGACCACGCCTAAGTATTTGGCTTGCTTTTCCCAGGGGATCGGCTTGCCGTACATGGTAATCGGACGAAGGGAGGGTGGGTTTATCCGCGGCTTAGAAAAGAGGACTTCCTGGCTTTTGTCTGGATTGACTTCGATTCTCCATTTCCAGAACCACTTGGCCAGAGTGTTTGCGGAAGTTTGGAGAGTGCGAGCGATGGCATCGGGTTTAAGACCGGTATAATAGATAGCCGTATCGTCGGCAAATAGGGCTAGCTGAGTATTTTTATGCTTGGGGATATCGCTAGTGAATAGCGTGAAAACGAGGGGGGATAGTACGGAGCCTTGAGGAACTCCTGCGCGAATGGGATGGGGGGAGGAAAGCTCCCCCTCAATTCGGTAACGAAAAGTGCGATTCGATAAAAAGTCCCGTAGGATGAGCACGAGACGGTCAGGCACGCCGAGTTGGTATAGCTTATAGATTAAGCCATTGTGCCAGACTTTGTCGAACGCTTTCGCTATGTCGAAGAATAAGGCTCCCGTTATTGCGCCCCGTTGGAAGCCGGCGCTGACGTGTTCTATGATGCGGTGGACTTGTTGGATACATGAGTGTTCGGTTCTAAATCCAAACTGCTCATTGGGTATAAGACTCTTTGCTTCGGCAAAATCTTTGAGCCGCTTATATATAAGCCTTTCATAGATTTTACCGAGGACGTTGAGTAAGCTAATGGGACGGTAGCTAGACGGGTCAGACTTGGGCTTGCCTGGTTTGGGAATACCTATGACGGTGGCCTGTTTCCAGGTTGCGGGGAACATATTATTGCTCAATGCACCATTGAAGATGGCAGTCATTAGCACTATAAGCTGGGCGGGGAAAAGTTTGAAAACCCTATTGGTGATGCCGTCGGAGCCAGGGGCTTTTCGCGGTTGGAGACTTTTAATGATATCCTGGACCTCATCAGGAGTGATGGGGGCCAGTGGATTATCGGGATCTTCGACGGGCGGAAAGGAAGTTCTACGTTCGACTTCGGCGTTCACCATATCGAGGTGGGCTTGGTCTACTGGTTGAGAGCTGGGAGAACACTGGGACTCTAGGCTGTCGGCTAGGCATTCTGCTTTTTCAGAGTTATCGAAGGCGACACTCTTATCGGGACGAATGAGAGGAGGCATTGTGGCCTCTTCAGTGGATCGTAACTTCCTAGTGGATCGTAACTTCCCTGCCGTCCCACGCAGTGGGCGGCCATATTTATATGCGCGGTCGTAGGCGGCGCGCGTGGAGAGCGTTCGATTTTTACTTATGCCGCGTCCACCAATCTACGGCCGGCATTTACATGCATATACTATACTATCTTATGTACATTGCCTCTCAAAATGCTATTTACAAACGAAATTATTCTAGATAATAACTAAATGATACAATCAAACTAAATGATTCTACATGATAAAAAACGACTCTACATAAACACAAATATTATATCTACCATGTACAATCTTCGATACTATTCTACGATTATATCTACTTATTATCTATTCTAGGTTGCTGTACTCCCTAACAAGGTTAGAAAGGAAATAGTTCTTGATTTCTATGAGAACGCGTGTCGCCGCTTGTCTCCCACTCCCACAGCTCAACTACAAGCAAGAGGCCCGTTACGTATGCGAATTACGCACACAAATAAATTACACACACTTAAATCGAGAGATTGCTACTGATTGTAACTCACTGTCGATATACATGCGCCGTGCATCACGGCCAATCAGGGCAAAGGACGAAACGTCAATGGTTGAAGTGAGAGGATGCAATGCATTGTAAACGGACTTGGTCATTGCGTTGATTAAGAGAGTACACATCGGGCAATGTATATTTTTTGTAACTTGTTGCAATAATGTTGTTAATGTTCGGAATTTCATAGCGATCAGAATATTTTTATGTTTTTTACAAATAAAATTGTAATTAAATGTTATTTTCGACTTACTGATGGAAAGATATACCTCCTCGCTCTATACTTGCGGTCTTACTTTTTGTTTTACAGGTTATAATTGCGCAACACGGCATTTTAAAGCAGAGCTCTGTGTTCCAAAGTATTCCGAAGCGCACTAAACGCGGTGAATGAATTAATCGGTCGAGCTATGATTTTCGTATCATAAATGTGGCGCGCTCGCCACGCCCACATTACCATTCCAACCTTATTCATCTATTCCGTGGTATAAATAATTGAAACATAAAACATCGTCTTCCTAAAAATATTTTTCTTTTCGGGGGAGTATTCAAAAATTTAAAATATATGCCCGCTTTGCCTTTTTCCAACTATGTTGGAATTGACTACCAGTCTAATCGGATGCAGCAGAGTGCCATTATTTTACAAGAAACGACTGCCTCTCTGATTAACACAACCCAGTAACTGCGTAACCCATTAACAAAGCTGATCTCATTTTCAGGATTCACTCTAACTTCGTTGTTATTTGTTTATTTAAACTTTATGTACAATGGTGTCACATGGGCGGACTTAATGCAGCCAGTTAACCTTTGATCGTATGTTTGTCTAGAACGCGTTAAGAGATTAAAATGAAACACTGAGTTTATTGTCTTATTGAGACAGTTTTAGCTGTGAGAAAATCAAACTTGTAAGTCAACGCGATCAAAAATATAAACGTTCATGTCGTTTATTTTCGAGTATTTTGTGATTTCTCAAGGGAATCGCAACCAATAAAGTATTTTCTGCTCAATTAGAATTATGAAATTCCGGAAGAAGGAATGTCTTACAGCATAAATAAAGAGAAAAACTCCGAATAGGTAGTTCGCTACTTTTCGTTGTCTGGATATATCGATTTCAACATTGTAACCACAGAATTAAGCAATATTGTTAAAAAGGTGTGTTTAAATTTTGGTGTACAATAAAGTATATTCTATCTATCTATTACAAACTTGTATACTTAACTAAATTTGTACGGAACCCTCAGTACGCAAGTCCAACTCGCACTTTGCCACTTGCTACGAGAAAAGATCAATAATTAACAGCCAGGAGGTTAGGGTGCGTTTCCACCAGAGATGTGCGATGGAAATGTGTCGTGCGAGGATGTCTAGCTGTGCTGTGAAAATGTGTGGGGGTTTCCACCAAAGCGGTGCGATAAAAATGTGCCTACGAAGATGTGTAGCGGAGCTGTGAAAATGCGCATTGATGTGTGGTGCAAGGATGCGCAAACCTCGCAACGCATCCTTCTCAACACACATTCCTCGCAACACATCCCTCGCAACACATCTCTCAAAAACATCCCTCGCACACATCCCTCGCTTGTTTTGTGTGCGCAAAAATCTAGCTCCGCTGAGCCGTTTCAACCAGAGCTATGCTGACCGAGGCGAGGTAAAAGAAGCGATTCTATTGGTTCTTTACAAACACATCCCTCGCTACGCATCCTCGCACATCTCTGGTGGAAACGCAGCCTTACCGTGGTTTCCTAAGCACGCACGACTCTTGATATAATATTATGATAGCCACTGATCCACAGTCTAACACCAGCGTTGCTTAACCTTGAAGATTAGCCTGTGCGGCTTTTATTATGTTAGCCAGGAGTTCCTAGAAGAATTAAAATAAATAAAGTGGCAAAATAAACCGTAAAACACTAGGAATAGAGAAAAAAATTGAAATGAAGGTTTCAAAACATGTGCAGTAGTGAAATACGTGTATATAGCTGAAATAGTCGAGTTGACAAGTTTGTTTTACAGATAATAGGTAGATACCTATGACATTGTATTTAGTTTGAAGTCGTTCCGATGTTATGGTTTTGTTTGTCCAGTTTAATTTATTTTCGTAGGTTTCCTCAGTTTTTCATGGCTTCAGTATTAATTAACATTTTATCGATTTAGTTTTTATAAGATTTTCAGTTTTTAGTGCCCTTCGGATTTTTTGAACACCGGTATGATAAAAGTTGGTAACAAATATAAAAAAGTACGAAACGTTAAAGCATCGGCTTCTGCAGTCAAACTACATCCATCATTTAACATACACAAACAAAAATGACGTCTAGATAAAATAAAATCCCATAAAAAACATAAATGTGAAATGAGAGCCAAGTTCAATATTATGATATATGCCTTGGTGGTTGACTTCAACGACAAAAGAAGTGAAATCTAAATGGGTGCCAAGTTCAATGGTCAGTCCTGAAATTTATTTATAAAAACATAAAATACCATTTTTTTTCTTATAACTTAGGAGAATATATTGTAGCCTAAGGTCTGAACTGGCTAGTTCTCAAATACGAATTATTTTCTTCGATGGTTAGCTTCTACTAGCAAGTCAAATTTTCGAAATAATAAAATAAGAACCGACAAGTTACAGGTTTAGAACTTGCGAAGGCTATAATATATTATATTATATGTATTATTCGTATTGAAATAGCGTGTAATTCGTATAATTGCACAACGCCATCTAGTGTCACTTTTAAGATAATAGGTGGCGCTAGTGGTTGTAGAATACGGTTAGTTACGCGTAATAAATACGAAAATCTACTATATTCTTATTTATAAGTACATAAACGGAAATATTTGGATTAAAAAAATGTAGGGTGGTAATATTACACACAGTGAGCTGCGCGCCAGAACTTGGCTTGACACGCTCCCGCGTGTCTAGATAAATGGATCTTATCTTATCCATCAGTATTCGATCAGAATGTAAAAGGTAAGTAAAATAAATTAATTTAAAAGTAACATCTTCTGTTCAGTTATTATTTATGTCAGTATAAATAAAATAGAACAAGAGTAATTGAAAAAGAAACTGATACGTTTCTGAATCACCTTCTGTCTTTTATTCAATTTATTTGTCAAGTGAATTGGTAATAAATTACATATGAATATTGAATTTGTCGTTTGCAATATTATAAATATTAAAATGGATATAATATATATGTTATGGTAAAAAATCTAAAGATATGAATAAAATTGAAATATCTGTTTACGATCTCAGTTATACGATACTAAAACACAAACAAATTTTTTTTAAAGTGTAGCCTTTCTTTCTGTTATTCTGGGCTAATCTCTGGGACGGCTGAACTAATTTAAATGAGACACGTTCACAAGAACATATAATGCGTAGTAGAGCAACATATTAGGCTACTTTTTATCCCGAAATTCCCACGGGAGCGCCTTAATTTGCAAACAAAATCTTGGTCACAGATAGTTTCAAATATAGAAGAAATGTTCATCACTATCGTTTGATGTGTTATACGTCTCAGTAATCCTGGGAAGATAAAATTAAGCCTATGTATGTTAATTTTATTTTTGTCATTTTGATTTAATTTATTCTTGTTAAATTAATACTTGATGTGCGTGATTCAAATTATATTAAGTGTCCAAGTAACTCGAAATAAATGCAATTAATTTTTTATTTATTTTATTCTTTTTATGATTCACAAAATAGCTTTATAGGTTTAGAAAAAGATTTCGTATCGTTTCGTCGTCCATTCGTTAAATAACGAGGCAGCTCCGTGTCTGGGAAAACACGTTAATGCGTTGTTCCCGACTGTCATATGGGTCATTCTTTTGGACAGGTTTTTCAAGCGGCTTTACTTAAAAATAATAGAAATCGAATAGTCAGCAAGCCATTTTTTTTTTCGCGCAAACCTTATGTCCTCTCTTAACAGGATTACTGATTATTATTCAATTATCTTTATAATTAAATATCATAAAAAAATAAAATACCCCCATTCTTTGATTTTCGTGTAGTGTCCTAAGCCCCGATCTGGTCACTTAGTAAATTATATATTTTAAACTAAACGCTACATGCTTACCAAAAAAAAACCACTAAGTCCTTAGAAGTTCACAATGCTATGAAAAAATAGACCATAGTTCTAAAAGAACTAAATTTCCTAAAAAAAAATTAAATGTAACTGTCCCGAGGTAATTGCTGATTTGCGTGGATTATTATAATTTCACTCATACATCTCTCAATTCGCGGCCCAATGAGACATCATCGTAATTCTAGTTACAACTAGTGGCGCTCCGACGGCTGGCCAGAGTGCTTGTGTGATGGTGCATCGAGTTTTCAAAAAATAGATGGAAGAACTTCGTTGCGTGGGTTTATTTTAATTATCTCCGGTCTCTGTGAATTTATTTATTTAATAAAATATTGTAGCGAACAAATATAAGGTAACGTAACTTATAATCAAAACACAGTTTATTTGCTTAAACGGTTTTTGTATATTTTTTGCATAAAGGATTTATTTTGATTTTCGTGGTCGTGATTTGCGTGGTTTACGTGGTAGTTTTGACCCACGCAAATCAATTTTTGACCATGCAAATGAAATAACTTTGAGTTTTAAGAATGAAAATATTTTTTATTACTTTAGTTAAATGTAAATTCGTTTAAATCAAAACTTAAATGTCATTTTCGATGGGTTTCTGTCTTTATAAGCACTACTTTATAAGTACAGTAATATTAAGAATAGAAAAATTTATTACTTAATGAGTTTATTCCAGAAATGAGAGTTTAAACAAAAACACCACATAAGAATTATGATTTGAACCGATCAACGGATGATATTGAACTGTCAGATAATAATCCAGGCTTGACCAAAGAATACGAAGAACTGATGACCCCAAAGCCGACGAAAACTCGAGCGATTCCGATTTGACTTTATAAAAAATTATATAAATAGGGAAGTAAATGATTGTGATAATAATAAATACTGATTATGTTCCTAACAAAAAATGACTGATAAAGTATTTTTTTTTTTAAACGTTTAAATTAGTATTATATTTTTGTAATTTCTTTAACAAATAATAAATAAAGTTGAACTGATTCTACTAAAAAAGTTTTCTGCCCTAGTAACCTACCTATTTTTTTATCTTATAATAAAATAACTTCTTTAAGTAACAATAACTAACCCATTTGAGAAAGTCAAATTAAAATATTCATTTTCGTGGGGTGTTTTGTGATTAGCGTGGCATCCATTTTTTTAACTTCGATTATCTCTGTAAGTATATCGCTCTCTGAGGTGCCTTTTTTATAAAAAGTATTACTTTTATGTATATTTTAAGATTCTGAACTCATATTTAAAAAAAAATTAAATTTGAAAATTGCCACGAAAGTCACCGAAGAATGCCTTACTCGAAGAAGCACCCATATATAGATCTATGATAGTCGTCGCGCTGAACCGGACATAGCTGGGAAACGTCAATGAGATTTATTGTTGTTATTGATTATAAAAAAAAAATCTTTTTACCTTATGGTTTTTAATTTTGTTTGCATAAAATGACAATATTTTTTGTAATAGCAAAAGCTTTATTGTGAATGTGAGAGCAATGTGGGATAACAACAAATATTATTAATAGATTACCGCACTGTCTGGCAATTTGAGTGCTTTATACGGCCCACCCAAATGTCCTTACTTTGGTATTGTTCGTCAAATCATTCCAGCTCCTTAAGGTTCTAAGTTGAGCTACGCGATATTTGACAAATGCTTGCACTGTTTGGACGGACCTGCTCAAATCTGTATGATTCTGTCCTTTAAAGGGCGCCACAGGCATAAACCTACATGGCTCTCATATGATTTGATTACTACACATTGTATGGACTTTAAAAGAGACGTTGACCTCTGAGTTTGTTTCAGTGTTTCTTCTCAGAGTAGTCAGTTAGTTAAACACTGGCCTCATCTAGAATACATTTACGAAAAAAAAAATGACGTGTAAAAGTGTTACTTATAACCCATTTGCAAAATAAACATCATTATTTCATTATCATTATTTCATTATTGGTTCGGACAAAGTTTCAGCTTAAACTATATTTAAGGGATAAGATAAACGGCTTCATATGATTTCAAATTGAATATTATTATGTTTACACGACCAATTGCAGGTTATATATGTAATAGGTTATGTATGTTTGATACATGTCAAATATACATAGGTGTAGTATAGTGTACTAAACAAGAATAAAAATCACGTAAACAAAAACTAAAAACCCAAAAATCATGGGATGTTTTTTTGGGCTTGAAGTCCACTGCTGGGCATACCTACCTGCTCAGTTCGTCTCGCCTCGAGCTGATTTCTAAATACTTTACCTGGTCCGACCTTTATCAGATTACCCACTTTTTCGAAGCTCTACTGAAGTCAGCGAGCATTATAAGGTATTCCATAGTCTCAGTATAGACAGTTTTATATTTTATAATCCATATTCATACTTCCATATCCATACTAATATTATAAATGCGAAAGTAACTCTGTCTGTCTGTCTGTTACCATTTTACGCCAAAACCGCTGAACCGATTTAAGCAGAAATTATTTTTTTTATTTAGCACAAGCACACACACACAATAGTTGCAACAAACAGATCCAGTACAGTTAAATTTCACATAGTGATGGTTTTAAACTGATCCTTACGTTAAGAGTACGAGTGCAAATCAGTCTGTAAAGTGTACTTAATTAAATCTAATGTTAATTAAAGTTTAGATTCATGTATTCGTGTAAAAAGTAGCCTATAACCTTCCTCAAGCTTCAAGCTACTTTCATACCAAATTGCATCCAAATCCACCCAGTACTTTCGAAGATTAGCGCGTTCAAGCAAACAAACAAACTTTTCCGCTTTATAATATTATACAGTATAGATTTATGACCCATACAGTTTCAATCCATGTCACAATATCAACAATGACAAAGAAATTCCATCAAAGAAAATTGGAAAAATGTTTAGACCAATTCGAAATAAGAATATTCTGATATTCAAGAATAGGTATTAACAATTACAAACCAATATAGTGGTAAGGAGAAAACTGTACAAATAAATAATAATCGTAATCAAGGTAAAAACCAAAGCCCAGTAAAACAAGGTGAAAATATTTAAAGAATATCTTTCAGTTCTTTCCAAAACCCAACACCTAAACCTGTAGGACCGTAAACTTAGAATTTAGAATCCGTGTGAAAAACAGAACTGAAATAAAATCTCGACTGCAAATAGACTTACAAACAATAACTTTGAAAAGGAAATTTAACCGTTGAGTTTTTTGGAAGATTTTTTTGCAAGTGTTTACTTTACTGTACGTTCTACATAATGTATGTTAGATAACATTGTATATAGCAGATCTTTGTTTTAATAGTTCTTGTTATCAATCTCTAATTTTATGGCACAGGTATGTTATGAAAGAAACATAAATATTATGGTTACCCTTTTAATTATAAATTAAATTTATATAACACACTATTATTCCCCTTTTCACCATAAATATAATCAGCATACAACGTCTCCTCTGCTTAGACACAGGCCTCCCCACTCCACCACGTGGACACAGTGCGGGTTAAATGATAAATGATCTTTATTTTGCAAATTGGTTATTAAATAACACTTTCACACGTAATTTTTTTCGTAAATATTAACTAGATGAGGCCAGTGTTTCCTGACTACCCTGAGAAGAAACACCCACGACTTACAACTCATAACCCTATAACTACTTGGCCTCCACTTCTCTCATCATAAATTGAATAAAAAGCAAATTCATTTATAGTTCTCGACACTAAAATCAATTTTCAAATCCAAAAACATGTCACCGGAAGATTAACTCACAAATAGTCTAATTAATTCGGAGTCCCGTGGCGCTAATTGCATAAAACGTCATCCGCCAAACTATTACAGGAGTCTTAGCACAAATAATTCTGGCAAGAAACCCTCCGGGCACCGTTGGCTGACACTGACAAGTCTTGCTTTAGCGTTGGTATGAATTATGTCGTGTTATTTAGAACGTAATCATTTTAGGGTTGAAATCTGTTATTCTATTCTGTATTTGTAATAACTTTTGTGCCATTACAATATTGCTAATTAATTTTCAAGTTCATTCTTCAACTCACTAGAATAAGAAATTTCAATTTGGCCTTGGAAGTCTTCGAACTTTAAAAAAAAGCTTTATATTTACCGATATCAAGTGTAGTGTAGGTTCCGCCCTGTGTAGTAGTAAAAATGTCTAACCGTGATATTTTTTTCTAAATAATGTCTAAATGTTGTTTACTCGGCTGTTGAGGGTACTTCTTTTAACATTTTTAGTTCCGTCAAGTTCTTGGTATCATGTACATCCATAATAATTGTTTATTTCAATCAAAATTCTCACAAAAAGGAAAATAAAGTTATGTAAGATTTAAATAAACTCAAGAAAAACAAAATAAAATAAATGCATACACTCACGCTTCTGGTTGGTGGTCACTGTCGCACTGCAGTCCGAAGTTGGAGGCACTGGTCTGCGGACAGCCTACACGGACGCTGTGCGGCTGCTGCACACTCGTACTGCGTCAACCACGCTCAGCGATGCACGGAAACTTGAGCGTATCTGAAATGTTCAGTAGAACAATCGTTAAACTGAACCAAATAGGTTCGGAAGTCTGGAATTAATTTCCTAAAAGAAATACAATAAGAAACTAAACTATAGTAGTTAATCACTTTAGGTATGTAGGTACCTACATTTAGATATGAAATGTCTCGAGCCGCTGAAAATACGCTCATGCTTCTGGTTGGTGGTCTCTGCCGCATGGGAGGGTGAAGTCGCAGGCACCATACTGCGGATAGCCTTAGGCTGCACGGACGCTGCGCCAGCGCTGCACATTGCGTCAACGATGCTCGGTGATGCACATGAAACTCGGACAAATCTGGAAAGTTCGGCAGAACAGTCTTTAAACTTAACTAGATAGGCGCGGCAGCCTGGTCAATTATTTTCCTTAAAGAAATACAACAAGAAACTAAACTGTAGTAGTTAATCAAACTCAAACACAAAATATTTAATTTTACATAGGCCTTATAAAAGGCACGGTTCGAAATTGGTCATTTTCTATGGAGAAGAACAGGCAACAAACTCCACAGTTACTCTTTTCAAAATATCATTTATTTTTATAATGTGTCCATAATACAGGTTATTTAGGTATAAGAGGACAGTATAGACTAATTAACACAGGACAATGTATTTACAAATAAAAAATTGAATAGTCTACAATGTTGTCCCATTCACAAAAAAAAAGCTTTATGAAAACTATAGTAATCACTTTAGGTATGTAGGTACCTTGAGATATTAAATGTACTTGGAGGGCCACTGAAAATACGCTCACGTCCCTGGTTGGTCCACGTTCACGTCACAGGCACCGTCTGCGGACAGGCTGCACGGACGCGGCACACTGCGTCAACGACGCTTAGCGATGCACGGAAACTCGAGCATATCTGAAATGTTCGGTGGAACAATCATTAAACAGAACGAAATAGGTACGGCAGCCTGTGAAATTTAATTCCTAAAAGAAATATAACAAGAAACAAAACAATAGTAATTACTTCAGATATGTGGGTACCTTGAGATAAATATAATTGAAAGGTCCGCTTAAAACCCGCCAAAATGGTAAATAAATTAGAAATATAAAACGTAGTGTTAGCATACACAATAATCGACTATATCTAACTAATCTAATCGATAGGTTGCAACACTATTATCTTTAATAATAAATAATATTATTCATGGCAACCCACAGTGTTAGCAAACACAATAATCGACTATATAACTATTTTAGTTGTAAGTTACAAAACGATTATGTCTAATGTCAAAAATATAATTATTTGCTGAACTATTGCTTAGAAAAAAAAATATACGCGTCGAACTGATAACCTCCTCCTTTTTTGTCGTCGGTTGAAAAGACGGGACACGCGTTGATTTGGTTACAAAATAGTCGACGTTCAATCTGATACAGACGACAAAGAGGACTCGGGGTACATTTTATAGTATGAAAAAGTATTTAAGTAATATTTAGAAGTATTTCCAGTGTGCTTCTTTTATTAGTATAAGATTTTTTAGTTTGTATTTATTTTCTTAGCAGCACCTACGGATTTGCAATCTTCTTTCTCTTCTCTCTCACTATGGAAATAGGCTGATGGTTCTTAATACAGATTACTCAGTAATCTAACTAGAACGTCAGAAACTAAACTGTTATTCCTAATTAAGATTGTAACAACACTGTACAAACTTTTTTTTGGACAAAATAAATAAATAAAAGTATCCTTGAAAATTGTCAATAACAATGGGCAATAGCGGAACTATCCATATCCATCCATACTTCATGGAAATAATTAAATAATATAAATTTGGCACAGGAATAGTTTAGGACTCTGAGAAGGACAGAGGATAGTTTTTGTCCTGATATAAGGTTCCCGTGGAATAGTTTTCGAATTGCACGCGGACGCAACCGCTGGCAAAAACTAAATCAAATTAATTATATTTGATTTTTAAAATTGGTATAGGAATAGTTTAGGACCCTGGGAAAGACATAGGATGGTTCATCCCTCAAAAAATCATCCCTTAAGGATGAAAAAAGGGTGTTGTAACTTTGTTTCCCCCCTCCAAATTCATTCAAATTGCGTATTCAAGAACCACTCGAAACATTTTTTTTAAACTACACAACTACATGTCGATGGGTCCTATGTATATGGGCTAAAATGCTAAATTACAACTTTACAGGAGAGGCTTCCAAAGTTTCCATTTACTATAACTTCAGATTGATAAAACCGATGTTTACGAATCTTTGCTTGTTTGCTAAGACAACTATCCTCCTCATTTGTACTATAGTATTTTATATATACATACATCGGTTTTTTTTACGTCACATTGGCCCTTCTACGTTAGTTTTTGTTAAAATTATTTTTCTCTAAAAACACTTTAAAAGGGCTAATGTGTCATATTGGCCATTATACGCGTCTTACGTTAATTAGCATACGGTATATATTTTTATATTTTTTACTCATAAAATCAAGTAACAATTGAAGTAGGTGATAATTCATTAATTAGAATATAAGCTATTTAGATATTTAGTTATTTATGTCACATTGACACTTATACGTTTTACAATCTGCTTACCTACTAACTCAGTTTTCAGTTAGATCATTTGAATAATTAAAAAACACGCAATAGTTTTATTCATTCATTGAAATAAAAATTAAAGTAGGCTTAAAACTACACTTATGAAAAAAAAAAAACAAAAAAAAAATAAGTAAGAACGAAACATTTACTAGAGATCTTAGTTTGATTAATAAAATAATGTTTCTACTTCACATTATTATTTTCCCAATAAAATAACAAAAAAATAACAAAATTAAAAACCTATCTTATATAAATAAACTAAAAAAAAAATCTGTAGTATAATCAAGTAATAAAATCAACAAAATCAACATTAGTATTATTTTTTTTGTTAATAGGTTCGCGTTTGACCACCATCTCACCTGATGGTAAGTGATGATGTGGTCGAAGATAGAGCACGCTTACCTAAAAGTAACCTATTCACTCTTGACTTAAGGATCCCTAAGTTATAGCTATCGGGAAACACAGACTCCGGCAGGGAATTCCACTCCTTAACTGTACGCACAACGAAGGTATTCCCAAAACGTTTAGTGCGTATGGATGGGATGTCGACCATGTAACGATGGCGCATCGCCGTTTGCCTTGTAGTCCGATGATGGAACGGGCTTAGCGGAATTCGATTGTGTAATTCCATCACACACTCCCCAAATGTAACCGATAGAAAACCGATAGACTTGCAACTCTTCGTCGATGTTCAAGGCTCTGGAGCTTTGACTTGACCAGTGCATCGTTGCCAATGAGTCTCTTGGCCCGTTTCTCAATAGACTCAAGCGCGTCCGAATTGTATTTGGCAGATCTATCCCAAATATGAGAGCAGTACTCCATACATGACCGAACCTGGGCTGGGATTGAGCAACTGTTCCGGTGTGAAGTACCGTCTCACCTTTGCTAAGATTCCCAACTTTTTTGATGCTAGTTGAGCCTTAGCCTCGATAAATGGACCAAAATTGAGGGCGGAAGTTAGTGTAACCCCAAGAAGCTCAATATGATCGGTTATCGGCACGATTACATCACAGAAAGTGGGAGCCGGTTCGAATTGGCTCCTTTTTGCAGAGAAGAGACAAGCCTGGGTATTAGCTGTATTAAATTTGACCAAGTTGGCATCACCCAATTCGGAGACAGCCTTCAAGGACAAGTTCAAGCGCCCAACCATATCCTCATGGAGAGACTGGATCTGACCCACCAGCACGCACGCTGGACATATATCTCTCAGCAACTGTGCTGAGAGAACCGACCCCTGAGGGACCCCGACATTAATAGCCAATTGGCAATTTAGCAGTCATCAATGACCACTCGAATGGACCGATCTCTCGGGAAGTCTTCAATCAAAACGCAAAGTTGAGTGGGTAAACCGAAAGAACACAAAATTCCGACTTCTAGACAACATAGCGCGATAATAGGATGTCATCTTTTACTTACTAAACTAAATTGTAACCCAAAATCACAACAATTACAATTTGTATTCATCACAGTGCGGCCGTTGCTCCGTTCAATGTATTGTCAAATCAGCTGATTGGTCCAAACAATAAATAAACGCGCGGCAACTCCCCGCGTATAAGTCTCTAACTACTATTAGGACCTTGTACGTTTAAATTCATGTTACATAGGCCGTTATACTGTAATAAAAAATCGTGTTTCTATGCAGAAATCTTTTTTTTTTTTAATAGCTCACATAATTCTTTATATCGATAAGATGCGTTTACCATAAAAAAGTCAAAATGGCCAAATTGTTAGTTTGGCCCATATACATAGGACCCATCGATGTATAGGCCATACAAATCTTTGTTTAGGGCTGGGGTTGAACCCACATCATGCACCAATCAACCGTTACGCCGACTATGTCGTTTAAATTTTAACCAATCAAGTTAATATACGAATCATTTCTATTTTAAAATCGGGGCATATAGCCCCGATTTTAAAATAGCAAATAGCAAATAGCAGCTGCCCTTTTGAAGATAGGAGAAGATCGTGTGGCAACAGATATCAACAGGATAATTTATTTGAGCTCTGAATTCTGTAACATAGTCCAAGATACAGATAATTTAATAAACAACGTTTATTCGGATTTGAAAACAAATACGAGGGATAGAGTATGGCTGCGTGAAAGAGCAATTTTGGCACTGAGTAACGAAATTGTAGGGCAGAGCAACGAAAAGATTATGTCGCATGTAGATGGTGATGTTGTCGAGTATTCTGTCCGCCGACAATGCCATGGATATTGAGCAAGTGACGTCGTACCCTGTAGAGTTTATCAACTCTCCGGAATTGCAGAGTACCCCATCACATTATTTGAGGCTTAAGCTTGGTGTCCCAGACCTGTTGATGCTTAATCTGGACGCACTAAGGCTCTGCAATGGCACGCGACTATAAATTACACACCTTGGACACAATGTTGTTCAAGCAATAATTATGACAAGAACAGCAAGCGGTGAAAATGTATTTATTTAAAATAGTCGCTGTTTCCTCAGGTTATTTTCAACGGCACTGCTATTCAATTAAGCGAGAAAGTTAAGAACCTTGGGGTTTGGGTTGAGAAATATCTTTGTTGGGGTCCCCAATTACAAGAAGTCAGTCGCAAATTATTTGATTCTGCCTATTCCCTAAGACGGTTGCGTAACTTTCTGCCAACTGCTACTAAAATTACTCTAGCACAGTCTCTTTTACTTCCCATCCTTGACTACGCTGATGTCAGTTATCTTGATCTTACTGAGGCACAATTTGATAAACTTGAGAAACTCCAAAAGTTTTGCATTAGATTTATATTTGGCTTGCGCAAATATGATCGCGTATCCGAATTTCGTACGAAACTCAAGTGGCTTCCAATACGTCTTCGCCGGAACTTACACATCTTGGCTCTACTTTACAGTGTTCTGTTTAATCCTAAAACCCCCATTTATCTTAAAGAACGACTCAAGTTCCTTCATGACACACATGCAAAATCTCTGAGGTCATCAGAAAACTTAAGGCTTGCGGTACCGAGTCACACCACCAATTACTATGGTAAGTCGTTCACAGCTCAAGCAGTATGGCTGTGGAATGATCTACCAGTGTCAGTAAGACAAGCACAAACCCTATCGTCTTTCAAAAACTTGGTAATGGATCTTTATATCTCTTCTTAAATTTTGTTATTATGTATGTCTTTGTTTCTTTTTTTATATTTATATGTTTTGAGAATGTTTTTATATTTTATAAAGATAAATAGTACACTGTGGACTACCCGCGTATTTATTTTCTCCTGTGTCAAATCCATCCAAAGGTTGTCTGTAAAAGATCGCTTTTAGCGATAAGACCGCCCATTGTATCACCCTTTTTCGTTGTAAAGTCCTTATTGTTGTACTGTTATGGTGTACAAAAAGAATATATCTATCTATCTTATTCCTCGCATTCCACTAATCTCGACCGATTTGCCATTCCAGTTCAAAAAACTCAAATTTCCCCTAAAAGCAGCATTCGCAATGACCATAAACAAAGCTCAAGGACAGACACTGAAAGTCGCAGATGTACATTTAGAAAAAGATTGCTTTTCCCATGGGCAACTGTATGTGGTGTGCTCACGAGTATATCAAGCTCACAAAATCGACACGTTTTAGCCAAGGACGGGAAAACCAGAAACGTAGTTTACAAAAATGTTACTACATTTTTAGTTTTAAAAAGATAAATTTTAAATACTAACTGTCTGTCTCTTTTTGGGGATGGATGGACCCTGGTGATAGTTATTTAAATATTACATGCGTTTTATAACCACCCAAAAAGGGTGCGGTACACCTTTTTGGCAACAAGAATTATTGACAAAGTTTAAATTAACGCGGGCGAAGTCGCAGGCAAAAGCTAGTAGAAATATAAAGTAAGAAATATAATTTAGGATAGTATGACGCAATACTGTCACGTTGAGGTTACAGTATTGCGTGGTGACCGCATTATAAATATGAAATCGCGCAAGAATCATATAGAAATTAAATAAGGACGTAAGCTACATGGTTTAAATAAAAGATTAGGAATTACGGAAAGACACACGGACATGGAGACGGAAGTTGCAGAGATTCTGCTGCACTGTGGTGTGCTACATGCAGTAGCCTCAAGGTCCGGCCGTGCTAAGTACTGCTGCTATTCTACGAATACTGGTTCTCCCAAGGGCTGGATGCGGCGCTGTACTGACTGACTGAAGATTACAACGGGGTGGTGGCCAACTCTAGCTAGACCTTGGTAATCCGAAGATTGCTGGTGGGTCTCCTGTCACGGTCGCCAATTATATCTACTGCAGGACACTTGGTACTCAATAAGACTTGAGAATTTTACTTGAAAACAAAGAATCAAGTTTTAACAAAACTAATTAATGGTGTGCAAAGCGATGACTAGGCGATTTTAATCTGAATAATTCATTTATTACTAAAAAGTCAGGTAGAATTTTTTTCTTAGCGAATAATATTAAAATTTGTTCGTAAACTATCGACACTTATGTGCGCCTAATAGAAAGCAATTAGCAGCAACTTGACACGGATTCAATAAAACAGTCACTGAAGGCTTAGGCGCAAACACCGATGACTTTACACCTATATTTGTAGACAGGGTTGGGCAGTATTTGAATTACTTGTAATTAAAATACGTAATTGAAATACAAATACGTATTTGGTATTTGTATTTCAATTACTTCTTTGAAATGTAATTTGTAATTCGTATTTCAAATACCTGACGCCGATGTATTTTGTAATTAGTATTTCAAATACTTGAGGCTTCAAAATACATTTTAACATTAAAATACATTTAACCTTTATTCATTTAACGATCGTGAGTATGAGTGCGAGGCGAGACCGCGAGAGTGTAATGATGGTAAAGCAGCCACAAAACGCAAAAAATGGACTTACGTCAAATTGTCAATGTGAAGCTAAGATGTCAATTTGTCAAGTCATAATGGTTTGTTTTAGTTTTTTCCAAACACGGAATAAATAAAGCTTCTGTTCTGTGTAGAACGAACAAAAATGTGTTCAAACAATTTAACACAAGTTTGTGCTCATCAGGACCTGTAGAAAGATTGTTTTTTTAGCAGGTTTTATTCATTCTCCAACAAGAGCCTGTTTGTCTGACAGTACATTTAAAAAGTTAGTGTTCATGAAAGGAAACTCTGGTTTTACTGATTAATTCATGTTGTTTTCCTCTACTTTTCAGCCCGTGCTGGGCCTCAAGTCTGCTATTGCAATAGTGCCACAATAGTCTATCATTGACTTCTTAATTGTCAATCAATGGCATTATCATTTTGCTAAAAGTTCGTAATCTGTTAAATTCATAATGGTCTCCTAGTAGAATTGTGTTATAAATTGACATAGTTGTATTGCCATTATTATAAAACCTGTTAATAGAAATGTAGTAAATCTATACTAATAATAATTTAGCTGTCAAAGTCAAATGTGACATTACTGCTTACTGACGTTTTATCTGTTTTTTTTTAGCGGCCGGTGTTTTGATTTATGTGTTTTAAATTATCTTTAATAGAGAAGCCTATATTTATTACAATACAAAATGGTGCTAATTGACCAAAATTCGGATGGAACTGTAAAAATTTTAGCAGAATACCGCGTAAGTCAGTCATTCATTTGTCATTGTGTACGAGATTACCATTCTAAGCCATTTCTTTCATTGGAGTGTCAGTGGTTGAACATTATAATAATAGATTACCAAACTTGTCAAAGTCTACAAATAAAAAATTGGCTAAGTGCGAGTCAGACTCGCTCATGAAGGGATCCGTTGTAATTATAATAATATAATATAATATAATATAATACGTATATTTATTTAACGAAAAAAAGAACCTTACAAACTTCTTAAAACTAGCTTATTTACATTTTTTACAACTACGTCAAATAACTTTATTTTTCATAGTGTTTGTATGAATTACAAAGTTATATTTGCGGTTTTAGAAAATATGCTGTATCTCAAAAATTGCTGACCCGATCTCGTTCAAACCAATTTTGGTTGAAAGTTTACATTAAGATCTACAAACATATATTTTTTTTTAGATTTTTCACTCCATTATTATAGAAGTTAGAGGGGGACACATTTTACCAATTTGGAAGCTTATATCTTTTAAACGATTGACTTAATGAAAAAGTGGTTTTAGAAACCCCTACATCATTTTTAAAGACCTGTCTATAGATACCACACACGCATAGGTTTCATGAAAAAATATTTTCAGTTTTAGTTCCATGGGACCGTTCAAGTATTACGTAAGCACTGCAGGGGGGCGTGGGGGTCTTTGCTTTGCTTATTTTTGATGACATGGGGGGTAGGGGATCTAGATTAGGGTTGCCACCTTTTTTGTTTGTAGTTAAAGTACATTGGTTAAAATAGGAAAGAAAAAAAGTACATAGCATCAAAATAAAGTACAATTTATTTTCAAAATCGCTTTCCGCTGTCTGTCCCTATGTATGCTTAGATCTTTAAAACTACGGAACAGATTTTGATGCGGTTTTTTTTTAATAGATAGAATAATTCAAGAGGAAGGTTTATATATATAATACATGCATAATAAAAACTCACAGGCACAAATGTCAACTATGGCTTATCAACTGTTTTGCTTTTTGTCAAGTGGGTCCTCTAGCAATAAATTATACACTTATACCCTTATTTCGGCTCCTAAATTTGAGACAGCAACGAGTTTTTGGAATTTAGTAGTTTTTTGATATTGTCGCCGTTACGGTCCCGTGTTAACATTTCCAGTTATTTTCTGCTAAAGTGTGTGAATATTGTTTAATTTGAGTGTTCGTTCACTATTTTTGACTGTTAAAAATGCCCCTGGATGCAACTGGTGCAGCCAGGCTAGTGGCATTAGCTGACGCTGGGTACAGCCAACGTCGCATCGCTCGTACACTCGGTTTACCGCGAACTACGGTACGGGATGCCATTAGGCAATTTCGGGAGATAGGCCGCTACCCTCGCAGGCCAGGTCAAGGCCGACATCGATGCACCTCAGCAAGAGATGACCGTTTTGTTATCAGTAAAGTGTTGCGAAATCGATTTTGTACCGTTACTGACGCTCGTACGCGACTTTTGAAGTGAGAAATGTTAGCGTAAATGAACGTACAATTCGGAGAAGACTAGCAGAAAGAAACCTGAGGGACTCTATGGTGCTGTGGGAGTAATTGTACTCCCACACCACCATAGAGCTAGTCTTGATTTTGCGCGAGAACATGCTGACTGGACTGTACAAGAATGGAAGGACGTACTGTTCTCTGATGAGAGCAGAATAGCTTTAAGAGGTCCAGATGGACGTCAGCGTGTCCACAGACGCCAAAACGAAAGGTTTGCTCCATGTGCCATAAGCGAAACAGTGGGTTACCAGGGAGGCTCAATAATAGTTTGGGGAGGTATCTCTTACCAGGCTCGTACTGATCTTGTTGTGTTCAATAGAGGCAGTGTGAACGCTCAAAGATACGTGGAGAAAGTTCTACAAGACCATGTTATATCTTTTGCACCTTTCATCAGTGACAACTTCAAATTAATGCATGATAATGCACGTTGCTATACCGGCAGATACGTCACTGAATACTTTAATGAGGTCGGGATTCAAGTTCTAACGTAGCCTGCACGGAGTCCCGATCTTAACTCAATTGAGCACATCTGAGACAACCTCAAAAGACGTGTCCGAGGAAGAGTTCCAGCCCCTATCACCCTAGGAGAGCTCAAGACGGCAGTAGTAGAGGAGTGGCACAATATCCCCCAATCGGATATCCAAGACATCATGGGTGGACTACCAAACTGGTTCCAAGAAGTCATAAGGGTCCAAGGAGGCAACACTCACTATCCGTTTTTTTTTTCAAGTGGGTACATCTTTTTTTTTTCAAAATTAAAACTGATTAATTTTCTTCAGAAAATTTCACAAAATCGATTTTTGGTGTGCATTTTTATAATAAATGACTTTTTTTTCAATACTTTTGTTATTTTTTGCATACATAATATAGTAGAGAAACAATGATAATTTTAGAGATTTCTAATGTGATGTCCTTAATAAACAATTTATTGCGCTTACATTGCAAACGCAGCGCTGAACCGTATGAGATAGATCAAAATAATGTACTTTTTGCACCTTAAAAAGTTCTACAAAAAAGTCAATACTCAATACTCAATTTTTTACTGAATTCCACAATGAAAGCTTAGGTGGTAAACAATTTTTTTTGGAGACAATCGTGGACCCTGACGGGCACAGCAAAAGTAAGATCTGCGATGGCATATGCTTATCTCTTACGGATAACATACTATATATATATATCAATTTTAATACTTTAAAAATGGGTAATTATAAAGCAGTAATGTAAAAGATATTTACAGAAATACGGTATTAATCCCAATCATCTAAATTAATATTATGTATAACGAGGAAAGATGATTGATTTTACTTTGGTTACTAAAATTTAATTGCCGAATGTATATGTACGTAAGCGCATTCGTTCAGAACAGCTGCATTTATTTGACTATTTTTTTTGTATTCGTAATTGCTTGGATGGGGTTTGCAAAGAAAACTGTATGATACCGAAAGAAAAGTTGCACCCGGGCGAAGCCGAGGTGGGCAGCTAGTTATGTTTAAAAACATATTTCTTATTACTTTTTGCAGTTTGTATCAAATTAGTATCTCTACAATTGCACAGCATCTTTACAGTCTGTATTTAAATTAAAGTAAACAAGTAATTAATTTTTTATCAAATTCAGAGACATTTTGTTTATTACGATTAAACTTTTCAAAATCCCAAAGAAATCAAATCATGCGAAATAAAGTATTTTCTTGTACTTTATTGTTTGTGCTGGCGTCTGTACAATTACCTGAAATAACGTACAATACTTTATTATAAAGTACGGGTGGCAACCCTAATCTAGATAGTGATTACGTCAGCAATAATTATTTAATTTTTTACACATGTAGCAACACACACTGTCTATGCTTCAAAACGAAATGCATTTTCGAGGATTCCTACAAATAATGAATTGTTGAATTCCGTGTCGGTAAAGTTTATTTAAATGAATATTATGTGCGTTACAGACTTTTATTCCAAACCTATTCCTTATTTCTAGATCTATAACTGCTGCTCATGAATCAATCAATTGTACCAATATTTACGTAAGCATGGGGGGAGGGGTAAGAGCTTTGCTTACTTTTGCTGACGAGGGGGAGGGGTGGGTTAAAAATTGCAAAAAATGTGCTTACGTAATACTTGAACGGCCCCCATGTATGGGGAGCCCCCCTTTATTTTAAATATTTTTTTTCTTAAAATCGGAATAGGTTCATATAATATAATATATAAATAATAGGTAGATGTACCTACCAAGTTTCACATGTATAGTCCTAATAGTTTCAGAATAAAATGACTGTGACATACGGCCCGATGGACGGAAAGACAGACAGACAGACGGACAGACATGACGAAACTATAAGGGTTCAGTTTTTTGCCATTCGGCTACGGAACACTAAAAATGAATGATCCACCATTCCGGCACTATTGCAATAGCAGACTCGGCTCCCTGGTCTAGATTACTTATTTTGTATTTTGTAATTTGTATTTCAATTAAAAATAGCTAAAATACTGTATTTTGTATTTTATATTTCAAATACCCTACTTAAATATATTTTGTAGTTCGTATTTTAATTACTTGCGATACAGTATTTTGTAATTTGTATTTCAATTAAACCAAAGCATGTATTTTGCCCAGCCCTGTTTGTAGACAACTTTCTGCCAGCGGCTTTGCTCGTGTGTTCTGTGTCAGGAATTGGGAAAGACGCCTGGTGTTGAATTTGTTTCGGCCATAGCTGAGGTCATCATAAAAATATCAAAAATCCTTTAAAATATTATGGTTTTGAAATACCTAGTAAAATAAATATGAATATGGCTGTGTTTGTAATAGGTTGGGGAAAAAGTTTCTTCGCTTTTTTAAGAAAATTTAAAACATTTTTAATATAGTTTATTTACATTTAACTAAAGTATGTTGTTCAAAAACTTTTTGCAATCTTGTAGGTAGGGACATGATCCCATTGCTATAGAAATTTTGGGACTTATGATCAAAATACCGCGACAAGTGGTTTTGGCAGTCCTCTTGTGACGTTAACCTGACACTGCCTAAAGAATTTTGAAGAGACCGAAACAGGTGGAAATCTGAAAGTGCA
The DNA here is from genome assembly GCA_943138885.2 of Tholera decimalis. NCBI lineage: Eukaryota > Metazoa > Arthropoda > Insecta > Lepidoptera > Noctuidae > Tholera > Tholera decimalis. The sequence continues at coordinate 12,463,363 of OW964563.2, forward strand.
AGCAGGTCAAGACTATACGACGGATGTATTACACCTCCCAGCCAAACTCTCTTAATTTTTGCTGAGTGGCTAAAGATGTGTGAGGTCTAGCGTTATCATGATGAAAAACCACACCCCTTCTGTTGATTAATTCCGGCCGCTTTCTCTCAACTTCTTGCTTTAATCTCATCAGTTGTTCGCAGTAGACTTCAGAATCGATGGTCCTGCCTGATGGTAACAAATGGAACAGCTCATAATGAATAATGCCCTTCCATTACCACCACACACACAGCATCACCATGTTGCGAGTTAACCCGGGTTTCGCCACAGTCTGTGAAGCCTGACCGGCCTTTGACCACGACCGTTTTCACACCTTCTTGTCGTACATGATCCACTTTTCATCACCAGTTATCAGCTTCTTCAAAACTGGTTCGGTTTCATTACGTCGTAACAAAGAATCTCAAATGAGTACACGGTTCATTAGGTTTCTTTCAGTGAGCTCGTGAGGTACCCAAATATCGAGCTTTTTGGTGTACCTACCCAGTTTTTTTTCAAATGTTATAGTTGTTTTTGGTCAATTCTCAGTTCTTCAGCTACGTCGTAACTACTGATATGCCGATCGTGCTCCACTTTTTCAAAATTGGCATCCATTTTATCCGTAATGTCCATTGATGTCAAAGATGCACGTCGCTCTGGTCACCCTAGTGACCAGAGCGACGTGCATCTTTGACATTAAAATTTCCGGATTGAAAACGCTTAAATCAAATTTGTGCTACTCTCACAGACACTGCACTAGGTCCATAAACATCGCAATTTTTTCGCGGCTTGCGTTGCATTTTTACCTTATTTGTAGTAAAATTTTAAAATGTCTTCATTAGATTCACTCATCTTGACAGTACGAAAAACAAATGAAAATCACACATTTTCCTAATTTGAATTTGGAATTATGTTCTTTAAACTTTCAATGATACCAAAACCAGCCAGATACAAATAATATAGCCAAAGAGATTTTATTACAAGTTCATACATACTTTCATAATTATAATGCGAAAAGACATATTTCCCAACCTTATATGTCTCATGCAAGAATTCATAAATATCTGAGTGTATTATGATTCATAAACAAATGAATGAAAAATGAATTATAGCCAGCACATCCATTGGTAAAAATAAGGGTACAATTTTTTATCAACCACTTGTTTACGCAATAACTAAGTGTCTAAGCAAAATTATTAAAATTTTACTTGGGGTTGCTGGAAAGATGCTCTACAGCAAGTCATAATTCAGTTGCCTGTACCTGTTAATCGTGAAGGTACTTATTTTTTTAAGTATGTACTAATTCGGTACACATTGCGTGCAATTGTTATATGAATTTATAAACAGCAAAATAGATGATGGGGTGGCTGGGGAGCATGACGTATTTTATTATAATTATGTATAATCAACATTTTTAAGTTTGTTTTCAATCTAAAGGTTTTTTTTTAAGACATTATTCATTATAAAATTAAATTAAGTCTAGTTATGCGATATTACACTAATGCCAATAATATACTAGCCAATGTGAATTTGTACACAATACTCTTTTTCGGTATTTTTGTTACCTACATAAGTCGTGGAGCCTGGTTCGAGATAGTGATACCAATCACAACTGGATTTATATCCAGTTGTGATTGGTATCACTATGATTGATGATTGTGATTGGTAGTTTATACTCGAAAACAACTATGTTCCTGATCATCTCACGATTTTCTGGTTTTTGACTACCCGTAACGGCTTTAAAAAATGGGCAATAGTGATAGTCGGGGCCAGCAGCTTGCGTTTGACCACCATCTCAACTGATGGTAAGTAATGATGTAGACGAATATGAAGCACGCTTACCTAGAAGTAACCCACTTAGTAGGTTTTCAAAGAAACTGAAGAATCCACGGACCCTCACCTCTATAAGCATAGCTTTGCTTTGAAAATTGATGCGTGGCTTTTATTTCTTAGTCTCCACGACACAAATATTTAAGTACATAATAATATATAATAATCTATACTAATATTATGAAGCGGAAAAGTTTGTTTGTTTGTTTGCTTGAACGCGCTAATCTTCGAAAGTACAGGGTGGATTTGGATGAAATTTGGTATGGAAGTAGCTTGAAGCTTGAGGAAGGTTATGGGCTACTATTTACGCGACTGCAAAAAAGGAGAGTTATGTTTTTACCGTGATAGAATCCACGGGAGCGAAGCCCCGCGTGAATACTAGTAATAAATATTATAAAGCGGAAAAGTTTGTTTGTTTGTTTGCTTGAACGCGCTAATCTTCGAAAGTACTGGGTGGATTTGGATGCAATTTGGTATGGAAGTAGCTTAAAGCTTGAGGAATGTTATAGGCTACAATTTACGCGACTGCAAAAAAGGAGAGTTATGTTTTTACCGTGATAGAATCCACGGGAGCGAAGCCCCGCGTGAGTACTAGTAATAATATATTCTCATAAACATCAGGAGCATAACAAAGACCTTCAGTTACCCAACATCGCTTAGAGGACGTTTAGTAACATCTGCAATGCACTTAGTAAGCGTGCTAGCTTCACAAACAGTTGTCCAGTGATGTACGTTCTCACAACACTCGGGCAAGACATGTGGGCATTTCGGGCAGTTAATGTCGCTTGTAAAAACCTGTAAGGACTTAAATTGTCGTAGTAATATTTTTAAAGTCCACACATGATGATCTAAATAAGTTTGTTCAGAAGTTTGTATAACTTCCTTTTTTATTGCTAATAGGCTCGCGTTTGACCACTTTTTCACCTGATGGTAAGTGATGATGTATTCGAAGAGCTATTTCCAGGGTCGGCTTTCAGTATAACAGCTGAAAAGGTATCAGTATTTTACATGGAGCGACTGTATACCTTTAAAACCCAATTGCTGGGTAATAATTTAACCCCTGGCAAGATTAATGTCATAAAAGCTTACAGTTATAATCCCACTATGACTCGACAAGCGTGGTTTATAATTAAGCATAATTAGTACTTCTTCCTTTATAATTACGTTTACCTGTAAGGTTCATTTGGTATTTCTTTTTAACTATCAACTAAACAGCACCGTTTGATCTAGTTTCAATTTAAAACGATGAAAATAGCGTGTAAATTATCAGTAATGTGTATTGACGTGCAAAATATTTTTTTGGAAGATACATAGGTATAATTTACTAGCTTTTGCCCGCTACTTCGTTTGCGTGGAGGTTTTTCCCGCGTAAATCCCGATTCCGTTGGAATTTCGGGATAAAAGCTATCCTATTTCCTTTCTACGCTCCTAAACTATTCCCATGCCAAATTTCATCTAAATCGGTTGAGCGGTTTAGGCGTGAAAAGGTAACACACAGACAGACAGAGTTACTTTCGCATTTATAATATTAGTATGGATTATAACTCAATAATATGTTATGCTGATGTTTAAAATTTATTACCCTAACACCATCCATACTTACGAAATTTCGCATAAACAGTAAGAAGACAACATTTAAGTACACTTTCAGTTTCAAGAAATATAGGAGTAAATACCAATATTCGGCTCAAAGCTACAAAACTGCTTAAATGAATTTCTCAAAGAATACACTTTAAACTGTCTTCTTTTGTATAAATAATGGAAACATACATCGTCTTGCTAAAAATATTACAAGGATTTACCAGGATTTCTTTTCGGGGGAGAATTTACGAATTTGAAATACATAAGCTCGCTTCGTCTTATCGTTGGGATAAGGCGAAGCGAGCTGTTGGAGTTGACTACCGGTCTATTCGGATACAGCCGAGTGCCATTATTTTACAAAGAACAACTGCCTTTCTGACTTCAACAACCCCGTAAATCATTAACAAAAGTGATCTCATTTTTAACCGACTTCAAAAAAAGGAGAAGGTTCTCAATTCGTCTTGAACTTTTTTTTTATGTATGTTACCTCATTACTCGCAGGTGGCTGGACCGATTTAGAAAATTCTTTTTATATTTGAAAGGGTATACTTTCTAGTTGATTCCATTGTCGTCATGTTTGGATCTGATGATGGAATCATGGAGGAATCGAGGGAACTCTTCAAATATTATAGGCGCACCTACAGCGTTTTGAGTATTTCTTATAGTACCTTGTGCAGTTGCTCTCGAAAAGCACCATTTCAGGAAGTGGAACTTATGATGAAGACCACAAATGGCCACCGAAACTACTCAATAATAAGTATTTCGTGGATTGCGATTAGATTACTTGAATATAGATGTTAAGCACTTTATGCTCGTCACAATGCATATGGTGAAGTAGAGCTGATGGTGATTTTGCTAAAAAGATTTTTTCACGCTTTTTAGTGGGTCGGTTTGTAATTTATCTAGTTACAAAAGCCAAAATGTCAACTACTTATCACCTTTTACAAAATATTGCTTTTCCCAGTGCAGAACCGTAAATTTTTGAGGAGTTCTCCTGGTACATAACCATCAGCTCTACTTCACTATATGCATTGTGACGAGCATAAAGTGCTAACATCTATATTCAAGTAATCTAATCGCAATCCACGAAATACTTATTATTGAGTAGTTTCGGTGGCCATCTGGGGTCTTCATCATCAGTTCCACTTCCTCAAATGGTGCTTTTCGAGAGCAACTGCACAAGGTACTATAAGAAATACTCAAAACGCTATAGGTGTGCCTATAATATTTGAAAAGTTCCCTCGATTTCTCCATGATCCCATCATCATATCCAAACGTGACGACAATGGGACCAACTAGAAAGTATACCTTTTCAAACAAAAAAAGAATTTTCCAAATCGGTCCTGCCATCTGCGAGTAATGAGGTAACATACATAAAAAAAAAGTTCAAGACGAATTGAGAACCTCCTCCTTTTTTTTGAAGTCGGTTAATAAACAAATTAATGTACGACAGACACAAGTAACATCTTCTGTTCAATTATTATTTATGTCAGTATAAATAAAATTGAACAAGAGTAATTGAAAAAAAGCTGATACATTTTCGAATCGCCTTTTGTCTTGAATTTAATTTATTTGTCAAGCGAATCGGTAATAAATTACATAAATTGAATTTCTCTTTCGCAATTATAAATATTAAGTTATTATTTATTGGATATTTTTGTTATGACAAGAAATCTAAACGTGAATAAATTTGAAGTGTCTGTCTGTGATCTCATGTCAATAACTGTGTTTTATCCAGTGCTTACAGTTGCACGATCCTAAATCACAAACAAAAATTTGTTAAATAATTGGTCTGTCTTTCTGTTTCGGGGTTATCTCAGAAATGGCTGTACTGATTCTAATGAGGCACTATCACTTAAAGGTAGAAGATGTAGTACAGCAGCATATAAGCTACTTTTTATCCTTGAAATTCAGTTCTCACGGGATCCAGTTTAATATCGATTCACACGCATAGTTGCGGCCGCAGATAGTTCCATATATTAGAGAAAAATGTTCGTCACTGCGATTTGATGTCTTCTACGTCTCAATAATCATAATCTTTATTTATTTTCTCTTAAAAACTACAATACTGATTTATTTAATACTAGCTTCTGCCCTCGACTTTGTTCGCACGGGAGGTTTTTCCCGCGTAAATTCCTATACCGTGATTCTGGGATAAAAAATAGCCTATGTTATTTTAGGATGTCAAGTAGCGGGCGTCGGGGATCGCGAGCCCATTTCCGGCCACCGTAGGCGCGGGCCTGCGGAGGGCGAGCAGGGGTCGTTCACCGTTCGGTAAGGACCAGGCCCGGGTCGGCGGCGCGTCGTGTTCCAAGCGCGCCTCAAACAGCTGTCAACTCCAGTGACGGGGCCTCATAGGGCCATTGCCTGCCGGGGTTTGCGGGAAAGTTCTATCGAGATACAGCGGCCCCTGAACTTTAGGGCAGCCGAAGGAACAGGGTGGGTTTTTAGTCAGTAGAAGTCTGACACACCCTTCCGCTTAACCCAGAGCGAAAAAGTCATTCGATGATTTTCCCACACAAAAAAAAAGTATGTATTTAACAAATTTCATTCAGGTCCATTTAGTAGTTTTTGCATGAAAGAGTAACAAACATCCACACATCCATCCTCACAACCTTTCGCATTTATACATGACTAGCTGTGCCCGCGACTTCGTACGCGCGGAATAGGGACTTTCGGCAGCATTTTTAATTTTTTAGGCTAATTATTTTGAAAACAAAACTCATAAATAATTTGAATGTCGTATTTCTATCTAATCAAAAGTCAAATAATAAGTTTAAAGTTTCCAGCTTTAAAAATGACGTAATTTCCATACAAACTTTCATCCCCTATTTCAACCCCTTACAGCCCTTTTTCGCATTAAATAGTAGCCTATATCCTTTCTCAGGCTCTACACTATGTCCGTACCAAATTTTATTAAAATCGGTTCAGTAGTTTAGGCGTGATTGCGTAACACACAAACAGACAGAGTTACTTTCGCATTTATAATATTAGTAAGGATAATATTAGTAAGAAGAAGTCAGATAAGATACGTTACAACAAAATAAAGATCGTGGCGAGAACTAGAGTCTGTTCTAGTATTGGGACCGGTATCACAGATCTACAGACCTAGAATATACCTATAATTAAGCCTACACACATCATGCACTTCATTATTTTATTTATGTTTCAGAAAATAGTGCTATAGTTTTTGGAAGAGATTGCGGCTACTTGTAAATAATAAATGCAGTGCGAGGACGATTTTCAGTCGGTCTGTGGATAACTGACCATTTGTTAAATAAAACTACCCTACTACTACTACCCTACTACCCAAATGTCCGTTGGTATTTTTTGTCAAATTGATGAGCTCCTTAAGTTCTAAGTTGAGCTACACGGTAACTGACAAATGCTTGCACTGTCTGGACAGGTCTGCTCAAATTTGCGTGGTTATTTCCTCAAAAGAATACCACAGACATGAACCTACATGCTTCTCATATAAAAATACAAATTGTCTGGACTTCAAAAGAGACTATGACCTCTGAGTTTGTTTCGGTGTTTCTTCTCAGAGTAGTCAGTTAGGAAATACCGGCCTCATCTAGCTAAACTTAACACGCAAAAAACCATGACGTGTAAAAGTGTTATTTATAACCAATTTACAAAATAAATATTTCATTTCATTTCATTTCATTTCATAAAGACAACTCCGTGCCTGGGAAAGCACGTTAAGCCGATCGTCTCGGCGGTCATTTGAACATATTTGACAGACGTTCCCGGTAGTCAAAAGCCAGTAAAATCTGACACTGGTCTAGCCAAGGGGTATCGTGTTACCCAGTTACTGGATTGTGGAAGTCAGGTTGGCAGTCACTCCATGTTAAATATTAAAACCCAACTCCATCCGGTTAGCCGTCCCCAACATGGTTGGGAAAAAGCTAAGCAGATAATGCTAAAACTTTGTCCGAACCAATAATGAAATAATGATAATGAAATAATGATGTTTATTTTGTAAATGGGTTATAAGTAACACTTTTACACGTCATTTTTTTTTTTCGTAAATGTAAACTAGATGAGGCCAGTGTTTCCTAACTCTGAGAAGAAACACTGAAACAAACTCAGAGGTCAACGTCTCTTTTAAAGTCCAGACAATCTGTAGTGATCAAATCATATAAGAACCATGTAGGTTAATGTCTGTGGCGCCCTTTAGAGGACAGAATCAAACAGATCTGAGCAGTCCCGTCCAAACAGTGCAAGCATTTGTCAAATATCGCGAAGCTCAACTTAGAACCTTAAGGAGCTCGAACGATTTGACGAACAATACCAAAGTAAGGACATTTGGGTAATTCGTATAAAACACTCAAACTACCAGACAGTGTGGTAATCTATTCATAATATTCATTGTTATCCCACATTGCTCTCACATTCACAACATAGCTTTTGATTTACACAAAAAAAAATACTTGAAAAGAAAATAATATTGTCATCTTGTACAAACAAAATTAAAAATGTTAAAGTATAAAAATAAGAAAAGTATATTCTATTACTTGAAAAAGTAAATAATATTGTCATGTCAAAATGGAATGACATCGGAATAGAAATCCACAGCCGTTCATACCTACCTGTTTAGTTTGTCTCGCCTCGAGCTGATTTCTACATACTTTACCTGGTCCGACCTTTATCGGACTAGCCACTTTTACAAAGCTCTACTGAGGTCAGCGAGCATTGTAAGGTCTTCCATAGTCTCAGAATACACAGTTTTATATTTTTCCGTAAAATAATAATTGTGGATAGTTGATATTTTGATCAAACTTTGTAGTCGTTGCCATAAGTTTCCCTGTATGACATGACTCTACGTATTGTAAGGGGTGTAACGTTATCAAAGAATATAATTATGCCAAAACCATTTATCTCAGCAGGTAGATATTATAAAATGGCACAAATAACAACGGATTTGAATTAGAAATCTATACCCTAATGATTTATTTTCTATTGGTTTTATGTTTTTCATTAAAATTATAAATTACTTTGTATGTATCTATTCTATCTATTGAGAATTCATTAGAATGTTTTATTATTATTATTATAATTGTATTGCTATCGAGGAGGAGGCGGGCCGCGTGAGGGAGAGGATGGCGTCCTCCCTCCAGCCCAGCCGCAGTGGTAGACGCCCATGGCGTCGGACGCCGGCCGACGATCTCCGGCCACCGTAGGCGCGGGCATGCGGACAGCGAGTAAAGGGCAACTCGCTGTCCGACCATGGACGATGCCCGGGTCGATGGCGCGTTGTGTTCCACCCGCGCCTCAAAGAGCGTCAGCAATATGACGAGGCCCCGCCTGTAGAGGGCCGAAGCCTGCCGGGGTCGTGGGACTTATCCCATTACCGTGACCCCGGAACGTAAAGGGCTATTGAAGGAACACCTTGGATTTTAGTCAGTACAAGTCTGACAGTCCCTCCGGCCCTGCCCGGGGTGGGAGGACTTATTTGATGATTTCACCACGTAAAAAAAATATATATAATTGTATAATGTGTAGATATGTAGATGTCAGTACGGATGCAAATTGTATGTCTGCTTATCAAAAGACAATTACCAAGGTAATAAATCTCTTATGAGTTTTATTATTGCTTCGATAATTGTCTTTTTTTTTCTTTTGTCTTAACATGCTATACGTCTTTTATTTATCTTTTAAACTCTTCAGTCAGTGGTACACTGGTTCTCTCGACGAATACCTTTTGTGATGCTAAAAGTTGGCTCTAAAGAAAACAGCGCTAGTTTGTGAAGAGTTCAGGAGTTTATGTAACGCGATCATCGACGTTCGGTGACTTAGTTATTTGTAGAGCTTTTGTAAACATTGTAGATCTTGTAGAATAGAAGTTGTCGAAGTAATACTAGGAAATTGCTGCTTTTATAGGAAACGCTTGTAGGAGAAAATTGGGTTTCAGGTAAACTATCATTGCCGAAGTTGCGGGAATGTTTTCACAGAACTCCATGTTATGGGGGTTCGGCGGGCCTGCTGAGCGGAAGCATGTGTCATTTGTTTTGTTGTATTTATAACTATAATTTGTCTTTTTACCTATTTATTGTGATTTTGTGGGTATAGTTTTAATTTTTGTGTTTTGTTTTAATTTTAATGAATCAAATTAATTTATAATAATATTAATAATATAATTTTAATCTAATCTATGGACTGTGTCTGAAAATAAATGTTTTTTTTTTTATAACGCAGCCCCGACACGCAAGGACTACTGAAGGAGCAGGAGGGATTTTTAGTCAGAAGAAGTCTAACACTCTGTTCCGTTCCACCCAGATCTGGAGGCTGGAGTCAGTTGATGATTCCTCTACCCCCTCGAAAAAAAAAGAAAAAAAGGTAAACTCAATAAGGTTGATAAGGTAGACTCGATCGAGCGCAGAGCTAAAAGGCTTATAGGCGACGAGGTGCTGGTAGACAAGTTTCATAACCTGGCTCATCGGCGAACCGTTGCTTGCCAGTCGATTTTCTACAGATTGTACTTCGGGGAGTGTGCGTGGGAGCTCCATGACCTGATTCCTGCAGGGTACCACCCACACTTGGTTGAAATATCGTCTCGTCGTACCAAGCGCTTCTCCTCTACATTTATTGTGCGCACAGCCAAGCTGTGGAATTCTCTGCCGGCTTCTGTGTTCCCTGCCACTTATGACCTTTCAGCCTTTAAAGCACGAGTAAATAGGCATCTTCTGGGCTTACTCGTCCCATCTTAGACCTTATCTCTCGCTTACCATCAGGCGCGATTGAGGTCAAGAGTGGGCTCATCAGTTATAAAAAAAAAATATTTTTTATCTTTCTATCATACTCCTAAACTACGCTTACGCTTCTGGTCAAATATATCTATCGCAGCAGACATAACAAAAATACAGACTCTCCTGCTCCTTTATAAATATTTATTCTCATAGCCTGATGGGTCGGCAATATGATATGAGCCTGGAAAAATCAGTAACTTTATATGCTTTTCAAACTATGCGGGTGTCACATCACACTCAACGGGGAATCTGAACACTTTTACCCGATGACAGTTGGCGACGAAAAGTAGACAATTTTTTCAATATTTAATGACTTCATCGACATCACCAAAGTGGATACGTGTTATTAGCTTTCTATTTTCATAGCCTGTATAAAACTGTAAGTTAAACAATAACGTAAAAATACATAATTTATATTTAAATTACATATTTTTTGTGTTTCAATATAATATGTAGGTATACATTTTGATTAAATGTAATAATGTATATTTTAAGAAGAAAACTTGTGTTTTTAAAATGAGTTCAGAATTATTGACGCATTCTTATTCGTATTTCAGAGCTTGTCTCCGGTAAAACCGGTTGGTGCAAAAGGTTTTCTTATATTCTATTCTTACGGCTGTCTTCAGGTCACGCTCACTCTTAATAGACTATTAAATAATAAAGTATATTCATAGACTTATAAAAATGTATGGAATTCAAAATGCTGAGAAATAACTTGTTGGGTATTAAGTAAAAGAAATTTAATATAATAATTTTTAGGGTGTATAAAGATTCTACCACATCACAGCTAACAGGAAATTGCCTAAAACACTGGCAGCATTGCCAAGTTAACTGACACTGTTGGTCATAAAGAGCTGCTTTATCAGGTCACTGTATTGACAATTTTCAGGGGAAAGTGATCAAGTGACTTCACCCGCTCTGGGTGGAGTGGAATGGAGTGTCATACTTCTTAATTATAGTGGCTAAAAACCCACCCTCTTCCTAAAGCGTTCCGAGGCCGCGGCAGGCCTCCGTCACTCGCTCAAGGTCGCTCGATAAGTACCTACTGGCTAGCCGTGTGTTCGAACGCACAAGTGGCAGAGGGGCACCGCACGCCCGCCTGTGTAGTTACGCGCGTAGACCATTTACCCATGCAAAATGCTCTCACGTATATTTCTGGGTATTTACTATTTAAATGCAACAAAAAACATAATTGTCCAACTCTTGCAGTCGAATTTAAAAAAAATACCAAATGTGAATAACTCTGGAATGTTCACACATTTCAAAGCATATAACAAGAGCTCTTCCTGTTATGGTTCAATGACTATGTTAGAAGATTAGAAATTGCATTTATACAAAACTTTTCATCGAACTTGATAGGACGGCCTGGGAGCAAATTGTATGATGTATTAAAATCATTAAGTCTTTCTGTCCATGCTTCCCACATGATTATTTGATCAAACTTTTTATTAGATTCAGAATTTTTGCCGTTATCAAATTTACAATTGCAACGTTTAGAGAAGGTAAAAAAAGCAAATTGACCATTTTTTGTATTTTATTTCATTGGTTTAACCCTAAGGTATTTTCATACCGTCCGACGTCATCGCCCGCTGTGCACTTGAAACGCGCCGTTGAGTCAAAGCAGTTAAGCTCATATTTCCTCGTGTCGCTTGACAGCTAGAAAGTTTAGTTAATTATAGCGTAGGTATTTGTCGTTTTGCAGGGAAGTGATGGATATGTTACGTTAGTAACTTATTAGTAATCTGTGGCCGCGGTATCTAGTTAGAACATTCGCGCCACCTCGAAGAAGGTTCTGTAACTATATGAACGCTCTTTTCCTCTTATAAAAAAATATTTGACGAATGAATCATTTGCATAAGTCGTAATTTATGCATGAACTCCAAAAAAATAGTTAGTGTCCCTTAAACATAAGCGAAACCATGAGGCAAGGAACTCAGAATGCACTATTGGTGGGGCATAAAAAAGTACCTACGTGTTAACATAATCCAAGTCCTGTTTTTTGGTTTGTCTTTTAGGTCATCTACCTATAGCTAAACTTGATTTTTTTGCGTTCTGGACCATTTTAGTTACGTTATTACATTGTATTGTTAATGTTACAGCTGTAAAAGTCAGTCAAACAATTTTTTCAAAAAAAGAAGAATTCTCGGTAGGTACGTGCGAATATTTCAAAATTCGTTCGCGTGGCATATTCACAAAAAATATGCACTCACGTGTGACTTTGAGGACAGCATTTTATTTTATTTATATTCCATGACAAAGAAAAGGTTGAATGTTACTTATGAATTATTCATAAGTCTTCTAGCATAAATCTAATATGACATAAGCGAACCGAGAATTTACGTGAATGAAAATACGTTGGAAATAAAATATAGTTGTGAATTTGAAATAGAGACGATTTAATTGAATGTAAATATTGTTCAACAATGATGGCAGAACACAATGTATTGAGTATTTGAACTAGGCCTCTGCTTGACCAGTGTTATTCAATAAGAAGAAGTATTTATTAATTTAAATATGTAGTAGTTTTTTTTTTAAACTAGAATCTTTCACAAAAATTATCGAACGTCACTTTTTTTCAGTGGGAAAGTCATCTAATGCCTCCTCCCGCTTCAGGTGGAGCCTGCGGATGGGAGTGTCAGACTTCTACTGACTAAAAACCCACCCTGTTCCTTCAACTGCCTTTACGTTCCGGGTCCGCGGTATCTCGTGAAAACATTGAGATAATTTGACTTTCTGTAATTCTTTCTTTCTTCTTCTTCTTATTAATTAAATACCATCCCAAAGTATAGACTTATGCGTGGTGAGGATTTATATACTTACCATTGTGGTATAGTTGTTGAGCTCCTGAGAAGTCTCGATTTGAGTTATTTCATGATTGTTTTATACATTTATATCGGAAATTGTTTATTATTCTGTTCGATACATTATACAACGTGTAACGAAAACCCCATATCAATCCAAAAGGGCTGAAGACAACATCTGGTATGGAGTCTCTATGCCCAGTTTCAGCAGAAAATAAGTGACTCACAGAATTGACCGCAAGTTATCGGTTTCATATGTTTCTTGAATACCGATAATAACAAACGTATCTCATCACTATGAGGGTCATCACTTTCCAAGTCACTTGCCAATAAAACGGTAATTCTCTTCGTTCTTCTTAATTTGAAAAATTCGGCCTCTGGTATCAATGTATTGAAATTTAGAATTAGTTCCTCCCATGAAGACATAGGACTACCAAACCCTTGTCATATCGTTTGTTATCATCCAAAGAAGCCGTGCACTTGGTATGTATATACCCTTTAAATTACACGTTGTATACATACATCATTATCATTAGACCCTAAAACGGGGTTTTGACCATGTGTATTCATTATTTCGAGTTTCCGATATCTCCGCACTGTTGCAAGCGCCATGATCATGGATGAAGATGAACTGAAGTCATTGTGGGTGAATGTTCATGAGCTAGCTCGAAACAATAAATAGACATAGTTAATATCCCGTTTTACGGCAGTCACTAACAGTATCCTTACAAAATGATACTGTTAGTGACTGCCTCGTTGGACGAGTGGTTGCAAGTGCAACTGCTGAGCGCGAGGTATCGGGTTCGATTCCCGGGTGGTGCAAAATGTGCTATTGGGTTTTTATGTACTTAAGGAATTTCTCAGTAGTAGCCCGGAGTTTGGAAATTGGTGGTGGGATACCCTCATGCCTCGGAAAGAACTTTAATTCGTTGGCTCCACGGCTGTCATTTAAACATCTTTGACAGTCGTTACGGGTAGTCAGCTGCATCCGGTTAGTAGTACAAGACAAACGGCGATGCGCCATCGTAACATGGTGGACATCCCACCCATACGCACGAAACGTTTTGAGAATACTTTCATTGTGCGTACTGCTAAAGAGTGGAACTCCCTGCCGGAGTCTGTATTTCCTGCTCGCTATAACCTGGGAGTCTTTAAGTCAAGAGTGAACAGGTTACTTCTAGGCAAGCGTGCTCCATCTTCGACCACATCATCACTGACCATCAGGTGAGATGGTGGTCAAAAAAAATGTAGTCAACTTTTATACATATTTAGAACTACAGCTAAACAATTATTATTATTATAATGCATAAGTAACAGCTTTCGATCCTTATACTTTTGTTACTAAGTAAATTACGTTCGGCTGCAGTCAAGGATACAAATAAGACCGACACAATCACATTTAAGGCACTAAAACTAGGTTGCGTGACAGTTCTTCGATGTGAGAAACAAGAGTGAAGCACTAAACACAAAATTCACATTAATTACTGCTATTGAACAGTCTTCGATCCCACGCTCTCGGAATGCTGAGAAGGCGAATCTCACGGTGCACCGCACAGCGCGGTGTTAGTCATTTTCTTAGGAATATGGGGAGACGTAAGTAGCAACATAACAAGTACATTCTCCAGGTCTACTTCACAACAGGACAATAACATGATGATACTGTTAGTCACAATGTTATCTTAAAAACTTCGTACATTATTGTTAATAATATTACTTTTATATACATTTTATAAGTCTTTATATTTTGTTGCTGGGATAAGAGGGGATGCAGCATATTTGATACTGTAGCTCCACATCCACACCCTACGTGTACCTACTGAGCTGGTTCAAGGAATTCCAGATGCACCTCGTAAGGTCAGATCTTGCAGGAAGATGTTGAAGTCAACATCTTCAGGTCAGTAGTTAAATGATTGAGTATTCAGTGGGTGGAAGGGGAGAGGGTTTTCCCATAGTTTGCATGTGGTTTCAGCTAGGTTCCCAGGCAAGGATGCTTCAGATGTTAGAAAACTGTGCCTGATATCTTATTACCACAACCCAAACCAAACGGATCTTTTAAGGACCTCTCCCCGGGAATTAAATAAAACATGTGAAAGTATTATTTAAAACGATTATGCAAGATAAATATATTGTTACGAGCTGGGGTTCGGGATAGAAATAATTAATACTTTAATTTAATAAACACAAAATAATAATTAACACAATTATTTGCACTACAATACTTGTCACTTGACACTTAAATCGCACTGAAATTCAGTTGTAGAGTTGTAGAGTCGGTCGAAGTTTCTAGATATACTCAGTATTGCTACTCGCCGCCAGGTGGCGTTAGTGTCTCGAACGTACTAGAAGTCGGTCTAAGTTTCTTGATATACTCAGTACTGCTACTCGCCGCCAGGTGGCGTTGGTGTCTCGAACATTCTAGATTTAAGTCGAAGTTTCTCGACGTACTTCGTTAAGCGACTAGCGTAACCATAGAAATATAAAAAACAGGAGAAGTGGCAAGGGGGCGTGTCGGTGTCCGCGCCACATGGTCACACGGCACATGTCACAGGCAAATGGCCGTCTCCGCGAACTAGTGCGCTTTCGACGGCGATCGTGACAACTTATAACAATGCCGAGTTATTCAGTGGTTTCTTGCAAAGACCGAAGTCAAAACCAAAACTTTGTGAATCACGAAATCACTTACCATATGTTAGTAAACATATTTTACAATATTTGTCTTTAAAATCATGAAAAACAATAACTCGTAAAATATTTCTTGGTGTTACTATGTTATTTTTGTTTTCAAATATCACAGCGACTGTACTACTTTTGCTTAAATACATTGCTCCTTAACCACTACCTAAGTTCATCAATAAGTGACTGGACAAGCAATGTAAAAATGACAACAATGTCGATAGACGAATGAAATATTACTATTATAGTTTAGGGGTTTTTATAACCACGCGCGCCTCAAAGAGCTGTCAACACTAGTGACGGGGCCTCATAGGGCCATTGCCTGCTGGGGTCTGCGGGAAAGTTCTACCGAGTTACCGCGGCCCCGGAAATTTAGGGCAGCTGAAGGAACAGGGTGGGTTTTTAGTCAGTAGAAATCTGACACACCCTTCCGCTTGACCCAGAGCGGAAGAAGTCATTTGATGATTTTCCCATCCAAAACAAAAAAAAAAAAAAAAAAAAGAACCCTTATAGTTTCGTCATGTCTGTCTGTCTGCCTGTCCGTCCGTATGTCGCAGCCATTTTATTCCTAAACTACATGTGAAACTTGGTAGGTAGATGTATTCTGTGAATTGTTTTCCGAATTTAAGACAAAAGCAATGAATAAAATTAAGGGGGTCTCCCTATAAAAGGAACTGAAACTAAAATTTCTCATAACTCGAAGACGGCTGGACCAATTTGGAAAATCTTTTTTTCGTTTTGAAAGAAGGTTTACCTTCTAGTTGGTTCAATTGTTAGGAAATTAGGATCCGATGATGGAATCCTGGAGTAATTGAGGGAACTCTTCAAATATTATAGGCACACCTATTGCGTTTTGGGTATTTCTAATAGTACCTTGTGCAATTGCTCTCAAAAAGCACAATTTGGGGACTGAACTGATGATGAAGACCACAGATGGCCACCGAAACTACTCAATAATAAGTATTTCGTGGATTGCGATTTGATTACTTGAATATGGATGTTAAGCACTTTATGCTCGTCACAATACATATTTATTTATTTATTCATATGGTGATGTAGAGCTGATGATGAAGTACCAGGAGAACTCCTCAAAAATTAACGGCTCTGCATCGGGAAAAGTAATATTTTGTAAAAAGTGATAAGTAGATCACATTTTAGCTTTTGTAACTAGATAAATTACAAACCGACCCACTAAAAAGCGTGAAAAAAAGGTTTTTAGCAAAAAATAAAACCGCCTTCCATATCAAAACACTACAAAGCCAAAAATAACTTTAATTTCAATTCAATTCATAGTAATTCAATAACAAAGTTGAAGTTCCTTATAGGTCTTTACGGTTTCTAAAAATGTGCTATATCTCACAAACTTCTGTCTGTATCCCGTTCAAACCAATTTTAGTTAAAAGTTTTCATTAAAATCTACAGCATACTTATATATTTTTTTTAGGTTTTCATATTCCGTGGTTTTCATCCATCCATCCTCACAAACTTTTACATTTATAATATTAGTAAGATTAGTAATATATGTATGTAGTAAGATTGTTTTAAAAGTTAGAGGGGACATTAAAATGTCTTATGTGAAATGTTTTTATTGGATCCCGCTCTGGGTGGATCGGAAAGGAGTGTCAGACTTCTACTGACTAAAAATTCACCTGCCTGTTCCTTCAGCTGCCCTTGCGTTCCCGGGCCACGGTATCTCTTTAGAACATTTCCGCAACCCCGGCGCTGTATTTATTGTGACTGCAAAAAATACCTTTAGGTACAGGAATTTGTCTCCTTTTCTAACTAAAAGGTAAGTCTGTTGGTACTGTGGGGATTCGAGGGAAAAGTGCTGTTTATCTAGTCGCTCGCGCTGGTTCCGTCAAATCAAAACCATAGCACATATGACATTGCTTCGAAGATATTGTAATAAAAGTAACGACTTAATTAGATACTATATATTCCTGTAATAAATATGAATTGATTTCCTATTATAGGTACCTACACAAAATTAAGAATCGTAAAAATATAGACGACACATACGTCTGGTTAAGTATAGATATAAAAACGAAAAAGATCTTGCGTCTTGCATCTCTTGCGTCTTGCGTCTCTTGCATCTCTTGCGTCTTTTGCGTCTTTTGCGTCTTGCGTCTCTTGCGTCTTGCGTCCATAGCGTCTTGCGTCTCATGCGTCTTGCGTCCTTTGCGTACTTGCGGCTTGCGTCCCTTGCGTCTTGCGTCTCTTGCGTATTGCGTCTCTAGCGTCTTGCGTCTCTAGCGTCTTGCGTCTCATGCGTCTTGCGTCTCTAGCGTCTTGCGTCTCTTGTGTCTTGCGTCTCGTGCGTCTTTTGCGTCTTGCGTCTCGTGCGTCTTGCGTCTCTGCCGTATTGCATCTCTTGCGTACCTTGCGTCTTGCGTCTCATGCGT
The DNA here is from genome assembly GCA_943138885.2 of Tholera decimalis. Lineage (NCBI taxonomy): Eukaryota > Metazoa > Arthropoda > Insecta > Lepidoptera > Noctuidae > Tholera > Tholera decimalis. The sequence goes on from OW964563.2 coordinate 12,481,414, forward strand.
CTTTCGTCTTATACATGTTGCGTCTCTTGCGTCTCTTGCGTCTTGCGTCTCATGCGTCTCTTGCGTCTTGAGACTCGTGCGTCTCGCGCATCTTGCGTTTCTTGCGTATTGCGTTTCGTCTCTTGCGTCTCTTGCGTCTTGCGTCTCTTGGGCCTTGCGTATCTTGCGTCTCTTGCGGCTTGCGTCTTACGTCTACTGTGTCTTGCGTCTCTTGCGACTCTTGCATCTGGCGTCTCTTCCGTCTTGCGTCTCTTGCGTCTTGCGTCCCTTGCGTCTTGCGTCTATTGCGTCTTGCGTCTCCTGCGTCTTGCGACTCTTGCGTCTTTTGCGTCTCTTGAGTCTCGCGTCTTTAAGTCTTGCGTCTTGCATCTTTTGCGTCTTGCATCTCGTGGGTCTTGCGTGTCTTTCGTCTTGCGTCTCTTGCGTCTTGCGTATTGCGTCTCTTGCGTACCTTGCGTCACTTGCGTACCTTGCGTCTCTTGCGTCTTTTGCGTCTAACGTCTCGCGCGTCTTGCGTCCCTTGCGTCTTGCGTCTCATGCGTCTTGCGTCTTGCGTCTCTTGCGTCTGGCGTCTCTTGCGTCTTGCGTCACTAGCGTTTGCGTCTCTTGCGTTTGCGTCTCTTGCGTATTGCGTCTCACGCGTCTTGCGTCTTGCGTCTCTTGCGTCTTGCGTCTCTTGCGTCTCTTGCATCTTGCGTCTCTAGCGTCTAGTTTGATAGCGTTTCTTAGCGTTTGGTAGCGTCTGGTAGCATTTGGTTGCGTTTGTTAGCGTTTATTAGCGTTTGGTAGCGTTTGGTAGCGTTTGGTAGCGTTTATTAGCGTTTGGTAGCGTTTGGTAGAGTTTCTTAGCGTTTATTTTATTGGGGACTTTTACGTACTGCGTATGACACCCCCATCATACCTTAAATCTATTTATAACATTACCGTTAATTAAGTCTTACATTTTACCAAGAACTTGCACAGACTCTTCGCAAACAGGTTGATTGCAGACGCATTCATATTTGGAGTGTATTAACACTCCAAATATGAATGCGTCTTGCGTCTTGCGTCTCTTGCGTATTGCGTCTCTGGCGTCTTTAGCGTCTTGCGTCTTGCGTCTCTTGCGTCCCTTGCGTCCCTTGCGTCCCTTGCGTCCCTTGCGTCTTGCGTCTCATGCGTCTTGAAAAATTTATATTAAATTAATATTAAGGTTGATTTTGCCTCAACTTCCACATTTTTTATATTGGTAAGTCAACTTTTACTCTGATATAAATTCTAAAAAAGATATTTTTACCGTACCTTCCTTAATCAAAGCTTGTCGGTTAGTAAATTTTTCCCGTTTCTATTTTTTGGGAAAATTTTACTAAGCGACACTAACTTTAAAACTAAGCATTACTTTTAATAGTTACATATACTAAAAATGCAGATAAAAAATATCCAAATAAATTTCTAAGAATAAGGCTTTTTCCATTACAAGAATATAAACGATTTATCTTTTTTCTGAAAATTCAAACTTTAAACTGCTTTACTGTAAAGTTAGTCTGATGTCGCTTGGATACTTTATTTCTTTTAGATTTAAGGAGGGAGGGCAGTTAGATAGGGAGCTTCAGTTTCAGCTACAGTTTCAAGTTCAGTTTCAGCTTCAGTTTTGGTTTCAGTTTCAGCTTCAGTTTCAGCTTCAGTTTCTGCTACAGTTTCAGCTACAGTTTCAGCTTCAGTTTTCGGTAACGCTACCAGACGCGACTAAACGCTAAGAAACGCTACCAAACGCAGAGAAACGCTACCAGACGCTACCAAACGCTAAGAAACGCTACCAAACGCTACCAAACGCTGCCAAACGCTACCAAACGCTAATAAACGTTACCAAACGCTACCAAACGCTAGAAATGGCTACCAATCGCTACCAAACGCTTAGAAACGCTACCAGACGCAAAGAAACGCTACCAAACGCTAAAAAACGCTACCAAACGCAAAGAAACGCTAACAAACGCAACCAAACGCTACCAGATACTACCAAAAGTGCGTCTTACGTCTCTTGCGTCTTGCATCTCTTGCGCCTTGCGTCTCTTGCGTCTTGCGTCCCTTGCGTCTTGCGTCTCTTGCGTCTTGCGTCTCTTGCGTCTCTAGCGTGTAGCGTCCCTTGCGTCCCTTGCGTCTTGTGTCTTTAGCGTCTTGTGTCTCTTGCGTCTCTTGCGTTTTGCGTCTTGCGCCTCTTGCGTCTCTTGCGTCTTGCGTCTCTAGCGAATTGCGTCTCTTGCGTCTCTTGAGTCCCTTGCGTCTCGTGCGTCTTGCGTCTCTAGCGTCTTGCGTCTTGCGTTTCGTCTCTTGCGTCTTGCACCTCTTGCGTCTTGCGTCTCTTGCGTGTCTTGCGTCTTATGCGTCTTGCATCTCTTGCGTCTTGCGTCTCTTGCGCCTAACGTCTCTTGCGTCCCTTGCGTCTTGCGTCCTTTACGTCTTGCGTCTCTTGCGTCACATGCGACTTGCGTCTCTTGCGTCTCATGCGTCTTGCGGCTCTCGCGTCTTGCGTCCCTTGCGTCTTGCGACCCTTGCGTCTTGAGTCTCTTGCGTCTTGCGTCTTGCGTCTTGCGTCTCTTGCGTCTCTAGTGTCTTGCATCTTTTGCGTCTCTTGCGTCTTGCGTCTCTTGCGTCATGCGTCTCTTGCATCTTGCGTCCCTTGCATCTAGCGTCTCATGCGTCTTGCGTCTCTTGCGTCTTGCGTCTTGCGTTGTGTCTCTTGCGTCTTGCGTAAAATTTGGTGGTTGTCGTAATTGTGAAATGCTAAATTTGCCTTTGCTCAGGTTTGACATTTCTGTACGAAAATTACTCCAATTAGTTAATTTTTCCAGTATCTGGCAATATAGTGTTAGGCGCTTAGGTAATTTTGAGTTATTTGTGTTTTTTCCTACATGCATTGAGGTAAAATAACAAAAAATATATTAAATTAATATTAAGGTTGTTTTGCCTCAACTTCCACATGTTTTTTATATTGGTAAGTCAAATTTTACTCTGATATTAATTCTAAAAAAGATATTTTTACCGAACCTTCCTTAATCAAAGCTTGTCGGTTAGTAAATTTCTAAGAATAAGGCTTTTTGGACCATTACAAGAATATAAACGATTTTTTTTTCTGAAAATTCAAACTTTAAACTGCTCTACTGTAAAGTTAGTCTGATGTCGCTTGAATACTTTATTTCTTTTAGATTTAAGGAGGGAGGGGAGTTAGGTAGGGAGCTTCAGTTTCAGCTACAGTTTCAAGTTCAGTTTCAGCTTCAGTTTTGGTTTCAGTTTCAGCTTCAGTTTCAGCTTCAGTTTCTGCTACAGTTTCAGCTACAGTTTCAGCTTCAGATTTCGGTAACGCTACCAGACGCGACTAAACGCTAAGAAACGCTACCAAACGCAGAGAAACGCTACCAGATGCTACCAAACGCTAAGAAACGCTACCAAAAGCTACCAAACGCTAATAAACGTTACCAAACGCTACCAAACGCTAGAAAACGCTACCAATCGCTACCCAACGCTTAGAAACGCTACCAGACGCAAAGAAACGCTACCAAATGCTAATAAACGCTACCAAACGCAAAGAAACGCTACCAAACGCAAAGAAACGCTACCAAACGCTACCAAACGCTAAGAAACGCTACCAAACGCTAAAAAACGCTACCAAACGCAAAGAAACGCTACCAAACGCAACCAAACGCTACCAGATGCTACCAAAAGTGCGTCTTGCGTCTCTTGCGTCTTGCATTTCTTGCGCCTTGCGTCTCTTGCGTCTTGCGTCCCTTGCGTCTTGCGTCTCATGCGTCTTGTGTCTCTTGCGCTGCGCCTCATGGGTCTTACGTCTCTTGCGTCTCTAGCGTCTTGTGTTGTGCCTCTTGCGTCTTGCGTCTCTAGCGTCTTGCGTCCCTTGCGTCTCTTACGTCTTTTGCGTCTTGCGTCTCGTGCGTCTTGCGTCCCTTGCGTCTTGCGTCTCATGCGTCTTGCGTGTGCGTCTCTTGCGTCTTGCGTCTCTAGCGTCTTGCGTCTCTAGCGTTTGCGTCTCTTGCGTTTGCGTCTCTTGCGTCTTGCGTCTTGCGTCTCATGCGTCTTGCGTCTTGCGTCTCTTGCGTCCTGCGTCTCTTGCGTTTGGTAGAGTTTGATAGCGTTTCTTAGCGTTTGGTGGCGTCTGGCTGCGTTTGTTAGCGTTTGGTAGCGTTTAATAGCGTTTGGTAGCGTTTGGTAGAGTTTCTTAGCGTTTGGTAGCGTCTGGTAGCGTTTCTTTCCGTTTGGTAGCGTTTCTTCCAGCATTTTTCCAGTATCTGGCAATATAGTGTTAGGCGCTTAGGTAATTTTGAGTTATTTGTGTTTTTTCCTACATGCATTGAGGTAAAATAAAAAAAAAATATATTAAATTAATATTAAGGTTGTTTTGCCTCAACTTCCACATGTTTTTTATATTGGTAAGTCAAATTTTACTCTGATATTAATTCTAAAAAAGATATTTTTACCGAACCTTCCTTAATCAAAGCTTGTCGGTTAGTAAATTTCTAAGAATAAGGCTTTTTGGACCATTACAAGAATATAAACGATTTTTTTTCTGAAAATTCAAACTTTAAACTGCTCTACTGTAAAGTTAGTCTGATGTCGCTTGAATACTTTATTTCTTTTAGATTTAAGGAGGGAGGGGAGTTAGGTAGGGAGCTTCAGTTTCAGCTACAGTTTCAAGTTCAGTTTCAGCTTCAGTTTTGGTTTCAGTTTCAGCTTCAGTTTCAGCTTCAGTTTCTGCTACAGTTTCAGCTACAGTTTCAGCTTCAGATTTCGGTAACGCTACCAGACGCGACTAAACGCTAAGAAACGCTACCAAACGCAGAGAAACGCTACCAGACGCTACCAAACGCTAAGAAACGCTACCAAAAGCTACCAAACGCTCATAAACGTTACCAAACGCTACCAAACGCTACCAAACGCTAGAAAACGCTTCCAATCGCTACCCAACGCTTAGAAACGCTACCAGACGCAAAGAAACGCTACCAAACGCTAAGAAACGCTACCAAACGCAAAGAAACGCTACCAAACGCAAAGAAACGCTACCAGACGCTACCAAACGCTAAGAAACGCTACCAAACGCTAAAAAACGCTACCAAACGCAAAGAAACGCTACCAAACGCAACCAAACGCTACCAGATGCTACCAAAAGTGCGTCTTGCGTCTCTTGCGTCTTGCATTTCTTGCGCCTTGCGTCTCTTGCGTCTTGCGTCCCTTGCGTCTTGCGTCTCATGCGTCTTGTGTCTCTTGCGTTGCGCCTCTTGGGTCTTACGTCTCTTGCGTCTCTAGCGTCTTGTGTTGTGCCTCTTGCGTCTTGCGTCTCTAGCGTTTGCGTCCCTTGCGTCTCTTACGTCTTTTGCGTCTTACGTCTCGTGCGTCTTGCGTCCCTTGCGTCTTGCGTCTCATGCGTCTTGCGTCTTGCGTCTCTTGCGTCTTGCGTCTCTAGCGTCTTGCGTCTCTAGCGTTTGCGTCTCTTGCGTTTGCGTCTCTTGCGTCTTGCGTCTTGCGTCTCATGCGTCTTGCGTCTTGCGTCTCTTGCGTCTTGCGTCTCTTGCGTTTGGTAGAGTTTGATAGCGTTTCTTAGCGTTTGGTGGCGTCTGGTTGCGTTTGTTAGCGTTTGGTAGCGTTTAATAGCGTTTGGTAGCGTTTGGTAGAGTTTCTTAGCGTTTGGTAGCGTCTGGTAGCGTTTCTTTCCGTTTGGTAGCGTTTCTTAGCGTTTGATAGCGTTTTTTAGAGTTTCTTTGTGTCTGGCAGCGTTTTTTAGCGTTTGGTAGCGTTTGTTAGCGTTTGGTAGCGTTTGGTAGCGTTTCTTAGCGTTTGGTAGCGTCTGCTAGCGTTTCTCTGCGTTTGGTAGCGTTTCTAAGCGTTGGTTACAATTGGTAGAGTTTTTTAGCGTTTGGTAGCGTTTCTTAGCGTTTGGTAGCGTTTCGTAGCGTTTGGTAGCGTTTCGTAGCGTTTTGTAGCGTTTGGTAGCGTTTGGTAGCATTTGGTAGCGTTTGGTAGCGTTTGGTAGTGTTTGGTAACATTTGGTAGCGTTTCTTAGTGTTTCGTAGCGTTTCTTAGCGTTTTGTAGCGTCTGGTAGCGTTTCTTAGCGTTTGGTCGTGTTTGGTAATATTTGGTAGCGTTTCTTAGTGTTTTGTAGCGTTTCTAAGCGTTTTATAGCGTCTGGTAGCGTTTCTTAGCGTTTGGTAGCGTTTCGTAGCGTTTCTTAGCGTTTGGTAGCGTTTCAAAGCGTTTGGTTGCGTTTTTTTGCGTTTGGTAGCGTTTCTATGCGTTTGGTTGCGTTGGGTAGCGTTTATTAGCGTTTGGTAGCGTTTGGTAGCGTTTGGTAGCGTTTTTTAGCGTTTGGTAGCGTTTGGTAGCATTTGGTAGCGTTTGGTAGTGTTCGGTAACATGTGGTAGTGTTTCTTAGCGTTTGGTAGAGTTTCTTAGTGTTTGGTAGCGTTACCGAAAACTGAAGCTGAAACTGAACCTGAAAATGAACTTGAAACTGTAGCTGAAACTGAAGCTCCCTCCCTAACTCCCCTCCCTCCTTAAATCTAAAAGAAATAAAGGAAAATTATCCAAGCGACATCAGACTAACTTTACAGTAAAGCAGTTTAAAGTTTGAATTTTCAGAAAAAAAATCGTTTATATTCTTGTAATGGTCCAAAAAGCCTAATTCTTAGCAATTTATTTGGATATTTTTTTATCTGCATTATAGTATATGTAACTATTAAAAATAATGCTTTGTTTTAAAGTTAGTGTCGCTTAGTAAAATTTTCCCAAAAAGTAGAAACGGGAAAAATTTACTAACCGACAAGCTTTGATTAAGGAAGGTACGGTAAAAATATCTTTTTTAGAATTTATATCAGAGTAAAAGTTGACTTACCAATATAAAAAATGTGGAAGTTGAGGCAAAACAACCTTAATATTAATTTAATATAATTTTTTTATGTTATCTCAATGCATGTAAGAAATAAACCCAAATAACTCAAAACTACCTAAGCGCCTAACACTATATTGCCAGATACTGGAAAAATTAACTAATTGGAGTAATTACCGTACAGAAATGTCAAACCTGAGCAAAGGCAAATTTAGCATTTCACAATTACGACAACCACCAAATTTTCAAAAATGCTCGAAAATTTTGTCGTTTAGTAAGGAAAAAAGTGAACTCACGCGAACTTCAAAATGTCGAAGCGACATCAAAAGTCGTCGTAGAAGGACGTGAGTAAGACCAAACGACGCAGAAAAATCAGGCGATTCCAACAATGTATATAACTCAAATGGCCAAAAATGTCGCTTGGATAATTTTTCCTTTCCAGCGTCGATATCACACTCATGGTCGGCAAAGCCACAGTATTAACATAAGTGTATAACTCGGCAGCAAGTAGTCTCCGTAAGTATGTAGGTATATTTCTCTATAATGAAATAATCCAAATTCGAGCGTAGTTACCGTATATAAAAATATGAGAAACTCGCGATCGCCCGCATTTATCAATGACCTTGCGCAAGTGTACGGCGCGACGGCACCACAGAACATATATTCCCTAGAGGACGACACGGTGCCGTGTGGCGTGTACTACACGGGAGTGTTTGTGTGCGCGCAACAGTTTCGTCCCGCTCATCACTGAGTATATCTCTTTCTCGCACGATGTTAAGCCTGCAATACATGTTGGCCGAGCGTTGTCGAATGAAGGCCAATACCATCATGTAGACGGTATATTTGCCTTGTCTTGCTATCGCTCGGTGTCACTTGCCTAGTTGGCCGAGTGAAGGCCAGCGCCAACGTGTATAGAGCTCATTTAGTGCAACTTGTCTTCGCTCGCCGTTACTCGTGATCACTTGCCTCACTTCGGATCGGTGTCGGTTTTTGGTCACAAATCAAAGGCGCTCGCCTGCGCTCGGCCAACAGGGGCAGCTCTACAGACCCTCTTCTACATTGGTCGTCTGCATTGGCGTTCGACGAACTTGTCGAACGGGTGGACATTATTTCTTGCCTTGTACCTATTTGCCAACGCTCGCGTTGGTCTACGCTCGGCCAACATGTATTGCAGGCTTTAGGTGAATTAGCATGCGAATTAGCTACGCCCACCAACGAGTCTGCGTCTCTAAACCGTGGACTCTTAAGCCATTGGTCTCGGTAGGCATTTGTACATCTTTGAGAGTCTTTACGGAGAGTCTAAAGCCAAAAAAATCTGAAAAGTTTTCAAGGCAATCTGATCTGGTCACTGATCCCTGACACTGGTTTTGCCAAAGGGTAACGTATTACCCAGCTACTTGTTTGTGGAGACAGGCAGTCAATCCATGTGAAACACTAATACTCAGCTATATTAGTTTAGACTAGAAGCCGATCCCAACATAGTTAAGAAACGGCTAAGCGGGTGATGATGATAGTACAAGTACGCCTAAACCTTCAGAATCAAACAGAATATAAAATTCTTAAGTCCGCTATGTTGTTTAAAAAAAAAACAACCGTTATACATAGTCAATTTTCAACGACAGATACATGTTTAAGCAAATATCTACACTACATACCGTTTTCGAGAATAGTGGCCCTGTGCTTACGGGCACGCCCATGGAGCAAATAACGACTTACGTATCGTAGGTCGTAGGTTTATACCCTGGCAGGCTAATTACTGAGTGTAATTTTCATCATCACCTTTGCTCTCTAAAACGGAGAGGAAAAACCTCGTGAAGAAACCGGCATAACGGTGGTCCGATGAGCCCGCGTGGGGAATCCGGAGTATGTTTAAAAATTTAAATAGCTATTTAATTATGTAAATCTATTGATATGAAGCACAAAATAGTAGAAATGAAAAAAAGATTATTATTAATTTATTTTATTTTCCCTTGAGAAAAGCACATTTATGTGCCAAATACCAGGAAAGTTGTTTTTTTAACGATGACGTCATACGTAGTCAAGTGACCACAATGCCACGATTTAGGCCATAGTTTGTTAATAAATTAAAAATATACTTATATTTTAATTGAAAGGCAAAGTAATGAATAAAATATTATTTTACGAGTACACGTGAAGCGTTTCGAAACGTTTCAAACAATTTTTGCAAAGTTGTCAACTCGCGGATTACGGGCTCTCGCATAGAGAAGAGGCCTAAGTCAGCTGTGTCCCAGAAGTAGGAATGCTACAGGTTGTTTTTTTTTTCTTTATTTTATTGGGGACTTTTACGTACTGCGTATGACACCCCCATCATACCCTAAATCTATTTATAACATTACCGTTAATTAAGTCTTACATTTTACCAAGAACTTGAACAGACTCTTCGCAAATAGGCTGATTACGTTATGCTATACAGCATCCAAATGACGAATTTTATGACTATACAACGTGTAACTTAATGGGTATATTCATATCAAGTGCACAGCTTCTTTGGATGATAACAAATGATATGGCAAGGGTTTTGTAATCCTATGTCTTCATGTGTGGAACTAATTAGAAATTTCAATACATTGATACCAGAGACTGATTTTTTCAAATTAAGAAGATTGAAGAGAATTATCGTGTTATAGGCAAGTGCCGTGGAAAGTTATTGACCCTCGTAGTGCTGTGACACGTTTGTTATGATTGATATTCAAGAAACATATGAAACCGATAATCTCGTATCAATTCTTTGAGTCACTTATTTTGTGCTGAAACTGGGCATAGAGACTCCATACCAGATGTTGTCTTCAGCCCTTTTGGATTGATATGGGGTTTCCGTTACACGTTGTATACACTCCAAATAAGAATTTCAATAACAGAGTTATGCCATGCATCTAATAACGTTGTTAAAAGCATAAATTCTATTTAATTACACTAACAATGTTCAGCTTAACAACGTGAAATATTTCGTATTAGAATATTTCAGCTTTTACTCATATTACTCTTACTTAATACCCAACTAAATATTTCAGTAAAATAAATTTGTAATAGTACAGTAGTTAAATTAGAACATTTATTCATTATAATATTATAGCAGTGTAAAGATTTGTTGAAATTAATTAATTTTCACGACACGCTGCAGTTGCTGAGGTTTGTTGTCTGGGCAATGTTTTAAAGAGATATCGTGGCCTCGAAACGCAATGGCAACTAAAGGAGCAAGGGTTTTTAGTCAGTAGAAGTCTGACACTCCCCTCCGCTTCATCCACAACGTGAGGAGTCATTTTATGATTTTCCTACACAGAAGAATAAGAAGTAATTCCTAGAGTTGTGTAGCCAATACGTTTTTCAAAAATAAGATACACCTAATATATCTGTGTAATTTTCGTAAAAAGGTATAAAAACTTTGTTTCACTTATTAAATATACAGTACGTTAAGTAACAGAGGGCGTTCCCGTTAACCCGCAATAGTATAGCATCCATACAAGCTAAAAAAATATTACCAAACGAAAACAATTTTTTTTTTTATATATTAAAATATTCACTAAAAATGTTAAATTGATACGTAAAAGAAATACTCTGTACACGCGTACTTGAAGGACGGCAACGTCCAATTTATTTATGAATGACGCCGCGTGTGCGGCGATCTAATTGATGTTATACTTTCAGGTCATAATTCGTAAAAAAGCAGCTTCACTGCTGCAGCGCTTACGAAGCAGCGGCAACGGCCTCCTCAGAACAATCGCGGCGAGATTTGACTGCCCTATTCAGCGACACTGGATAGAGGTAGCGATAGGCTTAAGTTGAATGTATGTTTTATTTTTTATGTTTTTTTTCTATTATTTTAGTTATCTTTGTCTTTTTTTTTTGTACTAACATAGCATAAGATTAAATTGTTACTAACACTCTATGGACTTTGTCTGAAATAAATGATTATTTATTTATTTATTTATACTATTGCGGGTTAACGGGAACACCCTCTGTTAGTTAACGTACTGTATTATAGATTCTGTATCTATATATACAAATCTAGTGTCTCCGTTCTTGATATTGTACTCCAACAAAAAGGCTTGACCGATTTTTATGATTTCTTTTGTATATTTGCTAGGTCCAAGAATAGGCCGTAAGCTATTTTTTTATTCACTAGAAATAATTTATATAGCAAAACCACGTTTGTCGGGTCGGCTAGTCTATCTATAACGCAGTAGTCGCAGGAACGATATTAACCGCGATTTGCAAAAATGATAACACATTCTCATTATGTCATTACTTTTTTCTACCATACACAGAAAAGATAATTATGTTTAGGTACTATTTCATTATCCGTATTACATTCTAATAGTCTATTAATGTTATCTATCAATCTGCTAAGCCATTTTGCTCTGAGTTAGCATTCAGTCTATCAGGATATATCTGAGTACATTTTACATAAAGCAACCTCAATATAGATTGAAAAGCCTTCCTTAGGATAAGACAAAATTCGTCGAAATCCAACAAAAAAGTGAGATCTTGTTAACGACAAAGCTAAACGATGTTTAAAAGTACAATAGCAACGAAAGGGCTCTTAAAAAACATAGGTACTGTAAATACCGAAATTGCTTTATTTACGTTATAGGCGCTTTAATTAACTAACATTAATTAGTCTCTTCTTGGAATTCCAAAATTTCAAACTACAGAGAGCCGGAGTCAGTATTTACTTAATTTTCAGTTTACCTGTTTGACTAAAATTGGCTTGTTTTGACTAAAATTGAATAGGAAATGGAATATTATAGCAGCCGTATGGATCAATCCACTTGCCGAGATGGTTCCGTAGATGGGTGATAATCTGACCATATTGAGATGGCAGTTCTTCCACGAATTGGGTGATTGGGTGGCACGGTTGTTACGCGTAATCAAGGCTGAAAATCAGATGGTGTCTTGCCAGGTGGCAGGAGGCAGTGGCTCCACATGAAACACCAGTAAGTACCTATCTACTTAGCTAAATACGGTTAGACAGGAAACTCACCGTATCCCAATTGAGTAAGGCTATATAGATAACTAGCAGTTGCTCGCGACTTCGTTCGCGTGGGAAGTTTTTCCCGTCTAAATCCCGATCCCGTGGGAATTTCGCAAAATCCTTTCTTAGCGGATGCCTACGTCATAACATCTACCTGCATGCCGTATTTCAGCCCGATCCGTCCAGTGGTTTGGGCTGTGCATTGATAGATCACTATTTCAGTCAGTCAGTCATTTAGATATAAAATCCGATTAGGAACAGTCAAAGGCAAAATTTTACATCCATCTATCATAAACAGCTTTATGCTAATCCCTATTGCCGAATGCACTGCAGCTTCGCAGATAGTCCTACAAAAGGATTTAAGCGTGGCCCACAGGAATTACTATCAAAACTGTGGGCCGTTTCGGTTAGCTGTTGTGCCGTACTTAAGCATTCAAAGGCAGGATAACCACCTTTAGCGAGCTTTTATTACAAAGGTCTGGTGTTTATCGTGGTTAACTTCGTTTGGTTTTCAAACTGTTGGGGTTTTTAGGATCTCAATTTTTATTTTTGTGGGAGTATTTTTTGTTCCTCATACAGATTCTGTGTCCGTCCCAGCAGTGTAAAGAATCATGTCCAGTCTTGACCTGAAAATTTTCTATCGCCTCTGGTGATGTAAAATATCTTAAAAAAATGCTTATTTTTTGCTTATTTTGTATCACATAATTGATTCTTAATACAAAGCCAGGAAAAAAAGCAATGTTACTATGTTTATCATTCTCAATGGACTTTTGGAAACGAAACGTGTTTCACAGAATACTAAAAAAAGATTTGACAGGTTATGCGTAAGACGAACTTCTTTAGTGGAGTGAGTATATGTGTCCTGTGGTTTGACGCATGTTTGACGTTTTGCAGTCGTTCTGCTCTTGCTACGTGTTGTATTGTGCGATTTTGTTCTGATACCCTTACAACATTTGCATTTTCCCTGGACTTCGATACCTACCACTTACGATTACTTTGGCCTATGTTATACGGACACCGATTTAGTGCTCGTTGAATGGGATCTAAGACGTTATCGCTCTTGTTGGATAGCATTATGGAGCCTTCTACGAGATTGCTTTGTTTAAACTGCAACATAAGTGTTAAAACGCTTCGGCGTTATCGGGCTCTTTAGCTTGATAGCAGTCATCTCGCTAATTAGCACTTGGATATCTCCAGTAATTGTAAGTATAATAGCTATCAAGTACGATACGATTTAGTATCCAGTCAACAGACACTAGTCTTGTGATTGTTGTATAAAAAATAAAATATTCTTTAAGGCTGCTGTTTGTAACAAAACATGAAAAAATACAAATTAAATATACTTCTTTCCATTGTAGGCTTTAAAATCTCATAATTGATTTGTTTTTCAGATAGCGAAAGAAGATTACAATTGTGAAGCTTGCTTTGATGTATCCATGCTGACTATTAATGCTCAGATTCATGGAAACAATGAGTGTGACCCATCTGCTGGTTCATCTCGCCGTGGTCATGCTCAAGTTTGCCCTGTTTGTGGTCGATCATTGCTCCATCGTCAAAGTGACCACATTATCAAACAAAACCCATCAAGCCTTACACTAAGGATGATCAACTTAATAGAAAGTACTGTAGCACGTAGTCAGGTTTGTATTTAAATATTCAAACTCATTTTAAATTGCATGCAAATTTTTCTTTAAATATCACTTTCTAATTCATGTTGTTACTAGGTATGTCACTGCATTTATTACAAACTAGTACTCACGCGGGGCTTCGCTCCCGTGGATTCTATCACGGTAAAAACATAACTCTCCTTTTTTTCAGTCGCGTAAAAAGTAGCCTACAACCTTCCTCAAGCTTCAAGCTACTTCCATACCAAATTGCATCCAAATCGACGCAGTGATTTCGAAGATTAGCGCGTTCAAGCAAACAAACAAACTTTTCCGCTTTATAATATTAGTATAAATATGTTGCTTTTTGTTGACAGATATCACAATCTGATCGTGTATGTCATGCCTGTTGGTTGCGATTTGAAAGACAAGCTCTTTCAACTCAGCAACAGGATGAGAGAAGAGGCTTAGATGATGACGAGACTCTTCAAGGTGAAGTAACTGAACAAGAACAGTCTGTTGATCCAGTCCATGTTCCAGAAATACAACCTCCCCCGCTCCTTGTAAGTATAGATGAGGGGCATGAAAGGGATTCTGTATCTGTAGAATCAGTTCCAGTTCCAGAGGTTCATCCACAACAATCTGAAACCCAATCAGTGAGATATCCACAATCAAGTAACATTACATTACTTGTACTGTATGTTGTTGTGCGCATGTTATGACATTGGTGTGGTTTTTAGGTTTGGCCAGGCACGAAACCAATATTGTGGCTCCAGCAGCATTTTTAGATGATGTGGTTGTACAAGAAGATATTGAATAAATAATAATAAATAAAATCCTGTTTTTTAATTAAATTCCCTGTCCTCACCAAACACATGTAGGTAGGCAGCTCTTTTCGGTATCTATTTATGTTGTGATGGTCCATAGGTTAACCTCGCCTCTCATGCATGAGGCTGTCATTTACATTCCGGACAAGTACCAAAGTATCTTTTTCCATGTATAGGTACTTACTTTCTAACTTTATCTCGGACCTCAGTGAAGGAAAACATCGTGAGGATACCTGGACTTATTATACATACATACATAAACTCACGCCTTTTTCTCATGGGGGTAAGCAGAAACCACAGAACGCCACCTGCTACGATCCTTACATACTCAAGGTCGGGACTTATTATAACAATCAACAAAAGTGAGAAATCGCCAACCCGTCTTGAGCAAGCGTGGTGTGATTAATGCTCGTGCCTTCTCTGTATGAGAAGAGGCCTTCGCTCAGCAGTGGGACTGTAATAGGCTGGTACTATTATTATTTACTGTGCGTCTGTACACACCAGGGATGTTGCGAATATTCGCATCCGCATCCGCAAATGCGGAGCTTCCGTATGGATTTGGACATCTGCATCCGCATCCGCATCCGCAATAATCAATGCGGATTTTCATGCGGATGCGGATGTAAGACAAGTTGCAACCAGAAAGAAATTGAGCGGCGAATGGCACGTGCTGTTCGCCGGCCCCACAAGATCCGATGCGTTTGTTGTGGTGCATCATTTGTTTCTTGTAAATAAATCATTACGTGTTTGTTTACGCTGTGGGATACTTATCGTATAGATATGTAGCCTATCTACCCTTCGCTTTTGAGAAGATGCCGATCATAAACAACGTCTGAGACACGCGCACTTAGAACCGTACATACAATACACAAAGGAATATTATTATAAATACTATAAATTAAATATAATGTAAACAGACATACGACACGCGTGCCTTGAGAGCGCGCTCAAACAATGACCACTGTTAAACTTTTGTAAACACTACTATTACAGTGTTTACAAAAGTGACGTTTCCGATTCTCTTAATGCCAATTACGAAGGGGCTAAAAGAATGAGAATGACAGATTCCACGGAAAAGGATATGGGACAACTAGGACCAGGGACGTCAGGTTCCCTCAGAAAGCCATACTTAAAAAACGATCTTGCCATGATGTTAGATTCCTCAAGTGAACATGAGAGTCAAGAAATACCAGAAAATGGTAGCACTGAAGCTGTACTCAAAAAGGAATTACCTACTTTCTTATCGCACTAAAAAAAGAGTCAATGTGGATGAGAATCCTCTTAAATGGTGGCGTGATCATCGAGAGCAATTTAACATATTATCACCGATAGCACGAAGATTTTTATCCACTCCACCAGGCAGTGTTCCTAGCGAACAATTATTTAGTAGCGCGGGTTTAATTTACGAACTTCTGCATAATCGGCTTGAATCAGAGAATGCGGCAATATTTCTTTTTATTAAGTATAATGCTCCTATCTTTAACTTCACATACTAATTCTAATTAATAAAAAAAATATGATTACTATATCGTTATTTTAATTCTTCATTCATATACTTTTTTTATATGGGCTCAAACATCCGCATCCGCATCCGCATCCGCGGATGCGAGCTTTCAGAAATCTGCATCCGCATTCACATCCGCGGATGTGAAAAAATCGGCATCCGCAACATCCCTGGTACACACAGTAAATCTCGACTCTTAGAGTTCCATGGCTAAAAGCACCGTCTGTCAAGCCGATTCCTGGAGTCTGGTCCGCTTAGACGACAGATTTTGACCGAATAAAAAATACCTAAATTGCTCTAACTTGCACAAAGTAAAGTGTAGAAAACAAGAATGGCATAAAATCACACGTGAAGTCTTTCAAACTCAGCATCGGCGAGATATTACGAGATTATAACTGTTGTTTGCGACAACGCGCCGATTTGATGATAATATTACATTTACTTTGAAGAGAGATTTACTTCTGAGTTCTGAGTAGTTGTAACTTTCTATGCGATTAAGAAACAGTATTTGATTTTAATTCTTACAGCTTATGAGGTTATAACAGCTGTCAAAACTTATCTGACAGCTGTTGAAGCTATTTTACTCTATGATTATAACCTCGAAAACTTATTTATCTAATATCATTTTTCCCTGGCCTCTAAATGAAAAGATGATGAGTTATTGTGTTATTATAAACAATAAATTATTTTACATAACACTAGTTGTAGGTAGACGCGACCTGACACAAATCAAGTGACAGGTCAATCATGTATAGAAAGTGGGCATGATTCTTTTATAGGCTGAAAAAATTTTTTTTTTTTAGTTCCGTGTAACCAGCCAATTCTAGCTTGGTTTCACAAACGAATGTTTTTTTTAATTCAAACTTTATTATTTCTTGTCACTAAAAAGTGGAAAAATAACGTAGCATGAATTTTTTTTAACAGTAGTGATAGTACGCCAGATACCTCGCGTTTTATTCTTTGATACAACAATTTTAATTAAAAAAGAAACTGGGCTTATATTTACCCATATTTTATATATGCCTAACACTTCCAGAATGTTACAATGATCTTTTCAAATTATTTTTATTTATTTATTTACACTTTATGCACATAGGTACAGAGGCGGACTAATCATAGAGTTGGCGTTTTTTGCCATTCGGCTACGGAACCTTAAAAAGTGACCAATTTTTAAGGTTCCGTAGCCGAATGGCAAAAAGTAGAAACCGTATAGTAGCGTCATGTCTGTCTGTCTTTCTGTCTGTCCGTCCGTCCGTATGTCACAGCCGTTTTATTCCGAAACTATTAGGACTGTACATGTGAAATTTGGTAGGTAGATGTATTCTGTGAACCGCTATTAAGATCCCGATTCCGATTTTAAAAACAAAATAAAAAAATATCATAATCTAAGGGGGCTCTTCATACATGGAACTGAAACAGAAAAAATTTTTTTTTTCATAATCCTGTGCGTATGTAAAATTAAAACCACTTTCTTCATAAAGTCAATAGTTTAAAAGATATACGCTTCCAAAGTGGTAAAATGTGTGCCCCCCCCCCTCCCCCACCTCTAACTTCTTTAATAATGAAGTGAAAAATCTAAAAAAATATATGCTCTAGATTTTAATGTAAACTTTTAATAGAGATTAGTTTGAACGAGATCGGGTCAGCAGTTTTTGAGATATAGCATATTTTCTAAAACCGCAAATGTAACTTTGTATTTCATACAAACACTATGAAAAACAAAGTTATTTGGCGTAGTTACTACGGAACCCTTCATGGGTGAGTCTGATTCGCAATTGGCCAATTTTTATGATTAGTTGGTAACCCAGTTCTCAGTCCATTACTTAATGAAGTTCGACTTTGTATGAAACGATGGTGTGCAAATTTTATTTAGCCGTTGAGTCAGCGTTTCCGGCCATTGCCCATGAATGTTTTAACATTGCGATTCGAACTTAGTTGGTTAGCTTAAAATTTAATTGTACTTGACAGGGAGTCTGTAAATCGGCCCTTGAGGCAATTATATAGCCTTCTTAACTGTTCCCGAAAAGTTACTCCGTCAAAGTTGAACAGGTGCTGAAGTGAAAAGAAATCAATTGCCTATCAAACTTTAAAAAACCTTTTATTTTCGTCAAGTCTAGTTAGTATTTTACTTTTTTCACCACAAAAAATATAAATTGAAATCAAGCAAAACTTGAATTATAGGATAGGAATAAGAAATAATCAATTTCTCTGCCAAAACAACCGCTGGGAGGAAAGTTTTGTTGTTTTATTTTTCAATACAATACTTGTGAGCCTTTGGGAGTAGAGTCGTCTTAACAAGTTTGTGTTTTCTCAGAACGAGAGCACCGCAGAACATCTTAGGTAGGTAAATATTATGTTATTCTCTTATTTTCAGGATACAAGAAATGAGTTCGAGATAGATTTTGAGGTGTGTGAAGAAAATGTTGTCTACCTTTACCTATAAATTGTATTGGTAGATTACACTAGGTAGTCATGTGTGGAGCGCACCTTTTAAAATAATAATTTACCGGCCCATGACTCATTCATTTTCTACTACTACATAGCGAGCTTTGTAGGTGTCGTAATTGATTAATGTGCGTTGTTTCTCATACCAGTCCCACCCATGAAACATTTAAATCAGCGCCATCAAATATCACTAGTACTAATTACTTTAATCATTTGTAATATCTGCCATCTAGCGGTAAATAGTTAAACCAGTAATGTTTCTGGGTATTAAATGTGTACTCTAGTTTTTCAATAACAAGTGAGGTGGCATTAGTTACATCTCATCGGTGATTATTGTTCTTGATATTGTATTAATGCAGAACAGTAGCATCAATTTATGAATCGTGTTACCTAACACGATTCATAAATTGATGCTACTGTTAAGATGTGTGAAGTAAAAAGATGTTTCGATAACCTTATCGAAACATCTTTTTACTTCACACATCATTTTAGTTCACACTACAATGTGAACTTGAAAAGTAAAAAAATATCGCTACTCCTCACTAGGTGGCGCTGAAAAGAAAAACGGCATTCTACTATTAAACTAACGAGACTGTTTTCAATCTTCATAATTATATTGTACTAGCTTTTGCCCGCGACTTCGTACGCGTGGGAAGGTTTTCCCGCGCAAATCCCGACCCCGCGGGAATTTCGGGATAAAAAGTAGCCTATGTGTTATTCCAGAATGTCAACTATCTACTTACCAAATTTCATTCAGATCCGTTCAGTAGTTTTTGCGTGAAAGAGTAACAAACATCCATCCATCCTCACAAACTTTCGCATTTATAATATTATAGTATAGTATTAGTATTAGTAAGAAGATTTAAGAGCTTGAAAAGCTTTAAGTTTAGCTTTAGCTTGTGGTCACCAATAAATAAAACTTATTTACTCTTCTTAACATTTTTGAGTGGAGTGTCATAATACGTAAGGTACAGATACAGATTTTTATTTGTAATTTAACCAAAACTAGATAAAAAACCACAAATAACTTCGTACTTGAATTAGACTAAATCATGGGATTTGTTTTTTTTTTGGAACTGGCTTCATAGTATGTAGGTATGTGAAAATTTTGGTTGACTTTTTCATAAAGAGGGAAATGTCTTTGTCCTCAATCTTTCCATGGATATCCAAAATGCGAGTTTTTCTAAAAATCAACATTTTCCAACATATAATGATTTTATACTTATGATTTGTACATATTTTGTCAGTTATTGTGTCAAAACTAGTCTTAACTAATAAAGAGAAGCGTGAGAAGAGAGTGTAGTATGGTGTCTTTCCCCTGAAGTGGGAAAGTCTAGGATAGTAAAAATACCTTTTTTTTTGTTTTGGGAAAATCATCGAATTACTTCTTCCGCTCTGGGTGAAGCGGAAAGGTGTGTCAGATTTCTACTGACTAAAAACCCACCCTGTTCCTTCGGCTGCCCTAAATTTCCGGGGCCGCGGTAACTCGGTAGAACTTTCCCGCAAACCCCGGCAGGCAATGGCCCTATGAGGCCCCGTCACTGGTGTTGACAGCTCTTTGAGGCGCGCGTGGAACACGACGCGCCGCCGACCCGAGCCTGGTCCTTACCGAACGGTGAGCGACCCCTGCTCGCCGTCCGCAGGCCCGCGGCTGCGGTGGCCGGAAATCGGCTCGTGATCCCCGACGCCCGGGGCGTCTCCCGCGGTGGCTGGGGCGCGAGGAAGAGGAAAATACCTGCGTTGATACCTCTTAATACGTAGATATTAACTTCGTAAGTCCATCTACTATTGCTAAGCTAGAAATAAATACCAACATATATAGATGAATAAACATGACAACACTGTTTTTTTTGCGCAATATACATCTTACAACCACTTCGCCATTCTCCATCATAGTGCCACTGAATACCAGTAATTTAAATAAATATGCCACATCAAAGACTCAATTATCTTTACCGCTATAGTTGCGCCTGCGCCGCCCCCCAGCGCCGACCAATGCGCAGGCGACGTTTTCTGTACATAATGACATGCAAAATTACCCCTTTGCGCAAAAAGACCGCTCGCTAAATTATACCTCTCTTATGTATAACTGTCATGATGGTGAAATGGTTATATATTTAGGTTACATATACTATTTGAGGGATATGGGTTTGGTTGTAAAGCTGATATAATTATTGTTATTATATATAACTGACAAATTGCAAAAGTAAATAAGATTATGAAGTAATTGTAAGCCTCTTTTAGATAAGGGCATTTTAAAAGTATCTTTATCATCCGAATGGCAGCCTTTCGCATTCAAATAAATTTCCTATGTAACGTTTACTTTTCATCACTGACATCACTGAAGGATTGTCTGCCATTATACCCCTTCAGCTTGATAACTGCAAACTGTCCCGACAAAGAAGACCTATATTATATTCAACATATTTCACTCATCTCCTTCTTGAATTATTGAAAGCAATAAGTGTACATAATATGAAAAGTTTATGCATTTGTCTTTTTTTTTTTAACGTGGTAAAATTATCAAATAAGTCCTCCCACCCCGGGCAGGGTGGGAGGGACTGTCAGACTTTTACTGACTAAAATCCACGGTGTTCCTTCAATAACCCTTTACGTACCGGGGTCACGGTAATGGGATGAGTCCCACGACCCCGGCAGGCTTTGGCCTTCTACAGAGGGGGCCTCGTCATGTTGCTGACGCTCTTTGAGGCGCGCGTGGAACACAACGCGCCGTTGACCCGGGCATGGTCCATGGTCGGACAGCGAGTTGCCCTTTACTCGCTGTCCGCATGCCCGCGCCTACGGTGGCCGGAGATCGTCGGCCGACGTCCAACGCCGTGGGCGTCTACCACTGCGGCTGGGCTGGAGGGAGGACGCCATCCTCTCCTAGACGCGGCCCGCCTCCTCCTTCGAAAGCATGACTGCTTCGCAGAAGGAGGCGACCACTTCCCACTCCCTCTCGCCCCGCAGCATGGCCTCGACCAATGCCGGGCGCGAGAGGTCTCCGCCTATCGCCGCCGTGAGGACACGTCGGTGCTCTGCCCAGGCGGGGCAGTCTTGCACCGTGTGCTCTACGGTGTCCTCAGGGCGACCCTCGCAGTGGTGACAACCAGGCGTTTCCTCCTTTCCCATCAGATACAGGTACCTCCCGAAACTTTCGTGTCCGGTGAGGATCTGCGTTATGCGGTAGGTCAGGACGCCATGACGCCGATCTAGCCACTCCTCAAAGAGGGGTCTTACCGCCCCAGTTGCGGCGTGCCCGGCCGTCGGTTGCGACAGTCGTTCCCTCCATACTGCCCTGAGATCGCGCCGGAGCTCTTCCCGCCGCGCCTTCTCGAGGCAGCGGGGATACGCCCCGGCGCTGCGCCTCCACGCGCCATTCATAGACGCGCTGGAGGGCAGTCGCCTCCAGATCCCAGGGCAGCAATCCGGCAAGGAGGTTGGCCGATTCGCCGGCGATCGTGCGGTATCCCCGGATCATTCGGATAGCCATGACCCTCTGGCATGCGACCAACTTTAGTGGTCGCGTCCGGATGCATAGGGCCCACACTGGGGACCCGTAGAGGGCCATGGACCACACGACGCCGGCGTACAGCCTTCGGCAGGAGGCGTTTGACTGCCCGGTTCAGCTTTGAGGCCAAACTCAGGAAATGCTCCCTGAAGTTCCACCGGCTGTCGAGGACGAGTCCCAGGTACTTCATCGTCCTCCCGACGCCGATGCGAACCCCCTCCACCGTTATGTGGGACTCGGACCGTGGCGCGTTCCGACCGCCATGGAAGCACATGGCCTCTGTTTTGTGCTTATGGATTTGTCTAATGAATTATTACTTGAAATTGGCACCTGAGTGGCATCTGCTGCGTATTCTTGGTTCTAAATACCGAAATATGAATCAGTTATCATGATGACAAAGCAGATTGAAGAGCCATATATAAGATAGACACTTTATTGACGATTAGACATTACATGTGACATTACATCTGTACAAGATAATTGGCGTGTCTCATAACAATCAAGCTATCTGTTTCTCTCTGACTATTCTGTGTTTAATACGATGATGTGTTAAAGACTCATCTGGATTACCTGAATAACAAAATCATCATAGAAACAACAACAACATTATGTGTGAAACAACTTCATACAAATCTATGACAAATTTAACGTTGAAATCTTAAAGATTTTAAATAACTTTATGATTTTAAATAGCAATATTAACTCTCTAAGACTTTTCAATGCAATTTCAGTAAGAAAAAATAAGTTATAAAGATAATATTTTCCTCCGTATCTTCATCCTCATCATCTTCTTGCCTTTTTCGCGTTTTATTTGGAGTCGGAATAAGAAGTTTTGTCCTTCCATTCTCTTCTGTTAACTGTCACGTTATATTAAGTTCACCTCTTCTGTCAAATCGTTCATTGCACTGGTGTCATTCCTGCTGGACTATTTAGTGTCTGTATTCAAATATCCTCAAAATATTACTCTTCGTCTCACGCTCAAAAGACAGTAGCCTTAAGCTCAAAAGACTTCCTCCCCTCATTAGTCCACATAAACTAGTCTCCATCTTAGCCTGCGGCAAATTGCTTGGTAATTCTGTCCACAAATGACATGTATCGGTCGGAATGTCATTTTGTAAATTACTGTGCGTTATTATTTGAGGTAATTGGATGGGGTCACGCAGAGTTAGGAATGTCGGTTGGTAATTTTTACGTTTGTCTCATTAGATGTAGCTTTGTGTGTTATTTTCTGAGTTCGTTAATTGGGAACTGCTTTGAAATGTGCAGGGGTGGTGATTTTTGAGCGTAATCTTCAATGTACCTTTTATATTTTATGCAGCATTTAGTATTTCTATGTATACTTTTCAGATTCGTGCTGACAATAATGATGAAAGCCAAAGACAAACAATATTTATATTTTTAGAAAGATGCAGACGAGTTTTGCGTCATCGGGTGTAAGTAATAAAATTACAGTTAAGTAGATATAATGAACATAACCACTCAAAATAGACGTTATGAATTCAATCATTTTAAAATATATCACAATTGAACTTCCTGCAACGGATAGATACCAATCAAATATGGTAACTTCAAACACTTTTATAGTTCGTGAGACACATATATGCTGCGGCATAAAAAAGTAACCATGACTTGCTAAAACCAAATAAAAACGTCATTAATTGAACGGCATAATTAATAAAAATAAAACCTCAGTCAGTGATGATGGCAATAAAAAAGATCATTAGGTACTCAATGCAATCATTCCACTTTACTATGACATGGCTGAAATCTTGAACAATCCTTGACAAGTTACTCCTGCAATATAATGTATACTTTGTGGGATCGCTGGTACACACAATTTGTGTTCTATTTGTACTAATTTATTACTATGCTAGTATTCATAAATATTATGATTAATAAGTTCCTTTTTAACTGTCAATGGAACAAAATAAACAAAATGTTCATCTTTAGCACATTTAGCACCAACGTCTTGGCGGTAACTTATAACTGGATAACATTTTTTCATTAACCGAACCAAACCAACTGCTGCGTCCAGCCGTACCTACAAAATTGATTTACGTGTCCCGTCTGCATTATTCCACAGGGGCAGAGGATATTGTGAATTATATTTTGGCGAAATCCAATTTCTCCGTGAGAGTCGAACAGCTAGAGTCTCATCACGGAACTAATTTTAATTCTTTTGTGGTGAGAGCGCCGGCCGAACATTTTTCGACTTTCTTGAAGGAGGAATTTTGGCCGAGAGGAGTAATGTTCCGGCGTTTTCGAGGCCGATTACCGGACACTGCGCGACACACGACGCCGATAACTCGTGTAATATAATTTTTATAAGTTTTGGTTAAGTGATATATATTGTATTAGTTTATTTATAGTTATTTATTGTAATAGGATGTATTTTATTTGTATGGGCCAAGTTGCCTGAAATATATAAATTGATTGATTGATTGATTGATTGATTGATTACCAGAGTTTCCTAGTAAGTTACTTTGGGTTTTTTTTAATTAACTGTACTAATCAGGTAACAGGAGAGGGAGAGAATGACTAGTTCAATAGTCCCAAGGAATTGCTGCCAAAGATCACTGTAGAAGAGATATTTCTAGACAATAGCCACAATTGGCTAAACTGAACTAGGGAGGCAAGAAAAATTGCTTACTATGATTATAATAAATTGATGGTACCTACTCAAAATTATTCAGTATTTACAACACTTACTACTACTTTCAAACGAGTGAAGGAAAACATCGTGAGGAAACCAGCATATCCTAGGATACTTTGTCTTTTGGTTCTAGAACCAAAAGTCGGAAAACATGTTACATCCACCAACCTTCACTGGGCTTGCGTGGTGGTCCCAGCACTGGGAATGTTATAAGCTGTACATGGTTTTTTTATGATTTGGAGCAGATAGATGTTTAAACGTATCCTAGACAAATATAGCCGAAGAGTATAAAAAGCCTGACCCTGACAGTCGGCCAAGAAACTTTAGACTAAAGATGATTCAAATTAGATTTTAAATTTAGAATTTTTTCACTGTGGCTAATTAATGTGGTGGTCTTCGCGTTATCGCTGACTACCCAGCGTTTTCCCGACTATAAACGGGTTGATTCCTAGTCAAACCATTTTATGTTGACTGTCAGTATTTTTCATAGAATGAATGCCTATCTTATCTTATCTATCTATTTTATCTTAGTACTGAATTCAACCAGTCAGAATGTTCGTGATTTTGTCTGGTCATTCTGACATCAAATTGCTTTGAATTTTGCAAGATTGCACCGCTACTGAGTTGCTGCCTTTATTTGACAATATAAGAATGAAGAACATTAATATTCTTTTGTTTTTGAAGACAAGAAAACAGTACATAAATCGACTTAAAGTCACTTTCAAAATGTTTCAAACATTTTGCAAAACATATTTATATACGAGCACTTTCAGAAAAGTTACGAACTCCAATCGATCGAATTTAAGCTGTGTCATTAAACAAACCTCTTTTATTATTTCTAAACGACCTATCAACTGAACAGTTCACAAAATATCGACTTTCACTATAATTACAACGTACGATGCTATTGTTACCAAGTTAGTCAGACAAGTCGACGCCAACTATTGAAAGTGAGGCCAGTTTCCAAGAAACCACTACCTTACTATCATTGTGAATCTACTACGAACCCGTTCTTTTTTTAATGCAGTTGTAATCATTTCTATTGTTACTTTAATTGCGATCGATACAAGTTTTTAATGTAGATTGAATTAAATTGACTTGAACTATTATATGTACGTTTGTGTAGTATAATAATTAAAATGCGTCTCATCATTTTATGGAGCCGCCAGACTGTCTGCTAAAGTCTGAATGATTAAATTCTTAAGTAAAATAGAAGCCCTTGCTTCATCTATAGCCTTAACAAAACTAGTCGAAAAGACAGAAAACACGAAAACACGAGCAAACTTATTGCATAATTCAAAAATTAACGTAATTGACCCTTTATGCTTTTAGTTTAACATCACAAACTCATTTATTGCGCGTTTTACGTTTTAAATAAATATAAAGTATGGGACATTAGTAACATTTATGGTGCTGGTGATAGTGAGTTAGAATTTAAATTTGTGATAGTTCAGTAGAACATGTAAATGTCATATATTCTGGACTTGACAGTCGATATCACTGAGAGTTTAGTTGCATAAACAGACAATAATGATCGGCATGGCCAAATGTTTTCCAAACACAAATTTCGATGACAAAACAAAGTGTGTGTTCTGGAAGATTAATTCCCGGGCCACATATACAATAACAAAGAATCGATCACGTAGGAAAGTCTCGCGGGTCGCTAAGGTAAAAAGCACAGGATCGGATGCAAAAGGCAATCTTTCGGACGTTACGATGAAAGTGTCTTTTTTTTATTCATAGTAAAAAGTCGAAAATGTTTACGTTAAACCCTTCGAAAGTATACATAGGTAATTAAAGAAACGAATGTTTGAATAGAATTAAATACTTATGCGATATGTGAATATTAGCGTCCGTTTTTACTATTCAGTTCATTATTACGTTTAATTTTATCGAACACATACTCTGAGTCTGTAAGGTGTTTGCACACTTGTTTCGTGTTTTTCTATAGACAACTTCAAGTACGAAATAAGTTTCGATTAGTTTAACCAGTGTGACACTGTAAATGGTCATGACGAGTTTTAAAAAGGTATATTAGAAAAGTTAAATAATTTGCTATATGTCTTCTAGTTTTTTATGTTTAGTTTCATTTGACGTTCGCGTCGCATTCATTAATTATGTTAGAAAGAAAAAAAATAGGTTATTTTGCAATCTGTGTTAGATAAATAAACTATTTTTTGCATTTTTTTTTTTTCATTATTTTCTTTATTTCTAAATAACAGCAATATTTTGTGCCACAAGATTGCGCCAAACAGGTCTTGTTTAGCAAAATGGCACACAGCAAAATATTTTCTGACGCTGCTTTTCAACTGAACCTTAGGTTGAGTACGGATGCAAATCAGTCGGTAAAATGTAATTAAATCTTCTGTTAAATAAAATGTACTTTTATGTGTTTTATTTTCTTTGAAAAAATATACTTAGGTAAAATATTTTTACTCGCACGCTTCAAAAAAGATAAATGTTTATTGAGAGAATGTATGTAGGTATGTTATGTGTGTGTACGTCTATATTGTCGTAGACCTCGATATAATTTATTAACACGTTCGCTGACGACGTACTGCGTTAGGCGGAAAATTAAAATAGTGCGGTATGACTAACGTGACCATTAATTCTTTGACTCAAAACGGGACAGTTTATTTAGGTCAATTAACAGGTAATCAGTGAAAAAAAAAACTTTTTAAAAGTTATTTATTCAGAAAAGTCAGTTAGCTTAAAATTTGCAAATTAAAAAATATATATACCCTAACGTTTAGTTATTTTTATATTTATCAGAGAAACAAATCTGCTTTAATGTAGGTGATTTTAAGTACGAATGAAACTCCTAAGTTTTTTTTTGAAGTGAAAACTTCTTTAGCATCTTTGTGATTTGAAAATGTATGAAACGAAAACCGACAGTAAAAAGAGACAGACACATAAATTTTTGGAAGGTTTCACTTCTACCACGTGTGAATTGCACACATGATTTTTTTTTTATTTTCACCTTACTTATCAACATCGCCTTTAGAACTGAAGAGCCGGCTCGACTACCCAAATTTTCGCACGGTTTCAGAAAACGGGACAATTTTGCGTCCCAGAGTTGATTTCGGGGACACCGGGACTTGTAACTGTAAAAGGGACAGTCCCGTTCAAAACGGGACGTCTGGTCACGTTAGGTATGACAGTACGTCGAGGGACGGGCCACTTATTTTTAAGAGTACGTCGTGGAAAATTCTACTGTCGTAATGTGGTGTCAGGGTATGTGCTCACTGTCAGCGAACGTGTTAATAAATAGCATACTATTCGATTCCTAAGAGATGAAGTATCTAAAATTAAAAAAAAAATAAAGCGGACGGCCCGACCGCCACAAGGGAAGTCATAGGTATTTAATGGTTTTTTATTGACAATAAGTTCGCGTTTGACCACCATCTCACCTGATGGTAAGTGGTTATGTGGTCGAAGATAGAGCACACTTACCTAAAAGTAACCTATTCACTCTTGACTTAAAGACCCCTAGGTTATAGCTATCGGGATACACGGACACCGGCAGAGAACTCCACTCCTTAGCCGTACGCTCAATGAAAGTATTCCCAAACGTTTTGTGCGTATAGCTGGGATGTCCACCATGTAACAATGGCGCATCGCCGTTTGTCTAGTAGTCCGATGATAGAACGGACTTGGCGGAATTAGATTGTGTAATTCCATCGCACGCTCCCCGAAATGTAACCGATAGAAAACCGATAGATTTGCAACTCGTCGTTGATGTTCAAGGCTCGACCAGTACATCGTTGCCAATGAGTCTCTGGGCCCGCTTATCGACAGACTCAAGCGCGTCCAATTGGTATTTGGCAGATCCATCCCCGTCAGTCAGTGGTGTCTGTCATGTTGAGTATCATAACTGCCTTGTTCATCTAGTTAGTCGGGTAAAAAGTGTTATTGGTGCCCGGAGTTTGAAAGTTAGCGGTGTGATACCTCCGTGCCTCAGAAAACACATTAGTTGATCTCAGCTGTCAATTGGACATCTTTGACAGGCAGTCACAAGCCAAAAAATCTATACTGGTCTTGTCACGGGGTATCGTGTTACCCTACTACTGGGTTTGGAGGTGGAGACTGGAAGCCGACCTTAACATAATTGTAATAAGGCTAACCAGATGATGAGTCATGTAGACTGTCATTATGTGTCAAACGGACGGAGAAGGTAATAGGGTAGTTTCCTGTGTTATAAATATACAACGTGTAATTTAAAGGGTATATACATACCAAGTGCATAGCTTCTTTGGATGATAGCAAACGATATGGCAAGGGTTTTGTAATCCTAAGTCTACGTATGTAGAACTTATTACATTTATACCAATACACTGATACCAGAGACCGAATTTTTCAAATTAAGAAGAACGAAGAGAATTATCGTTTTATTGGCAAGTGACGTGGAAAGTGATCCTCGTAGTGCTGTAACACGTTTGTTATGAATGGTATTCAAGAAATATATGAAACCGATAATTTGGTATCAATTTTTTGAGTCAGTTATTTTGAGCTGAAACTGTGCATAGAGACTTCATACCAGATGTTGTCTTCAGCCCTTTTGGATAGATATGGGGTTTCCGTTACACATTGTATATAAATATAAAATAAGTAGATTTTCAAAAAATATTGGTCACGTATTTTTTGCTTTTTCAAGTCAAGAAAAATTCACAAAGATGGAAAGCTTCAAAGTACAGGAGTGGGGGCTGCTGACGTCACACATTGCTAAGAATTATACCGAGCCGTGACGCCACGCGAAATTTCAACTCACTGTATCGTCTTAATTATTCAATTACGTGAAAAAATTAAAAATACGTTTCCAATGTTTTTTGCTAAACTACGTGACGGTCTAAATAAAATATTTTAGGAAACTACCCTATTCCAAGAAAGTTACTTCCAAAAATATATTAATCAAATCAAATCAAATCATTTATTCAAATTTCCTTACAGCTAGATGTATACTTAAAGTCATGCTTAGCTTATGGTAATTAAATGCATGTGCCTGAACTAGGTAAACCTGTGTTTCAGGCGATATCATGTGCCAATATTATCTTAAATATTCACCTTATAATGATACATTAATCTTTAATTGAGTGTAACGTTAAACATAAAATATAATTATAAATCAAACAAAACACTGGGTATAACTATAAAACAATTAGATAACTAGGTATATAAAATATTGGCATAAACATAGGTATTTTGTTTTTCAACTCATGTGATTTAACTGTGTGAACCCACTAAGACTGCTAGAAATATTTCTTTGAAACTTTGTAATAGTTTTACATTCGATTTTTTCTCCCCCCATTTCTAAAGTACCCGTCACGAGAAGCTATAAATTATGTAAACAAACATCTTTTACTAAGTAAACATTTTATACTGCGAGATAATAATAAATTGACCATATTCAATCGACATGAAATATAGACGGGTTATATGAAAGTAACAACTTATTTAATTTAGTCGGATCATATTTTAACGACGCAAAGCGCTATCGTTTGTGTTTCTTGGTACCGGAACGCGTCCGTCGCAGGGATTGTAAACTATCGGGACGCCATTTTGAAATAAACGCGTCATTCGAATTTCGAATGCGTACGAGTTTGTTTCATTGCTTTGCATATATCGCGGATCTGGTTGTTATTGTTAATTTTGTTATTGTTTCGTTATCACTTTTTTATTGTTGTTACTTTAATTGTTGCGTTAATTTTATTTTTTATTACGTGTAATGGAGCCAGTAGCCAGTAAGTACATCTAAGGAAATAAATTCGCCACGAAAAAAACGTCAAAAGGTGCGTAATACAATTTATCTAAAATATATAATAAGTAAAAAGAAAGAGTTGTTTGTTCAAATGCGCTAATCTTTGGAAACTTAAGGTTAATATTAGAAGTAGGTTTTAAATTGTGAAGTAATTAGTTAGGTTAATTGGTATACCTGGAGATATAGCTTGAGCTTCGTGTGACAAGTGACTACAGGTGATTTTTACAGGTGACGAGCTTTACGGCTAATGAGAAAAATATGGTGATCAACGTATATAAGTACGTGAAAGAAAATTGTCCATCGAATGAATATCCCTACAAAACCGAAATAAATAAAAAAACAGCATCGATTTTGGGAATTGGCATAGCATCTGTGTATAATATATTAAAAGAATATAAATCAGAAGAGGGAATAAAATCACCTATCAAGTCTAAAGACAGGCCTAAATTTTATCAGAAAGTAGACGATTTTGATAAATCCGTAATTAGGAAAAAAATTCACAGTTTCTTTTTAAATGGCCAATTACCAACAATTCCCAAGATTCTTCAGGCAGTCAATGACGATGAAGATTTGCCAAATTTTAGCGAAACAACTCTCAGGCGGCTAATAAAGCATTTAAACTTTAAATATATAAAACGACAGCGAAATAACGCACTTATTGATAGAGATGACATAACAATATGGCGGCGAAAATATTTGAAATCTATTAAAGACTATAGACAACAAAATCGCCAGATATTTTACATGGATGAGACATAGGTGAATGCAGGTTAGTGTGTTTTTTTTTATTGCAGTGAAACGGCAGACTACCATACGGTTCGCCTGATTGTAAGCAAATACCGTCGCCTTTACCGTGAAGTGATGTGTATGATACTGCAAATCTATTTGCAAAATATAACCCACGCGCCGCCGACCTTGAGACATTAGTTCTTAAGGGCTATCACAAGTGTGTATTTATAATAATGTACTTCAACTCTTTTACTGCGCAAGACGCTAATTAACAAATGTTTAATTGTTTTTACAGGACATACCGTAAATAAAACGTGGGTAGACAAACAAGTTAAAAGTAAGAAGCAGGCTTTCCTAGAAGGACTTAGCATTGGTGCACGTAACCCAACGTCAAAAGGTAAACGATTAATAATTACCCATATCGGCAATGAGAACGGTTTTGTAGAGGGCGGTGAAAATATATTTGAATGCAAGAAGACGGGAGATTGCCATGAATCAATGGATGCAACACATTTTGAACAATGGTTTGAAAACGTTCTCCCAAAACTTGAAGAAAATGCAGTAGTGGTAATGGACAATGCACCATACCACTCAAGGCGTCTTGAAAGAATTCCTACTACTGCCTGGAAAAAAAATGATATACAAAATTGGCTTGTAAGTAAGAATATTTCTTACGACGACAATGAAATTAAGACTGAATTACTGCTAAAAGTAAAAAATGTTAAAGACAATATTAAAACTTGTGTAGTGGACGAGCTCGCAAAAAAATATAAGGTGGAAGTATTGAGACTCCCGCCATATCATTGTGAGCTTAATCCAATTGAGCTAATTTGGGCCAACGTAAAAGGATATGTTGCTCGCAAAAATACAAATTTTAAATTTGACGAGGTAAAACAATTATTACAAGAGTGACTGCAGCAGATTACTTCGGAAAATTGGAAGCGTTGTGTGCAGCATGTTATCAAGGAAGAAGATAATTTTTATTCCAAAATCGATGAGATGATTGATAAAACTGTAGACAGCTTCGTGATACATGTCACTGATTCTGACACAGAAATGGAAACATCTGAATCTGACGAATAATTATTCTTAAATAATATATGTTAATTAATATTTGTTACTTAATAATTTATTAAATCTTAAACAAATTCATTTTTTTTGTTGGTCCAAATGTTGTGAACTCCTGAACACTTGTTTACAAAATTTATAGCTTCTCATGACGGTTACTTTACTAATGAATTTCTGTATGATACACAAAGCTAGTGGACAGTATTGACTTGCTAGTCAAAACATAACAATAAAACAACGAAATTTTCTATTTTATTTACGAAATATTACATTTTATGTATAACTTAGTTTTTCTGTTGTCACCTACCTATTTGTAAATGAGCATTTCAATATCTCAAGATTTTTTCGCTGGCCTGCTCTTCAATTGACTTTTAATCTTTTCTTTTATCTACTCAATGTAAAAAAAGAAATAACGAAGAAAAGAAAGAATGAAAAGAAAATGTTTCCTACAGAACAATTACTAGCAAATAAAAAAAAATGTGTGCTTATAAAATCTCTATATAATACATCGTTCACATTTAAAATAGCTACTTACTCATACCTTTGCCAAACAGAATCCTATTAATAATATGCTCGACGGTCTATTTATAAAGTGATGGACTCATTTATAGAACATGACCGTTATAAAATATTTATGCAGGTAATTTCTATAATCGGTATTACGTTGCTTCATAAATAATGTTGACCTTTTTTATATGAAAAAAAAAAATATATTTGTATATGTAACAAGAACGAAAACTTTAAGTTAAACTTTAAGTTGTAAAGCATAATAATAATTTATTAATACAACAATAAGAAGCCAGAAAAAGAAGGCAAAGCTCAAGCTTTGAACATCGGCGACGTGTAGCAAGCAGCCTATCAGTTTTCTATCGGTTACATTTCGGGGAGCGTGCGATGGAATTGCACAGTCTGATTCCACCAAGCCTGTTCTATCATCAGACCACAAGACAAACGGCGATGCGCCATCGTTACATGGTGGACATCCCACCCATACGCACAAAACATTTCGGGAATAATTTCCATGTGCGTGAAGAAGTGGAATTCTCTGCAGGAGTCTGTATTTCCTGATAGCTATAACCCGGGAGTCTTGAAGTCAAGCGTGATTAGGTTACTTCTAAGCAAGCGTGCTACATCTTCGACCACATCATCGATTAACATCAGGTGAGATGGTGGTCAAACGCAAGCTTATTAACAATAAAAAAGCATACTGTACAGTTCAAAGTGCTATAATATAAAAAGGCAGAAATTACAATTAACAACTATCTTAAGTATCAGTGCACCTCTTTAGAATAAATAGAGATCTAAAAATAGTATGTATGAATAACTCTAGTCAAACCACTGCACTTACTTCTTCTTATTCTGCAGCTGTTTGTGGTATCGAATCTATATTTTATGTGCGAAAGCATTCTGCGTCGAACAGCTGTAGAATGCTTTTATGGGGAGGGGAGGGGGAGGGAGGTAAATCGTCAAATGTCTCCTCCCGCTCTGGTTGGTCGGAGCCGAAGGGGGTCAGACTTCTATTGCAAGGGCTACTACTTTTCTATAGTAGGCCCTTGCATCTGGGGAATATTCAACCAGCTGTTACTGTGGACAGTCTCGCTACCCCGGCGGGAGACTGCTTGAACACTGACATTTCAGAACTTTTAAGGCATTGTTTTTTGAACAATTCGATTCTTTACTGTAGATATAGGTATGAAATAAAGAACATCATATCAATAAAAAATATGGAAACGCGTTTCTGAAACAGCCTCAATGCCTTTAAAACAATTTAAGGTTTTGTCGAAACTGTTCAGGATTTCTCTAGAGCAGTGTAGTACAATAATGCGTCAATCCCATATTATTTGGGATAATAGCAAGATAATTACAACGCGGGCATCTCCCAAGATCAAGTAATATGCAAACTGGCGGAATGTACCAGCAGAGAAACGTGAAGCGCAGCTCAACTGCGATACATACAGACTATAAACATTCATCATAAAGAATTATAGTCACCATATGGCTGAAGAGTAGCTACCATTTTTGATAAGTTCAAAGAAAATTCTCGGCATAGTATCAAATGAATGTAAATCTAAAATTCGGGACTACGATAAATTTAAATTCTGGTTCTGAATTTGTTTTTTTTTTTTTGCTGTATATTTTAAACGTTGATTCACGTTCCTTTGGTCGCTATTGAGATCACCCGTTTGTTATACTCTTGATCCATCTCTTCTAGTATAACCTGTATAAGGATTTGCTTTATTTATTGCAGACATAAATTATCCGTATAAAATTAACAGTATATGTATACTGTAATGTAATGTATTAACAGTACATGTGGCGTATTACGTGTAATTTGTGTTTGTGTTTTGTGTAACAAACAAACACAAATTACACGTAATACGCCACATGAAGCGTGAAATGAAAATGAAATTAAAATGAAGATAATAATCAGTATCCTATCTGCCCCATGCCTTGTACACGGGGGCATGTAGAACCTACTAATGCTGCAAAAATGGCCCGTCCAACTTATCGGCAACGACGGTAAGGAGATCATTGCCGCTGTCCCGCACTCTACCCGCTATCGAGTTTTTTTTTAAGGATGCGAAATCATCATCGGATGATTTCGCATCCTTAAAAAAAAAGAGGCAGGGATCGGGCGAAGCGGGAGGGTGTGTCAGACTTTTACTGACTAAAACCCATCCGTGTTCCATCATTTCCCCTTCGTGTTCCGAAGCCGCGGTAACTCTTTCGAACAATTCTGCAACCCTGACAGGCAACGCAAAGTCCCGCTATCGAGCTAAGGTGGTAATCTTATCTTAGAGACAGAGATTAGAGAAGACACACGAAAATTTGTCTTACAAGTTGGCAATGCCGCTTATCTCTTGGGGATTGTAGGTATCTCTGCTTTTTTTTTAATTTTTGACTTTATTAATTTAAGGCTCGCAATTAATGTCGTCTCACCTGATGTTAAGCGATGATGAAGCTCGCGTAACCAGAAGTAACCTATTCGCTCTGGACTAAAAGACCATCGGAAGTTACAGGTTAATTTTTTTTTAAATTAAAAAGTATAAAAAATATTAACTGTGTTCACTAAATAATGGCTCGCTTTATAATCTTCTTCAGAATCAGGCATCATTATTTTAGCTCCATCATCGTATCGGTGCTTTTTTTTAAGAGAACTAGTAACATGGGTTGAATTCACATTACTAGCAATCTTGATAACCCCTCCAACTCAGCTAAATATACTTGTGTCTTGAGTGGGTTCACGGCAACAGTGTAACAGGTTGGGTTCGAACCCGCGACCAAGTTCGACACTTTACCCTTTAGGCTATTGACGCTTAGACTTATATTCGATTTTCTTTATTAATTAAACTTGTCATTATTAATCAAAAAGTGCCTTAGGCATTCTCTACCAGTTAATAAAGGCTGGTGAAGAGGTAATATAGCATGTGTCTAAGAAACCTATTCGACCTCTTTCATAACACTTCATGCCTCCGCGTGAACTTTGGAAGAGGTAAATACGGAGGCAAACCAGGAGATGTCTAGGTGCAGACTGTATGATGTCTTGGAATGGAAATATCAAAAATGATACAAATGCAAGTCTGTCTATTAAAAATTGGTAAAAAGATTGTAGACTGAATGAGTTCACAATCAACTACTCATAACGTTTAGTTAACGCTTCAGTGACCAACTGTTACAAATTAATTATTAAAAAGTTTTTATGAACATTTGACGTATTGCTTTTACAATTAATCTGTGCTGAAATTATTTGTGTATAAATGTTTTATTGAAGTAACTGAAAACCTAAACATCGTCAACGTGTTGCAAGGATATTGGACAACAGGACGAACAGCGATGCGCCAACGTCGTTACAAGGTGGCCATCCCATTCATACGCATTGAACAAACTACGACGAAATAATCAGAGTATTACAGCGAAGGTTAATAAAAATTTATAGTACGAACTTACAAAATTAATACTAATTAGAATGATAGTCTGCCCTTAAATCCCACTGCCTAACCTCGGGTTCACGCAGTTAATTCTTATAAATAAATTTACCCATGTAAAATAAAAATACAAATTCAAACAATTGCTCGGCTTTCTAGATTTTAATTATAGCTACTCCCATTCACAGATGAAACTCTAAAGTTCCGGCCAGTAAGCTATGCTTTGCATTAATTGTTAAATGTTGCCCCACACTAGGAAATTCTAATGTATCATGGTAATGTTATATAATCTTTCAGACCCGAAACAACTAACTGTATCGAACCTGCAATACTCAGCGCTGCAATAAATCGCTGAACCATTGCGGTAATTATGTCGTCATTTAAATTTCAAGTAAGGTTATGACAGCACCCTAATCTGCCTTAAATCGACATGAATAATTTCGATGACGTCACTATCTTTTTGTTCGCACTTGACCGCTCAGTGGAAAGCAGTGTTGAAGGTCGTTCGTGGAACGATTAGAATCTAACCTAACCTATAAGCCGTAGGCTCTTTACATGACCTGAAGGTCGATTCGCGTGTACGATGGTTTTATGGGTGTGTATTACAAAGGCTGCGGAAAACATTTTTAAAGCACGTAGGATATGTTTGATTTCTAAAATCATTTTAAAATCTCTTTCTATAAACCTAGAAACAACCCTATTACTATACTGTTATCGACTTTTTCACTGCACTTACTGAGTTGTAGAAATTACATATTTTCTTTATTAATCACCAACTTGAAGTTATAGTAATTATATACCACACATACAAGTTATAGGTTAAGTAGGTACTTGATAGTAACATAAAAATAGCGAAAAATTATATTAGCTGAAAACAGGTTAGATTAGCGGTACATTCCTATATACACAGATGATATGACACATTTCTTACCATATGTCTCAGAGTGAGAAATACAAATGCAAATTAAGATATTGAAGGAAAATTTGGGAAAGTAATGGTTCATTCTATACTGTGTGCTATCGAACACTTTATCGATTCTATAATTATTTATAATTTTACCGCATTATTAAAGCATCAACACAATAATTATACCTATTAGACATGATTCTGAGTATGGTTACAATATTAATGTACGAACCAAAACAAGGAATTGGTTTTAACAAACATGCGGGATATCCCGCATGTTTGTGTGACGCTGTCAGGAGGAACTCGTTGAAATAACATCCACACGAGTCCATCTTCAAGGTTAAGCAACGCTTGCCGAAGTCAATCTCTGGATGGGTGAGTATCTAGACATATCGAAATTCCTCCATGATAGTCCTTAGGCTCAATTTACACCGCCACGGAATGGAATGGAATGGAAGCGTCAATTTCGCCTCATGACGCACGAATTCGAGTGACTGCGCCTTGAGACACCGCACTGCTGTGACCAACCCAACCGATTCCCCGTTCGCGCCACTTCCTGCGGATTCCGCGGATTCGCTGACAGTAGCTAGGGGAATTCTCGAGAATGCGCAAGGATTCCCCGGAAGACGCGCGACCTTTTTTTGGCTCCTATTTAGTTTGTATGTTATACAATTGACATAAAGTTCATTATGCTATGTACAATCTCGTTGCAAAAAGTCGCGTCCATTCCATTCCGCGGCGGTGTAAATTGAGCCTTACTGTCTGAAACACGGAATAGATGAATAAGGTTGGAATGGTAATGTGGGCGTGGTGAGCGCGCCACATTTATGATACGACAATCATACCGCGACCGATTAATTCGTTCACCGCGTTTAGTGCGCTTCGTATTACTTCGGAACACAGAGCTCTGCTTTAAAATGCCGTGTTGTGCAATTATAACCTGTAAAACAAAAAGTCAGACCGCAAGTATAGAGCGAGGAGGTATATCTTTCCATCGGTAAGTCGAAAATGACATTTAATTACAATTTTATTTGTAAAAAACATGAAAATATTCTGATCACTATGAAATTCCGAACATTAACGAACATTATTGCAACAAGTTACAAAAAGTATACATTGCCCGTTGTGTATTCGCTTAATCAACGCAATGACCAAGTCCGCTTACAATGTACTACATGCGCCACACTTCAACCATTGACTTTTTGTCCTTTGCCCTGATTGGCCGTGATGCACGGCGCGTAATTTATTTGTGCGCGTAATTCGCATTCGTAACGGGCCTCTGGCTTGTAGTAGAACTAAAGAGTGGGGAGACAAGCGGCGACACGCGTTCTCATACTAATCAGGAACTATTTCCTTTCTAACCTCTTTTATCTGTTCTGTGATCCGAAAGCACGCTCCGGCTGTCATTTGTACATATTCGACAGTCGTTAAGGGTATTCACAAACCAGGCAATCCGTCACTAATCTTGCCAAGGGGTACCGTGTTACCCAGCGACTAGTTTGTGTAGGACAGATAAGCAGTTGCGCCAAACTACTCAGCAGCATTCGATTAGACTGGAAACCGACCCTTAGGGCACCTTCAAATTAGCAGCGCGGCTGAAGTACTGCCGCCGCGCTGCTTTGAAAATCCATATAAATATAAACGCGCAGCGGCAGCGCTGCTGTCTCGCTGCGGCCGCGCGTAATTTATTTGCATTTATTTGTATGGATTAACATAGCAGCGCGGTGGCCGCGCTGCAGCCGCGCGGCAGCAGCGCGGCTAATTTGAAGGCGCCCTTACATAGTTAAGAAAAAGGAGCTGATGATTATGTGTTCGTCGTTTACTTAGTTGCTGCAACAAAAATTAACGAAAAATGTATTCGAAAATATAATGTCAAATACCCATAATCTGCTGTGATTGGTTCAGATTTGTTGGAAGGATTTCATCAGCCAATCACATCACTTAAGGTGCATGTATATTTTGTAATATATATATATAGTTGATAATTTGTTTTCTTCCGGGTTTAGGTCACTTAAATATAGTTTGCTTATCATAAATAGATAAATGCATTTATAGCACTTAAGATGTTCTTTGGTATCTAAGTGTAGATATGTCGGTAGATATCTTGGCTCATGATATGATAGATTAATTGAGTAGGTAACAATCTTGACAGCTCAACCAATCAATCACGTTTAGCTATTAGAAGAAAATGATTCATACCAATACCATATCAGTTTTTTATAACGAAATCCTGGTAAGAAGGAGTCATTTAGTATTTATTTATTTAGGCACACACAGATAAAAGAGAAAAT
Source organism: Tholera decimalis (assembly GCA_943138885.2). Classification (NCBI taxonomy): domain Eukaryota; kingdom Metazoa; phylum Arthropoda; class Insecta; order Lepidoptera; family Noctuidae; genus Tholera; species Tholera decimalis. The sequence continues at coordinate 12,520,493 of OW964563.2, forward strand.
AATAAATACAGACACAAAGGTGCTGCTTATTTCATAGAAAATCTCTTCTACATAGCAGTGTATTCTCTCTATAGCTCTTAATTTAATTTTAATATTTTCCATTTTTTTGCTACGGCTTTGAATGGGCGCGCAATTTAATTCTACAAAAAAATACATCCAAATCGGTCAAATAAAGTAAAATAATGAAAATAAAAATAAAAAAATATGGAAATTTGAACATTACGTACGTACTGTTATGAACCTTGTACCAATATGCAATAAACGCATAGTAAAAGGGCAATTTACACGTGTTTAGTAGAGGGTTTAGTTCAGAAAAATCATTTTAAGCCACAAATATGTAAATAGTTTTTGTCAGTCAAAATTGTAACCTCCTTGAATGTAACAGTGTTTTTAATTAATAAAAGTAATTATCGCAGCAAAAGTGTTTTCATACAAAGACCCACGGAGCACCATCCTAACAGTACCTATAGAAATACGTACCTAATGTTGAAATGCAATCTAAATATATATAACTCAAAGGTGACTGACTGACTCGCATATTGATCTATCAACGCACAGCCCAAACCACTGGACGGATCGGGCTGAAATTTGGCACGCAGGTAGATGTTATAACGTAGGCATTTGCTAAGAAAGAATTTTGCGAAATTCCCACGGGGTCGGGATTTACACGGGAAAAACTTCCCACGCGGGCGAAGCCGCTGGCACAAGCTAGTTGATAATAATTTCTTCTTTCTTCTTCTATTTCAAGCTTTTCATGGAACGCCTACATAACTATCCTCCACAGCACCGTATCATGCCAGATTTTCTGGCTTCTGAATTCCCGTAACGCCTTTCAAAGATGTTCAAACTACAGCTGGAACCAACATTAGCGTGCCTTCCGAGTCATGGAGAAATCTCTATAATTCACCCATTCACGGACTGAACTTGGCAATCGTTGCTTAACTTGAAGGTAGACGGCTGCTATTAATTAGCTACTAACCCCTCCATACATCGAATTACGAATACATCTGCTTTTATTGTCCCATAAAACATTACCCTTTATTTTGCGGTTAACGTTCATCTCTCCAACAATCAAAGTTCAAGGAAAAGTATTTGAAAACCTACAATGGGTTACATCATTATTAATCATGGCGGTTAATCACATGAGGTAATCGATACACAGACAGACGGACAAATAGTGAACATAATATATAAGTTCCGTTTTCTTTGTATGCGGAATCCTTTTTTAACCGACTTCAAAAAAAGGAGGTTTACAATTCGTCATGAACTTTTTTTTTATGTATGTTACCTCATAACTCGGAGACGGCTGGACCGATTTGGAAAATTCTTTTTGCGTTTGAAAGGGTATACTTTCTAGTTGGTCCCATTGTTACGAAATCAGGATCTGATGATGAGATCCTGGAGAAATCGAGGGAACTCTTCAAATATTATAGGCACACCTATAGCGTTTTGGGTATTTCTTATAGTACCTTGAGCAGTTGCTTTCGAAAAGTACCATTTGGGGAAGTTGAACTGATGATGAAGACCACAGATGGCCACTGAAACTACTCAATAATAAGTATTTCGTGGATTGCGATTCGATTACTTGAGTACGGATGTTAAACAATTTATGCTCGTCGCAATACATACGAGTATGGTGATGTAGAGCTGATGGTCAAGTACCGGGAATACTCCTCAAAAATTAACCGCTATGCATCGGGAAAAGCAATATTTTGTAATATGTGATAAGTTGTTGACATTATGGCTTTTGTTACTACATAAATTACAAACCGACCCACTAAAAAGAGTGAAAATTTTTTTTTTTACGGGAAATATAACCGACTTCCATATCAAAACACTACAAAGAAAAAAAAAAGAAAATCCAAAACCAATAACACCGACTACCGAAATTAAAGTTATTTTTGGCTTTGTAGTGTTTTGATATGGAAGTCGGTTCTATTATTTTTTTTTTAATTTTTTCAACTTTTTTTCCAGTTGGGAAAATCATCGAATGACTTCTCCCGCTCTGGTTGGAGCGAAAGGGAGTGTCAGACTTCTACTGACTAAAAACCCACGCTGTTCCTTCAGCTATTTACTTTAGCTATTGCTGACAACTTTCTGAGGCGCGCGTGGCCGTGAAACATAACGCGCCGCCGACCCGGGGGCCCTGGTCCTTACCGGACGGTGAGCTATCCCTGCTCGCTATCCACAAGCCCGCACCTAGGGTGGCCGGAGATCGGGGCGAGAGGGAGTGGGAAGGGGTCACCTCCTTCTGCGAAGCAGTCATGCTTCCGAAGGAGGAGGCGGGCCACGTGAGGGAGAGGATGGCGTCCTCCCTCCAGCCCAGCCGCAGTGGTAGACGCCCACGGCGTCGGACGTCGGCCGACGATCTCCGGCCACCGTAGGCGCGGGCATGCGGACAGCGAGTAAAGGGCAACTCGCTGTCCGACCATGGACCATGCCCGGGTCGACGGCGCGTCGTGTTCCACGCGCGCCTCAAAGAGCGTCAGCAACATGACGAGGCCCCCTCTGCAGAGGGCCGAAGCCTGCCGGGGTCGTGGTACTTATCCCATTACCGTGACCCCGGTACGTAAAGGGTTATTGAAGGAACACCGTGGATTTTAGTCAGTAAAAGTCTGACAGTCCCTCCCACCCTGCCCGGGGTGGGAGGACTTATTTGATAATTTTACCACGTTAAAAAAAAAAAAAAGGGTGGCCGGAGATCGGCTAGCGATCCCCGAGGCATCTCCCGCAGACTTTGTAACGACTAGATGTCACATTTGCAATTCATTCTGAATACAGCTGCTGCTTCCGAATATCCGTGTTTTCTTGCGTCTCCCGGACACTACAATTACTCCTCCCACTCCGGATAGACCGAAAGGGAATATCAAACTTCTACTGACCTAAAACCCACCCTGTTCCTTCCGTTGCTCTTGCGTTTTGGGCCTTATACATTATATTTATTTTCTTCTTCATCGCATCTTTGCCTTCTTTAGGGAATACGTCTTACCAAGAGCCCTCATATTCCAGTTATAGGTATCTTTCGGCCGCAAAGATACTCTGGCCCACATACCTTTCAGAACGAGGTCTCCAGAAGAATAAAAGGCGTTCAAAAAAATCTTTCGTCTGTACGGTGAGTGTATTTTTAGAACCACCCAAATTCGGAACAAATAATATATCTGTAGGCCATATAGACATTTGTAACAGTGCGAGAATTGAACCCACAATACCTTGTTGTAGCAGTCAAGTTGATGGAGCAACATTGGTTCCCGTTTTGACGCCACAAGTGACCGTGCCATGCCAAATTATGTACAGTTTTCTGTCGGAAAAAAGTAACAAACAAATCAATATTAGATGACACGGAATTCCCGGAGTCATAAAGCATTATAATAGTAGATTAACCTACTTTAATTGCTATAAAAAATAAATAATTTATCTTACTACCAGAGATTTAAATGTAATGTTGTATCAATAAATATGTATTTATTGATCACATTGTCGTTAGTTCATTACGAGTATTTACAACTATAGTTGTTGACGCGATATCATTTTGCAAGCCGTTCATATACATAAATTACAATTTATTAAAAAAGTCTCGGTAATACAAATTTAATACATAAAAATCAATGTGGCTAGATTACTCCCATCTCGTTTGGATTCAGCTTGGTGCAGCTAAATACCACTTGGAAAGACTGGAGTCGGATTTTCTGACGAGTTTAGAGGTCCCCCTCCTATAAATTCAAAATAAAACAAGAAACTTAAAAGCCGACAAGCCAGTTTTAAATATCGAATACAAACAAATGACAACCGATGTTTTAGAATCAGAACGCCAATCAAATCGATTCGATTGTTATGTGGAAATTCTTCTTACTAGTTTTTTTTACACTACATTAGTATTGTATTCGCGACAACCTTGCAATCAACCTTGTACGGCCTCTGCTTTGTCTTATTATCACCTCTGTACCAACGTATCAGACTTGATACTTGATAAGTTTTGAAACGTAAATTATATATTATTACCTAAGTTATGCCTTGTTTTTTTTAAGGATGGGAAATCATCCAATGACTGCCTCCCTGTCTCGCCACCTCCTTCGCTTGCATAACTGCTTCGCAGAAAGAGGTGACCGGACCATGGATTGAACTAGGGCCGGGAGCGAGAGGTCGCCGCTTATTGCCCCTACGAGGACACGCGGAGCTCTGCCCAAGCAGGGCAAACCTCCACTGTGTGTTCCACCGTGTCCTCAGGGCGATCCTCGCAGTGGTGACACCCGGGCGTTTCCTCCCGCCGAATCTGACACAGGTAACTCCCGAAACAACCGTGACCGGTGAGGACCTGCGTCAGGCGGCCATGACGCCTCGTTAGTAGTAACTACTTTAGTGATTGAAGCCTGAAGATGTATTGATATAATAATAATGATAATTTTATAAGCCAATTGTCGCTCTCCTTATGTAGCAAGAATTGGTGTAAACCTGTAGTATTAGATACTAATGACCGCAGAGAAGTATGGGAGAGCAAGGAGCTTCACGGACGCTATTACCGGGCCCTTCATGGGTCTGACTTAGATACATTAGCGTCCGTAGCCTGGCTACGTTTTGGTAACCTCTTCGGGGAAACCGAAGGTTTTGTCTATGCGATTATGGACGAAGTTATGATGACGAATAACTATCGGAAATATATTGTGAAGGATGATACGGTAGACATATGTCGGGCATGTCACAAACCGGGAGAATCGATTCGTCACATTATCTCCGGTTGTTCTCGTCTGGCTAACGGAGACTATTTGCATAGACACAACCTTATAGCTAGGATTGTTCACCAGCAACTTGCTCTTAAATACAATCTTGTGGAATCAGAAGTACCGTACTATAGGTATGTGCCCGACCCAGTTCTCGAAAATGACAAATATTACACTGTACTGGGATTGGTCTATCATCACTGACAGGACTATTGTTGCCAATAAACCTGAAATAGTGGCAATAGAACGATTAGAGTGTCGCACAATGATTGTTGATATAGCGGTCCCTCATGACGAGAACCTCTTGAAAGCCGAGAAAGATAAGCAAATTAAGTATCTTGACTTGGCTCGCGAGGTTGTTGACATGTGGGATATGGATATAGCAATAATTGTGCCGATAGTCGTCTCAGCCAATGGCATGATAGCCAAGAGCCTAGACAAACATCTTAGGAGGCTCTTGTTGGGCAGGTGGATCAAGGGCTTGATCCAGAAAGCAGTACTTCTGGACACAGTGCGAATTGTTAGGAGGTTCCTCTCTCAAGAGCCCTATGTTTATAAAATGTAATAAATTAAATAATTATAAAAAGAAGATGTATTGATATTATTTTAAACTTTGAAAGGTCATCGTGCCTTCATTATTTTAGAATAATTTATAATCTGTCTGACATTCATTCCTGGAAATAATTATTCATGTACTTAAACAATACGACCTAAGCCTATCACAAAAGCCAAACTTAGAAAAATAGAAAGCTTAGTTTTAATTTTTTTATAATGAACGTAAATACATTCCATATTCAAATTAATTTTGAACCAACTAATTAACGACACTTATACCAGTTTTATCGATTTAATAAGTCCTTGATGATCATAATTATGAGCTAAAATAATTTGACTTCAAATATATATTTGACTACCACAGGCGTGTTCCTATATTGACTTTTGACACGTAATTTTGCCATGTACGGTGGAATGGCTATGTGTTAATGCTAGCCTTGATCTTCTGTTGGACTGAACGTTCTTGACACTGTTTACATTTATATTCCCTGGAATTCACATCACACAATTTCGTTGTGTAATTTTTCCAAATATACTCTATGAGTTCAACGCACACATCAGCACATGTGATATTTTTGTGCCAGCTTCGAAACGTTAAAAATAGATTTTTCAGTGGAATAGAAAATCATTTACTGGTGGCGTGTTTTCAGGAACTGTATTTGGAAAATATTAGAAAACATACATAGGTAACAAATTTACCTTACGAAAACAAATAACTTCCCAAAAAATTACCTAACTATTAATTTGAAATAGTCATAACAGAATATTAGTGATTTGCGTATTAATAGCTGAACATTGTTCATTCCATTTGAATTTTTAAATATTCAGACTATTTTCCTTTGTAATTATGCCAAATTATATAAAATTCATACCTCAGACTAGACCGATTTCATGCTAAAACCTATTTTTAAAGTAGGTTAACGTACATGCACCGACAAAAATAAAAAAGTAGTTCCTAGAATTAGCGCTCTAGAAATAATAGGTTACTTTTCTATGAGAGCAACCAAACCAGTTTGATAGTTGGTCGTTATGAACTATGTATATGAAACAAAACACTCATCGGTCACATTTTAAATATAACCCTGATTACTTCAATAAACTTATAAAAAAAAACTTATAAAAAAGGACGTTTCATAAAAAGTATTGATACTTTATGAGTGAGCTTATTAATAAAATATTTCATAGTCAGTTTTGTTGCTTACCAACATACTACTTAGCTATTTAACTGAGACACTGATTATGTGCTTGGGTTGCTTATCATTTTTGAAACGATAAAAAAATATGAAATATAGTTCTATCGAGAAGCGGGCCAAAAGACTCATTGGCAACGATGCACTGGTCGAATCAAAGCTCCAGAGCCTTGAACATCGACGACGAGTTGCAAGTCTATCGGTTTTCTATCGGTTACATTTCAGGGAGTGTGCGATGGAATTACACAATCTAATTCCACCAAGCCCGTTCCATCATTGGACTACGAGACATACGGCGAACCGCCATCGTTACATGGTGGACATCCCACCCATACGCACCAAACGTTTTGGGAATACCTTCATGGTGCGTACGGCTAAGGAGTGGAATTCCCTGCCGGAGTCTGTGTTTCCCGATAGCTACAACCTAGGAGTCTTTAAGTCAAGAGTGAATAGGTTACTTTTAGGTAAGCGTGCTCCATCTTCGACCACATCATCACTTGCCATCAGATGAGATGGTGGTCAAACGCGAACCTATTCTAAATAAAAAAAAAATAAAATAAAAAAAAAATATACATTCTTGAATTCCTGATGAATAGCCAATAAATAGCTGTTTTTGCAGTACGCTTATTTTTCAAAAAAGCTAATAATGTATAATCTGTTGTTACGTATTTAATATTAAATTACTTCACAATTCTTGGTTGACTGTTAGAGGACGCCTAAGTTACTGCCATTGCATTGGAAGATTTTAATAAATAAAAAAATCTAAATTAAATGATAGGCTACTTTGAAAATAACCTGTGAAATTTGATCGTCTTGAATATGATAGGTATTTGGATGATGACACCGCGAGACACATTCACGTATCAAAATGATTACGTCGCGCTGCGCGGTGTACATTAACGACCGCGGAACGGACCGAACCTGTGTTTTATACACTATAGGTTGACTATAGTCGGTCAGACGAAAATAAATAAAGTATAGTGTGGGCGCCGCGTGCCGGTAGTAGTATTGGAGCGAAAGCCCACATCGCTTCTCGTTTGCATTACGCAACAATAAATTTAACAAACGTACAAACAACGGCACTGTCAATAAGACCGGTTTTGGCGCCTATTTTTCGCTAGTGGTCGGTCATTAAGATTACGAACGTGTGAGTGTAAAATTAATACGCCTATGTTAGTTCAGCTGCGATAGCAAAACGCGGACGACGTGTTTTGAATTTTCGATTCGGAAAAACCGCTTCTCCCGATCGAAGTGTTTTAAATTTCGAATTTGACATATCCCATTTCAGCTTTGTCTTTGACAGTTGTAGTGTTGTGAAGTGCGGTCAAGTGAGAGGAGTGTTATAACCTCGACAGTGTAAAACTGGAACCAGATACGGTGAATGGAACTCTTATCAGTGTCATGCAACAGTGATAAGGATTTGTGAAAGTATTAAAACGCGTAAGATTTTGTACTTAGTAAAGGTACTTACTATATGTTTTGAAAGCGATATCACTAATCCGACATATGAATAATACATAAAGGAAGAAACACGCTACGCCCTGTTATGTTAGTTCATCAAGTCAGTTAAATAGTTTTAATTGTGCGTGTAATTTTAAAGTAAACCGTTTGCTTTGGAATCATTGGTGATTGATTTTACACGGTAAGAAACTTGTTTTTTTGTACTGCTAAAGATAATTACATACAGATTATGTACATAGTTGAATACATTATCGCTTTATCTACAACACTACTGTTCTCACGTTTTGTATGTATGTAAATGTTGCATGAAATGAAGTGTCTGGCTTCCTTATCTCTGGGAGCTGTTAGCTTGCGAATTGACTTGAATCTGTGTTGCATATGTAGGTCAAATTAGTGTACGGCTAATTGAGTGAAGAAGAACTTAAGCACGTAGCATTAGGAACAATTGCTAAAGACTAAGGTATGGTTGTTCAGTATCTTAAGGATTCCCACTGATCGGGTGTTTGAGTGATCATCTTAAGGACGATGATTTTACTACTAACTTTACTAAATAGGCACTGATTTAAGCCCCAATCTACCACTTCTGCAGCAGTTTAATCACATTATGTCCGATTACCTCTGTATGCAAACAAATACAGTATATTTATAGGTATGTATTTTAACCTTAATCTCGGGGCACGGTAGTGCCCCCGCCAAGTCGAGCAAAAAGCGGCACGGCCGTACCATACTTTTCTTGAAGCAATTCAGGCCATTTTCGACCCCGTATAACTTCGTTGTGGTTAAAACTAGAAGCCTGAATTTTCAGTAACCAAGCAAGCATTGTATAAACATGGTATATTTCAAATTTCATTCAATTTGAACCAGTAGTTTAAGAATTATAACAGGTCAAAGTTCCTTAATTTTGTCACTCACTGACTGACCGATCATCAAAAGTCTAAGGCACTTCTAGCAGACATACATACACATACACATACAGATGCTTCAAGTTTAGAATACAATTAGTGTTTAGTGTATGAATCAAGGAAAAACTAAATTATTTTTCAATTTCGGTCCAGTTTTCTAGATAAATCAACTGCATAAATAACTTTGTAATCCCATATATTTATATAGGATTACAAAGTTACATTTACAGTTAGTTAATCAGTGTACCTGTATATAATTATGTACAATATAATGGAATAATATGTGTAGATAGGTATCTAGATATAATTATGTTCACAGGTAACTTGTGAAATGGTCAACGGAATAAAAAAACCAGAGAGAAGGCTTTAAGAAAATTCGTTGTTGGTATACAAAAAGTAGAAGGCGTATACATATATAAATCGCAAAAACAATCTAATTTATATATGTATGTACATATATAAATTAGATTGTTTTTGCGATTGCCAAGTCAACATATTTATTTAAAACGTTAAAGATTTTTAATATTGATATGGTGGGCAACTTGCTGTCCGACTATGGACCATGTCCGGGTCGACGGCGCGTTGTGTTCCACGCGCGCCTCAAAGAGCGTCAGCAACATGACGAGGCCCCCCCTGCAGAGGGCCGAAGCCTGCCGGGGTCGTGGGACTTATCCCATTACCGTGGCCCCGGTACGTAAAGGGTTATTGAAGGAACACCGTGGATTTTAGTCAGTAAAAGTCTGACAGTCCCTCCCACCCTGCCCGGGGTGGGAGGACTTATTTGATAATTTTACCAAGCTAAAAAAAAAAAAAATTGATATGGTCACTATAAGATGTTGTTAGGTTAGAGATAATTACGTAACAACTTAAGACAGAAGGTCCCTTAAGTAGGGACAAATCAAATAACCGACTTGGTATTACATGGATCTCACAACTTCTTACGGTAGAAGAACTGAGTTGCGAGACTTGGTTTTGTTGACAAGTATTGTTTTTATGGGTTATTTATTTTGCAAATAGGAAGTTTCCTGTTATTTTTTTAACCTTAACTATAATAAAGCATTAAAAAAAATACATCCTCAACGCTGTTGGCTGCTATCGTATCCAAGAGACTCGCGGCATTGCCACGTTGTATGGTAATGCAATTTGGCCAAAGTAATAGCCAATAGCCTAATGCATAAGGTGTCAGACTTGTGATTGAGAGGTCACGGGTTCGAACCCCACCCATTACACAATTGACGTGAACCCACTCCAGACACAAGCATATTTAACTTAGTTGGAGAGATTAACAAGATTGCTAGTAATGTGAAATCTACTCACATTGCTAGAAAACTTAATAAAAAAAAAGAAAAGAAAAAAAGTCCTTGGATCACGGGAAATATCAATCAGTCTTTTAAAAATGTCTTTAAAATGGCTGTGAACATAAGGGACCCACGTCCGAGAGTTTCGAACTCATATTACTCGAAAATATAGTTCCCAAAGTGGCTAGGTTTAACGACGGTAGTGCGTGAAGCTAAGGACCTGGTTCCCACTTCCCCACAGCTAGCAGGCGTGAACACTCAGCAGTAGTAGTAGACGTGGTCAGTGAGATATTTAAAACCTATGTTTTATGCAAATTGTATCAAAAAGACCACTCTACAGAACTGTTCGTCCAACCACCTAATAAATATAATTAAGTCATCTGTCTTACTATGAGTAATTCCTTTTGAAAGTATTTTTATACAATTTTGCATGACATTCAACACAAATATATAGCTGGACCCGATTTACCTCATAATCACGCAAGCCAAGCAGTTGTCATAAACCAGTATAGCAGACACAATTAATTCTTTTTAATTTATAAGTCATATATATATATATAATATGAATATATCACAAATCAAGTTTTTTTTTTAAGAAATCAATTTGATAATATTTATTAATAACTTAATGCCTAAGACGGGTATGGTTTTGTTTAAACACAGCATTTGTTCGGCAAATCGTTTAATAGGCAATATAAGATTCCAGTGATATAATGACAAGGAAAAAGGCATCGTTTTCCTCAAACTTTCTACATAATGCGCAAGAGAAATGAGAAAGGTTAAACTTACCTCTTTTGGTCTTAACCAAGTTGCACTCTTCTAGAATCAGATCTAGATTTTAAGCATGAGGTAAAACCTATAATATCCATTGGGATATTATAAGCTTTAGTGTTAGTGTTATATGTACCTATAGGTTTTAGTGCTAGGATATACGCCTCCCTTTTATTACATTGGACCCGCATGCAAAGTTCGACTTTGCATGGGTCCAATATGGTTTTATGGATGTAACACGTAGGTATTCCATTTTTCGTGAAACTTATTAAGCGACGACGATACGATTTTAGAATAGAGTGCAAGTTAATGATAATTAATATCGACGCTGGAAAGGAAAAATTATCCAAGCGACATCAGACTAACTTTACAGTAGAGCAGTTTGAAGTTTGAATTTTCAGAAAAAAATCGTGTAAATTCTTGTAATGGTCCAAAAAGCCTAATTCTAAGAAATTTATTTGGATATTTTTTTATCTATATTATAGTATACGTAACTATTAAAAAGAATGCTTAGTTTTAAAGTTAGTGTCGCTTAGTAAAATTTTCCCTAAAAGTAGAAACGGGAAAAATTTACTAACCGACAAGCTTTGATTAAGGAAGGTACGGTAAAAATATAATATATATGTTTTTTAGAATTTAAAAGAAAGTAAAAGTTGCCTTACCAAAATAAAAAACATGTGGAAGTTGAGGCAAAACGACCTAAATATTAATTCAATATAATTTTTTTATATTACCTCAATGCATGTAGAACAAAAACCAAATAACTCAAAATTACCTAAGCGCCTAACACTATATCGCCAGATACTGGAAAAATTAACTAAGTGGAGTAATTACCGTACGAACAGAAATGTCAAACTTGACCAAAGGCAAATTTAGCATTTCACAATTACGACTTGTGTTTAGTAAGGAAAAAAAAGTGAACTCTCGCGAACTTCAAAATGTCGAAGCGACATCTAAAGTCGTCGTAGAAGGACGTGAGTAAGACCAAACGACGCAGAAAAATAAGGCGATTCCAACAATGTATATAAATAACTCCAAATGGCCAAAAATGTCGCTTGGATAATTTTTCCTTTCCAGCGTCGATATAATTATGTGTACATAAAGATATAAAAAAAAACTTTAAAAAAATAGCCCATCGGTTTCGGGAAGGAGGAGAGTCTAAAGAAGAGAGGAACCTCCTTAATATACGCACCGCGTTCAGAAGAATCTAGTGATTTCTGAATGGAGCCAGATGCAGCTACCCGACGATCATCTATCGGTTCGATGATTGCTGTATACACATCCCAGGTATTGACAAGCTGGCGCGACGGGGCAAGTTACTTCGTTTAAAAATGTAAATATTAGGACCCCTCAAATTCTGCACACGCAGTGGAGATTGATAGATCCAGAATATCCCATTCACTTTGAGAACAGTGTTTAGAGCTTACTTACTTAAGCATAACTTAACAGCTAGTTCATATTCAAGGAAGACACGAATACAGTTAAACAGTTCAACTATTTGTAATCTTATTGCATTTTCATTTTGAAATCACGCAAACGGCTATCCTTTTAATTGCCCTGTAGTATCAATTTCACCAGAATATATTTATCTACATGTCAGTGAGTAATTTATTATAATTACTACAGTGCTGATAAGGTCATATTCCAATACAGTTGTCAACAGTAGGTTAGCATGAATAGTAGATACTTCATTATAATAAATACGAGCAGTCGCGTGGGACTACGCTACCGTGGACTTTGTTACGATAAAACATGACCCTCCTATGTTCAAGTCGGGTAAAAGCCTATAACCTTCCTTAAACTTCAAATTACTTCCATTATACATTTCGTCCAAATCTACCCAGTTCTTTCGTAGATTAAGGCGTTCAAACAAACAAACTTCTTTGTTTTATAATATCAGTGTAGTTAATATAATCTCACGCTTGTATTAACGACCGAGTTAGGCACGGCATTTGGCATAGAGGGTTTACGGACACAAATCCATTCTTCGGGCTCTCAATAAATTTCTTAAGGTAGAACCCAATAACGCTTTGGAAGAACACTGTCATTATTCAGGTTCAATATAAGTTAAATAGGTATTTATATTGAAAATAAATACTTAAATTGAATAAGAAAAGACATTATTTTTAATAACATAGTATTATAATATTATTATAATACTATATATACAACGTGTAACGGAAACCCCATATCTATCCAAAAGGACTGAAGACAACATCTGGTATGGAGTCTCTATGCAAAGTTTCAGCTCAAAATAAGTGACTCACAGAATTGACCCCAAATTATTGGTTTCATATGTTTCTTGAATACCAGTAATAACAAACGTGTCACAGCACTATGAGAGTCATCACTTTCCAAGTCACTTGCCAATAAAACGATAATTCTCTTCGTTCTTCTTAATTTGAAAAATTCGGTCTCTGGTATCAATGTATTGAAATTTTTAATATGCTCCACACATGTACACATAGGATTAGAAAACCCATGCCATATCGTTTATTATCACCCAAAGAAGCCGTGCACTTGGTATGTATATACCTTTTTTATGTTGTATATGTATGTAGTTAGCAGAAGCTACTGTGGAAGAATACTGAGATTATTCTTGTTCAATATTAGGTTACATATTGATCACAAATCGCAACATTTTCTCGCAATACCTACAGATGTTACTAGCTTCTGCACGCGTCTTCGTTCGCGTGGGAGGGTTTCCCGCGTAGATCACGATCCCGTGGGAATTTGGGGTTATAAGTAGCCTATGTGTTATTCCAGGATGTCACAAATTTCATTCAGATCCGTTCAGTAGTTTTTGCGAAAGAGTAATTCATCCTCACAAACTTTCGCATTTATAATATTAGTAAGATTTATAGATAATATAATATATGAATTATAGATAATATAATCTGTGAATAAAATTGTAATCGCTGAATAACAAAAGACGACGAGTTGTATAAAATAACATTGGCATGCATTTGGCGTAAGCATTTGTCTTTATTTTTTCTGTGTCTAAAACCTACAGTATTCATTGTCAAATACGAAGACAATCTATTACCAAGCGTAAATCTGTTTTTGCACCTGGTGCAGATTTGATTTAGAAGCCTGGGATTACAGACACGCGAAAAGCATGCACCGTAGCGAGAAATGCAAATTTCTTCTCCGAGGGTTCATTAATCTGCAATGAAAGTATTACACTAATTTAAAATTACAGGATTTTAGCAATAATTGCCAATTGAAGAAACTTGGCATACATTACCTACAAACGTTCTTTTAGTAATAGCTGAAATAATGATGTACCTTTCCGGCTGCGCCCTATTCCGGCAAAAATATGGAATGCTAAGTGTTGCAGTATCTACAGTTAAACGCACAAGGAAAATGCATTAATTTATTGATTGATTGAAATGACGTTTAACGTTTAAAGGGTTACTTATAACCAATTAACAAAATAAAATATCATATAATTAATAATATAATAATAATATTCCACAACTTTCACACACAACGCCATCTAGTCCAAAACTAAGCAGAGCTTGTGCTATGAGTATTAGACAACTGATAAACATACATAAATATATTTCTAAATACATACATATTATAGATAAATTACACCCAGACAAAGAACAAATGATCGTGCTCATCACACAAACATTTGTTTTGAGTGGGAATCGAACCCTCGACCTTGTGCATAGCAGTCAGGGCCACCGACCACTAGACCAACAAGATTTCAACGTTTGGCTAATAAAATTGATTTAACTGCCTAGTCGACAGTGTAATGTAGACAGCTATTGGTAACATATATAACCAAACTTCTATTTTGTTTTCAAATTGATTGTAAGTTCCTTTATTGTAACTGTTAGCTGATCCTTCCAATAAAACTAAAAAAAAAAAAATACTTTAAAAAAGCGAGTGCATCGCGGCGATTTTATCGTCAAGACCAGAGTGATACTACAATGACATTGACGATCAAAACATCGACATCACGCCGCGGATCCGCCGCATGAAAACACATTCTTCTTTTTCGGGTGGAAATATCATCGAATGACTTCTACCGCTTTGGGTGTAGCGGAAGGGAGTGTACGACTTCTACTATTTAAAAACCTACCCTGTTCCTTCAGCTCCCCTTGCGTTCCGGGGCCGTAGTATCTCGTTAGAAAATTCTCGTAACCCCCGCCGACACATACATACTATTCATGTAGTCCACTTACTATATAATCAAAAAGCTACTAAACAATTTCTTGTAGAAATTAAACGATTTGTCACATCATGTAGAAATCCGCACGCGAAAGATATACATTTGAAATAACATTTTTTTTTTATTACGAATGAGCCCATTTTTGACCTCGATGACACTTGATGGTAAGTGTAAGATGAGGTACTACGATCGAACGAGCGAGCTCAGAAAATGCATATCACTCTTGCTTTAAAGGCTGACGGGTCATAGGTGCAGGGAACACAGAAGCCGGCAGAGAGTTCCACACCTTGGCTGTGCGCACAATAAATGTTGAAGAATAGAGCTTAGTACGACATGACGGTATATCGACCAAGTGCGGATGGTATCCCGCGGTACGTCTGGTAGACCGGTAGTAAAAGGGAGATGAAGGGATCAGGTCGTGGAGCTTCTGCGCACACTCTCCGAAGTATAATCTGTAGAAGATAGACAGGCAAGCAACGTTTCACCGGTGAGCCAGGCTGTGAAGCTTGCCTGCCAGAACCTCGTCATCTAGAGCCTTTTAGCTCTGCGTTCGATCGAGTCAGGGTAGACTCGTAGTGATATACTCGCGGAGGTATACAATTATTGCATTAAAATAATATTAGGTAAGTTATTAAAATAACATTATGTAATTAAAATAATCTTAGATAGTTAAAATAATATTAGGCAATCTTATCAATCAGTCAATAATATCAGTATCGACCAAGCCTTTGAATTATTTCCAAAGATTACACGGGAGCATTACCTTTGCGTGCACGCATCTAAGGTATACAATCGATCGCACATCGACTCATCGATTTGATTTCCCAGAATAGCTAATGGAAAAATTCTTAGAAACGCCTAAACTCATGCTGGTGTTCAATATAAAAGTCGGCACTACAGAAGCAGGAGGTATTTGTACTTACGACTCTCATAAGTAACTTATCGTGTAGTGATTACCTCCAGTGACTAGTAACGTTAATTTTCCGCAATACTAAAGTGTGCAAAGGTATGTCACTCATTTCCATGTTATTCACAGCGATAAAGATATTTTAAAATGATTTTGTGCTTACTTCCAATTTTAAGACAGAGTTATTTTAATTACGTCGAAACATTACGGAAAATCATTTTTTAAAATGGGAGGGAATATCTTTTGTGTGTACATAGTGTGTGTTGTTTGTCCTTATGTTGTGTGCTTATATGTTGCTTAGAGTATGTTGTAAAATATATACGCCGCATACTTCTGTGACAATTATTTTCAGGTTTACCCCGCCTATAGAGAAATAACTTGTATGAATCGCGCCACCCCTCCTGACATGCTAATTGCACGATTATTATTTATGTAGGCTAGTCATTTGACATGCAAATTATATAGCAATCTGTACTTAAATATGAATGTTAAGCGTCAATAGCCTAATGGATAAGGTATCGGTCTTATGATCGAAAGGTCACGAGTTCGAACCCCACCCATTACACTATAACCGTGAACCCACTCCAAACACAAGCATATTAAACTTAGTTGGAGGGGTTAACAAGATTGCATTGTGAATTGTGGGTATAACCCACATTGCCAGTTACCTTTAAAAAAAATGAAAAAAATTACATTAAGTATTTGTGTATCTATTTAGTAAATATATATGGCAAAGCAACTAAAATTTTTCAAAGTTTATACACATCTTTTTGTAAAAATTTTCGGTGAAATCGTTAACGTATTACTTTTGAGTTGGTTTTTACGGTTTTTAGCAAGTGTCAGTCATAATTTTTTTGTGGGTTTTTACGCCATAATATCACAGTAATTGAGTTGTAGGTCATCGTATTTTTGTTTGTAGCTGACTTTACTTGATAAATAAAATTTTTTGGCGCTGTTTTATCGGCCCTGAGCTGTGAATGAGTCAATATCGCTTCCAGTTTTTTCATACTCCATTTAGGAATTTCTATGGAAAAAGTTGGCAAACTTTTAAACTTCTACAAGTAAGTTTCAATAACGGCAATTATAGACAGTTGATTCAATAGCAATAAAGAGAGCAGGAATACTTTACAACATAATTTTTGAATGTGTTAAAAAAAATAGTTAATTGTAGAAAAGATAGGAAGAGAAATTATAGGGATTTGGGTACTCAATATCTAGAGCTGTTACAATTAATTATGGTTAGGATTATACACGCTGTGCATAGTTTTTTATCAATTAATATTGTGTTACCTTTTGAATTAACGTGGATAGAACCAACAGGAAATCATGGGGAGAGGCTTTTCCCTAGCAGTGGGATGATGCAGGCTAACAGTATCATTATTTTAGCTTAAACTAAAACTGTGTTGATGTTATTTAGTAGATGTATATAAAATGGGCCACAGAATGGAATCAAGCGTTACTTACAATACTTTTATTTAACGTACACATACAATAAACTCATCTCTGAACTTTAATAACTCGTAAAACAGAACCAAAAAGGGGCGCGTCAATAGTACATAGCAAAAGTTCCGTAATCGGAAGTTAAACAGTTAACTTTAACAAGTTAAACTTAGATAAAATAGGTCTTTTTAACCTAAACGTTGACCGGTAGAGAATGCCTTGTTGCGTTATGTTCGCCCATGTACCCATATTGTACATAAAGATTAAATAAATAAATAAATAAGTACCTAACGTTAAATAACAATTTTTGACTGGTTTTCCTCAATCCTGTTAAAACATTTACATACAGTTATGACGGTATTCTGTAAAGTTTTGAGTTAATCTGTAAATGTACCGTGCAATACACGTCTGGTGGTTTGAATACTTTAGCAGCCTACCCACATACATGCCCTTATTTTGGTTTTGTTCGTCAAATTGTTGGAGCTCCTTCAAGTTCTCAGTTGAGCTACACGATACCTGAAACGATACATTGTTTAGATGGGTCAACCCAATTCTGTGTGTTTCTTAAGTCAAAAGAGCACAACATACATAAACCGAATGGTTCCCATATGATTTGACCATTACGGACTGTATGGTCTTCAAAAGTGTCGATATATTCTGGGCTTGTTTCCGCATTTCTCCTCAGGGTAGTCGGCTAGTGAACACCGGCCTCATCTAGTTTGAATTTACGAAAACATAAGAACTTTTAAAAGTGTTACTTATTACAAGGAATGTGCAAAATAATCAGGTTTATATTTGGCTATCAGGTTTATATTCGGCTTGCGCAAGTATGACCACGTTTCTGATTTCCGTGTTCAGCTCAAATGGCTTCCTATTAGGTTTCGCCGGAATCTTCACTTACTTTCTTTAATTTATAATGTGCTATTTAATCCTTTTACTCCTTTTTATCTTAAGAAACGTTTTCAGTTCCTCTATAACACATATTTTAGATCCTTGAGATCATCGGAAAATCTAGAGTTAAGTATTCGTATGCATTCCACTTCTTTCTTTGACAAATCTTTTACTACACAAGCAGCTCGTTTGTGGAATGCATTACCCATAGAAGTGAGGCGTACTCAAATGCCACCAGCGTTCAAAAGAATGGTGAAGGAACATTACCTCTCCCTATAACTTTTCCCATTCTTTCTCAATTATACATGTAATATTTATTAGTATATGATTTTGGTATTGTATGTATGTATTTTATGTTATTATGTTTAATTAATATTATTTATGATGTTTGTACACTGACAGCCCTTAATCTGTATCCTTTAAGTTTGTCCATCCAAAGGTTGTCTGTAAGAGATCGCCCAGTATGATAAGACCGCCCATTGTACACTAGTTAATTTTTTTTATATCCATAGAAATATTGTAAGGTGTACAATAAATTATATAATAAATAAATACTAAATAATGCATCATTTATCTAGGGTGTTAAATAGGATTGGAATCAGTCAGAATAATCTCCTGGATTTCGATAGGTAGCCAATGATTACCAGAACCGATCAATCAAAACCCGGAACTAAGACACTCGGATTATATAATTATAACCCAAGTGTCGATTGATTACGATTCAAAGATATGTATTAAAACAAGACAATATTGATTCCGAGCCAGATTGGCAATATTTAGGATAGTTTTGGTGAAAGAAGCATATTCATAGATTGTGTTTTATTTATGATGTATTAAACTGGTGCAAACATACGATTAAACATTACTGTGATTTCACACAAACACCTTTGTTTGTTATGAACGATAATTAAGAATAAAGCAAATTTATATCCTGTTTGCGTGCGTTTTGAATACACATGTGTTATACACTCGTGTGTACGAGAGAAGCGGTGCTGTATATTGTACTAGCTTCTGCCCGCGCCTTCGTCCGCGTAGAAGTCGAAAATATTCCACGGGATCCCGTCCCCGACTTGCTTGACAAAGATTTTAATAGCTCGGCTAAAATGCATGATATAAAGATAATTTATAGCCTATAGCACTCAGGGATAACGCAGCTACATGTAAGTGAAAGAATTTTCAATATCGGTTCGGTAGTTTCAGAGATTACCCCATACATACAAACTTACAATTTACAAACTTACAAATTTTACCTCTTTATAATATTAGTATAGATTCCAACTACATTTTTAGTCAGATTTATCATTAAAAATATTTTTCATAAACCACTTATAACCTTAATAGTATTTTGTCCGACCTGAAAATAATAATCTATACTATATAATATTATAAAGCGGGAAAGTTTGTTAGTTTGTTTGTTTGTTTGTTTGTTTGTTTGCTTGAACGCGCTAATCTTCGAAAGTACTGGGTGGATTTGGATGAAATTTGGTATGGAAGTAGCTTGAAGCTTGAGGAAGGTTATAGGCTACTTTTTACCCGACTGCAAAAAAGGAGAGTTATGTTTTTACCGTGATAGAATCCACGGGAGCGAAGCCCCGCGTGAGTACTAGTAATAATATAATTTATTAAAAAAAACCCTTTTACATAATAACAGCTTTAATAAAAATAGAACGAAATAACTCGCGCTCAGGAGTCGCGGTTTGCACGGTTGCGAGGTTATTGTATATTTATTTGTTTACAGATAACATGCATTGTGCGTAGTCCTTAATCTTGTTAACCCCTCCACCAAAGCTAAATATGCTTGTGTCTAGAATGGTTTCACGGCAATAGGATAATGGACAAGCCAGACTGTTCGTTCCTGAGGAACTTGGCCATATACAAAACTGGCAACGGGTAATGGGCCAAGATGTTTGAACTGATTTTGGTATTCATTAATTTAACTTTTTTATGAATTATTGTTACGCGTACACCCACGTAATGGGTGCCTGAGGACGGACAACGCCGTGGCCTACGACCTAGATGCACTTTGTTGACTGGTCTGATGTGCGCTCGAAAAGAGAACCTGGATGGGGTTGGGGAAGGCCTTTGCCTAGCGCCGCGTTGAAGAATACATGTGTTCCCGCAGCCCCCGGCGCATGTGTACGAGGGAACACGGGGTGGTTTTAGTCAGTAAGAATCTGACAGACCCCTTCACCCATCCCGGAGCGGAGGACATCCATGAGGATTGCCACCCCGAGAAAAATAAAACAAAAGGCCTTTGCCTAGCCACTGCTAAATTTTTATTTAGACGTTTTTGGCCCATTTTTTTTTTTTTTTTTTTTTTTTTTTTTTTTTTTTTTTTTTTTTTTTAGGTAGGGCCACTTGTAGATCAGCACACTAAGGCTGTGAGTCTACTTAACCGGACTTTCCTGTGGTGACCTCTAATAAATTAAAGGCCCCCAGCCAGGGCTTACAAACTAAAATATACTTAAAAACTAATGACCGCACGCTAAGGGCACTCCCTGTGGAGTACGGGCCTCGGCATAGCGGGGTCATTTTGGGAGGGCAGCAAAGGGACAGGCTGGGTCATATTATTTTCGGGAGTATTTATTGCTACTGGCTCAGCATCGCGGGCTGGCTCGTTTGGCAAAGGTCGGGGAGGATTTTCATTACAGGTACGCGGACGTCGCGATGGGCCTCGTCGGCGAGGCCGGAATAAGGAACGCGTTCTGTATATGTGTTTTCTAAGAGTGCTGGTTTCCCTACTGCTCTCTTGTCGGATGGTGGTGGGGTCGTCAGGCTCGTCTAGGATGATACGCGGGCGACGAACCCGAGAAATTTTGGAGGGTCTGTATCGGGCGGCCGATACGATCAGGGGGTTAGTGTGGGTCTCAGCAGAGGTGAAGTAACGCACTGACATGCGTTTCAACACTTGCTTTATGGTCGGGAGTTTGAGGTCTACGTGGAGATCCTCGTTCCTACAGAACCAGGGCGCGCCCGTGGCCTTTCGGAGAAAACGGTTCTGAACGACTTGCATCCTATGGATCTGGTTGGGACTGGCATGAGCAAACACCGGACAGGCATACGTCATGATAGGACGTATGCATGTCGTGTATATTCGGATTTTACATTTAAGGGAGAGCTTGCTGTGTTTATTCAGCAGGGCATGGAGCCTACCGAGAGCGAAAGCGGCTCGCGAGCGAACCGACTTTATGTGCTCACTGAAATTCAGGAACTGGTCGAGGATCACACCTAAGTATTTGGCTCGCTTCTCCCAAGGGATTGGCTTGCCGAACATAGTGATCGGGCGTGGGGGGGTGAACTTTTTATGCTGGCGAGCCCTGCGAAACAGGACTGCTTGACTTTTGTCGGGATTTACCTCAATCCTCCATTTCCTAAACCAATCGCCTAGTGCGTTGGCTGAGGTCTGGAGGGTATGGGCGATGCTAACGGGATTATGTCCCGAGTAGTAGATGGCCGTGTCGTCGGCAAACAGGGATAACTCTACTGGGGGCTTTTTGGGGATGTCGCTAGTGAATAGCGTGAAGAGTGGGGGGGAGAGCACGGCGCCCTGAGGGACGCCGGCTCTTATAGGGCGGGGAGTGGAAAGCGCTCCTTCGATACGATATCTGAAGGAGCGGTTCGACAGGAAGTCTCGAATGATGAGCACGAGACGGTCCGGCACACCTAGTTGGTAAAGCTTATAAATTAAGCCATTGTGCCAGACTTTGTCGAAAGCCTTCGCTATATCAAAGAATAGGGCCCCCGTCACCAGACCGCGTTGAAAACGGCCGCTAATGTGCTCTACGATGCGGTGGGCTTGGTGGACACTGGAATGATGGGCTCTAAAGCCAAACTGTTCGTTAGGGATTAGGCTCTTGGCCTCGACAAAGTCCTTGAGCCGATTAAGAATAATCCGCTCGTAGACCTTGCCGAGGGCGCTGAGCAGACTAATGGGTCTATAGCTAGTCGGGAGGTTCTTGGGCTTTTTGGGTTTTGGGATACCTATCACTATAGCCTCTTTCCAAGCTTGTGGAAACAAGTTGTTGGACAAGGCGCCATTGAAGATGGCAGTCAGTAGGACTAAGATCGTACGTGGGAGGAGTTTAAGTGCCCTAGTGGTCAGTCTGTCAGTCCCGGGAGCTTTCCTAGGTTTGAGTTTCTTGATGATCTCCTCCACCTCGTCTTCCGTGACGGGGGGGAGGGGAGCATCAGGGTCCTCGACAGGGGGTTGGGCAGATCTACGTTTGACCTCAGCATCCACGTGGGCAAGGTGGGCTGGGTCGACTGGTTGGGAGCTGGGAGAGCACTGTGCCTCCAGGCTGTCGGCTAGGCATTCGGCTTTGTCTTCGTCGTCGAAGGCAATGCTTTTGTCCGGGCGGATAAGGGGAGGCATTGAGGCAACCTCAGTGGCGCGCATTTTCCTCTGAAGTTGCCAGAAGGCATGGTGGGTGGGTTCCAGTTCGCTCAGGGTCTTGTCCCAGCCGGCTTCACGCCACTCTCTGATGCTGTTACTTACTTTGCGCTGTAAGTACCGCATGAAAGTTTTGTTATTCTGGCAGGGGAAAGCTCTGTAGGCACGGACTGCTGCGTTCTTCTCAGTCAGCAGGGCCCGTACATCGTCCGGGAGCTTCCGGCGCCAGTGCTCTGACACCGGAATCTCCCTTGAACAGTCGTTCAAGACAGATTGTACGTGCTCCGTGAGTGAGTCGATCGCAGCCGTCGTGTCGGCGGCGGACTGGATGTGGTCGGGGATCTTGTCCAGGTGAGGAGACGTGTTGGATTTCAGCAATTCGCCTACTTTCCTCCAGTCAGTGATCACCTGTGTGGGAGGGGGGCGGTTAGGGTCATAGGGACCCGATCTCGGAGTTAACTCCAAGATCACCGGTCTATGGTCAGAGTCAAGTTCGTCTACCGTCTCTAAAGAGTGCAAACGTAAGTTCACATTCTTCAGGAGGGCAATGTCGAGTACGTCGGGCAAGTGGGATGGCTCGAACGGATAATGAGTAGGCCGCATAGGACCTATGATATCTATGTGGAGAGGTGTGCAAAGGTCGTATAGTACCTTCCCACGGGGGTTGGTAATACGACTACACCATGCGGGATGTTTGGCATTGAGATCCCCCGCTATAAGGACGGAGTCACTCATGTCAAGAAGGGCTGTAAGGTCGCTTCGTAGTGAGGCGTTTATCGAAGAATTTGAATCTACGTCGCTGTGCGGTGGGAGATACGCGGATACTATTGTGATAGAGGGATGGCCCGTCATGCCTAGCCGGCAAACGGATACCTCTAAGTGGGCAAGGGGCGGCGGATCCATAGGGATGCAGTGCAGGGAGTTCCTATAATATATTAGAGTGCCACCTCTGTGACATCTAGTCCTATCGTTCCTAACTAGCCGGTAGTTGGCTACCTTGGGATCCCTAAGGTGGGGTTTGAGGAAGGTCTCTTGGACCAGAAGGATGTCGAGACTATGATCGCGAAGGAAAGTCGCGATCTCGTCCCGTTGATTAGTGATGCCATTGGCATTGAAGTAACCTAGCTTTAGGGATCGGGGCTTTAATCTTTTACTAGCCGTGTTATACATTATGGCTGTTTAAAAAGGTTATCAAAATGACTTTTGACATCGGGATACTGATGGTATACCCGAATCAGGGAGTTGATGCTAGTGCAGGCCACGACCTCCTTTGCCATTTGGATGGCGCGGGGGGACTGGAAGAAACTGAAGGTATTCCCAAGGATGAGGAACGCATCGAGTTCCGGCTCTACCGAGCGAGGGAGTGACTGGGGAGGAGGTGGGGGCTGAGAAGCCACAATAACCGGAGCGGAGGGCATGATGGGTTGATCCATCAGCCCAGGGACTTTCGGCCTTAGTGCTGGGAAGTTTTGGGCGTGATTCGCCGCCGTCCAAGGAGTTGGACGCTGGGGACTGAGGGTCTGAGGGAGCTCAGACGAGAGTGTAGGACACTCTCGTCCCTGGCGTGCGCTAGCGCGCGTTGCCAGTTTAGGGGCGGAGGTTTTCGGGGCTTTCGGACAGCCTCGGTAATTGGCGGGGTGACCAGATTGCCCGCACAGCACGCAGCTGGGCGGGTCTGGGCATTGGGACCTGTCTTTTGGGCGACTGCACTCGGCGGTGCCGTGATCGCCCAGGCACTTTACGCACCGGGGTTTGCCGAAGCAATTCCGTTGCGCGTGGCCGTATAACTGGCAACGGTGGCATTGGCCTACCGTGCCACTCTTGTGTGGCTTCTCAATTAAAATTCCTGAAAGACTGCATACAGTCTTCAGCGCAAAGATGGGGTGGGGACCTTCGGAGACGGGGTGGCAGATGACGAGGACGTTGTTAGACGCCCTGCCACCTCTGCCGTGCATACGGTGCACCTCAATCACCGGGATGTTCTGTGACTCTAGGTCGCAGACGATCTCGGTGGTGGGGATCTCACTGGGGATCCGGCAGAGGACCACCCGAACGGGCTTGCTCTCATGGAGCGTATAAGTGTGGTGGGGGATATTTCGAGCCTTGAGTAGCTTCGAAAGCGCGCGGTGGTCGTTAGCTGTCGCTAACCCTACTTTTATGCCGTTCTGAACGGCGCGGGCATTCGTGTAGGCGATGCGTTGCTCGCCACACGCTTTGGACACGTTTGTCCAAGCCCCCTTATCATGTATGAAGATGGGTGGGGGAGGGATGGTCTTGCGCACTGAGGCGCTGACGACTGGGGTTTGAGTAGGGCTGGGCCTAGTGGCCGAGGAAGTGGAGGGCTGGCTCTGCACTAAGCGTGCTGGCTCGGGAGGGGAGGGTTTCTTGGCCTTAGGGGCCTGGGTGGAGGACGAGGCCTGCGACCTCTTCTTCCTCTTTCCCTCGACGAGGATAAACTCGTCGGAGGAAGAGGTTTGATCGGAGGAGGAGTGCTCGGACTCCGCTCGCTCCGAGCGCTCAGAGTGTATGCTCTCTGCGCGCTCCGAGCGCTCGCCTTCCGAGCCCTCTTTTTCTTGTTCCTCCTCCTCAGAGTCCATTTCGACGTCTGGGGGGGAGGGGGACCTATCTGCGTTGGGCGCGGGGGTAGGACCTAAATCTGGCTGTGGGGCGGGAAACACCGCGGGGGGTAATTTTATAATCTCATCTTTATACTCCCTTTGTAGGGCGGGGTTTTCAAATAGGATCTTTCCTAATAAATCGGTTGTTAGATTTAACCGAGCCGATAGGGATTCGACTTTGGACATGAGATCCTCCATCTTGTCCTCCATATTGGAGGCGACAAAGGTGGGCATCCTACTCTCCTAACCCTAACATATGCGCCTCGAGGAGACACGTCAAACGTGAGCTCCCCGAGCAGACGGTCCCCAAAGAGCCCTGCCCCGGAGTTTCTCCTAACACTTCGCTACCGAGAAGAGAAACCCAGACAAA
Organism: Tholera decimalis; assembly: GCA_943138885.2. NCBI lineage: Eukaryota > Metazoa > Arthropoda > Insecta > Lepidoptera > Noctuidae > Tholera > Tholera decimalis. The sequence continues at coordinate 12,546,184 of OW964563.2, forward strand.
CTCGGTAGCTGTGTTGCCGTCTGATGTGGCCTGAGGGGCCCTATTTGCCTAACCCTCCGGGCGGGAATGACCCGGAGGTGAGTTCGCTCCCTGCGGGGATAGCAGGGAGGTGTGTACCTACTGGTGTGCCCTAAGCTTGTAATCCGGTCGCCAATCTTAATGTGCGTACCGGGCCCTATTGGGTCTAGTGCGAAGGGGTAGATACACCCAACCGACACTAGGTGTGTATGCTGTGAAGAGAACTCAGTAACTAGGTTTGACTAGGAGATCCCCCAAGGCCAAAACCTAGCACTCGACTCCAATTGACTGCTTCACCCTGAAGGGGATCAGCGGGTGCGTCGGGTCAGCACCCCCTTGGTATTGTTGACACCGTGAGGTTTCCAACCAAGGACCACGAAACTGTGGTTTTACCCTGAAGGGGCCAAACCAAATTGTTTTGACAATCTCTGTTAGAGAAGCACGATATCCTTCACCGCCTCGAAAAAGGCGGATCCGGACCAGGCGTCGTAGTCGGCGACTACGAGTGACGTCACGGCGGGCGTGACGAACGGAGCGATGACTCAGGCACGGAACGATCGAGAGCGCGGAGCGGCACGACTGTCGCGGGCGAGCGTCGGAGCAGAATGAAAAAAAAGTTTTTGGCCCACTGGCCAAAAACGTCTAAATAAAAATTTATGATATCTTACTAACATAGTCACTATACTATATAAGTACTAATATATAGTATTAGTACTTATATAGTATAGTAAAAAAAAAGTAAAGTAGTATATAAAGTTATGTGTTAGTATATATACTAACACATAACTTTTAATAAATAATATTAAAAGTAAAAATTCGCTCTAAGGCCAGAAGGAATACAACTTAAATTATCTAAGTATTTTCTGTGAAGTTTTTTCAGTAAGTATACTACCGGCAAATACCTGACACTATTGTATGTGTTATGTGTATGTATTTTGTATTATTGTGTATGTAAATGCACAATTGCCCCTCAACATATCTTTACAACAGGTGGAACTAATCTTAATAAGTCGTGTGTATAGATAAACAAATTTATAATAGTAACTATATACGAGTAAGTACCTAGTCTGCAGCTCTTTACAATATTCTTATCTACATCTTTGCGATTATATTAGTGATTAACTTCTTGAAATAAGGTTTGTGTAGTGCTTAGTTTTCCACTGTGATAAATGGTTTTTCATTGCCACATAGTATAAACACAAAGACGTGCTTGTTTATAGTAAACTTATTGAGTGTAATGAAACAGGCAAAGTGATGATATTTAAATCAGATTAGGTATATTGTGTTTTATTTGGCATGTCCTAGTACCGAAAAATCCAAAGACATGCAACATTCACAATGAACGGTCCATTCCCTCTCTTATAGGGTCAGCAGTCCATACGTTATAAGCATAATCAGGAGTGATGTTGGTCAAACGCGAGCCTATTATCAATAAATAAATATAAAACTATTCAATGTCATTAAATAATCAATACATACAAAATCAGTTAAAAGAAACACAACAGTACACAAATATGAATATAACTTTTTTGCAAAAAATAAAACCGACTTCCATATCAAAACATTACAAAGCCAAAAATAACTTTAATTTCGGTAGTCGGTGTTATTGGTTTTGAATTTTCTTTATTTTGACACCGCCTTCCGAAATTAAAGTTATTTTTGGCTTTGTAGTGTTTTGATTATTCTTTGCAAAATAGTTAATTTTCTCGCTTTTTAGTGGCTCGGTTTGTAATTTATCTAGTTACAAAAGCCAAAATGTCAACTAGTTATCACCTTTTACAAAATATTGATTTTTTCGATGCAGATCCGTTAATTTTTTAAAGAGTTCTCCTGGTACTTCACCATCAGTTCTACTTAACCACATGCATTGTGACGAGCATAAAGTACATCCATATTTTTCCATTATTGTTTTATAATATTTTGTTGATTAATTCCTAGGTACTCTTATGTGAGGCCGCTGAGCGCGATCGTGAGAGGGCCGATCCCGCTCGCAGAAGGAGGCGTCGAGGAGGCAACCGCCTCGATGCTTAAAACGCCGAAACCCTGCCTGCTTTATTTAAGGCAGGTGGGACTCCGGGGTCGCAGGCGTTCAGTGTGGGGTCTCTGTCCGCCTACCAAGTGATCCCTGGAAAGACGGTGGCACAGTGACCACGTGCCATCATGCACAGCGAGACTCAGGAGAGATCTCTTTACAGTCTCCCCAGAGATGTGCCTTAACAGGCGTTGCACAGAGGAGGCTCCGGTATGGTCTTTTTAGAAGTAACGGGGTCTTTTATATGTGCTGATGGTGATCACCGGGGTGGTTTTAGTGAGGTAAGAATCCCACACTCCCTGGTCTTTACCCCGAAAGTCCAGGCGCCTTTTGAAGGTTTCCCCCCGATAACAAACAAAAAAAAAAAAATGTACTCTTATGTACTACCGTACTTAACGAGCCTCAGTAGGGACTACAGTCTCCTCCAAGGAGGTACCTACCTTAACAGAGATGGAAACTCCGGAGCGGTCTCCTAAGAAGATCTGGGCTTCTCTCTATGTGGTGATGGTGACCACCGATGTCGTTTTATATAAATCTTGTCCTTTTCTATCGTATACCCAAAAACGACGATAGCAAAAAAGGTAGCTACCAACTCTAGACTACCCTGTACTTTTAATAAGTATTATAAAGCGGACATGTTTGTTTGTTTAAACGCGCTAATCTTGTAAAATTCCGGGCGGAATTGGATAACATGGTTTTTGGTATGCAAGTAGCTTGAAGCTTGCGAAATGTTATAGGCTACTTTTTAACCGACTGCAAAAGAAGATGGGTTATCTTTTTATCGTGTTAAAGTCCACGAGAGCGAAACCCTGCGCGACTATAAGTACACACTGTAGGTAGGTGGAGTTGGATGCTGCCCTGACGTATATCAAACGCTTTCCTATCCAAATATATTAAAATGAGTAATCGACTGTATCACGTCTATGATCTCAATTGATTTTCAGGTATATAAAAATTCACAAACATTAAAACTTCAAAATGCGAAATCTCAGCGAAAAAAATATATTTGAGCAAACTCAACGGCATTTGAAAGAGGAAGACTTGTTCTTTAATATGGTAAGCTTAAATTCGTGAGTCTACATAACCTCAAAATCGGGCAAAAACGGTACTTTTTGCACTTTTTTAGGTTAGGATATCTCAGAAATCTGACCTGATAGAGCGATTCTGAGGCCAGATTCGGATTCAGCGCATCAAAAACCTTCGGAAATGTATAGTCTAGTTTCTGGTTAAGAAGTTTGGTTAAATTTTGTTGGCCTGTGTAATTATTTTTAAATGCTATAAAAACAAAGTAGCATCTTTGCCTAATTCTCCGCTTTTTCTAAAAACCACGTATGTAATGAGCTCTAGTCCGGTTTTTGCTTATAGAAAGTACTATAAATGCGGAAGGTTTGGGTTGGGTCGCTAAACTGTAATATGTCGTAGTAATTAGCAGGAGCTAATCTTTTTCAAATTACAATAAGATGAATATGTATTTATCATTAACCAATGCCTGCTTTTCTGTGTTAGTCAATCAACTTGATGTTTCTGGACAGAGAACTATATCGTATAATTTTCAAACGTAATACCATATAATATACGGTCTTAAAAATAACTCACAGCAGAAAATACATGAACTTTTTTTGGTGATTCAATAGTTATCTGGAAATTTATGATATCTTAGCGTGGTATACAGTATGCTAACTAACAGAGGGCGTTCCCGTTAACCCGCAATAGTATAGCATCCATACATGCTGAAAAAATATTACCATTGGAAAACAAATTGTTTTTGTTTTTTTTTATATTAAAATATTACGCATTCATAAATAAATTGTGATGTTGACGTCCTTCAAGTACGCGTGTACAGAGTGTTTCTTTTACGTACATATCAATTTAACATTTTTAGTGAATATTTTAATGTTAAAAAAAAACATTCTGTTTTCGAATGGTAATATTTTTTTAAGCATGTATGGATGCTATACTATTGCGGGTTAACGGGAACGCCCTCTGTTAGTTAATATACTGTATACCACCATTCATTGATTTCAATACTGAAGACAGGGCAATTCGAAAGTCTAATAATATGATGAGATGAAATATTTTTGTATCTCGCGCGTGCGACTGCTTTCGCAGATACCTAGACGAACACGTGGTGAGTTAATATCGATCAAGCTTCTAGTCAGACCTTAGATATTTTTATATTTCTTCTGTAAGTTTCCACTATCTGAGCAAATACTTTCTCATGCACCTCCAGATATAAATTTCCCCGATCAATGCCGGGTCAAGTCAAGCCAATTTAAACTATTAGTATTAGAAAACAATCCACCCCGTGTTTACTTTTTATAAATTGGCTGGTTTGTCAATTTCGGGGTTATGGAAATACAAAGGCAACTATAGGAGCAGGGTAGATTTCTAGTCAGTAGAAGTCTGACATTCCGCTCCGCTCCACCGACAGCGGGAGTAATTTGATGATTTTCACACCCAGTAAAAAAAAGGTATGCCAATTTGATTCAAAGTCAAAACACATACCAACAAGATCATAATACTGCCTATCTATGTAAATATAGGAAGAACACTTGAAGGTCTCTCCTCTTAAGTGCCGATCTCCAAATATTGAAGTAACACTACATTAATTAGACCCAGTGTGTGGAATGAGTTTACCGGCCGTATTGAAATCTATTAGTGTTAGAATTTTCCTGTTTGCATACAAATTACCAGACATCATTTTTATTTATGATTGGAGCTTGCATCACCTGCTGGTTTTTTCACCTGTTTTAATGTTTTTGAGTAAAATTCGCTCACCACACTTTAAGCAAAAAAATATGACTATACAACGTGTAACGGAAAGGGTATATACATACCAAGGGCACGGCTTTTTTGGATGATATCAAACGATATTGGAAGGGTTTCAACTCAAAATAAAATATTCTAAAAATTGATACCAAATCGGTTTCGTAAGTTTCTTAAATTGAAATCATAACAATCGTGTCACCACACTACGTAGGTCAATTACTTTCCACGTTACTTGCAAATATTACGATAAATCTCTTCTATAATTCTGTGCGCCTAGTACTGTAGTAGCCTACCGTCCAGGCGGTGACTTTAAAACTCTTCCAATATCGTTTGATATCACTCAAAGAAGCCGTGCCCTTGGCATGTATATACCCTTTCCGTTACCCGTTGTAGGTATTATTTGATTACACTTTTATTTGTGTGTATAATTCTTGAACTACATCAACCTACATCTTTGAAGCGTCAATAGCCTACTTGCTAAGGTTGCTAGTTCAATCCGCACGCACTATTGCCGTAAATCCACGCCCGACACAAGTATATTTAGATCAGTTAGAGGGGTTAACAAGATTGCTAGAAATGTGAATTCCACTCACATTTCTAGTTCTCTTTAAAAAATCTAATATACATACCTAACTACGAACATAAACACAGAACGGAAAACTTTGTAAAACTTGGTTGCTTCACGAAAAATCGATGACATTAATTTGCTTGACATTTACTCACTATAACGAATATGTCACTTATTGTCCTAACTAGCTGTCAACCATCATGACTTCGTCCGCTTTAGTTTATGATTTTATTAGTTCCAACAATCATTTTGCACGGGTCCATTATTATTATTCTAAAATAATAGTTAAGCCCCAAGTAATTCTTACCTATAGTATTAGCCAGTGAAAGTCCCATCATCATTGCTACTTTTGGAGCTCTTTCGGAGATGAGCCAGAACAAACAGATATACAAATAAATGTAATTGTACAAAACTGCACAAAAATAAAATTTGGTTACATTAATAAAATATTGTTTCGAAGAATCTTAGATGAGCTGAATTTCTCAGACGTTTTATTAGAGAAGATACAAAGAGCCACACATGGCGCATAAAGTAAAAAGTTTAATTTGCAAGCTGACACTTCAATTACACATATAGTATTTATTGGTAGTGTGCACGAGTATTATTTAGTGTCACTATTGTGAAAGAAATATGTAGAAACATTGTCTATACATAATGTCGGTATGCTTATGATAGATAGATAGATATACTCTTTATTGTACACCAAAACAGAATTACAACATAAGGAATTAAAAACTACAATGGGTGTTACAATGGGCGGTCTTATCGTAAAAGCGATCTTTTACAGACAACCTTTGGATGGATTTGACACAGCAGGCGAAAATAAATACGCGGGTAGTCCATGGCGTACTATTCACTTATATACAATAAATACGTAGTAACCCACATACTCAATACACATACATATATATACAAAAAAAGAACAAAGCTGAGTTATATAAAAAATAGTAACAAATTAAAGAGAGAGATAGAAATCTTTTACCATATTTTTGAAAGAAGGAAGGGTTTGTGATTGTCTTACTGACATGGGAAGAGTATTCCACAGTCGTACTGCTTGAGCTGCGAACGACTTACCAAAGAAATTGGTGGAGTGACTCGGTACCTCTAGCCTCAAGTTTTCCAATGACCTCAGAAATTTGGCATGTGTGTCATGGAGGAACTTAAAACGTTCTTTAAGATAAGAGGGGGTCTTAGGATTGAACAGAATACTGTAGAGCAGAGAGAAGATGTGTAAGTTCCGGCGAAGACGTATAGGAAACCACTTGAGTTTCGTACGAAATTCGGATACGTGATCATATTTGCGCAAACCAAATAAAAATCTTATGCAAAAATTTTGAAGTCGTTCAAGTTTATCAAGTTGTGCCTCTGTGAGATCAAGATAACTAATAGCAGTAATGGCCCAGTGGTCACATGTCTGACTTACGAATTCAGGGTCGTGGGTTCGACCGTAGGCAGGCACATTACTTCGTGTTATTTCAAAACGGTGAAGGAAAAACGAAAATTACTGAAAAATTTAAAGACATGAAACATGCACCATTGGATCCCCTCAGATGAGGTCTGTGTGCCAGCAGTGGGGACATTATAGGTTAGTTGTGTTGTGTTATACATATACATAATTATGTTACTATAACTGCTTCGGTGGTCAAGTGGTCGCAAGCGCCGAGCAAGTTCGAGTTCGATTCCCGGGTTGGGCAAAAAGTGCCAATGGATTTTTCTGTTAAATACTTCTCAGTAGTAGCCCATAGTTTGGAATTTGGTGGTGTGGTGACCCCTGTGGCTTGTAAAGCACGTTAAGCCGTTAGTCCTGCGCTTAATCTCTCTCCTTCGTGTCGGCTTTCGGTCCCATCGGACAGTAAAGATCCCATCGGAGAGTAAAGGAACATAGAGTGCACGTGTACCTGCGCACATACTTGTGCACTATAAATATCTCCTGCACCGACGGCTAATCATTATTTTTTTTTATTTATTGATATTCTATTTTTATTATTGATTATTCACAGAAAACGAGAAGACATTATTAATCTTTCTTACATATTTATTTTTATTTTATTTTATTGCAATTTTATTGTCTATATTTATAATCTTTATTAATTTTATTTTCGTTTTTAGGGTTCCGTAGCCGAATGGCAAAAAACGGAACCCTTATAGTTTCGACATGTCTGTCCGTCTGTCTGTCTGTCCGTCCGTCCGTATGTCACAGCCATTTTATTTCGAAACTATTAGGACTATACATGTAAAACTTGGTAGGTAGATGTATTCTGTAAACCGCTTTCCGATTTTAAGAGAAAATTTAAAAAAATATTTAATTTAAAGGGGGCTCCCCCTACATGGAACTGAAACTGAAAATATTTTTTTTCATGAAACCTATACGTGTGTGGTATCTATAGACAGGTCTTTAAAAATGACATTAAGGTTTCTAAAATAACTTTTTCATAAAATTAATTGTTTCAAAGATATACGCTTCCAAATTGGTAAAATGTGTGTCCCCCCCTCTAACTTCTATAATAATGAAGTGAAAAATCTAAAAAACCATATGTTGTAGATCTTAATGTAAACTTTCAACCAAAATTAGTTTGAACGAGATCGAGTCAGGAGTTTTTGAGATACAGTATATTTTCTAAAACCGCAAATATAACTTTGTAATTCATACAAATACTATGAAAAACAAAGTTATTTGGCGTAGTTGTAAAAATTGTAAATAAGCTAGTTTTAAGAAATTTGTAAGGTTTTTTTTAAAATAAATATATTATTATTATTATTAAGTATATTATATTTATTATAGTTACTACGGAACCCTTCATGGGCGAGTCCGACTCGCACTTGGCCAATTTTTTCCTTTTGTTTGACTATTGTATTATTATTTTTTTTCTAATAGAATGAGGATTATTATCGTTTTCAATTTGTTATTTTATTATTTTTGACATGATTTTTTTTTATCTCTCTTCGTTTGTTATATTTTATTTAATGGTACTGTTTTGTTTTTCACAATTTCTACATAATGTATATTGTTCTGAAATAAATGACTTATCAATTATGAGATTGGCGTGGCCGAAATTGGTTAGGAGAACTATTATTATGTTACTATAAAAATACCCTATAGGACTAAGTATTAAATACACCCCTACAGCATTAATCCAATAATGCATTCTAGTTCATGGTTCTCTTCTTCTGTGTGTACCTATGTTTATTTGAATACTACAACGAGATTATCCTATTAAATGTATTGTGTAAACAACCTGATATAGTTGGTAACATTTATGTTAGTTCATTGACAGTTTTGATGCCATCAATTACATATTCAAAGAAAGGACCGTTTAAAGAATTGTTTGGAACTTTTTGAACGTTTCTTGCAGTGTTTTTTTACACTCAGAAATAGAATCTCACTTTGAAATAATATGACTTCGCACTTTTGAAACATTTTGAATAAACTATGGATTCGTTCATCACACTCTTGATTGGCAATATAAAATAAGGTAGCTACAACTACAACCCTATACGCCACGCACGTAGGTATACAAGCGTAGCTATCTTGTTACCAATTACTGCTTGACCTATTTTTTAGAGCTGTATTATTGGTGCATGACATGTCAATACGTTATTGTGTCTTGGTTGTCTGGTATGTTAGAATGTAAGCTAAGGTAGAATGTGGCAGAAATTCTTACTTATCCCTTAAAAAAATACGATTAAAAATTATATCTCAAATTAATTACATTGAGTAATATACAAAGTATTTTCTTAAAATCTGAGGCCCAGTTTCTCAAACGTATTTATTTATTTAAAGCAGTCTCTCCGTGAGGACATGGTCGGGCGCTTGAACTTGACCTTGAAGGCTGTCTCCGAATGAGGCGATGCCAACCTGGTCAAGTGTAATGCAGCTAAGACCCAGGCGTGTCTCTTCTCCGCTAAAAGGAGCCAAATCGAACCGGCTCCTACTTTCCGAGGTGTAACCGTGCCGATAACCGACCATATCGAGCTTCTGGGGGTAAAGCCGGCTCTACACGTTGGCCAACACAGTGGCGAATGTAGTGGCCAATGACTATTCGCCAACGTGTAGAGGGGGTGTTTGTGCACCCAACATGCACAAACACGCCGTCTACACGTTGGCCAATACGCATTGGCCACTACATTCGCCACTGAGTTGGCCAACGTGTAGAGCCGGCTTAACACTAACTTCTACCCCCAATTTTGGCCCGTTTATCGAGGCTAAGGCTCAACTAGCATCAAAAAAGTTGGGAATCCTAGCAAAGGTGAGACGGTACTTCACACCCGAACAGTTGCTCAATCTCTATCAAGCCCAGGTTCGGTCGTGTATGGAGTACTGCTCTCATCTTTGGGATGGATCTGCTAAATACCAACTGGACGCGCTTGAGTCTATCGAGAAGCGGGCCAAGAGACTCATTGGCAACGATGCACTGGTCGAGTCAAAGCTCCAGAGCCTTGAACATCGACGACGAGTTGCAAGTCTATCGGTTTTCTATCGGTTACATTTCGGGGAGTGTGCGATGGAATTACACAATCTAATTCCACCAAGCCCGTTCCATCATCGGACTACGAGACAAACGGCGAAGCGCCATCGTTATATGGTGGACATCCCACCCATACGCACAAAACGTTTTGGGAATACCTTCATTGTGCGTACGGCTAAGGAGTGGAATTCCCTGCCGGAGTCTGTGTTTCCCGATAGCTATAACCTAGGAGTCTTTAAGTCAAGAGTGAATAGGTTACTTTTAGGTAAGCGTGCTCCATCTTCGACCACATCATTACTTACCATCAGGTGAGATGGTGGTCAAACGCGAACTAGTTTTAAATTAAAAAAAAAGCGCATTTTAGTAGAACGTGACATCAATTAACTTGCGTTTAAGTTATGTCGAGTTGGGGTTTTTATTTAAGAAGTCGATGTAGCACGATTATTTATAATTTAATATTATAAATATTTTAAAATAAGCACCCAACATTTAAGACCTGTTTATCAAGTTGTCAAGACTGGTTCAGAATGTTAATATACTATATAATATTAGTGTAATAATCGCGATGATGCCAATATTTTTTATTGTTAGCGATACTTGAAATACATTAGCTTCGATTGTTCCTTTTTTGCCTATAAATAATATTCTGTACTTAATATTATAAATGCGAAATTTTAGATGGATGTTTGTGACTTAATAACGCCGAAATGGCTGAATAGATCTGGATGAAAGGCAAAGATAAAAATCATACGTCAAATTGTATCCCAGGAAAATGTAAAATTTCCATGGGATTGATTTACAATAAATCGCTTCCAAAGGAATTCTCGAGCAAAAGTTACTGTAATGTGCTGTACTGACCAGCTATGTACTGATCTGACCCTGGAGAAATTCTTGTAAAATTAATAAAAGTAACAGTATAAGAAAATCATTATATTTAATCAATAGATGAAATATTATAAATGTAGTTACACAATTACAGAAAATTAATTGTTCCTCATTTAGATACGTTGATACAAAGTTATATCAGGTTTCCTTTTAGGGATAACCACAATTTAAATAGGTACCTTAACCTACCAAGCAAGTACCATCAAGGCGTCGCATCGTTATGTAGAACAATTTGGTTAGCGAGTAATTATTACACAACCAACGTCATCCATGCAAGGTTATGAATGATCAACAAAGTGTAGGTGGGGTTTGCTTTAGGCCAAAAAGCATTGCGCGTTAGGCGCCTGCCCGAGTCACCAAGTGCGTATCAGTCCCATTGTTTATGAAAATTTTAGTAATATAGTATCTCCGGAGTACTCTTTTAAGAAAAAGGAGGCCCCTTCTATGTTTTGAAGGTGATCCAAGGTGGTTTTAGTGAGGTATAAATCCTACACTCCCTGTTCTTTTTCCCCAAGCTTTCAGGCGCCTTTGAAGGTTTCCCTCCGACAACAGAAAAAGAAACGTAAGGTACTAAAGTACACATTGTTCTTTTAACATTACTACTCAGGTACTTGTCCAGCAAGCCAGCCTATCAGAGCATCTTCGCTCTCAAATGATTCTTCCACGGCTTTGCGTGCGTGATATAAAGTAAGTAGTATTTTTTTTTCGGTGGGAAAATCATCAAATGATTCCACGCACTGGGTGGAGTGAGAGGGAGTGTCAGGCTTCTACTGACTAAAAACCTAGCCTGTTTCTTCAACTATTCCTACCCCGGGGCCGCGGTAACTCTTTAAAACGTTTCCGCAACCCCGGAAGTAGTAAGTAGCCTGTGTCCTTTTTCAAGAGCTAATCTATCTCTGTACCAAATTTTATCAAAATTGGTGTTGTATCGATAAGTGGTTTAGACGTAAAAGTATAGGTAACAGGCATACAAACGGAACTATAATTTATAATTATGCAAAAGTAACTACTTTTGCATTTATAAATTTATCGTTGCGCCGATGGTGCCGACCTTTTTAGGGTTCCGTAGCCGAATGGCAAAAAACGGAACCCTTATAGTTTCGACATGTCTGTCCGTCTGTCTGTCTGTCCGTCCGTCCGTATGTCACAGCCATTTTATTCCGAAACTATTAGGACTATACATGTAAAACTTGGTAGATAGATGTATTCTGTGAACCGCTTTCCGATTTTAAGAGAAAATTTAAAAACAAACATTTAAAATAAAGGGGGCTCCCCATACATGGAACTGAAACTGAAAATATTTTTTTCTTTAAAAATGACATTAAGGTTTCTATAATGACTCTTTCATAAAGTTAATCGTTTAAAAGATATACCCCAACTAGCACAAATGGGCTGCATTAGAGCTTTGGAGCGTATCCGATTATTACTTATGGTAATAGACGTAAGCGCTAGAGCGTCTACTGCAGACTTAAAGCAGCCGCTTTAGCGCTATTTGGGCGCCATTTTATGCAACCTAAAGTTCCATTTAACCTGCACAACGGTTGCATAAAGGTTCCTTAATAGCTATAACGATTTATTAACGCTATACTAAAGCTCTCGTAGCGCTACCTTTGAATGATTTTGAACTACTTTGAACGAATGAATTGATTATAGTTCTTTATTGTATATCTTCAGTTGACATTGTTTGTAATATTTTGGTAAAGTGTTTTCGTCGCCATCATGAAAATAAAACAAAAAGAAGTAAATGTTTGTATTCTGTATTAGCAAGATATATAAAGATACTTAAAACGCTGTCCAGTTTACTGTAGATATATAAGATAATTTTCGAGTAATTTTAACGCGCTTTTGTGATATTTAAAAAATTAACAAAAGATATGTGATATTTTTTATTTGTTATACAGAATAAATTTTATTTCCGTATTTTTACGTGTCGATAACTTACTATTCGCAAGTAGCCAATTGTTTACCGGTACATTTAATGCACATTTAACTGAAAAACCAATGTATATCAACTCAATTTTGCAAGTGAATTATAAGTTTTCTTAAAAAATCATGGCGTCATTGTACTGTAGTCATAACCTGCAGTTTGAGCTCTAATAACTCCCTTTTGAGAATCATAGCGCTAATTTTCACCCTTCTAACGCTTCCAGTGATTTTTGTTCCCCTAGTGCAACTCACAGCCACAAAAAGCTCCTATTTCCTGTTTTTGAGGTTATAAGATCTAGTTACGTACTTATTCGTTTAGCATCAATTTTATTAAATGTTTTATAATAGTTACAAAAGCGGCTGTAAAATGGCGAATGGATTGAGCCTGCAAGGAATGACTATTGCTACTAAAGGCCTTAAATCAAATCAAATCAAATCATATCAAATCAAATTTATTTATTTGTTAACATAGGTAAAGTAGTTACACTGATGATTTTTTTGTAACTATAGTATGCATAAGAGTTTCTATTATTTCTATAATGAAACTTATAGTAGTATAATAGTGGTTATTATAACTATAACCTATACAAGTTACAATGGAAACTACTGTGCAGCTGTGAGTGGCAGAATGACCTTCGTAACTCTCATATAAAGGTGTAAGTGGTAAATGAGTTCTACCGTGGACTACTGTGAAGGCTAGGGTAGTATTTGATTCAGCTTATGGCACCTTAAGTAACTTTTATAACTATAGACGTTTACGGATGCAGATATGCAACTCTGAACTGCTTTTTGAACCCTTAAACCGCTATTTTACAGCTCAAAGTAACAAAATAGGCTGCTATTTACTAATGTGCTCGTTGGGACGCTTCCAAAGTGGTAAAATGTGTGTGTGTCCCCTCTAACTTCTATAATAATGAAGTGAAAAATCTAAGAAAACTATATGTTGTAGATCTTAATGTAAACTTTCAACTAAAATTGGTTTGAACGAGATCGAGTCGGAAGTTTTTGAGATACAGTATATTTTCTAAAACCGCAAATATAACTTTGTAATTCATACAAATACCATGAAAAACAAAGTTATTTGGCGTAGTTGTAAAAATTGTAAATAAGCTAGTTTTAAGAAATTTTCAAGGTCTTTTGTTTTTTTTTTCAATTAAATATATTAAGTATATTATATTTATTATAGTTACCACGGAACCCTTCATGGACGAGTCCGACTCGCACTTGGCCAATTTTTTTTACTCCTCTGGGTGGGACCTTTTTTACTACTCTGGGTGGACCTTTTTTTACTACTCTGGTGGAAGGGGACGGAGTGTCAGAATCCTACTGACTAAAAACCTACCTCACAAACCTGGCAGTGCAAACCTCACCCAGGTTATCTCATTGAAATTGCCTTAATTGATTTATTATTTAAATATTTTATTGTATGTCTCATGATATACACAGCATGATATAAAAAAAGTGTACAATGGGCATTCTTAACTTACTGGATAATCTAAAAGGCGATAGAGCATGCAATCATCTTTATTATATTAAAATACTAGCTTTTGCCCGCGACTTCGTCCGCGTGGAATAGTTACTTTGGGCTAACGTTAAATTTAACCCCGATTTTGAAGCATTCTTCATTGGTGCTCCGCTCCTATTGGCCTTAGCGTAATGATATATAGCCTATAGCCTTTCTCTATAAATTTACTATTTAATTAAAAATATTTTTTCAATTCGAACCAGTAGTTCCTGAGATTATCGCGTTCAAACAAACAAACAAACTCTTCAGCCTTATATTATTAGCATAGATAGCTGTTGCCCGCGACTTCGTCCGGTTTCCGTCGTTTTTCGTAAAAAAAAGTAGCCTATGTCCTTCCTCACGGTTCAGTGATTTTGATGTAACACACAGATTAACTTTCGTAATTTAGTAGGGAAATATAATATGTCAATCTATAATACTGTTGAAAAATATCGCAATACCGAACCGCACAATATTATTGTTAATAGCTGTGCCCGCGACTCCGTCAGCGTGTAACTCCTTGTGTGTTATTAAGTTAATGTATTGGTAATATTGTTTAGATCACGTTCACATGAGGCTTAAGTACCTATAGAACGACAATACTTCAGCGCAAAGCTTCCAGGCAAACTATGTTGAAAGTTGACCCGTCCGGCACGTGAACATAAAGATTTCTAGAACTGCTAACCCGGGGAAGAGCGACGTACAACTGACCATGCGAGAAACAACTGACACCGAGATGTACTCCAGCAACACGAAAAGTCTGCCCTTGAGCCTTATTAATTGTCATTGCATAACACACCGATACTGGGAATCGCGTTCTTTTAAATTGGAATGGAAAATTATTTGCTATTATGGGAATTCTGGGAATAAAGACGGTTTCTCCTGCACCTCAACCTGTTAAAATTTGAGCCTCGATTATATTTTGTTGCAACTGGGTTACTTTTAGCCGAGTTCCATTGCAAAGTTGTGGTGGTTTTAAATTTCGGAGCAGAATAATAATCAGAAAGCTTCGAACTGCTAAGCTATCGGGAGTTACACGTGTTATTGTGAGTCAACCATAAAAGATAGATATATGCTGTCGTGGGATATTTTTTATATAATTTTAAGGAGAACATTTCCGTCATAAATGATTTCTGTGTAGCTTTAACCATTAAGGTTGCACACGCGACGGAAGCTTAAAAAATGGAGTAACTTCTCCCGTTTTCCCAACATTTCCCTTCACTGCTCTGCTCCTATTGATTGTAGCGTGATGAAAAGTATACTATAACCTGCTCAGGAGTATGAATATTAATTGTACCAAGTTTCGTTAAAATCCGTCGATTAGTTTTTGTTTCTATAACGGTTATACAGACAGACAGACAGACAGACAGACAGACAAAAAATTTACTGATTGCATTTTTGGTATCAGTATCGATCCCTAATCACCCCCTGATAGTTATTTTGTAAATATATTTCATGTACAGAATTGACCTCTCTACAGATTTATTATAAGTATAGATTAAACATGGTAATATAAAATAGATTGCCAACCAAAATCATCTGTACAAAGTCCCTATGTACCTACATATTTTTGTCCGGTATGTGTTCTTAAACAATCGATCAGATTGTGATGAAACTTTGACAGGGTGTACTGAGGTCGAGCAAGAGAGTTTTGGACCAAAAAAACCAGTGGAAAAAAAAAACTTTAATACTTTACGTGGCATTGCAACAAATGGCACAACTAGTAAACTTATAAATAAGAAATATAGAATTGAGAAAGAAGGTGACATATTATAAAGAAACGTACTGCTTCTTCAAAGTTGTGTTTATCGTTAGTAGTGTTTGAGCATGCCTCATTCTTCGTCGGTAATGCATTCCATAAACTGCTTGAATAGCTTAATTCACCTTTAATTATATTACCATACTAGCTTTTGCCCGCAACTTCATTCCCACGTAAGTCCCGATCCCGTGGGAATTTCGGGATAAAACTACCCTATGTCCTTCCCAAAGTCCTAAACTATTCCCATGCCAAATTTCACCTAAATCGGTTCAGCGGTTTAGGCGTGAAAAGGTAACAGAACAGAAAGGTGACAGACAGAGTTACTTTCGCATTTATAATATTCGTATGGATATATTGGTATGGTACTTGGTATTTTTTATAAGCGTCAAATCGTCTTGGTTAGCTAAAAATCATAATATTTTATTTCATACTAGCGTCTGCCCGCGACATTGTTCGTGTAGGAGGAGGTTCCCGCGTAAATCCCGAACCCATAAGAATTTGGGGTTAAAAATTTAACCTATGTCCATAAAACTATCCTATGTCCTTCCCAGGGTCCTAAACTATTCCCATGCCAAATTTCATCTAAATCGGTTCAGCGGTTTAGGCGTGAGGAGGTAACACACAGACAGACAGAGTTACTTTCACGTTTATAATATTAAGTATGGATAGGCCTACATGGGCAGTTATAAAACGTCAGAAGCTAGTGCGTGGTTCGAAAGTGGTCGTTTCCTAAAAAGAAGAACTGGCAAGAAACTCCATGGTTACTTTTTTCAAAACATAATTCATTTCCACAATGTATCGTATTTCAATCCGACGTGCTCTATCTAATACAGCGGATTATACAATGCGCCTTCGACATATCCATAATACAGCTGATATAATAGTTATGAGCATATGAGAGGAGCTCGTATTTTAAAAGCTTTTATTCACATTACCTCGATGAAGAGATTAGATAGATAGATAGAATATCCTTTATCGTACAGACGCCAGCACATCAAGCTACAACAATCTGTCAAATTTCTTTAATAGATTTTAAACTTTATTGTTGAAGAAATTAGGTTCAAGGTTGATTGGTAAAATTTGACAGTTTCGGGTAGCTTCATGTGCTGGCGTCTGTACACCAAAATTTAAACACACCTATTTAACATTATTTCTTAATCTAATCTAGCACTTCGAAATAAGAGGGTTATTGAGCAAATGAAAACGATCATCTGTTAGCTCAAAGAGCTCAATGGTAAATAATTTTTTTTTTTTTGTTAAAAATAGAACCGACTTCTATATAAAAACACTACAAAGGCAAAAATAACTTTAATTTCGGAAGGCGGTGTCATTTGTATTGTGTTTCTTTTTTTGACACCGCCTTCCGAAATTAAAGTTATTTTTGCCTTTGTAGTGTTTTTATATGGAAGTCGGTTGGTTCTACTTTTTGCAAACAATTTTTTTTATATGCTTTTTAGTGGGTCGGTTTGTAATTTATCTAGTTACAAAAGCCAAAATGTCAACTACTCATCACATTTTACACAATATTGCCTTTCCCGGTGCAGAGCCGTTAATTTTTGAGGAGTTCTTCTGGTACATCAGCTCTACTTCACCATATGCATTATGACGAGCATAAACTGCTTAACATCTATATTCAAGTAATCTAATCGCAATCCACGAAATACTTATTATTGAGTAGTTTCGGTGGCCATCTGGGGTCTTCAGCATCAGTTCCACTTCCTCAAATGGTGCTTTTCGAAAGCAACTGCACAAGGTACGATAAGAAATACCCAAAACGCTATAGGTATGCCTATAATATTTGAAGAGTTCCCTCGATTTCTCCATGATCTCATCATCAGATCCAAACATGACGACAATGGGACCAACTAGAAAGTATACCCTTTCAAACAAAAAAGAATTTTCGAAATCAGTCCAGCCATCTGCGAATAATGAGGTAACATACATTAAAAAAAAAGTTCAAGACGAATTGAGAACCTTTCCTCCTCCTCCTTTTTTTTTAAGTCGGTTAAAAAACAGCAGCACGGATCAATCTGCAAGGTTAAGTAACGCTTGCGAGGTCGGCTCGTAGATGGGTAACCATCTTAACATTTATCGATTCCCTCGTGCCTCGACAAGCAAGTCAAGCCGTTGGTCCCGTCTATACATCTTTGACAGTGTCACGGGTACCTACCCAAGTTCACTACTAGCGGTCACTACTATAATAGAGGTCACTTGAATTTCTGGCTTCAGACTACCTAGTCAGAAACCAGAAATTCAAGTGACCTCTGCTTTTATCTACATAATCGTTTGAATGAGACAAAAGTGTAGTCCATAAATACGAGGAAATAAAAATTAGTGCTTCACCGCATACAAATATTTCAGCAAAAAAACAATGAATAAATAAGTAGGTAAAATTAAGGACGCATTATGAAAACTTGTTTATTCATAAGCCAATATTTAACCTGCCATTGGCAGAAAGTAATGAAGTTATCCATTTTCGCCTATACCATGTAAAAACCAAGAAGGTAGAAGTGCTACTAGTGTACTCTGTAGGTCAATGCTAAAATTAAACAGTCTAATCAACGGAAACACAGTTTAGTGCCAAAAGTTCGCTACTTTTAGTTCTGCTATTCACTGATAGATGTCGTGCAAAAGGATTTTTTAAGAGATCATGATAGTTTTGTTTTATTTAAAACATTATTCATAAAATATCACATTATGCAAAAATGTGACATATATTTTTTCGATTTAGTTTTCATCTTATATAATTTATTAGTGAGGAGCTTTTGAATTATTTTTTTGTTATAACTACTCACTAATAGATGTCGCTGTAAACCTTATCTCTGTTTTGAGTACAGCGAACCTAGATGTCGTTAGTATCTCACAAAAGTACTGTCGGTTAATAAATTGTTTGAAATGCGATATTATTTATTTTATTTCATGCATTTAATGGTATTTGTTACTTGAAATTTGAATAGAATTGATAATTTTTATAATATTTGGAATAACCAGACTTCGACTTATGATAAATTATAGTGTAGTGCAGTACGTAATTATAGAGCCTGATTTCATCATGACAGATCTTTTACACTTGTCAGACTTGTTACCATTCTCAGGGATCAATCACCTAACTGTTTATATTTTTAATATCCCTAGATTCACATTATTGAGATACATCCTCAATATTGAAACAAAACCATAGTCTAAGAATTACATTTTGGATATGGAAGTGCTTTATAAACTGAAGTAGCGCACTAAAAAAATGCACACATCATGCCTACCTAAGGGAATACGGGAACACCATGACGATCAATGAGTCAATATCTTAAAAAGATTCCACGACAGGCCAGTCAATGGGATTCTATAGTTTCTCAGTATACCAGCGTGACGGCTTCGTAATCAAGATGATGGTGTTTGTTAATGCCGTAAAACCCCGCTCACGGCGCTTGTGTAGTACCTAGTGACGTTTCATTTCTACGGAAAATGACGCCGACAATACGTTTGTGGATGACGTGTTGCGGAATTACGTAGCACACTTGGCCAAGGTCGCTGGTATTATATAGTACTATTATGCGGTCTTCTTACATAATTTTAATTTTATTTTTAAATTTGTTGTTTTGGTTCGATTTTCGAATTGATTTGGGTGATTATATTTTTTGTTTGTTTTTTTTTTCTTTATGTAGGTACCTATATGCTTTTTGGGCCTTCTCGTAAAATCTTTATTAGAGTTTTAAGGCTTCGACTCGGGTGATATTGATCTATTAATTTTACATAAGAATGAAAGTTCATTTTTATTACACACACATTACCCATACAGCTACATTATATGAAAAGCGTGAACGTCAACCAACCAATATTTATATAAATATGAATAAATCATCGAGTGCGATAAAAATAAATATTGAACTCAGTCATTAATATCCAATCTATAAATGATTTATTTATAGCATCGAGGTCATTGTCAGAGGTATAAATAAGGATAATCGCGCGGTTGGTATAAAAATAAACTGAACTGTAATTTCCTTTCTTTCCTTCCTTCTACGTGACATAACTGTTGTGTTTGTATTAAAATGTTAATGATGTAGAAAGTAGTCGTGTGAAGTCTTGCAAGTAGGAGCCATCGTGAAAATATCAGTCCCTACCAAATTATTAAAAAGCCTGTGGTTAAACCAGTTCGTTGTTTTTACATTGTAATTTTATCATTTTTCAATAAACAAGAATCCCCATTACAGTATATTAAATAGAATTAAATATATAAAATAATGAGTCTAGAGATACATGCTTGGGCAATTAAATTACAAATAACTATAGGATGGACTTAACGAAACTTTGGTATGAACATAAATTGGGTTACAACATTAAATTTAAAATATTTTGTGACTTAATCATCGTAATCAACAATCATGAAAAACTGGAAGGAATTGCCATGACAAAATCCGGTAACGCATTGGGAATTGAAAAAGTTAAGAAAATTCACTGAACCCAACATCGATTTCACTACGAACATAAATAAAATTGATGGAAAAAACATAAATTGATATCAAGGCGGTTGCGCTAACGATCATGAGTCACGCGCCATTATTGTTCATATAATATGCATTAAGATTTGCATCGTGAATGATGGAATCTTACATTCGCTGGGTTTCCCTGTGCTATGGAAACCTTCTTCTCATGTAAAATTCCTTATGGGGCGTTTTTGAGTAATCAATTGATGAAAAAAAGCGGATTTTGTGGAAAACGGAACTCCTTGTAACCAGTAATAACAAATTTCCAATAGCGTCCTTAGAAATTAAATAAAACCTACGTTGTGTCATCTTTTTTCTACTTTACCATGGTTTGTCATGCATATTGTGAAGTTAAGAATCTAAATCCCTAATTTTAAATGCGATATTAACTCAGACAGAGTTCATCTGCCTGTTTAAACCATTTACGTGTTTTTATGAAATTTGGTATAAAGATAGATTAAGCTTTAGAAAAGGGCATAGGCAATTTTCATCCGTCGACAAAACGTTTAAACCAAGCGAGCGAAGCCCCGGACAGAAGCTAATATGTTATGTAAATTGAAAGTGCACTTTATTTATTTTTAAATAAGATTCACAATGCAGAATATTTAATTTACTTTTACTAAGTACAAAGCACCATACAGATAATAAGATATATAAGTTCAAGAATTGAACTGTTTTTTTTATTCTTATTTTCCGTCTTGTCATTCTAAGCGCTTCTTCTCCTCCACTTTTATTATGCTTACAGCCAAGGTGTGGAATTAACTGCCGGCTTTTCTGTTCCCTACCATATAATTATCACCTGAATCTTTAAAGCAAGATTGAACAGGTCTCTTCTGGACTTGTTCGTCCCTTCGAGACCTCATCTGTTGCTTACCATCAGGCGTGATCGAGGTCAAAAGCAAAAACAGAACAGATTCCTCATATATTATGTATTTGTTTTCAGTAGCCTGTTAATTTTATAGTTAATGACCACACGTCATCGTGAATCATATAGGGAAACATTTTTCAATGAATGAATGAATATGTTGTTACTATTTCATACATTTTACGTTTACGGTCTAGTACCAAGAGTACTGCCAGTCATAATTCTGATGATTGATGGTTTTGAGCGATGTTTAATGGCATTGCTCTATTAAACTTTGTACGACCCAAATTGACTAACTAATGTCCTGGAAATATTTTGCAAGGATTCCATTCTAAGTCACAGAATAGAACTTTCAGGTAGAATTTCAGAAATTAATTTTCATCATACATATTTACTCGAATTGAAATTACTGCTCCAAAAACCTGGGTGTCATTAAGTTAAGAATTAACATAGTTACTTATTGTACCATACTCCAACAAAAAGTATTTGGGTATCATCAAGTGGCCATCATAAATATTCTCAAATTTACATTTACAAAAAAAGTCAAGAAATGAAATAAATTTAATATTGGTATAAAAATCGTCTCAAAGTGTTCGCGACTCCACCGAAACGGTTTAATGGGTGTTTAAGCAAATTTTGAATGTATTTTTTTATTTGTAGATGGCAAAACAACGTTTGCCCGTTCGCCAGGTCAACTAGTATAAAATAATAACTTTTAGTCGATCGAATGTGAAAAAAAAAGGATGTGAGAAATAAAACTTTGAAAAGTTTTGCAAAGCTTTTAAAAATATTGATTCATTACATACACACCCAGAAACACACAGGATACAGGGTTTCCCAGACTTCCTATTTTTACACTCTCCCCCCCCCCACATTCGATAATAATATTTTCATTCTCCTTGATTTTTTTTTTTTCATAAAAAGCACTTAAGCAATAATTTTTTTAAACTAAACAAAAACTTAAGCAATATAATTTAAACAATTCTGCGTTCATCAAAGTAAAATAAAAATTATTTAAAAAGGTCCTTTAAAGTTAATGGTATGGCAAAAAACGGTGTGTCTGTCTGTCTTAAAGTCTCGAACTTTATGAAACCTATACGTGTGAAGTTTATAAAAAAGTATAAAAATAAAATTTAGTCTTTATACTAATAATAAAACAATTTTTCTCTCTTGTTACCTTTGACAATGTTTTGACGATTATTCTCAAAGTCAATCGTTAGAAAGATAGACCTTTCCAAAGTGGTCATTTATACAAACACTACGGAAAACAAAGTTATTTTTCACTTAACTATGCTTGCTTCTACGGAAACCTTAATGGGCGAGCCCGACTCCAACTTTGCCAGTTTTTTCACTTACATTAATTTAAACACCCTTAAATGAAAGACTAAAAATAATTTCGTTTATTTAGACTATTAATTAGATTATTTGACAAAAACAAACGTATTGTGTCTCCTTTATATTCTTCTACGCCCCCTTTGGCGGGCGCGCAACCTTTTCTTTTTTTTCAATCGGAAAATCGTCAAATTACTCCTCCCGGTGAAGGAGCGGAAGGGATTGTCAGACTTCTACTGACTAAAAACCCACCCCGTTACTTCAACTGCCCTTACACTCCAGGACCACGGTATCTCGTTAGAATATTCCCGCAAGTCCGAAGGCGCGAACCCCTGGCAGAGAACTTCTGTTATGATATGAAGCTGGATAAAAGGAAATTGTGTAACGAAGGACAAATGGAACAGTAACCTGTAGAATATTTTTCTTTTTGTTTACTCGTGGGGAAATATTTTTGACTGATCGATAAGTGAAACAGGCGGATATTGTGGTGGCCCAGGTGGATACAGGCACGACTAATGAGTTGCAGGTTCGGAGTTGAAACCCACGCAGGTATATTACTTGTTGTCATTTTCATCGTCACCAATACTCTTAAAACGCTGAAGGATGTTTTTAAGGTAACCGCGGCATATGCTAGGACCGAAAAATCTGAAGACAGGTGACAACCACCAATTCACACTGAACCCGCGTGGTAGATTACGGGCCATTCGCTCTTATAGAGAAAAAGCCTGTGTCACAGCAGTAGAAACATTATAGGCTGGTTTGGGCCATGTCTATATACCTTAACTTTCTTAGTTGTTCGCATAAATATCCTTTATTCGACTTTATCGACTCACTAAGGGTTTTTTCCGTTGTCATGTAGTATAGAACGATTGGATTAGAGGAAGTTTCCTTGAAATGACCGCAGTCTACTGGTGAAAGGATCTTTGGGTAAATAGATTAATTATACGTTCCAATTAAAAGTTTTGGTAAGAAGTTAATCTGTTATGGTTTTAAGATGAAATATTTTCAATTACTTGATTTAGATTAATTATCTGTAAATAAAAATTTTAAATCATTTCAAACCTCAATCAAAATCACCAATTTATTATCTTAAATTGTATTGTAGCGAATTATGTTATAAAATATCACTTAAACCAATTTTGTAAACGGTACGTACAGCCTAGATCTACAGAGAATACCACAATACGGAGAATCCTCAATATAAAATGATCACAGTTTTTTTCGGTGATAAAATCATCCTGTGTCTCATCGCGTTCTGGGTGGACCAGAAGGGAGTGTCAGACTTCTACTGACTAAAAACGTACCCGGTTCCTTCAGTTGCTTTTGTGGTCTGGGGCCACGGTATCTCGTTAGAACATACCCGCAACCCCAGCAGGCTCATCATCATCATCATCCACAGCCTGATTTCACTCACTGCTGGGTATAGGCCTCTTTACTTGTGCCAAGCTCCATATTTCTGTACCAGTCTCATCCACGTTATCTCCACGATGGCAACAATGTCATCTGCCCATCTCGCTCCCGTCGACTAGCACTCCTTTTTCCAGTCCCTGGACGCTACTCGCCCACAGCATTACTCAATAATGTTACATATTTTCTATACACACATAAAATATTTTTTCAATTTCATATGATCATATATAAGAGTTCTATTAATAATCATGAAGTTCGTTCGATTCGGTCAACTCTTAACAAATTTCATAATAGGTGATTTACGTTTACGACATCGGCAGGGAGTCATTCAGAAATCAGTCTGTGAATAAAAATAGATTCGTTGCTTTACAATGGAGTTGATCTAGATATTGCACCACATTGGATTAGCATTGATATATTAATGACGAAATTGGTAATGCCTAATCATATTTTTGTGTTTTTTTAGTTAATAAACCAGCTTAGTTTTTTTAGGTCGCTTATACATATACCTAGACAAAACTTTTTTTTTGTATTTTATAACCGGTTTAATAACCAGCGATTTTTTAATATACAATATTAATAGAACTAGCAGTGTCGCGAACTTTATCACGATAAAAACATTAACTTCCTTTTCTTTCATTCGAGTAAAAAAATATCGCAGGTTAGCGCGTTTAAACAAACAAACAAACTTTTGCGCTTTATAATCTTACTTCTTACTAATATTATAAATGCGAAAGTTTGTGAGGATGGATGTATAGATGTATGGATGTTTAAGTAGATGTAGATAGTTGACATCCTGGAATAACATATTTTATCCCGAAATTCCCACGGAATCGGGATTTACGGGGGGAAAACCCTCCGAAGCGAACGAATTCGCGGGCAGAAGCTAGTATTAGTATAGATTTGGAACATTGGTTTGGAGCATGACTTCTCCTTATATCGATTTAATAGGTAGGTGAACAGGTTACTTTTAGGTAAGCGTGCTCCATCTTCGACCACATCATTACTTACCATCAGGTGAGACGGTGGTTAAACGCGAACCTATTATCAATAAAAAAAAATTAAAAATCGTTAAGTTTAACATGGAATTATACTCAATACAGTAACAAAATTGGTTATTAAATCACTTCAGATATCTCCAGCGTTGCTAACTTTTAGCTTAGACTTAGAATAGTACTGATAGTATCTAAGGTTGGCGTATTAAATTGAAACCATACTTAGCGCAGTGGTAGAGCAATTTGCTGCAGCGCTAGGTACCTGTCATCGTTTCAATTCCCGCTTGGAACAAATGTTTGTATGTCCTACAGAAAGTTGTGCCAGTAAGTGTTTGTGCATGTGGGTTTATATAACAAACCTATGATACGATTAAAAATGACTAAAGAATTTCACTATCATGTAATTTTCATTAAATTGACTGCCATATTTGACTCTCCGTAGTGTACCTAAAGACTTACTGCATCAAGAGTAAGTTAAGGAAATTCCAATTACTTAATTTAACCGTATATTTCCACTAATGGAAAATAATTGAAAGATATTATTAGTCATAAACACATCTCTCATAGTCTGACTTCTTCAAAGGGTCCGAGTGTTTAGCTACAGTTGAACGGGCAAGCTCTTTCATTGACTAGGTCTATACAAACATTGGTGTTCAAAGTTCATTGTTCACTGTTGGATGAGATGATTCTAAGAGGTCATCACCCTGAGTCATGATTTCTAGTATTTGACTTCAAGGTTTTATCTTTTTGAGACACTGGGTCAGAGCAAAATCAAAATTCAATGTCACTATGAGTAGAATGTTTTTAATGTGAACTGGCTTTTGACCGTTTGATTAGAACTTTAAACGGGATATTTACTACTTGTATACAGAGTTGATACGACAGAGGGGCATTAAATTACACTACGTATACTATACGTGTTTAGTGTTAATTTGATACAGTTAAAAAATAAAAAGAGTAAAAAAAAAACTTTTTTTGCACACAAACTAAATAGCTTACAAATCAGAGTAAAACGCAATCACCCTTTGTAAATAAATGTGACTGACCTTAAATATCTAGGTAACAAAGTGGCAACGTAGCACGGCGTGTGTTATCTTTTGTCTTGGTCAGATTTATCGCTTCTCATCAAAATCATTTGCGACTAAACTACTTCTGCTATTTAATTGATTTTTGGTACAAAGCTTGAAAATGGTACCTAGTATACGCAGTTTAAAGGAAAGCCCCTCGGTCGTATCAACTCTGTATATTATTTCGAGTTTCTGATATTTCGGCACTCTCGCAAGCGCCATGATCACGGAAAATAATCACTCTACCTAACTGGTTCGATTTAAGAGCTATGAAGTTACAATATGGTGCTAAATCGATCCTTTAATCTTTATTGAATCACACTGTACGCCGCTTAAAGTTCTTTGATGGCCAATATTTTAATAGTCTTAATACAATAAAATTATCTTATATTCCATAACAACGAAATAACATGAAAATCACCATACTATTATTGTGATTTTTGTTTTTAAATATTATAATAATTGGCTGTCAAATTCTTACATTGTTGATAGATGTATTTAGCGTTTGGTTTCCCATCTAAATAAATAAATAAATTATGTGTTTCATTAACATATATGAACAAGTAACATAATATTGTACTACATGACAATGCTTCTTGAATTGAAATTAAACCATGTCAC
The DNA here is from genome assembly GCA_943138885.2 of Tholera decimalis. Taxonomy (NCBI): domain Eukaryota; kingdom Metazoa; phylum Arthropoda; class Insecta; order Lepidoptera; family Noctuidae; genus Tholera; species Tholera decimalis. Next base: position 12,572,885 of record OW964563.2, read on the forward strand.
TACATTAAGTCGGATGAGGAAAGCGGAAAATGTAAATAATATCCATTATTTACATACATTTATTTAGTAATAATTCATTAATTCAGTCAATCATTTTACGTTTAATTACGCGTCCATTAATTTCATAATAAGAACTAATTATTTGTGTATTGTGGTTACGCATAACATAATGAGGATAAATAGCGTCAAAGAGATTCATATCCTAGAATAAAATAAAATTGGAAGATAGCTCGTTCTGTTGCCTTAATACCAACGTGATTTTAACCTGTAGATACATACTAACACTTGATAGCATTTTGTTTTGGGACCAACCCGCCAAACTGTTCCCAGTCACTGCAATTCCTGAGACCCAAGATCGATAGAGGTTACGACTAAGAAGAACGCCAACACAACGTAAACTGTCTTAGATTCTGAAACGAAATTAGTCAGAATAGAACAGTGGAGGCATTATAATGATGACACGGTTGACGCTCGCTCACTCGCTCACTCCTCCCCTCATCTGAGATGGGGTAAACGACCGTCACTGCTGGGGTGATTGTGGAGAATGCTAACGTGTCCCCGCACCCCAGCTAGAAGTGAAGGAGAGAAACACCGTGTGGTTTTAGTCAGTAAGAGTCTGACAGACCCCTCCGTCAACCCCAGGGCGGAGGACATTCATGAGAATTTCCACACGCAAAAAAAAAAGTGGTTGAGTGATTGGCCACTGCATTGCAAGTCGCGGGTATGATTCTCACGCCGTAACTAATGTTGAGACATGAAACAACTGTTTGTATGGCCTACAAATGCTTTAGGTCTGGGTGATTATCAAAACACTCCCACAATACAGGTGAAAATCCTTTTTTTGTGGGTGTGAAAGTCATTAATTGACTCCTCCCTCCTCTGGGTGGAGCGGAATGGAGTGTCAGACTTCTACTGACTAAAACCCACCCTGCTCCATCAGTTCCCCTTACATTCTAAGCGAGAGAATTCACCGCCGCCAAACAGGATTAGCACCTAGTGCTGGGAAATATAAAAAATATCGAATAAAATATATGATATATTAAAAATTCAGTTGCCTCTGTATTAAGCAGGAGACAAACAGAGTTATAACACTCGATCGCGTGCAGTATGATGTCTTAGAACTCCCACTGAGGACGAGCATTGTAGGTTTCGTTCTTGAATAGTTTAACTATTTTTGGCATCACCTTACCACGACGAAAGAGAATATTAAGGAAAGGGGAATGCCTATAAAATGCTTGAAATGGACAGAAACTGCAAATAGTCCTTCATTCTTTTTAAAATAAAATATGTGTAATGAAATAATTTTCAAGTTTGTTTAAGTAGGATATAATATTAAGGATATATAATTAAGAATATAAAAAATATAGGAATCATTAATATATTTAACCTGATATCCGTTTAATTCATTCTTATTTTTATTGGAGGTCAGTGTTTATTTGACACAAGTAAGTGACATTCAGCTAAACAAGAATCTTCAATTAATCCCTAACGAAGTATTTAACAGAATTAGAGCACAGTTATAATTAATTTAATATAATTCGAACTATTTGTACCATAAGTCCAATGAAAATAATATATGCATGTCAATATTAATAAAAATTAAATATTTTTTTAAATAGAAAACGTATCGTCGCGTCGTAGGCTGTATGAATCACATGTCCTTTGCCTTACTGACAGACTGATAGTTTGACATTACTGCATTTTCGATTGTTTGTTTACTTGATTCTAGCGTGGCGTAGCGCGATATAATGACAATTGTGGCCATTTTTAAGGACTTTGGTTTTACTTCTACTCACGTAACCTATTTTTAACAACGAATTAGATTGGACGCGCCTAAACGACGACTCAACTTCCTTAACCTAAACTTAACCTATATTTCATAACAAGGTTTGTAACTGACTTCTACCTAGTCGTATGATAATTATTGAAATTGATATGGGTTGCCTACGATTTGTAATAACATTTGGCGTATATTTCATTGTTGTTCATTTCAGGCATTTTTTTTATATGGCTGATGGGCATTCGCCTTTGTCTATAAACAAGCCTAGATAAATTTAAATAATAAAATAGTTATTTATTTATTGGCATAGCGAATATAAAATCTTATTATATTTTTTTTATTGATAATAAGCACTCGTTTGACCACCATCTCACCTGATGGTAAGCGATTGTGTGGTCGAAGGTTTCCACTAGATAAGCGTGCATCACGCTAACCTAGAAGTAACCTATTCACTCTTGACTTAAAGATCCCCAGTCAGTAAAAATACTTAAATTCCAATTTAAAATGTTTAAATAACTTTTTAAAAGCTCTTCAGTGATTTATACTTTTAAATTGAACTTATTGATTTAATGCAATAGTGAAAGTACAGAAAAGCTTTTGACATTAAACTACACATACAAACGTAAGTATTTTCACTGACCATGACAAGTAATATTGAGTCAAAGTTACTATGGACACCTGGCATTGTTCTTTAATCACAATCAGATCGATAGTTTAACGCAAAGAGAACAAACATTAAATTAAAAAAAAAAAATTATTAACAAACATTTTTTTTTTGTTTCTACTTTTGCAAAAAAAAATTATTTGGTAATTTTTATAGTCATATTTTTAATCTTATAAAATGTGGGTAGCGCTAGTAAATATGCTTCTCGTATGAGAAAATGGCGTCGAACTAAAACTGAGAATGAAAAACGATTCTACCTGGAAAGTACATACCGTTACCATTCCACGAAGCCCAAACACAGCTAAGATACATTGTCTTGTTATGGAGTTCCGGTACCTGTCTCTTGGATTCATCATCAGATCTGATAGTAGAATGGTTCTTATTGAACGCAAATGCTTAACTTGTTTTAGAAAATACAAAAATCGCTTTTCGTTTACCTATATTTGAAGAGTTCCCTCGAATTTGCCAAGATTCCATCATCAGATCCCGACTTGGTGACTATGGGACCAATTGAAAAGCATAGCCTTTGGAAAAAAAAAAGAATTTTCCAAATCAGTTCGTTGGCCCCGGTATGTAAAGGGTTATTGAAGGAACACCGTGGATTTTAGTCAGTAAAAGTCTGACAGTCCATCCCACCCTGCCCGGAGTGGGAGGACTTATTTGATAATTTTACCACGTTAAAAAAAAAAAAATGACGGTATTATGCGCGAACAAAAAACGCAATGCAGAGTAAACGAAAAGATCGTCAATGTAGATTTTTTTTTGACTTTTGTTGATTTTTCAGAAACGGCTTGTCCGATTTCGATAAAATTTTCATGGGACCATTTGAAAAGTATACCCTTTTCAAGAAAAAAAGAATTTTTCAAATCGGTTGGCAAGCAACGGAGTTATGCCCGGACAAACATAAAAAAATACAAACATCCGAATTGAGAACCTCCTCCTTTTTTAAAAGTCGGTTAAAAATATAACCGTTCAATGCCACCCGTCTGTTAAAGTTTTCAGAAAACCAGCTGGCGCATACCTTGTAAAATACTATGCATGAATGGGACACTTTGGTCACCTAAACCAAAACATAATCCACATAATCAGTGATTTCATCAGGGAAACCCAGCGCAATCACTAAAATCTATTAAAATGGGTAGCCGAGTTAGTCATACGTCATATCATCATATGTTTAATTGTTCAAACAACCGTGACGAATACAATGAGCTATTTAATGGCATGGTTTGGCGTTCCCTGAATTTGGTTTTCCCATACAGTTAGCACTTACTGGTTCATTCAGGATATATGCTGAACTAGATGAATGCGTGATGCTTTCAGAGGTATGCGTCAAGAATTCATGATTAATACTCATTGATACTGTCGTATCGTTGTCAAGGTATCTAATATAGTGCTGAAAGAGCGCTGATCATGTAGCTCAAGACGCCAATACTAACGATATTTATCTTTTTGTTACCCCACAGATTGTATACCTGTACACTTGATGATTTTATTTCTGCATCAGTGAACGAAGTACGTGTAGTTGATTTTTGGCTATTGCCATCGACTCACTACGAAGAAATTTCTTGATAGCGGTTACTTAAGACTCTTAACAACTTATGGTGTTTCGTACAATTATCATTACAATTCAAGTCTAAATTAAAAAACTTGTTTAATGAGACTTGGCACACATACAGAAGATACTTAGGACTACATTTTAAGTTAAAATTTATTCGAAAAAGAGTTCAGAGGGAACAAGAGGCTGATATTTCACTTTCTACAGAAAACTTAACACTGCTCTATCTTTCTCGATTATTTATTATTATTATTTTATTTATTCGAAATAGGTTCGCGTTTGACCACTATCTCACCTGATGGTAAGTGATGATGTGGTCGAAGATGGAGCACGCTTACCTAGAAGAAACCTATTCACTCTTGACTTAAATACCCCCAGGTTATAGCGATCAGGAAACACAGACTTCGGCAGCAAATTCCACTCCTAAACCGTACGCACAAAGAAAGTATTCGCAAACATTTTGTGCGTATGGGTGGGATGTCCACCATGTAAAGATCGCACACTCCCCGAAATGTAACCGATAGAAAACCGATAGACTAGCATTAACATTTCGTAGAGTGTGCGATGGAATTACACAATCTTATTCCGCCAAGCCCGTTCCATCATCGGACTACAAGACAAATGGCGACGCGCCATCGTTACATGGTGGACATCCCATACATACGCACAAAACGTTTTGGAAATACTTTCATTGTACGTACGGCTAAGGAATGGAATTCCCTGCCGGAGTCTGAGTTTCCAGATAGCTACAAACTAGGGGTCTTTAAATCAAAAGTGAATAGGTTGCTTCTAGGTTAGCGTGCTCCATCTTCGACTACATCATCGCTTACCATCAGGTGAGATGGTGGTGGTGGGGTGGTGGTGATGGTGGCTGAATAAAAAAAAATGTAACCGATAGAAAAACGATAGACTAGCAACTCTTCGTCGATGGTCAAGGCTCTGGAGACATCCGCACTGGGCCTGCGAGCTGGAATACGGCGTATAAATTCCTCTCATAGAGAGAGCCCGTGTCCCAGCAATGGGAACGTTATAGCCATGTGCAAAAACAATTTTAATGAATTCGTTGTACCTACTTAAATCCAAGTTGATGAATCCGAAGTCCATTAATTCTGACTGTTTTTATTTGACTCATTCATTCAACTCGGTCGTTGAATGAGAACGTAACCCGGTTTGTAACGTGATATTTTTTGACGACACTACTGAAATAGAATATTTGGCGACATTACGTAATAAATTACGTTTTCGGATATTTAAATTTGATCAAATATAGTGTTTCAAGGTGCGGTTGGAAAGGGTCGTTATTTGTCTGGATACTGAGGTGCTGCTTTAAAATGGGTAGGCCACACCCGACCAGGGACTTCTTCCAAATGAGTGTATGCTACATCATCATTAAAGTTAAGGTTCAGATAATTTTCTTTAAAATATTTGATTTAGTGCATATTAATTGGTATACAGCGTGGCGATTAGGTTATCACATTAATTGAAACCAGTTACTCTATATTAGGTATTTTATCATATACAATTAAAATAATTTAATAATAAGGAATATTATAGCCGTGAGACCTTTTATTCCATTTTAATATTTCACAACATCATGTATTGCATAAACGTAATCAGCTAACCAATCACTCGGCGCGTCCCAATTTATTTTGTTTGAAAAATGCATTTTTTAAATTTTAGTTAAGTTATTTATTTTATTATTTTAACGGACTGATAGAAAAGAAAGAAAAAGGATTTATTGCCAACAGACAAACGACATGCTACAACAACAACAAACAACTTGTAATACCGGCTGTACAATTTAATGTGATAACCTAATCGCAACCCTGTATATCATTTGATTATTACAATACCAAAAACCTGATGAATTACATATACAATATTTATTTCCATAGCTGTGATACAGAAGTGCTTTAATATATATCATAGAATGGAAAAAGTAATGGAAAAAATTAACGTTAAAAACACGTATTAAAAAAATATTTCCCAAGTTGTACCCACTCGGGAATTATTTTTTTGAGTTCCCAGTAGCCTAAAGGTTAAGGCGTTTCAGGACTATCTGTTCTTGAACAACTTATATATCCAGGCCGATCACTCTCGGGTACGTCCCCGAAATGTGGCGATTTCCAACTTTAAGGAGCATTAGACTGTCCTTAGATCACAATGCTTCATTTTTAGGGCTCCGTAGCCGAATGGAAAAAAACGGAACCCTTATAGATTCGTCACGTCTGTCTGTCTGTCCGGCCTCGCATATGTCACAGCCATTTTATTCTAAAACTATTAGGACTATACTCATGAATCTTGGTAGGTGCATGTATTCTGTTAACCGCTTTCCGATTTTAAGAAAAATATTATTAAAATTAAGGGGGCTCCTCATACATGGAGTTGAAACTGATTTTTATTTTTTTCATGAAACCTATGCGTGTGTGTGTGGTATCTATAGACAGGTCTTTGAAAATTACAGTAGTAAGTATTTTTTATAATGTGTATCGTTTCAAAATATACGCTTCTAAAGTGATAAAACTTGTGTCCCCTCTCTAACTTCCATAATAATAGAGAGAAAAATCTAAATACATATATAAATACTGTAGATCTTAATGTAAACTTTCAACGAAAATTGGTTTGAACAATAAAATTTTAAAAGGTCAGCAGTTTTTGAGATATAGCATATTTTCTAAAACCGCAATCATAACTCTGTAATTCATAAAAACACTATGAAAAACAAAGTTATTTGGCGTAGTTACTACGAAACCCTTCATGGGCGAGTCTGTTAATGAATAACCGTTGCTAGTGAATTTATTTTAGAGAGTTTAATGCTAAAATTATTTTGATAATAAGTAACAGTAACCGTTGCTGACCTTTCATTTAATTAGATCACAAACTTGGTCCGATGAGGGTGATTAATACTTACTAATATTATAAATGCGAAAGTAACTCTGTCTGTCTGTGTGTTACGCAATCACGCCTAAACTGCTGAGCCGATTTTAAGTAAATTTGGTACAGACATAGTCTAGAGCCTGAGAAAGGACATAAGCTGCTTTCTAATGCGAAAAAAGGGCTGTAAGGCGTATAAATAGGGGATGAAAGTTTGTATGGAAATTACGTCATTTTTAAAGCTTGAAACTTATTTTTTAGACTTTTAATTATATATTAATAAATACGACATTCAAATAATGTATGAGTTTTATTTTCAAAATAAAAAAATAAAAATGCTGCCGAAAGTCACTATTCCGCGCGGACGAAGTCGCGGGCACAGCTAGTACTATTATATTTATAATGAGTTAATAGCGAGGCAAAAAAAAACTATTTAAATTGAAATAAAAAGAGTACGTACTAAAGAAGTTAGAATGTCGTTCAGATTATAATTTCTATCTCATATGAGCTATAAGCGTCAATATATATAATATGTAGGGGAAGTATGTACAAAATTATATATGACAGGCCCGTTGGTATAGTGGTCAGTGGCCCTGACTGCTATGCGCAAGGTCGTGGGTTCGATTCCCACCTAGGACAAATGTTTGTGTGATGAGCACGGTCATTTGTTCTTTGTCTGGGTGTAATTTATCTATAATATGTATGTATTTAGAAATATATATGTATGTTTATCAGTTGTCTAGTACCCATACCACAAGCTCTGCTTAGTTTGGGACTAGATGGCGTTGCGTGGAAAGTTGTGGAATATTATTATTATTATTAAAATTACATATGGTTTTGTTTTTGTATCATTACTTTTTATTGGTAGTTCACAGCACATCCATAGCTTACAATAATCAGCTTTGGTCCTTAAATGATCGAAACTCATTATCGTTTTTAGCATAAAATCGACACAAAAAAAGACAAAAAATATTTAACTGAGATCAATCATAATCCACTTTGTCCATATGCTTCGGACAAAATATTGCTAACTGACAAAATGACATACATAGAATAGCTACAAAATTAATGTCATAATTCGCAAATGACACGCTCAGTTCTTCTTGAAACATCAGCGGAAGAAGCGTGAGCCCAAAGCGAGAATTGTAAGTACCGCAACTTCTCTGGGTTTAGATCTTGAATAAAGGTCGTTACAGTAAATGCAAACACAGCCCTCTTCATCGTCATGAGAAATATTAGGAAAATCTTCTTCCTCATCATTTTTTCACATAATTTTTTAGTGGCTTTGCGTTTTTTCTTTGTTGCCCCGAGCTTTGGGCTCCAAAGTTTTATTAGTGCCGAAAACATGCCTGCGAAGAGTTGTTTGAGGAACACCAATTTTTATTGAGGCCAATAACCAGCCCATTTTCTTATCTCGAACTGTCTCGATGGCTTTTTTCATTGATTCCATACCCCCAGATTACCGATAAGTCATTCGTTAATAATTGCATGTCATTTTGGTATCTGTAAAAGTTACCTACCTATAACAGAAAAGCTATGGACAAAATGACATACCTATGCCATTTTGTCCGTTACATATGTATGTCGTTTTGTCCGTAGAGCATTTTAAAACAATAAAATACGTAAATAAATTTACAAAGAACTCTTTTTCCAAAAATTTGTTATTTAATTTGAAGATAAGTGTATGAGGAATGAAGCAAATCCCACATAAATAGATACAATAGCAAAAAAATTGCCATTTGAACAAAAACTTTATCAGTATGAAAAAAACTCGTAACGTGTGAATACCTGTCATCAGCCATGACACCAAGATGAATGAACTGAATGCGTTCAAAATTTAACAGATTATCGAATGCTGTTACGGCCTCGTGGTGCCACTGTCATTTTCGGGTTAAAGTCCGCCAAAATCAAAATAACCCGCCTATGTCGTTTTGCACATATATGTCATTTTGTACGTATTTCCCCTATCATATCCTCTGCTTAGCCTTTTCGAGTCTAACCAGATACAGCTGAGTAATAGTATTTTCCATGTAGTGACCTTATCTGACCTCCACAACCAAGTTTCTGAGTACCACGGAACCCCTTGGCAAGACTGGTGGTACATTTTCTGACTACCCGTAACGACTGCCAAAGATGTACAAATGACAACCGAATCCAACAGCTTAACGTGCTTTCCGAGGCATAGAGAGAGATGTTAAGATGTTTACCCATCCAAGGACCAACCTCGGAAAGCGTTGCTTAACGTTAAAGATAGAGCCGTGTAACCGTTATTATTTATCCACGAGCCCATCGAATATAGGTAAGCAAAACGTATTTCAAGGTAACAAATTGTCTACGTGAAAATGGCACGCGAATCATCTAAGATCAACTGGACGCGCTTGAGTCTATTGAGAAGCGGGTCAAGAGACTCATTGGCAACGATGCACTGGTCGAGTCAAAGCTCCAGAGCCTTGAACACCGACGGCGAGTTGCAAGTCTATCGGTTTTCTATCGGTTACATTTCAGGGAGTGTGCGATGGAATTACACAATCTAATTCCGCCAAGCCCATTCCATCATCGAACTACGAGACAAACGGCGAAGCGCCATCGTTACATGGTGGACATCCCACCCATACGCACAAAACGTTTTGGGAATACCTTCATTGTGCGTACGGCTAAGGAGTGGAATTCCCTGCCGGAGTCTGTGTTTCCCGATAGCTATAACCTAGGAGTCTTTAAGTCCAGAGTGAATAGGTTACTTTTAGGTAAGCGTGCTCCATCTTCGATCACATCATCACTTACCATCAGGTGAGATAGTGGTCAAACGCGAACCTATTTTCAATAAAAAAAAAAAAAAAAAAAAGATGACTTCATTTCTTACCTAGGTGACAAATATTTATGTAATTTGTGACTAAGTGTACCAACAAGAGGCTTGCGTAGAGACTAAAGACCTACTCCTAGTTGCATTCATGTTTAATAGTACCTATTACATCTTCGTTAAAATCTGTTATTGTAATTGCTACGTAATGTCCACTTGGAAGGTACGAGGTTAAAATCCTGTAAATCAGCATGGAATGATGCAACCCATGTAGACAATAGGCTAAATGTAACTTAAACATCCTGATAGATATTGAATAATGGTTTTGATTTGGCTGGGAGCAACTTACAGCCTTCCTTATAACATTGCGGTCAGCCGAAAATTTGAGCAGACTGTATGATAATGGTGGTGTATTTGATTATGTGGGTTAAACTGATTTGTTATCCTTCTATGCCCATTGATAGGGACACACACGAAACATTTTATTCCTGTTTGTCTGCCATAGATTTTTCCATTTAGCTAAATAAATAAACTAATTATTTGGGGGGACAGATGAAGCTTTAAGAAGTGAATAGAGTTTGAACTGTTCCCTCGCTACGAACGTTCTCAGATTTCGTACATTTCCCTAAGAAATAAACAGCCTATGCGTTATTTGAATTTATTGGAAGGGAGTATCAGACTTCTATGCCGCGGTATTGTACATACATAGATCAGTGCAAATCTCTGAAGCTATTTTTGCGTGTTTGAAACACAAATATTTAATGATAAAATAAATTATTTTTTGAACTGGTCTGAAAAGGCTAAGGCCCGTATTACAGAACGAAACTCGAGCACTGATCTCTGTTTAAAACTAGTTTTGAGGCGAGATTTAATTTTAGAATGTTCCTCAAGTATAGATTCATCGATCATAGTTCAGCCGGGTACGGCTTTATTCTAGATCGTTACTCAGTTGTAGATTCATCACCCAAGTATGGTCGACACCACGCTCGAGCAGAGATTTCCTTCTCAGTTAACTATTTGCTTTTCAGTTTATTATTTGATATAAAAATGGTCATTTTTGGCGAATGATGATGAAATCACATTTTATTTTGCTAATTGGTTACAAATAACACTTTTACACGTAATTTTTTGCCATTTTAAGTTACTAGATGAATCCCGTGTTTTCTAACTTAAACAAATTATAACAATGATTTTTTCACCGATGATTTGAACAGAAAAACAGAACTTCAGCGTTCCATGTGAAGGGCCCATACAATTTTGCTAATAATAATTTTAAGAAATGGTATAGATTTTCACAAGATGAAGATTTTTGACAATTTGTAATACTGCCATCTATTGACCAAGATTTGGTAAACCATATGCATTTCTGTTTTGTTTTAACTATAACTTTTTTCCTTTTAATATTTTTATTGATCGTTGTTCCCAAACCATTATTTATTTGAATATTACTTATTATATGATTAATGAGCAATTCAAAACAACACTGTCACAGACATTATTTAGGATCCACTCCGTTCCACGAATAAGTTACTCTTGCTATATTTTTATATGTTAGAAAATATTACCTTAACACCTTTTACCTTCAAGAATTTGCTTTTACAAATTCTTAAAAAATAATTTCTATGGTGAAACCGTGCAATACATATTTTATATTCTTAAAAACTTGGTATTAAAGTAAATTGAATTATTTACGATCATTCGTAGATCGGAACAGCGGAGACGAAGAAAATAAAACGTAAACGAAAACAGACTGATGCATAGACAATTAGATATTCTCTGCTTGAGGCTCGATTTGAATCTGAGTGTAGTTTTATTACCATTCTGGAATAAGACCAATGCTCAAGTGCAGATTCTATATTTAAAATGAGATCGGGCGAATTAAGCTCAAACTGGACTTAAGGAACGTTCTGTAATACGGACCTTAGTCTTTAATGGTGACTTTTTGATTTTGATAAATAGTAAATACATAATCGCTGTAAGAAAGGAATCATTTGTATAAACATTAACACATGAACGCACATACTTTTCAAAGAGTGTAATACAGTGTGTGGTATTTATTTAGTTAAACGACAGTATGATGAGTACCTATATATTTTCTTTTTTCTATTACTCCTACTGTGGGTATATGAGATACGAGCATCATTCTTAAATATGACTGTGTGATTTAGAATCATCCTGTTGCAGGGGAAATGTTGAAATATTACTTTTTGTTACTTATTTTTCATGAATGTTCAACTTATAATGTTTTCAATGATCCAAATGTAGGTGCATGCAGCCTGTGATATATTGAGGAGACAATACTAATAATGTCGTCAACACCGATCATTACATGGGTAAACGAAGTATACACATATCGGTTAACGTTAAAAAATATACACAGCAGTATTAAAAAAATCAGCCAGCAGCCTGTGACAAAATTTATTGAGTAGACAATACTAATAATGTTGTCAACACCGATCATTCCATGGGTAAACGAAGTATACAAATTAATGTCGGTTAACGTCGAAAAAATATATACAGCAGTATTAAAAAAATCGGTTACAGTTAATAAAATAGTTTTTAGTTCTAGTTCATAGGCGTTTGTTGTATTAACATCGGCAGGTTATAATTTTTTTTCCAGTGTAAAGTAATTCACAAATTTTATTATTCACTAACTTCTACTTACGGCTTTGTCGGCTATAAAAATAAAAAGATAAACCTTCAGCAAGAAAAAAAAGTAGTCTATGTCATTATTCTTCAACTATATTCATACGAAATATTATATTAATCCGTTGCTCCGTTTTGACGTGATGGTTGAACAATGACAGTTTCACAATCTTGTGCTCGTTTTAACACGATTGGGCAGAGGACAATGTTTTCGATGGATGTAATTGAGTAGGTTCTTTCAGAGACAGAGGAGCTCGTCGATAAACATTACCCACTGCATGGTCAACTTTCAAGGTTAAGCAACAAATACCGCTTGCACATATCAAAAAACCCCGACTGGGACATTTTTTAAGAAGTGTGACGTAGTTTGTGATTGTATTAGATCAATCTCAGATTCGATACTTACTCGGTGAAACAAGAAAATCACGTCGGCAGCGGCAGGTCTTATTTTTGCCATGCAAGAAGAGATCACAACCATAGGTATCGTTTGCGGTATTGAATTTGTAAGTTTGAATTGCTTTTATTTCTCTCTTTTTAGTTGGCCGGTTTGTTATTTACCCAATTACAAAAGCTTAAATGTCAACTACTTGTAACCTTTTACAAAATATTTCTTTTCCTGATGCAGGGATGTTAATTGTTGAAGAGCTCTCCTGGTATTTTACTATCAGCTCCACTTCGCCATATGCATTGTGACGAGCATACTTATTATTGAGTAATTCCGTTGGCCATCTGTGGTCTTCATCATCAGTTCCACTTCACCAAATGGTATTTTTCGAAAGCAACTGCACAAGTTATTATCAAAAATACTTAAATCGCTATAAGTGTGCCTATAATATTTGAAGAGTTTCCTCGATTTCTCCAGGATTCTATCATCAGAATCTGATTTGATGACAATGGGACCATTTTGAAAGTATACCCATTCTAACTAAAAAATAATTTTCCAAATCGGTCCAGCCGTCTTTGAGTCATTGATGATCATCTATCTATACTTATAATAAATCTGTAGAGAGGTCAATTCTGTACATGAAATATATTTACAAAATAACTATCAGGGGGTGATTAGGGATCGATACTGATACCAAAAATGCAATCAGTAAAATTTTTGTCTGTCTGTCTGTCTGTCTGTCTGTCTGTCTGTCTGTATAACCGTTATAGAAACAAAAACTACTCGACGGATTTTAACGAAACTTGGTACAATTATTTTTCATACTCCTGAGCAGGTTATAGTATACTTTTCATCACGCTACAATCAATAGGAGCAGAGCAGTGAAGGGAAATGTTGGGAAAACGGGAGAAGTTACTCCATTTTTTAAGCTTCCGTCGCGAGTGCAACCTTAATGGTTAAAGCTACACAGAAATCATTTATGACGGAAATGTTCTCCTTAAAATTATACAAAAAATATCCCACGACAGCATATTTCTATCTTTTATGGTTGACTCACAATAACACGTGTGACTCCCGATAGCTTAGCAGTTCGAAGCTTTCTGATTATTATTCTGCTCCGAAATTTAAAACCACTACAACTTTGCAATGGAACTCGGCTAAAAGTAACCCAGTTGCAACAAAATATAATCGAGGCTCAAATTTTAACAGGTTGCGGTGCAGGAGAAACCGTCTTTATTCCCAGAATTCCCATAATCTATCTTCTATACTTATAATAAATCTGTAGAGAGGTCAATTCTGTACATGAAATATATTTACAAAATAACTATCAGGGGGTGATTAGGGATCGATACTGATACCAAAAATGCAATCTGTAAAATTTTTAACTGTCTGTCTGTCTGTCTGTATAACCGTTATAGAAACAAAAACTACTCGACGGATTTTCACGAAACTTGGTACAATTATTTTTCATACTCCTGAGCTGGTTATAGTATACTTTTCATCACGCTACCATCAATAGGAGCAAAGCAGTGAAGGGAAATGTTGGGAAAACGGGATAAGTTACTCCATTTTTTAAGCTTTCGTCGCGTGTGCAACCTTAATTGTTAAAGCTACACAGAAATCATTTCATGACGGAAATGTTCTCCTTAAAATTATGTAAAAAATATCCCACGACAGCATATGTCTATCTTTTATGGTTGACTCACAATAACACGTGTAACTCCCGATAGCTTAGCGGTTCGAAGCTTTTTACAATATTTGTCTACTCTTACGTTTATAACACTCTCAGTCACCCCTAATTGAAAAAGTTAACATTATTAACTATTCCATAAAAAATAATCATATAAATCGGTATAGAAACACCAAAGTTATACATGAAATACGCTAATAATAATAGCCATCGCGCGTGAATACTGTATCATGCTATAAGGATAATTTTTGAGAATCGGTCGCCGCGCTCGACGCGTCTAGCGGGCGAAAGTATAAAATTTCGTTCTATAGGTACTTAAGCCTCATGTGAACGTGATCTAAACAATATTACCAATACATTAACTTAATAACACACAAGGAGTTACACGCTGACGGAGTCGCGGGCACAGCTATTAACAATAATATTGTGAGGTTCCGTATTGCGATATTTTTCAACAGTATTAGAGATTGACATATTATATTTCCCTACTAAATTAAGAAAGTTAATCTGTCTGTTACATCAAAATCACTGAACCGTGAGGAAGGACATAGGCTACTTTTTTTTTTACGAAAAACGACGGAAACGCGGACGAAGTCGCGGGCAACAGCTATCTATACTAATAATATAAGGCTGAAGAGTTTGTTTAAACGCGATAATCTCAGGAACTATTGGTTCGAATTGAAAAATTATTTTTTAATTAAATAGTCAATTTATAGAGAAAGGCTATATATCATTACTCCAAGGCCGATAGGAGCGGAACGCCAATGAAGATTGCTTCAAAATCGGGGTTAAATTTAACGTTAGCCCAAAGTAACTATTCCACGCGGACGAAGTCGCGGGCAAAAGCTAGTACTTATAATAAATCTGTAGAGAGGTCAATTCTGTACATGAAATATATTTACAAAATAACTATCAGGGGGTGATTAGGGATCGATACTGATGCCAAAAATGCAATCAGTAAAATTTTTGTCTGTCTGTCTGTCTGTCTGTCTGTCCGTCTGTCTGTATAACCGTTATAGAAACAAAAACTACTTGACGGATTTTAACGAAAATTGGTACAATTATTTTTCACACTCCTGAGCTGGTTATAGTATACTTTTCATCACGCTACAATCAATAGGAGCAGAGCAGTGAAGGGAAATGCTGGGAAAACGGAAGAAGTTACTCCATTTTTTAAGCTTCCGTCGCGAGTGCAACCTTAATGGTTAAAGCTACACAGAAACCATTTATGATGGAAATGTTCTCCTTAAAATTATATAAAAAATATCCCACGACAGCATATATCTATCTTTTATGGTTGACTCACAATAACACGTGTAACTCCCGATAGCTTAGCAGTTCGAAGCTTTCTGATTATTATTCTGCTCCGAAATTTAAAACCACCACAACTTTGCAATGGAACTCGGCTAAGAGTAACCCAGTTGCAACAAAATATTATCGAGGCTCAAATTTTAACAGGTTGCCACCGCAACCGTCTTTATTCCCAGAAAAAAATCCAATTTAAAAGAACGCAATTCCCAGTATCGTTGTGTTATGCAATGACAATTAATAAGGCTCAAGGGCAGACTTTTCGTGTTGCTGGAATAGATCTCGGTGTCAGTTGTTTCTCGCATGGTCAGTTGTACGTCGCTCTTTCCCGGGTTAGCAGTTCTAGAAATCTTTATGTTCACGTGCCGGACGGGTCAACTTTCAACATAGTTTACCCGGAAGCTTTGCGCTGAAGTATTTTCGTTCTATAGGTACTTAAGCCTCATGTGAACGTGATCTAAATAAATAATATGACCAATACATTAACTTAATAACACACAAGGAGTTACACGTTGACGGAGTCGCGGGCACTGCTATTAACAATAATATTGTGCGGTTCGGTATTGCGATATTTTTCAACAGTATTATAGATTGACATATTATATTTCCCTACTAAATTACGAAAGTTAATCTGTCTGTTACATCAAAATCACTAAACCGTGAGGAAGGACATAGGCTACTTATTTTTACGAAAAACGACGGAAACGTGGACGAAGTCGCGGGCAACAGCTATCTATCCTAATAATATAAGGCTGAAGAGTTTGTTTGTTTGTTTGGACGCGATAATCTCAGGAACTACTGGTTCGAATTGAGAAATTATTTTTTAATTAAATAGTCAATTTATAGAGAAAGGCTATAGGCTATATATCATTACGCTAAGGCCAATAGGAGCGGAGCGCCAATGAAGAATGCTTCAAAATCGGGGTTAAATTTAACGTTAGCCCAAAGTAACTATTCCACGCGGACGAAGTCACGGGCAAAAGCTAGTACATAATAAATAAATATACATACGCGTCGAATTGATAACGTCCTCACTTTTTAAAAGTCGGTTAAAAAGGAGTGTAGTAAGCTATATGTATGCGAGGAGTTCCTGGCTCAATAATTAGAATGCAACGCTTGTCGTCCGATAATGGGTGATTATTTTTTTCGTTTAACCACCATCTCACCTGATGGTAAGTAATGATGTGGTCGAAGATGGAGCACGCTTGCCTAGAAGTAACCTAACATCTTAGTATCTTAACACGTTTGCTGACAGTACGTCGTTAGGCGGGAAATTAAAATAGTGCGTTATGACATTACGTCGAGGGACGGGCCACTTATTATTAAGAGTACGTCGTGGAAAATTCTACTGTCGTAATGTGGTGTCAGGGTAAGTGCTCACTGTCAGCGAACATGTTAACATAATTATCGATATTCCCACATATGATGCGTCGGCAAACACGTTAAGTCGTTGATACCGGCTCTCATTTGTAAATCTTTGATAATGTAGTTACGCATAGTCAGAAAGCAGAGAATCTGTCACAAGTTTTGCCATGAGGTATCATGGTACCTACCCAGTTATTGGGTTGTGAAGGTTGGATAGGTAGTTGTTCCATATTAAACACTAGTACTAAGCTGTATGCGGATAGCCTGAAAGCTAACCCTAATATAGTTGGAGAGTTAGTCATTTAACAGACCAGCTATATTGACAAAAAAAACTTTTTCTTGTTATAATTTTATTTTACCACTTTGTTGGCGTAATCACTATGTATATCCATGCCAAATTTCAGCGTTCTAGTACCAATAGTTTCAGAGCTAAGTTGTGGACAGACGGTAGGACAGTCGGATGGACAGGCGAAAGGATAGACTGACATAGCGACTACTAATCCTAAAAAAGTAAATGCATTTCTACTTCTAATTCTAAGTTGAGCTATCGTTATTTGAAAAATATTGCCACTGTCTGGACAGGCCCTATCAAATACGTATCAATTTTTCTTCATAAGACCGCCTCAGACAAGGTGCTCAAGTGTTTTGACCAGTACTGATTATTTAGCCTTCAAAAGACACTGAACTCTGAGCGTGTTTCGATGTTTCTTCTTAGGGTAGTCGATTGGGATTAGGCAACACCGACCTCATCTATTTTAACATCAGGTGAGATGGCGGTTAAACGCAAAGCCTAAAATCAATAAAAAAATTAAATCTACGAAAAAATTATGTGTAAAAGTGTTATTAAATAACCAATTTGAAAAATAAATAAATTTATTAATTTCTTCTTGGTTCCAAATATGTCGTGACGTCACAAAACAGGACGCAAACTCAAACTCAAAATATTTTATTTCACGTAGACCTACAACTAACAAAACGTCAAAAGTTAATGCCCGGTCAACTGGGAATCTTCTAGCGTATGCCATTCATATCTGGAGTGAGGCCATTGAGAGGCAAGGGGAAGCACTTGCTGTTTCCCTTGACATCTCCAAGGCTTTTGACAGGGTCTGGCACGATAGCCTTATTGCTAAGCTTCCTTCTTACGGGTTACCCACTCAACTTTGCGTTTGGATTGAAGACTTCCTGAGGGATCGGTCCATTCGAGTGGTCATTGATGGCTGCTCGTCTGGCCAATTGGCAATTCATGCCGGGGTCCCTCAGTGGTCTGTTCTCTCAGCAACTTTATTCTTGCTGCACATTAACGATCTGCTAATGCCCGGTACCTTTGGGTATGCAGACGACAGCACAGTTTCTGAGAGATATGTGGCCAGCGCGCGAGCTGGTGGGTCACAGATCCGGTCTCTCCGTGAGGACATGGTCGGGCGCTTGAACTTGACCTTGAAGGCTGTCTCCAAATGGGGCGATGCCAACCTGGTCAAGTTTAATGCAGCTAAGACCCAGGCGTGTCTCTTCTCCGCAAAAAGGAGCCAATTTGAACCGGCTCCTACTTTCCGAGGTGTAACTGTGCCCATAACCGACCGTATCGAGCTTCTGGGGGTAACATTAACTTCTACCCTCAATTTTGGCCCGTTTATCGAGGCTAAGGCTCAACTAGCATCAAAAAAGTTGGGAATCCTAGCAAAGGTGAGACGGTACTTCACACCCGAACAGTTGCTCAATCTCTATCAAGCCCAGGTTCGGTCGTGTATGGAGTACTGCTCTCATCTTTGGGAGGGATCTGCTAAATACCAACTGGACGCGCTTGAGTCTATCGAGAAGCGGGCCAAAAGACTCATTGGCAACGATGCACTGGTCGAATCAAAGCTCCAGAACCTTGAACATCGAAGACGAGTTGCAAGTCTATCGGTTTTCTATCGGTTACATTTCGGGGAGTGTGCGATGGAATTACACAATCTAATTCCACCAAGCCCGTTCCATCATCGGACTACGAGACAAACGGCGAAGCGCTATCGTTACATGGTGGACATCCCACCCATACGTACCAAACGTTTTGGGAATACCTTCATTGTGCGTATGGCTAAGGAGTGGAATTCCCTGCCGGAGTCTGTGTTTCCCGATAGCTATAACCTAGGAGTCTTTAAGTCAAGAGTGAATAGGTTACTTTTAGGTAAGCGTGCTCCATCTTCGACCACATCATCACTTACCATCAGGTGAGATGGTGGTCAAACGCGAACCTATTCTAAATAAAAATAAAAAAAATGCACGGTTCGAATTTGGTCGTTTTCTATGGAGAAAAACCGGTAAGAAACTCCACAGTTACTCTTTTGTTTGCGCATAACTTTAGTCACGAATCTGAAACTACCACTGTCAAATCAATTAACAAGAACTGATGACTGGCTTACCAATACGAAAAGTCCTATTTTCGTCGTGATTTAAAAACCGCGGAGTAAAGGGTACCTATATCCTTTTACGGTTACTCGTAACAACAATGACGGTAGAGACAACGTCACAAATGACTGCAGCTTCCATTACGGAGCAAAAAGGCTAGGTTCTGTACCCATTCTCTTTATCTCAGAAAACATTTGTCTGGTACGTCATGGGTTTGCGTTGCACTTTAGACCGATCAGTTCCTATGAATAAAATGTTCAAGATTTTGCGAAATCTGATTCATAACACCCGAATTTTAGACTAACGTAAATACTTCGGTGTGCTTTAAGGAAAACGTAATTGTTAGCCACCGTTACTATGTAATTAAATAATTGAACTTAATTGATGTTATGTTATATTTCCTTGTGTTAAGGAAAGTTTTAATAAAATATGTCGTCCGAATGGAAAGGTATTTAAGGTAAATATCACTCACATCCACATAAGGAATGGAATTTAGGATTAAGAAAAAGGAAAGTCAATAAAAAGTA
Source organism: Tholera decimalis (assembly GCA_943138885.2). Taxonomy (NCBI): domain Eukaryota; kingdom Metazoa; phylum Arthropoda; class Insecta; order Lepidoptera; family Noctuidae; genus Tholera; species Tholera decimalis. The sequence goes on from OW964563.2 coordinate 12,592,864, forward strand.
TTTTTTTTTAATTTTGCCCAATTCGATTATATAGGATGTCTATTATAATCATACTTAGCTATAACCCTAAAATAACACGTAATTTGAAGAGCTAAATAATAACAGCTACATGAGTCGATCTTCACGGTCAAGCAACGCTCCGAGGTCAAGGTCAAAGTCAAAAGTTTTTTTTATTGTGAGCCATTGGTTACAGGGTTGTTATTAGTTTATTATGTGCGTTCGCACTGATACACCATATTAGGCATGCAATAGTTGGAAACAAAGCAACTATAAAAAAACTATAACATATTAGTTCAATAATGTCCTTACTTTGGTATTGTTCGTCAGATCGTTGAGCTCCTTAACTCCTTAAGTTCTAAGTTGAGCTACACGATAACTGACAAATGCTTGCACTGTCTGGACAGGTCCACTCAAATCTGTATGGTTATTTCCTCAAAGAGCACCAAAGACATGAACCTACATGTTTGTCATATGATTGGACCAAAACAAATTGTATGGACTTTAAAAGAGACGTTGACCTCTGAGTTTGTTTCGGTGTTTCTTCTCAGAGTAGTCAGTTAGGAAACACCGGCCTCATCTAGCTAAACTAAACTAAACTTAACACGCAAAAAACATGACGTGTAAAAGCGTTATTTATAACCAATTTACAAAATAAATATTTCATTTCATTTCATTTCAATAACATTTCAATCGGTGTCCGTAGGTCCGTAGTCCGAAGGAAACTCGATATGTTATGATGGTCACCTCCAGGAGTTTCCTCCAGGACTCGGAAAGCACGTTATACCGTTGGTCCCGACTATCATTTAAACCTCCAAATTTTCCCAATCAACCTTGAACCTAATTTCTTTAACCATAAAGTCAAAAATCTATTAAAGAAATTTGACAGATTGTTGTAGCTTGATGTGCTGGCGTCTGTACATCATTTGCAGTCATTACGGGAAGTCAGAAGCCAGAAATGTGGCACTTTTCTCTCGCCAAAGGGTATTGTGTTATCCAGCTACTGGAGTGGAGATCAGATAAACAGTCTCTCCAAGTATAACACCAGTGCTCAACTGCAGTCGGGAAGTCTGGAAGCCATCCCCAACTTAGTTGATAAAAGGCAGATGTGATACAAGAGTTTCATTTTCGTCAACCTACGTGCGGAACTCTTCGGAAATACGAAGAAGGCTGACCCACAAGTAAATTTAACTAACGTTGATTATCACTAGATCACACGATTCGATACATCATTTTATCCTATTTTATTCCTAATGCGGTAGGAACACTCTTAGCATTCCCAAGCAGACCTTTCTAACAAGTGTCATTAGTCAAGCATGCAATAAGTAAAAGGCGGTATTTCACCTCCCCTGATTCATCGGAGGCTGTGTCAATGTAGACTTTCAACCGCAAACCGTTCAGATGAGCCCCATCTACTAAGGGTCCAAGAATGTCCTAAATTAGTCAGAGCAGGGAATTCCAAAACTCGCAAAAATACATATTTTGAGAGTAACACATAATGCCTTATTAGACCCTGAAGAGTTTTGACTAACATTATTTGCACGCTCACACGACTGACATATCCAACATATTCTGACCTGTTTTTTACCGAACGTCTATATAGAGCGAGGTCTGAATGTTAAGCTGTGTACACAAATTTACCATGTTGTGTGTGTGAACAATTTTTGAACGGATATGAAAGTTCATTACAGCATTCTTTCATAATTTGGTTACTTTTTCTTTGGGTTTTCCTTGTACCCCATTAAGGTCATGTCCTTAATAAAACCCCATATTTCTCTACTTGGAAAGTTTATAGAAATATGAAACTAGGTGTGTCAAGGAAATAATTATCCGTAATAAAAAATAAATTGTCATTATAAACCATAGCTACATTCAGAAATAGATTGTCTGCGAGCTCTGGGTTTTTGTTTAAAGTCGAGTGTACTTTTAACATTGGTATAGTGACATTTTGCACTTACTCTTAGTGATAAGTCCTGTACCTACCGGTACAGGACTTGTCACTTAACCTACATCGAATTTCAGGGTCTTAAAATCATGTGCGACAGTAAGCAACTTCGACATCATTTCGTTAATCTTCCTTGTCGTGATCTCTTTCATCCGGTTGCTGGTTTTAAACCTGCAACTGCCTCTTAAAAGTTAGTAAAATTCTCCTACATAAGTAGTTCAAACCACCACCACCTTAACCAGCTTATAACATTTCCACTGCCGGCCACCACGAGGACCCAGAGCGTGTCGGTTTCCTCACAATACTTTTGCTTTACCAGTTAAAGAGCTTTAGTGATGGTAACATTAGTGGTTTGAACCCATGCTGATATTGATTTCTATGTTTTCAAATTTTCACTATAACAGTTTTCTTCCCATACCTAAGTCAAACGATTTACGAAATAGGCGAAGCAGTTAGATCCCGTTATATTTTTAATACATGTGTCAGTCATTCGGTGATCGACCAAAATCAACTATGAATATGTGCGTGTGATTAGCCACGTGGTGATTGCATGAGCTAGGAAGCTATGTTTAAAGCATTTCATAACATTTCGCGTAACATAACATTCGGTGATTCATTAGAAAGCGACCTTCACATTCACTAAGCGGCCGAGCAAACATACAAAAACAAATAATAATTTTAACATTACGCGTGACTCAGATTTGATTTGATCTGAATACGGTTTCATTGGCACAGGTTTTAATTGGCTTAACAATGATATCATTAGAAAAGCATTTACGATGATATGAACTAAATAAATATGTCGACGTGTTTGTAGATACTGCGTTGCATTTTTAGATATAATGTCTCCTTGTACCACTAGCCTTAAAACGCCGATATAATGATAGATTTTCTGCCGGTGTCCACATGTCAAGTACAGTTTTAGATCGGACGTAGGAGTAAATAATATGAGGGCGACGACGGTCTTACTAACACATACTGGTTGAATAAATAATTTGAAAGGTACGCCTCCGTCTAAAAGTGTGTTTTTAATCACGTTTTATCAAAGGGAAAGTATAACAGTAATAAGTAGCTTTAGTAACATTTGGGGTACTGTCGTTACGCGTACAGCTAAGGAGTCGAATTCCTTGCAAGAGTCTGTATTTCTTAATACATTCTAGGGGTCTATAAATCAAAAGAAAATAGGTTACTTCTAGGCTCCATGGTCGATCAAATCCTCATGTTTAGAATATTTAAAGAATCAAACGATTTCCCACGAACGTGTTTTTTTTTAAAATTACCCATTTTTTAGTTATCACATTAGCTACGAATATTACAGATCACACACATATATTTAAACTTTTAGTATTAAGTTTTAGTAAACAAGCGTATAGAATTGGCCTGAAGCCAGGAAGTCGATTTTTAATGATGTGGTGAAATAAGTTTTTATTCAATTATGTATCAAGTGATGGGGTCAATGCACCTATTGTAATGCCTTGAGGTAATTACTTCATTATTGTGCATTGATAACTTATTATTATCTCATGACGTCTTTAGAGTAGAAAAAAGCATGCCTACAGGATCTGGGTATATTAAAACTTTATATTTTTGTATATAAAAATACGGTGTCTAAGAATAGGACTTCTGTCTGGTACGTGATAAGCCAACAGAGCTTGTTAACAAACAAAATTAATTTGCGTAGTATTGAATTGACTGTAGTGTGATCCCAGCTAGAATAATATTATCATTAGTAGTAATTGAACAACATTTAGTTGTTACCTATAAAATTGACATTATATTTTCAAGCTATTGGCATTATAGATTGAAATATTTTTACTTGCGTGGCTAAACGAATCATTTCGACGTATGTTCTCAAATTAAAATATAATGAGCTTTTTCTTGAATTATACACAAAAAGGTTATAAACATAGTATTACTTAAAAAACAAAAGCCCAAGAAATACTTTAAATAAATGTTAGTAAAAAGATGCTATCTGAAAGTACTGATCGGCTAACAATTTTTGTTAAAAATTTAAGTTCTATTGGATTACTTTCCATCCCATAAAATCACAGAAAAACTGTGCCACGAGCCACGGAAAAGAGCGGTATCCTAAACGGAGATGAGGCATCAGTTTTCAAAGAACTCTGAGATGATTTAGTCCATGGCAAATCCTAGTACGACGAAGACTTCATGGGAACACCATGTGCTCGTTTTTCTTAAGTCGCGAACAATGCGTCATCTGGACCAATTTTGATGACGTACTACCAAAAAATTCAACCAATTTTTTGACCTTTTATTGTGGACCGGGGATTTCATTTCAGATAGGTATCGCTATAGTTTTCATGGAACGGAACTGAATAGAATAACTTCGTGAACGAAAGTTTTTGCTTATTATTTGCGTCATTGGTTGCTTTAGCTCTGGGTGTCCCAGATCGTGACACTTCGTGATACTTCGTGAGCATTCGTGCTACAATGACGTCATTGTTGATACGATTCGCTAAGTAATGTCTAGTAATGACTTGCGAATATTATTATTAACCTTAACGGATGTGTGATCATTTTTTTTTTGTAAACTTGGATACAAAATTATCGTTGTTTGTTCAACCTATAATGCATGTTTGCGTCTCTTAGAAAATCTGTTAATGGCGTCATAAGTTCTGATAAACTGTTAGGAAGTACATGCGACCCTGCACAATTTATACTGAAAATACTTTTCCGTCTTGCATATGTTCTTATACATGGTTGCAACCGCAGAATTTTCCGACCCATTTTTTTCGAAGTAAGACATTAGATCCTGACCAAGATATTATATAGAATAGCTAGTGCAGTTGACTGTACGTCATTTTATAAGAAAATACCTGTTCCTGTCGATATGTTAGTAGTATATTTGTAGTGAAAATAACTACATTGTCTATCCCTCTTCTTTCGTGTGGGTAGTCAGGTCTAACGACCCCATACACCCTAGTGTCAGAGTTTCTAGACCGCCTCAAGGGCCTCTGACGTGGTCTATTTTGACGACCGCCATTTGGCGACCGGGAGGTCGCCAAACCACCGGCTTATACGTGCCTTCCAAAGCACGGAACCATATTTTTATCAAACAATCAGGTGATTCAGGCCTGCAATATCCTAGCCAAAATGGAAACAACTTTATAAAGTATGCTTCCCGCGGAAATCGAACCCACGACCACCGGGTCACAAGGCAAACGCCTAAACCACTCGACCACGGAAGCAGTTACATTTTTTATTGTTACGCTGTCTATTTATGTTATGTGATGACCCCTGCTTCGATATTTTTATCTTTATACAACGTGTAATTTAAAGGGTATATACATACCAAGTGCATGGCTTCTTTGGATGATAACAAACGACATGGCAAGGGTTTTGTAATCCTAAGTCTACGTGTGTAGAACTTATTTGACAAAGACCGAATTTTTCAAATTAAGAAGAACGAAGAGAATTATCGTGTTATTGGCAAGTGACGTGGAAAGTTATTGGCCCTCGTAGTGCTGTGACACGTTTGTTATGATTGGTATTCAAGAAAAATATGAGACCGATAATTTGGTATCAATTCGTTGAGTCAGTTATTTTGAGCTGAAAATGTGCATAGAGACTCCATACCAGATGTTGTCTTCAGCCCTTTTGGATAGATATGGGGTTTCCGTTACACATTGTATAATCGAAAAACATTTTTTTTTTTTTTTTTTTTTTTTTTTTAGGTAGGGCCACTTGTAGATCAGCACACTAAGGCTGTGAGTCTACTTAACCGGACTTTCCTGTGGTGACCTCTAATAATTTAAAGGCCCCCAGCCAGGGCTTACAAACTAAAATATACTTAAAAACTAATGACCGCACGCTAAGGGCACTCCCTGTGGAGTACGGGCCTCGGCATAGCGGGGTCATTTTGGGAGGGCAGCAAAGGGACAGGCTGGGTCATATTATTTTCGGGAGTATTTATTGCTACTGGCTCAGCATCGCGGGCTGGCTCGTTTGGCAAAGGTCGGGGAGGATTTTCATTACAGGTACGCGGACGTCGCGATGGGCCTCGTCGGCGAGGCCGGAATAAGGAACGCGTTCTGTATATGTGTTTTCTAAGAGTGCTGGTTTCCCTACTGCTCTCTTGTCGGATGGTGGTGGGGTCGTCAGGCTCGTCTAGGATGATACGCGGGTGACGAACCCGAGAAATCTTGGAGGGTCTGTATCGGGCGGCCGATACGATCAGGGGGTTAGTGTGGGTCTCAGCAGAGGTGAAGTAACGCACTGACATGCGTTTCAACACTTGCTTTATGGTCGGGAGTTTGAGGTCTACGTGGAGATCCTCGTTCCTACAGAACCAGGGCGCGCCCGTGGCCTTTCGGAGAAAACGGTTCTGAACGACTTGCATCCTATGGATCTGGTTGGGACTGGCATGAGCAAACACCGGACAGGCATACGTCATGATAGGACGTATGCATGTCGTGTATATTCGGATTTTACATTTAAGGGAGAGCTTGCTGTGTTTATTCAGCAGGGCGTGGAGCCTACCGAGAGCGAAAGCGGCTCGCGAGCGAACCGACTTTATGTGCTCACTGAAGTTGAGGAACTGGTCGAGGATCACACCTAAGTATTTGGCTCGCTTCTCCCAAGGGATTGGCTTACCGAACATAGTGATCGGGCGTGGGGGGGTGAACTTTTTATGCTGGCGAGCCCTGCGAAACAGGACTGCTTGACTTTTGTCGGGATTTACCTCAATCCTCCATTTCCTAAACCAATCGCCTAGTGCGTTGGCTGAGGTCTGGAGGGTATGAGCGATGCTAACGGGATTATGTCCCGAGTAGTAGATGGCCGTGTCGTCGGCAAACAGGGATAACTCTACTGGGGGCTTTTTGGGGATGTCGCTAGTGAATAGCGTGAAGAGTGGGGGGGAGAGCACGGCGCCCTGAGGGACGCCGGCTCTGATAGGGCGGGGAGTGGAAAGCGCTCCTTCGATACGATATCTGAAGGAGCGGTTCGACAGGAAGTCTCGAATGATGAGCACGAGACGGTCCGGCACACCTAGTTGGTAAAGCTTGTAAATTAAGCCATTGTGCCAGACTTTGTCGAAAGCCTTCGCTATATCAAAGAATAGGGCCCCCGTCACCAGACCGCGTTGAAAGCGGCCGCTAATGTGCTCTACGATGCGGTGGGCTTGGTGGACACTGGAATGATGGGCTCTAAAGCCAAACTGTTCGTTAGGGATTAGGCTCTTGGCCTCGACAAAGTCCTTGAGCCGATTAAGAATAATCCGCTCGTAGACCTTGCCGAGGGCGCTGAGCAGACTAATGGGTCTATAGCTAGTCGGGAGGTTCTTGGGCTTTTTGGGTTTTGGGATACCTATCACTATAGCCTCTTTCCAAGCTTGTGGAAACAAGTTGTTGGACAAGGCGCCATTGAAGATGGCAGTCAGTAGGACTATTATCGTACGTGGGAGGAGTTTAAGTGCCCTAGTGGTCAGTCTGTCAGTCCCGGGAGCTTTCCTAGGTTTGAGTTTCTTGATGATCTCCTCCACCTCGTCCTCCGTGACGGGGGGGAGGGGAGCATCAGGGTCCTCGACAGGGGGTAGGGCAGATCTACGTTCGACCTCAGCATCCACGTGGGCAAGGTGGGCTGGGTCGACTGGTTGGGAGCTGGGAGAGCACTGTGCCTCCAGGCTGTCGGCTAGGCATTCGGCTTTGTCTTCGTCGTCGAAGGCAATGCTTTTGTCCGGGCGGATAAGGGGAGGCATTGAGGCAACCTCAGTGGCGCGCATATTCCGCTGAAGTTGCCAGAAGGCATGGTGGGTGGGTTCCAGTTCGCTCAGGGTCTTGTCCCAGCCGGCTTCACGCCACTCTCTGATGCTGTTACTTACTTTGCGCTGTAAGTACCGCATGAAAGTTTTGTTATTCTGGCAGGGGAAAGATCTGTAGGCACGGACTGCTGCGTTCTTCTCAGTCAGCAGGGCCCGTACATCGTCCGGGAGTTTCCGGCGCCAGTGCTCTGACACCGGAATCTCCTTTGAACAGTCGTTCAAGACAGATTGTACGTGCTCCGTGAGTGAGTCGATCGCAGCCGTCGTGTCGGCGGCGGACTGGATGTGGTCGGGGATCTTGTCCAGGTGAGGAGACGTGTTGGATTTCAGCAATTCGCCTACTTTCCTCCAGTCAGTGATCACCTGTGTGGGAGGGGGGCGGTTAGGGTCATAGGGACCCGATCTCGGAGTTAACTCCAAGATCACCGGTCTATGGTCAGAGTCAAGTTCGTCTACCGTCTCTAAAGAGTGCAAACGTAAGTTCACATTCTTCAGGAGGGCAATGTCGAGTACGTCGGGCAAGTGGGATGGCTCGAACGGATAATGAGTAGGCCGCATAGGACCTATGATATCTATGTGGAGAGGTGTGCAAAGGTCGTATAGTACCTTCCCACGGGGGTTGGTAATACGACTACACCATGCGGGATGTTTGGCATTGAGATCCCCCGCTATAAGGACGGAGTCACTCATGTCAAGAAGGGCTGTAAGGTCGCTTCGTAGTGAGGCGTTTATCGAAGAATTTGAATCTACGTCGCTGTGCGGTGGGAGATACGCGGATACTATTGTGATAGAGGGATGGCCCGTCATGCCTAGCCGGCAAACGGATACCTCTAAGTGGGCAAGGGGCGGCGGATCCATAGGGATGCAGTGCAGGGAGTTCCTATAATATATTAGAGTGCCACCTCTGTGGCATCTAGTCCTATCGTTCCTAACTAGCCGGTAGTTGGCTACCTTGGGATCCCTAAGGTGGGGTTTGAGGAAGGTCTCTTGGACCAGAAGGATGTCGAGACTATGATCGCGAAGGAAAGTCGCGATCTCGTCCCGTTGATTAGTGATGCCATTGGCATTGAAGTAACCTAGCTTTAGGGATCGGGGCTTTAGTCTCTTACTAGCCGTGTTATACATTATGGCTGTTTAAAAAGGTTATCAAAATGACTTTTGACATCGGGATACTGATGGTATACCCGAATCAGGGAGTTGATGCTAGTGCAGGCCACGACCTCCTTTGCCATTTGGATGGCGCGGGCGGACTGGAAGAAACTGAAGGTATTTCCAAGGATGAGGAACGCATCGAGTTCCGGCTCTACCGAGCGAGGGAGTGACTGGGGAGGAGGTGGGGGCTGAGAAGCCACAACAACCGGAGCGGAGGGCATGATGGGTTGATCCATCAGCCCAGGGACTTTCGGCCTTAGTGCCGGGAAGTTTTGGGCGTGATTCGCCGCCGTCCAAGGAGTTGGACGCTGGGGACTGAGGGTCTGGGGGAGCTCAGACGAGAGTGTAGGACACTCTCGTCCCTGGCGTGCGCTAGCGCGCGTTGCCAGTTTAGGGGCGGAGGTTTTCGGGGCTTTCGGACAGCCTCGGTAGTTGGCGGGGTGGCCGGATTGCCCGCACAGCACGCAGCTGGGCGGGTCTGGGCACTGGGACCTATCTTTTGGGCGACTGCACTCCGCGGTGCCGTGATCGCCCAGGCACTTTACGCACCGGGGTTTGCCGAAGCAATTCCGTTGCGCGTGCCCATACAACTGGCAACGGTGGCATTGGCCTACCGTGCCACTCTTGTGTGGCTTCTCAATTAGGATTCCTGAAAGACTGCATACAGTCTTCAGCGCAAAGATGGGGTGGGGACCTTCGGAGACGGGGTGGCAGATGACGAGGACGTTGTTAGACGCCCTGCCACCTCTGCCGTGCATACGGTGCACCTCAATCACCGGGATGTTCTGTGACTCTAGGTCGCAGACGATCTCGGTGGTGGGGATCTCACTGGGGATCCGGCAGAGGACCACCCGAACGGGCTTGCTCTCATGGAGCGTATAAGTGTGGTGGGGGATATTTCGAGCCTTGAGTAGCTTCGAAAGCGCGCGGTGGTCGTTAGCTGTCGCTAACCCTACTTTTATGCCGTTCTGAACGGCGCGGGCATTCGTGTAGGCGATGCGTTGCTCGCCACACGCTTTGGACACGTTTGTCCAAGCCCCCTTATCATGTATGTCGAAAAACATTCCACTTTTATTTCTCTTATAGTTAGAGGAGCTCGTGGCTAAATAAAAGTAGCTGTAAGGTAAAGCAATACTTGCCGAGGTCAGTCCATGGATGGGTGTCCATGTTAACACATCAAGATTTCTCGGTGTCTCGGAAAGCTGGTCACAGCTGTCATTTGTACTTTATTGTCAGTCGTTTTCGACTACCCAGCCAGGGTATCGTGTTTCCCAGCTACTGGAATGTGGAGGACGAATAGACAGTCTCTCCATAAAATACTGTTACTCAACTGCGTCCAGTTAGACTGGAAGCGCACCTTAACATACTTTTTTTTATGGATGTTAAAATCATCGAATGACTTCCCACGCTCTGGGTTAAGCGGAAGGGTGTGTCAGACTTCTACTGACTAAAAACCCACCCTGTTCCTTCAGCTGCCCTTAAGTTCCGGAGCTGTGGCATCCTGTTAGAACATTTCCACAACCCCGGCGGGTAATAGCCTTATGAAGCCCCGTCACTGTTGCTGACAGCTCTTTGAGGCGCGCGTGGAACACGACACGCCGCCGACCCGGGCCTGGTCCTTACCGGACGGTGAGCTACCCCTGCTGGCTATCCAAAAGCCCGCGCCTACGACGGCCGGAGATCGGCTCACGATCCCCGACGCCCGGGGCGTCTCCCGCGGCGGCTTGTGTGTGAGGAAGAAAGTTGCCTCTCCCTCACGCGTTCGGCCTCCTCCTTAGCTAGCATGACTGCTTCGCAGAAGGAGGCGACTGCACTCCATTCCCTGTTGCTCCACACCATGGTCCGAACCAATGCCGGGTGCGAGAGGGCCCTTAACATACTTAGGAAAAGGCTAACCAGATGTTGATAATGCTTTCCATTTTGTATATTTTACAATATTTTTGGGCGTTAATCCCAATTGGCAGCTGTTTCTTTATCATTACAACTTAGAACGGGATATTTACCATGTGAACTTCATCATTAGTTCATCCGTGATCATGACGCTTGCAACAGTGCCGAAAAATCGGAAACTCGAAATAAAAAATACACATGGTAAATAAATGGTACTGTCAGTGACCATGTTAGCTTAAAACTTATAGCTTTTTCTTTATCTTATATATAAAAAAATCTACTTACTCGTCAATATCTACTTAGTGCGCAAAAAATTCATGGACTTCCTTGCCTACTTTTGATGTTAATTTTTGAATTAAGCTTAATTCGACTAACCTCAAAATCATAAACTTTTATTCGTGATGATTGGTTATAATAATATGTGCAATTTATTTTCATAACTTTTTCATCAAGCGTAAGTAGATATACCTAACCAGTATAGGTATATATTCATAGTTGCCTTATTAAGTTGCGTCTCTGCCTATTTCCAATTCATTTTTTGCACCGTTTTCTCCTTATTAAAAGGAACCATTTCAATGAAGAATAACAAGATCTATTCAAGCATTACGTTTCCCTTAAGAATTTTGTCTTAACTAACTTTGATAAGCAAATTCAAATACATATAGATAAGCCAACATCGGTTGTGATTATAGAAGTTCAGACCAGTCATGATACAAACGGTACTATGTTCAACATCTTTCTGCCTAAGATAGTTTCGGAATCGCTTTTACGGTTTACATCCTCACGGGAAAATCTGCTATTTATCGTATATAGGTATATGTATATTATTGTGCCATCGAACCTGTCTAAAGAGCTAAAAAGCTGTATCGAGGCTGATTAACTGGCCTGAATGGATAAAACCTTTTTATGCACTTTGAAGTTTCACTTCAATGTATTGAAGAACAATAGAAAGTACTCTTTGGTTCTAAGTCCTATGCTAGATGTCTGTAATTTTAGTAGGCGAAAAAATCGTTGCTTCTAGTAATTATTGCTAATCTAAGATATTGCCCGAAATAGCTAATGACGTCCGAAATCCTAAAGGTGTGTTAGTAAACAGAACCGTGTGGCAGACGTTTTTCTGTTTACAATACTTTATAAGGCGTTAACTTAGATAACTGTCTGCATTATACGTACATACATCGTATGACTATATGCGTACAAACAGCGAAAGTCCATCGGATTCGACTCACGGATCCATTGGTACGTATTTACGTCATATCCGATTCTCTTGCGTACGCGGCCTTATTTAGTGATGTATTATTCCATAGACATGACTATTGATATATATTATACATTCATAGATGATAGTGATGGACATACTTTTTGAAATAAGAATTGGCCTCAGCGAACAGCATGGCGCCGGGATTCATAAGCTTGGAATGCATTTATGAATGAAACAAAATTCATGTAATGTTTTTGGTTCTGTTTGTTTACCAACAGACTTCTAAAATGTTTGCCAATTTCATGGAAAATATTAGCAGAATTTTGTGTTTCTTAGGCTTAGTCATCAAAAACAAATATCTAAACATTAGAGAAATTATGTGAAAAACACATTAAAATTGATATGTGCCAACATTTTGTTAGAAGAAAACACATTCACTTAGTTGTTTATTTGAAAATTATTATATTTTGTAAGTTCACGCGATGACAAATGTTCGGCTCGTGTCGTGATCTCTATAATATAAAATCGTTTGCGCAAAAGTGACTCACGCGCATACATACATTTTTGCCATATTTACAAACCAACGATTCCGAACTCATGAATCAATATGATTTTCATCTCGCCACAATTTGGCCAAATATTTGTGATATGGTAAGTTAAAACATAAGTTGAACTGTTCCTTTTGTATTACTCATAATTTAACAATTTTCTTCGACTTTAATCAGAGGCAAAAGACAGTCGTTAAAGGATATATACCTCCAAGTTAAGTTTCAATTTAGGTTTTTGTTAGTCTAGTACCAGACTTAATTATTAAAAAAGTAAAAGCTTCATGCACTTCCGTAAACACGTAACAAAAAACATATAAGCGGAACATTTTCCCCCTATTAATAAATCAAATAGCCATTCTCATTTAGAAGTTCATTGCTCGATATCGAACGAACGTTAGCGCCTCGATAACAACCGCACTCAAGGTCCTCATTCATTGAGAAATACGTCAAGTTCATTGATGATTTGCGTTAGTGTGGGTGAGTACTGTTCATACACGGTTGGATGTAATTATGTGTAGTGTCGTGCACACGCGATTGTACACGTGTGCGATAGGATCGTGTGCGTGCGTCAATTTCTATATTAATTTCTAGCGTTGCCGACGATGTGTGTGTGTACGCATGCCTGTAGGTGACAGGACGCTCAACAATAGCCGGAATAGGAAGCGACAACGGCAAAATGGGCGTGCAGACTGACTCCCCAGACAAGATCCGTAAGCAGGTTCTTGCCACTGGACTCACTTTTTGTTGATTAATTCGTTAATTGAATAAGAACAATGCCAAGTTAAAAAAAAAAACGGCTTTACGCATAAAGCACACTGTGCTCTGATTGCTTAAAGAGTTTTAAGTCATCGGAAATCCTGGTTCATACTAGTTCATCACGCGCTCGGCTACTGATGCGCGCGAAGACGATGCTGATATGCTTAGTGATCGGTTGTTGCTGTTTTGTATTTGCTTTGAGTCTAAATGAAATTTGTTGCAGGATGCCGAACAGGGAATTTGTTTCCTCAATGTTTGGTTCAAACCTCACCCATTTTATTTGTGAACCCTTACCTGTTGAATCTGAAAAGCCTATGTCTAATTTGGTTTTGCAAACATTAAATATGAATAAAAAAAAACTCAAATAAATCATTAACTCTTTATAAATAATCCACTTGTCAGTACGATTGTTTTATAACTTGAGAAATGCATTGTTATGTATTAGTATTAATTGTGCTCTTTCCTATAAATTTTTTTTGGTCAACTTGCTATCTCATTTCTTAAACACTCATTATACGTTTTACTACAATTAATAGGGAAATTACTTTTCCGGTGTTGTTTCTTAATGGACAATTTTTATGTATTCTTATTCTTTTTCCCCAAAATTGACCATAAACTAAAAATGTATTTATTTACAATTTACGTCCATCTTGAATTTTGGCTTGAATTTTTGAAGAATTGTGGGGAAAATGTCTATTGATTCATCGCAATTGTAAAGAAGCCTGCAAATTCTGGCGATAGAAGTTGATACAGTTTTGTGGAACGGGGTATGTATTAGCTTTATAGGCTGACGCGGATAATTGTACTTAACAATTGAGTTAGTCTATTTTACTCCGACGTTTTTTAAAAAGAAAAATTAAATCTATACTATTTCTTAAAGTTAAGTTAAATTTTTCAAGATTGTTTGCATAACCCAGAACTTTTTTGGCTAATCTCGCAAAATAGGCAAGATGGTATAAAAGTCTGTTCTGAAACGTCTCTAACCTAAGACTACCTATATTATGTTTATAGTAAGGACACCACGTAACCCAGCAATATTCCAATACAGTACGAACAAAACAGTAAAAAAAATTTTTTAGCAAAAAATAGAACCGGCTTCCATATAAAAACACTACAAAGGCAAAAATAACTTTAGTTTCGGAAGGCGGTGTCAAAAACGAAAATATATACAAAACTAAAGACACCGCCTTCCGAAACTAAAGTTATTTTTGCCTTTGTAGTGTTTTTATATGGAAGTCGGTTCTATTTTTGCAAAAAAAAAATTTTTCACGCTTTTTAGTGGATCGGTTTGTAATTTATCTAGTTACAAAAGCCAAAATGTCAACTACTTATCACCTTTTACAAAATATTGCTTTTCCCGGTGTACCAGCCGTTAATTTTTGAGGAGTTCTCCTGGTACATCACCATCAGCTCTACTTCACCATATGCATTGTGACGAGCATAAAGTGCTTAACATCCATGTTCAAGTAATCTAATCGCAATCAACGAAATACTTATTATTGAGTAGTTTCGGTGGCCATCTGGGGCCTTCATCATCAGTTCCACTTCCTCAAATGGTGCTTTTCAAGAGCAACTGCACAAGGTACTATAATAAATACCCAAAACGCTATAGGTGTGCCTATAATATTTGAAGAGTTCCCTCGATTTCTCCATGATACCATCATCAGATCCAAACGTGACGACAATGGGACCAACTAGAAAGTATAACCTTTCAAACAAAAAAATAATTTTCCAAATCGGTCCAGCCATCTCCGAGTTATGAGGTAACATACATAAAAAAAAAAAAGTTCAAGACGAATTGTAAACCTCCTTTTTTTGAAGTCGGTTAAAAAGATAAATCTTAGTTTTAAGCTTGTGACAATATTTATCAATACGCAACACAAAACCGAGCGTATTTAAAACTTAAAATCTTTGATATAATAAACCATGTCATTTACCAATAACTAAAATATTTTCAAGTAACAAAATTTATGTGAATTTGCAAGGTGGCTCATGTTTTTCTTTCAAATAAATTGCTGTAAAAATCTTGATTTAATTTTTAAATAAATTGTAATGTTGTTGCGCCTGCCAAGTTCCATAAGTGATTTTTGTAAGGTTTTGGGTAACAACAAAAACCATGTTATTGAATTGAAAATGAAAAACTCGGCAAAATTATTGATACCACAGCATGGACGTTTATGTTGCCAAAACTATCAGTCATTTAAGGGACTAGAATTTTTTTAAACAAAATAGTGCAACTGGTTTAGAATCGTATAAAATAATGATGGATGTGCATTATTACACGTAAAAGCCTTGGCAATGTGACACTTATGACTATTTTAAGGTTAACATTATGTGATCTTTACGTTATCATAAGTAAAAAATATAATGAAATGAGTAGGAACTACATATTAGAAACTTATATTTAATATTATTATGTAGAATATTTTACAATTATTTTATTCAATAACATGAGATCAGTATTAAACTTAACTTTTAGTTATTATTTTAACATCATACTTATTGCCATTATTATCACAGCATTGTATTGAAAATATCTTTTGAAAACAAATCAAAAACTTCTATGAAAATTGAAAAACTTAATTCCTAAATTGGTCGATTGAGGTACACAGTTACTTACTCCTTGTAATGAAGGTTGTTATAGAATGCATGATAGTCGCGATGCACAAAAGGTTTTAAAGACTGGAGACTATCACATTTGGTTTTATCAATTTTACGGAGCTCGTTGTAAAGTCGAGTAACAACAGATGATGGGTTGTTGGCACGAAGTCGCTGAGGTAGGATTTTCCATTCATCGGCATAGCGTAACTTGTAGAAGATATTGCCGTCTTTATATAAACGAGCTCGTATGTCATTTACGGTCGGGTTTTCAGCTTTTTTACCTGGACGAATGGCATCAATGCAAATGTCATCCTCATAATTCTTAAAAAAAGTATAATCAACATGATGAACGTGGTCCGGTTGCTTAGGTCGTGCTTCTCTTATGCGACTAATATAATCAGTTGGATAGGAGGACGAAACTTTTTCTCCAAAGTTGAGTCTATCTACTTGCAACATTGTAAATCCCTTTTCTAAAATGATCTGTTCAATCTCCAGTCTAGTCTCATTTGTTAATTTTAGTAAAGCGGATGAGAAAACTTTATTTTTATTCTGGTAAGAATAGCCATCTGAGATAATTATAATATTTTTTTTATAGTTTCATTGAGTCTTAATAAAATGTATCAAGCAGTTTGTAATTTTTTTTTTTTGTTGATGATAGGCTTGCGTTTGATCATCATCTCACCTGATGTTAAGCGATGATGTGGTCGAAGATGAAGCACGCTTACCTAGAAGCAACCTATTCACTCTTGACTTAAAGACTCCCAGGTTATAACTATCAGGAAACACAGACTCCGGCAGAGAATTTCACTCCTTAGCTGTACGCACAAGGAAACTATTCCCAAAGCGTTTTGTGTGTATTCGTTAGCCGTAACACCTCCATCTCCCTCATGCTATATATATAGGTGCACATCTTTATTATAAACAGACTGATTATGAACCTGAAGTTTTTGTTCATAGTATTGAACTGCCACTAGCATCTTTGGACAAAGGAGAACAGATTGGACATTGACAGTCAGGATGAGCACCTCGGGTGAGCTCATAGTGCGAGCTTCAATATGAGCGTTGTAGGCTTCTTTCTTCTTTTCATTGTGCATGACGAACTGCTCTTCTGAGATATTGCCTTCTTTTTTAACCGACTTCAAAAAAAGGAGGTTTACAATTCGTCTTGAACATTTTTTTTTTTTATGTATGTTACCTCATAACTCGGAGAAAGCTGGACCGATTTGAAAAATTCCTTTTGCGTTTGAATGGGTATAGTTTCTAGTTGGTCCCATTGTTACGAAATCAGGATCTGATGATGGGATCCTGGAGAAATCGAGGGAACTCTTCAAATATTATAGGCACACCTATAGCGTTTTGGGTATTTCTTATAGTACCTTGTGCAGTTGCTCTCGAAAAGCACCATTTGAGGAAGTGGAACTGATGATGAAGACCCCAGAAGGCCACCGAAACTACTCAATAATAAGTATTTCGTTGATTGGTTTTTTAGCTGTGCATACAACTTAATAATGGAAATCTTTTCCTTTTCCAATATTTTATTAAACATTTTGCGACCAATATACGGGTTTTCGTTACCTTTACACCACTCAGTGTAAACTCTAAATATATGAGATTTAGATTCAAAAATGTCTCATATGTAAACTCTGTTACTGCTAGAGTGACAGTAGTGACTTGGTACTTTTTAGCCATTCTTTGACAGTAATTGATTTAATAACTTTTGGAAGAGGGACTTTTATTATAAAATGCCGTTTTTCATGTATAGATCTTAAATCTAGATTTAAGATCTATACATGAAAAACGAGCGTGTAAACGAGCTCGTATGTCATTTACGGTCGGGTTTTCAGCTTTTTTACCTGGACGAATGGCATCAATGCAAATGTCATCCTCATAATTCTTAAAAAAAGTATAATCAACATGATGAACGTGGTCCGGTTGCTTAGGTCGTGCTTCTCTTATGCGACTAATATAATCAGTTGGATAGGAGGACGAAACTTTTTCTCCAAAGTTGAGTCTATCTACTTGCAACATTGTAAATCCCTTTTCTAAAATGATCTGTTCAATCTCCAGTCTAGTCTCATTTGTTAATTTTAGTAAAGCGGATGAGAAAACTTTATTTTTATTCTGGTAAGAATAGCCATCTGAGATAATTATAATATTTTTTTTATAGTTTCATTGAGTCTTAATAAAATGTATCAAGCAGTTTGTAATTTTTTTTTTGTTGATGATAGGCTTGCGTTTGATCATCATCTCACCTGATGTTAAGCGATGATGTGGTCGAAGATGAAGCACGCTTACCTAGAAGCAACCTATTCACTCTTGACTTAAAGACTCCCAGGTTATAACTATCAGGAAACACAGACTCCGGCAGAGAATTTCACTCCTTAGCTGTACGCACAAGGAAACTATTCCCAAAGCGTTTTGTGTGTATTCGTTAGCCGTAACACCTCCATCTCCCTCATGCTATATATATAGGTGCACATCTTTATTATAAACAGACTGATTATGAACCTGAAGTTTTTGTTTATAGTATTGAACTGCCACTAGCATCTTTGGACAAAGGAGAACAGATTGGACATTGACAGTCAGGATGAGCACCTCGGGTGAGCTCATAGTGCGAGCTTCAATATGAGCGTTGTAGGCTTCTTTCTTCTTTTCATTGTGCATGACGAACTGCTCTTCTGAGATATTGCCTTCTTTTTTAACCGACTTCAAAAAAAGGAGGTTTACAATTCGTCTTGAACATTTTTTTTTTTTATGTATGTTACCTCATAACTCGGAGAAAGCTGGACCGATTTGAAAAATTCCTTTTGCGTTTGAATGGGTATAGTTTCTAGTTGGTCCCATTGTTACGAAATCAGGATCTGATGATGGGATCCTGGAGAAATCGAGGGAACTCTTCAAATATTATAGGCACACCTATAGCGTTTTGGGTATTTCTTATAGTACCTTGTGCAGTTGCTCTCGAAAAGCACCATTTGAGGAAGTGGAACTGATGATGAAGACCCCAGAAGGCCACCGAAACTACTCAATAATAAGTATTTCGTTGATTGGTTTTTTAGCTGTGCATACAACTTAATAATGGAAATCTTTTCCTTTTCCAATATTTTATTAAACATTTTGCGACCAATATACGGGTTTTCGTTACCTTTACACCACTCAGTGTAAACTCTAAATATATGAGATTTAGATTCAAAAATGTCTCATATGTAAACTCTGTTACTGCTAGAGTGACAGTAGTGACTTGGTACTTTTTAGCCATTCTTTGACAGTAATTGATTTAATAACTTTTGGAAGAGGGACTTTTATTATAAAATGCCGTTTTTCATGTATAGATCTTAAATCTAGTCCTTCTACTGTGTTATCTTGCAGCTTTTTAATCCATTCTGACAGTGTATCGCTATTTATGTTAAGGGTGCTGACAAAAAAGCTTTTGCACAACTTCACAATTACATTCTGATCATCGGCAAAATAGTAGTCATATGCCAGTTGTCTTTGAGATGCATTTTCCGAATTACTCGTTCTTTTACATCCTCTTAATACTGCACGCAGTCGGACAAGTGTTTTTACATAAGCTTTTTTCGCATCCCTCGTAGTTAAGCCCCAAAAATAATCAAATACAGCTTTCCGTTTTTGTTCCGATATCAATCTACATAAATAGCTTTTCTTCAGATTTGGAAATACAAGAATGTGCACATGGCTTTTCTTTAAGATATTTTCTAGGTCTCAGTACAACCGGGGTTGCGGGAATGTTTTAACGAGATACCGCGGCCCCGGAACTTAAGGGCAGCTGAAGGAACAGGGTGGGTTTTTAGTCAGTAGAAAACTGAAACACCCTTTCGCTTAACTTAGAGCGGGAGAAGTCATTCAATGATTTTCCCACCCGACGAAAAAAAAGTCTCAGTACAAATTCATAACTCGCTTTCTCACCTGTTTCGTCAGATTTCCTTTTTCTGCCTGTATATTCTTTGCCACATACCTTTTCAACTTATTAAACTTCTTTTGTTTATTTATTTCTTCATCACTAAGCGAAATCTCAGTTTCAGATGTACTATAGTAGTCTTCATTTCTGTAAACCGTATTTTTTTCTAATATTAAATCTCCTATCTTTTCATCAAAGTAGTAATTATCTTCATTAAAGTTTTCCTAAAATAATTTCGTATTCTCTCTTAACTGGCCTGTAATTTCATCATGAATATATACATAATATCTTTTATTAATACTGTCCGAGATCTCAGGAAAACTACAATAAATCTCTGGTTTATTTTTAAAAAGATCCATTTCTGATTTATCTATGAAAGGATCAAGAAGTTTTTCATACATAACATCTTTTAGTTCTTCAAATATTATACTAATTTCCATATTTTCAGTCGATAAGTTTTATACTATGATGGAGACTTTTGATTTAAATCTGAAGTTTGCGGGCCTTGCGTCGGAACTTATAACTATTGGACATAAACAAATCAGGCACATTTAAATTTTCATTTTTATTATTATTGTCAATCCTTTAGCTAAATTGACTCTAATCTGTCCTCGTGACGCTGGTTTGCATGTATATGGGTTGGAAGTCATATCGCCTGAAAAAAGAACCACAAAGAGTTGGTAAATATGTAATTACCCAACATACAAACAAACATACATTAACACAATATGCACATTCATTACATAATCCTCACTCAAATACTCAGAAGCTTTTATAGCTTTTATCACTTACATTATTTTAGTTATTGTAATAATATTCTAGTAATAAATCTACTGATAACTGAAAAATATACAATAGGTACCTACACAATACTATTTTATAGTTTAAACTATTTTTCAGGAACTTAAATTGACAAGTTATTGATGAATGGTTTACGGTATGATATAAAAACTATATAATTCAAGTAAATTCAGTACGTACCATTTCTAGGGTTCCGTATCCGAATGGCAAAAAACGGAACCCTTATAGTTTCGTCATGTCTGTCTGTCTGTCTGTCTGCCTCGGAACACGAAGGGCATATGATGGAACACGGATGGGTTTTAGTCAGTAAAAATCTGACACACTCTCCCGCTTCGTCAAAATTGGGAGGCAGTCATTGGCTGATTTCTCATCCTTAAAAAATTGTGTTATGATTTTAAACATGTGTAAAAATCATGTTCCGTATATAAATCTTTTTTTTTTTGTTGCATAAATTATGATTGCTATGATAATTATGATATGTACCCTGAACTCTTATTATATTTACAACAAACATGAAAATACAACAACATAGTTATCAATCTGTTTAGGTATCAAATATAATCTCCAGTGCCTGGCACCAAACAGTATTTTAAAATGGAGTGTGACTTATATTATTACCTACAGTGATAGCACAGTGCCATCCAGTATTTATCCAGTATATCTGAGTCATTGCTTTTACTGTTCATCTGGCACATATATGAAAAACTGATCACTGACAGACACAGATCATCAGACTACTACACATTCTTTAACATTATTTTATTTTATTTGCTCTTGTCCGTGTGTCCCTGCTGGGTGCCAACTGAAAACCAGCGCTGGATGTCTTTCACCCAGAAAATGCTGAGTTGGTAACCTTTTTGGAGTGGAACATACTCAGCAATTTTTTTGTGCTATTTTTTTAATGTTTTTAATTTTCTATTGCATGTCGTTGTGTGTGTCTATCTCCGAATAAATGTTTTTAAATTTAAGATAATTATATTTTGTTCGCAAAACTAACAGTAATTTTTACGACAGTCCTGAAAATGCTTTTTTCGGATCCAGTATACTTGAGAGGAGCTCGTGGCTAATGATAACAGCGGAACGGGGATCTTCAACGTTAAGCAACGCTTACCAAGGTCAGTCCTTAGAAGGGTGACCACCATAACATATTCCTCGGTGCCTGCGTCGGTCCCAGCTGTAATTTGTACATCTTTGACAGTAGTTACTGGTAGACAGAAGCCAAAATATCTGACACCAGCCTTGCCAATAAAACATATTTATTGAAAAAAAGCAGTTTCCGTACAACATAGCATAGTGATTAGAGCCTCCTTTTAGACAATTAATGTCTGTACTAGGAGACTCCGCTCTTCCATAACTAAAACTAAACATTATAGGTACTGCTTAGATGCAATTAAGAATAATACTATTAAAAGGAACTTAAAAGAAAAAAAAAAGTGAAAGTTTGTGAATGTGCGTATTTGAGTAGTGTTGTGGCGATGTGTGTGTGTGTGTTTGAGTAGTGATGTAGCGTTATGTGTGTATGTCGTGTGTGTGTGTGCATGTTTTTATGTGTGTGAGAGGGGAGGCAATTGGTAGTATTAGTGTGAATGTTGGAGAAGTTTCTCAGTCTCACCCATTCCGTTATTTTTTTTTAATATCGTAATTATTCAGCTACTGGGTTGTGGAGTTTAGATATGGAGTTACTCCATGTAATATACTAGTACCTACTCAGCTGCACCGGTTAGACTGGAGGCCAATACCAACATAGTTTGAAAAGGCTAAGAAGATAAAGGGGGAAGAAAGGATTAAGGCTAAGATTCGTTTCTAGAAAATGACAATCAGTTTTAGCCAAAAAATAAATAAACAAAAATAAAATAGTAATACTTGTAGGAGGGATTTTGCACCTCATCCAATGTAAGTCGTATCAAATTCAGACCATTTATTATGTCAGAAAATGTAATAAAGTTCTGATTTGAAATAAGATATAGACATTGAAAGTGTCAATGGCCGATCAGCGAAAGTAATGAAGCTGATTGCACGTTCCGCGTAGATTTCTATGGAGAAGAACGTGCAGGAAAATCCACTGACACATTTTTTACTCGATTGCACCAAAAGAAGGGTTATGTTTGTCGAGTGTATTATACTTTTGCCGTGAACGCATTCTAGACACAAGCCTATTTAACTTAGTTGAAAGGGTTTACAAAAATTCTAGTAATGTGTATTCTACCGACATTGCTTGTTCTTCAAAAATGGCCAACTTTGGTGACATATTCATGTTTTCATAAAAAAAAAATAACTATGTTATTTTGGTATTTTTAATCCAATATTGTGTTTTGTGTAAGATTTCTATACAACGTGTAACAGAATAAACACAATTCATGAAAGTAGTTGGTTCAGAATCGGCTTCTGAATCGATTTCCTGCAACCAGTTTATATTTATTTGCATACAAATATAAAAAACATGTTGAGTATTGCAATACCACACATTGTGCATGTACACAATTATGTAACTTTATAAATCATTAAATATGTCAAATCTTAATAAAATCATGTGTAAAAAGAAAATAAATGCCTTTTTACAAGATTTTAAATATGACGACATCGAAAACTCACTTGCCACTATAGTACAATATTGCAAATAAACACATGCATATGCACATACAATTCTCACACATACATACTAACTCTCTAATACACGCACACACATACCCAGCTGTGAAGGTGAAGTCAGGCTACGGATGATGATGATGATTATCTATCTGACCACAGAAGCTAATCTGACAACATAGATAAATTTATTTATTTATTTAAATTACATGTATAATAGTGGTACATGGGCGGACTTAATGCATCAGGGCATTCTCTACCAGTCAGCTTTTGGGTTTTTTATAAATGTGATCTTTTTAAGACCAAAATTATAAAAAAAGTAAAAATAACATGGGTTTTGATGGTGGTGAATAGTTCTATTAAATATGTTTACATTAAAAGTATAGTTATCTACGACATAATTAAATTCAATATAAAAAAATCGAGTTTGAATCTCGAACGAACTTCAAATTATAACTTATTGACTTGTCAAAAGATGTTCACTTATTTATAATTATGATACTAAAATCGACTTTTCTATCTTAGACAACAATGAACAAAAACGTAATTGCTACC